>CP136054.1:131231651-133631651 GCA_032464435.1 Aegilops umbellulata
TTCGCAAAGCACGTACCTTGATAAGATTTTGAAGAAGTTCAAAATGGATCAGTCCAAGAAAGGGTTCTTGCCTGTATTGCAAGGTGTGAAATTGAGCTCGGCTCAATGCCCGACCACGGCAAAGGATAAACAAGAGATGAGCGTCATCCCCTATGCTTCAGCCATAGGATCCATTATGTATGCCATGCTGTGTACCAGACCTGATGTAAACCTTGCCGTAAGTTTGGTAGGTAGGTACCAAAGTAACCCCGGCAAGGAACACTGGACAGCGGTCAAGAATATCCTTAAGTACCTGAAAAGGACTAAGGACATGTTTCTCGTTTATGGAGGTGACGAAGAGCTCGTCGTAAAGGGTTACGTCGATGCTAGCTTCGACACAGATCTGGATGACTCTAAGTCACAAACCGGATACGTGTATATGTTGAATGGTGGAGCAGTGAGCTGGTGCAGCTGCAAGCAAAGCGTCGTGGCGGGATCTACATGTGAAGCGGAATACATGGCAGCCTCGGAGGCAGCGCATGAGGCAATTTGGGTGAAGGAGTTCATCACCGACCTAGGAGTCATACCCAATGCGCCGGGGCCGATCAAACTCTTCTGTGACAACACTGGAGCTATTGCACTGGCCAAGGAGCCCAGGTTTCACAAGAAGACCAGGCACATCAAGCGTCGCTTCAACTCCATCCGTGAAAATGTTCAAGATGGAGACATAGAAATTTGTAAAGTGCACACGGATCTGAATGTCGCAGATCCGTTGACTAAACCTCTCCCTAGGGCAAAGCATGATCAGCACCAGAACTCTATGGGTGTTCGATTCATCACAATGTAACTAGATTATTGACTCTAGTGCAAGTGGGAGACTGTTGGAAATATGCCCTAGAGGCAATAATAAAAGTATTATTATTATATTTCCTTGTTCATGGTAATTGTCTTTATTCATGCTATAATTGTGTTATCTGGAAATCGTAATACATGTGTGAATACTAGACACCAATATGTCCCTAGTGAGCCTCTAGTTGACTGGCTCGTTGATCAATAGATAGTCATGGTTTCCTGACTATGGACATGGGGATGTCATTGATAACGAGATCACATCATTAGGAGAATGATGTGATGGACAAGACCCAATCCTAAGCATAGCACAAGATCGTGTAGTCCGTTTTGCTAGAGCTTTCCAATGTCGAGTATCTTTTCCTCAGACCATGAGATCGTGTAACTCCCGGATACTGTAGGAGTGCTTTGGGTGTACCAAACGTCACAACGTAACTGGGTGACTATAAAGGTGCACTACAGGTATCTCCGAAAGTATCTGTTGGGTTGACACGGATCAAGACTGGGATTTGTCACTCCGCATGACGGAGAGGTATCACCGGGCCCACTCGGTAATGCATCATCATAATGAGCTCAAAGTGACCAAGTGTTTGGCCACGGGATCATGCATTACGGTACGAGTAAAGTGACTTGCCGGTAACGGGACTAAACGAGGTATTGGGATACCGACGATCGAGTCTCGGGCAAGTAACCTACCGATTGACAAAGGGAATAGTTTACGGGGTTGCTTGAACCCTCGACATCGTGGTTCATCCGATGACATCATCGAGGAACATGTGGGAGCCAACATGGGTATCCAGATCCCGCTGTTGGTTATTGCCCGAGAGTCGTCTCGGTCATGTCTGCATGTCTCCCGAACCCGTAGGGTCTACACACTTAAGGTTCGGTGACGCCAGGGTTATTAGGAAGACTTGTATGTGATTACCGAATGTTGTTCGGAGTCCCGGATGAGATCCCGGACGTCACGAGGAGTTCCAGAGTGATTCGGAGGTAAAGATTTATATATGGGAAGTTGTCATACGGACACCGGAATAGTTCGGGGGCATATCGGTATTGTACCGGGGCCACCGGAGGGGCCTCGGGGGTCCACCGGGAGGGGCCACCTCTCCCGGAGGGGCTCATGGGATGCAAAGGGGAAGGGAACCAGCCCAAAGTGGGCTGGTGCGCCTCCCCCCAAGGGCCCATGCGCCCTAGGGTTTGGGGGAACCCTAAAGGAGGCGCCCCCCTTGCTTGGGGGGCAAGCCCCCTCCCCCTTGGCCGCCGCCCCCCCTCTAGATCCATCTAGAGGGGGACGGCCCCCTTGCCCCTTCCCCTATAAATAGAGGGGTGAGGGGAGGGCTGCAGAGGCAACTCAAGGCGCAGCCCCTCCCCTCCCCAACACCTCTCCTCCTCCGTACGTGCTTGGCGAAGCCCTGTCGGAGTTCTGTGGCACCAACCTCACCACGCCGTCGTGCTGCCGTTGGAGTCCTCTTCCTCAACCTCTCCTTCCCCTTGCTGGATCAAGAAGGAGGAGACGTCGATCGTCCCGTACGTGTGTTGAATGCGGAGGTGCTGTCCGTTCGGCACTTGGTCATCGGTGATCCGAATCACGACGAGTACGACTACGTCATCACCATCCCCTTGAACGCTTCCGCACGCAATCTGCAAGTGGTATGTAGATGCAATCTCTCTCCCATGACTCGTTGCTTAGATGAACTCATAGATGGATCTTGGTGAAACCGTAGGAAAATTTTAATTTTCTGCAACGTTCCCCAACATTAACCTAGTGCCCAGTGCCAGTTGCTGTTTTTCATGTTTTTGTCTTTTATAAAAAATCAATACCAAACAAAGTCCAAACAGAATGAAACTTTTTGACGATTTTTCTTGGACTAGAAGACACCTAGGAATCTTTGAGAGGAGGCCAGAAGGCCCACGGGTGAGCCACAAGCTCACCAGGTTCGCCCTAGGGGGACGTGCCCTATGAGCTTGTCCCCCCGGCTCCTCCAACCCAAATCTTAGCTCCATAAATACCCAAATATTCCCTGTATACCAGAGGGCACACCAAACATACTTTTCCACCCGCACAAGTTTCTGTCCTCGTGAGATCCCATCTTGGGGCCTTTTCCGCTACTCTGCCAGAGGGGGATTCGATCATGGAGTGCTTCTACATCAACCTTGTTGCCCTTCCGATGATGCGTGAGTAGTTTACCATAGACCTACGGGTCCATAGATAGTAGCTCGATGGCTTCTTCTCTCTCTTTGATCTTCAATACAATGTTCTCCTCGATGTTCTTGGTGATCTATTCGATGTAATCTTATTTTGCGGTGCGATTGTTGAGATCCTATGAATTGTGGATTTATGATCAGATTATCTATGAATATTAGTTGAGTCTTCTCTGAAATCTTTTATGCATGATTAAGATGGCTTTGTATTTATCTCCGATCTACTGATTTGGTTTGGCCAACTAGATTGGTTTTTCTTGCAATGGGAGAGGAGCTTTGTTTTGGGTTCAATCTTGCGGTGTCCTCACCCGGTGATAGAAGGAGTAGCGAGGCACATATTTGTATTGTTGCCATCAAGGATAATAATATGGGGTTCATTTCATATTGAATGGATCTATCCCTCTACATCATGCCATCTTGGTTAAGGCGTTACTCCGTGCTACCTCTTGAGCTTGCGTTGGTTTTCCCCGAAGAGGAGAGGATGATGCGGCAGAGTAGCGTAAGTATTTCCCTCAGTTTTTGAGAACCAAGGTATCAATCCAGTAGGAAGCCACGCTCAAGTCCCTCATACCTGCACAAAACGATAGCTACTCGCAACCAACGCGATTAGGGGTTGTCAATCCCTTCACGGTCAATTACGAGAGTGAGAACTGATAGATAATGTTTTTGGTATTTTTGATATAGAGATGCAAAGTGAAAAGTAAAAGGCAAAGTAAAAAGCAAAGCAAGATTAAAGTGATGGAGATTGATATGATGAGAATAAACCCGGGGGCCATAGGTTTCACTAGTGGCTTCTCTCAAGAGCATAAGTATTCTACGGTGGGTGAACAAATTACTATTGAGCAATTGACAGAATTGAGCATAGTTATGAGAATATCCAGGTATGATCATGTATATATGCATCACGTCCGTGACAAGTAGACCGAAACGATTCTGCATCTACTACTATTACTCCACTCGTCGACCGCTATCCAGCATGCATCTAGAGTATTAAGTTAGAAACAGAGTAACGCTTTAAGCAAGATGACATGATGTAGAGAGATAAATTCATGCAATATGAAATAAACCCCATCTTGTTATCCTCGATGGCAACAATGCAATATGTGCCTTGCTGACCCTTCTGTCACTGGGAAAGGACACCGCAAGATCGAACCCAAAGCTAAGCACTTCTTCCATGGCAAGAAAAACCAATCTAGTAGGCCAAACCAAACTGATAATTCGAAGAGACTTGCAAAGATAACCAATCACACATAAAAGAATTTAGAGAAGATTCAAATATTATTCATAGATAGACTTGATCATAAACCCACAATTCATCGATCTCAACAAACACACTGCAAAAAGAAGATTACATCGAATAGATCTCCACAAGAGAGGGGGAGAACTTTGTATTGAGATCCAAAAAGAGAGAAGAAGCCATCTGTAGCGACCAGACCTCAAACAGTCTGACCTCTGTGCTCAGGTGTCATCCCTGGATCAGTAATGCTGACACCACACAGTACTTTGAAGGATTTATAACAGAGTAGCAATCACACACTTATTACATTGATGTCTCAAAGAGAACTTATTACAATAATATGGCTTAAGGCCATCTAATAATGATAACAGCGGAAGGCTTGGAAGATAAGCGAGTCCATCAACTCCAACGGCATCACTAAGTATAGAACCACGACCTAAAAGGCACCTTACTCGTCGTCTGAAAAGTCTTCAACATGAAACGTTGCAGCCCGAAAATGGGTCAGCACATGGAATATGCTGGCAATGTAACACATAGAGAGTAATGAAAGATTAAGCCTATACTACATGCATATATGGCTGGTGGAAAGCTCTATGGTTACAGTTTTGCGTAAAGCCAATTTTTCCCTACTATAAAGGAATAAATTTATTTAACTATCATGGTGGTTGTTAAACATTGAGAACGGTTCACAGCATCCTCAATCCCATTAAAATAATCATCATTAAAACCCAACAATATTAATTTAAAGTAACATGATGAAATTCACATGATATCCAAGTACTGGATACTCAAAAACGTCCATAACCGGGGACACGGCTAACCATGATTAGTTTGTACACTCTGCAGAGGTTTGCGCACTTTTTCCCACAAGACTCGATCTCCTCCGTTGGGATTCTCGCACTACATGGTGTTTGAGAAACGGATGACCGAGACATAGTCTTTCAGAAGCGCTAGCACCTTACGATGTGATAGACCGTACCAACCTACATCCCCTACATCTGCTAGTCTACCACTGTAAGAGTTCGCACGACTTAGTCAACTATGCCAGAGCCCATAATGGCTTGTGGCTGCACACGGAAGTTTCTAGTTTGAATAATCTCATGATCCCTTTGAGCCTGGGTGGCGGTCCAAAAAGAAACAGGCAATCCTGGAATACCCAGGTACCTCAATCCACCCAGATGTGTGTTCAAGTTGCCACCTTAGATAAACCATTAATTAACAAGCTCACATCTATCATGGATATCACTCACCCAATCCACGTCTACTAGCATAGCATGGCATAATAAGCAAACGTAGAAGTAACTCCCAAAGGTTTGATAATAAAACAGGTAATAGGTACTACCTCAACTACTTCCCATCCCACAATTTAATTAGATCCTAATCATGCAGTGTTTGAGGATCGATCTAATGCAATAAAACTGGGTAGTAAAAGAGGTATGATCAAAGTGTTACTTGCCTTGATGATGATCCGCGAAACCTAGAGATTCGAAGTAACATGCGGCGCACTCCGGGTATTCTATCGCAGACAAACAAACAAGCATACAATAAGTACTCATCTAATGCACAGGTAAAACTCAAATAAGAGATCTAACCAGAAAGTTCAACTTAAGAACTCCGGTTGCAAAAAGAATCAAATCGAACGAAGCAACGAAAGTCAAACGGCGAAAGAAAACAACTTCGTTCTACTAATCTGGATCTAAGTCAAATTTTGCAGAAGCAAAAACTTATTTAAGTTGGTTAAACGGATAGAGGGTTTCGAGACGAAAATCCAGGCGCTTGAATCGCCTGATTCCGATAAACGAGCGAAAAGTTATACTAAAACGAAAATCGGATCAGAAATCGCGATCAGAAAATAACCGCGGAAAATCCGAGAAAAGAAAAATGACGAACGGATTAACGAATGAACGTTCGCTAATTAACCTAAACCGAAAATAATAAAACCAATCCAATAAAAATAAAAAAATAAAAAATAAAAAAAACCCGACGAAAACCTATCTTTTTTTTCTAAAAAAACGGGCACGGAAATCGAGGCGGCGGCGAACCTCGGGCGGCGGGATCGTCGTCGTCGTCGGCGGCGGCTCGAGCGGCACGCACGAATCGAGGCGGGGCTGATGGGCTGGGGCGGCTCGGGGCGGCGCTATTTAAAGGCTGCCCCCGGGCGGTGTCCCGCTCGGGTACGACCCGAAGTCGGTTTTTTTTAAATAATAACGCTCAGAAAAAAAGAAATACTAAACGGACTCCAAAAATCCCGAAATAAATTTTCGCTGGCTTCTAAAATCAAGCCCGACAAAGTGAACATTTATTTGGGCCCTAAATGGAAATTTGAAAAACGCATATTTTTTCTAAATTCAAATAAAAATATCGAAAAACTCCGAAAAAATCTTATTTGATTTTATTATTAAATCCTCATTATTTCTATATTTTGGGAAAGTCATTTTATTCCCTCTCTCATATTTTTGTAATAGAAATAATTGATGATAAAAGAAATAAAACCAAATGATCTTATTTTCAAAATTTGAGAAAAACTCAAATATGAAAATAACGAAACCCCCAACTGTCTCCGTGGGTCCTTGAGTTGCTTAGGATTTTCTAGGATCAAAACCAAAAGCAAATAAAATATGATATGCATGATGATCTAATATTCCAAATTGAAAATTTGGTTTGTTACACCATCTAGCTACTAACTATGGACCCGAAGGTCTGAGGTAAACTACTCACACTTCATCGGAGAGGCTATAATGATGTAGAAGCCCTCCGTGATGACGGCCCTTTCCGGCGGAGCTCCGGAACAGGCCCCAAGATGGGATCTCGTGGATACAGAAAGTTGCGGCGGTGGAATTAGTTTTTTGGCTCCTGTTCTGATCGTTTGGGGGTACGTAGGTATATATAGGAGGAAGGAGTACGTCGGTGGAGCTTCGAGGGGCCCACGAGGCAGGGGGGCGCGCCCTAAGGGGGGCACCCTCGTGACCGCCTCTTTTGTGCCTTGGCGTAGGGTCCAAGTCTCCTGGATCACGTTCGGTGAGAAAATCACGTTCCCGAAGGTTTTATTCCGTTTGGACTCCGTTTGATATTGTGTTTCTCCGAAACTGTGAAATAGGCAAAAAAACAGCAATTCTGGGCTAGGCCTCCGGTTAATAGGTTAGTCCCAAAAATAATATAAAAGTGGAAAATAAAGCCCAATATAGTCTAAAACAGTAGATAATATAGCATGGAGCAATCAAAAATTATAGATACGTTGGAGACGTATCAGGCATCCCCAAGCTTAATTCCTGCTCGTCCTCAAGTAGGTAAATGATAAAAAGAGAATTTTTGATGCGGAGTGCTACTTGGCATAATTTCAATGCAAATCTTCTTAATTATGGTATGAACATTCAGATTCGAAAGATTCAAGACAAAAGTTTATATTGACATAAAAAATAATAATACTTCAAGCATACTAATAAAGCAATTATGTCTTCTCAAAATAACATGGCCAAAGAAAGTTATCCCTACAAAATCATATAGTCTGGCTATGCTCCATCTTCACCACACAAAGTATTTAAATCATGCACAACCCCGATGACAAGCCCAGCAATTGTTTCATACTTTAACATTTTCAAAACTTTTTCAATCTTCACGCAATACATGAGCGTGAGCCATTGATATAGCACTATATGTGGAATAGAATGGTGGTTGTGGAAAAGACAAAAAAGAGCGGAAGATTGTCGAATTTCGGGTTCTGGCAGACCCTTGAGGTTGAACTCTGGGGTGCGCGCGGAGATTATGCTTCCTACCTACCTGTACCCCTCTGCCTCGCAAGGATCTAAACTATGAGAAGAACAACACAAGAGACACAGGGTTTATACTGGTTCGGGCCACCCATGTGGTGTAATACCCTGTGTCTCTTGTGTTGTTCTTCTCATAGTTTAGATCCTTGCGAGGCGGAGGGGTACAGGTAGGTAGGATGCATAATCTCCGCGCGCACCCCAGAGTTCGAACCTGAAGGGTCTGCCGGAACCCGAAATCCGACATTTGGCGCGCCAGGTAGGGGTGCGCCGGAATTCGTCCTCCACCGCCCCATTCTCCTCCGACCATCGCGTCCATGTCTGACGCTCGTTGGGCCCGCGCCGAGCGCCGAGCCGCTCTCTCTTCCCGCGTCGCCCAGACGGCTCCCGTCGGCGGGGGTCCCCGATGTTCCCCGTCACCTGCCGTCAACGCCGCCACCGGCCCGGCGGGGAACGAGCAGCAAGCGTCGTCCCAGCATCCGTCCGTGCGGCAAGACGGCCGCACCGCTACTCCCTCGCTCACCCCAGCTGGTTCTTCGTCCCGCGTGCTCCACGCATCCATGGAGGCTCGAGCTGCGCTCATCGCAGCAAACGAGCTCCTGCGCTACCGTCCCGTCGACGACGTCTATGAAGAGTGGCTCGGCCGCGTCGCCGAGCTCGTCCGCGCCGCGGGGGGCTCTCCTGCACCGTCCATTCCGCTGCACCGCACCCCGCCTCACGCGGGCGACGAACCTCCGGGGGCGCCCCAGCCGCCTCCTCACCAAGAAGACGCCGTGGCTGCAAGGCGCGTGGCCCCTGGGCGGAACCCGCTCTGCCAGGCGCTAGCATGGCAAGAGCAGAGCTGCCAAGAAGTCCCTCGCCCGCAAGAAGCCGCCTGGGCGCTCCCTGCTCCAGCACGCCGCGGCCATGCTCCTGCCCCCGCACATCAAGACCCCGCGCTGCTCCCAGCTGCGGCGCGCAGGGACCCGCAAGACCAAGCTCTCCGTCACCCAAGGCCTCCCGTGGCCACGGCGGGCTGCCGTGCCTTCACCATCGAGCTGCGCAGCGTCGCGTGGCCCAGCAAGTTCAAGCCAGACTTGCCTCCTCGCTATGACGGCACGGCCGACCCTGCGGAGTTCCTCCAGCTCTATGAGCTGGGCATCGAAGCTGCCAACGGAGATGAGAAGGTCATGGCGAACTGGTTTCGCATGGCGCTCAAGGACAGAGCCCGCACCTGGCTCCTGAACCTGGCACCAGGCATGATCTCCTCCTGGGATGAGATGTGCACCCGCTTCATCGCCAACTTCCAAGGTACTCGCGACCGGCCACCCGCCGTGAGCGACATGCGCCGCATCAAGCAGCAGCCCGGAGAGACCCTGCAAAAGTACATCCAGCGCTTCAACAACGCACGCCTCAAGATTCCCAGGGTGTCCGAGGAGGCCATCATCTCGGCCTTCTCCAATGGTGTGCGCGACGTCAAGATGAAGGAGGAGCTGGCGATGCATGAAGACCTGTGCACTTCCTTGGAGCTGTTCAACTTGGCGACCAAGTGCGCCAGGGCTAAGGATGGGCGTCTCTCCCTCCTCGAGCTGCCTGCCGCAGACCTAGAAGAGAAGAAGTCCAATGCCAAGGATGTGAAGCGCAAGGGGGCTGCCGTGCTCGCGGCAGAACCGGACACCAAGCGGGGCAGAGATCAGCCCGAATCTTCCAAGGGCAGTCGGTACTGTGTGTGCCACAACCTCCACACCCACAACACCAACGAATGTCAAGAGCTCCGAGCCGTGCGAGAAGGAAGGGTCGGCCGTCGCCCCGATCGTGCCGACCGAGGCTATGGTCAAGGAGGAGGAAGGAACGCAGGACGCTGGGAAGACCGCGGCCCACGCCAAGGGTGGCGCGATTGACCTCGCGAGGACCGATGGCAAGACCCGCCTCGCGAAGAAGACTGGAGGGACTAACCTCGCGAGGATCGCTCGAAAGGCAACGCAGGCCTCCCACCGCTGCCGCCGCAACTAAGGAGAAACGGGGACCGCCACTAGGACGAGGGGGCTGGGGGCTTCCAGGAGCCACGCGCAATCGCCTGCATCCTGGGCGGAGCTCAAGCCCTAGCCTCTCAGCGCCTCTTCAAGCAGTTCGCCCGCGAAGTGAATGCAGTCCTTCCCAAGCTCGAAGCCACACATCCTCTCAGGTGGTCATCGTGCGCCATCACGTTCAGCTCAGCGGACCAGCTCAAGTGTGCAACCACAGCCGGAGTCCTCCCGATGCTTTGTTCCCCAATCATCAGCAACGTGGTGGACACCAGGACCCTCATTGATGGCGGGGCAGGGCTCAACGTCCTGTCTGTGGAAACATTCAACAATCTCCAAGTGCCCTACAACCAGCTTCAGCCAACCAAGCCCTTCTCCGGAGTCACTGACGGCTCCACAGTCTCGATCGGGCAGGTCCGCCTCCCTGTCACCTTCAGAGCACGCGACAACTACCGCACCGAGCTCATCAACTTCGACGTCGCTCACATTCTCCTGCCGTACAATGCCATCCTTGGGTACCCGGCACTGGCCAAGTTCATGGCCGTGACTCACCACGGCTACAACGTCCTCAGGATGCCAGGGAGTGGCGGAGTCATCACGGTGCCCTGTGAAGAGAAGGACGCAGTGTGTTCCCTAGAACGAGCCTTTCAGGCCGCATCACTGGAAGACCCGGATCGCGGAAGCAGGAGGCCTCCCGAGACCACCCCCAAGAAGAAGAAGACATCGTCCGGCCCGGTCCCTCAGGAGGCAGGCCCCTCAGGGCCCGTGCCTGCCCAGGGGGAACCTCCTTCCATCGCATAGGAAAGCGCGTCCAGCGCCCTCCTCAGGCAGGGCTCGGGGGCTCTCCCCTGGAGGGCCACCGACCTGGCTAAGGTCACGAGGGAGGCGCTTGGGCACCATGTGGAGGCGTGTTTCGAAGCACGTTTCCCTCAAGAAGGAGTAGGGAAAGGGGAGCCAGACCCTCAGGAGTTCGTCAGCAAGGTCATTCAAGAGCTACAGGAGTCAAGAGTCATGAGAGGCGGCCGCCGCCTACCAGCTGTGGCTCCTCATCCAGGCGAGGATGGTGAGCTGCGCGTCTGCATTGACATACCAGGGCTCTATCGAGTCACCACTCTGGGGCGCCTCTGGCCCTCGCGAGTGGGGCACTACGAAGGTCCACCCCACAGGTACGTTCGCATGCCTTACGTCTTGCCGAACGCGGCTGCCATGTACCAGCGCCTCATGAGGGGCATCATGCAAGCTCAAGAGGCCTGGCGTTCTGCAGCCCTGGCGGAGATGGAGATGGTCCGCGAGGAGCCACCAACGCCTCAGGAGCCTCCTGAGGCCCCAGGGCCTGGGGGCTCGTGAGGATCGGCTTCCGCAGCCCACCGAGTCTGCTGCACCAACACTACTTCGTCCTCAACATCATCAGGTGACATCTTTCAAGTTTCATTTCCAGTTGGGAGCGCCCCCAGGGCTGCATTATTCCTAGGCCGCGTGGGTCCGTCCCAACGGCATGTATCCCTTTTATTTCGTGTCGTTAGCTTACTTTGTTGGGCGCGCCCCTCGGGCTGCATCATCCCCAAGTCGCTTGGGCCAGACCCAGTGGCATGTATCCCTTTCGCGTTTATTTCCGGATATGCATTCAACCCACCATGCTTGATTATTTGATGCCGGTCCATGGCACCTCTTCTTCTCCATGTCGACCACTTGCACGTTGAAGGGGGGGTGCCTGAGCATCGCGACTCAGGGCTCTTACTGGCTCTCCAGCCCTCACCCTCTGGCCTTGTCCATGGCATCGCGACTTGGCATACCAGCGATGGCTGAGACCAGCTCGAGGGCCGGGACCCTAAGACGTAGAGTGTCGGCATCTAACCAAATTTGCAGGAACACATCACAAGATAAGGCCTAGTGCCAGGCGCAACCCGCCTAGAGGTAGGGCCCCGTGAGTCCCGCGCTGGCTCACGGGTGCCCAGATACACCTCGCCAGGCCCTATCGTGCCAGCCACGTGTCAGGGCGGGGCTGTACACGCCCCGGGGGCTCCTCCCGGAGGGGAGCCCCCTCCCACGTACCAGTGGAAGCACCATGCTCCACGCTGACTGACGACACTGCCGAGGAGCGGCTATGCCCATACACATACGGAAGCGCTATGCTCCGCGCTAGTGATAAACAACTGAGGGTGGCCCCCAGGCCGCATCAACCTCAGGGAGCCCAAAGCTCAGTGTCTAGCCTCATTGTAACGCCTCCCCCCGGGAGTGCCGCGCGAGGGGGCTGGGCACGGGGGCTGCGCCTGGGTCACGCCCAGACGCACGCCACCCAGCCAGGCCTCCCCGGGCCTGGTTCGTCCCGCGTCTCTCCCCGAGCGGAGCCAAGGTACGAAGGCCGTTTGAGCGTCAAGGGGGACTCCTGAGCATCGCGACTCAGGAGCCTAACTGGTCCCGTAGCCCCTCACTCCTTAGTTCCGAAAGGCTAACGCTGGGTGAGGTACGCGCGGGGCCGGGCTCTGCAGACGTAGAACGGTAGATCCACCCACATCTCACCTCCCTACTTGCTGTTCGTGCGCCAACGGGGACTCCTGAGCATCGCGACTCAGGAGCCTAACTGGTCCTGTAGCCCCTCACTCCTTAGTTCCGAAAGGATAATGCTGGGTGAGGTACGCGCGGGGCCGGGCTCTGCCGGCGTAGAACATAAGCAAGTAGGAAGAAAAAGCGTAAACTTCAAGGATCGCCTCCCTACTTGTTGTTCATGCGCCAAGGGGGACTCTTGAGCATCGCGACTCAGGAGCCTAACTTGTCACGTAGCCCCTCACTCCTTGGTCCCATCCTAGTTTCCGGTCGGGGCTAGTGCTGGGTGAGGTACACGCGGGGCCGGGCTTTGCCGGCGTAGAACATAAGCAAGTAGGAAGGAATAGCGTAAATTCAAGGAATTCAGAAGCAAATATTACATTCCATACTGTTATCTCAACGCCAGACGCAAGTTTAAACGCCTCCCCGAGGCATGGTACATGTGCAGGAATTAAAAAACAGGACAGGAGCCACGACAGAATCGTCCGACAGCGGTGGAGCAGCGCGGAGTGGGTTCGCCTCATGGAGCAGCAGGGTCGGTAGCGCTTTGCTTCGGCTTGGTACTGAAGGCCCAGAACTTCCCCAGTAGAGCTTCCGCGCGACCCTTCATGGCCTCGGCAGCGGCAGCGGCAGCGGCACGCTCGCCACTTGCTGGCTCCAGCAGGCTGTCGAGGTCGACGGTGGGATCGTGAAGGTAGATGTGGGTGAAGACCCGCGTCATCGCTACAGAAGACAGGACACGCGCCTCGGCCTCGGACGTGGGGCCAAGGCCAAGTGCGACATCTTCAAGAGCACGAACCAGGAAGGGAAGCAGCTTGGCGGGGCCATCCTCAGCGCCAGCCAGCGGGCTCTCCACGCCGCTCTCGTAAAGCGTCTTCAGCGAGGCGCGAGCCTTCTTCTCCATCTCTGCGAAGGCCATGCGGTCCTTGGCAAGAACCCGAGCCTTGTCGTCCAGCTCGACCTTCCTCTCCCCCAACTCCTGCTCCAGCACGCCTAGGCGGTCGCGCGTTTCTTGAGCTTGGCCTCCTGGACCTCGACGGCCGCCTCGCGAGCCTTCACGCCTTCTTCTTGCTCTTGGCGAAGGCGGGCCTCTTTCGCGAGCTGGTCTCGTAGGCCTTGCAGCTCGTCCTCCAGCACCTTGCAGCGACCACAGACGTCGGCCGCCTCCCCCTGGGCCGCGTCACGAGCAGCCTTCGCCTCAAGGGTGGCCTGCCTCTCCTCATCGCAAGCTGTTGAGGCCTGGACCAGCGCCGCTCGAACCGAAGCGTCGGAGCAAACCCATCCTGAAGCTAGCTCCAAGCGCCCGGCCACCAAGCGAGGGTCGGCGCCAAGAAGATCCTGCCGGAGCTGGTCCAGCTCGGCAGCAACACGATCCAGAACGGCAGGAGGAGTCGGAGAGACAACAGTCGGTGGAGTAGGAGGAGAAGGCGGCGACACGACCACAGCATCTCGAGGCGAAGCCTGCTGCGCCCCCACGACTGTGGTGGCGGCGGTAGGCAAAGGCACCTCGGGAGTCACTTGGGCCAAGGGGGCTAAGCTCATCCCAGCCAGCTCAGCCAGGCCTCGCGAGGACGACCGGGCAGGAGAGGCCCGTGCGTCGCGGTCACCTTCCTTCGTGGGCAGAGGCGCTGCCCCGGAAGGAACCTCAGGAGCCCCCTTCGGCTTCTTTGCTGCAGGTGCCAGCCTATCCAAGAGACGCAGACGTCAGGCCTCAGCAGCAGAACAAGAAACAAAGACAAGAGTCGAGCACTTACGGGTCGTCGCCGGTGAGATCAGGTAGCCTCCGGCCAAACTTGAAGCCTGAAAGCCGGCTGGAAGGGTCAACCTCGGAAGCGGAAGGCGCGTCTGCGGACCGCCCCGGGGTCGGCGCAGACCCGCGGGAGATCAACCCGGTCATGTCCTTCTTCGGGATCGGGGGCGAGCTCCCGCTGCCCAGCACGTCATCATCCTCGTCGTCATCGCTCGGAGAGAGGCGGAGAGCGCGGGACCTGCGCCGGGAGAGGGGAGCCCTCGACTCTCCGTCAGTCGCCTCTGAGTCAGGCCCCTTCTCCCGCTCCCCTCCGTCTTCCTCTTCGCTGGAGTCGTCGGAGGACACGTCCACCGGCTCCCCGGGAGCTTCCATGGGCACGGGCCCGTCCCCGTTGAAGACAGGCATGGACTCCACCACCTGCTCCCAGTCGTCGCGGAGGAACAAGGGCGTAGGAGCGCCCTTCAACCTCGCCACATCGACCCTGACCAGAGATTGGAGTACCGCGGCCAGATCTTCGCCGGCCAAGACCGCGGGGCTCGGATGAGGCCTCCACATCGGAAGTGGGTACAACCGAAGCGGAGCCAGCTGGTGCTCCAGGAATTCCCTCAGCAGCGACGCGCCCGTCAGCTTCGCCGTCACCGTGTTAGCCGGCCTCAGATCCGCGTCCATCTTCTCCAACACCGGCTTCGCGCGGGGGTCCATGAGCTCCACTCGACCCCAATCGCTGGAGCTCGTGGGTTGCTCCGTGGGCAAGATCAACCGAGGGTGGATGCGCCCAGCATCAGCCAAGACCCAATTGCTCCTGAAGCCCTCAATCCTTTTCCCAAGGCTCGAAATGGCAATGGCGCCACCGTACGCGGCGAAGCTCGCGCACGCGGAAGCAGGACCGCGAGAGGTCCGGAGGGAGAAGTAGTGGTGCAGCAAGGCCACCGAGGGCTGCACCCCTACGTGAGCCTCGCAGTAATAGGCGAAGATTGCCCGGAGAAGGACGGAGTTGGGATGAAGATGCAGAGCCTGTAGCTTGTAATGGCGGAGGACAGAGAGGAAGAACTAGGAGAAGGGAGGCACTAGGCCAGCGGCAATGGATCTTACAAAGAGCGGATAAAAGGTGCTCCCACGGCCTCAGGGGTGGCGGAGCCGGCCTTGAACACCTTCGCCCCATCGATGCCCTGCGCAGCCGCCATCCGGTGCAACCGGGCGAGGCTCGCCTCCGACACGTTTGGCGACTCCAGAGCAGACGAGTACCAAGCTCCGGCCGGGGACTGACGAGGCGCCATGGCTTCCTAGGTCACGCGGTCGAAGTGGATCTGGAGATTTGGAGGAAGAAAGGAGAGGCGCGGGAAAGGGGATCTGAGCAGCAATCGGAGAAAGCGAAAAAAGCAAAATCTGGGCAAATGCCGCTCCTTTATCAACTCGCGCGGTTGCGAAGACGCTCACGTCCAATCAACCGCCATGCGGCGCCCAAGGCCGCAGGCTGATAGGGCCCGCGGCGCTTCCCCCTTGCCCTTTCGCCTCCCTGCACAGTCAAGTCCGGGCGCGCCTTGGGCCTGGGGGCTACTGTCGGCGTTCTGGGAATGGGGGTCCCCAGACTTGCCTGCCTGCGGCCTGCGGGGTGGCTCAAGGGGGCCCAACACGGCCCATCTTCATCAACACAGACCCAAGACCCTCGCGAGGGGCCAAGCCTCGCGGGGCGGACAACACGGAGCTTCCCCAGGCGCGGCCTCATCAGGCTGGCTCGCGAGGAGGCGGAGAGATCAAGGCGGGGTACCTCACGAGGTGTCCATGACGCAAGCCATGACGACCAAGGGTGCCAGGCGGGCGCCAGCCCGCGCAGTGTCCTCCCTTTCCTCTTTGGTGCAAAGGGAGCAAGCGCAGGAGGGAGGATCAAGCAAAGGCACCCGTTTCGGTGCAACAAGACCAAGACCAGCTCCGCGAAAAGGAAGAAGTCATTGTGGAGCCCAAGCCAGCATCATCACCAGAGCCTTTGGCAGGCGAGGACCATCTTTAGTCAGGATAAGTGTACCAGATGTTCCCCTTCAAAATGGCCAATTGTTGGTGCCCTTCCCGCTCAATATTTGGGAAGAGGCCCAGGGCCTTTGCCTATAAATAGGACTAGCCACCCCTAGGGTAGAGGCAAATTCGGAGGACGGATCGATTGACAATCAGATCAGAGAGAGAGAGAGAGAAGGGCGACTGAACTCCTCCTAGCAGTTCATCCCCCAAGCAAGAACAGACCCTCGCGAGGCTGTTCTTCTTTGTATTGTTCATCATCATCAGCGCAAGAGGCAATCCACCACACCACCACACTAGGGTAGGGTATTACACCACATCGGTGGCCCGAACCAGTATAAACCATGTGTCTCTTGTGTTGTTCTTCTCATAGTTTAGATCCTTGCGAGGCGGAGGGGTACAGGTAGGTAGGAAGCGTAATCTCCGCGCGCACCCCAGAGTTCGAACCTCAAGGGTCTGCCGGAACCCGAAATCCGACAAAGATAGTCTCACATCAACTAGGCGTATCAACGGGCTATGGAGATGCCCATTAATAGATATCAATGTGAGTGAGTTGGGATTGCCATGCAACGGATGCACTAGAGCTATAAGTATATGAACTCAACAAAAGAAACTAAGTGGGTGTGCATCCAACTCGCTTGCTCACGAAGACCTAGGGCAATTTGAGGAAGCCCATCATTGGAATATACAAGCCAAGTTCTATAATGAAAAATACCCACTAGTATATGAAAGTGATATAAAGAGAGACTCTCTATCATGAAGATCTTGGTGCTACTTTGAAGCACAAGTGTGGTAAAAGGATAGTAACATTGTCCCTTCTCTCTTTTTCTCTCATTTTTTTATTTGGGCCTTTTCCTTTTTTTATGGCCTCTTTTTTTTCTTTTTTTCGTCTGGAGTCTCATCCCGACTTGTGGGGGAATCATAGTCTCCATCATTCTTTCCTCACTTGGGACAATGCTCTAAAAATAATGATCATCACACTTTTATTTTTCTTACAACTCAACAATTACAACTCGATACTTAGAACAAGATATGACTCTATATGAATGCCTCCGGCGGTGTACCGGGATATGCAATGAATCAAGAGTGACATGTATGAAAGAATTATGAACGGTGGCTTTGCCACAAATACGATGTCAACTACATGATCATGCTAGCAATATGACAATGATGGAGCGTGTCATAATAAACATAACGGTGGAAAGTTGCATGGCAATATATCTCAGAATGGCTATGGAAATGCCATGATAGGTAGGTATGGTGGCTGTTTTGAGTAAGGTATATGGTGGGTGTATGATACCGGCGAAAAGTGCGCGGTATTAGAGAGGCTAGCAATGGTGGAAGGATGGGAAAAAGTGCATATAATCCATGGACTCAACATTAGTCATAAAGAACTCAAATACTTATTGCAAAAATCTAGAAGTTATCAAAGCAAAGTATTACGCGCATGCTCCTAGGGGAATAGATTGGTAGGAAAAGACCATCGCTCATCCCCGACCGCCACTCATAAGGAAGACACTCAATAAACACCTCATGCTCCGACTTCGTTACAGAACGGTTCACCATACGGGAATCACAGACTTTAACGCAAGTATTCTTTAAATTCACAACTACTCAACTAGCATGACTCTAATATTATCACCTCCATATCTCAAAACAATTATCATGCTTCAATCTTCTCTTAGTATTCAACGCACTCAAAAATAAAGTTTCACAAATCTTGAATACCAAGTATATTATTATTAAGCAATTTACCATGCTATTAAGACTCTCAAAATGATCTAAGTGAAGCATGAGAGATCAATAGTTTCTTTAAAACAAATCCACCACCATTCTCTAAAAGATCTAAGTGAAGCACATAGAGCAAAATTATCACGCTCAAAAGATATAAATGAAGCACATAGAGCAAAACTACATAGCTCAAAAGATATAAGTGAAGCACAAAGAGTATTCTATCAAATTTTAATTCATATATGGCTCTATCAAAGGTGTGTACAGAAAGGATGATTGTGGCACACTAGCAAACAAAGACACAAATAATACAAGACGCTCCAGGCAAAACACATATCATGTTGGTGAATAAAAATATAGCTCCAAGTAAAATACCGATGGAAGTGGACGAAAGAGGGGATGCCTTCCGGGGAATCCCCAAGCTTTGAATTTTTGGTGTCCTTGGATTATCTTGGGGGTGCCATGGGCATACCCAAGCTTAGGCTCTTGCCACTCCTTGTTCCATAATCCATCAAAAGATTTCACCCAAAACTTGAAAACTTCACAACACAAAACTTAATAAAAATCTTGTGAGCTCCGTTAGAGAAAGAAAACATAAAACTACTTCAAAGTACTGTAATGAACTCATTCTTTATTTATATTGGTGTTAAACCTACACCTACTATATTCCAACTTCACTATGGATTATAAACTATTTTACTAGCCATATATTCATAAAAATAAGCAAACAACACACGAAAAACAGAATCTGTCAAAAACAGAACAGTCTGTAGTAATCTATAACTAACACAAACTTATGGAACTCCAAAAAATCTACCAAAATTAGAAGACATAGACAATTTGTTTATTGATCATCATAAATTGGAATCAGTATTTTATCATGTTATGGTGATTTTTAATTATTCGGGCACTGAGCGCAAAGTTTCTGGATATTACAGCAAGATCAAATAACTATCATCCAAGAAGATCCAATAGGTCTAGCTTGGCACAAACACTAATTAAAACACAAAACCACATCCAAACAGAAGGTAGATGGGTTATTTATTGCCTAACAGAATAAAAACACAAAAAACTAAAAATAAAATTGGGTTGCCTCCCAACAAGCGCTATCGTTTAACGCCCCTAGCTAGGCATAAAAGCAAGGATAGATTTAGGTATTGCCATCTTTGGTAGGCAATCCATAGGTGGCTCTCATGATAGTTTCATATGGAAATCTTATTTTATTTCTAGGAAAGTGTTCCATGCCCTTTTATAATGGAAATTGAAATCTAATATTCCCTTCCTTCATATCAATAATCGCACCAACCGTTCTAAGGAAAGGTCTACCAAGAATAATAGGGCAAGAAGGATTGCAATCCATATCAAGAACAATGAAATCTACGGGCACATAATTCCTATTTGCGACAATAAGAACATCATTAATCCTTCCCATAGGTTTCTTAATAGTGGAATCCGCAAGATGCAAGTTTAGAGAGCAATCATCAAAGTCATGGAAATCTAGCAAATCACACAAAGTTTTGGGGATAGTGGAGACACTAGCACCCAAATCACACAAAGCATGAAAGTCATGATATTTAATTTTAATTTTAATAGTTGGTTCCCACTCATCATAGATTTTTCTAGGGATAGAAACTTTCAACTCAAGTTTTTCTTCATAGGATTGCATCAAGGCATCAACAATATGTTCGGTAAAGGCTTTCTTTTGACTATAAGCATGAGGAGAATTTAGCACGGATTGCAACAAGGAAATACAATCAATTAAAGAGCAACTTTCATAATTAAATTCCTTGAAATCCAATATAGTGGGTTTAGCAACATCTATGGTTTTATTTCTTTCAATCCCACTTTCATCAATTTCATCATAAAGGTCTAAATACTCCGAATTTTTAGAACGCCTTCTAGGTAAAGGAAGATCACATTCAGTTTCATCAAGATTCATATTGCAAAACAAAGATTTGATAGGGGACACATCAATAACTTTTAGATCTTCATATTGATTTTCATAGGAATTGGAAGAACACGCTTTAATAAAGGCATCTTTGGAAGCACGCATCCTAGCGGTTCTTTCCTTGCACTCATCAATGGAAATTCTCATGGCTTTGAGAGACTCATTGATATCATGCTTAGGAGGAATAGATCTAAGCTTTAGAGAATCAACCTCAAGAGAAATTCTATGAACGTTCCTAGCCAAATCATCAACTTTAAGCAATTTCTCTTCAAGCAAAGCATTAAAATTATTTTGTGAATTCATAAACTCTTCAACACTACTCTCAAATTCAGAGTGCATCTTATTAAAATTTCCATAAGAGTTGTTGTAGGAATTTCCATAAGTATTAGAAGGAATACTAGGATAAGGCCTAGGATTAAAATTCCCTCTATACGCGTTGTTACCAAACTTATTCCTACCAACAAAATTCACATCCATAGATTCATTATTATTCTCAATCAAAGTAGACAAAGGCATATCATTAGGATCAGAAGAAACACTCTTAGTAGCAAATAATTTCATAAGTTCATCCATCTTTCCACTCAAAACATTGATTTCTTCTATAGCATGCACCTTTTATTAGTGGATCTTTCAGTGTGCCATTGAGAATAATTAACCATAATATTATCTAGGAGTTTAGTAGCATCCCCTAAAGTGATTTCCATAAAAGTGCCTCCCGCGGCCGAGTCTAAAAGATTTCTAGAAGCAAAATTCAATCCGGCATAATTTTTTTGTATAATCATCCACAAAATCAAACCATGAGTAGGACAATTACGTAGCATTAATTTCATTCTCTCCCAAGCTTGTGCAACATGTTCATGATCAAGTTGTTTAAAATTCATAATGTCGTTTCTAAGAGCAATGATCTTAGCGGGAGGAAAATACTTAGAGATAAAAGCATCTTTGCACTTGTTCCAAGAATCAATACTATTTTTAGGCAAAGACGAAAACCAAGCTTTAGCACGATCTCTAAGCAAAAAAGGAAATAGCTTCAATTTAATGACATCATTATCGACATCTTTTTTCTTTTGCATATCACATAAATCAACGAAGCTATTAAGATGAGTAGCAGCATATTCAATAGGAAGGCCGGCGAATTGATCTTTCATAACAAGATTCAACAAAGCAGTATTGATTTCACAAGATTCAGTATTGGCAAGAGGAGCAATCGGAGTGCTAAGGAAATCATTATTATTGGTATTGGTGAAGTCACACAATTTGGTAGTATCTTGAGCCATCGCGACAAACAAGCAATCCAACACACGAGCAAACAAAGTCAAGCGAGGAAAAGGCAAGCGGAAAGAGAGGAGGAGAAGGAGAAGGAGAAGGAGAAAGAGAGGGCGAATGAAACAGCAAGGGTTAAGTGGGGGAGAGGAAAACGAGAGGCAAATGGCAATTAATGTAATGCGAGGGATAGGGATTGTGATGGGTACTTGGTATGTTTACTTTTTGCGTAGACTCCCCGGCAACGGCGCCAGAAATTCTTCTTGCTACCTCTTGAGCTTGCGTTGGTTTTCCCCGAAGAGGAGAGGATGATGCAGCAGAGTAGCGTAAGTATTTCCCTTAGTTTTTGAGAACCAAGGTATCAATCCTGTAGGAGGCCACGCTCAAGTCCCTCGTACCTGCACAAAACGATAGCTACTCGCAACCAACGCGATTAGGGGTTGTCAATCCCTTCACGGTCACTTACGAGAGTGAGAACTGATAGATAATGTTTTTGGTATTTTTGATATAGAGATGCAAAGTGAAAAGTAAAAGGCAAAGTAAAAAGCAAATCAAGATTAAACTGATGGAGATTGATATGATGAGAATAGACCCGGGGGCCATAGGTTTCACTAGTGGCTTCTCTCATGAGCATAAGTATTCTACGGTGGGTGAACAAATTACTGTTGAGCAATTGACAGAATTGAGCATAGTTATGAGAATATCTAGGTATGATCATGTATATAGGCATCACGTCCGTGACAAGTAGACCGAAACGATTCTACATCTACTACTATTACTCCACTCATCGACCGCTATCCAACATGCATCTAGAGTATTAAGTTAGAAACAGAGTAACACTTTAAGCAAGATGACATGATGTAGAGAGATAAATTCATGCAATATGAAATAAACCCCATCTTGTTATCCTCGATGGCAACGATGCAATACGTGCCTTGCTGCCCCTTCTGTCACTGGGAAAGGACACCGCAAGATCGTACCCAAAGCTAAGCACTTCTCCCATGGCAAGAAAAACCAATCTAGTAGGCCAAACCAAACTGATAATTCGAAGAGACTTGCAAAGATAACCAATCATACATAAAATAATTCAGAGAAGATTCAAATATTATTCATAGATAGACTTGGTCGTAAACCCACAATTCATCGTTCTCAACAAACACACCGCAAAAAGAAGATTACATCGAATAGATCTCCACAAGAGAGGGGGAGAACTTTGTATTGAGATCAAAAAAGAGAGAAGAAGCCATCTAGCTACTAACTATGGACACGAAGGTCTGAGGTAAACTACCCACACTTCATCGGAGAGGCTATGATGATGTAGAAGCCCTCCGTGATGACGGCCCTCTCCGGCGGAGCTCCGGAACAGGCCCCAAGATGGGATCTCGTGGATACAGAAAGTTGCGGCGGTGGAATTAGGTTTTTGGCTCGTATTCCGATCGTTTGGGCGTACGTAGGTATATATAGGAGGAAGGAGTACGTCAGTGGAGCTTCGAGGGGCCCACGAGGCAGGGGGCGCGCCCTAAGGGGGGCGCCCCCCTACCCTCGTGACCGCCTCTTTTGTGCCTTGGCGTAGGGTCCAAGTCTCCTGGATCACGTTCGGTGAGAAAATCACGTTCTCGAAGGTTTTATTCCGTTTGGACTCCGTTTGATATTTTGTTTCTCCGAAACTCTGAAATAGGCAAAAAACAGCAATTCTGGGCTCAGCCTCCGGTTAATAGGTTAGTCCCAAAAATAATATAAAGTGGAAAATAAAGCCCAATATAGTCCAAACAGTAGATAATATAGCATGGAGCAATCAAAAATTATAGATACGTTGGAGACGTAACTCTCCATTCTTGTTAACTTAATACACTAGATGCATGCTGGATAGCGGTCGATGTGTGGAGTAATAGTAGTAGATGCAGAATCGTTTTGGTCTACTTGTCCCAGACGTGATGCCTATATTCATGACATTGCCTTAGATAACGTCATAACTATGCGCTTTTCTATGAATTGCTCAACAGTAATTTGTTTACCCACCGTATGTGTTCTTTCAAGAGAGAGCCCTCTACTGAAAACTATGGCCTCCGAGTATATTTTTATCATATTATTTTCAGATCTATAAAACAAAAAACCCAAAAATACCTTGCTGCAATTTATTTATATTTACTTTATTTTGCACCTTTATTTATCTTTTATACCTATCTCTACGAGATCTCATCCTTGCAAGTAACCGTGAAGTGTTTGACAACCCCTTTATCACGTTGGGTGCAAGTATTTGTTTGTTTATGTATGTGCTATCATTGGAGACTTGTGTGTACCTCCTACTAGATTGATACCTTTGTTCTTAACTAAGGGAAATACTTATCTCTACTTTGCTGGATCACCCTTTCCTCTTTAAGGGAAAAACCAACGCAATCTCAAGAAGTACCAGAAAGAATTTCTGGCGCCGTTGTCGAGGAGGATCTACATCAAGCCTACCAAGTAACCATCATAAACTCTCATCTCTTGCATTATTCACCATTTGCTTCTCATTTTCCTCTCCCCACTTCGAAAATGTTTTCAAAAAAATACAAAAATATTTGCCTTCTTTTTGTTTGCCTTGATGTCTTATCTGGTTTGTTTGCTATAATTGCATGTTTATTCCAAATCAGAAAGCAAAAAGTTTATGGATCCACATACACTTGCTAATCTTTATAGAAGATCCAGTTATAATGAACCAATTGCTAGTGAGTTGAGTACACTAGATTATCTTTATGAAGTTTTGCTTGAAATTCGTGAATCTGAAAATTGTGATGAAGTGTTAAAAGAAGAAATTTATGAAGTGATTCACGATAGCTCCTTGAATGAAAAGCATGATTGAAATGATGTTATTATAAATTATATTAATTTCAATTGTGTTAACGATATGCAAAACCCCAAGCTTGGGGACGCTAATTTTGCTATGTCCACTACTTATTGTCATGATCATGGGGTGATAATGCTTCTTATGATCTTGAAAACTTATTTAAGCCTCATGATGAATATGTTTGCAATAATATTGGAAGTGGGTTTGGAAGAGTGTCAACTCTAGGTAAAAATAATCCCACATATTTGGAGAGTGTTCAATCTTATGAATTTTTTGATAAAAGTGGGTTTGAAGAGGCATGCTACCTCTTGAGCATGCGTTGGTTTTCCCTTGAAGAGGAAAGGGTGATGCAGCAAAGTAGCGTAAGTATTTCCCTCAGTTTTTGAGAACCAAGGTACCAATCCAGTAGGAGACAATGCACAAGTCACCTAGTACCTGCACAAACAATCAAGAACCTTGCAACCAACACGATAAAGGGGTTGTCAATCCCTTCACGGCCACTCGCAAAAGTGAGATCTGATAAAGATAATAAGATAAATATTTAGTATTTTTGTTGTATAGATTGGAAAGTAAAGATTGCAAAATAGTAAACGAGATGCGATGTAAATAAAAGAGATGCAATATAATAAGAAAGAGACCCGAGGGCCATAGGTTTCACTAGTGGCTTCTCTCAAGATAGCATGTATTACGGTGGGTGAAGAAATTACTGTTGGGCAATTGATAGAAAAGCGCATTGTTATGAAGATATCTAAGGCAATGATCATGAATATAGGCATCACGTCCGTGTCAAGTAGACCGAAACGATTCCGCACCTACTACTATTACTCCACACATCGACCGCTATCCAGCATGCATCTAGAGTATTAAGTTCATAAGAACGGAGTAACGCTTTAAGCAAGATGACATGATGTAGAGGGATAAACTCAAGCAATCACTACTAGGAAAACGGCTATAGCTAATATGGACATTAATGGCGCACCATGTATGTGGTGCGCCACTGCTATATAGCAGTGGCGCACCAGATACAGGTACACCATTAATGTCCTCATTACTAATGGCGCGCCTGGTGTGTGGTGTGCCATTACTAGTTTTGAAAAAAAAGATATTGTTAGCAGTGGCGCACCAGTGGATAGTGCGCCATTACTAGTTTTAACTAGTAATAGCGCACTGCCCACTGGTGCGCCACTACTAACATGTTTTTTTAAAACTAGTAATGGCGCACCACACACCAGGTGTGCCATTAGTAACCTGGTTACTAATGGCGCATTCTTAGGTGGTGTGCCATTGGTAACCTGGGAGCAGCTAGATATTTTGGACAGCCACCCATCACACTCACTTTCCCCACTTCATTCTCTCCACCTCTACCAAGCTTGGTCTCGGCTGCCTCCTCCTCCTCACCTCATTTGCGCCATAGATTCACCCAAATTAAGTGGTTAAAATTCCTTTTTTTGATAGGTAAGGGGAAAGCTTTCTTTATGTTCTAGATCTACTTTTTCTCCCTCCAACAACGTACACACCTTTTATGGCCTAGATCTACGTATGTTTGTGGTGTTGCATATGTTTGTGTTTGCAAGTACCGGTATTTGAAATGCGATAGTTGCCAATATTTTGCCAGAATGTTGATTCATTCCCGTTTCGGCGAGAACTTGGCACTATGCATTCTTTTTGGTCCTATTTTTAGGCAAAGTCATGCAAAATTTTTTGGGTTCTAAAATATCGTTTTGCTCTACCCCGCAGGCAACCATGGTCCACACGATGATCGAAGGCATCGTGAATAGGTTTTTGAGCTCCGCGAAGGCCGAGATGCTTCAAAAGAACGAGACGGAGATAAGATGTCCGTGTCGAAGATGCAAGCTGAAGAGCCTTATGGACCCGGATTAAATACAGGTGCGGGACCACCTGCTCTTGTGTGGTTTCATGGATGGCTATCGGTGGCAAGGTGATGAAGATGACTATGAAGTCATCCATGGGGGCCGGGCAAGAAATGAGGAAGGGCAGCAAGACAACCGCGGTGAGGGCGGGCGAGAAGATGAAGAATCTCCAGGACATGATCACGAAGTAGATGCAGTACACAGTCATCATGTAGAAGATGCCGGACATGATGATGAGGAAGATCAAGATGAAGGGCATGATCATGAAGATGCCAGAGCAGACGACGATGGACCATCGATGGGCTGGGTGCAGGACCCTCATATTCAAGAGCTGCTTCTCAAGCAGCCGGATAACGCAAGAGCTGCCGCCCGAGAGAAAGCCAAGCTGGATCAACTGGAGGTAGACGAGGTTACTCCATTGTATGAAGGATGCAGGCCCGAGGATACCCACCTGAAAGTAATGCTCATGGCTCTGGAGATGAAGGTAAAACACAAAATGACTGACGCATGCTTCGACGAGAACATGTCATTCTGGCACGAACGTCTTCCCAAGGGGAACAAGTGCCCGACCAGTTTCGAGGAGGCGAAGAAAATCGTGTGTCCTCTGGATTTACCGCACGTGAAATACCATGTGTGCATGAACAATTGCATCATTTATCGGGACGAGCACGCGGAGTCTACCATATGTCCGGTGTGCGGCGTCACTTGATACCAGAAGAGGAAGAAAGCTCCTCGAAAAGTGGTGTGGTACTTTCCGATCACTCCTCGTCTGCAGCGGTATTTCGCGGACCCTAAGCTAGCAAAGCTCCTGCGTTGGCACGCGGATAGGGAGGAGAAGAAGCAAGAAGATGATGGAAATGATCCGGAGATAAATAAAAAAGACAAGATGCTGAGTCACCCTAAGGATGCGAGCCAGTGGCAAGCGTTGAACTTCGAACACCCAGAATTTGGGGACGATCCAAGGAACGTCATGCTGGGCACGAGCACCGATGGAGTCAATCCGTTTGGCTGCCAGAGAAGCACACATAGCACCTGGCCTGTGTTTGTGTGGATGTACAACCTTCCCCCCTGGTTGTGCATGAAGAGGAAGTACATTCACATGAGTATGCTAATTGAAGGGCCGAAACAACCAGGGAACGACATCAATCTGTATCTGGGGCTGCTGAAAGAGGAGCTAGACACGCTGTGGAAAACGCCAGCCAATATGTGGGACGTCGCAGAGAAAGGATATTTCCCTATGAGAGCCGCACTGCTCACGACGGTGCACGACTATCTCGGTTACGGATATGTCGCAGGGCAGGTGGTCCATGGATTTTCTGGATGCGTCAGGTGCATGGATGACACAACGTATCGCCAGCTAGATAGAGATCCCGGGTCTTCGAAAACCGTGTTCATGGGACATCAAAGGTGGCTTCGCGACAATGACTCATGGAGAAAACGAAGGGATCTGTTCTATGGTGAAACTGAACCCCGAAGACGCCCGCGTACGAGGAGCAGCGAGGAAATAGACGAGTTGTTGAAAAATTGGAAAGATTGCCCACCGTCGGGAAAGAAGCGAAAGGCGCCAGAGCCGGGAAAGAAGCGAAAGGCGCCAGAGCCGCTACTGAAGGTATGGAAAACGAGGTCTGTTTTCTGGGACTTGTCGTACGGAAGATCCTCCGTGTGCCTCACAGCCTTGATGTCATGCATATCATGAAGAACGTGTGCGAGAGTCTGCTTGGTACCCTGCTCAACATGCCAGAGAGGACCAAAGATGGGCCGAAAGCAAGGGCAGACTAAAATCAATGGGCATCAGGGAGGAGCTTCACGCTAATGATTATGATGAGGCGAAGGACACGGAAAGTCGTCGCAAAGGCAAAAAGGCCAAGAAGATCAGAAATGACTGCCCTCCCGCGTGCTTCACTCTAAGTCAGGAGGAGATCGAGCAGTTTTTCACCTGCCTCGTAGGAGTAAAACTTCCTTACGGTTACACTGGGAAGATAAGCAGATACCTAGACTCAGCGAAGCAGAAGTTCAGCGGGATGAAGTCTCACGACTTTCACGTGCTGATGACATAGATTCTTCCATTTGCAATCCATGGGATCATGGACGCACACGTCCGTGAAACGCTATTTGGCCTATGCAACTTTTTTGATGTCATCTCTCGGAAGTCGGTTGGCGTGAGGCAACTCAAAAGGCTACAGGAAGAGATCGTAGTGATACTATGCGAGCTTGAGACGTACTTCCCGCCCGCATTCTTTGATGTTATGGTGCATCTGCTGGTCCATATCATGGAGGATATCATCCAACTCAGGCCGACGTTCCTGCACAACATGATGCCGTTCAAAAGGATGAATGGTGTCATCAAAGGATACGTTCGCAACATGTCACGTCCAGAGGGAAGCATAGCCAGGGGCTTTCTGACCGAAGAGTGCATCTCCTACTGCACGAATTATCTAGGCATCAAGAACCCCGTTGGTCTTCCTGTCAACAGGCATCTCGGCAGGCTCGCTGGATGGGGTCACCGCGAGGGTCGCCACGAAATGCATGTCGACTTCAAGGGTCGACTCGCCGACTTTGAAAGAGCAAACCTAGTCGTGCTACAACACATAGATGTGGTCGATCCTTGGGTGTAGAGCACAAAACCTTTATTGAGAAGACGTACAATGACCGAGGCCAACAGAGGACGGACGGAGATATAATCAAAGAGCACAACTCATGTTTCACGTGTTGGCTCAAGGAGAAGCTTCTATCGTACCCTTTACATGAGGATTCTTCCGCGGAAGAGAAACTCATATTCGCCTTGTCACAGGGCGCCGAGCACAACCTGATGACGTATGAGGCGTACGATATCAATGCCTACACATTCTACAACGAGGAAAAGGACATGAAGAACGATGGTTATCAGAACTCCGAGGTAATGATGGAATCCTACACCGGTAACGACAAGGACATATACTATGGAAGGATCGAGGAGATCTGGGAGCTGAGCTACGCTGGAGAGAAGGTCCCGATGTTCCGTGTCATATGGGCCAAGGGCGTCCTAAAAGAAGACCGGTATTTCACCACCATGGTTATACCCGAAGCCAAATCCAAGACCGCGGGCGCAAACGTCAGTGCGAAAAATGAGCCATGGGTACTGGCTTCCCAAGTGGACCAATGCTTCTTCATTACCGACCCGTCAAAGCCCAGTCGTGTTGTCACGAGGAGAGGCAAAAAGAAGATCATAAGAATGGATGGTGTCGGTGTCAAAACCGGCGGATCTCAGGTAGGGGGTCCCGAACTGTGCGTCTAGGTGAATGGTAACAGGAGACAGGGGACACGATGTTTTTACCCAGGTTCGGGCCCTCTCGATGGAGGTAAAACCCTACTCCTGCTTGATTGAGCTTGATGATATGAGTATTACAAGAGTTGATCTACCACGAGATCAGAGAGGCTAAACCCTAGAAGCTAGCCTATGGTATGATTGTTGTTCTTCTTTGTCCTACGGACTAAACCCTCTGGTTTATATAGACACCGGAGGGGGCTAGGGTTACACAGAGTCGGTTACAAGGAAGGAGATCTACATATCCGTATTGCCAAGCTTGCCTTCCACGCCAAGGAGAGTCCCATCCGGACACGGGACAAAGTCTTCATTCTTGTATCTTCATAGTCCAACAGTCCAGCCAGAGGATATAGTCCTGCTGTCCGGATACCCCCTAATCCAGGACTACCTCAGTAGCCCCTGAACCAGGCTTCAATGACGACGAGTCCGGCGCGCAGATTGTCTTCGACATTGCAATGTGGGTTCCTCCTCCGAATATTTCATAGAAGATTTTGAACACGAGGATCGTGTCCAGCTCTGCAAAACAAGTTCCACATACAACCGCAGAGAGAATAATATTTGCACAAATCTAATCTGCTGACGTATTTCGCAGTGCGACATCACACCGCAGCCAGGTCATTTATTCGTTTTTCATAACCAACCTCAGCGTATTCCGCAAGGCGGTTTCTTTGGCATGTCTTGTCGAAGCAGAGATCGTGTCCCCTTTTTTACGGGATTCTCATCAACACGGACGTGGGTAACCCAATCGCGCCCGTTGGTATGACCCCTCAATTGAAGGCAAGTCCCAAATGGTCACGAGGAGGACACTTGGTATTCAACCTCTTTATAAAGATACCAAGGCCTATTCCTTTCGATCTTAATCAAATCCACCTCCCGCCTCGAGTTCCAACACCCAGAGCTCAGGTTTAGGCGCTTCAGACTTCCGATTATGTCCGGATCCAACCTTCAAGGTCGGTGGATGCCTTCCTCCGTCACGGAGGAAGACGTAAAAAAGTTAAGGGAGGCCAGATACTTGACCGGCGAAATCCCGCATAGGCTGCCTGTTCAAGGGCAGGTTATTCCCACTCCTGAGCTCGGTGAGAGTGTTGTGTTCGTATCTCACTTCCTTTGAGGGCTAGGCTTCGCGCCAGATCCTTTCTTGAGGGGGCTTATGTTCTATTATGGGCTAGATTTCCATGATTTAGCCCCGGAATCTATCATCCACATCTCATCGTTCATCGTCGTGTGCGAAGCTTTCCTCCGTATTACCCCTCACTTCGGACTGTGGCTCAAGACCTTCAAAGTGGAGCCGAAGATGATCGAGGGGCGTCATGCAGAGGGAGGCGCCGTAATAAGCAAAAACACCGACGCCCCATGGCCCGAGGGCTCTTTGCCAGAGGTGTACAGCTTATGGCAACAAGAGTGGTTTTATATCACAACTCCCAGGGGTACCAAGTGGGTGGCTCCCCCGTCTTTCGCTTGGGTTTTCCGCCACGACTAATGTCATGGGTCAACAAGGGGCTGGACTGGGGGCCAGTAAAGGATGTGCCCATGTTGCAGAGCCGCGTCGGAGACCTCCTTGAGAGAGATATCAGTCTGGTCATGGTAATGTAAGTCATGTTAGTTCATCGAGTCCCACCTTGCAAACATCGTCCCCTCCGCATGTGGGAGTTCAACCCGGAGGGATCGCGGGCTATCTAACACTTCCTCGGCATGACGCCCGAGGAGATGTACAAATTGTTCTTCGGACCACAAATAGTGTGTCTGGACATCACTGAGGATCTAGGTCTGAGCTGCAATCGCCCGGATACCCAAGTAAGTAGCCCCGCATCCGAACACACTGTCCGTTTATTTATCGCAACGTCACCCTAAAAAAGCCGCTCTTTGACCGGGATTGGATAGCGAAGGCAAAGTTGATCAGGTGTCCGGCCCCCCTCCCTGAGACCCCACCAAATCCCGTGCTAACCAAGATGCTGGGGATCGCGCCTTATCAAGCTCCTTCAGGAGAAGATAAAGGGGGGGGGGGAACAAGGAGGCTAGCGCCTCCGTGAAGGAGGTTAACTTGGGAGGAGGAACCGAAACTTCCTCTCCCCAGGGAAGGAAGAGGACCGCCTAGACAACAGTCTCCAAACAGGGGAAGAAATCTTCGCCGGAGGGTCCTGCCACGGGGGATACCCCAACCGCACTATACCCTCAAGGGGATCAGCTCTCCACCGAGTTGTGAGTAAAAGGGTACTTAATAATGAAAATACCTCGCTTTACTTCTGAGGAAAATAACCGAAGTATTTATCTTGCAGTTCGGATCTTAGCCCTTCTCAGCAGAGCTCGTCTTCAGGGGATCTTCTTCCAGAGATGATGGAGAGCGAAACGCCTCCCCTGCCATACCGCTTCAAGAGGCGGGCGACCCCAAGGTGTCGTCGCGGAGGGTTTCTCCTGATCCGGCAAGGCCAGAAGGTAATCATATGGCCACCCGAAGTCCTCAGTATCCAGCTCTTGAAGAGAGCAGTCAAAAGAGTCCGGCACCGTCTAGTATGCGGTCAGACGTACTGAGGGATCTGCTAGAGCGAGCGGCTATCTCAGAAGAGCACCGCACATTAATGGGTGCGGTGATTGAAAGGATTTCGTCCGCCGAAAGCGGGTTGCATGAAGCTGTTATGAGTCTACTGACGGGTTTTGAGGTACGTGAAATGATGTACATTTTTGATAGTACCACACATTTTTAGATGTGCCCTGTGTAGATAGTATCCCCTGAGACTCTGGGTGCTGTCGAAGACGACAGCGCACAGAGGATCATAGTCCCAGGAATAATGGTGTCGCCTTAATATGCAGGTGGCGGAGGGTTCGATGGCTAGCCGAACTAATGAGTTTGCCGATCTAAAGCGGCAGCTCGTTGTGGCAGACGCCGACATCGTACTTGTCAACAAGCGGCTTGACGAGGCACAAGGTATGTGATTTCTCCGCTGACACATGGTAAGAGGAGCATGATGCCAGTATCTATAACATGTGTGTGAATGCAGATGGAGCAAAAGAACAAGCCCGAGCCAAAGCGATGCGACCGTGGAGAACCTGCGGGCGGAACTTGCCCGAGCCAAAGAACAAGCCAGGAAAAGCGATGCGGCTGCCCTAAAGGCAATCGAGGAGCTGAAAGCCAAACAGGCTGCTCACTGCCAAAGTAAGGAGGAAATAGCCAGGATGGATGAGGAATTGAAGAATGCCACTGACCGTTACGAGCTTCTTGAAAAGGAAGATCGAGTGAAGAGGACAGACCTGGAGAAGGCCATGATGGCAACCAAAGACACCCGCTCTGCAATGAGAGCGATGAAGGAGGAGCTGCGTCAAGCCGGTGATATTGCGGCTGGGAAGCCCTTTATGCTGCGGATGAAGTTCGAAGATCCTAGGTACGCCCCTTTGGACCGGTTGTGGAGTTCCGCGGATGCATATCTGGACTTAGCGGCGAGTGCTGCCGATGCAGCCGAATACTTCCGAGATCAAAAAGATCGCAAAGTGGAAAAGCCGTTCTGGTCACAATTTAACGTTCCAGAGCGTCCGCTTCCATTGACTGATCCATTGGCCGAATGGGCCGAGCTGAATAGATTGTCCGGACTCGCCATGAGGTCTGTTGTGGATCATCTGTGGCCGGAAAGGCCAAAGTCGAACAATTATTTTAGTTTGGTGCAGCAGGTCCTTGGTGCAGTGCCGCACATCAACACGATGAAGAGGTCTGCATGCATAGAGGGTGCACGGATGGCCCTTGCCCGTGTCAAGACATACTGGGCAGAGATGGAGGCCACCGCCATTGCAGCCCAAGATTCGGACGAGAGCCGAGTACCTGCCGAGCACTACTTTCGAGAAGTTCTTGAGGGCGCTCGTTCAATAGAAGCGCAGTGCTCGAAGGATATTATGTTCTAATGACATGTATTCCCATTGACAAACAATGTTTTACCGAATTGTAAAGGCTATTTTATACTTGTGCCCGAAAGAATTATAATACCTCCTGTGCGGTCGTTTATGTATATATGTATATAACCTGAAAGATGACAGTCGTCGGCTTCAGCCCCCACGCATATAATGCGGGGGTGCTCGCAGAAGACGCATGTTCACACTTGATCCAACGTCTTGGTCCATTAAGGAGGTGATAGCGCAGCGAACTAGGCAATTGGACTATAATGCTTTAACACTTTCACTTAGCCATAGGAGTTTGACAGTGGGGCTACTATATAGCCCTTGGTGGCTCCGCGCTCATCCGAATTTGGGGCGCGTACATGCCTGGCTGGGAAACAGACCTTCGTTAAGGCGGAGGAATCCCGAAGATTCCGCTAGGTCATCGAGTGGTTGACCAGTCTCACGCTATATCATGACAGTCAGTTTTTGGCTTTCTCTACTGAGGTGCTCGTCCGGATGAACCAGGGCACAATCGCAGTAGTTCTCCTGGTGCTGCCTTAGCCGATAGAGCGGAACGTAAGGCAGCAAAACACAGGAGCCGGGCAAACCCAACATTTGACCAAAGACATGATTCAGAGCTGATGCATATAAGGCCAAACTCGCGACGCCGAACACTCCCTAAGGTATTTGGTCTTTATGATGTAAACCGGGCTAAACAGTGCCCTTTGTAATAAGCCCGTGGTGTCCAGGTACGTGCAATATTCTGACGTGGCCACATGCCAATACGTCAGCATCCTTCTCAGTTGTACTGAGAATCTGGGGGATGTGTATCAACAAGAGACAGTAAAAAAGGTTTACACAGGGTCCTAATCTAAAAAGAATCCTTGGAACGGTTCCCTGCTGCACGTCTGCGCCTGTGTCTCTGTTGTGCCGTAGCCTGGACGGGTGTAGCATGATGGTCACCTGTAAAAGAGAGGAACTTAGTTGATAAGTTGTCGTGCGAAAGGTAGGTTATACTAAATAAACCATGTACAGTTCAAGATGAGTAAAGTTGAGCCTAATTGTCATTTGTTTACACGCGTTGAGCCCCTTGTATTGTTATAGGGGTGTAGCCATCAAACCTGTATCAATTATACATAGCTGCACCGGACTCATCTAACCGTGTCCGTGGTCTTGACGACCTGTCAGGTGCTCTAGTTGGTGAGGCCGTTTAGTGTGCGGCTGCCAAGGCAGCCTCACGGTTTTCCGCGTGCAATGAGCGCTCAATATTTCCGTTTACTGTAATGATGCCACGTGGACCAGGCATCTTAAGCATGAGAGAAGCGTAATGCGGTATTGCATTAAAGCGAGCGAAAGCTTCGCGTCCGAGTAGTGCTTAATAACCACTTTGGAACGGAGCGATGTGGAAGGTTAACTTTTCGCTGCGGAAGTTATCGGGGAAGCCGAATATAACCTCTAGTAGCAGGGAGCCCGTGCAATGGGCTTCTGGGCCTGGCGTTACTCCTTTAAAGGAAGTATTGCTATGGCTGATTTTTGTTGGGTCTATCCCCATTTTGCGGACTGTGTCCTGATATATCTGGTTTACTACTGCCACCATCCATCAGGACTCATGTGAAGTGGTATCCGTCGATTATTGGGTCTAACACCAAGGCAGCCCATCCTGCAGGCCGGATCCTTGTTGAGTAATCCCGATGGTCAAAGGTGATCGGCTGGGACGACCAGTGGCAGAACTCCGCGGCGATAGGCCCTGGGGCATGTGTCTCTAGGAGTGCCGCTTTGTTTCTCCCCTTCATCACATGTAACACGTTTACTGTTTTGACTTCTGGTGGGAATTTCTTCTGTTTCCCAGTGCATTGCTGGCGAGGCTCGTCCTCGTCTTCGCTTGGTGTATCTTGCCCCTTGTGTTCGGCGTTGAGCTTGCCGGACTGCTTGAAGACCCAACATTCTCTATGGGTAAGATTTGCCGGTTTATCGGGTGTGCTGTGGATCTGACATAGTTTTTCCAGAATCTTGTTTAGGCTGGACAGTTCGTCTCTGTTGCCTTTTGAGGGCAGCTTTTGTTGACCTTGCCGAGAGCTTCTGAATCCGGCGTTTACCACCGTGCTCTTCGGGCTGTCTCCTTTATTCCGGCGCTTGTTTTTGCTACGTCGTGGCTTCCCATTTCCGTCCCTGACTTCAGATGTACTTGGGTTGCTGGTGCTACACCGGGCTAACCAGCTGTCCTCGCCCGCGCAAAAGCGGGTCATGAGGCTTGTTAATGCTGCCATTGTTCTCGGCTATTCTTGGCCGAGGTGTCTGTCAAGCCATTCATCTCAGACGCTGTGTTTGAAAGCTGCTAAGGCTTCGGCGTCCGGACAGTTGACTATTTGGTTCTTTTTAGTGAGAAACCTGTTCCAAAGCATTCGGGCTGACTCTCCGGGCTGTTGAGTTATGTGACTTAAATCGTCTGCATCCGGTGGTCGGACGTAGGTCCCTTGAAAATTTGCCCCAAAAGCGTCCTCGAGCTCTTCCCAACTTCCGATGGTGTTTTCGGGGAGGCTTTTAAGCCAGTGCCGAGCTGGCCCTTTGAGCTTGAGGGATAAGTACTTGATGGCATGGAGATCGTCTCCTCGAGCCATGTGGATATGGAGGATGTAATCCTCAATCCAGACCCCAGGGTCTGTCGTTCCGTCGTATGCCTCTAAGTTTACGGGTTTGAATCCCTCTGGAAATTCATGGTCTAGCACCTCATCGATGAAACATAGTGGGTGTGCGGCACCCCTGTATTTGGGTGCACCGTGGTGTTCGGATTTTTGTTGTGCTGCATTGCGTGCTGGAGCGCGCTTCCTTGGCCCATAGATGGATCTGGTTGCGTCGTCCTCACGTGGATTGCGTACTGGCTTGTGTGTGGTGTCGTTTGCCGCTCTATGTTGGCCACGGGGTCGTCTATCCGACCGGATGGCTGTTTTGTTTTTTGATTGTGTTGGCTCTAGGGCCTCATCATCGAATTCAGGTAGTAGCTTTCGCTTCGGGTAGCTCTTTGTGTGGTGACTGCCGCCGTATTTTTTTGTGGTGTTGAGTACTTTACTCCATCTAATTTTGAGTGTATCTTGCGCAGCCTTGAGCTTTCGCTTCTGCTTTTTCAGACTCCGCGCAGTGGCGACAGGCCTTTGATGGAGATCCTGTTGCTGCAGGTGTTTGTCCGGTGTGATGTCATCCGGACTGTTATCTTCTCCGGGGATGGGTTGTTTGGTTTGATTCTCCGTGTTGCCGTGGTCGGACGATAGTTCCATGCCGTGTTCGTCGTCCGCTGGCTCACCCTGCTCTATCGCCGGGTCTATATGATTGCTGTTTCTGCCGAGGCGGGATTTGGAGCGGCGCTTACGCCGCCGCTTTGACTGCTTTTTGAGGGAACAATCCTTCGCTGCGTCCTTCCGCTCCTCGTCTTCGTTGTCATTGGGTGTGTCCACCATGTATACATCATGGGGTGAGGTGGCTGTCCAGTGCCCTGTGGGCTGTGGTTCCTGTTTGGCTCCTGCATCGTTGTCCATACTGTCGATGTCCTCGGAGTCGAAGTCGAGCATGTCGGTCAGATCGTTGACAGTGGCTACTAAGTGGGTGGTGGGTGGGTGGCGAATTTCTTTGTCATCAGCATCCCAATTCTGCCGGACATAGTTCGGCAAGGATTCTCCTGACAAGGAGAGAGACCTTAATGAGTTCAGTATGTTGCCGAAGGGCGAGTGCTGAAAGATATCTGTGGAGGTGAACTCCATGATCGCCGCCCAGTCGGATTCAATAGACACGGGCGCAGGTGGTTCGGAGTCCATGGCCGAGGAAGAATCCGGTAGTTTGGCGTCACGGCTCTCGTGAAGGGCAAGGTTGATACTCGGCTCGATCGCTGCTGAGAATGCGACCTCTGTGATGGGGTCTATCCACCCATCCATGGATGGCGTAGTTGGCTCCGAATTGAGGGTCGGAGCGATTGCCGGTGCGGTCGCCTGAACTCTGTCCGATGGTAGAGCTAAATCATGCTCATCGTGACCGTGCGGCGCACTCGGCAGGGGCTCGAATCCGTCGAAGATCAAGTCTTCGCGGATGTCGGCCGTGTAGTTTAAGCTTCCAAACCTGACCTGGTGGCCAGGGGTGTAACTCTCGATCTGCTCCAGATGGCCAAGCGAGTTGGCCCGCAGTGCGAAGCCGCCGATACAAAGATCTGTCCGGGGAGAAAAGTCTCACCTCGGACTGCATCGCTATCGATGATCGAAGGAGCCATCAAGTTTAACGATGACGACACAGAGGAACTCTCAATGAAAGCACCAATGTCGGTGTCAAAACCGGCGGATCTCGGGTAGGGGGTCCCGAACTATGCGTCTAGGCGGATGGTAACAGGAGACAGGGGACACGATGTTTTTACCCAGGTCCGGGCCCTCTCGATGGAGGTAAAACCCTACTCCTGCTTGATTGATCTTGATGATATGAGTATTACAAGAGTTGATCTACCACGAGATCAGAGAGACTAAACCCTAGAAGCTAGCCTATGGTATGATTGTTGTTCTTCTTCGTCCTATGGACTAAACCCTCCGGTTTATATAGACACCGGAGGGGGCTAGGGTTAGACAGAGTCGGTTACAAGGAAGGAGATCTACATATCGGTATTGCCAAGCTTGCCTTCCACGCTAAGGAGAGTCCCATCCGGACATGGGACGAAGTCTTCATTGTTGTATCTTCATAGTCCAACAGTCCGGCCAGAGGATATAGTCCGGTTGTCCGGATACCCCCTAATCCAGGACTCCCTCAGATGGAGTCGCCAATGAGCAAGACTTCGACAAGTACGGTGACCCGAAGATGGAACATGACGACGATGATGAAGTGCCATACACCACAAGAAGAAGCAGGACCACCGTACCTAAAGGACGCCCGTTCAAGAGAAAAACTTCATTTGCGAAAAAGAAGGGCAAGAAGATTGTGAAAGATAGCTAGCTAAGATCGATTGTATTTAAAATTTAGTCTTCATTTCTTGATTCTATTTCGACATATAGAAATGAAATTTCTTCCGTTCTATTCCTCATGAATATTTATTTATGTTTATTCTGGTATACCAATTTTTATTTATGTTTATTCTAGTATTGAATTTCTAACTCACAAAAAGTATTGAATTTGTTAATATTTTTTGAACTCATGAATATTTTTAAATTTCATGGGCACTTTTTGAATTCATAAATATTTTTTCACATTTGATGATATTTTTTCATATTCATAAATGTTATACCAATTCACATTGAATGCAACTAAAAATCCAAAAAAAGTTACTAATGGCGCACCAGGAGAAGGTGCGCCATTGTTATCAAGGTACTTATGGCGCACCCTAGGAGGTGCGCCATTGGTATACCAATTTTTATTTAGGTTTATTCTGGTATTGAATTTCTAACTCAAAAGTATTGAATTTGTTAATATTTTTTGAACTCATGAATATTTTTAAATTTCATGGGTGTCGGTGTACTAAAATAGGGGTACCTTAGTACCCCGAACTTGTGCACGGGCAGTCGTAGCACCCCGTGGCAAGGCCTGCCAGGTGATCGCCAAGACCCTCCATGGTCCCCTCTTGGGCCATTCAAGAACAAAGTATTTGAGCCAAGGCCACGACAAGAGGAGCTTGCCGGGAAGGCCGCCCGAAGAGAGCGAGGCCCTGGCAAGAGGAGCTTGCCGGGACTGCCGCTCGAAGCACAAGACCCCGGCAAGAGGAGCTTGCCGGGAAGGCCATCCACGGCACGACAAGGACCTTGCCACGGCGCGTCCCGCGCTCCGGCAAGGCCCGGTGAGCAACCAGCTCCCGGGCGCGACAAGACATCCACCGCGACAAGGCGCTTGCCGCGGCAAGTTACCACCCCGTGCCTGCGCTCCAGCTCACCCACCAACGTGTCGCTCTGGGGGCATCCCAGGCGCACGTGGCGGGAAGCTGTGCTGCCAGGGGCATGCGGTGGCGAAGCGAAGCTGACAGAGTAGCCATCGTGGCAAACGGTGGCGCTCCTGACGGTCCACTTCCCTGCACTGTCTGGGCGACGCGGACGGGCATTTAATGCCCTTGTCCCCCGCCGTCAGAGTTAGGTATGATAGCAATGTACAACCATTGTGGAGACAGCTGTACCCACTACAGCATTCTACCATTTTCCCCCACCTACGCTGCCACCTGTGGGTAACCCCTTGAGCATATAAAAGGAGGCCCCATGCGCACGTAGAAGGGGAGGAGACCCATTTCCACGCTCGGCCTCGCCATCGGCTCGTGTGTACTGTAGCACCGCGCGCCTCTGAGCAAGAACACAATACAAACCACAAAGCAGCAGTAGGGTTTTACGCATCCGTGCGGCCCGAAGCTGGGTAAAATCCCTTGCACCGCCTCGATCTGCTCTTTGTGCAACCTCCGCCCCCCGCCGAACCAGTAAGGGGCTCGGTCCCCATAGGTGTTCGAGGAAGCCGATTCCCCCCGACATCTTTGGCGCGCCAGGTAGGGGGCGTCGAAGTTGTGCGAACCTGATCCGGCGTCCACACAAGCTAGATTTCCATCATCTTCGTCGACATGCCGCCGAAGAAGAAGGCTCCGGAGGTGGCCGGTCCGTCCGCGTCGAACCCGCCGCCCTTGAAGCAAACGGGTGGCGGGGACGACACCGGCGGCGGGACGGGCGTCGTCGAGCCAGCTCATGGTGCCACGGCGTCCGAACATGCACCGCGCCCCTCTCAGGAGGCACGGGACCAGCAGCGTCTTGGCGCCCATGGTACCATACGCTCGCTGGACCCAAATCGAGCCGGCGGATCCCAGGGCGCTCAAGGCCAGCACTCACACCAACGTGCTGGTGCGAGCGTGGCGCGGCTGCCTTGTCCGGGTGTCGCTCCTCCTAACGTAGTTAGAGGTTCGAGCACATCCCGCTCCACGCGTTGTTCGCCACCGCTGCCCGCCACTCCAGCAGAAGCCCTGGCGCGAGCTCAACTGCTCCTAGACGACCCTCCAACGGCGGACAAGCTTGACGACTGGAGGGCCACGATACAGAGCCTCATCGGTTTCGCCAACGGCGACACCCCGCGGCAGCACAGCGCGTCGCAGCCGCGGCGGGACGGCCAGGCAAGGACCGATGGGGCCAGGACCGGCGGGGGTGCAACCACCGTGCACTCCCCGCCCCAGAGGCCAAGATCGCCTACTTGCCGGAATCATCACGACAACGACTCCACCGCGTCGTCGTATCCGCGAACTCGTCGCGATCAACGCCAAGTTCTTCACAAGCGAGAGGAAGAGGACACTCGTACTCGCATCGAGCGTCAGAGAGAAGCGCGGCGTCAATCAGACCACCGCGCTGGGCCCTCTGTCGACATGCGTGCGCCAGGGGAGCCAGGCGACCTGCCGTACGCGGTGGGCTGCCCTGCTTCACCCGTGAGCTGCGGCAAGTCCAGTGGCCCAGCACGAAGTATTTCAAGCCAGACGTGCCAGAGAAGTACGACGGCAAGTCGCATCCGTCAGAGTTGCTCAGCATCTACACCATTGCGGTGCAGGTTGCCGGGGGGCGAGACGACAAGATCCTTGCCAACTACTTCCCGCTGGTGCTCAAGTCCAACGTCAGATCCTGGCTCATGCACTTGCCGGACAACTCCATAACCTCCTGGACAGACTTGTGCCATCAGTTTGTTGGCGCCTTCACGGGCGGCCACAAACCCCATGGCCAAGCGAGCGACCTTCATCTGCTCGTCCAGAAGGAGGGAGAACCTCTGCGCAAGTTCATTCAGAGATTCAGCCGTGTGCACTACAACATCCCCGATGTCCACCCTGCCGCGGTCATCAGCGCGTTCCATCAGAACGTGCGCAACCGCAGGATGATGGAGGAGATGGCGATGTGCAAGATCAAAGATGTCAGCGAGCTATATGCCCTGGCCGACAAGTGTGCACGTGCTGAGGAAGGGAGGACACTCCCCGAAGAGAACACTGGAGCAGCAGAATCTGACAGTGAGGATACCGCCCTGGCAAGGAAGGGCCGGCGGCGGAGCAACAGGAAGAAGAAGAGCCAAGAAGTACTGGTTGTTGAGCAGTCCGGCGACGAAGGCACCGCCAAGAAGGCCCAGGCTGGTAGCTCTGGCAAGGAGATTGCCGGATGCGTCCACTGCCAGGCCGTGGTGGCCGCCGACAAGCGGGACGGCACCAGCAAACAGTACTGCAAGATCCACCGCACCAAGGGCCATGACCTCCAGAGCTGCAAGCAGGTCGAGCGGCTCGTCGAGCTGCAAAAGGCCGAGTGCGAGCGGCGCGACAAGGAGAGAGCCCGGGGAGGTGGCGGAGGATCAAGCACGAAGCGTCCCGGCCAGGGAGGACGCCGCGACAAGGACAAGCAGCGGCAAGCGGAGCGACCTCCCCGCGGCCGCGACAAGAATGAAGACGACGACGAAGACGAATACATGGATGACGTCGAGACCAGTGAGCAGGAGTTTCAGAAAGCCACAGAGGTCTTGTGCGTAGACGGCGGCGCCTCCCTGCATACTTCTCACCGCCAGCTCAAGCAGTGGGCGCGGGAAGTCAATGCAGCGGAACCACCCGTCGAGTCGCGCAAGCCTCTGAAATGGTCCTACACGCCTATCATCTTTGATATTGAGGACCACCCTGATCGCACAACTGCGATCGGGTGCTTGCCGATGTTGGTCTCACCAACAGTCCGCAACCTCAAGGTCACTAAGATGCTAGTTGATGGCGGGGCCGGCTTAAACCTGATCTCCTCCGCTGCGCTCCGGAAACTCCAAGTCCCCGACAGCGAGCTCGAAGAGACCGGCACATTCCAAGGAATCAACCCGGGAAGGAGCAAGCCAAAGGGGAAGATAACGTTGCCCGTAACATTTGGCAGTGAGCTGAACTTCAGGACAGAGAGGATCACTTTTGACGTTGCCGATTTTCCATTGCCCTACAATGGAATTCTCGGCCGTCCAGCGCTTGCCAAGTTCATGACGGCCTCTCACTACGCCTACAACATGCTCAAGATGCCAGGCCCAATAAGCGTCATCTCTGTCCCCGGAGACAAGAAGGATGCCCTTATTTGTGCCGACAAGATCTACCGGGAAGCAGCAGCCGCAGCGGATCACAAGCCGCTTGCCGCTGAAGCTCCCGGAGGAAAGAAGAGGAGAAAGCCCGGCAAGTGCTCTGGCGCGCACTCCGGCAAGCGCACCTCTTCGGAGTGCTGCGCTACCGTCGAGGACGTGCCATCGAGCTCCACCGGCAAGAGTAAGAAGACAATGGCAGCTCCGCCAACGACCAAGAAGGTGCCCGCCAAGGAGGACGGCACTGGTGGTACCTTCACCATCAGTGCCACGCTCGACCCCAAATAGGAAAGCGCGCTCGTTACTTTCCTGCGGGCGAATGTCGATGTGTTTGCCTGGCAACCATCTGACATCCCCGGCGTTCCCAGGAAAGTGATTGAGCACCACCTCGCCGTCTGTCCTCATGCGCGGCCCGTCAAGCAGAGAGTCAGGAAGCAAGCAGTGGAGCGCCAAGACTTCATCGCAGAAGAGATCAAGAAGTTGGAAGCGGCAGGCCTCGTCAGAGGTGTGCTCCATCCGACGTGGTTGGCCAATCCTGTTGTCGTGCGCAAAGCGAATGGGAAATGGAGGCTTTGCATCGATTTCACTGATGTTAACAAAGCTTGTCCCAAAGATCCCTTTCCCTTGCCGCGCATTGACCAGATTGTTGACTCCACGGCCGGGTGTGACCTGCTTTCATTTCTTGACGCCTACTCTGGATATCATCAGATCTTCATGGCTGAAGAAGATGAAGAGAAGACCGCATTCATCACTCCATGTGGCACGTACTGTTTCGTACGGATGCCTTTCGGACTGAAGAATGCTGGTTCGACATTTGCGAGGGTTGTCCACACTGCTTTTGAGCCACAAATCCACAGGAATGTGGAGGCCTACATGGATGACATAGTGGTCAAGAGCAGAGACAGGGCCACCCTGATTCAAGACTTAGAAGAGACCTTTGCGAATCTGCGCAGGATCAGCCTCAAGCTCAACCCCGAGAAGTGCGTGTTCGGAGTCCCTTCCGGCAAGCTTCTCGGGTTCTTTGTGTCTCAACGAGGAATAGAAGCCAACCCAGACAAGATCAAGGCCATCGAGCAAATTGAAGCACCAACCCGTGTCAAGGACGTACGAAGGCTTGCTGGCTGCGTCGCGGCTCTCAGCAGGTTTATTTCTAAGTCTGCAGAACGCGCCCTGCCATTTTTCAAAATTTTGAAAAAGGCGGGTCCAGTAAAACGGACTCCGGAAGCGGAGGCTGCGCTGCAGGACCTGAAGAAGTACCTGTCCTCCGCTCCAATACTTGTCGCGCCTAAACCACAAGAGAAGTTGCTGCTATACCTGGCGGCAACCAATCAAGTGGTTAGTGCTGCGTTAGTAGCGGAGAGGAGGCAGATGATGAGCCAGCGACCGCGGCAAGCACGTCCAGTGACAAGCAGGGGGCTTCCCCGACAAGCTCTGGCCCCGACAAGGATGATTCTGCACAGGAGCAAGTGGAGGTGCGGAAGAAGAAAATGGTGCAGCGCCCAGTTTACTTTGTCAGCTCCCTTTTGCAGGGGGCTAGGTCAAGGTACTCTGGGGTGCAGAAATTGCTTTTCGGCCTCCTCATGGCCTCGAGAAAGCTGCGCCATTACTTCCAAGCACACGAGATTACGGTTGTCACCCGCTTTCCGCTAAAGAGGATACTGCAGAATCCAGTAGCAACAGGCAGGATTGTCGAGTGGGCACTAGAACTGTCGAGCTTCGGTCTCCAGTTCGAGAGCACCTCGACTATCCAGAGCAGAGCATTGGCGGAGTTCATAGCGGAGTGGACACCGACCCCGGACGAAGATATCCCAGAGACGAGCATCCCCGCCAAAGAAGCAAGCAAAGAGTGGCTGATGTACTTTGATGGTGCCTTCTCGCTGCAAGGCGCCGGTGCTGGCGTGTTACTTATCGCGCCCACCGGAGAGCACCTCAAGTACGTAGTCCAGATGCACTTCCCCAAGGAACAAGCAACCAACAATACTGCGGAGTATGAATGTTTGCTTGCCGGTCTCAGGATCGCGGCAGAACTTGGGATCAAGAAGCTCATTGTCAGGGGTGACTCGCAGCTTGTCGTCCGCCAAGTGAACAAGGATTACCAGAGCCCGTTGATGGAAGCGTACGTTGATGAAGTGAGGAAGCTTGAAGAGCACTTTGACGGCCTGCAAATGGAACACATTCCAAGAGCTGAGAATGACATCGCTGACGGCCTGTCAAAGTGCGCAGCATTCAAGTTACCTGTGGAACCAGGGACCTTTGTGCTCAAGCTGACTCGGCCATCCGTAACGCCATCAACCAGACAGAGCAAGAAGAGGAAGTTGGTCTCCGGCGACTATCTTCCGGCAGAGCTCCCCGGAGCCGCCGCCAAGAAGGTCCCCAAGATCGACGCCAAGAGCGCTGAGGAACCGTCTGCTCCGGAAAACCCCAGGGTTTGTTCCGTAGAAGCAGGCGCTCCCGACGAGTTTTGCTCTGGCAAGCTTGCCGGGGAACGTCAAGCTCCGGCTGAGCCCCAGATCCTCACCGTAGAAGCGGACGTTCCCGCAGCAGCAGAAGTGCCTTCAGTCCTTGTTGTCGAGCCGCAGGCTCCAGCATGGGCGCAGCAGACTGTCCATTTCCTCCAGCACGGAGAACTTCCCGAAGAGCAAGAAGAAGCGGAAAGAGTAGCCTGGCACTCGAGTATGTACCAGTTCGTCGACAACACACTATATAGAAGAGGGCGCAACGGTGTGAAATTGAAGTGTATTTCCCGGGAAGACGGATAGCAGCTGTTGGCAGAGATACATGGAGGCATATGTGGTCACCACATTGGCGCAAGAGCACTCGCCGGCAAAGCGTTCCGGCAAGGTTTCTTCTGGTCGACAGCCCTCCAGGATGCAACTGCACAAGTAACCAAGTGTGAAGCGTGCCAGTTCCATGCCAAGCAGATACACCAGCCAGCTCAAGCTCTCTAGACGATCCCTTTATCCTCGCCATTTTCGGTCTGGGGGCTCGACATCCTCGGCCCCTTCCCCCAAGCTGTCGGGGGCTTTGAGTACTTGTACGTCGCAATCGACAAGTTCACAAAGTGGCCGGAAGTGGAACCAGTGAGGAAGGTGACAACACAGTCAGCCATCAAGTTCTTCAGGTCGATTGTCTGCCGCTTCGGGATCCCCAACAGGATCATCACCGACAACGGTACACAATTCACGAGCCGCGCCTTCATGCAATACGTCCAAGATCTCGGCGCCAAGGTGTGCTTCGCTTCTGTTGCTCATCCCAGGAGCAACGGTCAAGCTGAAAGGGCCAACGCCGAAGTACTGCGCGGGCTCAAGACCAGAACTTTAGACAGGCTGCACAAGTGCGGAAGAAACTAGATCGAGGAGCTGCCGGTGGCTCTTTGATCGATCAGAACGATGCCAAATCGAGCCACTGGCCAGACACCATTTGCTCTAGTCTATGGAGCAGAAGCAGTTACCCCCACGGAACTCGTATACGGGTCACCTCGAGTGCTCGCTTATGATGAGCTTGAGCAAGAGCGGCTGCGTGAAGATGACGCGCTGCTCCTTGAGGAAGATCGTCTTCAGGCTGCTATGCGAGCCTCTCGCTACCAGCAAGCTTTGCGTCGCTGCCATACCAGCAAAGTTAAAGCCAGAAGCTTCGAGGAAGGCGACCTTGTTCTTCGGCGCGCCCCGTCTGCCAAGAATCATAACAAGTTGACGCCGAAGTGGGAAGGCCCTTACCGGGTGAGACGAGTCACGAGGCCCGGCGCTGTCCGCCTCGAGACCGAAGATGGCACTCCGGTGAGCAACTCCTGGAATATTGAGCATCTTCGTAAGTTTTACCCGTAAGGCGCGGTTGTCGGGGCCCGCCCGGCAACCAACCTTTTGTACAAGTCTTGCCGCAGTTGCATGTAATCCTTTGTACAAAGCCAGGCGCAGACCCTGAGCAGCAGAAATGAAGCGATGGCGCCCTAAGTTTTAGCATGCATGCTGAGTCGAGTCTCGTCCTTGGTTAGGGTTGATAGTGCCTAACAGCTGCTAACCCCTAGCTTAGAGGTCGAGTCTGTGTCCTTTTTCCTGTTCCTTCGTTTCCTTTGGTTCGCAGGGTTTTGTACATCCTGGCCAGACCGCTTAAGGGCGAAGAAGAGAAGAAGGGCGGGCCAGCATCTGGTCCCCGGCGAGCCAATGTTGCCGGGGGGCTGCAAGTACAAGGACCCACCCGCGGCAAGCTAGAGTTGCCGGGGGCTGCTGTCCCAGATAAGTTTTTGCATCCCTTGTCATGCATTTTCTCATGAACTGTGGAATACGAAAATCTTGTTTCCTCCTAAAAGCTGCCGTGCTCCCTCGACGACAAGCCCCAGAGCGCGTTCCTGGGGCCCGTCTTGGTAGTAGTCACGGCGGCAAAGGGGCAAAGCGAGGAGCCGGAACCCGCCTTCTCCCCGCCTCCGCCAAGAGCGTGAGAAGGGTCGAGCGGCGCGGGAAGATGGCAGGGCCTGTTGCCGGGCGAAGAAACGTCTATCCTAACGATACAAAGGGTTCGCTCCTTGGCGTGGGTTCCACCCACGGGACAAATGGCCCGGCAAACATCCCCTTTTCATTAAAAACATTCCGCTCAGGTACAGTTCAGAGAGAATGAAAAACATGAAAGATGGGATTACAAGTTTTAAATGCAACTAAGGCCCGAGGGCTTACAGATTGAAAAAAGATAAGATGCCCGTAATCCCTTTCTTGTCTCTCTCCTCAGGAGGTAGGACAAGGAGGCGAAAAGGGCAAAAGGGGCGCCTAGGCGAGCTACGGGTGACAGAAGACACCAACAGAACGCCTCGGGGGCTCCGGAGGCTGGAAGGTGGCGGTGGCGCCGGAGATGGAGCTCGAAGATGAGGCAGCGGGACGTCAACACACTGTCGGGGGCACCTAGCCCTCGTACTCCGAGTTGACGGCCTTGCCGCCAGTCCTCCTCCTCTTCCGCAGCCTCGCCACTCCAGCCGCCCGGAAGACGACCCCGAGAAGCTCAAGGAGCCGGCGAGCCGGATGATGGGGTCGCCGGTGCCACACGGAGCTGCGACCGGCGCCTAGTCGGACCCGTCATCCCGACGACCGCTGCCCTCATCGTCGCTGTCGCTCCCCTCCTCGTCACTCTCGCTCGAGGAGGAGCTTTCGCTGTCGGAGGAGCTATCCACGCAGCACCGGGCCCGGGTCCCGAAGTCCCCGAAGGCCTTGATGGAGAGGAGATCGCCCTCCATCAACTTGAAATGGAGGGTGAACCCCTCCGTCAAGGTGTGGATACGGGCGAATGTCTTCCACCCTCGGCCAAGATACACTACGTCGGGGGCTGGGAACTCGACGTGGACCCGCGTGCCGCTGATCCCGCAGCCCTTTATGCGCAGCCTTAGCGTCTCGAGTTGCTCCATCTCCATCACGCTCGCGAAGGGAGCCGGGAGGCGGAGGCGGCGGCGAGGCGCCCGGCGCAGCCTGACGAAGAACTCGCAAGGATCGTCCCCGAGATGGACCGCCATGGGAAGAGGTGCCGCTGGCGGAGGCGAGGCCGGCGCGTCGCCCCGCCCGCCTCTTCCCTGAGCGCCGCGGCCTCGTCCACGCCCTCGTCCACGACCTCGCCCCCTTCCCCTTCCCCTTGCGGCTGGCTCCGCCACCGCGGGTGTAAGGGGAGGAGGGGCGCGTTGACTGGCGGCAACCCTCGCCGCCACCGATGAAGGACTAGGATTCCCTTTCTCCATGGCGGATGGAGAGAGGGGATCAGAAGATGAAGAGAGGAAGAGATGGAGGAGTGTGGGTTCCCGTCGCCCCCCCTCTTGCTCCTTATAAAGGAGCAGGGTGGGGACTCGACCGCCCCGCTCAACCAATCAGGGCGCAGGGAGGCCAGGCGACCAGGGCCGGCCTGCTGCCTCGACCCGCGACGGCCCGGTTTCCTGCCTCCACAGCCCGCAACTCCGGGTGCATGGAGGCCGCGTGGCTTACGTGCAGGACCGAGGCGACCTCCCCCCACCCCTTGATCGTGGGGAGCGGACGCCTCGGAGACCGCGCCTCGACTCCGTCCAGCGAAGGAGCCACGCCTCCGCGCCTCCCTCCACTTATGAAGATGGCACGAACCGTCCCCATTTATTGCGACGTGACGCATGCCTGCAGGGCTCGGCCTCGCGCACGCAGCCCACGTCACGCACGCCTCTCTCCATGATGCCGCGTTCGGCGCGTGCCGTTCAGAGAGGATGTGGTGGGCGCGGAAGCCGATGCAGCGTGACCCAGGCCGCGCGTGCCCGTGCACTGTTTTGGGCCTGGCCCAACAGCGCTCGGCACCGTGTATGGCCCAGGCCCGGGGGCTCCTGTCGGTGTACTAAAATAGGGGTACCTTAGTACCCCGAACTTGTGCACGGGCAGTCGTAGCACCCCGCGGCAAGGCCTGCCAGGTGATCACCAAGACCCTCCATGGTCCCCTCTTGGGCCATTCAAGAACAAAGTATTTGAGCCAAGGCCCCGGCAAGAGGAGCTTGCCGAGAAGGCCGCTCGAAGAGAGCGAGGCCCTGGCAAGAGGAGCTTGCCGGGACTGCCGCTTGAAGCACAAGACCCCAGCAAGAGGAGCTTGCCGGGAAGGCCATCCACAGCACGACAAGGACCTCGCCACGGCGCGTCCCGCGCTCCGGCAAGGCCCGGTGAGCAACAAGCTCCCGGGCGCGACAAGACATCCACCGCGGCAAGGCGCTTGCCGCGGCAAGTTACCACCCCGTGCCTGCGCTCCAGCTCACCCACCAACGTGTCGCTCTGGGGGCATCCCAGGTGCACGTGGCGGGAGGCTGTGCAGCCAGGGGCATGCGGTGGCGAAGCGAAGCTGACAGAGTAGCCATCGTGGCAAACGGTGGCGCTCCTGACGGTCCACTTCCCTGCACCGTCTGGGCGATGCGGACGGGCATTTAATGCCCTTGTCCCCCGCCGTCAGAGTTAGGTATGATAGCACTGTACAACCACTATGCAGACAGCTGTACCCACTACAACATTCTACCATTTTTCCCCCACCTACGCTGCCACCTGTGGGTAACCCCTTGAGCATATAAAAGGAGGCCCGATGCGCACGTAGAAGGGGAGGAGACCCATTTCCACGCTCGCCCTCGCCATCGGCTCATGTGTACTGTAGCACCGCGCGCCTCCGAGCAAGAACACAATACAAACCACAAAGCAGCAGTAGGGTTTTACGCATCCGTGCGGCCCGAAGCTGGGTAAAATCCCTTGTGTGCACCGCCTCGATCTGCTCTTTGTGCAACCTCCGCCCCCCGCCGAACCAGTAAGGGGCTCGGTCCCCATAGGTGTTCGAGGAAGCCGATTCCCCCCGACAATGGGCACTTTTTGAATTCATGAATATTTTTTCAAATTTGATGATATTTTTTCATATACATAAATGTTTTCTAAAAAATTATTAGATGCAACTAAAAATCCAAAAAAATATTTTCAAATAACAAATTTGATGATATTTTTTCATATTCATAAATATTTTCAAATAACAAATTTGATGATATTTTTTCACATTCATAAATGTTTTCAAATTTGATCGTCATTTTCTAAAAAATATTAGATGGAATTAAAAATCCAAAAAAAAGTTAGTAATGGCGCACCAGGGAAAGGTGCACCATTGCTATCTCAGTATTTATGGCGCACCCCTAGAAGGTGCGCCATTGCTAACCTTCCCCCCTATGTATGTGTGTGATGTCCATCTCGCCAGCCGTTCGTCCTTCTCCCATCTCGCCCCTCGCCTCTCGCCACTGCCGCCGATCCCCTTCCACCACCACCGCTGCCCCCACCCACCGGCGACCTTGCTCCCGGGCTCCGCCGCACCCACCCACCCCCTCCCTCGCCTTCGCCGCACCCACCCACCCCTCCCTCGCCTTCCCAGCCCTCGAAACCCTAGAAACCCGTGGCGCCCAGACCCACTATGCTGCCCCGACCCAGACCCACTGCGCTGCCGCCCAGACCCACTGCGCCGCCCTGACCCACTGCGCCACCGCCCCTACCTGCGCCGCCCCGACCCACTGCGCAGCGCGTCCACGTCGCCGAGGAGCAGCAGCACGTCCACCTCGCCAAGGAGCAGCAGCTCATCAAGGATCCACCCGCTGCTCGGCTCCAAGATAGCTAGGTAAGGAACCAAGGATCCAACTTTCTTTCCCCTGCCCTGCCCTGCCGCCTGTTCATCCCCTCACCGGATTTCTCTTCTACCCCCTTTCTGCAGGCGCCATTCGATTTCCTCACCCACGCCACGCCACGCTAGGCCAGGTATCCTCGTCTGAATTCCCCTCACCAAAATTTCCGCCTTGGTGTTGTCTTTATGAACAGCTCCTATACGATACATATGCTACTCCATCTACTGTTGTTTATTCGTTCGTCATCCATCCCAGTGTGTGTCTTGACACCTCCAGCCTTACAATTTCTAGGCCGGGCTTAGGTAATTTGTGCATGAAATGAAATGGTCCTCCTGCTAGCTTGCTTTTTTTTGCCAGAGCTGTGAGCCGAGGGCTGTTTCCATTTTTTGTGAAAATAGGTGCACTGGAACTTCAACATACTTCTAATTTTTCCTAACATTAGTGCCAATTAATATCTCTAATGATGAGCTTCAGTTTGATGATTTATAGATCTAGTTTTGTCATGGGTGCAATTGGTGGGGGTGCCATTTTGTATGGATCTTATTGTTTCAGTCAGAGATATTCAATATGGTGATACACCAGAGCCTTTAAAAAATTAGGTGCGCATAAACATTTAAAGTTGCCTCAACAATATTTGTTTTTGCCTAATTTTCATGCTAAATTGCGCATTGGCTGGTTGTCAAGATGTCTAAATCTATTAGTGTTGTTTTCTTGTGGGTGTGTTAGTACTAGTACATAAGCTGGGTCCATACTCGGTACTGAATATTACAACAACGATAATCAAAGTGCTAAAACCTCTGGGTAGTGGGAGCGTTTTATTATTACAAACTGTTGCTGCGACATGATGCTTGTCTCTCTGTGTGTATTGTTTCTTGCTAGCCACTCGATGGCCATGCCACCATATCGGTCCATGTCACTTGTGCTATTGCCAAGCATGACATGGCCATTTTTTATTCTATTTTTGTTGGAGCTTGGTGTGTGTTGTTTCGTACTACTAAGCAACCTATTTTGAAGTGAGTAATTAGCATGAGCAACAATAGACGTTAGATGTTAGCGCTAATGTGAGATGAAAATGTCACATATATACGGTCTACTGCTTGCATATAGAGAAGACTTAGTGGTTAGGAAATTTTGACTTGTGGCTGCTTGATGAATGAGGTAATACTACATTATGCTAGTGTTCTAACTGAGCAAACTATGAAACAGTGTTATGAAAAATGGGGTGATTTTATATGATCTTATCTTATCTGCAAGAAACACTGATACATAAATTGCCGGTTATTCATATCACCTAATTTATGTTGCCTCTTTGTTTGGTTTGTGGCCGCTTGACGAATAGACTAGCAAAACTACATTGCTAAGTGTTCTGGTTGAACAACCTATGAAGCTGTATTTCTGAAATGTGGTGATGATCTTATCTGCAAGAATGAAATTGATGATGTTTCTGAAATGTGGTGATGATCTTATCTTAGCTGTATTTCTGAACTAGTAGCTAAGTGTATTACTTGTGATGCTGCTGCTGCTGTACTACTTGTGATGATGATGCTGTTGTACTACTTGTGATGCTGCTGCTACTTGTGATTTTGTCAAGTGATGCTTCTGCTACTTGTGATCTTCTGAAATGACCCCTTTCTCCTGAAATGTTGATTAATTTTCGTTTCGGTTGAGAAAGGGGCACTCCTAGGTCAAGAAAATTAGCAAAGGTCATTCCCAATGTTCTTGACATAGAAGGTGCCTGATTCTCAACCGAAACAAAAATTAATCAGCATGTATCTTGACATCAACCAACTTTCTGGACACATCCCTCGACAACTAGGTTATCTTGAGAACTTAGAGGAGTTGTGGCTTTGGAAAGAGGCCTTGGAAAGCTACTCCTACTAGCTAGATGGAGATATGTGCTCTGCTGTGGCACACACTAGTTAATTAATTAACCAAAACTAATCTCTGGTCAAAATGATGGGCTAATCATGATTAAATGATAGGAGAGGGATGCATGGCAGTGGCACCCATTGGAGCCATACATATATACAAAGCTATAAAAATATTATACAATAGTAGTGATCTAGTGCTTTAGTGGTTGGATTAGTTTAGTATTTTTTCACACACTCAAACACCCTTTCTTGCCATGTGTGTGAGAGAGATAGTGAGAGGAGACGAGAAGAAGGGGTTAGGAAGATGCTGCCTCCTCATCAAAGCTAACCATCTCTCCCTTTTCACCCCTTTTCCTTTGTCTTTTGTGGGTTGCAAGGAAGCTACTGTCTTAGCTAGCTTAGCTTGTGCACAAATCCACTGCCACTGCCCTGATTAAATTATCTTAGATGATAACAATAACTAATTGTCGGTATCTATCTGTATCTGTATCATATCAGTTGCTTGCACTTGGTAAAGGTGGATGCATGGCATGGCAATGCTAGCTAGATCAATTGCTTACTTACTAATTAATCAAATGATACGGCCGGGGTATCTTTAGGGGCACCCAGTGAGCTAGTATACTCCACATGACTGGCCAGTATTAAAACAAGTTAATTACGCCACCATACGACCGACTAGTCGATTAATTACGCTACTAATCCCAGTGTTACAAGCTAGAAAATTAGCCTGCAAAGATGAGGTCCCATGCTGGCTGTACCACTTCATCATGCAACAGTGCCTTCAAGATCCATGGCAATATCACAAACAACATAGGCAATTTGACCAAACTCACAACATTGTATCTTTGCAGCAACCAACTTTCTGGACACATCCCTCAAGAACTAGGTTACCTTGATAACGTGGACTTGGACCTTAGCAACAACACACTAACATGTTCCATCCCAAAACACCTAGGCAATATCACAAACATCTCTCAATTGTTCCTTGACAATAACCAACTTTTCGGCGACATTTCTCGAGAATTAGGTTATTTGGTCAACTTAGAGACCTTGTTCCTTGACAATAACCAACTTTTTGACCAAACTTCTTTCCTATTTAGAGCAAACATGGCCCACAACAATGAGGCCGGCGGTTCAGGCAAGGCATTCTGGGAGCTGTCCTAGGAGATGGAGGAAGAACCTCACCGGTATGAGGACGCCGCGGAAGACATCGATCCCGACTACACAACCCCTAGTGGCATCGGGGATGACACCACTGATGGTGCTGCCGAGGATGCCACCACTGATGATGGCAGCGCACGCACAGATGGCAGCCAACCGAAGAGGCAATGGAAGGACCGGCGCCCGAACATGCTCGGCACCGTCAAGGAGGAATTTACTGAAGTGTCCTCCAGTGGGCATCCAACGGCGCCCAAAGAATTAGTCAGTGGGTACGCGGGACAACTCGGGTGCATTCTCCGGAGCACCATCTCGATCAACACCGAGAACCTAAGGCATCATGACCAAGGGAATTTGCGCAACCTCCTCTTCACGAAGCTGCAAGAACGATACAAGTTCCCCGGTGACTTCGCAACCACACGCCTCTCAGGGAATAAAGTGAACAGTGCCGCCCTCATGAAGATGAGCATGGTCCTGGCTACTTGGAGAGCCACGGTGAAGAGAAGGATTCTAAGAGGTGATAGTTATGAGAAGATCAAGGAGACAAATCCTTCGATCAGCGAAGCTGACTACCTGGAGTTCAAGATCAAGTGCGAGAGCAATGCAACTGCGGAATCAAGTCAGTGGGGGAAAGATATGCAGGACTTGAACTTAGGGGTCCACAAACTCGGTCCCGGCGGTTACAGAGTGGTGGAACCTATATGGGACAAGGAGGACGCGGAGCGTGCCGAGCAAGGCCTACCACCCCTCTTCGATAAATACCATGACAAGCAGACCAGGAACTATGTCAGGGCCCGGTACAAGATTGACCCGGTAACAAAGGAGCTTACCACAGATCCGAAGACCAAGGCGCTTGAGTTTGTTCTGGTAAGGAATACACCCCCGCGTAATTAGCTCCATATGGTTGCATTCTAATTAATGAAGCCAAATTTCTAAATGGTTCACGTTCCTTCCACAGGACACTAAAAGTAGTAGCGCGGGGTCGTCTCAGAGCTCCCCTTGGGACACCACTTTAAATAGGGCGCTGAACGTAATGAAACACAAGGATAAGTTGAGTAAGCCGTCGTCAGCTGGTCGTGTGGCTGGCAAAGGCTTGTCCACGAAATGGTCGGAATACTATAACGCTGGGCGAAAGGAGAGAAAGACCAGCTCGGAAAGCCAGGAGCGTGAGGTTCAAGAACTCAAGGCACAAGTGGCGCGGATTCCGGAGATAGTCGAAGAGCAAGTGCGAGACCAACTTGAGCTACGATTACCGCCATTGTGCCTACCTTGATAAGAATACTTGCATTGAAGTTTGTGATTCCCGTAGCATGCACGTATGGTGAACCATTATGTGATGAAGTCGGAGCATGACTTATTTATTGATTGTCTTCCATATGAGTGGCGGTTGGGGACGAGCGATGGTCTTTTCCTACCAATCTATCCCCCTAGGAGCATGCGCGTAATACTTTGCTTTGATAACTTCTAAATTTTTGCAATAAGTATATGAGTTCTTTATGACTAATGCTGAGTCCATGGATTATATGCACTTTTTCCTTCCTTCCATCATCGCTAGCCTCTCTAATACCACGCACTTTTCACCGGTATCATACACCCACCATATACCTTCTTCAAAACAGCCACCATACCTACCTAACTTGGCATTTCCATAGCCATTCCGAGATATATTGCCATGCAACTTTCCACCGTTCCGCTTATTATGACACGCTCCATCATTGTCATATTGCTAGCATGATCATGTAGTTGACATCGTATTTGTGGCAAAGCCACCATTCATAATTATTTCATACATGTCACTCTTGATTCATTGCATATCCCGGTACACTGCCGGAGGCATTCATATAGAGTCATATTTGTTCTAAGTATTGAGTTGTAAGTAAATAAAAGTGTGATGATCATCATTATTAGAGCATTGTCCCAGTGAGGAAAGGATGATGGAGACTATGATTCCCCCACAAGTCGGGATGAGACCCCGGATGAAAAAAGAAGAAGAAAAGATGCCATGAAAAAGAGAAAAGGCCCAAACAAAAAAATATTTAAAAAAATGAGAGAAAAAGAGAGAAGGGGCAATGCTACTATCCTTTTACCACACTTGTGCTTCAAAGTAGCACCATGATCTGCATGATAGAGAGTCTCTCATTTTGTCACTTTCATATACTAGTGGGAATTTTCATTATAGAACTTGGCTTGTATATTCCAATGATGGGCCTCCTCAAATACCCTAGGTCTTCGTGAGCAAGCGAGTTGGATGCACACCCACTTAGTTTCTTTTTGAGCTTTCATACGCTTATAGCTCTAGTGCATCCGTTGCATGGCAATCCCTACTCACTCACATTGATATCTATTGATGGGCATCTCCATAGCCCATTGATACGCCTAGTTGATGTGAGACTATCTTCTCCCTTTTTGTCTTCTCCACAACCACCATTCTATTCCACATATAGTGCTATACCCATGGCTCACACTCATGTATTGCGTGAAGATTGAAAAAGTTTGAGAATGTCAAAAGTATGAAACAATTGCTTGGCTTGTCATCGCGGTTGTGCATGATTTAAATACTTTGTGTGGTGAAGATAGAGCATAGCCAGACTATATGATTTTGTAGGGATAACTTTATTTGTCCATGTTATTTTGAGAGGACATGATTGCTTTATTAGTATGCTTAAAGTATTATTTTTTTATGTCAATTTGAACTTTTGTCTTGAATCTTTCGGATCTGAATATTCATATCATAATTAAGAAGAATTACAATGAAATTATGCCAACTAGCACTCCACATCAAAAGTTATCTTTTTTATCATTTACCTACTCGAGGACGAGAAGGAATTAAGCTTGGGGATGCTTGATACGTCTCCAATGTATCTATAATTTTTGATTGCTCCATGCTATATTATCTACTGTTTTGGGCAAAACTGGGCTTTATTATCCACTTTTATATTATTTTTGGGACTAACCTATTAACCAGAGGCCCATCCCAGATTTGTTGTTTTATGCCTATTTCAGTGTTTCGAAGAAAAGGAATATCAAACGGAGTCAAAACGGAACGAAATCAACTGGAGAAGTTATTTTTGGAAGGAAAGCCACCGGATAGACTTGGACTCCACGTCAGGAGATACGGGAGGTGCTCACGAGGGTGGGGGGCGCGCCCCCTGCCTCGTGGGGCCCCCGTAGCTCCTCCGACGTACCTCCTGCACCCATATATACCTACGTATCCTAAAACTTCCAGAACAGAGATTAGATCGGGAGTTCCGCTACCGCAAGGCTCTGTAGCCACCAAAAGTCAATCGTGACCCTGTTCCTGCACCCTGCCGGAGGGGGGAACCCTCACCGATGGCCATCTTTATCATCCCGGCGCTCTCCATGACGAGGAGGGAGTAGTTCACCCTCGGGGCTGAGGGTATGTACCAGTAGCTATGTGTTTGATCTATCTCTCTCGTGTTCTTGATTTGGCACGATCTTGATGTATCGCGAGCTTTGCTATTATAGTTGGATCTTATGTTTCTTCTCCCCCTGGATTGAGTTTTCCCTTTGAAGTTATCAGATTGAGTCTTTAAAGATTTGAGAACACTTGATGTATATCTTGCCATGCGTATCTATGGTGACAATGGGATATCACGTGATTCACTTGATGTATGTTTTGGTGATCAACTTGCGGGTTTCGCCCATGAACCTATGCATAGGGGTTGGCACACGTTTTCACTGTGATTCTCCGGTAGAAACTTTGGGCACTCTTTGACGTTCTATGTGTTGGTTGAATAGATGATTCTGAGATTGTGTGATGCATATCGTATAATCATACCCACGGATACTTGAGGTGACATTGGAGTATCTAGGTGACATTAGGGTTTTGGTTGATTTGTATCTTAAGGTGTTATTCTAGTACGGACTCTAGGGCTGTTTGTGACACTTATAGGAATAGCCCAACGGATTGATTGGAAAGAATAACTTTGAGGTGGTTTCGTACCCTACCATAATCTCTTCGTTTGTTCTCCGCTATTAGTGTCTTTGGAGTGACTCTTTGTTGCATGTTGAGGGATAGTTATATGATCCAATTATGTTATTATTGTTGAGAGAACTTGCACTAGTGAAAGTATGAACCGTAGGCCTTGTTTACTATCATTGCAATACCGTTTACGCTCACTTTTATCGCTTGCTACCTTGCTGTTTTTATATTTTCAGTTTACAAAAACCTATATCTACCATCCATATTGCACTTGTATCACCATCTCTTCGCCGAACTAGTGCACCTATACAATTTACCATTGTATTTGGTGTGTTGGGGACACAAGAGACTCTTTGTTATTTGGTTGCAGGGTTGTTTGAGAGAGACCATCTTCATCCTACGCCTCCTACGGATTGATAAACCTTAGGTCATCCACTTGAGGGAAACTTGCTAATGTCCTACAAACCTCTGCACTTGGAGGCCCAATAACGTCTACAAGAAGAAGGTTGTGTAGTAGACATCAATACCGCTTACTAAGTTCTGTGAAATATGCTTGCTTCCTTCTGATGGTGGTTTGGTAGAGCCTAGGCCGACAGAGTTTGAGGCCTTTTATCGTACCTTGACAGTGGGAGATGAGAGAGGGGTGTCGGGTATCACTGCCGCTGGCTTGCGTTTTCCTGTTGTTCATTATTTCACTCTTTTTATTGCAAAATGCTTGCTTGCTAGAGAGAAGGTGGGAGCACTCAGTGCCCCAGACCTTGCTGTTTTACATCGTGCACTTGAGGGAGACAACACTTATAGCTTGGGGGCTATTTTGGCACGTCGCCTCCACATTAATAAGTCCAAGGGTAAAATACATGGTGGTATTTTTGCTACTCGTTTGGCGGCTCGCTTTAATGTTGAGATACGCCTTCATGATCACCCTTTGACCAATGTTTACCTAGATCGTGCAGCCATGGAATACCACCATTTTATTGCACGAGATTATCCTGACATTCCTATTCCGTATAACCTGGTTTTCAGTGTGAACACTCGGGATATCATTCCATTGCCTGCTCCTACTTTGTTTGATCCTGTTGCCAGGGGCGGATATAGGATTATGCCTGCGGATATCATCGCCTAACGGAACGACCAGGCTACAGCAGAGGAGGAGCCTCAACAGTGGGATCCGTGGATGCCTGCCGCTCAGCACCCCGACTACTATCCAGGCTACTGATTGATTACCAAGTTAGGCCAAAAACCTAAGCTTGGGGGAGTACGTGTTTCTCACTGACATTACATTCATGTTCACACATTTTAGTTGTCGGTGTTGACATTTTTTCATTGTATCATCCATGTTAAATTTATTTTCTCGCTTTCTTGTGTGTTTGAAAAAATCTTATAAAAACCAAAAACTTTAGTTGTAGTTAGTTTACTTTCTATGCATGCTTAGTTGCAAAAGAAAACCCAAAAAGATTTCCTTATTCTTCTTTTGCTTGTTGGGAGCTTTCCCATGTAAATAGTTTTTCTCGTTTTTGCTTTTCCCTTTTATTTGCTTGTTCAAGAAAACCAAAAACTCCAAAAATATTTCAGTGTGTTTCTCTGAATTTCTTTTCTTTTTATTCGAGTCGTACCGAGGAGAAGACCACGATGAAAATGTTGAGTGGCTCTCATATGCATAATTGTTGATTTAACAAAGAGCCCATATTACCTTGTCTTCTCATGTTGAATAAAATGTTTGCAGATTTCAGCTTAGTCCACGGCACTCTTGCACTATTGTTATTTTCACATCGTTTGGTCGTGCAAGTGAAAGGCAATAATGACGATATTTGATGAACTGGCCGTGGCAGAGAGAAACTGGTATGAACTCGACTTGCTCTATTTTTGTAAATATGTTTAACCTAGTATCCATGATTCAGCCCATTATGATTAAACATGTTTGCAATGACAATTAGAGATTATAGTTTCTCATGCCATGCGTAAGTATCTAGGATTGGATAATGATTTATCTTGGATATCAATATTGCGTTAAAATGATTGTGATGTAGTATGATGATATGGTATCCTCCTCTGAATGTTCGAGTGGCTTGACTTGGCACATGTTCATGCATGTAGTTGAATCAAAACCAACATAGCCTTTATAATATTTATGTTCATGGTGTTCATATCCTACTCATGCTAGTGTCCAATGTTACTTATGCATAATGCATGTTCATGACCATTGTTGCTCTCTAGCTGCCCGCTTCTCAATCTAATTGCTAGCCTTCGCCTATACTAAGTGGGAATTCGCTTGTACATCAAAAACCTTGAACTCAAGGTATTCCACTATCTATTTACTTTTATGTTGTCTCATCACCTTCTAAAATAAGCGCCAGAACCTGAGAGCATTGCTGTCATGCTAATGCATTGTGTGTAGCTAATGTTGGGTGCATAATGACTGGATCTTTTTTGCCATGAATTACAATGTTTAGTCGCTGCTTAGACTTTGGAGGTGCTCTGCATTTATGTTTTCGGTCTCAAAAAGGGGTAGCAAGATACCACTATTGTCATATTATATCATGGTTGTTTTGACAGCGTGTTGCTGTTTGAGATATCTTATTATTGCTCGCTAGCTGATTATGTCATTGATATGAGTTAATATAGTCTTTAAGAGTTATTGTTGGCATGGTAAGTTAGAATGTTGGCTGAAAACCTGGGTTCTGTTTAAGCTTATTTATGCAAACAAGAGCAAAAGAGTTCATAAACGTTTTCCTTTTTCACTTTCAGTTTATCAACTGAATTGCTTGAGGACAAGCAAAGGTTTATGCTTGGGGGAGTTGATACGTCTCCAATGTATCTACTTTTCCTCACGCTTTTCTTCTTGTTTTGGACTCTAATTTGCATGATTCGAATGAAAGTAACCCCGGACTGACACTGTCTTCAATATAACTACCATGGTGTTGTTTTTGTGGAGAAATAAAAGTTCTCGGAATGGAATGAAACTTCGCGAGGATTGTTTGTACAATAAAAGAGAATTTCTAGAGCCAAGAGTCACCTGAGGGGGGGTATCGGGGCGGGCACAACCCACCAGGGCGTGCCTGCCCCCTCCCTAGGCATGCCCAGGTGGGTTGTCCCCACCTGGTGGTCCTACAGACACGGAAACCGGCGCTATAAAATCCTATTTTTCAAGAATAAAATCAGGGAGAAAGAATTATCATGATCCACGAGACAGATCCGCCGTCACCTCCTGCTCTTCATCGGAAGGTCAGATCTGGAGTCCGTTTTGGGATTCAGAGACGGGGGGGGGGGGGGTCTTCGTTCTTCATCATCACCAACCCTTCTCCATCGCCAATTCCATGATGCTCCCCACTGGGAGTGAGTAATTCCTTCGTAGGCTCGCTGGTCGGTGAGGAGTTGGATGAGATTCATCATGTAATCTAGTTAGTTTTGTTAGGGCCTGATCCCTAGTATCCACTATGTTCTGAGATTGATGTTGCTATGACTTTGCCATGCTTAATGCTTGTCACGTCAGGCCCAGGTGCCATGAATTCAGATCTGAACCATTTATGTTATCGCCATTATATCCATGTTCTAGATCTGATCTTGAAAGTAATAGTCACCTACTACGTGTTATGATCCGGTAACCCCGGAGTGACAATAGTCAGGACTGCTCCCGGTGATGACCGTAGTTTGAAGTTCATGTATTCACCATGTGTTAATGCTTTGTTCCAGTTCTCTATTAATAGGAGGCCTTAATATCCCTTAGTTTCCAATTGGACCCCGCTGCCACGGGAGGGTAGGACAAAAGATATCATGCAAGTTCTTTCCATAAGCATGTATGACTATTTATGGAATACATGCCTACATTATATTTATGAACTGGAGCTAGTGATGTATCGCCTTAGGTTATGACTGTCACATGATGAATATCATCCAACAAATTACTGATCCAATGCTTACGAATTTATCTTATATTGTTCTTGCTAAATTACTACTGCTATCGTTACTGTTGCACCTGCTACAAAACTACAGCTATCACTGTTACCGTTACCACTGCTGCTGCTACTATTATCAACACTATCATATTACTTTGCTACTGATACGTTGCTGCAGATAATTAATCTGCGGGTGTGGTTGAATTGACAACTCAACTGCTAATACTTGCAAATATTCTTTGGCTCCCCTTGTGCCGAATCTAGAAATTTGGGTTGAATACTCTACCCTTGAAAACTGTTGTGATCCCATATACTTGTGGGTTATCAAGATCTTTTTCTGGCGCCGTTGCCGGGGAGCATAGCTTGAGATTTAATAGCTTGGGACGGCATGTTATGTTGAATGGGAGGAGTTTGATCGCCCACTTGCCTATGCGTCCCGTGGCGTCCATGTTGTTGATTATTTCGTTGAGGGGAACTTTAGACGCCACTCTGACTGAGCACTCTTGAAAGTAGTGCCGAAGTTTCCGATATGCCATAAAGACCGCATAAGCTATCTTCTCATATTGAGGATACTGATACGTCTCCATTGTATCTACTTTTCCTAAGACTTTTCCTCTTGTTTTGGACTCTAATTTGCATGATTTGAATGAAACTAACCCGGACTGACGCTGTTTTCAGCAGAACTACCATGGTGTTGTTTTTGTGCAGAATGAAAAGTTCTCGGATGGGAACGGAACTTTGTGGAGAATTATTTCAGAACAAAAGAAAAATACTGGAGCCAAGAACCACCGGATGGGGCCCCTGGGTGAGCACAACCCACCAGGGCGCGCCCCCCTCCCGGCGCTCCCAGGTGGGTTGTGCCCACCTGGTGGCCCCGCAGACCCTTATTCCAACTCCATAAATACCTATTTTCCATAAAAATCAGGGAGGAAGAATTATCTCGTTTCATGATATGGAGCCGCCGCCACCTCCTGTTCCTCATCGAAAGGTCAGATCTTGAGTCCGTTTGGGGCTCCAGAGAGGGGGATCTTCGATCTTCGTCATCACCAACCGTCCTTCATCGCCAATTCCATGATGCTCCCCACCGGGAGTGAGTAATTCCTTCGTACGCTCACAGGTCGGTTAGGAGTTGGATGAGATTCATTATGTAATCGAGTTAGTTTTATGAGGGCTTGATCTGCAGTATCCATTATGTTCTGAGATTGATGTTTGTCGGATTTCGGGTTCCGGCAGACCCTAAGGTTCGAACTCTGGGGTGCGCGCGGAGATTACGCTCCCTACCTCTCCGTCTCTCAAAGATTTAAACTACTGGAAGAACAACACGAGAGACACAAGGTTTATACTGGTTCGGGCCACCGATGTGGTGTAATACCCTACTCTAGTGTGGTGTGGTGGATTGCCTCTTGGGCTGATGAGGATGAACAATACAAGGAAGGACATCCTCGCGAGGGTATGTTCTTAGCTGGGGCGATGAACTGCTAGAGGGGTTCAGTCGCCCTTCTCTCTCTCTCCCTTCCTATCTGATTGCCGGTCGATTCGTCGATCTCTCTCCCTACCTTGGCTTCTCTTGGTTGCTTCCTTCGTTCGTCTCCTCTACCTCGGGTTGGCTAGTCCTATTTATAGGCAAAGGCCCTGGGCCTCTTCCCAAATATTGAGCGGGAAGGGCGCCAACAGTTGGCCGTTTTGAAGGGGAACATCTGGTACACTTATCCTGACTAAAGTTGGTCCTCGCCTGCCAAAGGCTCTGGTGATGACGCTGGCTTGGGCTCCATGATGACCTCCTCTTTGTCGCGGAGCTGGTCTTGGTCTCGTTGCACCGAAATGGATGCCTTTGCTTGATCCTCTCGCCTGCACTTGCCCCCTTAGCACCAAAGAGGAAAGGGAGGAAATTGCGCAGGCTGGCGCCCGCCTGGCGCCCTTGGTCGTCATGGCTTACGTCATCGGCGCCTCGTGAGGTACCCCGCCTTGATCTCTCCGCCTCCTCGTGAGCCAGCCTGATGAGGCCGTGCTTGAGGAAGCTCTGTGTCGTCTGCCCCGCGAGGCTTGGCCCCTCGCAAGGGTCTTGGGTCTTGTGTTGATGAAGATGGGCCGTGCTGGGCCTCCTTCGAGCCACGCCGCAGGCCGCAGGCAGGCAAGTCTGGGGACCCCCGTTCCCAGAACGCCGACAGTAGCCCCCGGGCCCAAGGCGCGCCCGGACTTGGCCGTGCCGAGAGGCGAAAGGGCAGGGGCGAAGCGCCGCGGGCCTTAACAGCCTGCGGCCTTGGGCGCCGCGTGGCGGTTGATGGGATGTGGGCGCCTCTGCTTCCCCATGATGCCTCGGTGATCGCACGGATTGGACAAGTCCCTGCATGCAAATCGTGTCATGATTACCTGTGATCGTGGAGGTCGATGGTTAGCCTTCGCCGGCTATAAGTACGGAACGGCACGCGCCCTTCCTGTCCATCTCTTCTTGCTTCTCCTTCTTCCCGATCCTTGCTCCGCCTTGCTATGATGGCTCCGATCCGCCGGTTCTCTGCTACGGAGAAGGGAAAGGCCCCTCGAGAGGAACCATACCTGCTCCCATCGAAGAAACGGCTCGCCCTCCGCCGCTGTGACGAGGGGACTCTTCAGGAAGTGTGGAGGCCTTGGGGCGAGCGGGCACTGCCGGGGTTCCCGCTCCCCTTGTACGCCCACATCGAGGGCTCTGACGGGGTTGATGCCGATCACCACGGGTGACGCTGTCATCGGCGCCGACGGATCAAGAAGGTGTGGGTCGTCCCCCCCGGGGTCCACGCCGAGGGCTCCTCCAGAGAGTTCGTGCTCCGCGCCGCCATGCCTTCTCAGTCCTGGATTCGTCTTCCTCCCTTTTTCGCCTCCGTTATCCCGCAGGGGAGGCCACTTGAGCTATGGCTGCAGCACGCCGGCTGCAGCACTCCCGCGACCGAGGCAGAGGTTGCGGTCGTTGCCTCGGGCGAGGTCTTCATGACTCGAGGCTGGGGCGAGATCGCCCGTGGTTGCAGAGCGAGGGGCGCCCTCACGGTCCACTTGGAGTACGATGGTGCGACGGTGATGTTCTTCAAGGTCTTTGACGCGAACGGACGTCGGCTGGAGTGCTGCCCCAGGAGAGGTGGTCGAGACCCTGCCACGGCGAGGGCCGGGCCCGCCGGCCGCCCCCTTGGCGGCTCTTCGGGCGACGGAGGCGTCGGGGGATCCAGCGACTCCGGCGAACTCTTCGTGACTCCGGAGACGAGCGACGACAGCTACGAGCCCCCGAGCTGGCGCCGCTCCTGGAGCAAGGCGGGCTCGTCTGGTCGTCGCCGATCCTGATCTGGATGGGGTTGGCGCCGGTGCTTGACGGCCCACTGTTGATGATGGCGTCTTTTGCAGGGGCACGTGTAGTTAGCGTCCCTCTAGGATCTGTTCCCTATGAGGAATCAAAATGTGTCTCATGGGGGTTTGTAAGGTGCTTGTGATCCCGTTTGTCAATATATAACCCTTGCTACAGAGCTGTGTGAATTGCCGATTCCGTCTTAGCTCAGTTCTCCCTTTCGAACCTTGCGAGGGCTTGGTGCTCTACGCCGACAGGTCCCAGTCCCAAGGCGGCGTCAGCCGTCGCTGGTATGCCAGGTCACGATGCCGTGGTCAAGGCCAGGAGGTGAGCGACCCGGGGTCTGGTAAGAGCCCCTGAGTCGCGATGCTCAGGAGGTCCCCTTTGGCGCCCAAGCAGCCGTCGTTTGGCGAGAAAGGAGAGCGGCGTCGCTAACACAGAATTGCATTAGGTGCGGGGGTAGTGCCACGGTAGCAGGTGCTTTTGGGTGATGACTTATCTTCGTGAATCGGGGATTATTCCTGGTGCATCGTCGGGTCCGCGCGTCAGCAGGAGCGGAGTCGCTTGGCGAGGTCCTCGCGTGCCCCTTCTCCCTCGCCTTTGCTCCCCTTCTGCTCTACGTCCTCAGGTCCCGGCCCTCGAGCGAGTCTCAACCATCGCTGGTATGTCAGGTCGCGATGCCGTGGTCAAGGCCAGAGGGTGAGGGATGGAGAGCCAGTTGGAGCCCTGAGTCGCGATGCTCAAGCACCCCGCCTTTAACGTGCAAGCGGTTCGCATGGACGAGGGTGAAAGGAACGCCGTGAGGGCCTTGCCTAGTGCAACTCCCTGTGGGGATCCTGTAAACTCATCACAGAAGGAAGAAGTGGTTGCCATGATAATTATTAGTCAGCCGTTAGTTGCTTCCGAGGGGCGGCGAGGCACTGAGGGCTTGACGAGGTGTATCTGGGCACCCGTGAGCCAGCGCGGGACTCACGGGGCCCTACCTCTAGGCGGGCTGCGCCTGGCACTGGGCCTTATCTTGCGATGTGTTCCTGCAAGTTGGGTTAGATGCCTATACTCTATGTCCTCGGGTCCCGGCCCTCGAGCTGGTCTCAGCCGTCGCTGGTATGCCAGGTCGCGATGCCGTGGAGAAGGCCAGAGGGTGAGGGCTGGAGCACCGGTAAGAGCCCTGAGTTGCGATGCTCAGGTACCCCCCCCTTTAACGTGCAAGTGGTCGACATGGAGGAGAAGAAGTGCCCTGGGCTGGCATCAAGTAATCAAGCATGGTGGGCGAATGCATAGTTGGAAATAAACGCAAGGGAGATACATGTCGCTGGGCCTGGCCTGGGCGACTTGGGGATGGTGCAGCCCGAGGGGCGCCCCCAACAAAGCAAGCTAATCAACATGAAATAAAAAGGGATACATGCCGCTGGGACGGACCCAAGCGGCCTAGGAATGATGCAGCCCTGGGGGGGGGAGCTCCTAGCTAGAAATGAAACTCGAAAGATGTCACCTGAAGATGTCGAGGATGAAGGGGTGTTGGTGCAGCAGACTCGGTGGGCTGCGGAAGCCGGTCCTCACGAGCCCCCAGGCCCAGGGGCCTCGGGAGGCTTCGGAGGTGCTGGTGGCTCCTCGCGAATCGTCTCGATCTCCGCCAAGGCTGCGGAATGCCTGGCCTCTTGAGCTTCCAGGATGCCCCTCATGAGGCGCTGGTACGTGGCGGCTACGTTCGGCAAGCTATAAGGCATGCGAACGTAGTTGTGGGGCGGACCTCCGCAGCGCCCCACTTGCGAGGGCCAGAGGCGCTCCATCATGGCGACTTGGTTGAGCCCTGGTATGTCGATGCAGACGCACAACCCACCATCCTCGCCTGGATGGGGATCCACAGCCGGTAAACGGCGGCAGCCTCTCATGATTCTCGATTCCTGTAGTTCCTGAATGGCCTTGTTGACGAACTCCTGCTGGTCTGACCTTCCTTGCTTTGCTCCTTCTTGAGGGAGACGTGCTTTGAAACACGCCTCCATGTGGTGCCCAAGCGTCTCCCTCGTGACCTTGGCTAGGTCGGTGGCCCTCCAGGGAGAGCCCCCGAGACCTGCCTGAGGAGGGCGCCGGGCGCGCTTTCCGATGCGATGGAGGGAGGATCCCCCTGGGCAGGCACAGGCCCTGAGGGACCTGCCTCCTGAGGGGCCGAACCTGACAATGTCTTCTTCTTGGGGGTGGTCTCGGGAAGCCTCCTGCTTCCGCGATCCGGATCTTCCAATGACGCGGCCTGAGAGGCTCGCTCCAGGAAACACACTGCATCCTTCTCTTCACAGGGTACCGTGATGACTGCGCCACTTCCCGGCATCTTGAGGACGTTGTAGCCATGGTGAGTTACGGCCATGAACTTGGCTAGCGCTAGGTACCCGAGGATGGCATTGCACGACAGGCGGATGTGAGCGATGTCGAAGTCGATGAGCTCGGTGCGGTAGTTGTTGCATGCTCCGAAGGTGACAGGGAGGCGGACTTGCCCAATCGGGACCGTGGAGCCGTCGGTGACCCCGGAGAAAGGCTTGGTTGGCTGAAGCTGGTCATAGGGTACTTGGAGATTGTTGAATGTTTCCACGGACAGGACGTTGAGCCCTGCCCCACCATCGATGAGGGTCCTGGTGACCAGTACGTTGCTGATGACTGGGGAGCAAAGCATTGGGAGGACTCCAGCTGTGACCGCACACTTGAGCTGATCCGTTGAGCTGAACGTGATGGTGCATGCCGACCACTTGAGAGGGCGCGTTGCTTCGAGCTTGGGTAGTGCTGCATTCACTTCACGGGCAAACTGCTTGAAGATGCGTTGGGAGGCTGGGGCTTGAGCTCGGCCCAGGATGCAAGCGATTGCGTGTGGCTCCTGGAAGCCCCCAGCCCCTTCGTCTTGATGGCGGTCCTCGTTCTTCCTTGGCTGAGGCGGCAGTGGAGGGAGGCCTGCGTTGCCTTGTGGGTGATCCTCACGAGGCTGATCCCTCCAGTCTCCCTTGCGAGGCAGGCCTCGCCAGCGATCCTCGCAAGGTTGATCGCGCCATCCTTGGGGTGGACCACGGTCCTCCCAGCGTCCTGCGTTTCTTCCTCCTCCTCGGCCGTAGCCCCGGTCAGCACGGTCGGGGCGACGGCCGATCCTTCCTTCTCTCACGGCGCGGAGTTCTTGGCATTCGTTGGTGTTGTGGGTGTGGAGGTCATGGTACACATAGTACCGGCTGCCCCTGGAGGATTCAGGCAGATCTTTGCCACTTTTGGTGTCTGGTTCTACCGCGAGCACGACAGCCCCTTTGCGCTTTACTTCCTTTGCCTTAGGCTTCTTCTCTTCTGGGTCTGCAGCAGGCAGCTCGAGGAGGGAGAGGCGGCCTTCCTCGGCCCTGGCGCACTTGGTCGCCAAGTTGAACAGCTCCAGGGAGGTGCACAAGTCTTCATGCATCACCAGCTCCTCCTTCATTTTGACGTCGCGCACACCATCGAAGAAGGCTGAGATGATGGCTTCCCCTGACACCCTGGGGAAATTGAGGCATGCACTGTTGAAGTGCTAGATGTACTTTTGCAGGGTCTCACCGGGTTGTTGCTTGATGCGGCGCATGTCGCTCACGGCAGGCGTCCGGTCGCGAGTGCCTTGGAAGTTGACGATGAAGCGGGTGCGCATCTGGTCCCAGGAAGAGATCGTGCTTGGAGCCAGATTCAGGAGCCAGGTGCGAGATCCTTCCTTGAGCGCCATGGGGAACCAGTTCGCCATAACCTTCTCGTCCCCACTGGCAGCTTCGATGCCCAACTCATAGAGCTGGAGGAACTCTGCAGGGTCGCTCGTGCCGTCGTAGCGAGGAGGCAGGTCAGGCTTGAACTTGCTGGGCCATGCGACGCTGCGCAGCTCGGTGGTGTAGGAACGGCAGCCTGTGGTGGTCACGGGAGGCTTTGGGTGATGGAGAGCTTGGTCTTGCGGGTCCCCATGCGCTGCGGCTGGGAGCAGCGCGGCGTCTTGACGCGCGGGAGCAGGAGCAAGGTCGCGACGTGCCGGAGCGGGAAGCGCTCGGGCAGCTTCTTGCGGGCGTGGTACTTCTTGGCAGCTCTGCTCTTGTCGCGCCGGCGCCTGACGGAGCGGGTTCCTGCCAGGGGCCGCGTGCCTTGAAGCCATGGCGTCTTCTTGAAGGGGAGGCGGCTGGTATGCCCCGGAGCCTCGTTGCCCGTGCGGGACGGGGGGCGGCGCAGCGGAACGGACGGCGCGGGAGAGCCCCCTGCGGCGCGGACGAGCTCGGCGATGCGGTCGAGCCAATCTTCGTAGACATCGTCGACGGGACGGTAGCGTAGGAGCTCGTTTGCTGCGATGAGCGCAGCTCGAGCCTCCAAGGGCGCGCGGGACGAAGAACCAGCGGGTGTGAGCGATGGAGTGGCGGTGCGGCCGTCTTGCCGCACGGACGGATGCTGAGACGACGCTTGCTGCTCGTTCCCCACCGGGCCGGTGGCGGCGTTGACGGCGGGCGAAGGGAACGACGGGGACGCCCGCCGACGGGAGCCGTCTGGGCGACGCGGGAAGCGATGGCGGCCCGGCGCTCGGCGCGGGCCCGGCGGGCATCAGACATGGATGCGACGGTCGGAGGAGAGCGGAGCGGTGGAGAACAAATTCCGGCGCACCCCTACCTGGCGTGCCAAATGTCGGATTTCGGGTTCCGGCAGACCCTAAGGTTCGAACTCTGGGGTGCGCGCGGAGATTACGCTCCCTACCTCTCCGTCTCACAAAGATCTAAACTACTGGAAGAACAACACGAGAGACCCAAGGTTTATACTAGTTCGGGCCACCGATGTGGTGTAATACCCTACTCCAGTGTGGTGTGGTGGATTGCCTCTTGGGCTGATGAGGATGAACAATACAAGGAAGGACAGCCTCGCGAGGGTCTGTTCTTAGCTGGGGCGATGAACTGCTAGAGGGGTTCAGTCGCCCTTCTCTCTCTCTCCCTTCCTATCTGATTGCCGGTCGATTCGTCGATCTCTCTCCCTACCTTGGCTTCTCTTGGTTGCTTCCTTCGTTCGTCTCCTCTACCTCGGGTTGGCTAGTCCTATTTATAGGCAAAGGCCCTGGGCCTCTTCCCAAATATTGAGCGGGAAGGGCGCCAACAGTTGGCCATTTTGAAGGGGAACATCTGGTACACTTATCCTGACTAAAGTTGGTCCTCGCCTGCCAAAGGCTCTGGTGATGATGCTGGCTTGGGCTCCACGATGACCTCCTCCTTGTCGCGGAGCTGGTCTTGGTCTCGTTGCACCGAAATGGATGCCTTTGCTTGATCCTCTCGCCTGCGCTTGCCCCCTTAGCACCAAAGAGGAAAGGGAGGACATTGCGCAGGCTGGCGCCCGCCTGGCGCCCTTGGTCGTCATGGCTTACGTCATGGGCGCCTCGGGAGGTACCCCGCCTTGATCTCTCCGCCTCCTTGTGAGCCAGCCTGATGAGGCCGTGCTTGAGGAAGCTCTGTGTCGTCTGCCCCGCGAGGATTGGCCCCTCGCGAGGGTCTTGGGTCTTGTGTTGATGAAGATGGGCCGTTCTGGGCCTCCTTCGAGCCACGCCGCAGGCCGCAGGCAGGAAAGTCTGGGGACTCCCGTTCCCAGAACGCCGACAGTAGCCCCCGTGCCCAAGGCGCGCCCGGACTTGGCCGTGCCGAGAGGCGAAAGGGCAGGGGCAAAGCGCCGCGGCCCCTAACAGCCTGCGGCCTTGGGCGCCGCGTGGCGGTTGATGGGACGTGGGCGCCTCCGCTTCCCCACGACGCCTCGGTGATCGCGTGTATTGGACAAGTCCCTGCATGCAAATCGTATCATGATTACCTTTGATCGTGGAGGTCGATGGTTGGCCTTCGCCGGCTATAAGTACGGAACGGCACGCGCCCTTCCTATCCATCTCTTCTTGCTTCTCCTTCTTCCCGATCCTTGCTGCGCCTTGATGTGATGGCTCCGATCCGCCGGTTCTCTGCTACGGAGAAGGGAAAGGCCCCTCGAGAGGAACCAGACCCGCTCCCACCGAAGAAACGGCTCGCCCTCCGCCGCTGTGACGAGGGGAATCTTCAGGAAGTGTCGAGTCCTTGGGGCGAGCAGGCACCGCCGGGGTTCCCGCTCCCCTTGTACGCCCACATCGAGGGCTCTGACGGGGTTGATGCCGATCACCACGGGTGACACCGTCGTCGGCGCCGACCGATCAAGAAGGTGTGGGTCGTCCCCCCCGGGGTCCACGCCGAGGGCTTCTCCAGAGAGTTCGTGCTCCGCGCCGCCATGCCTCCTCAGTCCTGGATTCGCCTTCCTCCCTTTTCCGCCTCCGTTATCCCGCAGGGGAGGCCACTGGAGCTATGGCGCCCTTGGTCGTCATGGCTTACGTCATGGGCGCCTCGTGAGGTACCCCGCCTTGATCTCTCCGCCTCCTCGTGAGCCAGCCTGACGAGGCCGTGCTTGAGGAAGCTCTGTGTCGTCCGCCCCGCGAGGCTTGGCCCCTCGCGAGGGTCTTGGGTCTTGTGTTGATGACAATGGGCCGTGCTGGGCCTCCTTCGAGCCACGCCGCAGGCCGCAGGCAGGCAAGTCTGGGGACCCCCGTTCCCAGAACGCCGACAATGTTGATATGACTTTGCCATGTGTCGGTGTCAAAACCGGCGGATCTCGGGTAGGGGGTCCCGAACTATGCGTCAAGGCTGGATGGTAACAGGAGACAAGGGACACCATGTTTTTACCCAGGTTCGGGCCCTCTCGATGGAGGTAATACCCTACTCCTGCTTGATTAATATTGATGATATGGGTAGTACAAGAGTAGATCTAGCACGTGATCAAGGAGGCTAAACCCTAGAAGCCAGCCTATGGTATGATTGTGTACGATGATGGTTTGTCATACGGACTACGACCCTCCGGTTTATATAGACACCGGATAGGGTTAGGGTTACATAGAGTCGGTTACAATGGTAGGAGATCTTGAATATCGGCATCGCCTAGCTTGCATTCCACGCCAAGGAAAGTCCCTTCCGGACATGGGACGAAGTCTTCAATCTTGTATCTTCGTAATCCAAGAGTCCGGCGAAGGTATAGTCCGGCTACCCGAACACCCCCTAATCCAGGACTCCCTCAATAGCCCCTGAACCAGGCTTCAATGACGACGAGTCCGGCGCGCAGATTGTCTTCGGCATTGCAAGGCGGGTTCCTCCTCCAAGTCCTTCATAGAAGATTGTAAACACCAAAAATAGTGTCCGGCTCTGCAAAATAAGTTTCCACATATTGCCATAGACAGAATAATATTAACACAAATCAAATCTGCTGACGTATTCCGTAGTGTGTCATCACACTGCGGCCAAGCTCTTTATACAAATTGTTTTCACTTCTCCACCTCAGCACGTTTAGCGAGGCGGTTTCCTTGGCACGTCTTGTCAAAGCAGAGCTCGTGTGCCCCTTTTAACGGGATTCTCATCAATACGGACGTGGGTAACCCAACCGCGCCATTTACCACGGCGCTTCGGAGGCAAGCGAGTTTTATTAGGTAGGTGGGGACGCATAACCACATCGGCCCATATAAGGGGATAAGGATCCACCTTTTTTACCTACACTTTCTTCCTCCTTTTCCAATCCATCTCTCGCGCACTCAAGCTCCAGCGCCCAAGCCCGCTCTTCCCACCTCAACCTTCTCCAGCAATGTCCGGAGCGGGAGGCAAGTGGATGGTCTCCTCCGTCACGGAGGTTCAAGTAAAAAAGCTAAGGAAGGCCGGATACCTGTCCAAGGACATCCCGCACCGGCTTCCCGAGAAGGGGCAACTTCTCCCCACCCCAAGGCCCCATGAGAGGGTAGTTTTCCTTCCCCATTTCCTCCGCGGACTGGGTTTCCCACTCCATCCATTTGTCCGGGGATTCATGTTCTACTATGGCCTGGATTTCCACGATCTGGCCCCGAACTTCATCCTCAACATCTTGGTGTTTATCGTCGTGTGTGAGGCCTTCCTCCGCGTCCGCCCCCATTTCGGCCTTTGGCTCAAGACCTTCAACGTCAAGCCCAAGGTGGTGCACGGCAGCCAAGCGGAGTGTGGAGGCGCTATGGATGGCAAGATAGCCAACGTCCTCTGGTTCGAGGGCTCCTTTGTGGAGACCCTAAAGGGGTGGCAAGCCGGGTGGTTTTACATCACCGAGCCATGCGATCCGGAATGGGTCGCAGCCCCCGAGTTCAGATCCGGACCCCCCACGCGGCTTATGTCCTGGAAAGAGACAGGCCTGTCGTGGGGCAACGAGGAAGAGGTGACCGGACTGAAGACCTGCATCCAGTCCCTAATAAAGAAGCCAATCCGGCTTGTCAATATAGTCCAGGTCATGCTCGTTCGTCTGATCCTCCCGTGCCAACAACGGTATTTCAATTTGTGGGAGTTCTACCCGGCGCAGCACCGAACCCTCACCAAGCTCTTCGACACGTCGTATGAAGATGTCTGGAAGGTGCTAATCAAAAGCGCCGAGGCCCCCACATCCGCTTCCGAGGACCGCGGATACAGCACGCAGCGTCACGCTGGCGAGGTAAGCTATATATGCCTTTGACAGGATTATTAAGCTCTTTTTCATAGATTAACTCTATGCGGGATCTAAACTCCCTTACCTCTGACAGGCGATATCCGGACCAATTAACTCTCCGGCTCCCCTGCCCGAAGACCCAGCCCCAACTCTCCTAGTGAAGCTGCTGACTCCGGCACCTTATGTGGTGCCAGAGAGGAAGGTCAAGAAGAAGAAGACCACCGGGACTCGAAAGAGTGCCCGTAACTTGGTGGTGTCGGACTCGTCATCTGACGAGTCCGAGGCGCCCTCCTCTCGTGAAAACGAGGAGGAGGAAGAAGAAAGTTCTCCCCCCCAGCAGAGGGAGAAGAGAAGAAGAAGGCCGCTCCATCAGGGGAGGCCAAGGGGTCTAGGTAAAGGAAGACCCCTCCGCCGGACTACTCCCATGACGCCGAAAAGAGTGGAGAGGAGTGGCTGAACAGGGCCAAGCGTCCGGCGAAATCGTAAGTATTCGTATACCAGAGTGACTCATGATATTTCTAGGTTGTTTAGCTTTCCATAATGCCGAACATAATTGTGCAGCCCGCCCCGGGCTGAACTCGACGATTCGTCGAGTGGCTCCCTGGATTCGTCGGACGTGAACTCAGTTCCGCCCGTTGTCTCCCCCCGCACTGCAGACGCCGCCGAAGTGGCGTCGCAACGAGCTCCGGGGCAGGAGGAGGTGGTCCTGGAGGAGCCGAAAGGCGACCTCCCGGACCACAGGAATAAAGGGGACAAGACCCCCCAGGGCTCCGAGTCCGGCTTTGTGCCGGAAGCCGCGCCAGACTCTTCAACAGTTCTGGTCCGCGGTAGGCGAACTCCTTCCAAGAGGAGCAAGCCTTCTGAGCCGGCGGCCTCCGTCCAACCGGAGGTGCCGAAAAATCTGCTGGAGGTGCTTGACAGCGCCTCCATCGACGAGGAACACCGTACTATTATGAGTACGATGATCCAAAGGGTTTAGTCCGCCAAGAGCGGACTGACTGAAGCTTGCGCTAGCCTTCTAACAGGCTTCGAGGTTACGTCGCATTATGTCAAAATATTACCGCATAGACAATATCCCCTGATGCTCTGTTTGGCATTCGGAAAGAAAAGCCGAATAGTGGATCTATTAATTTTCGCAGGAGTCTAACAATAAAGAGTCAATATGCGTATGCAGGCTTCGCTGCTATCCACTGCCGCACTGACTGCACAGGTGGATGTCCTAAAAAAGGACCTCGGGCGGACCGAGCAAGAGCTCGGCCTTGCCAAACGACAGCTCGAGGAAAAAGAAGGTAAGAAATACCCTACAGAAAAAGGTGCCTATAGAGAGGCGTGATTGCAAAGAATAACAGGATCGTACTGCTTATTGTAGGGGCCACAACTGAGGTGGCGACCCTCAAGCAGGCGCTATCTGAGGCCGAAAAGAAAATGGCCGAGGAGCGCACCGGGCGAGAAAGACTTGGGGCTCAGGTTGGCGAGGTGCAGCAAGAGCTGCAGGCTCTCATGAAAAAACATGAGAGCTTGGAGCTTGAGTCAAAGGCGCAAGCATCCGAGCTCGCGTCGGCCCTTGAGACCGCCAAGGGTGCCAAGGCCGAAGCCCAAAAGGCCCTCCAAGAGTTGGAGGAGATGAAAAGGATAGCAGCGGGTAAGGCATTCTTAATGCAAAGTAGAAATATAAAAGTAAACACTTGTCACTTACCCGGATCCGGAGTTCTCCAGGGGCGTTCGCAGATCTTCCCCGCAGCGTATCCGACGCCGCTGCATTCTACCGAGCTGAAGAGGGCAGCTCGACGGAGAGTGTGTTCTGGTCTTAGTATTCTGAGGCTGGACACCCTGTGCCCTTGAGCGACCAGCTGAAACAGCTGGTCGAGCTCCACAAGGCAGCCGAACAAGCCATGAAGGGCTTCATAGTTCGGCTGTGGCCCGGAGAGGCCCTGCTTGGGAGCTACTTCGGGTTGGTGCGGCGGCTGGTGGAGGCCTGTCCCAGGCTTGAGGTCATCAAGGGTTCCGTCTGCATCGAAGGTGCCCGGAGGGCCCTTGCTCGTGCAAAGGTGCACTGGGGTAAGGTTGATGGTGAGAAGCTGGTGAAGGACAAGCCACCGCAGGGGAAGGAGCATCGCAAGCCCAAGAACTACTACAAGGATGTTCTTGCAGGTGCCCGCCTTATTGCGGATGAATGTACCGAAGATGTAATTTTTGAATGAACTCACTCGTGTTTATCCTGTGCGCTGAAAACTTGTTCATATGCGCTAAGCAATGCTTATTGAATTTAAAATATTATTTTCTGTGCGGCCGTTTATCAAAAATTGAGAGATGGCCAGTCGTCGGCTTCTGCCCCCATGCCGCTAGTGCTGGGGTGTTCGGGATAAACCTGAGCGCTCTTTTTCCCATGGTTGGGTCCTTCGAGGGAGGCGCTCAGCACAACGAACCAGGCAATCGGACTATAATGCTTGAACACTCTCACTTAGCCATAGAACTTTATAATTTTAAATTTCGGCGAAGCCCCTAGTTCGGAAGACCGAATTCGGGGCGCTATCCACGCCTTTGGCTCGACAAAGCCAGCTCCTCGCTCGAAGCGGCATAAGTCTTTAGGGACTCGAAAAACCTCTCGACAGCGACCGGTCTCTCGCCTTATCATGATAGTCAGTTTTAGCTTTCTCCACTTAGGTGCATAACCCAGCTGAACCGGGGCACAATCGCAATGGTTCTCCTAGTGCTACCTTAGCCGATATAGCAGAACGTAAGGCACCAAAACATAGGAGCCGGGCAAACCCAACTGTTGACCCAAATCATGATTCGGAGCCGATGCATATAGTGCTATAAGTTCGGGGTGCCGCACTTGTGAAAGTGTACGGACTTCTCACACCAGATCGAAGGGTACTGAAGCCCCTGGCGTGTTTGCCGTACCATGGTGTACGGGTGCGATCATGTTATTTAATAAACATATATATTAAAAGAGGATAATGCAAAAAATAGACAAAAAGCTATGCATTGTTTATAAAGAGGCTATTTATCAAAGCCGAACGATACAAGTAGCGCGATAAGCAAAATTATATAAGACTATTTAACATGTCCTGACCAGGGGCAGGCCGCGGAATTGTATTCGAAACAGATATACCGCTCGTAATAGAGACCTCCTGGGAGTTCCATAATGCGGCGTAGCTTTGTCTGCTTCCCTGGATCTTGCATCGTTTGTGCGGCAGTCGAATTGACGAACAGGTCGTCCAAAGTGTGGAGTCCTGAAAGTAAAAAAAAATCCGGTAGCCCCTAGTACGTTTTAAGCCGTATTTCGGGCATGCCGTTACTGTGCTCCTTCCTCTGTGCCCATGGTATTTCAAGGGCGTAATTATGTACGCGAGGTACTGGCATCGCTATGTCGCGATGGCTGGGGTTGGGGCCGCATTGCTACGCTTGCTCGGAACGTGCCAGGTGGTCTTGTTGTAGGTTACTCCGGGCGCGCTTGGCAGTGTCTGGCTTTTTAATGGCCGGACTGGAGAGTTGCCTAAAAAGGCTGCTTTGTACTTCTGCTGCGAGAGCCGCCGTGTGCTCCTCCGCACGGAGGGAGCGTTCGGTGTTTCCGTTGACCGTGATTACTCCTCGAGGGCCTGGCATCTTGAGCTTGAGATATGTGTAGTGCGGCACCGCATTGAACTTTGCGAATGCAGTTCGTCCGAGCAGGGCGTGATAGCCACTGTGAAACGGGACTATGTCGAAGATTAACTCTTCGCTTCGGAAGTTATCCGGAGATCCGAAGACCACATCAAGTGTTACGGAGCCTGTACAGTTGGCTTCTACACCTGGTATAACGCCTTTAAAGGTCGTCCTTGTGGGCTTAATCCTTGATGGATCTATGCCCATTTTCCGCATTGTATCCTGGTAAAGCAGGTTCAGGCTACTGCCGCCGTCCATGAGGACTCTTGTGAGATGAAATCCGCTGATGATTGGGTCGAGAACCAATGTGGCAAAGCCGCCATGACGGATGCTAGTGGGGTGGTCCCTTCGATCAAAAGTGATCGGGCAAGAGGACCATGGGTTGAACTTTAGGGCGACTGGCTCCATCGCGTATACGTCCCGTAGCGCACGCTTCCGCTCCTTCTTGGGAATGTGGGTTGCGTATATCATGTTCACCGTCCGCACTTGTGGGGGAAACCCCTTCTGTCCATTGTTGTTCGGCGGCCTGGGCTCCTCCTCGTCATCGCTATGCAGCCCCTTGTCTTTGTTTTCGGCTCTTAACTTGCCTGCCTGCTTGAACACCCAACAATCCCTGTTGGTGTGATTGGCTGGTCTTTCGGGGGTGCCATGGATCTGGCACAAGCGGTCGAGTATTCGGTCTAAACTGGACGGGCCCTGAGTATTCTTTTTGAATGGCTTTTTCCGCTGACCAGATTTATAGTCTCTGAATCTGGCGTTGACTGCCGTATCTTCATTGCTGTCGCTACTAGCGCGACGCTTTTGCTTATTTCGACGTGTCCTGCCACTTTTGTCCTTGGTATCCGAATTACCAGGGTTCTTTGATAAGTTGTTGCTGCGAGCGCGCAAAAGAGGGTCATGAGTGTCGTGAGGGCTGCCATAGATTTCGGCTTTTCCTGTCCCAGGTGCCGGGCAAGCCACTCATCGCAGATGTTATGCTTGAAGGCTGCTAGGGCCTCTGCGTCCGGACAGTCGACTATCTGGTTTTTCTTTGTTAGGAACTGTGTCCAGAATTGCCTGGCCGATTCCTCTGGCTGCTGAATTATGTGGCTTAGGTCGTCGGCATCCGGTGGTCGCACATAAGTGCCCTGGAAGTTGTCGAGGAATGCGGCTTCCAGGTCCTCCCAAGAACCGATGGAGTCCGCTGGCAGGCTGTTAAGCCAGTGCCGGGCCGGTCCTTTGAGTTTGAGCGGGAGGTATTTGATGGCGTGTAGATCATCGCCACGTGCCATGTGGATGTGAAGGAGATAATCCTCGATCCATACCGCCGGATCTGTCGTGCCATCGTATGATTCGATGTTTACAGGTTTGAAACCCTCTGGGATTTTATGATCCATTACTTCACCTGTGAAGCATAGTGGGTGTGCGGCGCCCCTGTACTGGGCTATGTCACGATGCAGCTCGGAAGAGCTATGTCTATTGTGTTCGGCCCGGCCGGATTTATTGTGTCCGGAGTGAAGATCATCATCACGTGTCGTTGGGCGCCTGCGCGATCCGTAGATCGATCTTGTTTGTCTTGCTTTATCCTCCAGTAGCTATTGTCCTACAAAAGTCTGCGCTTGGAGGCCCAACACGAGTCTACAAGAATAAATTTGCGTAGTAGACATCACGGGGTCCATATGGAAACTAAGGGATATTAAGGCCTCCTTTTAATAGAGAACCGGAACAAAGCATTAGCACATAGTGAATACATGAACTCCACAAAATATGATCATCATCGGAAAGTATCCCGAATACTGTCAATCTGGGGTTCACGGATCATAACACGTAGTACGTGAATATGACTTGCAAGATCGGATCTAGAGCATAGATATAATGGTGATAACATAAACGGTTCCGATATGAAATCATGGCACCCAGCCCCAAAGTGATAAGCATTAAGCATGGTGAGGGAGTCCTGGATTAGGGGGTGTTCGGGTAGCCGGACTATACCTTCGCCGGACTCCTGGATTATGAAGATACAAGATTGAAGACTTCGTCCCGTGTCCGGAAGGGACTTTCCATGGCGTGGAAGGCAAGCTAGGCGATGCGGATATTCAAGATCTCGTACCATTGTAACCGACTCTGTGTAACCCTAACCCTATCCGATGTCTATATAAACCGGAGGGTCGTAGTCCGTAGGACGAACCATCATCGTACACAATCATACCATAGGCTAGCTTCTAGGGTTTAGCCTCCTTGATCTCGTGGTAGATCTACTCTTGTACTACCCATATCATCAATATTAGTCAAGCAGGACGTAGGGTTTTACCTCCATCAAGAGGGCCCGAACCTGGGTAAAACATCATGTCCCTTGTCTCCTGTTACCATCCGCCTAGACGCACAGTTCGGGACCCCCTACCCGAGATCCGCCGGTTTTGACACCGACACTTAGTCACCAAACAATTGCAATCCAACTTATTCAACATAGTCTAAGTAAGAGCTCCACATAAATCATCATATAGTTTTCTATGATTGCTAGTACTCAAAGCATATTCTTAGAACAAATGGCATCCATCGAACACAGAGAAAGATAGGGGCTTAATGTTCACCTCCCAACTCATTTATCATAGAGATAATTGTCAACAATAATAATTCATGATCAAATATATTTGACTGGTCATATGTGCCTAGCTCTTTCCCCACCACATGATGCTTGCAAACTAGAGAGTAATTGAGGTTGAAATGAGAATGCATTCTATTGATTCTTGCATAAAAGTAAATACTGAAAAGTAAAAGATTGGCCCTTCGCAGAGGGATGTAGAGGTTGTCATGCGCTTTTTATTTGGATGCCCAAGCTCTTAATGCAAAGGAATGTCATGTTATCACTGGTGCGCGTTGGTCCTATACAAATGGTTTTTCACCCCTTTCCGCGACGGCCTTCGGAACTGCCGCCAAGTGAGTGTGTGCGATAGGGGGTCCTTCCCACACGACCCAGAAACCATCGGGGATATGGAACAATGATCCAGAGGCCTTCCAAAATGTAATCGTGTGCGATGCAACACACACTAAATTCTTTCGCACGTGTGGTATTGATGATTAAGCATTTCTAATGACGCAGTGAAACGATACGGTCTGTCATAACGAACCGTTTGGGAAACAGCATGTAGGGCACACGAGCCAACATATGAACTGTGTGTGATTTGTGCCCTATCGCACGCGAGTTTTCTTCATAACCCGTCTGCCATGCTAGACTCCATCACACACGTTTTCCAACAATTACCGTCTGTGATAATGTTCTATCACAAATGGTTCAGGAGCCCCTTCTCACACATACAAGTGTTGTAGACCGTTTGTGATTTGTTAAGTATCACCGACGGTTGCCGCAAGAGTGACGTGTGCTTTTCGTTTGGGATCCCACACGTTTCCTAAAAAAATGCGACCGGGATTGTATTTTGCATTGGGCACGGTTTACTCCCAGTTTTCGTGTGCAATAACGCGACATCACAAACGGTTCCGCAGAACCTACGCACACGTAGTAGCGTTGTGAATCGTTTGCGATCTGCTGTGTATCACTGACGGTTCCAATATGATTGATGTATGCTTTCCAATGTGGATCGCACACTCTCATTTAGTTGAACCGTATGCAGAGCAATTGCCAGGTTAAAACAAAAATATCCCATTTTGAATCGGCACGCAAAAAGCAAATTCGCCATAATATTCAATTGAACAAATAAAAAAAAGCCCATCTTGAATCGGCATGCAAAAAGCAAATTCGCCATAATATTCAATTAAACAAATAGTGTCCACAGGAAGAACATTCATCAGATTTCGCAACAATTGCAACTGAACATGTGGTAGCTAAATTCCAGTGATTTGTCCACACATATATGCATTACATAATTAATCATAGTATATGAAATACGAAGACCTCATCAGATGGAAAATAATGGACCATGCATTATATGTTTAGCGGCTAACTCTTACTCAATGTTTCAGGAGAAACCATGTTGAAATCTTCATCATCACCAGTGGGATTGATGTAGTGATCCAGGAACAAGTCGCTGATAAATCTCTGAACCATCAGCAATTCACCAGCCGGGAGCGGTTCAGGGGTCCTCGGTTTTAAGATGAGCCGCAGTATTTTTAAGATCAGAATGTGCCATATGAGTGGAGTAGAAGATATTAATTAAGATAGACTTACTGGTACTAATTCGCGAGGATCGTCACAACAATCAGCAAATTTGCAGATGGAGATCATGTGTCTGCAAACATAGTATCCACAAAGGTTGGTCCCTGCTTCTTGCTGAGGACACTGAATTTTTTGTATTTGTCCTGTTAGGAACAACCTAACCAGTGTTAGATGTATTATTTTTTCTTTGGACAAAATAGAAAGAGGTTTATTTAGAAGCTTGAACATTTGACTAGCGTAAGGAAAGGTATTTGCAGACTGTTGGATAAATTTTCCAAAAATAATGGATTTCAGTGTGTTACCGGAGAAACGATCTCGTGCTGCAGAGGTTGTTTCCTCTTGAACAGGTTCCCTGTTTTAGTTTCCCACAATGCGAGCACACTGCAAATGATGATGAATTTTGACAACATGAATGCAAATTAATTTCAACATCATAGAATTCAATACCTATCCAAGAATTGTTGAAGATGTGTCAGATCTTGAGCGTTTGTTGACTCTCTGAGAGAATCGATGTAGTAAACTGTGTTCTTGTTTGGAACAACGAATACCAATATCCAGTGATTGCTACATATTAAGAAAGCCATGAACTTATGAATGATGTCGAAATCTGAAAGACAATCAGTGTATGCGTGGTTGTTTACTTGAGTTACCCTTCATGATATGGCCAGAGAAATGATTCTTCATGGGACATGTTTTCGAAGATACGGACGACCATGTTAATGGCCCAGTCCCGTTGGTCCTTTTCATGTAATGCTGTGCCATTTGCTAATGCAGGATCTATGAAATACACACTCTCACTTTGTCTTCTCTGCGCGTTCAATCCCCTGAGAGGAATAAAATGCAGTTAGCTGTTTATCATTTATAGCCTTGTATGGAGAAGCTGATCAGAGTTTGTTAAGTACTTACAAGATCACGCATCTAACAAGAGTGGCATCGAGCACGTTGAAGTTGAAGAAGAGATGTAAGTCCTCGAAACTCACAATGATGGAACCAGCATCGTGTCGGAAATGATCTCTGTTGTAGTGGACTAGCAAATGGTGATGGCCTTCTGACATTTGATCCATGCAATATTCATGTAACTCGTGGCAACTGGAGCTGCACTCATCAAGTTATTCGCCAACAAGAAATGGATGGCCATGGACGTAATTGCGTGCTTCAAGTACGTCTGCTTTTCTTTTAGCAAGCAACAATTCTACTTGTTCATCATCCGTGGAGTCAGAAATAATATTACTCCCCGATTCGAACAATCAGTGGTTAATTTGGTTCTGGGCTATGAGTGCTTTAAGTAAGAGGCAATCGTTCTCTTTCCTCTTCACTTTCCCGTTGTGCTTCCTCATGGTCGTGGGTGTAGCCTTTTTGGCCACTTCCTTCTTGGTACTTGAAGCATTTCTGGTAGAACATCTGGTTGCCTACACGGTAGACTGCTGAGCAGACGTTGAAGCTTGGACAGACTTCTTAGCAGACGATGCTACAGTGACGGACTGCTGGGCTGTAGGAGCAAAGGCATCGGACTACTGACCATGCATTGAAGCTATGTCGGGTTTCTGCGCAGGTGGTGCCAACTTGTCGGTGTGCTGAGGAGGCCGTGCCAATGCGTTGGTTTGCTGAGCAGGAAGTGCTGACACATTGGTATGCTGATCACGTGCCTGCGGACCGACGGACTAATGAGCAGTCGGTTCTGGACCTACAGACAGCTTAGCAGGCGGTTCCGAAGCATCAGACTGCTTAGCAGTCTGTTCCACCAGGTTGGTCTGCTGAGCATGTGCTGCAGCTCGGTCTCCCCTCGCTGCTTCAGCGGCCGGCAACTGCGGTGGTGCGTCATCAACAGTTGTAGGACTTGCCACTGGCTACTTTGGGGCGGAGGATGACATGGCTGAAGGAAATATGCCCTAGAGGCAATAATAAAGTTATTATTTATTTCCTTATATCATGATAAATGTTTATTATTCATGCTAGAATTGTATTAACCGGAAACATGATACATGAGTGAATCCATAGACAAACAGAGTGTCACTAGTATGCCTCTACTTGACTAGCTCGTTGATCAAAGATGGTTATGTTTCCTAGCCATAGACATGAGTTGTCATTTGATTAACGGGATCACATCATTAGGAGAATGATGTGATTGACTTCACCCATTCCGTTAACTTAGCACTTGACCGTTTAGTATGTTGCTATTGCTTTCTTCATGACTTATACATGTTCCTATGACTATGAGATTATGCAACTCCCGTTTACCGGAGGAACACTTTGTGTGCTACCAAACGTCACAATGTAACTGGGTGATTATAAAGGTACTCTACAGGTGTCTCCGAAGGTACTTGTTCGATTAGCATATTTTGAGATTAGGATTTGTCACTCCGATTGTCGGAGAGGTATCTCTGGGCCCTCTCGATAATGCACATCACTATAAGCCTTGCAAGAAATGTGACTAATGAGTTAGTTGCGGGATGATGCATTATGGAACAAGTAAAGAGACTTGACAGTAACGAGATTGAACTAGGTATTGAGATCCCAACGATCGAATCTCGGGCAAGTAACATACCGATGACAAAGGGAACAACGTATGTTGTTATGCAGTTTGACCGATAAAGATCTTCGTAGAATATGTGGGAGCCAATATGAGCATCTAGGTTCCGCTATTGGTTATTGACCGGAGACGTGTCTCGCTCATGTCTACATAGTTCTCGAACCCGTAGGGTCCGCACGCTTAAAGTTCGGTGACGATCGATATTATGAGTTTATGTGATTTGATGTACCAAAGGTAGTTCGGAGTCCTGAATGAGATCGGGGACATGACGAGGAGTCTCGAAATGGTCGAGACGTAAAGATCGATATATTGCACGACTATATTCGGACATCGGAAAGGTTCCGAGTGATTCGGGTATTTTCGGGGGTACCAGGGAGTTACGGGAATATGAAGAAGAAGCAATGGGCCTCATGGGCCAAGTGGTGGAAGAGAGGAGGCAGGGCGCGCCCCCCTAGCCCAAACCGAATTGGACTAGGGGGCCAGCTCCCCTTTCCTCCTTTTCCTCCCTCTCCTTCCTTCTCCTTCTCCTCCTTCCTTTCCACCTCCTAGTAGGAGTAGGAAAGGGGAGTCCTACTCCTACTAGGAGGAGGACTCCTCCTCCTGGCGCGCCCTAGGAGGGTCGGCCGGCCTCCCCCCTTGCTCCTTTATATACGGGGGCAGGGGGGCACCCTAGAACACACAAGTTGATCAGTTGATCTCTCCCAACCATGTGTGGTGCCCCCGTCCACCATAATCCACCTCGATCATATCATAGTGGTGCTTAGGCGAAGTCCTGCGTTGGTAGCAACATCATCATCTTCATCACGCCGTCGTGCTGACGAAACTCTCTGGCGAAGCTCTGCTGGATCGGAGCTCGTGGGACGTCATCGAGCTGAACGTGTGCTGAACTCGGAGGTGCCGTACGTTCGGTACTTGGATCGGTCGGATCGTGAAGTCGTACGACTACATCAACCGCATTGTGCTAACACTTCCGCTTTCGGTCTACGAGGGTACGTGGACAACACTCTCCCCTCTCGTTGTTATGCATCACCATGATCCTGTGTGTGCGTAGGAATTTTTTTTGAAATTACTACGTTCCCCAACAGTGGCATCAGAGCCTGGTTTTATGCGTTGATGTTATATGCACGAGTAGAATACAAGTGAGTTGTGGGCAATACAAGTCATACTGCTTACCAGCATGTCACACTTTGGTTCGGCGGTATAGTTGGATGAAGCGGCCCGGACCGACATTACGCGTACGCTTACGCTAGACGGGTTTTACCGTCGTGCTTTGCACACAGGTGACTAGCGGGTGTCAGTTTCTCCAACTTTAGTTGAACCGAGTGTGGCTACGCTCGGTCCTTGAGAAGGTTAAAACAACACTAACTTGACGAACTATCATTGTGGTTTTGATGCGTAAGTAAGAACGGTTCTTGCTCAGCCCGTAGCAGCCACGTAAAACTTGTAACAACAAAGTAGAGGACGTCTAACTTGTTTTTGCAGGGCATGTTGTGATGTGATATGGTCAAGGCATGATGCTATATTTTATTGTATGAGATGATCATGTTTTGTAACCGAGTTATCGGCAACTGGCAGGAGCCATATGGTTGTCGCTTTATTGTATGCAATGCAATCACCCTGTAATTGCTTTACTTTATCACCAAGCGGTAGCGATAGTCGTAGAAGCAATAGTTGGCGAGACGACAACGATGCTACGATGGAGATCAAGGTGTCGCGCCGGTGACGATGCTGATCATGACAGTGCTTCGGAAATGGAGATCACAAGCACAAGATGATGATGGCCATATCATATCACCTATATTGATTGCATGTGATGATTATCTTTTATGCATCTTATTTTGCTTTGATTGACGGTAGCATTATAAGATGATCTCTCACTAAATTTCAAGATAAAAGTGTTCTCCCTGAGTATGCACCGTTGCCAAAGTTCGTCGTGCCCAGACACCACGTGATGATCGCGTGTGATAAGCTCTACGTCCATCTACAACGGGTGCAAGCCAGTTTTGCACACGCAGAATACTCAGGTTAAACTTGACGAGCCTAGCATATGCAGATATGTCCTCGGAACACTGGAGACCGAAAGGTCGAGCGTGAATCATATAGTAGATACGATCAACATAGTGATGTTCACCATTGAAAACTACTCCATTTCACGTGATGATCGGTTATGGTTTAGTTGATTTGGATCACGTGATCAATTAGATGATTAGAGGGATGTCTATCTAAGTGGGAGTTCTTAAGTAATATGATTAATTGAACTTAAATTTATAATGAACTTAGTCCTGGTAGTATTAGCATATCTATGTTGTAGATCAATTGCTCGCGTTTAGCTCCCCTGTTTTATTTTTGATATGTTCCTAGAGAAAACTAAGTTGAAAGATGTTAGTAGCAATGATACGGATTGGATCCGTGATCTGAGGATTATCCTCATTGCTGCACAAAAGAATTATGTCCTTGATGCACCACTAGGTGACAGTCCGATTGCAGGAGCAATCGCAGACGTTATGAACGTTTGGCAAGCTCGATATGATGACTACTTGATAGTTTAGTGCACCATACTTTATGACTTAGAATCGGGGCTTCAAAGACGTTTTTTTGAAACGCCACGGAGCATATAAGATGTTCCAAGAGTTGAAATTGGTATTTCATACTCATGCCCATGTCGAGAGGTATGAGACCTTTGACAGTATTTTGCCTACAAGATGGAGGAGAATTGCTCAGCTAGTGAGCATGTGCTCAGAATGTTTGAGTACTACAATCACTTGAATCAAGTGGGAGTTAATCTTCCATATAAGATAGTGATTGACAGAGTTCTCTAGCCACTATCACCAAGTTACTAGAACTTCATGATGAACTATAATATGCAAGGGATAACGGAAACGATTCCCAAGCTCTTCGTGATGCTGAAATCAACGAAGGTAAAATCAAGAAAAACATCAAGTGTTGATGGTTGACAGGACCACTAGTTTCAAGAAAAGGGCAAAGGGAAGAAGGGGAACTTCAAGAAGAACGACAAGCGAGTTGCTACTCAAGTGAAGAAGACCAAGTGTAGACCTAAGCCTGAGACTAAGTGCTTCTACTGCAAAGGGGCTGGTCACTAGAAGTGGAACTGCCCTAGATACTTGGAGAATAAGAAGGATGGCATAGTGAACAAAGGTATATTTGATATACATGTTATTGATGTGCACTTTACTAGTGTTTATAACAACCCCTTAGTATTTGATACTAGTTCAGTTGCTAAGTTAGTAACTCGAAACGGGAGTAGTAGAATGAACATAGACTAGTTAAGGGTGTAGTGACGATGTGTGTTGGAAGTGGTTCCAAGATTGATATGATCTTCATCGCACACTCCCTATACTTTCGGGATTAGTGTTGAACCTAAATAAGTGTTATTTGGTGTTTGTGTTGAGCATGAATATGATTTGATCATGTTTATTGCAATATGGTTATTCATTTAAGAGAATAATTGTTTTTCTGTTTACATGAATAAAACCTTCTATGGTCATACACCCAACGAAAATGGTTTGTTGGATCTCAATCGTAGTGATACACATATTCACAATATTGAAGCCAAAAGATGCTAAGTTAATAATGATGGTGCAACTTATTTGTGGCACTGCCATTTAGGTCATATTGGTGTAAAGCGCATGAAGAAACTCCATGCTGATGGACTTTTGGAATCACTTGATTATGAATCACTTGATTCTTGTGAACCATGCCTTATGGGCAAGATGACCAAGACTCCATTCTCCGGAACAATGGAGCGAGCAATTGACTTATTGGAAATAATACATACTGATGTATGCGATCTGATAAGCGTTGAGGCTCGCGGCGGGTATCATTATTTTTTGACCTTCACAGATGATTTGAGCAGATATGGGTATATATACTTGATGAAATATATGTCTAAAACATTTGAAAAGTTCATATAATTTCAGAGTGAAGTGGAAAATCATCGTAACAAGAAAATAAATTTTCTACGATCTGATCATGGAGGAGAATATTTGAGTTACAAGTTTGGTCTTCAATTGAAACAATGCTGTCGGGTGGCAGGTGCGACATATGCCAATGGGTGGCTTATCTTTGTGGGAGCCAGTAAGACGTCGCCGGTGCATGGAAGCGGGATAAGGCGAAGACATGCACGCCAGCGAATCTTACCCAGCTTCGGGGCTCTCCGTGGAGATAACACCCCTACTGCTGCTCTGCGGGGTCTTCGCATGATCACTCGATGAAAAAGTAGCTACAAGATGCTCCTTGAGCTGTTTGGCGAGAGGAAGAAGAAGGGCAAGGCTAGCTCTATTCTTCTCTCTATGTGGTGTCTAAACTTAGATGAGATCAACCCTTTGCATGGGTGCCCCGGGGGGTTTATATAGGCCTACCCCCGGGGGTAGAATGGTAATCCGACTAGGAGCGAGCCCTAGCCATTAGTGTCTACGCTTGCCGGCTTCTGCGCCGGCTGCTGGGGCCCGCTGGCTGGTGGGTCCCGCCGGCCGCTGGCTTCTTGGTCGACAGGCAAGCCCCACTACCAAGGGCCCTGTCGGTGGCTGGTTACTGTTGCCTCAATCCTGATGATGAGGGCTTTATCGAGGTAAGCGTGGCTACAGTGTCGCCGCCTGGCGGGCGATCGCTGTAGCCTCACGTCGTCTTGTGTCCTTAATGGAGCGCCTCCTTCGAGGGAGGGGGCAAGCCGGCTTGGGGAAGACGGCCATGTCTTGGGCCGACTGGAGGAGGCCTGGCCGCCTTCGGGTGTCTCTCTGCCCGAAGGGGCCCACCGCCCGTGGACCGCACTGACAGCCCGCCGTGGATGGCGTCATAGTCATCATGGCAACAGTGACGCGCCGAACGGGTCAGGGCTACCCCGTACGGCGTACTGTGCCAGGCGTGCTCCGGGTTTCGGGGGTGGCAGGCTTTACTGTAGCCACGCCCCGTCCTATCGCCGTTATGTGGATGCGGACTCCGAGGGTACGATCTTGACCGCGTTGTGGGAGCCGGCTCCTTGGAGTCGGCCTTCTCGTGGCCGGCTTCTTGGAGCCGGCCCTCCCGCGGCTTTCTTCACGATGGTTAAGGCCGGGCCGCCTTCCAATAGCCGGCCTAAGAGGCAGCCGTCAGGGGAAAGGCGGCCCCACGTCTTGGTTTCTTGGAGGCCGGATCGGCTCGTAATTTTTTCTGAAGTGCCAGGGGGAGCCGGCTAGGCTACCCATGGTCATTTACCCCGAGAGTAGTCCCCGAAGCTGGTCACGCTTCGAGGTCGGCAAGGGGTACGAGAAGCTCGATCAGCTTCCTATCTTGAGGAGCCGGCAGCTGGGAGCCGGCTCAGCTTATGCGCGCCGCCTTGGGAGGGCGCCGTGGCCTCGTCAACGGGAACGTGGGCCAGCTTGTGCGCTGACCGCGCACCTCCCCGCGTGTCACGTGGCAGAAAAGGCCTGCCATTGCGCGTGCGCGACGGGACGTTGCCGCAGGCCCGGGCCCGCCACTCCTGGCCTCGGCCCAGGCGCGGATCTTCTGCGGCCCAAGATGGGCTGTTTGCCTTCCCGCGGCAGTTTCGCCACGCCGTCAAGGCGCAGTTATAGCGGGACGTGGGGGAGTGGGCGCAGTTAATCCCACGTCCTCCACACCACGTCTCCTCGGCTCCGCCGCTCGGGTCTATAAGTAGGGGGAGGAGAGGGAGCGGCAACGGCTCGCACGCTCTCCCTCGCCCCAACCTTTCTCGCCTTCCATCCTTATTTTCTTCGCCGCCGCAGAGCCTCATCGCCGCGCCGTTCCACCGTCGGGCCTCCCGGTTCGCGGTTGCTCCGCTGCAGTGGGGTCGCACGCGCCTCCGCCGCCACCGCATCTTGCTCCTCACCGCACCGCTCCAATGGCGCTGTCGAGCTCGTGGGACGGCTCCAACGTCCTCGACGATCACATCGAGTTCCTCCGCCGGACGCGGCGCCTGCCCGGCGAGAACTACGTGCGGGTTCAGCACGCGCCGGAGAGGGAGATCTCGCCGGCACCGAAGGAGGGCGAGTGGGTGGTCTTCCGCTCGCACTGCATGCGCGGCTTCGGCGTCCCGGCGAGCGGATTCCTTCGCTCCTTCCTCGAATTCTACCACCTTCAGCCGCATCATCTCACTCCCAACGCCGTGATGCTGCTGTCGGCCTTCGTCACCCTCTGCGAGGGTTTTCTTGGTGTCCTCCCCACCCTGGAGCTCTGGGGAGAGTTCTTCCAAAGCAAGCTTGGCACCGTCGTCGCGGGCGTGCCTGCCCCATGCGGAGCTTTCATTGCCATGAGGCGGACGGGCGAGAACAATCCGTTCCTGTCCATCCCGCTTATCCAGTCAGTGAAGCTGTGGCAGAAATCCTACTTTTACGTGAGGAACATCGCCCCGGAAGGCGACTTTGTCAACCTGCCGGCTTACGTAGCCGGCCCGCCGGCTGCGAGGCCACCCTCATGGAGCTACTGGGCCAGGACGCTGTCCCAGGCCGAGAACGCCGCCATCGCCCGACTCCGGGTGATGGTCCAGTCGGAGGGCCTGGTCGGAGCCGACCTGGTGGCCGCCTTCGTGGAGCGCCGGGTACTCCCGCTCCAAGACCGGCCGCACATGATCTGCCAGATGAGCGACCGCTTCGACCCATGCCGGCTGAGCACCAGGGAGATGCCCCATGCCGAGGTGTCCTACTTGGTGAACTACATCGCCAACTGCAAGCTCCCCGAGGATTGGAGATTCGGCAAGGAGCCGTACTCTCGCGCCAACCCTCCGCCTGCCGTAAGTATTTCTTCTTTCCTTTCTTTTGTGTTGCCGGCCTCGATATGACCGGCCTCTGATCAGCCGGCTTGTTTTCTGCAGAATCCCCTACTTCCGCCGGTGGCGGGGGCCGCAGGGGCAGAGCGCCAGTTCTTCCCCGACCGCATGGTGGATGACGTTGACGATCCGGATCTTGGGGCGGCGGCCATGGAAGATGCCGCCGCAAGGGAATGCGACGAGGCAGGTGGCGCGGGGCTCGGAGCCGGCCTCGAGGACTGGGCGGACGACGACAAGGTCGAAGCCGTCCCGCACCGCCAGCCGGCGCCGGATCTTCAAGGCGCGGGCCCTTCTGCCGCGCCGGCCGCCCGTGGCGCCGCACCGAAGCGCCAGGCCATGTCGACCTACTTCAGCAGCCGGCCGAAGAAGCCTAGGGGCGCCGCCGCGGCGTCCAAGCGGGATGAGGCGGTCGCGAGGGCAGCCCTCTTCCAGAAGGTCGTGAAGCAGCCGCAGGCGGTTTCGGCGTAAGTGTTAAGCGTCTTGTATTCTTGTCGTGTCCTTTGATTGGAGTTCTTCTAAATTCTTTCTTGGCTAACCGGCCAGGGCGCCGCTTTCCCTCGAGCGGGGTCCTGCCGGCTCCGTGATCGAATCAGCCGGAGGGTCTTCGAGCTCCCGCCGCGTGGATCCCCACGCCGGCCTCATGGAGGCTACGGAGCGGAACGCGCATGAGGAGTGGGAGGAGCGGGAAGCGTCGGAGCGAAGGGCCGCCCAGGCGGCGAAGGAGCAGGCTGACGCGGCGGCCAAGGCCCAGGCGTAGGCGGCGGCCGTGGAGAGGGAGGCGGAGGCCTCGCGCAACCAGCCTCCACAGCTCGTCATTCCCCTCCGCATTGTGGCTCCCGGCATCCCCGTGCCTCCGCCAGGTGAAGCCAACCGCGGCCGGTCGGGGGCGGAGCGGAGGGAGGATTATGTGATTGTCTTGGAGGAGGTGCCGCGGACGGCGCCGACTGGGGCGGGCCAGGGCGGCCAACCGGCTACGGCGCGGGAGCAGCCGGCTGGGAGCGAGCCGGTAGCAAGAGCCGGCCTGGTGGTGCAGCCGTCATCACGCCAGCGCGCGGGGGAAACTGCCCCCGTGCCGGAGCCGGACAGAGCTGCGAGCGCCAGCCAGACGGCAGAGGCCCTGGAGGCGGCGAGCTCCAGCACGTCCGAGTGGGCGCCCAGCGGGGGGACGGTCGAGCTGAACGCGGCGGCCCAGGAGGTCTGGAGCCGGCTTCAGGCTCATGCTACCGTGCTGCAGCGATATACCCGAGATTTCCTTGCGACGCGGGTCGTCGTTCGGGTGAGTCTTCTGGCCTTGGTTGTTTTGCTTTTTTGATTTCTTCTGTGGGGGCGCGTCAGCGCACCCACTGGGTGTAGTCCCCGAGTTCCGAGTCGGCTGCTGAGCAGGCGGCTTGGAACTTACTAGGTCCTGACAGTTATCTTATTCCTGCATCCTGTCTGATCTTCCAGGAGTACCATAACCAGAGTATCGCCGCCTTCGACTCCCAGGCTCAGGAGCTGCGCCAGAAGAGCGAGGATCTGACCGACAGCCGGAGTGCATGCTCTGTTTTGTTCTTATCCTGTGGGGGCACATCAGCGCACCCACTGGGTGTAGTCCCCAAAATCCAGGCCGACTGCTGAGCAGTCGGGTCGGATCTTCCCCAATGACTTCTTCCTTATTGTTTCTTCCTTTGTCTTCATGCTTGCAGGGGCCAATGCCGACTTGAGGGAGCAGCTCGGCGGGGCCCAGACCGCCCTTCGCGCCAAGGAGGCTGAGTTCAACGCCTTAGTCCTGGAGCGCGACCGCCTGGTCAAGAAGTTGGCCAACCAGGAGGAGAGCCACAAGGCGGCCCTGAAGAGGGCGCAGGACAGCGAGGCCGCCCTCAAAGCTGAGTTCGAGACCGAAGCGGCGGGCTGGGCTGAGGCGAAACAAGCGCTGAGCGAGGGTTACGGCCGGATCGAGGATCTGATCGACGGTAAGTCGCCTTCCTCACTCCTTGCTCGCCCCTTGCCCTCTGATTCGTCTTCTGATTTGTGCTGCTTTTGTTCTTTGCACAGACTACTTCCCTCGCTACTCCGTCATTGCCACCCAGACCATCGAGGCCCACCGCGAGGCACGCCGACAGGCAGTGGTTGAGATCGCGCCGGACGCGAGCCGGACACCTGAGGAGTAGCTCTTGGCGATCCAAGCCCGGTTGCAGCCGGTACACCGCATGCTCCGCCGCCTCCAGCGCACTGGGGCGCAGGTGTTGGCCGCCCTCTGGCCAGGCGAAGCGATTCCCCGCACCCCGAGCTGGACTGCCGACTGGCTGGAGGTGGCAGTCGGCCGCTTTGAGGCCTGCAAGGCCTCCGCTGCTCGATCCGGTGCCAGGCGGGCGCTGGAGTTCGTCCGGGCCTGGTACCCTGGGCTGAACTTGGAACAACTGAGGACTTGGCGGGCGGAGGCTGACGAAGAGCTGGTGGAGGTGCGGCCGGCTATCATCCAGCGTGCTTTGGCTCTTGCCGAGTTTACCGACACCAGCTTCTTCGCTCCTGCAGTGGACGACAACGGCGTCGCCCAGCCGGAGGAGTGGTTCGGGCTGAACCCGGCGGAGGGTGAAGACTCGGCGGAGGAGGTCGCCTCCAGTGATGAAGGTGAAGACAAAGAAGGGGAGGAGGGCGAAGACGTCGAGCCGGCCGGTGAAGCAACTAGCCAGCCTCAGCATGACCGTGCCTCCAGCAACAAGGCGCGTGCTGGCGCGCCCTCTGCGGGAGGCGGTGATCATGCCGAGGTTCATCAGTCGGCCACTCCTCCAGCCGGCGCTGCTGTCTCCGCCGACCTGCCCGATTCGCCAGTCGTCCCCCTGGCTTGATCTGCCGTCCTTGCTTTTCCTGCTTGTTACTCTTTGAACAATTTCTATTAAGCTTGCGCAGTTCCACCCACTGGGGGTGTATTCAAACTATGTTGAATGTTGGCCTTTTCGAGGCCTTTTGTGTAAATATAATCATGCATGTGTGTGGCTTCCATTCTCGTATGCCTTTTATCCTTAGGTTGTTTCCTTTGCCGCCTTCCCCTGATTGCTGCCTTTGCGGCAGCTGCTCTGCAGTCTATGGCTAAGGAAGGACTCGGCTATCTTTCTTGGGGAAGGCAAGTAATCGAGCTTTCTTAGATTGTAGCGAAGTGAATGGAAGCCGGCCGGCCGGCTACTCTTGTAGTCGGTCGGCAGTAGGAAAAAGCTGGCTTTTGTTATATTGGTCCGTTAGTCCCTAGCCGTTTTTCGTGTGGGCGTCCTTTCCTGCCTTTGGCTCTTGCCAGCCGGACAGCCGATTCTTCGAACTGTGACTTTTGGCAAGAGAGGGGTTTGGAGCCGGCACACTACTTGTCTGACCGCGGGTAGGACTTCTAATATAACTCAAGGCGGCCAGTCCCTGGGCCGACTAGTCGAACCCGGTGCCGGACGAGAGAAGTGAATGCAATGACATAATCATAAGCATGATACTCTTCATTCATAGATGAAAGATGGCAGTCCCCAAGTTCTCCTCGGGGGGCCTATTGTCTCGTACTTAGTACAAAAGTTAGCGTGATACATACTGCATTTCAACTGTAAAACCTTCGGAGTAGGTTGGCGTTCCATGGTCGCTCCGACTCCTTGCCGGAGTCGTCTCTCTTTCGTGCCTTCGGCTTCTATGCGTCGATCAGGTAGTAGGAGTCGTTTCCTAGCGCTCTGCTGATGACGAAGGGGCCTTCCCAAGGGGCCGAGAGCTTGTGCTGGCCGGCTGTTTGCTGGATCAGCCGGAGCACAAGGTCGCCCTCTTGGAAGGATCTTGGCTTGACCTTCCGGCTGTGGTAGCGACGCAGACCCTGCTGGTAGATGGCGGACCGGCTAAGGGCTAATAGTCGGCTTTCTTCCAGCAGGTCGACGCCGTCTTCTCGTGCTTCCTTGGCCTCCGCCTCCGTGTACATGGTCACCCGAGGCGAGTCGAACTCGATGTCGGTTGGGATGACCGCCTCGGCACCATATACGAGGAAGAAAGGAGTGAAGCCGGTTGACCTATTTGGGGTAGTGGCAGACTCCAGAGGACGGCCGGCAGCTCATCGAGCTAGTAGCCGGCCGAACGCTCTAGTGGCACGACCAGTCGGGGCTTGATGCCGGAAAGGATGAGGCCGTTGGCTCGCTCGACTTGGCCGTTTGACTACGGGTGGGCAACGGATGCTAAGTCCAGTTGGATGCCCTGCGTCGCGTAGAAACGTGCCAATGCTCCCTTGGAAAAATTGGTGCCGTTGTCGGTGATGATGCTGTGCGGCACGCCGTACCGAGTTGTTATATCTGCGATGAATGTCATGGCAGTTGGCCCATTCAGCTTCTTGATCGGTTTTGCTTCGATCCATTTGGTGAACTTGTCCACAGCGACAAGCAGATGTGTCATGCCACCGCGCGCCGTCTTGAATGGGCCCACCATGTCCAGACCCCAAACGGCAAAGGGCCAAGTGGGGGGAATGGTCTTGAGTGCCGAAGCCGGCAGGTGTTGCTTGGAGCTGAAGACTTGGCACCCTTTGCAATGTTTGACTAATTCTTTGGCGTCGCCCAAAGCGGTCGGCCAAAAGAATCCATGGCGGAAAGCCTTGGCGACTAGTGATCTTGAGGCCGCATGGTGGCCGCATTCACCTTGGTGGACGTCTCTGGGGATTGCTATGCCCTTCTCTTGCTCAATGCATCGCTGGAAGACTCCAGTGACGCTGCGCCTGACGAGCTCTCTGTTGACGATTGTGTATGCCCCGGCTCGGCGTTGGACTTGTCTTGCCTCTGTCTCATCAGCCGGCAGTTCTTGGTTTGTCAGGAAGTTGAGGATGGGCTGGGCCCATGATGGAGCTGTGACTTCTTCTATTGCCAACGCGGCTACTGCGGCCAGGGTGGGTGGGCTGGGTTGCGAAATGCTGGAGCCGCCCGCCGCCTGCGGTGTTGGTGCAGTCCCCGGGCCGACTACCGCAGTCCCCGAGCCGGGTTCAGAAGTCCCCGGGTTGGGTGCGACTACGGAAGTCCCTGAGCCGCCTACTGAAGTCCCCGCGCTGCCTATCGAAGTCCCCGGGCCGCCTGCTTGGCTCTTCAAGCCGGATCCGGCTGCATCGGGGCTAGGCGGCACGAAGATGGACTCGGACTCTGGAGACGGCTTGATAGATGGCTTGAGGAGGCGTTGCAGAGAGACGCCGGTTGGTATCGCCTGCCGAGTGGAGCCTATTCGAGCCAGGGTATCTGTTGACTCGTTGTCGGCTCGTGGTACATGGAGGAACTCGCACCCTTCAAAGCACCCGCTGATCTGCTGAATGAGGAAGCGGTAGCTTGCCATATTTGTGTCCTTGGCGTCCCAGTCGCCGGATGACTGCTGGACTACCAAGTCTGAGTCGCCGTCACACAGGATCCGGCGTATGTCGAGCTCTTTGGCAAGCCGGAGCCCGTGTACAAGCGCCTCATACTCGGCCACGTTGTTGGAGGCGGCAAAGTGAATTTGCAGCGTGTATCTGAGCTTGTCGTCTTTGGGAGAGGTGAGGATGACGCCAGCTCCCAAGCCGGTGCGCATTTTGGACCTGTCGAAGTGCAAGCGCCAGTGAGTGGAGTCGGGAGCCGGCGGCAGGTACTGGGTCTCGGCCCAGTCGACGAGTAAGTGGGCCAATGCTTGGGACTTGATGGTTGTGCGAGGCTGGTAGAAGATCGTGTAAGGGGCCAGCTCGATGGCCCATTTCGCCACCCAACCGGATGCATCCCGGCTGCCTAAGATCTCGGCAAGCGGGGCGGTGCATACGACCGTGATGGGGTGCTCTTGGAAGTAGGGCTTCAGCTTCTTGGCAGCAAAGTACACGCCGTAGCACATCTTCTGGTAGTGCGGGTAGTTCCGCTTCGAGGTAGACATCACCTCACTCAAATAGTACACCGGCCTCTGGACCGGCTGGGCTCGGCCCTCTTCTGGGCGCTGGACTACGATGACGGTGCTGACCACCCGGCTGGTTGCAGCAATGTAAAGGAGCATGGGCTCTTTCTAAGTCGGCGCCGCCGGGACAGGCGGCGTGGTCAGCATCTTCTTCAGCTCGTGAAAAGCTTGGTCGGCCTGATTGTTCCACTCGAAGTGAGTGGTCTTCTTCATGAGGCGGTAGAGGGGGAGAGCCTTCTCTCCGAGCCGGCTGATGAAGCGGTTCAGGGAAGCCAAGCATCCGGTGAACTTCTGGACGTCTCGAAGTTTGGTGGGAATCGCCATTCTCTCAATGGCCTTGATCTTCAATGGGTTGCATTCGATGCCGCGTTCGGAGACCAGGAATCCTAGAAGTTGGCCGGCTGGCACTCCGAACACGCATTTCTCGGGGTTGAGTTTGATCCGGAATCGGCGCAGGTTCTCGAATGTTTCCTTGAGGTCTTCTAGCAAGGTGCTGCGCTTCTCCGTCTTCACCACAATGTCGTCCACTAGACGTGGGCGTTTCTGCCGAGCTGCTTGAGGAGGCACTTCTGCATGCAACGCTGAAAAGTGGCACCGGCATTTCTCAAGCCGAATGTCATAGTCAGGTAGCAGAAAGCTCCGAAGGGCGTGGTGAAGGCGGTCTTCAGGCGGTCGGCCGGGTCCAACTTTATCTGGTGGTATCCGGAGTAAGCATCCAAGAAACTCAGCAGCTCGCATCCGGCTGTGGAGTCTATCACTTGATCTATCCTTGGCAGGGCGAAGGGATCTTTGGGGCAGGCCTTGTTGAGGCTCGTGTCGTCTATACACATGCGCCATTTGTTGTTCTTCTTCAGCACGAGGACCGGGTTGGCAAGCCACTCCGGAAAGAAAACCTCCATAATGAAGCCGGCGGCCAGAAGCCGGGCTATCTCTTGTCCTACAATCCTTCTCTTTTCCTTCGACAGTCGGCGGAGGGGTTGTTTGACTGGTTTTGCACCTTCTCGGACGTGCAGTTTGTGCTCGGCGAAATCCTTCGGAACACCCGGCATGTCCTTGGGGGACCATGCAAAGATGTCCCGATTCTCACGGAGGAAATCGGCGAGCTCGCCTTCCTATTTGCTTCTTAGGTTTGCCCCAATGACGGCAAACCTTTCCGGGTACTCGGGGTCAAGAGGTATCTTCTTTGTTTCCTTGGCCGGCTGGAAGGAACCTTGGGCATCACATTCTTTAGGATCAGGGGACAGGCCTGGCTGCTTGCCGGTCATGGCCACGACCTGGTCCAACATCTTCTTCTCTTTGGCAATCACAAGGGATTCGGCCAGCCGGCTGCTGGCTGCTACGCACTCAGAGGATTTCCTGTAATCGCCGGCTATGGTGATGGTGCCCTTGGTACTCCGCATCTTCATCTTGAGGTAAGCATAGTGGGGGATAGCCATGAACTTGGCCAAGGCAGGACGGCCAAGCAGAGCATGGTAATAGCTCTCGAGGTCCACCACTTCAAACCAGATGGCCTCCCTGCGGAAATGATCCTTGTCCCCAAAGAGGACATCAATCTTGATCTTGCCAATGGGGGCGCAGGACAGGCCGGGTATAATGCCGTGGAACACAGTCCGAGTAGGCATGAGCTGCTTCGTCTTGACGTTGAGCTTCTTCAGGGTGTCTAGGTACAGGATGTTGATGCTGCTCCCGCGGTCTATTAGCACGCGGGAGAAACGGGCGGCGCGTGTGTCCGTTGCAAGGGTGGCATCCAGAACCAGTGCATAAGAGCCGGAAGATGGCATCACCTCTGGGTGGTCAGCCCGGCTCCAGTTGATAGGCTTTTCTGAACAGTGCATGTGCTCGGAGGGGTTGGCGGCAACCGCGTTGACTTCCTGGTGCTCTCGGCGCCTGCTGCGCCGGTCTTCAGGCTGGCTCGTAAAGACGACATAGGCGGCATGCTCGTCGGGGAACTCGTCGTGCATAGCTCCGACTGCTGGCCGAGCGGCCGGCTGCTGCGGAGCCGGAGGCGGCGGACCAGTAGGTGGAGGTGGCCCGAGCCCTTCGCCTTTGGAGATTCGGGTGAGCCAGTGGCACTTCCGAGTTGTGTGGTTGGACGGCTTCGCGCCGCTGTGGTACTTGCATGGGGCGTCGAGAGTTTGCTCATAGGAGAAGGCCGGCTGCCAAGCTGGCCTGCCGCCTTTCTGCTCCTTGGGTGTGGGCCGCCCTTCGGGCTGCTCGCCCTCGACCGTGGCCACCTGCCGACTGGTGGAAGGCGGCATGGGGCCCTTGCGTTTGTGGTCGTTTTGATACGGGCGTCGGCCAGAGTCCCCAGACGGCGTCTTGGGCGCCAGGTTGAGTACCTTCACGGACGCGTCAACCCGATGTTCAGTCTTCATGGAGGAGTCGGCGGTGGCGTACTTGTCCGCTATGACCAGAAGCTCGTCGAGGGTAGTCGGCTCATCGCAGAGGACCTTGTGCTTGAGGAGGGTGCCCTCTCGGCACCCGGCTGTGAAGTATTCTATGGCTTGCACCTTGTGCACTCCTTCCCAAGAGTTGTGGAGCTCGGCCCAACGCATGAGGTAGTCGCGAGTGGACTCGGCGGGGCCTTGCACGCACAAGGAGAGCTGTCTGGGCTTGGGAGCCCGCTTGTAGGTGCTGGTGAAGTTGCGGACGAAGGCCTCTGTGAAATCTAGCCAGCTGTTGACGCTGTATGGCTTGAGGCTGTTGAGCCAGGTCCGCGCCGTGCCTTGGAGCATGAGGGGCACGTACTTCACGGCAACACGCCTGTTGCCGTTCGCGATGCGTACTGCGGTGGAGTAGTCGATCAACCAATCCTCCGGCTTCACGGAGCCGTTGTACTTGGGCGTGTCTCTTGGGAGCGAGAACCCTTTGGGGAAGGGCTCGTCGCAGATGCGGGGGCCGAAGCAGGGCGGGCCGACATCATCTTCTTCTTCTAGCACCAGGGATCGCGCTAGGCGGTCGATCCGATGGCGGGCGTCGTTCTCGCCGACTCCTTCGCGGTGACCTAGTCGGCCGCTGAGAGTCGGATGCGCGACAGGCGGCGGGGTGGGATACCTTTCCCCACGAGGCAAAGGCAGAGGCGGGTTGCCCCGCCGCTCCACGGCTCGAGGGCGGCCTTCTGCGTCTCGCTCGATGGAGATCCGGGTTCGGCTTCGGCTGGCAGCCGACTCTTTCTCGTGTCGCGCGCGGGTTTTACCCGCAGTCGGCGTCCGGGACGTCGTGCCGTGCTCTCGGCGCGGCGGAGGGCTTTACGCGCAGGCGTCGGCTTCGTGATGCTGCGCGGCTGCATCGATCAGCTGTTGGATGCGTTTGGTCATGTAGGGGAGCTCTTTGACCCCAGTCCATCCAGCTCGTCTACGGCCGCTTGGGCGACGTGCAGGTTCTCGAGTGGGGTGGCATAGACTGCGCGGTCGACTCCAAGCATGTCGGCGATGACAGCGCCGCGCTGTCTGACGACGCCGGCTCGGCTTGGCCCGCCAGGAGGTGGCGTGCCAAAGGCGGCGTGGTCAACTTCGCGCTGGTGGGCCTCGGTGAGGCGTCTCATGGAAGCTAGCTTCCGTCCCTCCGCGAGGAGGGCGAGGCGGCGAGCCTCCAGTGCTTCGGCGCCGGCATCGGCCGGGAGGGGGACGGACAAGTCGTGGATCACCGCTTGCGGGGCGTCGTGGGCGTTCTCGCCAGAAGCGCCGCCGTGGCTGGTGACCATCACCTCGGCGCTGGCACCGTCACAGCCACCGGCTCGGGGAAGCGGGTCATCGTAGATCACGACGTAGGTGGGGAAGGCGTCGAGCGAGGCCGCGTCGGAATCGACAGGCATCGGGTCGGTGGAGCCAACGGACTCCTGGTCCACAGCAGGCTCGCTGGAGACGTGGAGCTGGACGAGGAGGTTGACGAGGTGGTCGGTGCCCACATCGGAGGTGGGATCGTCGGAGATGAAGGCCACGCCAAGGGGATCGGCGAGGTTGCTCGCCGCGCAGGCATTGGTGACGCCTTGCAGCGCGTCGTGGCAAGCGCCATCGGGCGTGCCGGGCTGGCTACGCTCGCTGGGGAGGAAGAGGGTTCCCGTCCAGAACAGTTCTCCGGATGACGGTGCACCTGGCCCCACGGTGGGCGCAAATGTCGGGTGGTAGGTGCGACATATGCCAACGGGTGGCTTATCTTTGTGGCAGCTAGTAAGACGTCGTCGGTGCCTGGAAGCGGGATAAGGCGAAGACATGCACGCCGGCGAATCTTACCCAGCTTCGGGGCTCTCCGTGGAGATAACACCCCTACTGCTGCTCTGCGGGGTCTCCGCATGATCACTCGATGAACAAGTAGCTACAAGATGCTCCTTGAGATGTTTGGCGAGAGGAAGAAGAAGGGCAAGGCTAGCTCTATTCTTCTCTCTATGTGGTGTCTAAACTTAGATGAGATCAACCCTTTGCATGGGTGCCCCGGGGGGTTTATATAGGCCTACCCCCCGGGGTACAATGGTAATCCGTCTGGGAGCGGGCCCTAGCCGTCAGTGTATATGCTTGTCGGCTTCTGCGCCGGCTCCTGGGGCCCGCCGGCTGCTGGCTTCTTGGTCGACAGGCAGGCCCCACTGCCAAGGGCCCTATCGGTGGCTAGTTACTGTTGCCTCAATCCTGATGATGAGGGCTTTATCGAGGTAAGCGTAGCTACAGTGCCACCGCCTGGCGGGCGATCGCTGTAGCCTCACGTCGTCTTGTGTCCTTAATGGAGCGCCTCCTTCGAGGGAGGGGGCAAGCCGGCTTGGGGAAGCCGGCCATGTCTTGGGCCGACTGGAGGAGGCCTGGCCGCCTTCGGGTGTCTCTCTGCCCGAAGGGGCCCACCGCCCGTGGACCGCACTGACAACCCGCCGTGGATGGCATCATAGTCATCATGACAACAGTGCCGCGCCGGACGGGTCAGGGCTACCCCGTATGGCGTACTGTGCCAGGCGTGCTCCGGGTTTCGGGGGTGGCAGGCTTTACTGTAGCCACGCCCCGTCCCATCGCCGTTATGTGGATGTGGACTCCGAGGGTACGATCTTGACCGCGTTGTGGGAGTCGGCTCCTTGGAGTCGGCCTTCTCGTGGCCGGCTTCTTGGAGCCAGCCCTCCCGCGGCTTTCTTCACGATGGTTAAGGCCGGGCCGCCTTCCGATAGCCGGCCTAAGAGGCAGCCAGTAGGGGGAAGGCGGCCCCACGTCTTGGTTTCTTGGAGGCCGGATCGGCTCGTAATTTTTTTTGAAGTGCCAGGGGGAGCCGGCTAGGCTACCCGTGGTCATTTACCCCGACAAATGCGGAATAGTTTTCGCAACTCACGCCACCCGGAACACCACAGCATAATGGTGTGTCCGAACGTCATAATCATACTTTATTGGATATAGTGCAATCTATGATGTTTCTTACCACTATCATTTTGGGGTTATGCATTAGAGACAGCTGCATTCACGTTAAATAGGGCACCATCTAAATCCGTTGAGATGACACTATATGAACTGTGGTTCGGCAACCAAAGTTGTCGTTTCTTAAAGTTTGGGGTTGCGATACTTATGTGAAAAAGTTTCAACCTGATAAGCTCAAACCCAAATCGGAAAAATGTGTCTTCATAGGGTACCCAAAGGAGACTGTTGGGTACTATCGGTGTCAAAACCGGCGGATCTCGGGTAGGGGGTCCCGAACTGTGCGTCTAGGCGGATGGTAACATGAGACAAGGGACACAATGTTTTTACCCAGGTTCGGGCCCTCTCGATGGAGGTAAACCCTACTCCTGCTTGATTAATATTGATGATATGGGTAGTACAAGAGTAGATCTACCACAAGATTAGAGAGGCTAAACCCTAGAAGGTAGCCTATGGTATGATTGTTGTTGGTCCTACGGACTAAAACCCTCCGGTTTATATAGACACCGAAGAGGGCTAGGGTTACACAGAGTCGGTTACAATAGAAGGAGATCTACATATCCGTATTGCCAAGCTTGCCTTCCACGCCAAGGAAAGTCCCATCCGGACACGGGACGAAGTCTTCAATCTTGTATCTTCATAGTCCAAGAGTCCGGCCAAAGGTTATAGTCCGGCTATCCGGACACCCCCTAATCCAGGACTCCCTCAGTAGCCCCTGAACCAGGCTTCAATGACGACGAGTCCGGCGCACAGATTGTCTTCGGCATTGCAAGGCGGGTTCCTCCTCCGAATACTTCATAGAAGATTTTGAACACAAGGATAGTGTCTGGCTCTGCAAAATAAGTTCCACATACTGCCGTAGAGAGAATAATATTTACACAAATCTAATCTGCTGACGTATCCCGTAGCGTGACATCACACCACAACCAAACTTTTATTCGAATCGTTTTTACTGTCCCACCTCAGCGCGTTTTGCGAGGCGGTTTCCTTGGCACGTCTTGTCGAAGTAGAGATCGTGTCCCATTATCCTGGGATTCTCATCAATGCGGGCGTGGGTAACCCAACCGTGCCATTGATACGGCGCTTGGGAGATAAGCGAGTTTTACCAGGCTAGTGGGAACGCATAGTTTCGTCCGCCCATATAAAGGGATAAGGATCCACCTTTTCATCCATGCCTTCTTTCTCCTTTGCTCATCCATTTTTGCACACTTGAGCTCCAGCGCCCAAGTCCGCATTCTCCACCTCAACCTTCTCCAACCATGTCCGGAGCGGGGAGGCAAGTGGATGGTATCCTCCGTCACGGAGGGACACATAAAGAAGTTGAGGAGAGCCGGATACTTGTCTGACGACATCGCGCACCGGCTCCCAGACGAGGGGCAGCTCAGCCCCACCCCCAGGCCCCATGAGAGGTTGGTCTTCCTCACCCATTTCCTCCGTGGACTAGGCATCCCTCTCCACCCATTCGTCCGGGGGCTCATGTTCTACTACGGTCTGAACTTCCACGATCTGGCCACGAACTTCATCCTCAATATATCGGTGTTTATCGTCGTGTGTGAGGCTTTCCTCTGCATCCAGCCCTACTTCGGCTTATGGCTGAAGACCTTCAATGTCAAGCCGAAGGTAGTGGGCGGCCGCTAGGCGGAGTGCGGAGGCGCCATGGTGGGCAAGATGCCCAACGTCCTATGGCTTGAGGGATCCTTCGTGGAGACCATAAAGGGGTGGCAATCAGGGTGGTTCTACATCACCAAGCCGCGTGACCCTGAATGGGTCGCAGCCCCCGAGTTCCGATCCGGAATCCCTACGTGGCTCACCTCCTGGAAAGAGAAGGGCCTGCCGTGGGGTAGTTCGAGAGAGCTGACCGGACTCCAAACATGCGTCCAAAACCTGGTGAGCAAGAAGCTCAAACTCGTCAACGTAGTCCAGGTCATGCTCATCCGCCGGATCCTCCCATGCCAATAACGGCTTTTCAGCTTGTGGGAGTTCGACCCAGCCCAGCACCGAACCCTGAACAGGCTCTTCGACACAACGTATGAAGATGCCTGGAAGGTGCTATTCAAGGGCGCTAAGGCTCCCGCTTCCGCCATCGAGGATCGCGGATTTAGCACGCAGCGTCAAGCCAACGCGGTAAGCTATTTTACCTCTTACATGATATTTGTCTTTCATAGTTTGACTCTATGCGGGATCTAAGCCCCATGCCTTTGACAAGACTGGCAAAGGATGGCCGGACAAATCAACTGTCCGGCTCCTTTGCTCGAAGACCCAACAGACACCCGCTTGGCGGAGCTGCTCGTTCCGGCACCTTACGTGGTGCCGGAGAAGAAGGCCACGGGGACTCGGAAGAGTTCCCGGCGCCCGGTGGAGTCGGACTCATCGTCCGATGACTCCGAGGCGCACTCCTCCCATGAAGACGAGGAGGAGGAAAGAGAGGTTTCTTCCCCAGCAGGGGGAGAAAATAAAAGGAAGGTCGCCTCAACTAGGGAGGGCGTAGGGTCCAAGAAGGGGAGGACCCTTCCTCCGGACTACTCCACCAACGCCGATGACAGCGAAGAGCAGTGGCCGCTCAGGGCCAAGCCCCTGGCGAAGTCGTAAGTATTCGGACACCAGAGTGACTCATGGCGTCCCTTTATTGCACAGCTTCCCCTGACGCCGAATTTAATTATGCAGTCCGCCCCGGGCCCGAGTCGACATATCTTCGAGCGGTTCCCTGGATTCGTCGGATGTGAATAGTTTTTCACTTCCGACCGCTACCTCCCCTCGCCCTGCGGACGACGCCGAGGTGTTGTCCCAAAAGGTTCCAAGCCAAGGGGAGGTGGTCTTGGAGGTGCCGCAAGGCGACCTCCCGGACTGCAGACTCAAAGGGAGCAAAGCTCCCAAGGGGCCCGGGTCCGGCCTTGGGCCGGACACCGCGCCAGAACCCTCAGCGGTTCCAGACTCCGGCAGGCGGCCCCCTACTAAGAAGGGCAAGCCTACTGCGCCGGTGGCCTCCGCCCAACCGGAGGTACCGGATAACTTGCTGGAGGTGCTTAACGGCGCCTCCATCGACGAGGAGCACCGCACTATCATGAGTGTGGTGATCCAGAAGGTTCAGTCCACCAAGAGCGGGCTGACTGAAGCATGTGCCAGCCTGTTGACAGGCTTTGAGGTACGTAGAGAATATATGAAAATATTACCGCATATACAGTAGCCCCTGATGCTCTGTTTGGCGTTCACAAGGAAAAGCCGAATAGAGGATCTAATAATTTTCGCAGGAGCCTAACATAATTATGTCGATATGCGTATGCAGGCTTTGCTGCTGGACTCTATCGCACTGACTGCGGAGGTGGACACGCTGAAGCAGAACCTCGAGCGGTCCGAGCAAGAGCTCGGCCTTGTCAAGAAATAGCTCGAGGAGAGCCAAGGTACGTAATGCCTTGTATAAGTATATAAAAAGATGCAGTTGCAAAAAATGACAGGATCGCTATTTGGTGTTCTAAGGGCCACGACTAAGGTGGCGACCCTAAAGCAAGCGCTTTCCAAGGCCGAAAAGAAGGCGGCCACGGAGCGCACTGAGCGGGAGAAACATGAGGCGCGAGTTGGCGAGGTACAGCAAGAGCTCTAGGCTCTCGTGAAGAAACACGAGAGTTTGGAGCTTGACTCAAAGGCGCGAGAGTCCGAGCTCGTGGCGGCTGTCGAAAGCTCCAAGTCTGCCAAGGCCGAAGCCCAGAAAGCCCTCTAGGAAGTTGAGGCAATGAAGAAGATAGCAACGTGTAAGGCATTCTTTATGCAAAGCAAGCACGTGAAAGTGAATTACTTGTTACTTACCCGAGTCCGGAGCTCTCCAGGAGCATTCATAGATTTGCCCCGTAGCGCGTCACACGCTGCCGCTTCTATTGGGCCGAAGAGGGGATCTCGACGGAGAAGGTGTTCTGGTCTCAGTATGCTGAGGCCGGACACCCTGTGCCCTTGAGCGACCAGCTGAAGCAGCTGGTCGAGCTCCATAAGGTGGCCGAGCAGGCCATGAAGGGTCTCCTAGTCCGGCTGTGGCCTGAGGAGGCCGTGCCTGGGAGCTACTTCGGGCTGGTGAGGCGGCTGGTGGATGCTTGTCCACGGCTTGAAGTCATCAAGCGCTCCGTCTACATCGAGGGTGCCCGTAGGGCGCTTGCCCGTGCTAAAGTGCACTGGGGCAAGATGGATGCTGAGAAGCTTGTGAAGGACGGGCCACCGCAGGGCAAGGAGCATCGCCACCCCGAGATGTATTACGAGGGTGTCCTGAAGGGTGCCCGCCTTGTGGCGGATGAATGTTCCAAGGATGTAATATTTGAGTAAACTTGTTCGTTTTATCCTGTGCGCTGAAAACTTGTTCATATGCGCTATGCAACGCTTGTTTTAATTTAAAATAGTACCTTCTATGCGCCGTTTATTAAATCTGAGAGATGGCGAGTCATCGGCTTCTGCCCCCATGCCACTAGTGCTAGGGTGTTCGGGATAAACCTAAGCACTCTTTTTCCCATTCTTGGATCCTCCGAGGGAGGTGCTCAGCACAACGAACAAGGCAATCAGACTGTAGTGCATTATCACTCTCACTTAGCCAGAGAATTCTACATTTTTAAATTTCGGCGAAGCCGCTAGTGTTCGGAAGACCGAGCTCGGGGTGCTATACACGCCTAGGCCGGACATAGCGGACTCCTCGCTCTAAGCGGCATAAGTCTTTAGGGACTCGAATCCTCTCGAATCAGCGACCAGCTCTCGCGTTATCATGACAGTCAGTTTTAGCTTTCTCTACTGAGGTGCTTAGCCCAGCTCAACTGGGGCACAATCGCAGTAGTTCTCCCAGCGCTACCTTAGCCGATATAGCGGAACGTAAGGTACCAAAACATGGGAGCCAGGCAAACCCAACTATTGACCAAAGACATGATTCGGAGCTAATGCATATAATGCTATAAGTTCGGGGGGCCGCACTTGTGAAAGTGTTCGGACTTCTCACGCCGTATTATGGGGTGCTTGAGCCCCTGGCGTATTGACCGTACAAAAGTGTACGGGTGCTAAATGTCATAACTGAACATGTATATAAAAAAGTAATGAATAGAGAATGCAATAATAAGCGGAAGCTAAGCATTGTTTATTCGAAAAGGTCTGCAATAAAAGCAGAACGATACAAATAGTGTGATAAGCAAGAGATGGGACTATTTGACATGTACCCTTCCAGGGGCGAGCCGCGGAACGCTATGTAAGACATGTATTTTGCTCGTTATAGAGACCACCTGGGAATTCGACGTAGCTTTCTGCCTCCTTGGTTATTGCATCGTGTGTTCGGCGATTGTACTGCCGGACAGGCTTTCTAGAGAGTGGAGTCCTGAAAGTAAGAAAAAATGACAAAATCGGGAGCCCATAGTGCGGTTGAGCCGCATTTTGGGCGTGCCGTGGTCGTGCCCCTCCCCCTGTGCCCATGGTATTTTCAGAGCGTAATTATGTACGCGTAATACTGATTTCGCAGTTTCGCGAGGGCTGGGGTTGGGGCCGCATTGCTACGCTTGCTCGGAACGTGCCAGGCGGTCTTGTTGTAGGTTACTCCGGGCACGCTTGACGGTGTCCGGACGTATAATAGCCGGACTGGAGAATTGCCTTGAGAGGCTGCCTTGTACTTCCGCTGCGAGGGCCGCCGTATGCTCCTCCGTTCGGAGAGAGCGTTCCGTGTTTCCGTTGACCGTAATGACTCCTCAAGGTCCTGGCATCTTGAGCTTGAGGTATGCGTAGTGCGGCACCACATTGAAGTTTGCAAATGCGGTTCATCTGAGTAGTGCATGATAGCCACTGTGGAATGGGACTATGTCGAAGATTAACTCCTCGCTTCGGAAATTATCCGGGGATCCGAAGACCACTTCGAGTGTAACTGAGCCTGTCCAGTTGGCCTCTAATCCTGGTATGACGCCTTTGAAGGTCGTTTTTGTGGGTTTAATCCTTGAGGGGTCTATGCCCATTTTCCGCACTGTATCCTGATAAAGCAGGTTCAGGCTGTTGCCGCCGTCCATAAGGGCTCGAGTGAGGTGAAATCCGTCAATGATTTGGTCTAGAACCAATGCGGCGAATCCACCATGGCGGATGCTAGTGGGGTGGTCCCTTCGATCGAAAGTGACCGGGCAGGAGGACCACGGGTTGAACTTTGGGGCGACTGGCTCCAACGCGTATACGTCCCTTAGCGCACGCTTCCATTCCCTCTTGAGGATGTGGGTTGCGTATATCATGTTCACCGTCCGCACTTGTGGGGGAAGCCCTTCTGTCCACTATTGTTCGGCGGCCAGGGCTCCTCCTCGTCGTCGCTATGTAGCCCCTTGTCTCTGTTTTCGGCATTTAACTTGCCGACCTGTTTGAACACCCAACAATCCCTGTTGGTGTGATTTGCTGGTTTTTCGGGGGTGCCATGTATCTGGCACGAGCGATCGAGTATACGGTCCAAACTGGACGGGCCCGGAGTGTTTCTTTTGAATGGCTTTTTTCCGCTGACCGGGTTTGGAGCCTCTGAATCCGGCATTAACTGCCGTGTCTTTAGCATTGTCGCTGTTAATGCGGCGCTTGTGCTTGTTGCGACGTGACCTGCCATTGCTGTCCTTGGTATCCGAATTACCAGGGCTCTTGGTCATGTTATTGCTACGAGCCAGCCAGCTGTCTTCTCTCGCGCAAAAGCGGGTCATGAGTGTCGTGAGGGCTGCCATAGATTTCGGCTTTTCCTGTCCAAGGTGCCGGGCAAGCCACTCATCACGGATGTTATGCTTGAAGGCTGCTAGGGCCTCTGCGTCTGGACAGTCGACGATTTGATTTTTCTTGGTTAGGAACCGTGTCCAGAATTGTATGGCAGATTCTTCTGGCTGCTGAATTATGTGGCTCAGGTCATCGGCGTCTGGTGGTCGCACATAGGTGCCCTAGAAATTGTAGAGGAATGCGGCTTCCAGGTCCTCCCAACAACCAATTGACTCCGCTGGCAAGCTGTTAAGCCAATGCCGAGCTGGTCCTTTAAGCTTGAGTGGGAGGTATTTGATGGCGTGTAAATCATCGCCACGGGCCATGTGGATATGAAGGAGATACTGTATCCACGGGCCACGGGCCATATCGATCCATACCGCAGGATCTATTGTGCCATCGTATGACTCTATGTTTACGGGTTTGAAACCCTCTGGGATTTGATGATCCATTACTTCATCTGTAAAGCATAGTGGATGTGCGGCACCTCTATACTGGGCTATATCACGACGTAGCTCAAATGAGCTTTGTCTGCTATGTTCGGCCCGGCCGGATTTACTGTATCCAGCATGACGGTTATTGTCTCGTGTCGTGGGGCGCCCACGCGATCTGTAGATCGATATTGTTTGCCTTGCCTTGTCCTCCAACATATCTCGCAGGGCTAGCGCATTTCCCCGTGTCTTGGTATTTTTGAGCGACGCCAGGGTGCGGCTTGAGTGGAGGGTCAAGAGGTCTCTCTGTCGCGGCCGCGAGGTGGCCGGTCAGCCGCATCATGCGCTGGTGATGTAGGTTTTGGTGCTTCCTCCTCTAATCGGGGTAGCAACCTGCGCTTTGGGTAGCTCTTGGAGGGGCGTCCGAGTTCGTACTCCTCGGCCGCAAGGACTTCAGTCCATCTGTCGGCTAGCAAGTCTTGATCAGCTCTAAGCTGTTGCTGTTTTTTCTTAAGGCTACTCGCCGTGGCCATAAGCCTGCGCTTAAAGCGCTCTTGTTCGACGGGATCCTCAGGCACGACAAATTCGTCGTCACCGAGGCTTGCCTCGTCTTCGGAGGGAGGCATGTAATTATCGTCCTCTTCCTCTCTGTTTGCCGCCCTCTCAGGGGGGGGGGCTGGCTTCTCCATCCTCCTGCGCTGAATCTTGCTGCAGGGAGTTGTCTTCAGCACTGTCCGGGGTGTTATTATCTCCCGTGCCGGTATCACCATTTTTGCTTTGGCGGGACTTAGAGCGGCGCCGCTGACGCCGGCGCTTAGGTTGCTTCTTGGGGGGGTCATCCCCTGCTATTCCGTCGCCATTGCCTTCTTTGGGTGTATCCACCATATATATGTCATATGACGAGGTGGCTTTCCAGTGCCCTATAGGCGCTGGTTCCTGTTCGTCTCCTACATCATCGTCCATACCGTCGATGTCTTTGGAGTCGAAGTCTAGCATGTCGGTTAAATCATCGACAGTGTCTACGAAGTGGGTGGTGGGTGGGCGTCGAATTTCTTCGTCGTCCACGTCCCAATCCTGCCGGTCATAATCCGGCCATGACTCTCCTGACAAAGAGAGAGACCTTAGTGAATTCAGAATGTCGCCGAAGGGCGAGTGCTGAAAGATATCCGCTGCAGTGAATTCCATGATCGGCGCCCAATCGTATTCGATTGGCAGGGGTGCGGAGGGTTCAGAGTCCGGAGAAGAGTTCGGCACCTTGGAGTCACGGGCTTCGCAGAGGATAAGGCTGGTGTTCGGCTCGATTGCTGTTGAGACTGCAGCCCCCGCGGCGGGGTCTAGCCACCCGCTCTCAGTTGGCGTAGTTGGCTCCGAGCTAAAGGTCGGAGCGGATGCGGGTGCAGCCTCCAGGGCGCTATTCAGCGGCATAGCTAAATCATGCCCATCATGACAGTGCGGCGCGCTCGGCTATGGCTCGAATCCGTCGAAGATCAAGTCTCCGCGGATGTCGGCCATGTAATTCAAGCTTGCAAATCTGACCTGATGGCCAGGAGCGTAGCTTTCAATCTGCTCCAGATGGCCAAGCGAATTAGCCCGCAGTGCAAAGCCGCCGAATACGAAGATCTATCTGGGGAGAAAAGTCTCACCCTGGACCGCATCGCTGTTGATGATCGAAGGAGCCATCGGGCCTAAAGATGACGACATAAAGGAATTCTCAATGAAAGCACCAATGTCGGTGTCAAAACCGGCGGATCTCGGGTAGGGGGTCCCGAACTGTGCGTCTAGGCGGATGGTAACATGAGACAAGGGACACAATGTTTTTACCCAGGTTCGGGCCCTCTCGATGGAGGTAAAACCCTACTCCTGCTTGATTAATATTGATGATATGGGTAGTACAAGAGTAGATCTACCACGAGATCAGAGAGTCTAAACCCTAGAGGCTAGCCTATGGTATGATTGTTGTTGGTCCTACGAACTAAAACCCTCCGGTTTATATAGACACCGAAGAGGGCTAGGGTTACACAGAGTCGGTTACAATACAAGGAGATCTACATATCCGTATTCCCAAGCTTGCCTTCCACGCCAAGGAAAGTCCCATCCGGACACGGGACGAAGTCTTCAATCTTGTATCTTCATAGTCCAAGAGTCCGGCCAAAGGTTATAGTCCGGCTATCCGGACACCCCCTAATCCAGGACTCCCTCAGGTACACCTTCTATCACAAATCCGAAGGCAAGACATTCGTTGCTAAGAATGGATCCTTTTTAGAGAAGGAGTTTCTCTCAAAAGAAGTGAGTGGGAGGAAAGTAGAAATTGATGAGGTAGTTGTACCTGCTCCCTTATTGGAAAGTAGTTCATCACAGAAATCTGTTCCTGTGACTCCTACACCAATTAGTGAGGAAGCTAATGATGATGATCATGTAACTTCAGATCAATTTACTACCGAACCTTGTAGGTCAACCGGAGTGAGGTCCGCACCAGAGTGGTACGGTAATCCTGTTCTGGAGGTCATGTTACTTGACCATGACAAACCTACGAACCATGAGGAAGCGATGATGAGCCCAGATTTCGCGAAATGGCTTGAGGCCATGAAATCTGAGATGGGATCCATGTATGAGAACAAAGTGTGGAATTTGGTTGACTTGCCCGATGATCGGCAAGCCATAGAAAATAAATGGATCTTCAAGAGGAAGACGGACGCTGATAGTAGTGTTACTATTTACAAAGCTAGACTTGTCAAAAAAGGTTTTTGACAAAGTTCAAGGTGTTGACTACGATAAGATTTTCTCACTCGTAGCGATGCTTAAGTCTGTCCGAATCATGTTAGCAAATTGCCACATTTTATGAAATCTGGCAAATGGATGTCAAAACTACATTCCTTAATGGATTTCTTAAAGAAGAGTTTTATATGATGCAACCAGAAGGTTTTGTCGATCCTAATGGTGCTAACAAAATGTGCAAGCTCCAGCGATCCATCTATGGACTGGTGCAAGTATCTCGGAGTTGGAATATACGCTTTGATGAGTTGATCAAAGCATATAGTTTTATATAGACTTGCGGTGAAGCCTGTATTTACAAGAAAGTGAGTGGGAGCACTACAGCATTTCTGATAAGTATATGTGAATGACATATTGTCAATCAGAAATAATGTAGAATTATTCTACAAATCATAAAGGAGTGTTTGAAAGGAGTTTTTCAAAGAAAAACCTCGGTGAAGCTGCATACATATTGAGCATGAAGATCTATAGAGATAGATCAAGATGCTTGATAAGTTTTTTCAATGAGTACATACCTTGACAAGATTTTGAAATAGTTCAAAATGGAACAGTCGGAGAAAGAGTACTTGCCTGTGTTACAAGGTCTGAAATTGAGTAAGACATAAAGCCCGACCACGGTAGAAGATAGAAAGAGAATGAAAGTCATTCCCTATGCCTCATCCATAGGTTCTATAAAGTATGCCATGTTGTGTACCAGATCTATTGTATACCCTACCACTAAGTTTGGCAAGGGAGTGCAATAGTGATCTAGGAGTAGACCACTGGGCAGCGGACAAAATTATCCTTAGTGGAATAAGGATATGTTTCTCGATTATGGAAGTGACAAAAGGTTCGTCGTAAAGGGTTACATCGATGCAAGTTTTTGACACTGATCCAGAGGACTCTAAGTCTCAATCTGGATACATATTGAAAGTGGGAGCGATTAGCTAGAGTAGCTCCGTGCAGAGCATTGTAGACATAGAATTTGCAAAATACTTACGGATCTGAATGTGGCAGACCCGTTGACTAAAATTATCTCACAAGCAAAACATGATCACACCTTATTACTCTTTGGGTGTTAATCACATAGCGATGTGAACTATATTACTGAATCTAGGAAGCCCTTTGGGTGTTAGTCACATATCGATGTGAACTATGGGTGTTAACCACATAAAGATGTGAACTATTCATGTTAAATCACATGGTGATGTGAACTAGATTATTGACTCTAGTGCAAGTGGGAGACTGAAGGAAATATGCTCTAGAGGCAATAATAAAGTTATTATTTATTTCCTTATATCATGATAAATGTTTATTATTCATGCTAGAATTGTATTAACCAGAAACATGATACATGTGTGAATACATAGACAAACAGAGTGTCACTAGTATGCCTCTACTTGACTAGCTCGTTGATGAAAGATGGTTATGTTTCCTAGCCTTAGACATGACTTGCATTTGATTAACGGGATCACATCATAAGGAGAATGATGTGATTGACTTGACCCATTCCGTTAGCTTAGCACTTGATCGTTTAGTATGTTGCTATTGCTTTCTTCATGACTTATACATGTTCCTATGACTATGAGATTATGCAACTCCCATTTACCAGAGGAACACTTTGTGTGCTACCAAACGTCACAATGTAACTGGGTGAATATAAAGGTACTCTACAGGTGTCTCCGAAGGTACTTGTTGGGTTGGCGTCTTTCGAGATTAGGATTTGCCACTCCAATTGTCGGAGAGATATCTCTGGGCCCTCTCGGTAATGCAAATCACTATAAGCCTTGCAAGCAATGTGACTAATGAGTTAGTTGCGGGATGATGCATTACAGAACGAGTAAAAAGACTTGACGGTAACGAGATTGAACTAGGTATTGAGATACTGATGATCGAATCTCGGGCAAGTAACATACCGATGACAAAGGAAACAACGTATGTTGTTATGCGGTTTGACCGATAAAGATCTTCGTAGAATATGTGGGAGCCAACATGAGCATCCAGGTTTCGCTATTGATTATTGACCGGACACGTGTCTCGGACATGTCTACATAGTTCTCGAACCCGTAGGGTCCGCACGCTTAAAGTTCGGTGACGATCGGTATTATGAGTTTATGTGATTTGATGTACCGAAGGTAGTTCGGAGTCCTGGATGAGATCAGGGACATGACGAGGAGTCTCAAAATGGTCGAGACGTAAAGTTTGATATATTGCACGACTATATTCGGACATCGGAAAGGTTCTGAGTGATTCGGGTATTTTTGGGGGTACCGGGGAGTTACGGGAATACGAGGAAGAAGCAATGGGCCTCATGGGCCAAGTGGTGGAAGAGAGGAGGCAGGGCGTGCGCCCCCCTAGCCCAAATCGAATTGGACTAGGGGGCCATCTCCCCTTTCTTCCTTTTCCTCTCTCTCCTTCCTTCTCCTTCTCCTCCTTCCTTTCCACCTCCTAGTAGGAGTAGGGAAGGGGAGTCCTACTCCTACTAGGAGGAGGACTCCTCCTCCTGGCGCGCCCTAGGAGGGCCGGCCGGCCTCCCCCCTTTCTCCTTTATATAAGGGAGCACCCTAGAACACACAAGTTTATCAGGTGATCTCCCAACCATGTGCGGTGCCCCCCTCCACCATAATCCACCTCGATCATATCTTAGCGGTGCTTAGGCAAAGTCCTGCGTCGGTAGCAATATCATCATCGTCATCACGCCGTCGTGCTAACGAAACTCTCCGGCGAAGCTCTGCTAGATCGGAGCTCGCGGGATGTCATCGAGCTGAATGTGTGCTGAACTCGGAGGTGCCGTGCGTTCGGTACTTGGATCGGTCGGATCGTGAAGATGTACAACTACATCAACGGCGTTGTGCTAACGCTTCCGCTTTCGGTCTACGAGGGTACATGGACAACACTCTCCCCTCTCGTTGCTATGCATCACCATGATCCTGTGTGTGCGTAGGATTTTTTTTGAAATTAGTACGTTCCCCAACAATGGCATGTATGCCACAAAGTCGGTCCGGCTGATCACAGGTTGATGCATCAGCCCACGATAGCTGCTCTGCCAAGGAGAGCGTCACCGGTTGAGGGGCGACAGTGGTTGCTCTTGGCGGGGCTTCAGGAATCTCATCGATGAACTCTATTTCCTTTCGTTGCCACTGGATGTGATGTAACAGTGTTTCTCCCAAGGTCCTTTGATCATCGAAGTCTCCTAGCACATTCTTCAGGGCAAATTCATTGAATCCAGGCTTTACTTCGGTCATGTAACACTTCACACAACCCGACTTCAATGGCATTGTCCAAGAAGAGGCCATCTTCCAAGAAGAGTGGGCAAACCCAGGCTATTGCACATTTTAATGTACCTTCATAATGTGTAAGCATGCCCTTCAGTCTGTCTTTCATTCCAGATAGATCAGATATAGCATCATCACGAGCAACTGCAGTCTCAGTGTCGCTGGGGTCAGCTGATGCACAACTACTCTTGTGTAGTGTTGTAGCACAATAAACAGCACCATCCATGCCCGTCTCCCCTCCCATCTATTGGCTATCTGTCGGTGTTAGAGTCTTCTGCATCATCATCATTGACTCCTCAGCATCCTTTTGAACAGCCGGATAAATCTCCTTCTTCAACTTTTCAAACAATGCATTCTGCTTCATTTCACTCCTCGCTTTTTTCATGCCGAGCCTCTCTTCTTTACTGAATGTGAAAGCCCTCTTGTGCGGGACATTAACGCCTATACCCCTTGTACGGCCAGGGGGCTCTTTTGTGTGTAGAGCAATGGACAAAATGTCACATCACCCCGAGTTCCTATAGAACCTTCCACGGATCTTGGAAGCCTCTACCATCACTTCATACAGTTTGGCGTCACGTGTGTTTTCAAAGTAATAAGTTCCATCATCAAAGGAACTTATTCTTTGTCCGCCCGCAAGTAGTCTCTGGCGCGTTCTCCCTTGATTTCACTAAAGGCCAGACTCCCACCCGCCGCTACTGCTTCTTTGACCTCCTGTTCCCATATCAGTTTCATGCTGTAGTATCCTGCCACACCCATACGGTGGGGGTGTATGTTCTTCTTCTGAAGTTCCGATTGCTTGAAACTCTTTGCAGCAAACTCTGGAGTTGCCCTGACCCTTTTGAATTCTGCCCAGTCTACCTTTGTAATTTGGGGGTATGCGTGGATTGGGTCCTTGCCTTCACTCAAGTACTTCTTGTACATCACGTGCTTCTAGTTTCTCCAAACATCCCTAGCCTTCTTTAGTGCAGCGTGTTGCACCTGCATTCTCCACTGCTCTGGAAAGTTGAAGTGATCCATGATCTCCCGGACTATCCTTCACCGTGTTTCCGTGTTAGCATTCCACAACCCCGGCAGATTAATGTTGAGCCTTGCCCTGCCAACAAATCGACACACACTCCTGAACCTCATGCGTGCTTTACCTGGTTTAGTTGGAGCCCAGGACTTTAAATCAATCTCGGTTACTTCATATACACCTTTAGGCTGGTGTGTGGGCTTCCTTGGAGCATTCCTCCATGTCCTGACCGGAAGGGTAATTGCTGCAGCTCTATCCCGTTCAAGACTACTTGATCCCTCACAATCTGCTGAAGACCTAGGGTTGTTTGAATCAGATGAAGATACATGGCCTGAATGAGTGATGTCGCTGCTACTCGGCATCTACAGAGAACACATGCGAAACTCAGGAAAGGAGGATAAGCATAAAACTAACAACTTGGTATCAAGCTTTCTAAACATGCCATGCAATAATTTAGAAAATGTACGGCTAATTTGTTAAGTTTGTGTGACTCGGGCGCTCGCGATCTGTAAATAGGCAGTAACTTATTGGAGCAAATACATCTTATATGTAGTAAGGAAGGTAGATAATAAACATATATACGCTCTCTGTTATTTTATAGCAAATTTGGGAACATACAAAACGAAATTGGAAGAGGGATTGCGAGGAAATATGCCTCACCGCGATGGAGAGCAGTAACTAACAGGCTTCTTAATGCAAACCCGGCCGGACCACAGGAGAGGCGAGGGTTACTGCATCGATATGCTTGAGGGTGGCTGGCAAGCAAACGAAGACGGCGACGCGTGGGCCACGACTGGGGTTTGCACGACGGCACAGGAGAGGGTTCTGCTATGGATCTGGGGGAGGGGGGAGCTGGCAAAGGAGATTAGGCGGACTAGTTGAGTGAAACGCGGGCGGATGGTGGGGGGGTGTTGGTGGCCTAGGTGAAAAGGGTGAAAAATATCCCCGGTCGCCGCGCACGCGGAAAGGCCTATGCAAACGGTTGCCTCTAAGCGCTCGTGTGCACAAACAGAATAATTTCATTTGAAATGATGATGTACTAATTTTTAAATGAAGACGTGAGTTCATCGTTTCTCATCTAAATTTTTCGCACGTAAACCAATCACAATTTTACCATGGGTTTGATTTGCTGGTGCATTTCAGGTCTCGTGTGCTATATGTAAGACATTTTTTGGCATTCACCGTGCATGTTTGCATATAAATCAATTCCTAGCCGGACTTCATTTCCTGCCTAAAGGGATGAGGATTGCCGTTCGATCTAGGAGCATCCAACGGTGCAGACGTACGACCCATAGGGTTTGGGTTCTGTCCAATCAGAACACACGACTCAGATCGCAGGTGCAGCGGGGGGCGGGGGGTGCATCGGCCACGATTTGGTAGGCACACGGCTTTCATGTGTGAACCGTGTGCTATTTGAGAACATTTTTTTGGGAGGAACTATTTGAAAACATGTACATGTGTTGTCGAAAGGGATGAGGGTCGCCGTTCGATCAAGAAGAATCCAACGGTGCAGACGTACGATCCGTGGGGTTTAGGTTCTGGCCAATCAGAACGCACGACTCAGATCGCCGCGTGGCAGAGGGGTAGGGGGTGCATCAGCCACTGTTTAGTAGACATGCGGCTTTCATGAGTGAACCGTGTGCTCTTTGAAAACATTTACATTACCTAACATCATATTTTTGTTCGAATGAAAATATGAGTTCATCGTTTCGCCTCCAATTTTTTTCCACGGTAAGAAATCATGAGTATAGTGGAGAGTGTCATATACTAGTATCATGAATATAAAGTACATATGATACTACCTTTAATTAATTATGGCGCATAGCTAGTATAATACATAGAGTATCGTATATCATATATATATATATATAGATCATATTTATTGCCATGCAAGACACAAATTAGCATCACATTTAACATGATACGGTATCTACCTACTATATGTTACTCTAACCCTCTCTCTATATATTTAATTCTTTACCACATCAGCATATATACTTGCTATTTCCGAGTGCATGACATCGTCAGCTATGATACCACCACTATGGCCAGCCTTATATAGGGAGTACCATATAGTACACTATATATATATGTAGTATCATGCATATGATACTAGTGTATGATACTACGTACGTACCTTCATAGTGCATATATACTATCATAGAGTAGTACTATCTCCCTCTGTAAACTAATATAAGAGCATTTAGATTACTAAATAGTGACCTAAACGCTCTTATATTAGTTTACGGAGGGAGTATATATCATAGATGACCGTATTTATGGACATGCATGACACAAAGTAGTTTAGCATTTATTATATATATATGTTACGGTATCTACCTATGTTACTGCTTTTGTGCCACACATCATCATATTTTGTATTCCCAGGTGCATGATACCCCCACTATGGCCACCCTAATAAGGCTGGTCGTAATATGGGAGTATCAAGCGGTATGATGCATGCCAACTAGACTTTTTGGATGATGTGGCACACAGTTAAATGATGAAGGATAGGGTGTGTGGTATCATATCATGATACCGTATCATATTAAATGTTGTACTGCTTTGTGTCATGCATGGTAATTAATAAGGAACCTAAGATACTAACTCATGATACTATGCATGCGTGCATTATAGAGGTATTGCCGATCATATACTAGTATCATGCATATATACTCCCTCCTTTCCGGTTTATAGGCTTATCTCAAAATTTTAGTTTTTCCATTTTATAAGGCTCAATTTGGTTGTTCCCCATCACATGTCCAGATTCCAAGGTGCATTAAATCATTGCATGCAAGTATTAAGAGAAAGTTGACCAATGCATGTACTTTATATATGCATGCATGTATTGCAATTAATACATTGGAAAACATAAATTTTTGAGGAAAACAAAAGCATTAATTGGGCGTTCTTGCAAACTACAAAAGGTATTCCACCACTCACCATCTACCTTGGTTGGTGAGATTTTTGAATTGAGCCCCATAAGGCTGGTTGTAATGGGGAGTATCACATATATATACTAGTAGTATCATGCATATATATGATAGTGTAGCTAGGATATTAGCTACTTCCGTAATGCATAGTATCATAAGTTAACATCTTAGGTTGCCTTACTAATCACACAAAGTAGTAGTACAACATTTAATATGACATGGTATCATGATATGATACCACATCCTCTCTTGTGTGCCACATCATCCAGAAAGTCTAGTTGGCATGCATGATACCGCTTATGATAATACCATTACAACCAGCCTAGCTAAACCGGAAAGGAGGGAGTATGAGACTAGCTAGCCACAATGGAGAGTAGTACACTGGTAACATACACATATCCCTAAACTATATATGTTACTACCTTCATAGTGGGTAGTAACATAAGAGGAGTGCCATGCAGAGCTTCATTTCTTAGGTTACAGACTCATGCATATTGCATTGGGACATGTGATGCCACAATAACTATCAGTTACTGAAACTATCTCTCTCCTCATTAACTTATTGCCACATAAGCAAGTTTGCTGAGTTGGAGTCGGTGTTACTGCTGAAGTTACTCCCACTGTAGCTAGTCTGATACTAGCTAGTCGTCTATGATATACTAGCTACCTCACTAAGAGCATGCATGGTTAATAATACAGCCAAGGGTCGACTATAAGAAGTTGACATGTCATAAGCCAACCTCTTAGCGGGTATGTACAATAATAAGTTTTATATACGTAATAGTTTATCAATGGTTGGCCCACCTTACATCCTCACAAAGTGTCTTGGGTCTCCTGTTGCAGCTGGCTCTACTAACCAAGAGCCCGCTTATCTTCTCTTTCCTCGAACTAATAAGCACATATATATTATTCTATTCCTTATAGCAAGATTACCCACAGTGGGAGTAACATAGGTAGTAACATCCCACATATCTAGATAAAATAGATGATGTGGCAAGCAATAAATGAAGAAATGGAGGAAAGTGGATATGTGTGATGTTACTGCCTATGTTACTCCCACTGTGGGTACGGTATATAGTCTTACTATAGTATGTGACTACCCACAATGGGAGTAACATAGGTGGTAACATCACACATATCTAGATAAAGTAGATGATGTGGCAAGCAATAAATGAAGAAAGAGAGGAAAGTAGTAACATAGCTAGTTACTAGTAGTATGAGTAACATCACATGTACATATCAAGGCAAGATGTGTCTATAGCCTAATAAATGAAGCGTTGCATGTTACCACACATATATGTTACTCCCCACTATAGAGGTAGTAACATAGACTAGTGTAACACATGGGCATGTTAGTAGTCTATGTTACTACCCATTGTGGCTAGTGTGAGTAACATCACACATCTCAAGGCAAGATGAGTCTATAGCCTAATAAATGAAGTGTTGCATGTTACTACACATATGTTACTCCCCACTATAGAGGTAGTAACATAGACTAGTAACATTCTATGTTACTACCCATTGTGGCTAGTCTTATGTCACTATTGTGTACTCCCTCCGTTCAGAATTACTTGTCTCGGAAATGGATGTATCTAGAACTAGAATACGTCTAGATACATCCATTTCTGCGACAAGTAATTCCGAACGGAGGGAGTACTTACTTGCTCTAATAATGCATAGTATCATAGAGTAGCTAGCTAGTATCATATGTAGTACTTTATTTATATGGGATATTTAAATTAGTGCCCCTGGTTCCTTAGTTGTGCTCACTTTTCCCCACGCTCCAAACATTTGCTCACTTTTCCCCTCTTCCTTAGCTGAAACTCTCACAAATGCTCATAGCGGGCGTTTGCTGTCTTGACCGTCCATTGACCATTAATTGCTGACGAGTGGGGCCGAGTCTTCGTCTGACTGTTGCTTGCTGACGGGTGGGACCGCAAGGAGACACGTATTGGGCAGCTTGTCTGAATCTGAAACAGATCTAGACAGGCCGCACTGCACTGCACAGCGCCGCCCCGCCCCCTCCACCGGCGTCTTGCCGCGTCCACCGCAGTTGTTTCCTCCACCCTATGCCCTCGTCTGTTCGTCGATGACGCCAGGTCTCCGCCAGATATAGCCCACCCCCCATCTGGGATTACATAGCGATGTTGAGTGAGGACGCCCGGAATGCAGTCTATCATGGAGAGGATTGGGTCGAATCCGCGGGAGATAATTCATGGATTAAACCTGGGTAAGCATTGTTTCCTCTCAAATTGACGTTCTAAGTCGTATTGTAGGCCGTATTTGACTTTTGTTTGCTTGAATCGTTCGAATTTGTGCTCGATTTTACCCAGCTAACTGAAGTCGTATTGTAGGATTGATCCCGCGCTGGCTTTCCGGCTGGCGATTACAATGGAAACTAGTGTGCTGCGTGGTACTAAACTACATTTGATTTCATCATTTTTCTATCCCAAAGTGGTAGAAACCAGCATATCTTTCAAAGATTTGCGAGCTGAGCTCCGAAACACCTATCCCTGGAGTGATGCCGATGCTGTTGAACTGAATTACTTCAGTAGTGACGAGCAAAGATTTCTCCCACTAACTTGCGATGATCATATGTCGTTGCTTTTTGCTGGGATTGCTGGCTGCCGATTCGGTAAACTCCAAATTGATGTGCTTCAGCCACGCGCAGAACGGGCGAAGGGGAAGGGAGTTCAGACATCATCTGTCTGTGCTAATAGCGAGCACACCGGCACTCTTTGTAGGTCGACACCAAGTAAAGCAAGTGGTTCATGGAGCCACAACATGCCTGCTGCCAATTCTGGTTTCGATTCAGCTGCTGCTTCTCGTGTACCTACTGCAGTTGGTGTAGAAGAAGATGCAGAACCTGACGAGGCAGTGCCTACAAATGATGATGAAGATGATATGATGTTTCCTGAACTGGTCGATGTAGCCAGTCAGCAAGCAGTGGAGGAGGAGCCCATCAGCCAAGCTAGGTTTGATGACACTGACGATGAAGAGAAGGTGGAGAACACGGACAGCTTAATCGAGGATGAATATGATGGTGATGACATGCCAACAATTGAGTGGAACAAGGAAAAACCTAAGCTTAGTGTAGGTACCATTTTCCAATCAATGGTGGACTGTCGGAATGCAGTGACTACATGGTGCATTATATCTGAAAACACCTATAAGATTAAAAGGAGTGAGCCAGCAAGGTTCACAGTTTTTTGTCCATATCCTAGGTGTAGGTGGAAGTTGCATGCATCTCATATGAGAAAGAGCAAATATATTTAGGTAATCCAAGTTCAGTTAGTAATTTAGTTTTAGATCATTGAGTAAGGTTTCTTAACTGTTCTTTACCCTTTTGTTTTGTTTTAGATAAATAAAAACCCACACAAGCACACCTGTCCTCCTGGAGGGGGAGGGGGGAAGGCCAAAACCAAGCTAGCAAAAACTAGGTGGGTGGCAGATGCTATATTGGATTGGCTGAGAGAAGAACCTGGACTTGGTCCAACAGCACCCCATGGGAAGCTTTTTGAGAAGTACAAGATAGAAATTCCTTACATGAGAATTTTCAGTGCTAGGGAAAAGGCTCTTGACAGAATTAATGGTCAATGGAATGACCGTTTTCAGCTGCTTTACACTTTCAAAGCTGAAGTGGAGATGGCAAGTCCAGGGAGTGTTGTAGAGATTGACAAGCATACAGTTCCATTCAAAATAAAAGGGAAGTCATTTCAGAAGGAGTGCTTCCGAAGGGCTTTTGTTTGTTTGAAGGCTTGCTGGCAGGGGTTTCTAGATGGTTGCAGGCCCTATTTGGCTGTAGATGCTACACATTTGACTGGAAGATGGAGAGGACAGCTAGTAGCAGCTTCTGCAGTTGATCGACACAACTGGCTATTCCTAGTTGCATTTGGTTAGGTGGAGGCAGAGTCTGAGGAAAGTTGGGTCTGGTTTCTGCAGTAGTTGCGCAACATTATAGGCACACCCCCAGGTTTAGCTACACACACAGATGCTTGCAAGGGTTTAGAGAGTGCAGTGGAAATTGTATTCCCTGGAGTGGAGCATAGGGAATGTATGCGACACCTAGCGCATAATTTCAAAAAGAAGTTCAAAGGTAAAGTTTATGATGAGAACTTATGGCCAACATCATACACATGCAGCAAAAGGAAGCATGAACGCCATTTGAGAGTGTTGTATGCTCAAAATCCTCTTGTGAAGGAGTACATGGATGCACATCATGGCAAGGTGTGGTCAAGAAGCAAATTCAACGAAATCTGCAAAGTAGATTATGTGACTAGTAACCTTGCAGAATGCTTCAATTCAAAGTTCAAGTCAGTGAAAGGGCTCTTGTTGTGGCAAGCATTTGACAAGATGAGGCAAATGATCATGATAAAGATGGCTCTTCGCAAAAGAATTGCAGAAACACAATATATTGGTCATCAAATGCTCCCATCACTGATTAAGGCATTGTACTTCAAGGCAAGAGGACTGAAGATGAAATGTATTCGATCTGGTACATATGAGGGAGAGGTTACCTATACTGACACTAAAAATAGGGTATGGAGGTATCCTGTGAACCTAAGTACTAGAGAATGTACTTGTAGGCAATGGCAGATGGTGAAGTTGATCAATGGCAGATGTATCCGTGGGAAGCCATGCATACATGCCCTACATCTGATGATCGTTATCGGGGGTGCAGATGGTGAAGTTGATCAATATTGCTCTGAGTATTTCTCTGTTGCCAAATTTATGGCTGCTTATGCTGACAATGAACCTGCACTATTGGGGAAAGATCAATGGAACATAGTAGATCCAGGGTTCAAACTCCACGCTCCTGTCATTACTAGACCACCAGGAATACCAAGGAACCAGAGGATTAGAGCAGGTGAGGAGGGTCGTCTACCAAAGAAGCATGCTTGCAAAAAATGTGGAGTTCTGGGGCATATTGCTAGGCTTTGTACCAATGCAGTGGATGCATCATTTGGAGAGGAGGAAAGATGGACAGCAGCCAATGCTGAGGAGAATGCAGCAGCAATGGAGACTGAAGATGCAGTGGAGAATGCAGCAGCAAATGAAGTAGTGGAGAATGCAGCAACAAATGAAGCATCTTGGTATGTGTTTGCACCCTTTGTAGAATGCAGCTACCCTTTTGTTTGCATTTGTTCTCTTTTTTTCCTATGGCTTATAATTTTATTTACCAGCTCTAGGGAGAAAAGGCCAAGAGATGAAGAAGCAGAAGATTTTGAAACCATGGCCTTTGATGGTTTTGAATCTATAAGAGAGGAAGAGGAGGGCGTAATTTTTCCAATTGTGCCTTTAAAGATTACTGAACCCATAGATGACCGTCAAATGGTCGTCAAGTGCTCGGCGAGTGCAACTACTCCATCAGCACCCCAAGTAAAGCCCAAGATCAAAAGGAACAAGAGTTTGAAAGAAAAGAGCATCTCAACTAGGGAAACTAGGAGCAAGACGGTGAAGCGAGCTGCAAACACAAGGAGCAAGTCGAAAATTTGAATTAAGTTGTTGGGAAATGTTTGTGTTGTCAATTTGAGGGCGAGTGGATCGCTAAAAACTTGGTAGATTTGTATTAAGATGTTGGCATCTTAAAACTTGGTAGATTTGAGCTACTGTGAAAACTTATCAGTTGTAATAATGTTGCTTCTACTTTGGTTTCTTATTTGAGTCAGAATTCAAATTTCCATCAATAATCAATATTTGAATTTGGGCCAAAATTTGGATTCGAGTCAAAGTTGAAGTTGAACATTGGAGGTTCATTGCTCTATGCGGTGTATTTGATCGAGCATTTGAAGTCCAATATTCGTAGGTGAACAGTCCGAATGAGAAATGTGCTAGAAACGAGCTCGAAAACTAGGGTAAACATCCCTATTTGAAATCAAGTTTTTTTTACCTTGCCTAAATGAGGCATATTTTTTTATTAACACTTGTTCCATATATATAGGGTAAAAACGAAGTCTCACTATTTATTGATTAATATTCATATTACTACATTTTTTTGAAAAGAATATGCTTTTAGTTCAAAACCGTCAAATAACACGTTTTAGATATGAAAATGAAAAGGTAAGTTTAGATCCTTCTTACTCACTCCAAAATGAAGCTATGGAGATTTTTCTGATTTTTTAGTTATTTTGATTTTTTTTCAAACCCTAAACCCTCTCTCCCTATTCTACGAACTCTGAAAATGTTCATAGGTGATAGCTCATTTGTGTGAAGACTTTTTTCATGAAAATGACCTACACCAAGTTTATATTTTTTCTCATAACCTTGTCACATATGACGGCTATGTGCGCAAGAATTACAACATTTTGATTTTTTTGAATTTTTTTAAAACATTTGAACTTGATTTCGACAAATCACTTCAAAAAATGATTTTTTAAAAAAACGCCCCTATACCGAGTTTATATTTTTTATGGTAACTAGGTCTCATAAACGGACGAACTATGTTTGTTTTATATTTTTGCGATTTTTTCTAATTTAGTTATGGCCATTTGAAATCTGGTCAAACCCTAATAACCCCGTTGACTTGCTCATAACCCCGCAGAAATGCTCCAAACCCTAGCGTCGAACGTGCGCCGTCGGATCCTACCAAGCGCCAAACACCACCCGTCAGATGTGGGGCAGGCATGCGCGATCCGCGTGATGCATCCTGATTGGCTACTGCACTGTCCTTCTCGGGTTTTTTACGATCTGCCCCACTTTACATATGAAATTGTATTTTTCGCACATGACCACCACATGTTAGTGTTAAGAGTTGGTTCAAATATTGAAACTGCAAAATACAATGTGGCAAATCATCAATATAGCTTCCCCTTCTCCTCTTCTCCATCTGACAAACAAAGGTATCGAGCAGATCGAGCAATTCCTCTGTTTCTTTCCCCATCTTCTCATTCTTCTTCCTCTCGAGCAATTCCCCTGTTTCTTCCTCTCGGGCGATATGTCGACCTCCTCGTCAGCCCCCCGTTCCATGTGGCCGGTGTATGGTTCAGTGCCGATGACTCGATGCACTGACTGCCCACGGACTGCGCCACTGAAGCGGTTGACTTCGAAGGAGGAGAAGAATGGGAACTTTGGGCGCGAGTTCGTCAAATGCGAGAGCAAGCCAGAGGGGCAGGTTAGATCTGAGTTTTCCTTGCATCCTTTATCTCTAATTTCTCAAAAAATCTGTCAGATTTGGATTTAGGTTACATGATTTCGTTTTCAGATCGTGAAGAAATGCCACCATTTCGAGTGGATGGATGATTACATCCAGAGGCTTCAAGGGTCGGGCTTGCTGGATTCGAGGGGGAATGCAATCAGCAAGTCTAATCTGCCCCATGACAGTGCCGCTCCGGCAGCAGCAACGCGTCCGGAATACCCGACGGTGGTAGATGTCGAACTGAAGACGGAATTGAAGAAGATGAACAAGAACTTCAAGCATCTGATTGAGTTGAAGAAGCAATCCAATCTGATAGCTTTAGGAATACTTGCTCTAGGAATTTTTTACTTGATGGCCATCTCTCGTTAGAGATGTTTGTGCAACTGTCGATCACTGAATGTATGCAGTTTACTGTTAAGTTTCGACACTTTCAGTTTCGGCAGAAAACAACTACCAGTTCAGTGATAGGATTATTTTGTTAGCTAATAACCTCGAGTATTGGATCATACCATAGCTCGTCAGATGACAGTAAGTACTACTTGAGCAGCACAAGGAATATACATCAAGTTCATCTCTTCTCTATCGCACTTGCCAAACTTTTGTCCTCGAGTTCGTCAGTTCTGCTAAAAAAAACCTAGTTCGCTGGCCCAAAAAGAAGCCCAGAAACAAGCGATGTTTCTTTTTTTGTTTAGGAAGGATTGCTTTGTTCTTTTTTGTTTCTGATTGCTTTTTTCATTAATTTGATTGCCCAATCTCTTCTATCTCATTGAGGAATTTTTTTGGCTTTCCTTTATGGGTCCCTTCATTTTTTAGAATCAAAGTATTTGCAAACCGCAGTATTATTATGCCTAGCGAACCAATACTTCATGATTAGAAAAAGAGGTCTAAACCTCTTTTTTATATACTTCAAACATAGTGTAGTTAAAACTGCACTTTTGACTAAAGCCAAATATCTCAAAGTATTTGATACTTCAATATTTCTGAAAACCAAAGTATTCTTTGAATACCTAAAAAATACAGAGCTCTCAAACCAAAGTCGTGTACAAATGTACAATATGTTCTTATTTTTAGAAGGCATCTATAAACACATCATTTTTAGTTTGTTTGGTTAATTTTTCCCACGCCAATTAGCTGTGTCTAAACTTGGGACAAACAAAATACAAACATAACAAAGCATTAATATAACACACATAACTTAACTTAGATAGGGTATGGTTGCTAGGGCAACATAAGTTCTTACATAGACACCATAGATAATAGTTAACCTTACATAGATAGCTCGGGCAACACACACACCAAACTAACACTACATACTAGATAGATAGATAGGGTAGCTAGGGCAACACCGCCATGTCTTCACCTTAACCGCCGGCTTCACCATCTTCTTCACCGCCGGCTTCAATACTCCTCCTCCTCACGGCCGTTGTCGCCGAGGTAGTACGGGAGGCTGTGCATGCGGTTGCGAGCGGGGAAGACGCTCTCGAAGTCGGTGAAGATGTTATAGGTCGTGAATGTGATGAACTCGCACCCACACCAATACACCTTGCCGAGCAGGTAGTAGGCATCGAACCTATTGGTGAAGTGGACGACGAGCCCTACCACTTTAGCGTTGGCGTGGGGACGCTGCTCCATGAGGTTGAACATGGGTGGCGAGCCCACCGGGAGGTGGTGGAAGCCCACACGGAGGAACCCCCGTGCAAGCTTAGTGCTTCCCCTCCAGCGGGAAAACGCCCACACGCGGAGGTATTCCTCGACGATGACGTGGGCGGGGTACCGCCGTTCCGGCACGGTGGGCGGCGCTTGGAACGTCGGCCCGTTGTACTGCATCTTGCTCGCTTCGCTGAGTGGAACGGCTTTGGCTTTTGGGGGAAGAAGAGAAGAAGTTGGAGGCGCAGATGGATCTGTAGAAGAAGAGGCAATGGAGGGCAGTTTAAATAGCCGGGGGAGACGAAGTGGGTACACGCGCAAACAGCCGGTGTAGATCGTGACTCAGTGCGTGCGTGAACCGATGCGATCATCAATGTGTAAACGTGAATCGATGCGAGCGTGCTTTGCGTGCTCTGCGTTGGCGGCTGCCTGCCTCCCCGTTCTGCGTGCTCTGCGTTGGCGGCTGCCTGCCTCCCATTCACGAGCGTGCGTGCAGCCTGCGGCGTGAACCAATGCCTCGACATATGGACGCGACCGTGCGTGCAGCCTGCCCCTTCTGCCACCGGCATGTATGCCTGCGACGCGTGAAACGACGATGCGGAGCGACTGAATCCACCGGCAACCGTGCGGCACGGATCGATGCATGCATGTCGGCGTCCATGCATGCGATTAGGTCTAGGTCACTAGATGCGTGCGTGGCGGTGTTCGCATGCATAGCAGGCTACATTGATGCCAAAGCTGGGCATGCATAGCAGGCTGCATCCATCAACAACAGGCTTTTTTTTAATTTATTACCAACAAACTAACGGGCCCGTCCTATGAACAGAAACGGCCCAACCAGCGAAGCCACAGCCACAGTCAACAGAGTCCAACGAGCCCCTAAAAAACAGAGTCCAACGTGGCCCCACAAGTCAGTTAACGGCCAAGACAGCAAACGTCTGTTATGAACATTTGTGAGAGTTTCAGCTAAGGGAATGGGGAAAAGTGAGCAAAAGTTTGGAGCATGGGGAAAACTGAGCACAACTAAGGAATTGGGGGCACAGATGGAATAAGCCCTATTTATATTGTCATGCATGACACATAGTAGCATAACATTTATTATGATACGGTTTCATGATATGATACTTAACCCTCTCTTTCTTCATTTAATTAATTCTATGACAGCTCATCAAAATTGCCTAGTTGGCATGCATGATACTAGCTATGATACCCCCTTACAATCAGCCTAGCAAATGTGTACAGATCAAATGTGTACAGAGTTTTCATCCGTTTGTTCGAGAAGCGGGGAGAAGTTTCAAACATTTCAGCCGCGAGGTGCGGCCACTGGCGTAGGCCTAGTTGGTATTTTATTTACAGAAAATTCAGATGGAGTTCAGACATCATCAAAATCGATGTGTGCATGTGGCGTGCTCTCACAACCCTGTGGAAAAAATGGGTAAAGTTTGGAACAAGTTTTGATGACCGCTCCTTCCAAACCGGAGCATATCACATGAAGGATCATAGTTTTCCAAAAGGAGACGTGTCAGTTCAAACTCCCGTTGCCGGTGACTTCATCGTTTGGCCTCATAAAAATTCCATGGTACGCAATCACCATTATACCACGGGTTTGATTTTCTGGTGCATTTCAGGTATTGTTAGCTATATTTAAGACTTTTTTGATATTAACATGCATTTTGTGCATAAAAATAAAATTACAACCGGAATTGAATGTGCTATCGAAAGGGAGGAGGATCATCGTTCGATCTGGGAGCATCCAACGGTGCAGACACACAATCCTTGGGATTTGGGTTCTAGCCAATCAGAAAGCACGACTCAGATCATGGGCGGGGTGGTGGCAGGGTTTGGTCGGTACACGGCTTTCATCAACGAACCGTGTGCTATTCGCAAACCAGATTGCATATTTTTGTTCACACATACTGTAGTGAGATCGATTGAGTGTGCTACCTCTATGATGTAATAATAATAATAATAATAATAATAATAATAATAATAATAATAATAATAATAATATTAATAATAATAATATTAATAATAATAATAATAATAATAATAATAACAAAAAACAGTTCATATTCATTTCCTGAGCTGACAGCATATCAAGGTCAACATATTAACGGTTTTTACATCAACAGAAAACCGGGCATAACTCACAAATTTAGTACACACGACAGTTCTAAATTGAATGAATTAAGTTGCAGGGTAGGCATAAAGACTAGTCTTACAGCTTAATTCCTGTGTACATGTGGGAACTGGGATCATTAAGTTGACCCCCGAATGAACTTGGGGTTTTGATGATTTTAAACTTCTTCTTTGTTGCACTGGTGCGTGATCCCTTGGCTGGCAACTCATCAAATTCATCATACTCATCCTGATCGGCAACATCATCGACACTCAGTACCCGTCTCTTCGCATGCATCACTAAATGGCTGTTCTTATGCAAGGGGTCTTCCACAAAGAAAATCTGGGTAGCATCGCTGGCAAGAATGAATGGGTCTGCGTGATATGGCATCGTTGTCCTGTTAACACAGGTCTTCCTGTACTCATCAATCCTTACCTGACCAAGAGGGATCCATGCGCACCTGAATAATGCCACCTTAAGTTTCACATAGTCAAGCTCCAAAATCTCTTTGATGGTTCCATAGTATACCCTTTTATCAGCTTCATTTACAGTCATGCATTCTATTCAAATAGAGCTGTTCTGATACGAGGTCTTCTTACCACGTTCCTCAGTGTAGAACATGTATCCATTCATGTCATATGCTTGGTACTTCAGCATCGTAGGTGATGGCTTTTGTGCCAACCACGTAGCAATGTCATCGATGGATCCTTGTGCCAAACGGTTCTTCAGCCATTCGGCATAGTTCTTAGTGTGTGATACGTCTCCAACGTATCTAAAATTTTGATTGTTCCATGCTATTATATTATCCATCTAGGATATTTTATATGCATTTATATGCTATTTTATATGATTTTTGGGACTAACCTATTAACCTAGAGCCCAGTGCTACTTTCTGTTTTTTCCTTGTTTTTGAGTATCGCAGAAAAGGAAAACCAAACGGAGTCCAATTAACCTGAAATTTCACGGAGTTTATTTTTGGACCAGAAGAAGCCCACGGAGCATCGGAGATGGGCCAGAAGAGTCCCGAGGCACCCACGAGGGTGGGGGGCACGCCCTACCTCCCTGGGCACGCCCCCTACCTCGTGGCCGCCTCGGAGACCCCCCTGACTCGTTCCCGACGCCAAAACCTCTTATATATACCAAAACTTCCAGAACATAACCTAGATCAGGAGTTCCGCCGCCGCAAGCCTCTATAGCCACCAAAAACCAATCGGGGCCCTGTTCTGGCACCCTGCCGGAGGGGGGAATCCCTCATCGGTGGCCATCTTAGCTATGTGTTTGATCTCTCTCTCTCTCTCTCTCTCTCTCTCGTGTTCTTGAGGTGGTACGATCTTGATGTTTCGCGAGCTTTGCTATTATAGTTGGATCTTATGATGTTTCTCCCCCTCTACTCTCTTGTAATGGATTGAGTTTTCCCTTTGAAGTTATCTTATCGGATTGAGTCTTTAAGTATTTGAGAACACTTGATGTATGTCTTGCATGTGCTTATCTCTGGTGACAATGGGATATCACGCGATCTACTTGATGTATGTTTTAGTGATCAACTTGCGGGTTCCCTGACCTCGTCAACTTATGCATAGGGGTTGGCACACGTTTTCGTCTTGACTCTCCGGTAGAAACTTTGGGGCACTCTTTGAAGTTCTTTGTGTTGGTTGAATAGATGAATCTGAGATTGTGTGATGCATATCGTATAAGCATGCCCACGGATACTTGAGGTGACATTGGAGTATCTAGGTGACATTAGGGTTTTGGTTGATTTGTGTCTTAAGGTGTTATTCTAGTACGAACTCTAGGATAGATTGAACGGAAAGAATAGCATCGTGTTATTTTACTACGGACTCTTGAATAGATCGATCAGAAAGGATAACTTTGAGGTGGTTTCGTACCCTACCGTAATCTCTTCGTTTGTTCTCCGCTTTTAGAGACTTTGGAGTGACTCTTTGTTGCATGTTGAGGGATAGTTATATGATCCAATTATGTTATTATTGTTGAGAGAACTTGCACTAGTGAAAGTATGAACCCTAGGCCTTGTTTCAATGCATTGCAATACCGTTTGTTCTCACTTTTATTATTAGTTACCTTGCTGTTTTTATATTTTCAGATTACAAAAACCTATATCTACCATCCATATTGCACTTCTACCACCATCTCTTCGCCGAACTAGTGCACCTATACATTTACCATTGTATTGGGTGTGTTGGGTACATAAGAGAATCTTTGTTATTTGGTTGCAGGGTTGTTTTAGAGAGACCATCTTTATCCTACGCCTTCCATGGATTGATAAACCTTAGGTCATCCACTTGAGGGAAATTTGCTACTGTCCTACAAAACTTGGAGGCCCAATAACGTCTACAAAAATAAGGTTGCATAGTAGACATCAGTGTGCTCCTTCATCTCCACCTCTGATGAAGGCACCATTGGTAAGAATCTTTGGTGTATCTCCGCCAAGTGTTCTTCGGCATAAGCGATGAGAACTGGGCTGTTAAGTAGTACCGTCAAATGGGCTTTCTCTGCCAATTCTCCGGGTGCAGCCATTTGCGTGCCAGCAAGGCCTGGCTTACCTTTCAGCCTTCCCTTGTGGTGAGAGAGGGGCAAACCTATAGGTCTTTGTTTCATGTATTTGGTGCAAAACTCAACCACCTCCACCGCGGTATAACCTTGTAGGATGCTTGCCTCTGGATGGTTTCGGTTCCAACAAAAGCGCTTCAGGATTCCCATGAACCTCTCGAAGGGATACATGTTGCGAGGAAACACAGGACCACAATACTTTATCTCGTCGACAAGGTGCACAGTGAGATGGACCATGATATCAAATAATGACGGTGGGAAAAACATCTCTAGGTTGGACAATATTCTTGCAATATCATCTTGCATATGATCCAACTCTTCAGGATCTACAACTTTCTGCCATAGTTGATTGAAGAAATCACAGAGGTCAATGAGTGTGTTTCTTATATCTTTGTCCATCAGATTCCTGATGGCCACTAGGAGGATTTGTGTGAACATTACGTGGCAATCATGTGACTTCATGTGTCCCAACCTTATTTTACCCGAGCTCACATCCACGAGACTTCTTATGTTTGCGGAGTAGGAAGAGGGTGTCTTAACTGACAACAAATAGGTGAAGAACTGTGTTGCTTCTTTTGTACTGAAATTGTAACTCTGGCGAGCTTTGATGAATTTGCCATCATCTTCTGCTTCACTCCTACGTTGTGATTGATCAACAAGCATATCAATCCGTGAACCGTCACCATCCTTTATTTTACCTTTAATCTTGAGCAGAGTACTAAGGATGCTTTCATATACGTTCTTCTCTACATGCATGACAACGATGCAGTGAAGTACACGTAGAATCTCCCAGTAAGGTAATTTCCAGAACACCGGTTTCTTCTTAAACAGTTGATCCTTGGGTGTTAGTTTCACCGTCAAAGGGTGGTACTTGCCAAGAACAACATTAATTTTTTTTAGCCATGTTGTGGACCACCATCCCTTCATAGCGTCTCGGGGCTGCAGCTGCCTCTGCCGTACCATCAAATTCAGCTTTCATCTTTTGGTATGGGTGATTTTTCCGTAAGAACCTACGATGACGCAAATACACTGTTTTGTGCGAGTTGGGAAGTCTTCTGCTAGCTGTCCTATCCATGCATGTGACAGACCCTACTTCTCCCCTTGTTTTCTTCCCTGATGTGTTGCCTAATGCCGGCATATCTTGAATGGTGTGCACCAACATGGCATGTAGATTGAAAATCTCCCTTCTATAAGCATCATAATATTTTACAGCAGGCGCATGTATCCACACTGTCAGCAGTTCTTCTACCAGTAGTTGAAAGTAAATGTCGATGTCATTTCCAGGTTGCTTCGGGCCTTGGATAATCATTGACATCATAATGTATTTTTTCTTCATACACAACCAAGGAGCTAGGTTATATATGCACAGAAGCACCGGCCATGTGCTGTGATTGGTGCTCATATCACCAAGAGGAGCCCCATCTTTCGGGTGCCTCATATACTTATCTACAATTCGCTCATCATGATGCCACCGAAACCTCTTTGCCTCTCTAGGGTTTGCAAACAAACGCCTCAACCTTGGAATTAAAGGCAAGTACCAAACAACCTTGAACGGGACTCCTGTCTTGATCTCGTCATCAACTTTGTACTTGTCCTTTGCTCTCCCACGCTTGTATCGTGCATGCTTGCATGTGGGACATGCACGATAATCTTTGTACTCACCACGATACAATATACAATCATTCACACAAGTGTGTATCTTCTGTACTTCAAGTTCCAATGGGAAAATAATTTTCTTCACTTCATTCATGCTTCTGGGGAGCACATTATCTTCCGGAAGAATTTCTTTCAAAAGACCTAACATCTCTGTGAAGCCCTTGTTTGATAGACCGTTGCTGCTTTAAATCTGAGAAGCGCCACGGTGGCACTCAACTTGGAATATTTCTTTTTGCAACCTAGATACAATTCTTTCTTGGGGTCCGCATCAATGGTTGGCAGATCCTTGTACCCAATCATATGCTTATTTGGGCCCTCGAAATCTACAACCATAGCAGCAAAATCTGGCATATCAAGATCGTCGTCATCTGCGTCGACGTCTTGGTTTTCCAGTGGGCGTTTCGGCTTTCCGGTGTTCCATTGGTAGCTTCACGCCTCTGCCACGATGTTAGATTCAACATCCATGTGACACTAATCGGGGTTTGGCATCTCGCTGCCCTGGGTATCTTCATCCATGACCTCCTCTTCACCAAGTCTGGTCCAACGTGTATATCCATCCATGAATCCCCTAGAGAGTAAGTGCATCTGGACATCTGCAACTTTATGTGACTCTGTATTGGCACAATCAGTACATGGACACAGGATGTAATCCACATCACCAATTCTCCTCTTTGTACTTTCAGCCAAATTCATGAACTTTGTCACGCCACTGATAAAATCCGTGGTTTTCCGATTCTTCATCCATCGAGATCGTACCATCTGCAGCACACGAATGGTAATTAAAAATAAAACAACAACATTAATACACGGATTAACTATTGTCCAAAGATGCATGCACAAATCACAAGGTTTTATTTTAATAATTACTAAGGGTGCTCCATGTCGTTATCCAAACATGCTATGACAAAAATTAATGGCCAATCAATTTACACGCAGAGTACTAGTACGACACTACATTTATGAATTGAATACCTAATTTTGCCACTCACGAAAAGAATACCTTAATTAATTAGCCGCGCGCGACCTCCACCCAACAGACACACAAGCGTGATGCGGCGGCACACCGAGACAGCAGGGTCGAGGAGCAAAGCTTAGTGCGGCTGCCGCTTGAAGTTCGACCTCCACTATCCCGCCATCTACCGCGATGGATGTCCTCGAATCACGCTACTGCTGACCTCGATGGATGAGCTCCTCCTATCTCCTGCCGCAGAACGAGGATTGACCTCCTATGACGCCGCCACCACCCACCGACCGAGGATTGACCTCTTCTCCGGTAGCTGCTGCCTAGGCCGCCGCCACCATCTCTATCTGCAGAGCGGCTGTTTTTTTACGGATATCCGCAGAGCAGCTGTTTACACGGTACCGTAACTCAATTATATGGACAGGGTAGTACATCACATACAGTTATGTAACGGCAACCATGTCTAACCTACGTTGTCTTCTCACACGGTTTGGTGCGGAAATCGTGTGTGACGTTGTAATACCTAACACAAACGACATGTACAAATAGTGTGCCATATACAACATATATATAGTGCCATTAGTAGTTCCCGACAGTTAACTTATCCCCACAGTTTCCCCATTTCCCCCAAATCCCTACATAGCCTCCAAATTCCCTCACGTGGCGCTGTCATTGGGGGAATGCGGATGAGTGGTGCTGGTGGTTTCGGTGCGGCTGCTCCTGCTCGTATCGCCGCCACGACGGTAGTCGCCGCCGAGCACTTGCCTAAGGTCATCAGAAGGTAGGTGTACAATGCATCCGAATCGTCCTGTCAGGTTCCAATCTATCTCGATCTTTTTTACCATGTACAAAGTATGGCTCCTTGCTGAATCCATCTTGAATGACCCCCCCCCCAGGAAAGCAATCTGCCACCGGATCCGGAGCTTGACTCCAGACACCCGCAACACAAGTTCGACTCCGAGTTTTGCGCCACTGAGAAGTACCAAAAGCTGAGTTGTGTGCACGGGCACACTCCCGCTTGACGTGTATGCACGGAGGGATTCGACATTGGCAGGCGGTTTCTCAGTTGCCCCTTAGAGGTTAGTGCTAATTAAGTTCATCATTTTACTTCAGTTAATGCAACCGCTCATCCAGAATACTATTTAACATTGGCAGGGCAATGAGGCTTGTGCCTTTGTTAACTGGCTAGATGAAGAATGGCATGGCAGGGCTCGGAATGTTATCACCAAGCTCGCAGAAGATAACGTAAAGCTGAAGAAGAAACTAGCTGATCTAGAATGTACAATCAGTACGATGAAGCAAGAAAGAATCAATCACACGCAATAGATGAAAGCAAGGGACAAGAAGGAACTAGCATGTGTAGTTGTGGTTGTCGCATTAGCCATGTTCTATGCGCTTTTTGCAATGATGATTAGGGGTTTTGTTTGACAGTATTGCTAAAGCACATCTGGATGTGCTCTAAGTAATGCACATCTAGGTCCTATATATGCCATTAATGTTACACGAAGATTCATGCAGATATTTTTCTTTGTGTTTTTTCTTTTCCTTTCTAGTTTGATTATTAATAGCTTTATCAATAAGAAGGGATCAATGTATTGCTTGCCAACTATCCTACTCCGTTCATACAGGTACCGGTGCATAATCACAAAACTCGTTCCTTGTTTTTGTCTTGAAAAAGGAAACCGGCCAAATAGCCAATAGGAGTCCTGCGCCCCGGGAACTTGGAACGACTGGGTACAAATAATTATGGTTGATTATATCAGCGGTTAGATAATACGTCAACCCCCGCTTCAATCCCCACTTCAATTGGCAATTCCTCTTCTCTGCATACCCCTCTTAAGTGTCCACCATCTTCATCGTCCCCGGCAGGCCGCGCAACACACTGGCACACACTCTGCAGGCATGTCGAGCAATAGCTAGGACGACAGTTCGGCCAGCAGTCTGGTGCCCAATGATAGGTCAACATCAGAATCATCCCGCTCGTCTTCCATGAGTCTGGCGTCGAGCCCGGACCTCGATTATATCGGGTTCATGGAAGGGACGCTGCCTCCGGAGTCGTCAGACGACAACCAGATGGACGAGGAGCTGTCGGAGGACGAAGAAGAGGACGACGATGATGATGAGGAGGAATGGTCGAACGAGGAGGAGGAGGATGACGACAGCAACGACGATGATGACGGCGGCGGCGATGAAAACCAACGGTCAGCGGCAAGAAGCGTCCTCCCCAAGACGATGTCGCGGGGCCATCCAACAAGAACAATGATATCCCACAAGTATAGGGGATCAATTGTAGCCTCTTTCGATAAGTAAGAGTGTCGAACCCAACGAGGAGCTAAAGGTAGAACAAATATTCCCTCAAGTTCTATCGACCACCGATACAACTCTACGCACGCTTGACGTTCGCTTTACCTAAAACAAGTATAAAACTAGAAGTACTTTGTAGGTGTTTTTGGATAGGTTTGCAAGATAATAAAGAGCACATAAATAAAGACTAGGGGCTGTTTAGATGAAGACACAATAAAGTAAATATAGCGAAAGTGGTGGTAGGAGTTGCGAAATTGTCCCTAAGCAATTGACTACTTTACTAGATCGATAGCAAGTATTTATGTGGGAGAGGCCACTGCTAGCATGTCACCGCTTACTTGGAATTCTATGCACTTATGATTGGAACTATTAGCAAGCATCCGCAACTACTAACGTTCATTAAGGTAAAACCCAACCATAGCATTAAGATATATTGGTCCCCCTTCAATCCCATATGCATCAATTTCTATGCTAGGCTGAAGCTTCTGTCACTCTTGCCCTCCAATACATAGTCCTATCAACATACAACTAACCCTATGGTGTGATCCATGTGCGCACTCATATGATGGGCACCAAAGGACAACAACATAACCACAAGAAAATTAAATCAATCATAGCAATTCATCAACCACCGATAGGACAACGAAAATCTACTCACACATCATAGGATGGCAACACATCATTGGATAATAATATGAAGCATAAAGCACCATGTTCAAGTAGAGTTTACAACGGGTTGCGGGAGAGTGGATCGCTGTACATAGAGGGGGGAAGGTGATGGAGATGTTGGTGAAGATGGCGGAGGTGTTGGTGAAGATCGCGGTGATGATGATGGCCCCCGACGGCGTTCCGGCGCCACTGGAAGCGAGGGGGAGAGAGCCCCCTCCTTCTTCTTCCTTGACCTTATCCCTAGATGGGAGAAGGGTTTCCCCTCTGGTCCATGGTCTCCACGGCATCGGTGGGGTGAGAGCCCCTCCGAGATTGGATCTGTCTCTCTGTCTCTCTCTGTTTCTGCGTTCTCAGATTCTGCCCTGACACCGTTTCTTTTATATCCGGAGATCCGTAACTTCGATAGGGATGAATCTTTCGGCCAGATCTTTCTAAAAAAATTAGCTTTCTTGCGGCAAAAGAAGAGCAACAACCGCCTTACGGGGTGACCACGAGGGTACAGGGCGCCCCCCTGCCTCGTGGCCCCCCTTGGGCACCGTTTCGTATTGATTTTACTTCCCAAAAATCATAAATATTCCAAAATAATTCTCCGTCCGTTTTTATCCTGTTTGGACTCCGTTTTATATTGGGTTTCTGCTAAACATAAAACATGCAACAAATAAGAGCTGGCACTAGGCACTGGATCAATATGTTAGTCCCAAAAATAATATAAAAAGTTGCCAAAAGTATATGGATGTTGTATACTATTGGCATGGAACAATAAAAAATTATAGATACGACGGAGACGTATCAAACAAGAAGAAGAAGAAGGACTAAATTAAGCAGACTGTATATATCTCTGTTTATCATGTCAATCTCATCGCAGACGGTTAGTAATATGTATTTGACAGAGATCTTCTACATTATCGCCAATAGGTTAGTTTGTTGAACTGTGTGCCCTGACGAGCACACAATTCACAAAAATTGACCGTATGGGCTGTCTATAATGATCGCACACAATTCTGATTATCGACCTATTTGCCGGGTATCACACACATCTTATTACGCGGAATCGTTTATGTTCACCTCACTCATCGCAAACGGTTCATCAAAGTGAACTGTATGCCGTATATCGCACACACCTTGATCTGGCTGCCCGTTTCTGTTGTTTTGTCTCATCGCAAATAGTTCGCACATATCAACCGTATGCCCTCATCGCACACGCAACTATAATCTAAACTGTGTTTGATGTATCATTCATCGCAAATGTTTTGCATCATTTCTGGCGGTTTTCATACAACACCGTTTGCGATTATTCCTTCGCACACAGTTTCTTGAAGGGTCTCTCATCGTAGTGTCGCGTTAGCAGCATCCTGCAGTAGTGTATATTGCCCCTTATGATAGCAACCTTTATTATGCAGTCCGTCGCTTTTATTACTTGAAATCACAAGTTCGTACAATGCTCAATTTTCCCTTACAATAAAAATCAAACATATTTAGGAGCAATTTTTATTGCTTTATACACCGATGAAAACTTACTTGAAGGATCTTATAAAATCCATTGGTAGGTATGGTGGACACTCATGGCAAGAAACTAGGTTTAAGGGTTTTTGGATGCACAAGTAGTATCTCTACCTAGTACGAATTTTTGGCTAGCAAAAGATCCTAAGCAAACACCACATGTTGGAGGATCCATAACAATATAACTTCTATGCAAATATACCCAACCATAACTCATTACGTTGTCTTCCTTGTCCAACTTCAACTAATTTGCTCAAGTTCAAAAATAATTAATGGGTATTCACAATCATAGAAGATGTCCAAGATAATATATTTGCATGTGAAAGTTCTCTTCCTTATACTAATCATTCATGAATTGCTTGTATGACCAATATTGTGATTGTCAAGCTTCAAAATATTTCACTTTCTAAACTCAATGTGAAGCCACTACTAGGCATGATATGAACATATAATTTCAACTTCATGATATTCAATTCATTCAACAATTTACTCATAGGATATAAGTGAAGCACAAGAGTAAATGACAAACTACTCCAAAAAGATATAAGTGAAGATCAAACGAGTTGTCATGTAAATGGGTAGCTATTTGAGGACTCTCTTTTATTTAAAAACTTTCATATCTAAGTATTTTATTAAAACAGCAAGCAAAACAGAATAAAATGACATTCCAAGAATAGCACAACTCATATGAAGAAGCAAAAACTTAGGCTCAACCGATACTAACCGATAATTGTTGAAGAAGAAAGGTGGGATGCCTACCAGGGCAGCCCCAAGCTTAGATGCTTGAGACTTGTTGAAATATTAATATGGGATGCCTTGGGCATCCCCAAGCTTGAGCTTTTGTGTCTCATTAATTCCTTTTATATCACGATTTCCCTAAATCTTAAAACTTCATCCACACAAAACTCAACAAGAACTCGTGAGATAAGTTAGTATAAATCAATGCCATAACCTTATCATTCTCTACTGTAGCAAATTACTAAAATTATAATTTAACATTGCATACTAAATTCCTCTGCATATTTAATATTCCTATCATCAAATATAACCATTAAACAAGCAAACATATGCAAACAATGCAAATACAAAAGCAATCTGCCAAAATAGTATAACCTGTAAAGAATGCAAGAATATTCATACTTCTGTAACTCCAAAAATTCTGACAAATTACCATACTGTAGACAATTTATCATAGCATATTGTGTAAAAGTTTTAAGATTTTATCACGTTATGATTTTCCAAAAGAATTCATACAATGATAGAAATCTTTCTGTTTTCGAACAACAACATGTAGACTTGCAAAATAAGCATGGTAAAGGCTATACTTGACATTTTTATTGAAATGAAAGATGCAAAACATTATTATAAATAAGAAAAAGAAAATCCTAACAAATAAAATTATGCTCCAAGCAAAACACATATCATGTAACGAATGAAAATATAGCTCCAAGTGAGGTTGCCGATAATGTTGAAGACGAAAGAGGGGATGCCTTCTGGGACATCCCCAAGCTTAGTTGCTTGGGTATTTCTTGAATATTACCTTCGGGTTCCTTGGTCATCCCAAGCTTAGGGTCTTGTCACTCCTTATTCTCCTCATATCGACATCTCACCCAAAACTTGAAAACTTCAATCACACAAAACTTAATGGAACTTCGTGAGATAGGTTAGTATGATAAAGACAAATCATTCACTTTGGTACCATGAGAGACAAGATTCATAATTGTTCTCAAACAATTCCTATTGTACCTTATCATTTCCACAATTTATAGTGAAAAATATAAGCCATAGAAACTAGGAAACAAGCAAACTATGTATTGAAAACAGAATCTGCCAAAAACAGAACAATCTGTAATGATCCGGACAACCACCATACTTATGCTGCTCCAAAAATTCTGAAAAATTAGGAAAAACATAGACAATTTGTATGTCAATCATATGTAAAACTTCATAATTTTATCACGTTCCAGTGAATTTACACAATTCTGTTACTGGAAGCAAAAGTTTCTGTTTTTGCATAGAATCAAGTCAACTATCATCCACACTATCCCAAAGGCTTTACTTGGCACTTTATTGAAACAAAAGCTATAAAACATGATTACTACAGTCGCTTAATCATGTGAACACACAAAAATAGTTGGTAATAGTGTTGGGTTGTCTCCCAACAAGGTCTTTTCTTTAATGATCTTTTAGCTAGGCATGATGATTTCAATGATGCTCACATAAAAGATAAGAATTGAAACATAAGAGGAGCATCATGAAGCATATGACTAGAACATTTAAGTCTAACCCACTTCCTATGCATATGGATTTTGTGAGCAAACAATTTATGGGAGCAAGAATCAACTAGCATAGGAAGGAAAAACAAGAAAAACTTCAAGATTTTCAACACATAGAGAGGAAACTTGATATTATTGCAATACCTATAAGCATATGTTCCTCTCTCATAATAATTTTCAGTAGCATCATAAATGAATTCAACAATATAGCCTTCACATAAAGCATTCTTTTCATGATCCACAAGCATAGAAATTTATCACTCTCCACATAAGCAAATTTACTCTCATCAATAGCAATGGGAGCAAACTCACCAAAATAACTATCATGTGATTGAAAGTTAAAATCAAGATGACAGGTTTCATGGTTATAATTATTCTTTATAGCACACATGTCATTACCATAATCATCATAGATAGCAACTTTGTTGTCATAATCAATTGGAACCTCTTCCAAAATAGTGGATTCATCACTAAATAAAAGTTATGACCTCTCCAAATCCACTTTATAACTATCACAATAAGATTCAACACCCTCCAAAATAGTGGGATCATTACCTAAAGTTGACACTCTTCCAAACCCACTTTCATCAATATAATCATCATAAATACGAGGCATGCTATCATCATAATAAATTTTCTCATCAAAACTTGGGGGAGTAAAAATATCATATTCATCAAACATAGCATCCCCAAGGTTATGGCTTTGCATATCATTAGCATCATGTATATTCAGAGAATTCATACTAACAACATTGCAATCATGCTCATCATTCAAATATTTATGTCAAAAAATTTATTGAATTCTTCTTCTATCAATTGAGCACAATTTTCCTTCCATCATTTTCAAGAAATACATGATAAAGATGAATAATGTGAGGCAACCTCAACTCCATTTTTTGTTTTCTTTTATAAACGAACTAGTTTTATAACTAGTGATAAAACAAGAAACTAAAAGATTCAATTTCAATATCTAAATATATACCTTCTAGCACTGACCTCCCCGACAACGGTGCCAGAAAAAAGCTTGATGTCTACTACACAACTTTGTTCTTGTAGACTCATGTTGGGCCTCCAAGCGCAGAGTTTTGTAGGACAATAGCAATTTTCCCTCAAGTGGATGACGTAAGGTTTATCAATTCGTGGGAGGCGTAGGATGAAGATGGTCTCTCTGAAACAACCCTGGAACAAAATAACAAAGAGCCTATTGTGTCCCCAACACACCAAATACAATGGTAAATTGTGTAGGTGCACTAGTTCGGCAAAGAGATGGTGATACAAGTGTAGTGATGATAGTAGATGTTGATTTTTGTAATAGGAACAAAAAAATAGCAAGTTAGCAATTGATAAAATGGAGCACAAATGGTATTGCAATGCTTGAAAATGAGGCATAGGGTCCGTACTTTTGCTAGTGCAATCTCTCAACAATGCTAATCTAATTGGACCATATAACCATCCCTCAACGTGTGATGGAGAGTCACTCCAAAGTTCTTATCTAGCAGAGAACATCAGAATAAATTGTTTGTAGAGTATGAAACCACCTTAAAGTTACTCTTTCTGATCGATCTATTCAGGAGTTCATACTAAAATAATGCAAAGTTATTCTTTCCATTCGATCTATCCAAGAGTTCGTACTAAAATAACGCCATATGACACGCCAACCAACTCTAATGTCACCTAGATACTCCAATGTCACCACAAGTATCCATGAGTTAATTATACATACGTATCAAACAATTTCAGATTCATAATACTCGATCAACACAAAGAACCTCAAAGAGTGCCCCAAGATTTCTACCAGAGAAACAAGGAAAAAAACGTGCATCAACCCCTATGCATAGATTACCCCAATGTCACCTCGGGAATCCGTGAGTTGAGTGCCAAAACATATATCAAGTGAACCAATATAATACCCCATTGTCACCACGGGTAATCATATGCAAGACATATATCAAGTGCTCTCAAATCCATAAAAATATTCATTCCGATAAAACAAAATCTCAAAGGGAAAACTCAATTCATCACAACAAGATAGAGAGGGAGAAATACCATATGATCCAACTATATTAACAAAGCCCACGATACATCAAGATCGTGACATCTCAAGAACACGAGACAGATAGATAGATAGAGAGGGATAGGGAGATTAAACCCATAGCTACTGGTACAAACCCTCAGCCCCGAGGGTGGACTACTCCCTCCTCGTCATGGTGGCCGCCGGGATGATGAATGTGGCAACTGGTGATGATTTCCCCCTCCGGCAGGGTACTGAAATAGGGTCTAGATTGGTTTTTCGTGGCTACAAAGGCTTGCGGCGGTGAAACTTCTGATCTATCGACTCCCCTAGGGTTTTTTGAATATTTGGGAATTTATAGGGCGAAGAGGCGGCGCGGGAGGTCACCAAGGTGGGCAGAACCCACCTGGGCGTGCCTGGACCCCCAGGCGCCTCCTGGTGGGTTGTGCTCCCCTCGGAGCCCCCCCTCTGGTACTTCTTTGGCCCACTGAATGTCTTCTGGTCCAAAAAATGATGTAGGGTAGAAGCCCTAGTGGCTGATCTTTCACGATTGGAGCGGATCTCACGAAGAACAATAGTGGAAAACACGAGAGAAGAACGCTCAAATCAACGAGAAAAATCACACATGTGCTAGATCGATGAACATAAAGAGTGATACAAGATCCAAATGCAACAAAGGACGATACAAGAGGCGGTAGTTCTTCTCTGTGAGGAGGTCTTGAGGGGTCTCCCCATGAGTGAATCCACTTGGGGGATCTTCTCTGTAGAAGTTGCAGTCTTCGAAGGAGAAGGTATCAAGTGGAATACCAAAGCTCTATCTATCAAATGAGCTAAACCTATGCTAACCCTAAAACATACGTAGAAGAAGAGTATTTATAGTCTAGGGGGCGAAAGGGTACATGGCCCTCGGCCCAAGTCACTACGCGCAGGCAGGGCCGGAAGTTCCGGGGGTGTCCGGAAGTTCTGGGCGCCGGAGGTTCCGGGCAGGGGTCCGGGCTAGCCAGAGAGTTGGGACGGTGCGAGCGAAGCTGGGCTATGGGGGCGGAAGGACCGGGCCGGCCGAAAGTTCCGGTGGCCGGAAGGTCCGGGCCAGGTTCCGGGCTAACCAGAGAGTTGGCACGCCCAGGCTTGTGTGGATCGTTGGAGGCCGGAAGTTCTAGGGTGGCTGGAGGTTCGAGGGGCCGAAGGTTCCAGGCTCTAGCGAGAAGTTCCGGGCTGAACAGAGAGTTGGCGCTTGTTCCTTCTTCCTCAGCTCTTGATGTCGTAACTTGTGTGTTGTACCTGATTACACACAGTGTTTCTGACTTAGGCAACAACCATGTCTCACTCAAATGTAAGGGAAACTCAAGTAGGAGAGATGCCACCTTGGATTGAATAGCACGTGCATGAGCTCTTGTCATGGGTCCACTTGGTGCTTGGGTAGTTGGGGTCTTATCCATGGGGATGATCGTGGGATGCTCCACATCATCTCCCCCCTTCGGAAAGATCCGACCTTGGATCGAAAACCTCATCGCCATGGTAGGGATAGAGATCTTTGATGTTTAATATGTTGCTCACAGAGTATTTGTTGCATGGGATGTCGATCTTGTAGGCGTTGTTGTTGTAGCATGTGAGCACCTTGAAGGGTCCATTGGCTCGAGGTAGAAGCTTGGACTTGCGTTCGTTGGGGAAGTGGTTCTAGCGAAGTTGGAGCCAAACAACATCTCCAATGTGGAATACCATGGGTTGCTTGTTGGTGTTGATCTTGGTCGCTAGTCGTTGTACTTGGCGCTCGATGGTGTGCCTTCTATCTTCATGCAACTTCTTGAGGTAGCTCACTCATGCACTTGCGTCCATGTTGATGCGCTCTTGTAGTGGTAGAGGTAGAATGTCCAATGGGGACAACGGGTTGAAGCCGTAGACGACCTCGAAGGGGGACTTGCCGGTAGTAGAGTGTCTTGCACGATTGTAGGCGTACTCGGCAGTGGGTAGACACTCCTCCCACTCCTTGATGTTCTTCTTGATCAACACGTGTAGGAGAGTGGAGAGAGTCCGGTTTATGACCTCCGTTTGGCCGTCGGTTTTAGGATGGTATGCCGAAGGGAACAAAAGCTTAATTAGCTTGGCGCATAAGGTCTTCCAAAAGTAGCTTAGGAATTTGACGTCGCGGTCCGAGACAATCATCTTTGGCAATCCATATAGACGCAAAATTTCCCTACAAAAAAGATTTGCAACATGTGAAGCATCGTCTATCTTGTTGCATGGTATGAAATGTGCCATTTTGGAGAATCGGTCCACAACAAAAAACACAGAATCTTTGCCATTCCTAGTTCCAGGAAAACCAAGCACGAACTCCATACTAATATCTTCCCATGGGTGATATGGAATAGGAAGTGGCATATATAGACCATGGGATTGAGCTTTAGACTTAGCTTTGTGACATGTAGAGCATTAGTTGATGAAGCGTGAGACGTCGCAGAACATCTTTGGCCAAATGTTGATCTTGGAGAGCATAGCAAATGTCTTGTCGCATCCAAAGTGACCCATAAGTCCTCCATCGTGAGCCTCTTACAAAAGCAACAAACAAAGAGAAGACTCGGGTATACATAGCTTGTTAGCTCTCATTAGATAATCATTCTTGATGTAATATTGTTCCCAAGATGTATGCGTCAAACATTTGGCATAAGGGATAGCAAAAGTAGGATCATGCGCATATAAGTATTTTATGTGCTCAAAGCCAATGACATTCATTTCTAGTTGGGTAACAAGCATGCATCGACGGGAAAGTGCGTCCGCCACAACATTCTCTTTACCTTTGATATAATTGATGACATAAGGAAAAGGCTCAATGAATTCACTCCACTTAGCATGAAACTTGTTAAACTTAGTTTGGACCTTAAGATACCTAAGTGTTTCATGATCTGTGTGAACAATCAACCCATGAGGGCGGAGACAATGCTCCCAAACATGCAAGACTCTCACTAAAGCATATAGCTCTTTGTCATAGATGGGGTAGTTAAGTTGCGCTCCAAAAAGTTTTTCACTAAATTAAGCTATGGAGCACTTCTCTTTCATTAACACACATCCTTGCCATAACCGCTAGCATCGCAATGTATCTCGAATGGTTTGTAAAAGTTGGGTAATGCAAGCAAAGGGGCATGTGTAAGCAAATTCTTAAGCTCGTTGAATACGGTATCTTGAGATGGTCCCCAAACAAATGGTGCATTTTTCTTACTCAAGGCATGTAAAGGTAAAGCGATGGTGCTAAAATCCTTCACAAAGTGACAACAAAATCTGGCTAGACCAAGAGAACGTCGCACTTGTTGCAAGTTGGTTGGTTGTGGCCAAGTTTTAATAGCGTTGATCTTAGATTCATCTACATGAACACCCTGAGAAGACACAACGAAACCCAAGAAAATGAGCTTATCAACACCAAAAAGGCATTTGTCCATATTAGCATAAAGGAACTCCTTTCTAAGAGTTTGAAAAACGGTTCTAAGATGGGTGACATGATCTTTGAGAGATTTGCTAAATACAAGAATATCGTCAAGGTAGACCACAACAAATACGCCAATGTATGGGGGAAGAACGAAATGCATCACACGCACAAAGGTGTCGGGTGCTTGATAAGCCCATAGGCATAACAAGCCATTCATATAACCCGAATTTGGTCTTAAATGTGGTTTTCCATTCATCACCCTCTTGGATGCGAGTTTGGTAATAGACACTCTTAAGGTCAATCTTAGAGAAAATGGTGGCTTCGCTAAGCTCATCTAACATATCATCAACACTACAAAAAATACACTTCCGTGCTGATACGTGTTTGTCACAGAAGGTCACGCTTTGTGTCATGCATGTACATCCATGCCAAATTTATGAAAGAATACATGTTCTATCATAGAAGTGTTCCATGACATTACCAAAATTATCATCACGGAAGTGTCCACTTCCATGACGAAAAATCGCGCGTCACAGAAGTGCTTTTGTCAAGGGTGATCGACACATGGCATCCACCGTAACGGAACGCCGTTAAGCTATCGGGTCCAGTTTTGGATCCGATAACCCGTTAACAGCCCCGGCCAATGGGGATTTTCCACGTGTAAAATCATCATTGGCTGCAGGAAACACGTGTCGGCTCCCCGTTGGCACAGGTGTCACTCATCCAATGGGCGAGATGCGCTTATGAAATGTTGACACGTGGACCGGCCCAAAAGTGGCCCATAAAGTTTAAATGGGCTAGCCCAACTAAAGTCCCAAAAGATTTTGCGGTCCATAATGGGCCGGCCCAGCAAAAGGCCCACGAGATTTGGCGGACCATAATGGGCCGGCCCAGCTAAAGGCCCACAAGATTTTGCACGCCATAATGGGCCAGCCCAACTAAAGGCCCGCGAGATTTTGCGGACCATAATGGGCTGGCCCAGCTAAAGGCCCACAAGAGTTTGCAGACCGTAATGGGCCGACCCAGCTAAAGGCCCACGAGATTTCGCCAACCATAATGGGCCGGCCCAGCTGAAGGCCCAAATTTTTTTGATGAAACTAGTAGGCCGGCCAATTAACAAGATGCCATGTTTTGGGCCAAATGTCGGCCCATATTTGATCCGGTCCATTAAGAGTCTGCCACGTTTCGGGCCTAATAAAGGCCCATATGAGATCCGGCCCGTTAAAAGCCTACCACTATTTGGGCCAAATTACGGCCCGGATCAGGTCCGGCCCTTTGAGAGGCTTTGGGCTAAATTATAGCCCATATGAAATTCGGCCCGTCAACTGGACGCTATGATTTTGGGCCCACGTGATAAAGGCCCATTTAGTAATTTGGCCTGATATTAGTATCGGCCTGTTAAAGCCCCATTTAACATTTCGGCACTATATATATTTCGGCCTGTTCAAAGCCCGTCATATAGTTGGGCCTAACTATGGCCCCGTTTGCATCCGGCCTGCTCATGGACGATAATCTGATTGGGCCAAACAAGGACCGAGACAATTTTGGCCTATTATAAGCCCATGATTTGATTGGCACAATCATGGGCCAGGGTCTATTTTGGCCTGCTGTCGGCCCGTGAGCTGTTCGACACGTTTCAGTCCCAACCTACTTTTTAGCCTCCTAAAAGCCCATTGAGTTTTCTTGGGAAAATTGGGCCGGTGGTTTAGTTGACATATTAAAGGCCTGAATCTACTAGTGGGCCAGTTTACATTTAGGCCTATTAACGGTCCAAGATGACGTGGCCCATGATGTGGATTATACATAGTGATTTGCATGACGGCCCGATTATGTACCGTAATTTTACGGTTTGGCCGGTTTACTGCGAAGACAGGATATATATACAGTAAAATAACTGTTGCATCGTGAATAAGAAAAAAAACCTAGACTATACAATAAAGAAATTATGGCATATTACATCCATTGGGCATCAAAGTTCGCCACTATGATAATAAAGCACAAGCAGACAGCAGATTACATACACTGGGCATCAATGATCGCCACCAGTGCAATTAAACACGCCGACAAAATAATATACAAAACCGACATCACTTCAATAGAGTTCAAGAAAGGTTAGACCTGCTCGGGAGCTGCAGCGCAAGCAACTGAGCAAGCTGATGAGACTGCACTTGTTTGACACTTATATCCTCCTCACTCCAAAAGATAAACAAGCAAACAGATGACAGGTTTTGCACATATAAGTATCAGTGCTGACAATTCATCACATTTCTTACTGACGAATAAAGTGACACTGTTTAAAATAGCATTAACACAATATGGTATTGTTCAGGTCAAGACATGGTAGGAAATGACATTGTGAAGGAGTTGACAGCTTCACGACACCACTGGATTACAGATCAAGAACTCATAAGTATCAATGGTCAGTGTGTTGTCAATTTATTCCATTTCAGATTGGCAAAATAAGATCACTTGCTCTGTATAGTTAATTTACATGGTATGAAGAAGGAACTTGGCTCTACAACTGAAAACTTAAATTGAGAAGGACAAACTTTTGTTATGAACTATACATAATAAACTTAAAACATGCAATTTGATGCAAACAACAAAAAAATAGTTGTTGTAGTCATGCCTAACCAAATATACACAACAAAGTTTGAAGGCTTGAGAAGGACAAACTTACATTATTGGTGAAGGCAGGCTCTATAATGCCCTTGTCCATGCTGATGGGGGGGGGGGCAATTCAAGAAGTTTACCACAGAATCTTCTTCATAAGCATTGCCTTTATTCTACATTTTGTTAAGAGTAAATATAGATGTGACAATATAAGAAAAAATGGAGAATATTTAAGATAAGATGAAGAGTGATGCTACATAACCAAGTAGCTATAAATGTAAGTACAACGATATAGGCAAATGGTACAGCCAAGAGCAATGCAAAGCTAAACTTCTTTAGTACCATCGGTGTTATCCAACCTTATGGTAAGAGTAAATATAGATCTTATGTGTAGAAAATGGAGGGTAAAGGAAAATAAGCTGCAGAGTGAGGGTACATGAACAACTACCCGTCAATATAAGTACACTGATAAAGGACAGCAGGTACTTACAAGAACAATGCAGAGCTAAAAAATTTCATTGGCATTGGATATATTCTACACTAATGTACCCATTCATACAGATTAGATAATTTGGAGCGAACAATTGTTAAGCAAGCTATCATGCATACTGCTTTCACATAATGAACCAGGTATGTATGCAAGTACAGTGATACAGGACAACAAGTACTAACAAGAGCAAAGCAGCGGGCAGCATATTTGTGATATTATGTCGTTCTTTTCAAACCGAATTCTTTTTCGAGCATATTTTCTGCAAAAAAGATCCGTAAGGCACATGCGGAAAAGTAGAAGTTCAAATTGTCATGCGATATCATAGACAATACCTCATCCTCGGAACGAGACCAGTGCATAACAAGGTTTTTCCATTCAATGTCTGTCGGGGGAAATCTGCCTCCACGAACACCTATGGGGACCGAGCCCCTTTCTGGTTCGGCGGGGGGCGGAGGTCGCGCGAAGAGCGGATCGAGGCGATGCACACAAGGGGTATACCCAGCTTCGGGCCGCACGGATGCGTAAAACCCTACTGCTGCTTTGTGGTTTGTATTGTGTTCTTGTTCGGGAGCGCTGAGTGCTACAGTACACTCAGGCAACTAATCAGACCGAGCGTGAGTGGCCTCCTCCTTCCCCCTCCCCACGTTGCGCATGGGGCCTCCTTTTATATGCGTAAGGGGTTACCCACAGGTGGCAACGTAGGCGGGGGTAAAACTGGAAAACGCTGTGTTGGGTACACCTGTTTGCATAGTGCTATCATACCTAACTCTGACAGCAGGGGACAAGGGCATTAAATGCCCGTCTGGGTCGCCCAAAGAGTGCAGAAAAGGGGCCGTCAGGGGCGCCACCGTTTGCCACGACGGCTACCCTGTCAGTGTTGCTTCGCCACCGCATGCCCCTGGCTGCGCAGCCTCTCGCCACGTACGCCTGGAATGGCCCCAGAGCGACGCGTGGGTGGATGAGCTGGAACGCAGGCGCGGGGTGGTGACTTGCCGCGGCAAGCGCCTTGCCGCGGTCGATGCCTTGTCGCGCCTGGGAGCTTGTTGCTCACCGGTCCTTGCCGGGACGCGTGGCGCGTCGCAGCAAGTCTCTTGTCGTGCCCTGGTCGGCCTTCCCGGCAAGCTCCTCTTGCCGGGGCCTTGTGCTTCAATCGGCCGTCCCGGCAAGCTCCTCTTGCCGGGGCCTTGCTTTCTTCGGGTGGCCTTCCCGGCAAGCTCCTCCTGTTGGGGCCTTGGCTCAAATACTTTGTTCTTGGATGGCCCCAAAAAGGGACCATGGAGAGTTTTGGCGATCGCCTGGCAAGCCTTGCCGTGGGGTGCTACGGCTGCCCGTGCACAAGTTTGGGGTACTAAGGTACCCCTACTTTAGTACACCGATAGGAGCCCCCGGGCCTGGGCCATACACGGTGCCGAGCGCTGTTGGGCCAGGCCCAAAACTGTGCACGGGCACGCGCGGCCTGGGTCACGCTGCATCTTCTTCTGCATCCACCATGTCCTCCACGAACGGCACGCGTCGAACGCGGCATCGTGGGGAGAGGCGTGCGTGACGTGGGCGGCGTGCGCGGGGCTGGGCCCCGCAGGCATGCATCACGTCGCAATAAAGGGGGACGGTTCGCGCCATCTCCATAAGTGGAGGGAGGCGTGGAGGCGTGGCTCGTTTGCTGGACGGGGCCGAGGCACAGTTTTCGAGGTGTCCGCTCCCCACGATCACAGGGTGAGGGGAGGTCGCCTCATCCGTCGCTTCCATGCACCTGGAGTCGCGGATGGTGGAGGCAGGAAACCGGGCCGTCGCGGGTCGAGGCAGCAGGCCGGTCCCAGTCGCCTGCTCTTCCTGCGTCTTGATTGGCTGAGCGGGGCGGCCGAGCCCCCACCCTGCTCCTTTATAAAGAGCAAGAGGGGGCGACGGAAACCCACACTCCTTCATCTTTGCTTCCCTTCAGCTTCTGATCCCCTCTCTCCATTCGCCATGGAGAAAGGGAACCCTGGTCCTTCATCGGTGGCGGCGAGGGTCGCCGCTAGGCAACGCGCCCCTCCTCCCCTTGCACCCGCGGTGGCAGAGCCAACCGTAAGGGGAAGGGGGAGGGGGCGAGGTCGTGGACGAGGCTGAGGCGCTCGGGGACGAGGCGGACGGGGCGACGCGCCGGCCTCGCCCCCGCCAGCGGCTCCTCTTCTCACGGCAGTCCACATCGGGGACGACCCTTGCGAGTTCTTCGTCAGGCTGCGCCGGGCGCCTCGTCGTCGCCTCCGTCTCCCGGCTCCCTTCGCAAGCGTGATGGAGATGGAACAACTCGAGACGCTAAGACTGCGCATGAGGGGCTGCGGGATCAGCGGCACGCGGGTCCATGTTGAGTCCCCAGCCCCCGGCGTGATGTATCTTGGTCGAGGGTGGAAGACGTTCGCCCGTATCCACAGCTTGATGGAGGGGTTCACCCTCCATTTTAAGTTGATGGAGGGCGATCTCCTCTCCGTCAAGGTCTTCGGGTGCTACGGGACCCGGGCCCGGTGCTGCGTGGATAGCTCCTCCGACAGCGAAGGCTCCTCCTCGAGCGAGAGTGACGAGGAGGGGAGAGACATCGAGGACGAGGGTAGCGGTCGTCGGGATGACGGGTCCGACTAGGCGTCGGTCGCGGCTCCGTGTGGCACCGGCGACCCCATCATCCGTGTCGCCGGCTCCTTGAGCTTCTCGGGGTCGTCTCCTTGGCGGTTGGCGTAGGGAGGCTGCGGAAGAGTAAGAGGGCGGGCGGCAAGGCCGTCAACTCGGAGTACGAGGGCACGGCGCCCTCGACAGCGTGCTGACGTCCTGCCGCCTCGTCGAGCCCTGCTTTCGGCGCCGCCGTCACCGTCCAGCTTTCAGACGGCCCCCGGGGTGTTCTCTTGGTGTCATCTGCCACCCGTAGCTCGTCTAGACGCCCCTTTTGCCCTTTTCGCCTCCTTGTCCTACGTCCTGAGGAGAGAGACAAGAAAGGGATTACGGGCACCTTATCTCTTTTTAACTTGTAAGCCTTCAGGCTTTAGTTGCATTTAAAGCTTGTAATCCCATCTCTCATGTTTTTCATTCTCTCTGGACTGTACCTGAGCGGAATGTTTTTTTTATGAAAAGGGGATGTTCGCCAGGCCATTTGTCTCGCGGGTAAAACCCACGCCAAGGAGCGAATCCTTTATATCGTTAAGATATACACTTCTTTGCCCGGCAACAGGCCCTGCCGTCTTCCCGCGCCACTCGACCTTTCTCACGCCTTTGGCGGAGGCAGGGATGAGGTGGGTTCGGGCTCCTCACTCCGTCCCTTTGCCGCCGCGGCTACTACCAGAACTGGCCCCAGGAACGCGCTCTGGAGCCCAGAGTTAAGGGAGCACGGCAGCTTTTTAGGAAGGAACAAGGCTTTTGCATTCCTCAGTCCATAAGAGAATGCATGACAAGGGATGAGAAACTTATCTGGGATTGCAGCCCCCGGCAACTTTGGCTTGCCGCGAGCGAATCTTTGTACTTGCAGCCCCCGGCAACACTGGTTTGCCGGGGACCAGATGCTGGTCCGCCCTTCTTCTCTTCTTCGTCCTTAAGCGGTCTGGCCAGGATATGCAAAACCCTGCGAACCAAAGGAAATGAAAGAACAGGAAAAAAGGACGCAGACCCAACCTCTAAGCTAGGGGTTAGCAGCTGTTAGGCACTATCAACCCTAACCAAGGACGAGACTCGACTCAGCATGCATGCTAAAACTTAGGGTGCCAGCGCTTCATTTACTGCTGCTCAGGGTCTGCGCCTGGCTTTGTACAAAGGATTACATGCAACAACGGCAAGACTTGTACAAAAGGGTGGTTGCCGGACGGGGTCCGACAACCGCGCCTTACGGGTAAAACTTACGAAGATGCTCAATATTCCAGGAGTTGCTCACCGGAGTGCCATCTTCGGTCTCAAGGCGGACAGCGCCGGGCCTCGTGACTCGTCTCACCCGGTAAGGGCCTTCCCACTTCGGCGTCAACTTGTTATGATTCTTGGCGGACGGAGCGCGCTGAAGAACAAGGTCGCCTTCCTCGAAGCTTCTGGCTTTATCTTTGCGGCTATGGTAGCGACGCAAAGCTTGCTGGTAGCGAGAGGCTCGCACAGCAGCCTGAAGACGATCTTCCTCAAGGAGCAGCGCGTCATCTTCACGCGGCCGCTCTTGCTCAAGCTCATCATAAGCGAGCACTCGAGGTGACCCGTATACGAGTTCCGTGGGGGTAACTGCTTCTGCTACATAGACTAGAGCAAATGGTGTTTGGCCAGTGGCTCGATTTGGCGTCGTTCTGATCGACCAAAGAGCCACCGGCAGCTCCTCGATCCAGTTTCTTCCGCACTTGTGCAGCCTGTCAAAAGTTCTGGTCTTGAGCCCGCGCAGCACTTCGGCATTGGCCCTCTCCGCTTGATCGTTGCTCCTGGGATGAGCAACAGAAGCGAAGCAGACCTTGGCGCCGAGATCTTGGACGTATTGCATGAAGGCGCGGCTCGTGAACTGCGTACCGTTGTCGGTGATGATCCTGTTGGGGATCCCGAAGCGGCAAACAATCGACCTGAAGAACTTGACTGCTGACTGTGCTGTCACCTTCCTCACTGGTTCCACTTCCGGCCACTTTGTGAACTTGTCGATTGCGACGTACAAGTACTCAAAGCCCCCGACAGCTCGGGGGAAGGGGCCGAGGATGTCGAGCCCCCAGACCGAAAATGGCCAGGATAAAGGGATCGTCTGGAGAGCTTGAGCTGGCTGGTGTATCTGCTTGGAATGGAACTGGCACGCTTCACACTTGGTTACTTGTGCAGTTGCATGCTGGAGGGCTGTCGGCCAGAAGAAACCTTGCCGGAACGCTTTGCCGGCAAGTGCTCTTGCGCCAATGTGGTGACCACATATGCCTCCATGTATCTCTGCCAACAGCTTTTGCCCGTCTTCCCGGGGAATACACTTCAATTTCACACCGTCGCGCCCTCTTCTGTACAGCGTGTTGTCGATGAACTGGTACATACTCGAGCGCCGGGCTACTCTTTCCGCTTCTTCTTGTTCTTCGGGAAGTTCTCCGTTCTGGAGGAATTGGACAGTCTGCTGCGCCCATGCTGGAGCCTGTGGCTCGACAACAAGGACTGAAGGCACGTCTGCTGCTGCGGGAACGTCCGCTTCTACGGCGAGGATCTGGGGCTCAGCCGGAGCTTGATGTTCCCCGGCAAGCTTGCCGGAGCAAAACTTGTCGGGAGCGCCTGCTTCTACGGAACAAACCCTGGGGTTTGCCGGAGCAGACGGCTCCTCAGCGCTCTTGGCGTCGATCTTGGGGACCTTCTTGGCGGCGGCTCCGGGGAGCTTTGCCGGAAGATAGTCGCCGGAGACCAACTTCCTCTTCTTGCTCTGTCCGGTCGATGGTGTTACGGATGGCTGAGTCAGCTTGAGCACAAAGGTTCCTGGCTCCAAAGGTAACTTAAGTGCTGCGCACTTTGACAGGCCATCAGCAACGTCGTTCTCAGCTCTTGGAATGTGTTCCATTTGCAGGCCGTCAAAGTGCTCCATGTAGGCTTCCACATTTCTGTGGATTTGCGGCTCAAAAGCGGTATGGAAAACCCTCGCAAACATCGAACCAGCATTCTTCAAACCGAAAGGCATCCGTATGAAACAGTACATGCCACATGGAGTGATCAGTGTGGTCTTTTCCTCATCTTCTTCAGCCATGAAGATCTGATGGTATCCTGAGTATGCGTCAAGAAATGAAAGCAGGTCACATCCGGCAGTGGAGTCAACAATCTGGTCAATGCGCGGCAAGGGAAAGGGATCTTTGGGACAAGCTTTGTTAACATCGGTAAAGTCGATGCAAAGCCTCCATTTCCCATTTGCTTTGCGCACGACAACAGGATTGGCCAACCACGTCGGATGGAGCACACCTCTGACAAGGCCAACCGCTTCCAACTTCTTGATCTCTTCTGCGATGAAATCTTGGCGCTCCACCGCTTGCTTCCTGACTTTTTGCTTGACGGGCCGCGCATGAGGACAGACGGCGAGGTGGTGCTCAATCACTTTCCTGGGAACGCCAGGGATGTCAGATGGTTGCCAGGCAAACACATCAACATTCGCCCGCAGGAAAGCAACGAGCGCGCTTTCCTATTTGGGGTCGAGAGTGGCGCTGATGGTGAAGGTACCACCAGTGCCGTCCTCCTTGGCGGACACCTTCTTGGTCGTCAGCGGGACTGCCATTGACTTCTTAATCTTGCCGGTGGAGCTCGATGGCGCGTCCTCGACGGTAGCGCAGCACTCCGAAGAGGTGCGCTTTGCCGGAGTGGGTACCAGAGCACTTGCCGGGCTTGGTCTTCTTCTTCCCTCCGGGAGCTTCAGCGGCAAGTGGCTTGTGATCCGTCGCGGCTGCTGCTTCCCGGTAGATCTTATCGGCACAGATAAGGGCATCCTTCTTGTCGCCGGGGACAAAGATGACGCTTATCGGGCCTGGCATCTTGAGCATGTTGTATGCGTAGTGAGAGGCCGCCATGAACTTGACGAGCGCCGGACGGCCGAGAATTCCATTGTAGGGCAATGGAAAATCGGCAACGTCAAAAGTGATCCTCTCTGTCCTGAAGTTCAGCTCGCTGCCAAATGTCACTGGCAACGTTATCTTCCCCTTCGGCTTGCTCCTTCCCGGGTTGATTCCTTGCAACGTGCCGGTCTCATCGAGCTCGCTGTCGGGGACTTGGAGTTTCTGGAGCACAGCGGAGGAGATCAGGTTCAAGCCGGCCCCGCCATCGACTAGCATCTTAGTGACCTTGAGGTTGCGGACTGTTGGTGAGACCAACATCGGCAAGCACCCGATCGCAGTTGTGCGGTCAGGGTGGTCCTCAATATCGAAGATGATAGGCGTGCTGGACCATTTCAGAGGCTTGCGCGACTCGACGGGTGGTTCCGCTGCATTGACTTCCCGCGCCCACTGCTTGAGCTGGCGGTGAGAAGTATGCAGAGAAGCACCACCGTCTACGCACAAGACCTCTGTGGCTTTCTAAAACTCCTGCTCACTGGTCTCGACATCATCCATGTCTTCGTCTTCGTCGTCGTCTTCGTCCTTGTCGCGGCCGCGGGGAGGTCTGTCTGCTTGCCGCTGCTTGTCCTTGTCGCGGCGTCCTCCCTGGCTGGGGCGTTTCGTGCCGGATCCTCCGCCACCTCCCCGGGCTCTCTCCTTGTCGCGTCGCTCGTACTCGGCCTTTTGCAGCTCGACGAGCCGCTCGACCTGCTTGCAGCTCTGGAGGTCATGGCCCTTGGTGCGGTGGATCTTGCAGTACTGTTTGTTGGTGTCGTCCCGCTTGTCGGCGACCGCCACAGCCTGGCAGTTGGCGCATCCGGCAACCTCCTTGCCGGAGCTACCAGCCTAGGCCTTCTTGGCGGCGCCTTCTTCACCGGACTTCTCAACAACCAGCACTTCTTGGCTCTTCTTCTTCCTAATACTCCGCCGCCGGTTCTTCCTTGCCGGGGCGGTATCCTCACTGTCAGATTCTCCTGCTCCAGTGTTCTCTCCAGGGAGTTTCCTTCCTTCCTCAGCACGTGCACACTTGTCGGCCAGGGCATATAGCTTGCTGACGTCTTTGATCTTGCACATCGCCATCTCCTCACGCATCCTGCGGTTACGCACGTTCTGATGGAACGCGTTGATGACCGCGGCAGGGTGGACGTCTGGGATGTTGTAGTGTACGCGGCTGAATCTCTGGATGAACTTGCGCAAGGGTTCCCCTTCCTTCTGGACGAGCAGATGAAGGTCGCTCGCTTAGCCATGCGGTTTGTGGCCGCCTGTAAAGGCGCCAACAAACTGATGGCACAAGTCTGTCCAGGAGGTTATGGAGTTATCCAGCAAGTGCATGAGCCAGGATCTGACGTTGGATTTGAGTACCAGCGGGAAGTAGTTGGCAAGGATCTTGTCGTCTCGCCCTCCAGCAACCTGCACCGCAATGGTGTAGATGCTGAGAAACTCCGACGGATGCGACTTGCCGTCGTACTTCTCTGGTACGTCTGGCTTGAAATTCTTCATGCTGGGCCACTGGACTTGCCGCAGCTCATGGGTGAACGCAGGGCAGCCTACCGCGTACGGTAGGTTGCCTGGTCCCCCCGGCGCATGCATGTCGACAGAGGGCCCAGCGCGCTGGTCTGATTGACGCCGCGCTTCTCTTCGACGCTCGATGCGAGTACGAGCGTCCTCTTGCTCTCGTTCGTGAAGGACTTGGCGTTGATCGCGACGAGTTCGCGGATTTGATGACGCGGTGGAGTCGTTGTCGTGATGGTTCCGGCGAGTCGGCGATCTTGGCCTTTGGGGCGGGGAATGCACGGTGGTCGCACCCCCACCGGTCTTGGCACCATCGGTTCTCGCCTGGCCGACCTGCCGCGGCTGCGACGCACTATGCTGCCGCGGGGTGTCGCCGTTAGCGAAGCCGATGAGACTCTGTATCGTGGCCCTCCAGTCGTCGAGCTTGTCCGCCGTTGGAGGGTAGTCTAGGAGGAGTTGAGCTCGTGCTAGAGCTTCTGCTAGAGTGGCGGGCAGCGATGGCGAGCAGCGCGTGGAGCGGGATGTGCTCGAACTTCTAACTATGTTAGAAGGACCAGCACCCGGGCCAGGCAGTCGCGCCACGCTCGTGCCAACACGTTGGTGTGTATGCTGGCCTTGAGCACCCTGGGATCCGCCAGCTCGATCTGGGTCCAGCGAGCGTATGGTACCGTGAGTGCCAAGACGCCGGTGGTCCCGTGCCTCCTGAGAGGGGCGCGGTGCATGTTCGGACGCCGTGGCACCATGAGCTGGCTCGGCGCCGCCCGTTCCGCCGCCGGTGCCGTCCCCACCACCTGTTTGCTCCAGGGGCGGTGGGTTCGACGCGGACGGACCAGCCACCTCCGGAGCCTTCTTCTTCGGTGGCATGTCGATGAAGATGATGGAGATCTAGCCTACGCAGACGCCGGATCAGGTTCACACAACCTCGACGCCCCCTACCTGGCGCGCCAAAGGTGTCGGGGGAAATCTGCCTCCACGAACACCTATGGGGACCGAGCCCCTTTCTAGTTCGGCGGGGGGCGGAGGTCGCGCGAAGAGCGGATCGAGGCGATGCACACAAGGGGTTTACCCAGCTTCGGGCCGCACGGATGCATAAAACACTACTGCTGCTTTGTGGTTTGTATTGTGTTCTTGTTCGGGAGCGCTGAGTGCTACATTACACTCAGGCAACTAATCATACCGAGCGTGAGTGGCCTCCTCCTTCCCCCGTCCCACGTTGCGCATGGGGCCTCCTTTTATATGTGCAAGGGGTTACCCACAGGTGGCAACGTAGGCGGGGGTAAAACTGGAAAACGCTCTGTTGGGTACAGCTGTTTGCATAGTGCTATCATACCTAACTCTGACAGCAGGGGACAAGGGCATTAAATGCCCGTCTGGGTCGCCCAAACAGTGCAGAAAAGGGGCTGTCAGGGGCGCCACCGTTTGCCACGACGGCTACCCTGTCAGCGTTGCTTCACCACCGCATGCCCCTGGTTGCGCAGCCTCTCGCCACGTACGCCTGGAATGGCCCCAGAGCGACGCGTGGGTGGATGAGGTGGAACGCAGGCGCGGGGTGGTGACTTGCCGCGGCAAGCGCCTTGCCGCGGTCGATTCCTTGTCGTGCCCGGGAGCTTGTTGCTCACCGGTCCTTGCCGGGACGCGTGGCGCGTCGCAGCAAGTCTCTTGTCGTGCCCTAGTCGGCCTTCCCGGCAAGCTCCTCTTGCCGGGGCCTTGTGCTTCAATCGGCCGTCCCGGCAAGCTCCTCTTGCCGGGGCCTTGCTCTCTTCGGGTAGCCTTCCCGGCAAGCTCCTCCTGCCGGGGCCTTGGCTCAAATACTTTGTTCTTTGATGGCCCCAAAAAGGGACCATGGAGAGTTTTGGCGATCGCCTGGCAAGCCTTGCCGTGTGGTGCTACGGTTGCCCGTGCACAAGTTCGGGGTACTAAGGTACCCCTACTTTAGTACACCGACAATGTCTTCTAAATTTAGCACAGGAGACTTCACCAGAAATTCGTTTATAGACTTGCCATCAAAGTGTGATTTCCTCAGGTAACACCGATACTGCTACAATGCTTCCTTGAAAAGCGCAAGCAAGCTTTGCTCATCATGACTATCCAGATTGACCCTCGCCCACTTACAACAATGTAATGTAAATCATTGATGTGTTTAGTAAGCAGAAAACAGGAAAATAATAACCATGAATAATAGCACTTACGCGTAAGTGGGACAGGAAGATGTGAAAATGGTGTTTGACTTCACTATAATCTTTCCATGATGGGAATATATGCACGTAGTCCCTAACAACATTGAAAGCATTGTTTTTTAAACTACGAATAATTGGAATGGGGTTCCAATCTACAGTAATTGGCCGTGTCTGCAGTTGGGATAGGTCTTCGGTCGGTGGACTTGATGTACTTTTTGCTGGAGTGGGATTTTTCTATGGTACTGCTGGTGCTTTGGCAACTGAAATCGGCATACCTTTTGCTGGAGTGCAGGTCCTGTGTGGTGGGGCTAGTGGTGTGGCTAGTGAAGTATGGGTACAGTCTGCTGGAGTCGGTCCTACGTTTTGTGTCACTGGTTGTACAACCAATATAAGTGGGGCGCTGTCTGATTTCTCCGGCACAACCACATTTTTCAAGGACCTTGCTGGTACTCCTTCAGGTTCGGCAATCACCCTCTTCCATTTTGATGTCTGATGCACAAGAATAGCATTTGAGTGGAAAAACATGGTATGATGATAGATGGAATATGTATTGATAATGGATGGGCATGGCATCTCGACATATATGATGAGTAAACTAAGCAGATGGCGGTGCAACAAAGTAGAAGAAATGCAAAACAACATATGCAAGATACGCGCAATCAATAAAACCTTGCCAAATTAGAACATGCACCTTGATGGGTGAACAGGACAGGCCATCTGCCTTTGACTCCTCGAGGTTAGAATAGTCATTAGGATCATATTCTGAACAAGAATCAACAGGTGGGGAGCGTATGAGTTTCATTGCATCCAGAATGGCACTCAATGCCTTGGTGCCAATTTTGTAAGTCATTGCAGTGTTTAGCTTCAAGAGTGGACTGCTGCTAGTGCGACACAAAGCAACTACACAGATCATAGTGTAGATATAACGGGAAAACCATAAGCATCAGAGTAAAATCAGCAAAGTGGAACTTGCTGGAATATATGTGCTAGTATTGCCGGTACGGCTAGAAAGGCTTCGGATACCAGCTCTCTTCAACTGAAGGTGCGGTACTGTTAATATCAGTGTAACTCTCAAAGGCGACACAGCTCCCCGCATTTCCTTGCTATTCTTATAGGATTCAAGTGGGCAGGCCACTACAAATCCTATTCCCATGTTTACAAAATCCTACGAATCAAAGAGGCCCGAAGAGTTCAAAGTGTCCATCACAACCGACCATATAGAGCTCGACACTACAATTATCCCTGCTCATCTTCACTACAAGGAACATACTGTATCACTATCATACTCCCTCCGTTCCAAAATATAAGTCTTGGTAGAGATTTCCACTATGGATCACATACAGATGTATCTAGATACATTTTAGAGTGTAGATTCACTAATTTTGCTCCATATGTAGTCCATGGTGGAATCTATACAAAGACTTGTATTTAGGAACGGAGAGAGTACTTATTAAAGAAGAACGAAAGAGGAACATGCTAAAGAAGAGCAAGCAGATTTTGGATAATAAAATGTTCGTTGCGCAGTGCCCACACATGATGAACCAGAGCGCATTAAGAAAGCAACTCCCTGTTGTCTCTCTATATGTGGTGCACGTGCTTTTTCGAAAGTAAAGTAGGAACATTAGCTGACCAATTAAATGTTATCTGTTTTAGCAATATCAGCATCATATTAGATTCATACTTGAGCAACAAGTTTGGAATTATGAGTGGCACGTTATTTAGCTTGATGGATTCACGAGCAGTGCTAAGCAGGTACGATGATGGTACTGAATATAAAGGCATGTTTGCATGGAAGTCACATGACTTCTGTCATTTGGGTCAGTCGACCATTTCAGGCGGTTGGATGAAGATCCTACGTCTCCTAACCCTTCTTCTTCCTCGTCTCTGATTCTTCCCATACAGAACACCGCATAGGCCGCCGGCCGGACCACCGCCCCCCATCGCCCGTGTTCCTCCGCCACCCCACCCTCCACCCCCGCCCGCACCCATGTTGAGTTTTCTTCATTGGGCGAGGCCCCTCCACCGCCCCCACAACCACCATCCCCACCCAAGCCCCTTCGTTCGCACCGGCGAACTCCAGCGAGCTCTGAAAAATCGACTGACCCAATTTTGAAATTTAGTCTACTGTGATTTAACTAGTGTGGAATATAAAAGGGGAAAACCATAAGCATTGGGAGTATAGTGTTGAGCGTGCCATGGCGGATCTGAAGGTGCAAACCGGACAAAGGCAACTTCGCAACCAATGTTTGCTTTCAACTAGCAAGTAAGTGATGGACAAGAAATCAGAGTAAAGCAGTGGCGATGCTGCGATAAATAAGTTGAGAAGATACAAAAGAGTACTGCCTCTGGTGCGGCGACGTGTATGCATCTGCTGAGAATTTGACGGTGCTGCGGTAGCGACTGCTGTCGGCGGCATGGAAGCAGATCTAGGAGGGTAGACGGTGGCGACGGGGAGCGGTGGATGAGAGGGTCGTAGGAGCGGCGCCGACAAGGTGGACGACGGCGGGGATGAAGCGAGAGGACGGGATGCAAGGATCCCTGTCCGAAGCCGTGGATGAGAGAGGTCGATCTCTTGTAATGGACGGCGGCATCGGGTTATCAGCTCCGGCATGGTGGAGGAGGACGGCGGTGGATGGGGTGGCGGACGGAGGAGGCTGGGGTGGAGAGGGTGTTTTGGCGCCCACGGAGTACGAATGGGGAAATGTATGTAGAGAGGAAGGGGGAACCATGTCTTCAGGGCGTGCTTGTCTCAAATGTGAGGAAATTTACAAACTTAGCCCCCGTTTCAAATTTCCTACATCACAGCAATATTAGTCGGTTGGGGATAGGACAATAATCTGGCATACACCGAATATTCGCCGACGAGAGTTTGTTTTTGGCACCCACTGTGTATGAATCCGGGAGGGAGACGATTTCGGCCGAGGACACACTGTGTTTTGGCGCCCACCGTGTATGAATCCAGGTGAGAGGCGGTTATGTCACATTTGAGTGAAATTACAAACCTACCCCTATCAAAACCTATAGAAATCGAGCAGATAGGATTTGCGTGGCAGGGATAGGCAGTAGTAATTTCCATCTCGCAGATTTTGGTTTCGGGCGGTTACTGCGACTTTCCCCGCTTAGTTCAAATTTTGCAGAGTCCACGTTTGCCGTCCCAACTCAATTCGAATCATGTTTGTATTCTGTTTTTTTCAGGCGGAATCCATTTTCGATTGAAATAAAATTCTATATACATCATTTTTTATATATACTTTCAAAAGCACAACACCCTTTATACATAAATATGGTTTACAAATGGCATGATCTCAGATTCATAAGGTTGTATCCATAAATTTGGATTTTCAAATATTTGAAACCACTTTATGTTGATATCCAATGTATGCATTCTCGCTAACTGTCTCCAATTAATGTGTGTTTCATGCGGGTTTTTTTACTTCTCAAACATCTATAATATGTTTCACACACGCAACATAGTGTAATCCCGTTTAGACATTAGTTGCATATAAACCATGCATTGTTTCTAATTAAAGAATCAATGGATCACCAATATTGATAAACTATATAACATTACACGTGTCCCCAAATTCAAATGAATATGCATGTTTGATACACCAATTTGCGTTATGATATTATCGATGTCGTGATCTCCAGTTTAAATATTTGAATTCTATTTAATCTTGATATTCGTTTCATATAACTATCACTCATGCTTATATATGACTATCTCTCTAGACCTATAGGCATTCATCGTCTCTCGGGTATCTCTCGTGCTACCTGTATGTCGACAATGATCTTTTATCTTCGTAACACACTAACGGTACTCTCTCCCTCGACCTTCATCACTCTATCTCTCTCTAAGTATATCTCTCTCCCTGCTATGTGTCTCGAACTATGATTCTCCATGGGGAATCTCTTTCTCTCACACAAACACAAAACTTTGTCTCCCCGGGTCTCATTTCTCTCTACTATTCCCCAATGTGCCACTCGCACACCCCTCATATAGAGATGTCTTTCGCTCCTTAGGTATGAGAACCGACGACTCTTCCTCTTAAATATCTCTTTCTCACACACAAACACAAACTCTGTCTCCTAGGGTCTCATATTTCTCCACTGTTCTCTTGTATGTCGCTCACACACTCTCTCTCTCCCTAGAGATATCTTGTGTTCCCTCATATGTCTCTCTAGCTATCACTCTTGTTGTGAAATATCTTTCTCTCTTGCAGACACAAAACTCCGTCTCTCGGGATCTCATTTCTCTCCGATATTTGTTTGTATGTGAGTCACATGCACCCTTTCTTCATCTCTCTAAAACCCACACACATAACCCAGGCTTCTGACCCACTCGAATCCTATCTCTAACGCACACTAACTAGCATCTTTATCTTTCTATTTATCTGTTTCTCCATCAACCTTCTTTCATTTATAGGTTGATCTCTTGTGCACAATCGTTGTACCTCACTCCCTCTGCTCACCTTAGATGCATGCTCCAGCCCACGCCACTATCTCTTAAAGACAAATACACATGCTCAATTGTCGGGCCTTCTTCCCTGCACTCTCACATGCATGCATATTGTCATACCGGTCCGTCTCTCCCATGTCGTTGATCTTGTGACTTATGTCTTCTTTATTTTATCTCGATAATGCGCGCGCGCACACACACACATCCCACATATACATGTATACCTCTCACACATGCACGTTCAAGGTCTCTAGGTCTCCATACGTAGTTAATTACCCTCAACCCTAACGCCACATCGAATCGTTCCCTTCTTGCGTGCACATAACTTCCGCCTGGATGGGTAAAACACACACTCACACTTAACAATCTCCTTCTAGCTACCCCCCTCTCACTCTTCCCCTATATCTCCGAAACCAATAAGACCATCCCTTCGTTTAATTCCCGCCTACATGCACCATTGATATATAGTAGTCTTCCTCGGTCTCTTGAACAAACACGTTCTCTCGATGTTGACTCCTCTCACGCGCACACACCTTCTCTTCCCTCTCTACGGGCATTTTCTCTCTCGCACCCCATCGTTGGTGGCCTCTGCCATACACATCACCTCTCTATGATGAAGCCATGCACACTTAAATTACATCCGCCACTGAGGACCCCGCGACACACACACACACACACAAACACACACACACACACACACACACGCACGCACGCACGCACCCAGCCACCCACACACGCAAACACACACACACACACACACACTAAGACTCCATCACACACACATGCACACACACACACTAAGACTCCATCTCTCTCTCTCCCTCTCTCTCACACACACCCCCCCCACACACACACACTAAGACTCCAACTCACACACACATGCTCTAGGAGGAGCATTTGTTCCTACCACCCTTCATCCAACCTTACCCGTATGACAAACAATCACCTTAATTTACTTGTATAACATGGACAAATTCCACTTTACTTAAGTAGTTAGCAAACTTATCATCTGTACCCTTATAAAAAACCGAGTTGGCGATGATGGTGTGCCTGCCATCTTGTAATATAGATCGTCTGATCTATATCTGATGGACAGAAAGAAAACTATGATAATTTTACAAAAGATACCTGCACCTCTATCCACATCCTTATCTCCCACAACCTCATTGCTGAGCAATTAAAAAATAAAGTCTCTGGAACAATCTAGCATGGTGGCCGCTGCCGCCTGCTGGCGCCGTCCATCCCCATGCCTCTGCCCATTCCGACCGCCAGTCACCACCACGCTCCACTCCTCCTCACCTTATCTCTCATCTTTCATTTTTTTGATGACATTCTCGAGATACCAGTTTTCTGATAAAATTATTGAAATATCATTAGTTTTTACACATGGGATTACTCTTGCATGGGTAAATCACAACAGGTGTTTTGTAAAAAATGCATATTGATGTTCTGTGCAATGCACGAGCATCTTGCTTGTAATTATATAACGCAAATCACGAGCAGGAAGTGACAATTTTTTTTACACAACCACGTTAACATGGCCACGTAAATCACTAGCTAAAGTAAATACCATTATACTTATATCCCGATGCAAAAGGTTGAGTACATGTCCGAAGAGTAGAGTCGCACACACGCACTCTATCTCTCAGAATCACACACACCCACACACACACACACACCAGTTACGTGACGCCCACTTAAGCAGACACATATGTTACAATTTGTGCACCCGCGGGTACACGTGATGCTGCACATTTACTTAAGCTGGACGGTGAACCCAAATAGTAGTTGCATTCATTCCCCTCCCGCCGCCTCTTCTCTGGTTGCTGTCGCCCAGTAGCCATGGCCCGGCCAAAGGTAACAACATATGCCATACTCCCGCCGGAGCGGCGCTTTAATCTGGAAATTTTAGTGGTCATGCATGCATCTTTTTGTGCTAGCACTCCTATATAAGGGTTGACCGGTCGCTTCCTGCGGACGTGCACGGGCGGTGGAAGAGGAAGGAGAAGGGAAGCGGGCTATGGAGTAACGTTTTTCACCACAATTTCTTAGGAAACTGAGTGCAATAATTGAGTAGTTTTGCAAACTACCAGTACTACACCTGAAATGGTTCAAAACCTATACTCCCTTGCCAGCGCGCGCTTCCCGCATGAAACGGTCAGCGTCGCCCTAGAGGGTTAGTGCCGCATTAATGCCCAGCCAGAGCGGAGGCAACCTCTCACTGGCGCCGGCTTTGAAGCGGCACGACGGCCGAGAGAGCGCCGCTTCCCAGTGCACGCGACTGCTCCGCGTCGAGGCTGGCCATAGGCCCTGTTTGGATCCATGATTTAGAGTTAGTTTGAGCTAGTTGGGGCTCAAATCACCCTAAAGTATCCAAGCATGAGGGTTTAAATTGGAGCAAGTTGCACCGAACCCACCAAAAAAAACTATCCCACCCAAGAGGTGCTAACTGGAGATAGTTCTCATTGGGACCACTGAAAAATCACTTTTCTCTCTCCATCAAGTGCATTTGTTGTCAATCTAACCCTGTCATCCAAGTGCCTCTTTGTCTACAGTTAGTTCAAGGTTAGTCATGAGTTAGTCTAACCTCTATCTAAGTTAGAGTATCCAAACTGGAGCAGTATAGGACATGCAAGTTGCTCAAAGCATACAGTCAAATTCCTACGTGAAAGGATTTTTTTTCTTTTTGAAGACGGAACGTGAAAGGAATTTTTTTAGAATGCTCTTGGCATGTCGCTAACATGTGATGAGTTAATTGACCTCAATAGACGGCAAAAACGCCAGCCCGCTGCACTTTGAGAGAGACGAGGAGGGAGAAGCGATACGGGCAGCTGGATTACTAGAGATAGGTGTCGCACGGAAGCCAAGAAATAAGGTGATAGCATGGGTTAGCCATGTACTAGTAATGATGTAACTACACTGGGCTGCCGTGTTTCGTACTCTTCCAGTCCATTGTGGAGATGATTGGTTGATTTTATATCGCTGAATAATATCAAATATTATGAGTGCAGACGCTCCACCACGAGGTTCCTTGCTCCTTCTCGGTCGTCGGGAATCTATGTTCTTCCACTCTATTTTTTTACGTGAGCTTAGTTCATCCTTTTGCCAACACGCGAGACATCTAGCATCAAGGTTCACGTGTCATGCAAGGATCGTTCCATCTATATGAAGAACACGTAGGACTGGAACTACGAGACGGACATGTACCCAGGAGTGGACATGCGAACCTGTGTAATGTAGCGCGGTAAGTGAAGTAGAAAGGCACAAATAGTATGAACATGCATGGGATATAGGCATTTGTCTCTTACTACATGCAATGCCCGGTGATGTTATGGAGTACGTGACTAAGTACTCAACTACTACTATATTAATTGGAGGCACATATTAGGAATGTGCAGTCATCTTGGCATAGTACTCTTTATAATCGAGTACTACTATATGCTCCTAAGTGGGAAACCATTTAGGTTGTGATCGGTGTGAATAGGTTTGCCATTAAATATAGCATGGTACAGCCTCTTTCCTAGTTTATTAGTCCCCTTTGTAATTTGTGCCAAATTTTGACTAAATATTTAACTTAAATAATATTAGTGCATGTCAACAAAAATTATACTAGTATCGTTGTTCCGTTAAAAAAAGCATATAAGCTGTTACTTCTTACCCAAAGGATCTTTATATCCAACAGACACAAAATATCCATTCGACTGTTTGAAATTACTTTCACTGTTGATCTGATGTCGAGGTAATTGTTGCATCACCACCAAAACCCACCATATCTTAAGCTAAAGTAGACCGAGCTAACCCCTATATTAGCATAGTACTAAGATAAACAGAAGGCATTGTAGAATCATTTAGGACGTGAGCTTGTCAATCTGAATGTGGAGGGACACCAGCTTAGCCCCGGCTAGCAGCTTGGGTAGAACTGTGAAGAAGGTCAGCTCCTGCATGGCGACGTCGCCGGGATCCCTGCTGCTTGTCACCTCCATTTCCACCTTGACAGCGTCGGTCCTACCTTTGGGCTCCCCCGGTGGGCCGTTAGCCCACAGCTTGGCCACGTAGTGCGGCAATGGGGATGCCCCTGCTCTGATGCAGATGACCCACACGGCGATAAGCGCGCCGATGTCGAGCACACCACCGACCAAGAAAAACGCGCGGCCGTCCTCCTCCGTGAACAGCAAGAGCCGTGGCTCCGACAGTGGCACTTGCAGCTAGAGCGCCTTGCCGTACTGGATCCTATGCACGGGCATGGGATGCACGATGTTGATGTGGTGGGAGAGCACCGGCGGCGGGCCTTCGTAGCCGCAGACGGGCACGAGGCATTTGCAGGGCGCGAGTGGACACACGCTCTGGTGATCGGCGAGCTTGTGGTAAGAGATGTAGAGCCCACAACCTTCGTGCGGGCACTCCACCCTCACCGAGGAGAGGACGGCGTCCACCGCCGTGTTCCGCACGTCGAAGTCACCGCCACGCTCGCACTTCTAGCACTGCCGCTAGTTCCCAGGGCGCTCGACGCGGCAGTCCGCACAAGCCAGGTGCCCTCCCTTGCACTGCACAAATCAATCGAACAACACATCAATCAAGAAACCTTCACCTTGCTCAATTAGCCGAACGGACAAGGTGTATTCGAACCTCATACACTTGAGGCTTCAAGGGGCAGAGGCACAAGGGGAAGTGGAGCAAGGTTAGGTCCATCGAGACCATAGAGAGCTCCATCGTCGGGTCCTGTTCCGTCTGCATGATCTCGCCCTCCTCGTGCACAACCATCTCTCGCTTTATTAGGGCCGAGGCATTACAAAGATTTAACGTCACATATTCATACTACTTCAAGGTGCATTAAATCAACACATGCAAGTATCAAAAGGAGAGTCCCGGCATGCATGCGTTGTAATTAATGCATCGGTAAACGCAAATTATTGAAATATATCGAGTGCAGTGCTTTGATGTGTCGCGTCAACTCGTACAAGACCGAGAAGTTTGATTACTACAACGCCCTCTTGCCTTAACCACACCTGCCTTTGGTTGCATGACTGGTGGGCCATCGACCTGTTGGGCCCACCTGTCATAGACGCAAAGGCAGGAGCAGTAAGTCAATAAAGCTGCGTCCCTCCCTCGCCCATGAGCGTGGTGGCTGGCAGGACTAGGAGAAGCTTTCGTTCGGTACACACTCTCCCTCCCACACGCGGTGGACATGCAGCAGTTCAATCGGTGTCAGATGGCCAAAAGCATACTGTAGTACTCCTCCACTGCAGTAGTACTCCATCATTTGGCTACTTTGGACCCTATTTCCTGTCAGATTTGGCAGAGCGAGCCTCGCCGAGCCAGACGGGGACGCACCCGGCAAGGAGCCGTGCTGGCCTCTCACGCAACCCGCCGACCGAATCCGCCATCCCTGTGCAAGGAGTCGCGCTGGCCGAGACCAACGGGGATGGGCCGTGCAAGGAGCCGCAACTGCTTACCGGCGGGCGGACGGGCCGCAGGGAGACGAGGGGGTATGCTACGGGGAGAGTGAGAGAAAAGGTGTTTTTAGTGGTCCCAAGAAGAACTAACCCAAATAAGCACCTCTTGGGTTGGTTAGATTTTTTGATGGGTTAGATGCATCTAACCCAAACTAACCCTCCCGTTTGGATATTTTTGACTTAGCTGAGTCCAAACTAACCCAAACTAACTCTAACTCATGAAACCAAATAGGGCCATTGTTCGACTTCCCGTAGAGGTGAAGAGCCAAGCGCGGCCCGGACGCTCGTGTGGCAGTTTCATGTGTAGAGTAGTCTAGGATAGCGTGTATCGTGCCTGTAAGATTAAAATTGTTGGTGTCTGCTCCATGCTTTATTTTTTTGATTAAAATAATCTTCTGGCCCTACCTGTCATCCTGGTGATTCTAGTTTGCACGCTCATCTGGTCAAGACAGGAATATATATTGTAATTTGTGGTGGGGTAAATGTTAGAGGTTGCAGCAAATGGAGTATTGTACACTGCGGGTCTTTTAGCCAAGTTTAGAGGAAACCATGTGGGGCCAATGCTATGATGTGTCGCGTCAACTCGTACAACGAGGAGAAGCTTGATTTTACTGTACATGCCTTCTCGCTTGCCCATGCGCGCGGTGACTCGTAGACGAGGACAGGTTTTTTCTTATAGTACTACAACAAGCTATCCCTCCCGCTCGCGGTGGACGGACATGCAGCAGTGGATTCGATACTATAGAAGCAGTAGTAGTAACATCATTGTTCGTCTTCTTGAAGAGGCGAAGAGCCAAGTGCAACCCGAACGTGGCAGTTGCGAACCTTGGAGCACGCATATAGCCAGGCTCTTGCATGAGACAAAATTGCTATGTGAGCCCACTATTGTAGTACTTGCTAGTATAGCCCTGTAAACTAGAAAGGAGTATTTGCCTTTCTAGAGATTTAACCAAGTGACTAGACTACACCGAGACGGAGTACATATGGAGCAAAATGAGTGAATCTACACCATAAATAAATATGTAGTTCTCTCGTTTTCCTCCCGGCCTTGCTCACGGTGCACAATATTGAGTATACTAGTACTATCATCTTGAAATTTACGAAGTCACCATAGGCACCTCGCCGTCGACGGGAACGTCTCCTGGCACGCGATAGACGCGAGCGGTAGTCGCCTCCATAGGTGCTTGAATGCCAAGGAGGGAGAGGGTAGCAGTTTCTGAGACGTTGAACAGTCAATGATGCATCCTCAAGTTACATGCAGAGAGAATTAATTGGAAAGCAAAATAGAGCCAGCACGATGTGAATGCAACAGAGTTTGGATTCTCATATAAAGGCGCCCCACCACTCCAATCCATCTACTCCTCCTTAGTATTTGTGCAACACTGCTCACTCCAATACAAGACCAAGTGACCAGAAGCCAGAAGCACCTATGGAGGCGATGGAAGCGAGTGGCAGTCGGCTATGCCAAATCATCCAAGGCGCCGCCCTGCAGCCCCGCACCGTGCAGCGTTTCTAGACGGTGCTGGCGACCGCCAGCGTCGTAGCCCTCGCCAACACCGGCTTCGCCTCTTGCATGGATGACAAGATGGTCAACTCCATCCGCAAGTTCTCCACCGTCAAGAAGTGCGTGGACGACCTTGCCGTACTGCTCCAGCCCGCGCGCCAAGGCTCCTCTTTGCCTTGCACCCTCATCGGCCTCCATGGTGATGAACTCTTTCAAGCCCTGGTTGCCCTGCAGGTGCCGGAGGTCGCGATGAAGAATGTGCACCTCGAGGCCGCGCTCGTCGCGCAGCGCCTCGCCATGGGAGAAGAGCTAGCTGTAGCATAGACGCTATTGTCAGATGGGACTCGCGTTGATAGAATAGGAGTACTAAGCACTCGTACCTCTTTTTTTAGGTAAAAAGTAGTCGTATGTCTAGTACTACCACTAGTTGGGTGCGTGCGACCTATACCTGTCATCACTTTAGGTCTCCTTTCGAAACGCACCGACGCTTCACCGTACATATTTTTTTAGTGCGGGCAGGGGAGATTTTTTTAGTTCTCTTTTAGTGGGCCCGAGGAGAACTAACCCAATTAGAACCTCTCCACCGGGCTAGTTTTTTCAGATGGGTTAGAGCAAACTAGCTCAAACTAACCCCTCCTATTTGGATAATTTGAGGCTATTTCAACCCAAACTAGCTCTAACTCAGGGATCCAAACAAAGAGGAATAGTACTGTACATGCTACAATCTGGACCGTGGCACATTGTTTTTTATGCCATATCAGCACATTGTTTTCTACTGCTGACTCACTGGGCTGCCGTCGTTCGCACTCCTCCGACGTGAGTAGTAGTACTATTACTCCTTCCATTCCTAAATATAAGTCTTTTTAAACATTTCAAATTGACTACAACATACGGATGTATGTAGACATATTTTAGAGTGTAGATTCACTCATTTTGCTCCGTATGTAGTCACTTGTGGGAATCTCTAGAAAGACTTATACCGCATGATTCTTTGCTCCTTCTTACTACTATGTACTACTTCGCCGACATGTGGGACAGCCAGCAGCATCCGGGTCGACGTAATATGTGTCATGTACCAGATTAGTGTGCGGAATGGAAGGGGGCATCACCCCGGTCGTACCACTGGTAATTCATGACTATAGTGAGTAGTCATATCACAAGTCTTTCCAGCAGTAACGCGCCGTCAAATCGCACAGCCCGACCTTTCCAGCAGTAAGTAAGTTGAATCCGCTACTCCCTCACCCTCCTCGCCTCTCTGTCAAACCGCGTACGCGAGATTTGCCGCGCGTACTGCCCGGGAAAAGCCCCGCCCTCAACTTTTAACTACGCGAAAATAGTTCGATCTTGTTCGTTCTATATAAATACCAGTACTGTATGTTTATTCACCCGTGGGGTTGTTCAATGAATGGAGGGCCCGGGAGCACAAGTGAACAATACTACTAGTACTAGTAGTAGTAGTAAGTAGGAGTCGTACAGTTAGTCACCTTAAATAGAGAGTTTCTTTTCTTTAATGCCACGTACACAAATTGAAACGGTTGTTATGGAGAGAAAAATATAATCACTCCACTATATATGTACGCAGGGGCCTGAGCGCTTGCTTTACTAGGGTTGCTCTCTTCATCCTCTCATCCTCTCAAGATATGTCACATCCCTAGCTTCTGGCATTGCACTAGGGTAAATTCATGTGTGCATCATGTTTAAACTTTGAAAGAAACTTGAAATGGGGATTGCCTAAACCCTAGCATTAAAGGAATTCACTAGGTTCAACCAAAATATTTCCAGTAAATCCAAATGGCTTTAAAAAAATGTTCATCATTCTTGGAAAAAGCTCGAAACAGTAACCAGAGGTGATGCACATTTTTGCATGACATATTTGGGCTCTGGATTAAATCATACTCTATTTGCATTTGGACATTTAAATGCTATTAAATAGTTTAAATGCTCAAATAATCATAAAATAAATGTTTACTGTAGGATATATTCCCAACAATGATCATGAGTAGTTTCATGATTTTTGGAACTGTCTAATAATTTTTAATAAAGCCCTAAAGACTACAGAATAATAGAAAACAAAATTAAAAGAGAAAGAGGGAGAACTTACCTGGCGGGCCAACCGGCCCACCACTGTAGCAGCCTAGCCGAGCAAAGCCAGCCCAGCCCACCTCCACCTCCTTGTCGTCTTCCACCCCCCGCCAGTGGGCAGGAGGGCGCGTGGTCGCCGCGTGCCGGCCACCTCCTGCTTCCCGCCGCTCCCCGACATGCCTGGGAGCGCCACGCACTCCCCCTGGTTCCCCTCTTACTCTCCCCCGTCCCCACCCGCTTCTCTGTCTCTCTCCCTCGCTCTCCTCCTCACGCGCCCGAGCACGCCGCCGTAAGATGTCGCGCCCACCACCGTCGCCTTGCCTCCCAGAGCCGTCCAGAGCCTCCGTCACCTCGCGCTTCACCTCACCACCCAAGGAAGGAAGCACGAAGGCCCCGAGCAGCCTCCATCATCTTCGTCTTCGAGTTCGGCCACCGACGACCGCCGCCTCGATTCGCTGTCGCAGAAGCTTCCCTGAGCCCGCTGAGCTGCTCCCCCAACCCCTTGTGAGCTCCTGCTCCTCCCCCCATGCTCGCCCCTCCCTTCCTCTCCGCTAGCTCGTTTCTCGTCGGAGCCGAGAGCTTCCGCCCGCCGGCCATGAAGCCGTCGTGGCAAGAGCGAGTTTCGCTCGTGTCCGAGCACTGGTATGTGCTCAGCCGGCCGTCAGCTGCCCAACGCCACCAATCGCGCCTCCTGTCGTGCTCTGTAGCCCGCCCCGCTCGATGCCGTAGCTCCGGCCGCCGCCGAAGTGGTCGCCGCCGTCAACCCCGGCCTCCTTGCGGCCAGCTGCATGCCCCCTGGATGCGGTCGAGTGAGGGCTCCCTCCTGGTGCCCTCAGCGTGCCCAGCCGCTGCCCCTAGTACCACCCCGGCGAGCCGCCGCCGCACTGTGAGGTCGCCGGCGCTTAATCCGGCGATGCTGACATGGCAGGATTAGCTTAGGTGCTAATCACCTAGTAAATCACCCCCCTGAGTCAATGACAGGTAGGCCCCACCAGTCAAATTTGACCATGGTCAGCGCTGTTGACCTGCTGAAGCAGGCATGACGCAGTGCTGACACAATAAACCCTTTCCTGGATTATTTCTATTTTAGAAATATCTGAAAATTCCAGAAAATAGTCAAAACTTCAAAAATTCATAGAAAATCAACCGTAACTCGGAATGAAATAAGTTATATATGAAAAATGATCATAAAAATCCAACCTATCCATCTGTACCATTTTGATGCATGTTAGAACAACTTATAGCTACTGTTTAGGACAAATCAAATGAATGGCATTTAAATAACCATATGTGAGGTTTGAATTTGAACCTTGGGTTCAAACCAACTACACTTAATTGTGTTGCTAGTTGCATTAGGCCAAATCACATCATATTGCCATGTCATAATCATGCATGATAATTGTTGCATTGCATTGATTGTGTTCTTCCTTGTTTGCCGGTGTTTGTCCCCTCTCGATAGACGTGGTTCCGAAGATGTGATCGATGACACCGATGAAGAACTATACTATCTTCAGAAGTGCCAGGCAAGCAAAACCCCCTTGTTCATTCCGATACAATCCCACTCTCTCGCTCCTGCTCTCTTTTACTGCATTAGCACAACAACGATTCAACTGTTACATGATGCAGTAGTTGAATCCCTTTTCCTCTGCATGACCTGTCATTGCCACAGTAAATAGATGAAACCCACTAGCATGAGTAGGATTTCTTTGAGCCCTGATGTGCCTACTCATTCATTCTTGTTTGTCATGCCTGCTATTTCTTAGAGTTGTGTCAGGTCTGATTCATCGGGGATGAATTGGGAAGTTGTGAACATGTCCTACTATTGAGAGCTAAGTGTGTGAACACGATTTGGTAAAGGTAGCGGTGAGAGGCAATGTAGGAGTAACTGGTGGGTTGTCTCATTGAAACCGTTCTTAGGAACTGAGTTCTGTGTTTGTGATCCATGAACAGTTACTACCACACATTGGGTTCCGGTAACTCGACCCCTCTCGACTTATTAATCAACTTGATCTCTGTCCAGGAGTTGCAACTAGTTTCCGGTGTTTGTAGCTAGTGTTAGTAGTCTACCAAGTGGCACCCGGTACAGGTGGGCTTGGGACAGACTAGGCACAGTGGCACGGTGTACCAAGTGGCACCCGGATGGTGGGCTTGGGAACCCTGCTCACATCGTTTGGGGCCGTGAGCGACACCCCGGCCGGATCTCCTTGCGGATGGAACCCGAATAGGCGATAAACCTGGACTAGAGACTTGTGTGGTTAGTCAACTCGTGGCCGACTCCCTCGCCAGGCTTCTGCTTAAAGGTTGCCGAGATACACGACGTGTACATGGTGCTAGGTGGCGAGAGCATGTGTGAAGAAGTACACCCCTGCAGGGTTAACATCATCTATTCGAATAGCCGTGTCCGCGAAAAAGGACTTCTGGGTTGCCTGTACAGTTCATGACAAGTGAAAGTGGATACTCTAAAATGCACCAGATAAGCGTGAGTGCTATGGATGGCGTTCTCGTAGGGAGACGGAGCGGATCCATAGTGGTGTATTGATATGGTGAATATGTGGACTCGTGTGCACCACCTCAAAAGAGTTGCTTGCAGTCATAGTTCAGGTTAGCCACTGAGTCAAAGCTGGCTTGCTGCAGTTAAACTCCACTACCCCCTTTGTTGATACCGGTGCATATGTAGTTAGTTCTGATGTAAGTCTTGCTGAGTACATTTGTACTCACGTTTTCCTATTTTATGTTTTTGCAGAGAGACGTCAGTCTCGCTAGTAGTTGCACGTGGACTTCGATGCTTAGCTTGTTACCTCAGCTACGATCTTGTGCCCTCGGCAGGATCTGGTAGATAGTCAGGCTTCTCAGCCTTTTTCATTTGTAGATGTCTGTACTCTGACATGTTAAGCTTCCGCATGTGCTTTGACTTGTATGCTCTGAATGTTGGGTCATGAGACCCATGTTTGTAATATCTTGCTCCTCGAAGCCTAATGAATAAATACTTGAGTCGTAGACTCTTGTTGTGAAGCCATGTTGTATTTACACATGTCGAGCATATTGTGTGTATAATTGGAATACTTGGTATGTGTGGGATCCGACAATCTAGTTGTTTATCCTTTGCAGCCTCTCTTATGGGGAAATGTAGTCTAGTGCTTCCTTGAGCCATAGTAGTCCGCTACAGCCCGGTTCACTGGAGTCCTGCTAGCCCAACACTACTGCTCAGGACACTTGACTGGCCGGCATGTGTTTCACTTCGTTCCTGTGTCTGTCCCTTCGGGGAAATGTCACGCGATGACATCCGGAGTCCTGCCTAGCCTGCTACAGCCCGGGTTATCGGAGTCCTGTTAGCCCAGTGCTACAGCCCGGATTCACACGCTGTTGACCGACATGCTCGAAGTTGGTTCATGTATGCCCGTCCCCATGGGTTAGTGCTGCTTTGGGTTCATGACTAGCCATGTGGGCCCGGGTTCTTTGTCATATGGACGCTAGCGACCCTATCATATACGTGAGCCAAAAGGCGCAAACGGTCCCGGGCCAGGTAAGGTGGCACCCGTGGGAATACTGTGCGTGAGGCCGCAAAGTGATATGATGTGTTACATGCTAGATCGGTGTGACTTAGGATCTGGGTCCTGACAAGATATAAACAAGACAGCGGTAGCGGCATTTTCTCTCTGCTCACCACTGGTCACAGATCCGGCCGGGTCCCTTCGGCTGGTGTGTGTAGAGGACTAGGTGCATCGTTCACGTGGTCATCACCAGCGAGGGAGGAAACCCACAGCTACCAGAGGGGCCCGATTCTCTGTCCGTGCCGTTCTCTCCGACACAGCGCCGGCTTGGGAGGTCCTCCGACCCTTCTTCCTCCCTGTCGTATTGTCCGCAGATCCGACCTGCCGCCATCGACATCCTGACAACCCTCAGGTATAAGTTCTTCGAAAGCGGCCTTGCTCTACTGCCCCAGTTCCCCATGTGTCTGCATGTGCATCTTTTTCTACTCCCATCAGCTCTTCGAAAGCCACCTAAATTTTTAGTATTATTAGAGGTAAAGCTACTTCATGCATTATCTAGGACTTTGTTCAAACAATGAAGAAAGGGGGGAAAGTTGTAGAATGAATCTAGGACTTGATTCAAAGAGGAAATAATATGGTGAAAGTAGTAGAGACTGGATACCCAACCAGTCTCTTGGTTGAAAAAGGAAATAATGGGGAAACACGGTACAAACTGGATAAGGAACAAATCTATTATTGGTTGAAAAAAGGATAGAAAGTGGCGGCTGGTGGACAAGTCAACAGAGTATGTCAAGGATTAGATTTGTTGCCCTCACATAGTAAAATGTCTCCAGGATTAGAATTGTTGCCCTCACATAGTAAAAGGTCTTAGGATTAGATTTGCTGCCCTCACATAGTAAAAGGTCTCCAGGATTAGATTTGCTACCCTCACATAGTAAAAGGTCTCCAGGATTAGATTTGCTGCCCTCATATAGTAAAAGGTCTCCAGGATTAGGTTTGCTTCCCTCACATAGCATGAACAAACTCGGCATCACCACTTTATGCCTCCTTGAAGGTATATTGTGCTGATGTGTCCACTATCGCATGTCCTTATACCAACCTTTTGCTATTGTTAATGTAAAGGCGCATGTAAATTGAAGCGATCACACTGTTACCTTAGGGACATGTCTAACCAGTGTTATTGTTAATCTAATGCCTCCAGCGATAAGATGCAATTAAACTGTGTTACAAATGGTACTCCTGTTGTTTTCCCTAGTATGATAAGTAAGTTGCTCCTTTACGCTGTTGAGTGTCCTGGTGTCCCCACGGTCCCATGCCCTTAAACCAACTCTTTAGCTGCTGTTGATTTACTGTATCTGGTAAACAAGCAATGCCACCATTAAAGTAATCCCATATTTGAGGAATCTCATTGTTGATCGTAATGCTTCTGGTAACATGAAGCATTGCTGACATTTTAAAATTTCTACTGTCCTTGCATGATTGCCATGAACATAATTAAGATGCTTCTTTTCATTTCATATATGTTTCGTATATTCGTATTGACCAGCAACTGTTTTGTTTCTATCTTTTTGTGCAGATAGGGATATACATGTCACCTTGTTGCTATTGTGACCTTTTGGTGAACTGCACAAAACACTTTTTTTTGGAATGAGTGTCTTGTGCAGTTCAACTAAAATGTCACTTGGGCAACATCTATCAATTTTGGTGGAACTGCACAAAATGGTGATTGGAGTTTCCAAAATCTCCGTCAAATTCTGCTGGTAATCTCGTGTAACATTTTATTAGCGTTTGCAAGACGAGGCCGTCACTGTCACCACAATGGCACTTTATTTTAGTGGAATTGCACAAAAGGATAAGCAAATTATAGTTGCACCTTACACGAGCCGGACAGCCAACCTTAATGTTCCTCAATTTTAGTGTAACTACTAAAGAAGGACCTGCCAGCTCATGAGAGCAAGTACTTCTTCCTAGCTGAATGATGCAATCTTTGCTTCATTTTAGGTGAACTGCAAAAAAAGGCGCAGGAATTTAATCATGGAACTCAAGGCTGGCCTCATCCGAGTGGAGCTGCATGTTGAGTTAAAGGAATGCCATTATTATAGTAAGCATGCTCTTCTTATTTGTGTTGTGTAAACAGGAATACCCAACTACAGATGTTGTGACGGTCAAGAGCATTCGCCAAGTTCTTCGATTGTATGACATGGCTAGCCAAGATGGATTTAATCCTGATATTCACTTTATCAAAAGGCTCCAATGGTTTGGTTCTGAATCTTGCAAGCTGGGAATCAATGAGATGTGTAGGCATCTTTGTTATACTTATTATTTGAATCTTATTTGTTGGTTCTGAATCTTGCAAGCTGGGAATCGATGAGATGTGTAGGCATCTTTGTTGTACATATTATTCGGATCTTATTTGTTGGTTCTGAATCTTGCAAGCTGGGAATCAATGAGATGTGTAGGCATCTTTGTTGTACTTATTATTTGGATCTTATTTGTTGGTTCTGAATCTTGCAAGCTGGGAAACACGGCATGATGATGCAGAGGACAACAACCATAACAAACAGTTCAAACTTGGTAGTATTATCTGTGTGAAAGTGCAACAAATGTGCTAATCATGTGCGTCCTGAGAATAATAATTCTAATTGTTATGCATGTTGATCCTGTGGCACTGATAGAACGAGCCAACGCATTGCTTGTTTTAAGTATAAATTTCTATTAAAGCTAATTAAATTTAAGTAAAGTGACCACTAACTCCTGTTATTACAGTACCAATACAGACCCGCTCGTGAACCGACGTGTGGCCGGAGTAGGTTTCTTAATGGAGGCGTTTGAATGCGCCGAGGGTGCATCTTCTGCCGGGCGTGCAGCGGACGAGGTAGGGGTAGTAACTGTTGTCGTCGGTACACACTGAGTTTACTGTTGAATCCAGTTCCCCAAGAGCTGAAAAACGAACTGCCGCCGCCGCCTACCCACTCGTTCACTTGAAGAGTCTCCAATGGCGATTCGAGGGGTGAGCCTGCTGGATATGGACTTTAGCAAGGAGTTCCCCTTTGAGTTCTCCATTCAATCCTATGGCTACACCAATGATCCGGACTCGGTGAAGCTCTGCCTCGCCGAGTTCAAGTAGTACCTACAGGACGAGAAAGCACAAGGTTGCAGGACTAGACCTTGTGCCCATCCATTCATCTCCTGACAGGGACCAGCAGATCGCCGTCTCCCAGGTATGTGTGCGGGACGAGGTTCTCATCTACCACTTTTGTAGGGCCATCAGAGGTTTTGGAGCATTCGCTCGTTTCATCGGCAGCGCCGACTGCACCTTCGCTACGGTGGAGAGAAGGAAGAACGCAACGATTTGGCCATCTGGTGCAACAAGCATGTCGACATCCAGAAGCAATACAAGATCATCAGCAACGGGCAGGAGAAGGACTTCGTGGTTGACCTTGCCGAGACCATCATCGACCCCTGATACGCCAACATGAAAGAAGACAACGATATCAAGGACCTGAACACGTGGGAGGTACCTCTGAATCTAGCCTACATAACCTACGCAGCCAAGGATGCATACGCATGCTACGACATGTACATGCAGTGGACATGAGGGCGTGATGACCCACAAGTATAGGTGATCTATCGTAGTCCTTTCAATAAGTAAGAGTGTCGAACCCAACGAGGAGCAGAAGGAAATGATAAGCGGTTTTCAGCAAGGTATTCTCTGCAAGTACTGAAATAAGTGGCAACAGATAGTTTTGTGATAAGATAATTTGTAACGAGCAACAAATAACAAAAGTAAATAAAGTGCAGCAAGGTGGCCCAATCCTTTTTGTAGCAAAGGACAAGCCTGGACAAACTCTTATATAGAGAAAAGCGCTCCCGAGGACACATGGGAATATCGTCAAGCAAGTTTTCATCACGTTCATATGATTCGTGTTCGGTACTTTGATAATTTGATATGTGGGTGGACGGGTGCTTGGGTGCTGTTCTTACTTGAACAAGCATCCCACTTATGATTAACCTCTATTGCAAGTATCCGCAACTACAACAAAAGTATTAAGGTAAACCTAACCATGGCATGAAACATATGGATTCAAATCAGCCCCTTACGAAGCAACGCATAAACTAGGGTTTAAGCTTCTGTCACTCTAGCAACCCATCATCTACTTATTACTTCCCAATGCCTTCCTCTAGGCCCAAATAATGGTGAAGTGTTATGTAGTCGACGTTCACATAACACCACTAGAGGCTAGACAACATACATCTCATCAAAATATCGAACGAATACCAAATTCACATGACTACTAATAGCAAGACTTCTCCCATGTCCTAAGGAACAAACGTAACTACTCACAAAGCATATTCATGTTCATAATCAGAGGGGTATTAATATGCATAAAGGATCTGAACATATGATCTTCCACCAAATAAACCAACTAGTATCAACTACAAGGAGTAATCAACACTACTAGCAACCTACTAGTACCAATCCCGGACATGGAGACAAGAATTGGATACAAGAGATGAACTAGGGTTTTGAGAGGAGATGGTGCTGGTGAACATGTTGATGAAAATTTCCTTCTGCCGATGAGAGGAGCGTTGGTGATGACGATGGTGATGATTTCCCCATCCGGGAGGGAAGTGTCCCCGGCAGAACAACTCTGCCGGAGCCCTAGATTGGTTCCTCCAAGGTTCCGCCTCGTGGCGGCGGAGTTTCGTCCCGAAAGGTTGCTTACGATTTTTTTCCTCGACGAAAGACCTCATATAGCAGAAGATGGTCGTCGGAGAGCCAACAGGGGGCCCACGAGGCAGGGGGCGCGCCCTGGGGGTAGGGCGCGCCCCCACCCTCGTGGCTAGGTGGGTCCCCCTCTGGTGTACTTCTTCCGCTTAATATTTTTTATTATTTCCAAAAATGACTTTCGTGGAGTTTCGGCACTTTTGGAGTTGTGCAGAATAGGTCTCTAATATTTTCTCCTTTTCCAGCCCAGAATTCCAGCTGCCGGCATTCTCCCTCCTTATTTAAACCTTGTAAAATAAGAGAGAATATGCATAAGTATTGTGACATAACATATAATAACAACCCATAATGCAATAAATATCGATATAAAAGCATGATGCAAAATGGACGTATCAACTCCCCCAAGCTTAGACCTCGCTTGTCCTCAAGCGGAAGCCGATAACGATAAATATGTCCCCATGTTTAGAGGTAGAGGTGTCAATAAAAATAAAATACGGACATGAAGGCATCATGATTATTCTCATAACAGCAACTTATATGAATATTGTCATATGATTTGTTATGCTCAAGTCATAATCTATTCACAATGCAAATGTACGAATCATAAACTTTATTGAGAACCAACAAACTATAATCTCAGTCATTGAAGCAATTGCAATTTATCATAACATCAGAAAGAGTCTATGTCAGAGATTTATAGCAAGTCCACATACTCAACTATCATTTCGTCTTTCATAATTGCTAACACTCATGCGATACTTGTGATTACGGAGTTTTAATCGGACACAGAGAAAGATAGGGGCTTATAGTTTCGCCTCCCAACCTTTTACCTCAAGGGTAATGTCAACAATAATAACTCATGCTCCCCTACATCCAATTAGATATATCTATCAGGATCTTTCCAACACACTGTGCTTGCCAAAGGATAAAATGTAAAAAGGAAAGGTGAAGATCACCATGACTCTTGCATAAAGTAGAAGATAATAGTAAAAGATAGGCCCTTCGCAGAGGGAAGCAGAGGTTGCCATGCGCTTTTATGGTTGGATGCACAAAATCTTAATGCGAAAGAACGTCACTTTATATTGCCCCTCGTGATATAAACCTTTATTATGCAGTTCCGTCGCTTTTATTTCTTCCATATCACAAGATTGTATAAAGCTTATTTTCTCCCACACTAATCAATCATACATATTTAGAGAGCAATTTTTATTGCTTTGCACCGATGAGAACTTACTTGAAGGATCTTACTCAATCCATAGGTAGGTATAGTGGACTCTCATGGCAAAACTCGTTTAAGGGTTTTTGGAAGCACAAGTAGTATCTCTACTTGGTGCTAAGAATTTCTCTAGGATGAGGGGGAAAGGCAAGCTCAACATGTTGGATGATCCATGAAAACATACTTTATCTCAGATGTAAGAAAACATAACCCATTATGTTGTCTCCTTGTCCAACGTCAACTCTTTAGCATGCCATATTTTAATGAGTGCTCACAATCACAAAAGATGTCAATGATAATATATTTATATGTGAACCCTCTCTTCCTTTATTACTTCCTATTAATTGCAACGATGACCAAAGCTATGTTTGCCAACTCTCAACTATTTTTAATCATCATACTCTTTCTATGTGAAGTCATTACTCTCAATAAGATCAATATGAACTCTTTGTTTCTTTTTATTCTTTTTATATTTTATTTTATTCACTAAAGATCATGGCAAAATAATCAAGCCCTTGACTCAACACTAATCTTTATTATATAGCTTACGGACTCGATTACATAGAGAGATCATAAAGCAAAACTCAAAACTAGAACATGCCATACACTTTATTCTACTAGATCAAGATACTACTAATAGGATCGAACTAATAAAAATAGTGAAGATAGGAGTGTGATGGTGATACGATACCGGGGCACCTCCCCCAATCTTGGCAGTTGCCACGGGGAGTGCCCATACCCATGTGATTATATCTCCTTCTTCGGGGGTGATGATGACGGAGTTGTTGATGATATAAATTGTGCCTTCAGCTTCTTCATGTTGTAATTAAGGAGAGCAATTTCCTCCTTTAAATCATCGACCTCCGACTCCAGCTTCAAGATCTTGTCACATAAATCTCCTTTGCTTTTCTGTCGAAAACGCGAAGGAATAGATCGGTTGTTAGATAGCTTAGCCCTTTTAGGGAGACTAGATTTCTTGAACTTCACGTGCATATCCCCAGGTTGAGGTAGAGGGATATCCTCCTCCTCCGAACTCGAATCATTGATCCTCATCAAATAAGCATCCTCCTCCTCATCCGTAGTTCGACCACAAGGAGATATAACCCCATAGGTCTTTGGGTCAGTGATGAGGTATGAGACATAGCTCTCTCCGTCGAAATCCTGAGATGACATCTTGCTCCAAACCTGCTACAGAAACAACTCAAAACAAAAACAGAGTATATTTGTGTGATACAAGAGTCAAAACCTGCGAGAGATTATATAATGAATTTTTACCGACCAAAATACGTATTGTGCAAGAAAACGGAGTCCGGAGGGCACACGAGTTGCCCACGAGGTAGGGGGCGCGCCTTGGGGGGTAGGGCGCGCCCTCCACCCTCGTGGAGCCCTCGTGTCCTTCCCAGACTGCTTCTTATTTTTCTATTTTTCTAAATATTCCAAAACGGAGAAATATTGCCTTAAAAACTGTTTTGGAGTCGGTTTACTTACCGTATCACATACATATTCCTTTTTGGAGTCTGAAACGTTCCGAAAAGTGTCCCTTATGTATTCCTCCGGGGTTACGGTCTCAATAACATTGGTTTTAGCATTTCTAGGATTACGTGAGATATAATGTTTAATTCTTTGACCGTTCACCACCTTCAGATTTGTGCCTTCGAAGTTGTTGATTTTTATGGCACCGGAACGATAGACCTCCTCGATAACGTAAGGGCCTTCCCATTTAGAGAGAAGTTTTCCTGCAAAAAATCTTAAACGAGAGTTGTATAGCAATACATAATCACCTACATTAAACTCACGCTTTTGTATCCTTTTATCATGCCATCTTTTGACTTTTTCTTTAAACAACTTGGCATTTTCATAAGCTTGGGTTCTCCATTCATCAAGTGAGCTAATATCAAATAACTCTTCTCACCGGCAAGTTTGAAATCATAGTTGAGCTCTTTAATAGCCCAATATGCCTTATGTTCTAGTTTGAGAGGTAAGTGACATGCTTTTCCATAAACCATTTTATACGGAGACATACCCATAGGATTTTTATATGCAGTTCTATAGGCCTATAATGCATCATCAAGTTTCTTGGACCAATTCTTTCTAGAGCTGTTGATAGTCTTTTGCAAAATTAATTTGAGCTATCTATTACTCAATTCTACTTGACCACTAGACTGTGGGTGATAAGGAGATGCAATTCTATGATCAACATCGTACTTAGCAAGCATTTTGCGGAAAGCACCATGAATAAAATGTGAACCACCATCAGTCATTAAATATCTAGGGACTCCAAACCTCGAAAAAATAACTTCTTTAAGCATTTTGATAGAGGTGTTATGATCAACACTACTAGTTGGAATAGCTTCTACCCACTTAGTAACGTGATCAACAACAATTAAAATATGTGTATATCCATTAGAGGCAGGAAAAGGTCCCATATAATCAAAGCCCCAAACATCAAATGGTTCAATAACAAGTGAATAATTCATAGGCATTTCTTGACGTCTACTAATATTACCAATTACTTGGCATTCATCACATGACAAGACAAACTTACGCGCATCCTTGAAGAGAGTAGGCCAGTAAAAACCAGATTGCAATACCTTATGTGCAATTCTATCTCCCGCGTGGTGTCCTCCATAAGTTTCGGAGTGGCACTTGCGTAGGATCTGTTCCTGTTCATGCTCAGGTACACAACGTCTAATAACACTATCTACTACTCCTTCTTTATAAAGATGTGGGTCATCCCAAAAGTAATGTCCCGGATCATAGAAAAACTTTTTATTTTGCTGGTATGTGAAAATAGGTGCTATAACTTTAGCAACAATGTAATTAGCATAATCAGCATACCATGGAGTACTACGAGAAGTATTTATGACATTTAATTGCTCATCAGGAAAGCTATCATCAATAGGTAGTGGGTCATCAAGAACATTTTCTAACCTAGACAAGTTGTCTGCAACAGGGTTCTCAGCTCCCTTTCTATCAAAAATATGCAAATCAAATTCTTGTAGCAAGAGAACCCATCTACTAAGTCTAGGTTTAGCATCTTTCTTCTCCATAAGATATTTAATAGCAACATGATCAGTGTGAATAGTTACTTTAGAATCAACAATATAAGGTCCGAACTTATCACAAGCAAATACAACTGCTAAGAATTCCTTTTCAGTAGTAGCATAATTTCTCTGAGCATTGTCTAGAGTTTTACTAGCATATTGATTAACATTTAATTTCTTATCAACTCTCTGCCCTAGAACAACACCTACAACATAATCACTAGCATCACACATAATTTCAAAGGGTAAATTCCAATCAGGTGGCTGAACAATAGGTGCAGAGATCAATGCTTTCTTAAGTATTTTGAATGCTTCTACACAATCATCATCAAAAACAAATGTTATATCTTTTTGTAATAAATTAGTCAGATGCCGAGAAATTTTTGAGAAGTCCTTAATGAACCTCCTATAAAATCCGGCGTGACCAAGGAAACTTCTTATACCTTTGATGTCCTTAGGACATGGCATCTTTTCAATAGAATCAACCTTGGCCTTATCAACTTCAATACCTCTTTCAGAAACTTTATGCCCCAATACAATACCTTCATTAACCATAAAGTGGCACTTTTCCCAATTCAAGACAAGATTAGTTTCTTCACATCTCTACAAAACTCGATCAAGGTTGCTCAAGCAATCATCAAAAGAAGATCCATAGACGGAAAAGTCGTCCATGAAAACCTCACAAATGTTTTCACGAAAGTCAGAGAATATAGCCATCATGCATCTTTGAAAGGTACCAGGTGCATTACATAAACCAAAAGGCATACGTCTATAAGCAAAAGTACCAAAAGGGCAGGTAAAAGTAGTCTTTGATCGATCCTTAGCTGACACAGGTATTTGAGAGAAACCAGAATAACCATCTAGAAAACAATAGTGTGTATGTTTTCATAATCTTTCTAGCATTTGATCGATAAAAGGTAAGGGGTAATGATCCTTTTTAGTAGCCTTATTTAATTTATGGAAATCAGTTACCATCCTATAACGTGTAACAATTCTTTGCGGAATCAATTCATCTTTATCATTAGGAACAACAATAATACCTCCCTTCTTAGGGACACAATGGACATGACTTACCCACTGACTATCAGCAACGGGATAAATTATACCTTCCTCCAGAAGCTTTAGTATTTCTTTTCTTACCACTTCTTTCATCTTAGAATTAAGCCTTCGTTGATGATCACGGACTGGTTTGGCATCTTCTTCCAAATTTATTTTATGTTGACATAGAGTGGGACTAATGCCCTTAAGATCATCAAGAGTATATCCAAGAGCAGCACGGTGGTTCTTCAGAGTTTTCAATAATCTCTCTTCTTCATGCTCTGAAAGGTTAGCACTGATAATAACAGGATATATCTTCTTTTCCTCAAGATAAGCATATTTAAGAGTATCAGGCAACGGTTTAAGCTCAAACACGGGATCACCCTTGGGTGGAGGGGGATTCCCTAGGATTTCAACAGGCAAATTGTGTTTCAGAATAGGTTCCTGCTTAAAGAATACTTCATTTATTTCCCTTCTTTCATTCATAAACATATCATTTTCATGGTCTAGCAAATATTGTTCTAAAGGATTGTTAGGAGGTATGACAATAGAAGCAAGACCAATAATATCATCCTTACTAGGAAATTCTTCTTCACGGTGTTGTCTACTAAATTTAGAGAAATTAAACTCATGAATCATATCACCCAAACCAATAGTAACAACATTCTTTTCGCAGTCTATCTTAGCATTAACGGTGTTCAAGAAGGGTCTACCACAAATAATGGGACAAAAGCTATCTTGTGGGGAACCAAGAACAAGAAAATCAGCAGGATATTTAGTTTTCCCACACAAGACTTCAACATCTCTAACAATTCCCATTGCTGATATAGTATCTCTATTGGCAAGTTTAATTGTAACATCAATACCTTCTAACTTAGCAGGTGCAATTTCATGCTTAATTTCTTCGTATAAAATATGCGGTATAACACTAGCACTAGCACCCATATCATATAAGCCATGATAACAGTGATCTCCTATTTTAACAGAAATAACAGGCATGCCTACCACAGGTCTATGTTTATCTTTAGCACAAGGTTTGGCAATTCTAGTGGTTTCACCGCAGAAATGAATAACATGCCCATCAATATTATCAGACAAGAGATCTTTAACAATAGCAATATTAGGTTCAACTTTAACTTGCTCAGGAGGTGTATTAGTTATAATATTGCTTTTACGAACCATAGTTGAAGCTTTAGCATGATCCTTTATCCTAACAGGGAAAGGTGGTTTCTCAACATAAGAAGTAGGAACAATAGGATCATTATAAGTGATAGTCTTTTCTTCAACTTTAATAGGTGCAGCTACTTTTACTTCTATGGGAGGATGATATTTAAACCACTTCTCCTAAGGGAGATCAACATAAGTAGCAAAAGATTCATAGAATGAAGCTACTATCTCACAGTCAAGTCCATATTTAGTGCTAAATTTATGGAAACCATCGGTATCCATAAAAGATTTAACACAATCAAACTTAGGTGTCATACCTGACTCCTTACCTTCGTCGAGATCCCAATCTTCAGAGTTGCGTTTAATTCTATCCAATAAATTCCATTTGAATTCAATAGTCTTCATCATAAAAGAGCCAGCACAAGAAGTATCGATCATGGATTGATTATTATGAGGAAGCTGAGCATAAAAAAATTGAAGAATTATTTCTCTTGAGAGCTCATGGTTGGGGCATGAATATAAAATTGATTTAAGCCTCCCCCAAGCTTGAGCCATGCTTTCTCCTTCGCGAGGCCAAAAATTATATATATAATTGCGATCACGATGAACAAGATGCATAGGATAATACTTCTGATGAAATTCCAACTTCATTCCTTTATAGTTCCATGACTCCGTATCATCACATAGCCTATACCATGTCGATGCATCTCCCTTCAAAGATAAAGGGAAGACCTTCTTATTAACAACATCATCGGGTATACCTGCAAGCTTAAATAATCCACAAACTTCATCCAAATATATTAGGTGCTCATCACGATGCTTTGTTCCATCTCTACAAAAGGATTATCTAGCAGTTTTTCTAACATACCCGAAGGAACTTAAAAGGGAATATTTTAATTTTCAGTAGGTTCAGTAAGTCGAGGAGCAACTCTTTGCTCTACTGGTCGGGGTGAAGATACCCCGAACAAGCCCCTTAGAAGATTAATTTCCATAGTAACAAGTGACAGTAAATTTCAGCACACTATATAAATTTTTCCTTACCAAATTCCACCTACCAAAGGCGCTTCACTCCCCAGAAACGGCGCCAGAAAAGAGTCTTGATGACCCACAAGTATAGGGGATCTATCATAGTCCTTTTGATAAGTAAGAGTGTCGAACCCAACGAGGAGCAGAAGGAAATTCTAAGCGGTTTTCAGCAAGGTATTCTCTGCAAGTACTGAAATAAGTGGTAACAGATAGTTTTGTGATAAGATAATTTGTAACGAGCAACAAATAACAAAAGTAAATAAAGTGCAGCAAGGTAGCCCAATCCTTTTTGTAGCAAAGGACAAGCCTGGACAAACTCTTATATAGAGACAAACGCTCCCGAGGACACATGGGAATATCGTCAAGCTAGTTTTCATCACGTTCATATGATTCGCATTCTGTACTTTGATAATTTGATATGTGGGTGGACCGGTGCTTGGGTTCTGTTCTTACTTGAACAAGCATCCCACTTATGATTAACCTCTATTGCAAGCATCCGCAACTACAACAAAGGTATTAAGGTAAACCTAACCATAGCATGAAACATATGGATCCAAATCAGCCCCTTACGAAGCAACGCATAAACTAGGGTTTAAGATTCTGTCACTCTAGCAACCCATCATCTACTTATTACTTCCCAATGCCTTCCTCTATGCCCAAATAATGGTGAGGTGTTATGTAGTCGATGTTCACATAACACCACTAGAGGCTAGACAACATACGTCTCATCAAAATATCGAACGAATACAAATTCACATGACTACTAATAGCAAGACTTCTCCCATGTCCTCAGGAACAAACGTAACTACCCACAAAGCATATTCATGTTCACAATTAGAGGGGTATTAATATGCATAAAGGATCTGAACATATGATCTTCCACCAAATAAACCAACTAGCATCAACTACAAGGAGTAATCAACACTACTAGCAACCTACTAGTACCAATCCTGGACTTGGAGACAAGAATAGGATACAAGAGATGAACTAGGGTTTTGAGAGGAGATGGTGCTGGTGAAGATATTGATGGAGATTGCCTTCTCCCGATGAGAGGAGCGTTGGTGATGACGATGGTGATGATTTCCCCCTCCCGGAGGGAAGTGTCCCTGCAAAACAGCTCTACCGGAGCCCTAGATTGGTTCCGGCAAGGTTCCGCCTTGTGGCGGCGGAGTTTCGTCCTGAAAGGTTGCTTATGATTTTTTCCTCGACGAAAGACCTCATATAGCAGAAGATGGCCATCGGAGAGCCAACAGGGGGCCCACGAGGCAGGGGGCGCGCCCTGGGGGGTAGGGCGCGCCCCACCCTCGTGGCCAGATGGGTCCCCCTCTGGTGTACTTCTTCCGCTCAATATTTTTTATTATTTCCAAAAATGACTTTCGTGGAGTTTCAAGACTTTTGGAGTTGTGCAGAAAAGGTCTCTAATATTTGCTCCTTTTCCAGCCCAGAATTCAAGCTGTCGGCATTCTGCCTCCTTATGTAAACCTTGTAAAATAAGAGAGAATAACATAACATATAATAACATATAATAACAGCCCATAATGCAATAAATATTGATATAAAAGCATGATGCAAAATGGATGTATCAGGGCGTGTCTGCTTCCCATAACCGACAAGTACATGGACAGCCGCAACGTCATGATCAAGCATGCCAGGAAGGTCTAGACGTTGTACTTTTATCTGTTTATAAGCACCTTTATCATATGAGTGTTTCATGCATTAGCCTATGTGTCGTAATTATCTGTTTTGTCCGAAATATTTCTTTTAAGAACCCATTAACCTGTTTGCTTTTTTAGTGGCTATTTGCTTATGTATGTAACTAGTTCACTTGTCCCTTAAGAAAACTAGTTCACTTGGCTGCCGTGCTTTGAATCTCCTTCCTCCCAACATATTCCCCTCCTCAGGTGGACCCAGCAGGTCTCGTAAACAGACATATGGGACCAACCACCTATCCATTTGTATTTCTTTATTTTGTTCAATCTTTCTTCCTCTTCCTATACAGCGGCTGGCCATCATAGCCTATGGCGTTGGCCAGGCCATCCCTCTACTACCACACATTGTCCAGTGGCGGCAGCTCCACCGGCCCAGCCTGCACCCGAACAAGTCAACTCTCATACCCCCCTCCGCCTGCGTCTTGCCCCGCTCCGGTTCGTCCGGTCCGAGGTCTCAAGTCGTCCTCCGCCTTCGTGCTCTAGCCGCGGCGCCGCTGTCTGTCGTTCCCAACATGGTCAGCAAAACAAGAGGAATCGGGAGACAACTGTTCGTCGAGAGGCTGACAATCCCGGGCCCACCAGGTCCATGGCCTAGGTTTTGTTGTTTAACATGGGCAGCCCACGACATGTTTCAACATTTTTTGGATCCAGCAGGTACCAAGCGGCCTCTGGGCCTCCCAACCTAGCTTGTCTATAACATCAGCAGCCCAAGTTATGCTTGTTTTTTCTAGACGACGCACAACTCAGTTCTATTTTTCTATAAGAATGCAAAACTAAACCTATGTTTTCTATAAGAATGCAAAACTGAACCTATGTTTTCTATAAGAATGCAATACTGAACCTATATTTATATCTTATTTTATTAAAAAAATATATTAGAAACAACATAAGTTTCCGTTAAACCTGTTGTTCGTCCAACCATTTTATAGACCTTCCCACTTCCTTTATTTTTCGTTTTCATTAATCCTATATCTGAATTTTCTCCCACTTTCTTTTTCGATGTAAACTAAGTTTTCTCCCAGTACTTTTCCCTAGAACCAACTCAACTGTCCCATGTCTAGCCTAAAAAATAATAATACCCCACATACTATTAACTCATCAAATTAAAAATATATTTTATTTCATAAGTTGAAAGTTCTTACAAAATAATAATAATTGTTTATATATAACTTGCAAGTTAACTCCTAGTGATTGCGTACATAAGCTTGCAAAGATTTTACTGACCAATGCAGTAATAGACGTGCAATCATGTGTTTATGTTTTTATAACATTTCTCCGTCTAGCCCAACATGATATTTTCACCCAGCCCAGCAAGTCCGCGAATTTCGAGAAAAATGCAAATAGGCTTTAAATTCTACCATATATATAAACGGGCTGCATAGATGCTACATCATTGTTTCACCCAGCGCGCCAAATGGACTAAAAAACAAATGGACTGGCTGACATGTGGGCGAGTAGGTCGAAGCCTAAGAAGGCGTTGGATTTACATCCAACGGCCGGCATTCTTCTTCAATCTCTCGTCTTCTTCCCCCAGCACTGCCGGGACCGCCTACTCCAGCCTCCGGCGTCCAGCGTCATTGTTTTGCGCGCCTCAGTGAAACTCTACCCCACCGATGGCGAGGCCATCCCTCCACTCCACACCTCCTGTTATTCTTTGCCGAGTGTAGGCCCACCCCGCACCCGAACCAGTCAAGTTTCCCACTCCACTCCTTCTGCGACTCCACTGCCACGTCTTCCCCATCTCCGGGTCGTTCCAGTCTGGGGCCTCGCCGTCGTCCATCGCTTCGGTGCACTCGGCGCGGCATGGTCAACATACAAGAGTCATTGGAAGAGGACTGTACGTGGAGAGCCTGGCGGCTGGGATGCACGAGGTCCATGGTCGCACGCAAGGAAAGTTCCTCCTTATTAAGTTGTTTCCTCACCCTGATAGCTGGGACCCACCGGTTGTATCTTCGCACGGAAGGAAGTGCTTCCTTGTTATGCGAAAAAAATATTCCTCCTGTTCACAGCTGGGACCCGTCAGATTTGGTGGCTGACTTGTGGGCCTACTAAGCGGACGTGTAGCAGGGCTTTGTCAACTTAATCAACAAATGATTCTAGCAGCTGGACCATTGGGTGTTAATCCAACAGCCGTGCTCCTTCTTCAACCTCTGTTCTTGCTCGTGTCTCCCGTGGGCAGCACCGCGGCAGTGCTGCCGCGCACCCGGACCAGTCAAGTTTCCCACTCCTCTCCATCTGCGACTCCACTGCCACGTCTTCCCCATCTCCGGGTCGTTCCAGTCAGGGGCCTCGCCTCGTCCACCGGCCTTGGTGCGCCCGGCACGGTGTGGTCAACGTGGTCAACAACCGAGAGTCATCGGAAGATGACTGTACGTGAGAGGCTGACAGTGGGGACCCACCACGCCCATGGACGCATGCATGCAACTGCATCCTTTTTACCCTGACAAATAATGTTTCTCCCCCTGATTGCTGGGACCCACCAGCTACATCTTCGCACGCAAGGAAGTGCGCCCACATTACGGGCAAAAAAAATTTATTCGCCCCTGACTGCTAGGACCCACCAGCTACATCTTTGCAAGCAAGGAAGTGCATCCATATTACGGGCAAAAAAACGATTCGCCCCCTGACTGCTGGGACCCACCAGCTACCTCTTCGCACGCAAGGAAGTGCCTGACAGTCTGGACCCACCCGGTGGAAGCGTACGTAGCGTTGTCATTCTGGTCACGAACGTGTACGTACATACTGGTCGATCGGTCTGTGTGTAGGCTGCAACGATGAACCGTGGCCGTGCAAGGAAGGGCACGTGTGGTAGTAGAGGCGCGCACGTGTGGTAGTAGAGGCGCGCACGTAGCATGTACGTGTACGTACAGTGGCCATGTTGCAAGAAAGTAAATACGGCCACATACGTACATACAGGCGGGGTCTCGAACGCCTAGTCACGCATATGTACGGCCAGGGCTCGTGTACATGGCTGGGTCAGAACGAAGAAACTGCATCTTCGTCGTGTTCATGGGGAGGCAACGGAATGCGTCGTGTTCATCGGGAGGCAATAGAACGCATGGGAGCCAACTGGCTTGGACGGAACAGCCGATGGAAACGAGGCCTGGCGTACCGCAGAACGGAGGAAACGGCCTTGTGTTCGACCGGCCACGTTCGAAAGGGGATCATGTTCATCGGGAGGGGTCTGGTGACGGTGTCCTGGACTAGGGGGTACTCATCACGTCGTCTCCCGATCAGTTGGATTGGGCCAAGGACCCCCATGGCCGTATACTAATGGGCCAGTTCAGACAGATGCCGCAAACAAGGAAGATTCCACAAGACTTGGTGATCAAGACAAGGACTCCTCCCCACTGGCGTATTCGGCCAGGACTCTTGTTATCCTAGGCCTCTGGTGCATCATATAAACCGAGGCTAGGCTAGTCGATAGAGATATACACAATCATAATCATAGGCTAGCTTCTAGAGTTTAGCCTCTATGATCTCGTGGTAGATCAGCTCTTGTAATACTCATATCATCAAGATCAATCAAGCAGGAAGTAGGTTATTACCTCCATCGAGAGGGCCCAAACCTGGGTAAGCATCGTGTCCCCCGCCTCCTGTTACCATCGATCCTAGACCCACAGTTCGAGACCCCCTACCCGAGATCCACCGGTTTTGACACCGACATTGGTGCTTTCATTGAGAGTTCCGCTATGTGATCGGCAAAAGTATCAATGGCTCGACTGCAGATCAACTGCGACGTCGGCTTCTTCGTCACCGGCTTGACTGGTCACCTTGGCTGGGCCGAGGACTGTGCCCTACCTCCGATTGTTATGTTCGGAGGAGGTCCTTCATCAACATCAACTCCGATTTCCATCAAGATCATGGAGGAATCATCCAGGGAGCCCGGGGGCTCAACATCAACATTGCCATCAGGCGATCGTGATGTTTTTCTGGACAACAAACTTGTATCCGCCGCCACCGCCTCCTCAAGTGTCGTTTTAATGATTGCTTCGGTGAAATTGTGCGGAATTGAGTCTACAACAACCCTGGAAAATTTCGTCGAGTTCCGATGGAGGAATCTCTGGCAATCCACGATATGCCGGAGCTCTGTCAAATCTGGACGAGGATCTGGATGAGTTTAGGCCGTGGTGTCCAGCTTCTAGCTCGTACGTCCTTTGGAAGATCCAACCGTTGATCGGCTGCGGAATTCCTATATCTACCACCCCTTAAAATTTCAGCTCGATCTGACTATCCAAACTCCGGGAACCTTCCGATTAGTGCATCACTTTTCGGGTCTGTTTTCTGCGCGAGAACGAATCCGACCCGAATTCATCTTTTTTATGAACGGAATTTTGGACATCCTTTTTGAAGGAAGTTTTTTATGGGGTATTGTGTTTTGTTCCCAAACACATCCCGCTAATTTTGAAGCATTTTCCAATATGATCTTCACCATCGTGCTGGTGTCAAACCAGCCTGATAACGTTGCTCTATGGCTGCCGACCAGTGCTAGACACGTTGTCACTTTATTGAGTCGAGCTCAACTTCTTCGGATCATCATCTCGGCAAGCCGAACAAGAGTTCGGCATTGCGAAGGATAAATCATCACCAACATCGCCGCCCCACGGACTACACGGAGCGGGCACACCAACATCGTCGCACGGTCACTTCATCAAGCCGGCATTGACCACGTCACGACCGGCATCGGCAGGGCCACACTGTTGCTTCTTCAAACCGATGTCCATCACGCCGACCTACTTCGACTCATCGGCTGACATCGAGGCTTCGACATCTCGGCTGGACCGGGGGCTTCGCCATCTCTTTATCAACCCACTCCGGAGACTTCAGCGTCACTAGCCCACCAGCTTCCCCACGTTAGCTGGACTGAGGGCTTTGCCTCGGGAAGCCAACCTTTGCCAGCATCGCCATGCCGTCGCTTTATCGCCCATCAGGCAATGGGTGTGCGGATCGAGTCCCAATTCTGGGAGTCACCTTTCTTCGGATTGCTACAACAAATAAACCAGGTGCTATTAATCCTAGTAATTTTTTCTTGTTTGGGTTTATTTTTCCCAAGAAATTATTACTCTGGTTTGTTCCACCATCTGTACACAGGTCTATCGAATGATGGCCGCACTAACGACGGTCGCATGGTGGTTTGGTCAGGTTCCGTACATAGTCCGGCGCACGCCGCATCCGGAACTCGGACCGACCTGTGAATTCAAGCTTTGCCACGCCTTTACCACATCACGCCGACGCCCTGCATCGACATTCACTTCGGCGCGCAGGCCATATTTTCTTTTATTACTCATTTTGCATAAATTATTTATTATGCAACGATTTTTTAATTATTATTATTACTATTATCTCTGGTTTACACTATTTTTTGTGCACAGGAAAACAATCCGGCTCAGGCAGTATCGTAAACACGGTGTACTGACATACCACGTCACCTCGGCTGGACGGGGGCTTCGTCAACACTTCATTACCCCACACCGGGGACTTCGGCGTCACGCTGCCGGCCTGCATTGGTCATGCTATGTCACCACTTCGGAGTGCCGAGCTCTTCGCTCCACCACCTCGGGACCGGCTTGGGGGACGGAACCTTGTCCCGCATCAAGCTCGGACCACGTCATCAATGCCGAACACATTAACCAGGTAAGTTGCCTTCATGCTCAAAGTTTTAAATTTTTAACTTGTGTTCGGTTCGACCTAGCATTATACCTTTTTGGCATAAAGTTGTTTGTGAAAAAATTCCTTGTCATAACCTTGTTTCTGACACACAAATTCAAATACCCAGTTCACTTGGGGGCTTCCTTCGTGAAGCCTTTCCTCTTTCATATGATTATACTTGTACGGCTTCATTCCTTGTTTGTGTATTACGCCACAATATGCACCATATTGACTTAAGAGATTTGCAAGCTGGGTTGCCTCGCTCCTGTGTTTACCCCTATGTTCCCGATTGTTCGACTAGGGAGTAAAGGGAGCACCTCTGCGATTGTCACGATCGGGTCATCCGAGCTCGGACCTCAGACTGGGTGAAGCCGAAAGCTAGCGCTCTTATTGTTTTCAATTATGGTTGGCACACAACGGAACTCATGAGTACAAAAAATCTATTGCACAAGTCTCAAAGTAATAATGAGCAACCGAAGAAAGGTATCCGTGGGGGTACTATTTTCTTCGAAGATGCTTCTTACACTTTGTCAGTAATATAGCATAAGTTCCCTGAGCGCGCTTTGTCTATTACAGCCTTATTGTCTGATTGCCTGGTTATCGGAAACACCGTCGATATTTTCGAAAGGTGGAGTACATAACACTTTTCGGTCCTTGATCGAAGAGGGAGAAGCCGATGGTCGGTTAAGACGCATTTAAAGTTCGGGTGAACAAAGATGATATTAGTACTTTGGTACATACAATCATTATACATAAAATTGTTTTACCCAAGTCACTTGGGGGCTCTTAAATGAGCCGTTTTATAATAAGTGTTCTTCTTCTTAGTCGTTGCAAAGTTTTTTATTTATTTATTATTATTTATCACTCCTTTCTCGACGCAAGTGTGTGGTCAATAGCCAGATAGCTTTGCTTCTCTCTAAAGCCACTCGAACTTAGTTTGCTAAACTAGCCTCAGAGAAGCACTCCGCCTTCGGGATAAGGAGGTTGAAGCCGTAGGCTGACCCGCTTGAAGCCTTGAGATAGGATGTGTCATTGAAAAGCACGACAGCAACACACTTTTCTTTTTTCTAAGACCAATTTTCGATTTGGCACCGAACACTTGATCTAGTTCGGGCGTCCAGTTTTTACTGAAGTTTTTGGTTTTCCATGCCTATGGCACTTTTAAGCTATTTGTGTGTTTCAGCATTAGTCTCATAGTGCGGCGCCGGACACCTTTAGGGATTCAGCAAAAACATTATCGGACATTGATGTATATGCATCGGTTTTGAATTGCGTCTTTGGTCAATAGTTGGGTTGCCCGGATCCTATGCTTGCCTCCTACGTTCCGCTTTGATCGGCTAGGTGCGCAACGGGAGAACCACTGCGATTGTGCTTCCAGCTAGCATGGTTAAGTGCCTCAGTGGAGAAAGCCGAAAACTGACTGTCACAATAAGCGTAAACTGGTCAGTGATCCGATGACTGTGTTAAATGACGGGCCGCTCATAATATTGGCTGAAGTGTTTACGGCTTGACCTCGGCTGTTGCCGAACACTAACTGGAGGCTAGTAACTGGCCTTCCAACTTTAAGCTCCTATGACTAAGTGAAAGTTATAAAGCCCGCCTCTCTGATTGCCTCATTGCTGCTAACAGAACCGCCTCCGGGCACCGAGACGTCGGCTAAGGGTTGTTTTGTTAGTGCGGAAACACCCTGCGTAGTATCTACCAAGGGGTAGAAGCCGACGATGGGCCACTTTCAACTGATAAGCGGTTGCAATGGAGTGAAAATAATGATGTAAAGTACTTGGACACATAGAATCATTACACATAATCTGTGATTTTACTCAGGATATCGATCATTAATTCGGCCACCCGTGCCCACATTAAGTCTCAGGGGCTACTGGGCTTCGTGCTCATTATTTGTAAATATTAAAGGGGCACATCGATCCCCTGATTTGGTGTTGCCATCCGACCAGTGTCTCTGGGGCTACTGCATTGCTTATTCAATGCAGAGAATTCAAAGTGCTCAGTGTTCGGCTTGACCGAACTATGTGCATACGCGTCTTCGGACAATAATAAGTACCATATGGACCTATCCGGCATCAAGCTAGTATATTGCGGCGACTTCTCATGACCCTCTCTCAGGGGCCTGGTCACCGATCACTATTATCTCTAATATATTACACTGTGTTTTTATTCCTATGCATGCTGCCGAGCTAGGAGTTGATCCTCAGGCTGATTTCACGACCTGAGTCTCAGAAGCTACTAGGATCAGCGGTTTCATATTTTCCTTCAGGAGCATCTCGGATTTTAGACTGACACACACCTTGAGGGCTACTGGATATACATATACCGGCTATATATCTCGGCAGAGAATAAATTGCACCAATCAAAAATATTCACAAAAAATCAGCCCGCTATCGGGTGGTGCACCACCTCGGAAGCAGTCCGGCATAAAGCTCGGGCGCCAGTGGCTGGCTCCATAGAGGGCATTTCCGGCGTTGGAGCTCGGACATAGTCCAGTGTTGGAGCTTGGATACAGTCCGGCGTTGGAGCTTTGATATAGTCTGATGTTGGAGCTCGGATACAGCCCGACGTTGGTACCCGGCTGCAAAAGATACCTCGAATACAGTCCGGCGTTGGGGCTTGGTCGCAAGAGGACAGTGCCGCCCGGGAAAAACTTCAAACCCGAGGTGTGGCATAAAAATAACAAGGCATTGATAAAGGCCGGAAACATAAAGGGGCTCCTCGGATACCCGACGCGTAAACTCGTCTGATGCACTTCGGTGATCCTCAAGATCGAAGATGAGAAGATTTGTTGAACCAGTTTTCAAGACCGACGACCGAAGATGAAGAACAATTCGGAAGAATCGAGGAGCGTCCCCAATTGAAGACCGGTTCAGGGGGCTGCTGACGGTGTCTTGGACTAGGGGGTACTCATCTCGTCGTCTCCCGATCAGTTGGATTGGGCGGAGGACCCCCATGGCCGTATACTCATGGGCCAGTTCGGACAGCTGTCGCATACAAGGAATATTCCACAAGACTTGGTGATCAAGACAAGGACTCCTCCCCACCGGTGTATTCGGCTAGGACTCTTGTTATCCTAGGCCTCTGGTGAATTATATAAACCGAGGCCAGGCTAGTCGATAGAGATATACACAATCATAATCATAGGCTAGCTTCTAGGGTTTAGCCTCTACGATCTCGTGGTAGATCAACTCTTGTAATACTCATATCATCAAGATCAATCAAGCAGGAAGTAGGGTATTACCTCCATCGAGAGGGCCCGAACCTAGGTAAACATCATGTCCCCCGCCTCCTGTTACCATCGAACCTAGACACACAGTTCGAGTCCCCCTACCCGAGATCTGCCGGTTTTGACACCGACATCTGGCATACCGCAAAACGGAGGAAACGGACCTCCTACGGTCGAAACGGGGGTCCTATTGATTGGGTGGGGTGTGGCGTACCGCAAAACGGTCGAAACGGTGGTTGTCGGTGTCAAAACCGGCGGATCTCGGGTAGGGGGTCCCGAATTGTGCGTCAAGGTCGGATGGTAACAGGAGACAAGGGACACTTTATTTTACCCAGGTTCAGGCCCTCTCGATGGAGGTAAAACCCTACTCCTGCTAGATTAATATTGATGATAAGGGTAGTACAAGAGTGGATCTACCACGAGATCAAGGAGGCTAAACCCTAGAAGCTAGCCTATGGTATGATTGTGTATGATGATGGTTGTCCTACGGACTACAACCCTCCGGTTTATATAGACACCGGATAGGGTTAGGGTTACACAGAGTCGGTTACAATGGTAGGAGATCTCGAATATCCGCACACCTAGCTTGCCTTCCACGCCAAGAAAAGATCCTTCCGGACACGGGACGAAGTCTTCAACTTTATATCTTCATAGTCCTGGAATCCGGCTGAAGGTACAGTTCGGCTATCTGAACACCCCCTAATCCAGGACTCCCTCAGTAGCCCCTGAACCAGGCTTCAATGACGACGAGTCCGGCACGCAGATTGTCTTCGGCATTGCAAGGCGGGTTCCTCCTCCAAGTTCTTCAAGAAGATTCTAAACACCACAGAATAGTGTCCGGCTCTGCAAATAAGTTTCCACATATTGCCATATAGAGAATAATATTAACACAAATCAAATCTGCTGACGTATCCCACAGTGCGTCATAACACTGCGGCCAAGCCTTCTATATAAATTGTTTTCATTGTTCCACCTCAGCTCGTATAGCGAGGCGGTTTCCTTGGCACGTCTTGTCGAAGCAGAGATCGTGTGCCCCCCTCTAATGGGATTCTCATTAATACGGACATGGGTAACCCAACCACGCCATTTACCGCGGCGTTTGGGAGGCAAGTGAGTTTTATTAGGTAGGTGAGGACGCCTAACCGTACCTGCTTATATAAAGGGATAAGGATTCACCTTTTTAACCTACGCCTTCTTCCTCCTTTGCCAATACATCTCTCGCGCACTCAAGCTCCAGCGCCCAAGTCCGCTCTTCTTCCTCAACCTTCTCCAACAATGTCCGGAGCGGGAGGCAAGTGGATGGTCTCCTCCGTTACGGAGGCTCAAGTAAAAAGGCTAAGGAAAGCCGGATACTTGTCCAAGGATATCCCGCATCGGCTTCCTGATAAGGGGCAGCTTCTTCCTACCCCAAGGCCCCATGAGAGGGTAGTTTTTCTCCCCCACTTCCTCCGCGGACTGGGCTTTCCACTTCACCCATTTGTCCGGGGGCTCATGTTCTACTACGGCCTAGATTTTCACGATCTGGCCCCGAACTTCGTTCTCAACATGTCGACATTTATCGTCATGTGTGAGGCCTTTCTCCGCGTCGGCCCCCACTTCGGCCTCTGGCTCAAGACCTTCAACGTCAAGCCCAAGGTAGTGTCCGGCACCCAGGCGAAGTGCGGAGGCGCTATGGTTGGCAAGATAGCCAACGTCCTCTGGTTCGATGGCTCCCTCGTGGAGTCCCTAAAGGGGTGGCAGGCTGGGTGGTTTTACATCACCGAGCCCCGCGATCCGAAATGGGTCGTGGCCCCTGAGTTCAGATCCGTACCAACCACGCGGCTCATGTCCTGGAAAGAGACAGGCCTGTCGTGGGGCAACGAGAAAGAAATGACTGGGTTGCAAACATGCATCCAGTCCCTGGTGAACAAGCCAATCCGTCTCGCCAACATAGTCTAGGTCATGATCGTTCTCCTGATCCTCCCGTGCCAAGAACGGGATTTTACATTGTGGGAATTCGACTCGGCGCAGCACCAGACCCTCAGTAGGCTCTTCGACACGACGTATGAAGACGTCTGGAAGGTGCTAACCAAAGGCGCCGAGTCCCCCACATCCGCCTCCGAGGATCGCGGATACAACTCGCAGCGTATCGCCGGCGAGGTAAGCTATCTATACCTTTGACAGGTTCGTTAAGCTCTTCTTCATAGATTATCTCTATGCGGGATCTAAACCCCCTTTTACCTTTAACAGGCTTGGCTGGAGATATCCGGACCGATTAACTGTCTGGCCCCTCTGCCCGAAGACCCGGCCCCAGCTCTCTTGGTGAAGCTAATGGCTCCGGCACCTTACGTGGTGCCGAAGAGGAAGGCCAAGAAGAAGAAAACCACCGGGACTCGAAAAAGTTCCCGCAACATGGTGGTGTCGGACTCGTCATCCAACGAGTCCGCAACGCCCTCCTCTCGCGAAAACGAGGAGGAGGAACAAGGAAGCTCTGCCCCTCCAGCGAGGGGAGCAAAGAAGAAGAAGGCCGCCCCAACAGGGGAGGTCGAGGGATCAAGGAAAAGGAAGACCCCTCTGCCGGACTACTCCCACGACGCCGAAGAAGGCAGAGAGGAGTGTCCGGACAGGACCAAGCGTCCGGCGAAATCGTAAGTATTTATACACCAGAGTAACTCATGATACCCTTCTCTTTTTTTAGTGTGCGGCTTTCCCTGATATCGCACGTATTTTATGCAGCCCGCCCTGGGCCGAACTCGACGACTCATCGAGCGGCTCCCTGGATTCGTCGGACGTGAACTCTGTTCCGCCCGCGGTCTCCCCCCGCGGGGCGGACGATGCCGAAGTGGCGCCCCGCCAAGCTTCAAGGCAAGAGGAGATGGTCCTGGAGGAGCCACAAGGCAATCCTCCGGACCCCAGGAGTGAAGGGGATGTAACCCCCCAGGGCTCCTAGTCCGGCTTTGTGCCGGACACCGCGCCGGACTCGACAGTCCCGGTTCGCGGCGGGCGAACTCCTTCCAAGAGGAGTAAGCCATCCGAGCCGGTGGCCTCCATCCAACCGGAGGCGCCGGACAATTTGCTGGAGGTGCTTGAGGGCGCCGCCATCGACGAGGAGCACCGTACTGTTATTAGTACGGTGATCCAAAGGATTCAGTCTGCCAAGAGCGGACTGAATGAAGCTTGTGCTAGCCTTCTAACAGGCTTCGAGGTAAGTAAAAAATGTGCCAATTTATTTACCGCATAGATAGTAGCCCCTGATGCTCTGTTCGGTGTTCGGAAAGAAAAGCCGGATAGAGGATCTAATAATTTTCGCAGGAGTCTAAAAAAAGGTCAAATATGTGTATGCAGGCTTCACTGATGTCCACCGCCGCACTGACTGCGCAGGTGGATGCACTGAAACAGGACCTCGGGCGGACCGAGCAAGAGCTCGGCCTTGCCAAACGGCAGCTCGAGGAGAAGGAAGGTAAGAAATACCTATATAAAAAGAGAAAAAGAAGAAAAAAGGTGCCTATAGAGAGGCTTGATTGCAGAAAGAAATGACAGGATTGTACTGCTTATTGCAGGGGTCAGTACCGAGGTGACAATCCTAAAGCAGGCGCTGGCTGAGGCCGAGAAGAAAACGACCGAGGAGCACGCCGAGCGAGAGAGGCTGGGGGTTCAGGTCGGCGAGGTGCAGCAAGAGCTGCAAACTCTCATGAAAAAACATGAGGGTTTGGAGCTTGAGGCGAAAGCGCAAGCATCCGAGCGCGCGTCGACCATCGAGACCGCCAAGAGTGCCAAGGCCGAAGCCCAAAAGGCCCTCCAAGAGTTGGAGGAGGTGAAAAAGATAACAACGGGTAAGGCATTCTCAATGCAGAGTAGGAATATAAAATTAAACTACCTATTACTTACCCGAATCCGGAGTTCTCCAGGGGCGTTCGCCGATCTTCCCCGTAGCGCATCCGACGCTGCCGCGTTCTACCGAGCTGAAGAGGGCAGCTCGACGGAGAGCGTGTTCTGGTCTCAGTATTCTGGGGCCGGACACCCTGTGCCCTTAAGCGATCAGCTGAAACAGCTAGTCGAGCTCCACAAGGCGGCCGAACAGGCCATGAAGGGCTTACTAGTTCGGCTGTGGCCTGGAGAGGCCCTCCCTGGGAGCTATTTCGGGTTGGTGCGGCGGCTGGTGGAGGCCTGTCCACGGCTTGAAGTCATCAAGCGCTCCGTCTGCATTGAAGGTGCCCGGAGGGCCCTTGCCCGTGTAAGGGTACACTGGGGTAAGCTGGACGGAGAGAAGCTGGTGAAGGACGGGTCGCCGCAGGGGAAGGAGTATCGCAAGCCCGAGAACTACTACAAGGACGTTCTTGCCGGAGCCCGCCTTGTCGCGGATGAATGTACTAAAGATGTAGTATTTGAATGAACTCGCTCGTTTGTATCCTGTGCGCTGAGAACTTGTTCATATGCGCTAAGCAATGCTTTTTAATTTAAAATATTATTTTCTGTGCGGCCGTTTATCAAAAAATTGAGAGATGGCGAGTCGTCGGCTTCTGCCCCCATGCCACTAGTGCTGGGGTGTTCGGGATAAACCTGAGGGCTCTTGTTCCCATGGTTGGGTGCTTTGAGGGAGGCGCTCAGCACAGCGAACCAGGAAATCGGACTATAATGCTTGAACACTCTCACTTAGCCATAGAACGTTATAATTTTAAATTTCGGCGAAGCCCCTAGTTCGGAAGGCCGAATTCGGGGCGCTATCCACGCCTTAGGCCGGACATAGCCAGCTCCTCGCTCAAAGCGGCATAAGCCTTTAAGGACTCGAAAAACCTCTCGAACAGCGACCGGTCTCGCGCCTTATCATGACAGTCTGTTTTAGCTTTCTCCACTGAGGTGCTCAACCCACCTGATCTGGGGCACAATCGCAGTGGTTCTCCTAGTGCTACCTTAGCCGATAGAGCGGAACGTAAGGTACCAAAAAATAGGAGCCGGGCAAACCCAACATGTGACCAAAATCATGACTCGGAGCCGATGCATATAGTGCTATAAGTTCGGGGTGCCGCACTTGTGGAAGTGTACGGACTTCTCACACCAGATAAAAGGGTAATGAAGCCCCTGATATGGTTTGCCGTACCATGGTGTACGGGTGCGATCATGTTATATCATAAACACATATATTCAAAGGGGACAATGCAAAAAATAGATAAAAGGCTATGCATTATTTTATAAAGAGGCTGTTTATCAAAGACGAACGATACGAGTAGTGTGATAAAAAAAAGATATTAGACTATTTAACATGTCCTGACCAGGCACAGGCCGCGGAATTTAGAAACAGATATATCGCTCAAAATAGAGACCACCTGAGAGTTCCAGAATGCGCCGTAGATTTGTCTACTTTCCTGGATCTTGCATCGTCTGTGTGGCAACGCTGCCGAACAGGTTGTCCAGAGTATGGAGTCCTAAAATTAAAAAAGAAAAAATCCGGCAGCCCCTAGTACGTTTGACGCCGTGTTGTAGGCATGCCGTTAATGTGCCCCTCCCCCTGTGCCCATGGAATTTTAAGGGCGTAATTGTGTACTCGAGGTACTTGCTCCGCTATGTTGCGATGGCTGGGGTCGGGGCCGTATTGCTACGCTTGCTCTGATCGTGCCAGGTGGTCTTGTTGCAGGTTACTCCGGGCGCGCTTTGCATTGTCCGGTTTTTTAACGGACGGACTAGAGAGTTTGCCTTGAAAGGCTGCTTTGTACTTCCGCTGCGAGGGCCGCCGTGTGCTCTTCCGTACGGATGGAGCATTCTGTGTTTCCGCTGACCGTAATTACTCCTCGAGGGCCTGGCATCTTGAGCTTGAGATATGCGCAGTGCGGCACCGCATTGAATTTAGCGAATGTGGTTCGTCCGAGCAGGGCATGATAGCCACTGCGGAACGGCACTATATCGAAGATTAACTCTTCGCTTCGGAAGTTATCCGGAGATCCGAAGACCACATCAAGTGTTATCGAGCCTGTGCAATTGGCCTCTACACCTGGTATGACGCCTTTAAAGGTCGTCCTTGTGGGCTTGATCCTTGATGGATCTATGCCCATTTTCCGCACTGTATCCTGATAAAGCAGGTTCAGGCTACTGCCGCCGTCCATGAGGACTCTTGTGATATGAAATCCGTCCATGATTGGGTCGAGGACCAGTGCGGCAAAGCCGCCGTGACGGATGCTAGTGGGGTGGTCCCTTCGATCGAAGGTGATCGGGCAGGAGGACCATGGGTTGAACTTTGGGATGACTGGCTCCATCGCGTATACATCCCGTAGCGCACGCTTCCTCTCCCGCTTGGGAATGTGGGTCGCCTATATCATGTTCACCGTCCGCAGTTGTGGGGGAAACCCTTTCTGTCCATTGTTGTTCGGCGGCCCAGGTTCCTCCTCGTCATCGCTGTTCGGCCCCTTGTCCTTATGTTCGGCTCTTAACTTGCCTGCCTGCTTGAACACCCAACAATCCCTGTTGGTGTGATTGTCTGGCCTTTCGGGGGTGCCATGAATCTGGCACGAGCGATCGAGTATCCGGTCCAAACTGGACGGGCCCTGGGTATTCTTTTTAAATGGCTTTTTCCACTGACTGGATTTATAGCCTCTGAATCCGGCATTGACTGTCGTATCCTCATTGCTGTCGTTGCTAACGCGACGCTTTTGATTATTTCGACGTGACCTGCCACTTTTGTCCTTGGTATCTGAATTACCGGGCTTCTTCGATAAGTTGTTGCTGCGAGCTAGCCAGCTATCCTCGCACGCGCAAAAGCGGGTCATGAGTGTCGTGAGGGCTGCCATGGTTTTCGGCTTTTCCTGTCCCAGGTGCCGGGAAAGCCACTCGTCACGGATGTTATGTTTGAAGGCTGCTAGGGCCTCTGCGTCCGGACAATCGACTATCTGATTTTTCTTTGTTAGGAACCGTGTCCAGAATTGCCTGGCCAATTCTTCTGGCTGCTGAATTATGTGGCTTAGGTCGTCGGCGTCCGGTGGCCGCACATAGGTCCCCTGAAAGTTGTCGAGGAATGCGGCTTCCAGGTCCTCCCAAGAACTGATTGAGTCCGCTGGTAGGCTGTTAAGCCAGTGCCGGGCTGGTCCTTTAAGCTTGAGGGGTAGATATTTGATGGCGTGCAGATCATCGCCACATGCCATGTGGATGTGAAGGAGATAGTCCTCAATCCATACTGCCGGATCTGTCGTACCATCGTACGACTCGATATTGACGGGTTTAAAACCCTCTGGGATTTTGTGATCCATTACTTCGTCTATGAAGCATAGTGGGTGTGCGGCGCCCCTGTACTGGGCTATGTCGCGACGCAGTTCGGAAGAGTTGTGCCTGCTGTGTTCGGCCCGGCCGGATTTGTTGTGTCCGGAGTGAAGATCATCACGTGTCTTCGGGCGTCCGCGTGATCTGTAGATCGATCTTGTTTGCTTTGCTTTATCCTCCAGTACATCTCGCAGGTCTGGCTCGTGTTCCCGTGCCTTATTTGAGCGGCACCGGGGCATGGCTTGCTGAGGGGCTCGACAGGCCTCCCTGTCGCGGCCACGGGGTGGCCGGTCTGCCATGTCATATGCTTCCCCCTCTGATTGGGGTAGCGGCCTGCGCTTAGGATAGTTTTTGGAGGGGCGCACGAGTTCATACTCTTCGGCCGCAAGGACTTCTGTCCATCTATCAGCTAGCAGATCTTGATCAGCTCTAAGCTGTTGCTGCTTTTTCTTTAGGCTGTTGGCCGTGGCTAGAAGCCTACATTGAAAATGCTCTTGTTCGGCGGGGTCTGATGGTACGACGAATTCGTCATCGTCGAGGCATGCCTCGTCTTCGGAGGGAGGCATGTAGTTATCCTCCTCAACCTCTTGCTCTGCCGCTCTCTCCTGAGGGCTGGCTTTTCCATCTTCCTGCGCCGAATCTTGCTGGTTCTGGTGTTCTTCGGCGCTATCCGGGGTAGCATTATCTCCCGTACCGGAATCACTGTTTCTGCTGTGGCGGGATTTAGAGCGGCGCTGTTGGCGCCGACGTTTTTGCGGTTTTTTCGATTTGTCGTCTTCCGCTGCTCCATCGCTATCCGCATCCTTTGGAGCATCCACCATATATATGTCATATGACGAGGTGGCGGTTCAGCGCCCTACAGGTGCTGGTTCTTGTTCGTCTCCTCCTTCGTCGTCCATACCGTCGAAGTCTTCGGAGCCGAAGTCAAGCATGTCGGTTAAATCGTCGACAGTGGCTATTAAGTGGGTGGTGGGTGGGTTTTGAATTTCTTCGTTGTCTGAATCCCAACCTCGCAGACCATAGTCCGGCCTGGGCTCTCCTGATAAAGAGAGAGACTTGAGAGAATTCAGGATATCACTGAAAGGTGAGCACTGAAAGATGTCCGCGGCGGTGAACTCCATTACAAGCGCCCAATCAGATTCGATCGGCGTGGGCGCGGAAGGCTCGTAGTTCGGAGAAGAGTCCGGCTCCTTGGAGTGCTGGGCCGTGCGGAGTACGGGGCTGGCGTTCGGCTCGATCGCCTTTGAGATCGCAGCCCCCGAGGTGACGTCCAACCGTTCATCCTCAGAGAACGCAATGGGCTCCGAGTCAAAGATCGGGGCCGGAGCGTGTGCGGCCTCCAGGGTGCTATTCGGAGGCAGAGCTATATCATGCCCCTTGAAGTGGCGCGGCGCGCTTGGCTGTGGCTCGAACCCGTCGAAGATCAAGTCTCCGCGGATATCAGCCGTGTAGTTTAAGCTTCCAAACCTGACTTGATGGCCAGGGGCGTAGCTTTCGATCTGCTCCAGATGACCAAGCGAATTGGCCCGCAGAGCGAAGCCGCTGAAGACGAAGATCTGTCCGGGGAGGAAAGTCTCACCCTGGACCTCATCATTGCTGATGATCAAAGGAGCCATCGGGCCTGAAAGTGACGACACAGAGGAACTCTCAATGAAAGCACCAATGTCGATGTCAAAACCGGCGGATCTCGGGTAGGGGGTCCCGAACTGTGCGTCAAGGTCGGATGGTAACAGGAGACAAGGGACACTTTATTTTACCCAGGTTTAGGCCCTCTCGATGGAGGTAAAACCCTACTCCTGCTAGATTAATATTGATGATAAGGGTAGTACAAGAGTGGATCTACCACGAGATCAAGGAGGCTAAACCCTAGAAGCTAGCCTATGGTATGATTGTGTATGATGATGGTTGTCCTACGGACTACAACCCTCCGGTTTATATAGACACCGGATAGGGTTAGGGTTACACAGAGTCGGTTACAATGGTAGGAGATCTCGAATATCCGCACACCTAGCTTGCCTTCCACGCCAAGAAAAGATCCTTCCGGACACGGGACGAAGTCTTCAACTTTGTATCTTCATAGTCCTGGATTCCGGCTGAAGGTACAGTTCGGCTATCCGAACACCCCCTAATCCAGGACTCCCTCAGTGGTCCTGTTCATCAGGAGAGGGTGTGGCGTACCGCAAAACAGGACTCCATGGGATACTGTTCATCTCCACCGTCGACCCCCTCCAGCCTCCACGGGCTACTGTTCATCCACCATCGACCTCCTCCAGCCTCCACCTGCGACTGTTCATCCACGGGCTCCTGTTCATCCAGCCTCCACCGTGCGCTACTCCACCGGCTACTGTTCAACCAGCCCTCTCCACGGGCTCCTGTTCAACCACCCCTCCACGGGCTACTGTTCATCCGGCCCTCCACCGTCTACTGTTCATCCAGCCCTCTACTGGGTCCTGTTCATCCAGCCCCAACTGGCTCGATCAATCGGGGTCCTGTTCATCCAAAGGCAACACCACGGGGTCATGTTCATCCACCCCCACCGAGAACTGTTCATCCAAACCCCCCGAGCAATGCTCACTGTTCATCCAGAGGCAGTATCGATCTGCTTCAGTTAGCAGAAGTAGCGAGGAATCGCTCGATCGGGTTCAGTTAACGCGTAGCCTGCAGTACAATCGCTCGGGTTCAGTTAGAGCCCAACGCCTCGCTCGGGTTCGGTTAGATCCCAATGCCTCGCACCCACGCGCGTGCGTGTATGAGAGAAACATGCATCGCTCGACCCCGACCACCCACGGTACCCGGGAACACCCCGATATTTTCCTCACCCTCGCTTCTACCACGGTTTTTCCGTCATGGACGGCCTAAAGAATGTCATGCAGCTGCGTCTCCGTCCCGCCCAGGACAAAAAGCCCATTTTCTGTCATGATTTTTTGTCATAGAAGTAGGAGCCCACCAGATCTATGATCATACCGGGTTTTGTCACAATTATCGTCATAGAAGTGTCTAAGTTATGACAGAAAAAAATTTGTTCGGCCCAAAATGTCACGGATGTGTCTTTTTTTGTAGTGCAAGGCGTGGAATGGGGTAGCAATAACGGATGGTGATAACATTGATAGGACGACAATCGGAACACATGTGATACGTACCATCTTTCTTGGGAACAAAGATTACTGGGGCGGCGCACGGGCTCAAGCTTTCTCGTACATGGTCGTTGTCGATTAGTTGTTGTACTTGCCATTGGATCTCCTTGGTTTCCTCGGGGTTGACGCGGTATGGTGCCTTGTTAGGAAGAGGTGTTCTGGGGATGAGGTTGATTCAGTGTTCAATGCCTCGTAGTGGTGGTAGTCCCGGAGGTAGCTCATCGGGAAATACATCTTGGAATTCCTGCAATAGAGAAGACAACACTGAAGGTAGACTGCGAGATGTGCTAGTTTTAGGTGCCTCGTCCTTGCACAATAGGACATAGTGCATAACACTTCATGGGTTCTCACACACTTCTCTCATCTCACTTTTGGTAGCGAATAACACTAAGTTTTTCTTGCCGCTCATTGTGGAGGCACTCAATTTGGGCTTGTGGCGCTCACTCTCTTTCGGGTGGTTTGCTCTCTCACTATTATCTCCATGATGGTTGCTTGCTTGCTTGTTGGCGATCACTTGACTTGGTGACATAGGTCGTAGCACGTACTCCTTACCTTTCATCTTGAAGCTATAGTGATTGGTTTGCCTGTTTTGGATGACGCCGCGGTCAAATTGCCAAGGTCGTCCAAGTAGGAGGTGGCAAGCGGACATAGGAACAACATCCCACACCAAGGTGTCTTCGTATGCTCTGATATTGAAGGAGACTTGAACCATTTGTTGTACTTGAATAGTGCTGGAGTCGCTAAGCCATTGGACCTTGTAGGGGTGGGGATGCTTCATCTTGACCAATCGGAGCTTGGAGCAAGTTCTTCACTTGCCAAGTTATGTCAACTTCCTTTGTCGATGATGAACTTCATGGACCTTTCATTGATGCCCGCCTTGGTGTGGAAGATATGGCATCTCTGGTCTTTGTCTTGTTGGTGTTGAAGTATCAAGACCTTGGAGACAACGAGAGCGGGGCTCGAATCATTGTCACAATAGACTTGGTCATCTTCATCTTCATTCGCTTGCTGGTGCATATCCACATGTTCAATGGCTTCCATTTCTCCTTCACTCATGGAGTCAAATGTACCATCGTCGTTGAGGATCATGGTGCGCTTATTGGTACACTCAAAGGACTTGTGGCCTTGGCCGTCGCATGTAAAGCATTTGATGGAACTTGTCTTGATGGTCCCATCCGGTGGAGTTGTAGGTGATGGAGCTCTCGGCTTGAAGTTGCTTGTAGTAGGAGGACGACTTGAGGTTGTCAAAGTTTTCTTGTAACTTGACTTGTCGCCATTTGTTGTAGAAGGTTTGGTTGAGGTAGAAGGTGTTGTAGTTGTTGAAGCATGATTGTGTGAGCCATATGTCTTGGAAGAGTACTTGGCATACTTGAAGTCATCTTGCAGTTGTCGCTCCGCCTTGTTGGCTTGATGCACTAGTTTGATGAGGTTTGAGTATGGTTGGAAGTTGGGGATTTTCTTGATAGGGTGATTGAGTCCATTCAAGAAACGTGCCATAGTTTGCTCATCATCTTCCGTGACATTAGCTCGTATCATGGCAATCTCTATTTCCTTGTAGTACTCTTCAACGGTCTTTGTTCCTTGCTTGAGGAGTTGTAGTCGCCTGAAGAGCTCGCGGTTATAGTATGTTGGCACAAAGCATGCTCTCATGACATCCTTCATTTGTTCCCAAGTTGTTATTGGTGGTTCACCTCTTGATTCTCGGCGCTCAATGATTTGCTCCCACCAAATGAGGACATAGTCTTGGAACTCAAGGGATGCCATGGCGATCTTCTTCTCTTCCTCATAGTTGTGCAAATGAAAGATCTTGTCAACCTTCAATGCCCATGAAAGGTACTCTTCGAGATCATTGCTTCCGGAAAACTTGGGCATGGTGAACTTGAGCTTGTCGTAGCTTTGCTCTTCATTGTGTTGGGGTCAGGGGTGATGACGCCCTTGATGTGGAGGGTTGTCAACCTCAAGTTGCTCTTGACATGGAGGATTCCCATTGTCTTGTTTCTGGCGAACTTGTGGTTCTTGTCGAGCTTGTGGAGGAGCTTGTGGAACTTGTCGGTGCAATCGTGCTTGATAGTTCCTCTCTTGAACTTCATCGCAAAGTGTTCTTCTTGCTCACGAATATTTGCGTGCGGCGATGACATGAATTGTGTCTTGGAGGGCACGTTGCGCCTCAAGTGCTTGAGCTTCACGCTGTTGTTGTTGACGTAGAGCTTTGGCGTCTTGCTCTTCTTGGTGTTGGCGTGCTCACTCTTCCTCTTGTTGGCACAGGTGTTGCCGTTCTTGTGCTTGTGCAAAGGTAGCTTGTTTTTGGTGATGCCGATGTTCTTGCTCGTCAAGTTGCTCTTGTGGGCGATTGCCGTGTAGAGGATTGCGGTTTGCTTGACGGTCTTGGCGCACGGCTTGATGTAGAGTGTTCGATGTCGATCTACTTGAGCTGGAGATTGTGTCGTCAGAATGTCGACTTGAGTGGCTCTGTCTTGAATATGACGAAGTGGTAGAAGAGTGGTTGACCAACAAGGCATGAATCTCATCCATTCTTGCATTGTTCTCTTGTTTTTGTTCGTCGAGCTTGTTGTCGAAGTAGTCTCTTGTACGTTGCTCGAAATGTCACAAGTCGGTGGCGAGGCTGTCAATGCGGTTGCTCAAGGCTTGTTGTTCTTGATGCAATCTCTTTGTGCACCGAAGAGGTGGTTCTTGGTGACGTAGGTATTCGGGTGCTCGTCTTGCTCGATGAAGAGTGGGTTGGTAGAAGTAGTTGGCCTATCCATCATTCCAAGTATGTGAGTGGAAGGAAGAGAAGAACAATACCAAATGTACCTTGACCGATGTTGAGAATGATCAAAGATCACTCAATGATGGAGCAAGGAAATAGCACAATTGGTATCGTATCTCGTCAATATCTCACACCTACACAAATAAAGCCTTTGGTGTAGCTTGGTTAGGATGGTGGCACAAAATTTTGCGAATGTTAGCAAGACTCAATAATGTTGGAAAAGATTCACATATTTGCAAATGCAACAAGTAGACCAATAGCAAGATAAGTCACACGGAAACACACACAAGGATAGATAGATGGGGTCGTGCAACCAAGGATTGAGCCAAGATGTGGAATCCACGAAAATGCTCTTGTTGCACAACGGTAGGGAGACGCTAGCTCGATTGCATAATAGGTAGATACGAGACTTGTGCAAAACCTACTAAGCAAAATGCAACGACTTTGATCGCAAGTATGCTACATGTATGGTGTTCCGATGATATGATCCAAGATGATCGAGTATGACAATCTTAATGTAGTATGATGTTATGGTTCTCACTTAAAAGCTATTTGCTTATCTTTTCCTCTTGTTTAAAAGCTTGTTTGGATCTTTCTCTTTTGAGCTCTTTTTTGGCCTCTTATGCAAAACTTCACGAACCAAGATAGCAATTATATATATGCGAGGACAACCTTTTGACACAAAAGATGATACCAAGATATGTATATGGAATATGATGTGATATATGTAATGACTACTAATGTGCACAAGTAACATTGTCGGCAATAATCAAAGGCTAGTCTCGATAGCAAAGGTATGCAAGGTGGGCTATAGGGTTATCAATGCAATGGCAAGGAGTAGATAAAGATGTCGTCAAAGTTACCGTCCTTGCCTATGGTTTATAGTGTCAAAGGTAATGTGATCATTGTTGATGGCGAATTCGTAGTTGGATGACGAGAATGAGTCATCAATGTCATAGTGCACGATCTTCTGTACGTTGGTGAAGATGCCGCTGCACTGTAGCCGAAGGTGGCGAAGTAGCAGAAGCAGTCGAGGATGCGCATACTTTCTATGTAGGCCAAAAGTTCCGGGAAGGCCGGAAGGTCCGGGCGGGGCCGGAAGTTTCAGGGATCGCGAAAACAGATGAACATGAAATTTCGGATCGGGGATTTGGGCGGAGAAACTTCGAGAAAAACCCAGATCAGGAGGGTAAAAGAAAAAAATTGGGTGTGGAGAAGGGTGGGGAAGCTAGATTTATGAGCTATACACGAAATCCACGGATCAAATCCAACAAACGTCATCAAACCAACAAATCACAAAAAAAAATTGAGGGCTATTTTTGTGGGCATTTTCAAAATTGGGACAAAGGAGGGCAAAATTAGGATAGAAAACAAAGGGAGAGACCCAAAATCATGATCAATGTGGCTCATGATACCAAGAAGATGCAGGGTGGAAGCCCTAGTGGCCGATCTTTCAAGATTGGAGCGGATCTCACGAAGAACACGAGGGGAAAACACGAGAGAAGAATGCTCAAATCAACGAGAACAATCACACATGTGCTAGATCCATGAACATAAGGAGTGATACATGATCCAAATGCAACAAAGGACGATACAAGAGGCGGTAGTTCTTCTCCGTGAGGAGGTCTTGAGGTGTCTTCCCGTGAGGGGTGCTGAAACCACTTGGGGGATCTTCTCCTTAGAGGTCGCGGTCTCCGAAGGAGAAGGTATCAAGTGGATGAGCAAAGCTCTATCTCTCAAATGAGATAAACCTATGCTAACCCTAAAACTAGGGAGAAGAAGAGTATTTATAGTCTAGGGGGCAAAAGGGTACACGGGCCTCGGCCGAAGTCACTGCGTGCAGGCAGGGCAGGAAGTTCCAGGGGTGGCCGGAAGTTCCGGGCACTGGAGGTTCCAGGCAGGGGTCCGGGCTAGCCAGAGAGTTGGCACGGTGCGAGCGAGGCTGGGGTCTGGGGGCTGGAAGGCCCGGGCAGGCCGAAAGTTCCGGTAGTTGGAAGGTCCGGGATCGTCTGGGTCGTCAGAGGCTGGAAGTTCTGGGTTGAACAAAGAGTTGGCACTTGTTCCTTCTTCCTCAGCTCTCGATGCCGTAACTTATGTGTTGTACCTGATTACACATAGTGTTTCTGACTCAGGCAGCATCCATGTCTCACTCGAATGTAAGGGAAACTCAAGTAGGAGAGTTGTCACCTCGGATTGAATAGCACGTGCGCGAGCTCTTGTCATGGGTCCACTTGGTGCTTGGGTAGTTGGGGCCTTATGCATGGGGATGACCGTGGGATGCTCCGCATCAAAAAATCTCCAAAAAAAATTCACTGCGTTTGGACTCCGTTTGGTATTGATTTTCTGCAATTAAAAAACAAGCAAAAAACAACAACTGGCACTGGGCAGTATGTCAATAGGTTAGTCCCAAAAAATGATGTGAAGTTGCTATAAAATGATTGTAAAAACATCCAAGAATTATCATATAATAGCATGAATACTTCATAAATTATAGATACGTTGGAGACGTATCACCCCGCTGCCACGAGAGGGTAGGATAAAATATGTCATGCAGGTTATTTCCATAAGGACGTATGACTATTTACGAAATACATGCTGTCACACCCTGCATTTTGTAACATTTCATTTGCATTAATAAAGCATGAAAATTTGGACCAACAAAAACTTTTGCATTATTTGGATTTTCATTTTGGAGTTGGTTTTCTCTCTGTGGTTTTTCAAGTGCTCTTTAAAGTCAACATAGTTTCACCTTCTATACTTCATCTCCTTGCCCCAAACTCATGCCCAATGATCATGCCATGTGTATAGTGCAATATAGTATTTTCTTACAAAAATAATTTGGCCAAATAGTATTTTCAAAAATTAGTTTTCCAAAAACCCCTGAATTGAGGTTTGCACTACAAGCACCTAATTAAGGGCAGTAAAAATCTTTCCAAAAATATATTTTACTCCTATTAGATATAGCACACCTAGAAACCATAAAAATATAATTTTAAAAGTTATTTTCCTACTTTATTTAAAGGCTTTTTCTTAAGGCCAGAAATGGTCTTTAATAGGTTAAAATTAATTTAAAGCTTTAAAAATATTTGAGAAAAATCAGGGAAACTCAGTGGGCATATATTTTCCATATATATGAGTTTCAACACATGGTTATGATCAAAATATTGGACAAAACCTCCCAAAACCATTTCTGCCCATTTCAAGGATTTGAAATATTTCTACAGGAAATATTTTCATAAAAATTCAAGGAAAATCCAGCAAGTCACAAATGCATATTGTGATCACCTTGCAAAGCCTCATGTCAATTAAAGTTATTTTTGTTCACCAAAATGCCCCAAAACCCTCTCTGACCAGAATCAAATTTGATCAAGTTTGTACTACCAACTTTCTCTCCTTGACCCCAACTTTTGTGAGCATGTTCACATGACCAAATTAGGCCACTACACCAAGTGGTGCATCAAGGAGAAGTGATTTGCTCAACTAGATCTACACAAGTCAATTTCTGCTAATTTCTAGGGTTTACAAAAGTTGCATTGGCAACTTTGCCCAAATATGCTCCAAATTGGTGGAAGGCCCCAATTATATGTGTCATTTCACCCTGTGGAGTATCATGGCAATTGGAAATCATTTGCTTGCCAAAACACTTATCGAACACCTTCTGCCACTTTTCAAAAATCCCCATTTTAACCACTAAAACTATTCTCCTTAAGCTCAACTTTTTAGCACAGCCCCTCCTAGTCCCCTTTCACCTCCAGTAACAATGGCAAGTCCACAGCTCCATTATTGGATGGGTAAAACCCCACTTTCTCTCTCTGGACAGCCACTTTCTCTCTCTCCCTCACCCTCTCTCCTCTCCTATTGGCTTTCCAGGGCATCCAAAGTCCCTTCCCACTTCTTTACTCCCTCCTAGAGCTGCCATACATCAGTGGTCGCGCCCACAAGGCATATAATATGCCATGGCATGCCAAATGCACGCTCCAGAGCGCGCTACAGTGTGGCTAGGCACTGTAGCCGCTCTCTGCCCAACGCCTCCAACCACCTCGGGCCACCCCCGTGCGCCTGCCGATGCGCCTCGGCGTCCGCAGCACGCTACGCGGTCGGCCCCCTCCTCTCTCCTCCTCCCCGCGCCTCCGCGCTAGCAAACAAAGGCCGCCCGAGCGCGCCAATGGTACGACTCACACGCGCGCGTCTCTAGCCCTCCCCCACTCTCTCCCTTAGCTCCCCTCGGCGTAGTCCATGCCCAGAAACACTCCAGACATGGCGCCTTCTTACCCCGAGCCCTGCAGCGACGAGCGTGAGCTCGCCGGCACAGGGGTCTACGGGACCCCGCCGTTCGCCTATTTGAAGGCCTCCCCGAGCCTTCCTCTCATCACCACTCGCCCACTGCACCACCAAAACACCCCCATGCACCCCTAGTTCCTCCCGAGAGCCGCCCGAGCTCGAGCTCCGCCGCCTCGGGTCGTCGTCGATCTCAGGGTACGGGCTCCCTCCGCCCCTCCTCTCTCTCGATCTGGACCCTCCACACCTCCCTGATCATTTCCCCTCTATTTCCCCTCTCTCTTGCAGTCGGAAACGGCCGGAGCCATCAACGCCCGACGCCTCTCCGCCGCAAACCTCGTCGCCGGCGAACCACTGCTCCCCTCCGGCCAACTCCGACACCACCCGAACGGCGACACGACGAGGAGTCCAGCGGTGCCATCATCTCCCCCCGCCGTGCCCGGAAACGTCGCCGTTGAGCCGCCCCCCTCTCTGGACAGAGGTAGACGACGACGACCGTGGGCCCTGTCCGTCAGCCTCACGACCTGACGGGTGGGACCCACTCGTCAGGTTTAAACACGCACGCGCACGCACCGGTTCGCTGCGTCGGCTGAAGGCGTAATTCGCCTTTACGCCTTCGACGTGGCAGCCTCACGTGGGCTGAAACCCATCTGGGCCTGCTGCACTGTGGCCCTTCTGGCCCAGTTGCACAGTGCTGCTTCTTCTTTTTCTTTTTCTGGATACTTGCAAAAATTCCACAGGATTAAATATTAATCCAAATGCAACAATTCCAGTTCCTAAAATCTTGTAAAAATCCCACCTATTTAATGGCGCAACTTTCATTCAAACCCAACCAACTTTTATGTACTATTCAAATTTAAATTCAAATTTGAGCAGTTTAATCTCTGTTTGGAAATCCATATCCCCTCTTATATAACTCCAAATCCAAAACTAGGAATTTTCCCCTTCTTAATTTTCAACCTAGTATTTAACAAAAATGAGTTGACATTTTTCCGAGCACTTTGGTTTTTCTGTTTTATTATTGCCTTATTTTCTCGTTATTATTTTGCGACGATAGATTGCGTTGCTGACGAAGGAGTTGGACCAGAAGACTTTGAAGACCCAGAAGACTTTGTTGAGCCAGGCAAGCAGCCCTTTGACCATGTCTATGAAACCCCATTTTATGCGTCTCATATAGCACATTATTATTGTTGCATCAGAGACATGATGAGATGGTAGCCACTTTGGTGGGTTGCCTTCATTTCTTCCCCGTTGATACTTGCATTGTGCATGACCCTACCTTCTTATGAGGGTTATGCCGGTGGGAGTAGATAGTATGCTAAAGTAGTGCTACGCAAAAAGAGACGGGAATATGCATAGTGATGGAGGCAAAGTATTTTCAAAGGACTTTCGAAAACCCCGTCGGGTGCCACTTATGCCCGAGGGAGATGATGAGTTGGGTAACCACTTGATGACGAAGTGGCATACCGAGGCAAGTGTGTGTGTTGTTTTCAAAAACAGATTAGATTTAAGATTTGTCGACTGTCCCAACCTTACATGCACAACCACTCTACCCTTATATGGGAAAGGGCATTATGGATTACTTAGGCCGATACTAGCTTGGAGACCGCATTACTAGTGACGGGGGAGAGTTGGTGCTCTCTCTCGGGACGGGGTCGTGCCAGGTAGGGCGGCCATGACTGTTTTCACAGGGCACCGGATACACCGTTGTGTCCCCTCTCGGATGTTACGATCTCGAGTGAGTCTCGTATGGTGTACATCGTGAGGATACAGAGCAACAAGTGGACTCCTTGTTATTGTCGTCTAGGGAAAGATAGTGATCGGGTGCTTACCCCGGGTACTTGAGGTACCGCGGGACGTGGATGACACGGAAGTTCCCTGGATCTTGTGGGTAAAGTGTGCAACCTCTGCAGAGTGTAAAACTATTTGAATAGCCGTGTCCACGGTCAACGACAGTTGGGCGGTGCTGCTTAAACTACGTCCACATGTTTACAAACTAGTGTGTGTGTTTGGATAAGTGGGAAGAACTACTTGGGTCAAGTTGAGCACTTGACATGATTGATGTGGGTTGATGCCCACTCTATTTATGTTGATATCTGTAACCTGTCCTCATGGTTTCTTGAATTCTCCTGATGCATGTCTTACAAGTTGTTGAACATGTCATTGCACTCAAAACTAGCTTTCCGCAAAAATTTACCTATATCATGCATTATTGTACCTTGAACCAAAACATGGCTTGGTTGCGAGTTCATTCAAAGTACTCATTGGCTTGCCACTGGTTATTTAATTGGCCAGGCATGGAAGAACAGGAGTTCGAAGAAGAATTCTTTGGAGACGAACATGCGAACTAGGACATTTCCCAGTCAGAATGCCTGTAGGGTTAAGGCAGATGGCATGGGTTCTACTTATCGACGAAGATTTCCGCTGCTTGTGTTTCATTTGATGTTCAGCCCTTAAGGCTTTATCGATGTAAGACTTGACCATAATGGTCATAATTTGTGTAAGACGGTATGTATGGATGTAAGACTCTTGTTATTCAGCTTCTGTGTGTTCAGTGAGCATTGATCTCTGGGATCACTGTACACGTGCATTCGTTGATCACGACTCATGAGTCGGGATCCCCACACATGCCTACATTACATTTACGAACTGGAGCTAGTTTTGTATCGCCCTAGGTTATGACTGTTATATGATGAATATCATCCAACGAATCCACCGATCCAATGCCTACGATTTTCCTGGATATAGATCTTGCTAAGTTACTACTGCTACTGTTACTGTTACACTTGCTACAAAATCATTGCTATCACTATTACCATTACTATTGCTAGTGCTACTACTATCAAAACTATCATATTACTGTGCTACTGATCACTTTGCTGCAGATAATTAATCTCCAGGTGTGGTTGAATTGACAACTCAGCTGCTAATACTTGCAAATATTCTTTGACTCCCCTCGTGTGGACTCGATAAATTTGGGTAGAATACTCTACCCTCCAAAACTGTTGTGATCCCCTATACTTGCGGGTTATCAAGACCTTTTTTGGCGCCGTTGCCGGGGAGCATAGCTATATTTGTTGAATCACATGGGATTTTTATCTATCTCTCACTATGAAGAATCTGAAGGATACCAGGACTAAGATATTTCCCACTAAGACGAGGGGAGGTAAGGAACTTCCATCTAGCTTTGCACTTGATTCATCTTCTATTTTGAGCAGACTTGCAACACCACCACATGCTATTAATCCTGATTTGTCACAAGTTATTGATGATGCTACTCATGATGATGCTAGTACCTTGCTTGATGATAATGTGCCACTAGGTGAAATTCTTGATGAACAAATTGCTAGAGCTAAAGATATTGAGCATGCTAAAACTGATGAAATTATTGAATCTAAAAATCTTGAAACACCTATTAGACCTAGCCCTCCTAGATATGAAATGCCTAAGATACTGGAAGGTTATGTTATAGATGAGGAGACAACTATAGACTTTCTTGCTTGCAATGATAGAGATGATCTTAAGAACTTATTATGCAAACTGAAAGAAAAATCTTTAAATGCTATAATGAAATGCAATCCTAAGTTTGCTACTTCACCTATCTTTTTTATGATAAGGATTATGAATTCTCTATCGACCCGTAGTTAATTACTTTGGTTGAATATGATCCTTTCCATGGTTATGAAAGTGAAACTGTTGTGGCACACCTTACTAAGTTGAATGATATAGCCACCCTTTCACTCATGTTGATAAAATTCGCTACTATTATATCCTCAAGTTATTTCCTTTCTCATTAATGGGCGAAGCTAAGATATGGTACACTGCTCTTGCTCCTAGTTGTGTGCGTAGTCCCCTGGATATGATTTACTACTTTTCTGAAAAATATTTTCCTGCTCATAAGAAACAAGCAGCCTTACAGGAAATATTTAACTTTGTGCAAATTGAAGAAGAGGGTCTCTCACAAGCTTGGGGGAGGCTTCTCCAACTGCTTAATGCTTTGCCTTATCATCCACTTAAGAAAAATGAAATACTTGATATCTTCTATAATGGACTAACCGATGCTTCTAGGGACTTCCTAGATAGTTGTGCTGGTTGTGTTTTCAGGGAACGAACCGTTGAACAAGCGGAGGAATTATTGAGTAACATATTGAAAAATTATGATGATTGGACTCTTCCTGAACCACCGCCTAAACCCACTCCGAAGAAGAGGGGTATCCTATATCTCAGTCCTGAAGATATGCAAGAGGCAAAGAACTGTATGAAGGAAAAAGGTATTAAAGCTAAAGATGTCAAAAAATTATGTCCTATATTCAAGAAATACATGGGCTTGATACACTGCTACCCAAGGTGGTAGAGGTAAACTCTTTAATGACATTTGATGAAAAGGACAATCCTTATAATATGCATCCTAGTCAGTGCCTTTATGAGTTTGATAACTACATTAGAAAACAAGATCACTTCAATGAAATGTTATGAAACAATTGAAATACAATTCTGATATGATTGCTCGCTTGAGTAACTTGTTATTTATAATATCTAATGATGTTAGAGGTGTAAGAAAACATGCCTCTATGGTTCATACTCAGTTATAACAAGTTGCTAAATCACAAAGAGAATTGGTTGATGAAATGAACAATAATATTAATGATCATGTTGTTAGAGTAATGACTAGAGGAGGTAGAATGACTTTGTTGGTGCAATATCTGCCTACCTTCTGTTTTGGAGATTCTTACCAGAAATAGATATGCACTAATTTATTTGCTAGTGCACATACAGAGAAAATTCATACACAACCGAAGAGAATGCTATCTTCGGTGCTGAGTTCAAGGAACTTCACCGAAGCATATCTGCGATGCAAAGAAGAACAAGCTATATCTGTTTCAGTGATAGAGTTGAGAAGATTAATGTGAAGAAATCGAACCCTCTAAAGTTTATTGCTAAAGCGAAGCTTTGGTTTCGATACCGTCGTTCGAAAAAATTGACTGTTGTGATTGAAGTCAAAGACAAAGTGAAGACGTAGCATGCATTTCGTTTTCCTTATTTCAGTCTGTCAAGTCATAGAACCTCCGTACTATTGAGAGGGGTATAGGTTCTCATGCTTAGATCAGCTATGATGCTTAGCCATAACCTATGAAAGATGCAAGACAAATCTCTTTGTGTTCCGAGTAAATACTTGCCAGCAAGAGATTGTGATCTTCTTCACTGCGAGAGATTTGCCTCGGGATGAGGAGTTACCATTTCTTGCCCCACAAGAAATGTTACCGTTGTGCTCAAATCCGACCATTGGAATCGTGTCGTTAGGCCATTGGCTGAGGCTGATGTCCAATTTGGTCATTTCCCTTCTGGGAAGGCTGTGGCGATAAATAGCCACCCCACTCCAACGTTATCCGTTGGCTGCTCTGCTTGAGATTACTGAGAAGATTGATTTGAGAAGCCCCTCTCTGAGTGATATGAGTTTAAGATCCACCGAGAGAAAACAAAGAGCCCAAACTTAGACAATGGTTTAGCATCACAACAATTTTGAGTAAGAGTTCTTATACCTGTTACTCTTGAGAGTTGTGCACACTCCAGACGGATAGGTTTGGTTTCTAGTGTTGAAGAGTTGTTGTCTTCACCGAGCCTGTTCTTCAGTAACCAAGAGTGATTATGGTTCGCGAAGGTCGACCGAAGGTTTGGAGATTGCTGACAAGGATCTACCATGAGTGAAATCAACCTGAGTCCGATCAGCTCTGTGTTGAAGGAGAATAGGGTGACGAGAGTTTATCTTCCGTGTTAAGTCACAACCCCTCCAACCAGACGTATCCCTTTGGCAGAAGGGTGAACTGGTCTACCAAATCTCTTGTCGCCTTCGAGCATCACTGGTTATATCTATTTTACTGCATTTCATTCAGTAGTTTTCATTCGTGCTCTGTGCCATTTGATTCTCTGGTCGTTGTATTGTTCTGTGATTCTCATTCTGCGTATTCGTGTTAATTACTTTCATTATCCTCGCCTATATTTCTTCGTTGCTAGTATGTATGCTTGTTGCCTTGTGTATCCCTTCAGTTGCATTTACTTCAGATTTAGTGATGCTCTCTCTCATTCTGTTACACATGTTTGCTTGCTGCATAACCCTCATTGTTGTTAAACCCATTATCCATCATACTCGCTCTATTGTAAATGCCTTCCACGATGAATATGCCTCTGACGAAGAAAACTGATTCAATACATTTACCTCAATACTTTATTCCGCTGTTGTGGTTGGATCAAGTTTCAAAGCTTTCGAAAGAAATTTTGAATCTCCCATTCACCCCCCCTCTGGTCGATATACTCCGGCAAAGCTACGTATAGGACACCACCTGGAGTGGAAACTGATCAAGATAGGAACAACCGACTGCAAAATGTTCACCATCACTGGGCGAAGAAATGGTTCAACTATGAGAGCATCCGAAGGAAATACCAGATATTGTTTGCATACACTCCACCATGGAATGATTGCATTGTTGAAGGCTGCCTGGAGCATGATGATGAAAAAGTTAGGCCAGCACCTCCTTCCAACACTCATGTTGATTCATTAAAAACCATAGCTGATTTCCCCGAAGAAGTCGCAAAAAGGGAAAAGGCGAAGTCTAAGCGTGAGGCTAGACTTGCGAAGAAGAACCAAGTAGAACAGCGGAATGTTGAGTTGACTCAACACGATGTGATTTAAAAGAAGGAAAGGGCGTCTGCCCATAAAGAGAAGAATATGAAGAAATCTGCTTCTCCTTGAGCTCCGAAGAAGTCCGTTGCAAGAAAATCTAGGAAAATTGCACCTACCTCATCTGATGGCAATGCCGGCGAAGAAATTACCATGTATGATCAGAAAGCTTTTGACAAGCCATACCAAACCCCATCACCTGATAAGATTTCACCACCTGTAAGATCTTCACCAAGACTTGCACCTGTGCCCTCAGATAAACCTTCGAGTTCAGCTGCCCCAACTGCAAAGACAAAATTGATTACTAATGAGAAAGCTGTTGCTTCTGCCAAGAAGGCAAAGAAAAACATTCCTGCTTCCATAGAGGAATATAATTTTGATATGATATTCGACATCATTGAAGGTGCCTCCTATGATACAAATCCAGCTGAGTTGGGTAATTTGGGTATGCCAGAAGATGTTATCAAGATGGTAGCAAAGCACTTCACTAGTATGAAAGAAATCACCAAAGAACTCAATCAAGCCGTCGATGATAAGAAGCTTCTAGAGAAGATGGGAAGGGAAGCTAAATCTGAATCTGAAAGAAAAGACATGAACAAGGCAATTCTTGAGATCACCAAAGCCCTTACGACCATGAGAAACAACGAGATTGATTGGCACTCCAGGATGAAGATGGATATCTCTTAGCTTTGTGATCGCAGAATCGAAGAGATTAAGCGTCAAGAAGATCTTTCTCGACGCAGAGAAAGAGAAGAAAAGCATAAAAGAGCTCAGACTGAGCAAGTAAGCCGAAAGAACTTAAGGATCGTCACACCAAATCTGCAACGTCTGATGCACCCGTCGATACAAGTGTCCCACTGCAGCAGATTCCACCATCCCCTCATCATGATGAAGCCACCGAGCAACAAGTTGAGGCTATGGTAGTTCCTACCTTAGTCGAACAAGAAGCTAATATTGTGGACATATATCTTGTCAATCCTGATGAAGCAAATGCTGTGCCCAAGCAAAATGCTCCCGAAGAAAAGATTGATGAAGAAATTGAAATGGAAAAGAAAGTCCTGCCGCCAGTGAAGGATATTCAAGCTGAACCCTTCGGATCCACAAAGGAGGGAGAAAAGGTTGAGGGGGAGAAAATTTCTGCCCAAGGTGCTGCCCCTACGGTCTCCTCATCTGGCGCACCTGCCCGATGGAATTTGATCCTACTCCTGGTTCTTTGGCTTCACCACTAGAATAGGAAGAAAAGAAGTTTGAAGAGCCCATGGCTCATGAGGATAAAGATGAAGAAGTTGCACCACCAATTATGTCCCACTAGTGCTGACGCAGCAGTCTGAAAGAGAACAAGATGAGACACTTGAGTCTCAAGAAGTTTTTGTGCCACCACCAGTTGTTGTGTCACCGAAAGAAAAGGCCCTTGTGCCTGAATCTGAGAAAGCCGTTGAAGGAGTTCCAGCGAAGGAAAACAATCGTCAGTCCAGTGATCCCATGCCGTCTGCCTCAGAAAAGATTATGATACCTCATGCTTCAATGCAGCTCTCTGATGAGAATGCGTCTGTAGCTGATGATGTTCAACCGATGGAAAATAGTGAAGAAGTTTATCAAAAAAATCCTCAGGAATCATTCTCGCTATTTTCATCTGAGTATGGCCCCAATGGCCCAGCTTTCAATGAAAAACTTCACTCATCAAAGCTTGCATTCTTTGGGGTGAGCCCCTATGAAGGAGAAAGAGCATCTTTGTCTCCGTGGTTTTGGACAGAGGAACGGGCAATCTATTATGCTCGAATCTTGTTCTGCAAGCACAAGATTTTCAGTCACAAGATACTGAACTTCGCCAAGCTCGAAGGAATGCCCTGCTTCCACAATACTCTTCACCATATTGAACATGCTCTTCTGAAGGGATTTATGCGATTCAATCATGGATAGAACAAAGAGATTATCCTTCAGTTCTATACCATGTTGTACATCACAGGGCAGATGAAAAATACTTCAACATGGATGCTTGAATGGATAACTGGTAGAGAGAGAGAGAGAGAATCAAATGTTCATCATATCACTTTCTGGCCCTGATAAATTTGCCTCAATGTGAATTTGAAAATGACACAGAAGACAGACTGCATTTCTGGGAAGTGTCTGATGAACAACTCCATATCCTGATGGATCCCACGATGGTGGGAGATGAATGCATTGAAGTTGACCCTAAGAAGTTGGCCTACGACAACAAACTGCTATTCCGCATTCTGTGCAATACCATTACGCCAACTAACAGGCCCAACTCCATCAAAGGCATCGTGGGAAATGCTCTGGTGTCGATATCTCAGGGAATTAAATTCGACATTCTTGACCTTTTCATTCGGAATTTGGCATGTGCTGCAGATAGCCCTCAGTCACTGAAGCCCTATGCTCCTTGGATCATGTATGCCATCGATCAGCTCACTAATGAAAAATTCTTCTGGGCCTATGTACCAAAGGTATTCATGCCACCTATGCATGACACTCTGCGCATCATGAAGGAATATAGGAAAGGGAAGGAACCTGTTGATACTACTGCAACTGCTTCTGCAACTGAAAATGTACCGAAGGTTAAAGAAGCCAAGATTGAAGTTCCTCGAGAGGAAAATCCATCACTCTATGAGATTTGCGTTCGCACATAGCAGACTCTGGAAAGGCATATCAGAATGGATAGAAAGGAAAAGATGGAATTGGTGGTTGAACTGAATCTGCTTCATAATCACACTTGGCAAATTCTTCTGCATGAGAAGGATGCAAGGAAGAGATCATGGACCTTGCTGAGAAGGCATTACTCTCCCAAGGATCTAGCGAAGAAGGGCCTCCACAAAGAATATGACTATCTGGACTTGCCCGCAGTTCCGCGTGTCCGAAGACAAACTCCAGAGCTCCCACAACATTCTGCTTCAACGGATCTGCTGTTTGTCAACCATGACGATGAGATTAGAGACACCGTCGGCACTTGTATCTACAAGCCAAATGCACATCCTTCGAAGCCCCTTAAAGCCAAGGCTGCAATTCCTTCTTCTGCCTCGACCACTCTTCATTCTTCTGACTCCGATTCTACAAGTGGTTTCAACTCTGACTCAGAAGATTCCTCCTCTGAGTAATTCCTCATGCTCTCTCTCTTTACTTTTTGACAATTGTTCACAAAAAGGGGGAGAATAACATCGAGTGATAGTTTGTCAGGGTTTGCAGGGTGTTTTGCTTCGAACTTTCATTTGGTTTCTCTTCGAACAGTTTGCTTCAAAACTTCATCGCACCGCTTGTGGTGCTGAAACTCATGATCGTAATGTAATGTTAACAACCCCCACCTGCAATACCTTTTGCTTCGCACTATTTTGTCTGCAGGTACCTTTGAATGCTTATTCACAACTATTGGTTGGATATGATCTTATCCCTATTTACAATTATCTAACCTTGCAGGAAATTCAAAGTCATCTATATGATTGACGAAGTGTTTTTCCTCGCGAATATCATTTGCATTATCTCTTTTGCAGAAAAACCATCTTCAAAGCATATCCACTCTAAGCTATGAATTATTATTTGATCCTGCTTTGAATTATTGAATATCTAACATGCAAGAAAACTATATCTCGTGTGGATTCAAATTGTGTTCTGAGAAAACCTTCACGACTTATCCATGTCACAAAACTAACATTGTTGTTTCACATCTAACCCTTGTCGAAGTTTTCGTGACAGGAACAGCCTCAAACACCATCAAGTCAATTGAACGAAATCTGTTGTCAATGACACTCATATGAAGATTTCTTGTACCTGTTACACTTGAGAGCTGCGCACTCTCTAGATGGATAGATTTGGCATCGAGTGTTGAAGAGTTGTTGTCTTCACCAAGCCTGGTCTTTAGCAACCAAGAGTGATTGTGGTTCGCGAAGGTTGACCGAAGGTTTGGAAATCGCCGACAAGGATCTACCACAAGTGAAATCAACCTGAGTCTGATCAGCTCTACGTTGAAGGAGAATAGGGTGAAGAGAGTTTATCTTCCATGTTAAGTCACAACCCCTCCAACCAGACGTAGCCCTTTGGCAGAAGGGTGAACTGGTCTACCAGATCTCTTGTCGCCTTCGAGCATCACTTGTTATATCTATTTTATGACATTTCATTCAGTAGTTTTCATTCGTGCTCTATGCCATTTGATTCTCTAATCGTTGTATTGTTCTGTGATTCTCATTCTGCGTATCCGTGTGAATTACTTTCATTATCCTCTCCTATATTTCTTCATTGCTAGTATGTATCCTTGTTACCCTCTATATCCCTTTAGTTGCATTTACTTCAGATTTAGTGATGCTCTATCTCATTCTGTTACACCTATTTGCTCACTGGATAACCCTCATTGTTGTTAAACCATTATCCATCGTACTTGCTCTGTTGTAAATGCCTTCCTCGATGAATATGCCTCTGACGAAGAAAACTGATTCAGTACATTTCTCTCAATACTTTGTTCCGTTGTTATGTTTGGATTAAGTTTCAAAGCTTTCTAAAGAAAATTTGAATATCCCATTCACCACCCTCTGGTCGATATACTCTCGGTCCTAACAGACAGATGAACCACTTTATCCTGAGGGAAACCCTAAAATAATTGAACAAGACTCTCAAAGAATTAACACTAATGCATCTAGTCCTTCTAAAATGAAAAAGAAAAAGAAAAATAATAGGACTCTGCATACCTCTAGTGAACCTGAAGTAGAAAAACCTCCTGAAGATAATAATGATGTTTCTATCTCTGATGTTGAAACTCAATCTGGTAATGAACATTCATCTAGTGATAATGAAAAAGATAATGATGATGTTCATAAAGACACTCAACCAAACAATGATAAAGAACCAGATAATGATGTTGAGATAGAACTAGCTATTGATCTTGATAACCCACAACCTAAGATATGATAAAAGAGACTTTGTGGCAAGAAAACATGGTAAATAAAGAGAACCATGGGTTAAAAAATCCATGCCCTTTTCACCTAAATCAACTAAGAAGAAAGATGATGAAGAATTTGAACACTTTGCTGAAATGCTTAGGACAGTCTTTTTGCGCACTCGCTTGATAGATATTTTAAAGATGGCCCCTTATGCAAAATACATGAAAGACATCATCACTAATAAGTGAAAAATACAGGAAGCTAAAATCTCCACCATGATTGCTAATGATTCTTTTAAGGATGGCGTACCTAAAAAACTTGGAGATCCGGGAATACCAACTATACCTTGCTCCATCAAAATAAACTATGTTAAAACTGCTTTGTGTGATTTTGGAGCGGGTGTTAGTATTATGCGTTTCTCTTTATACAAAATACTTGACTTGAATAAACTCACACCTACTGAAATATCTTTGCAAATGGCTAATAAATCAACTGCCATACCTATCGGTATTTGTGAGGATGTGCCCGTTGTTGTTGCAAATGTTACCATCTTAACTGACTTTGTTATACTTGAGATGCCCGATGATGACAACATGTCGATTATCCTTGGTAGACCCTTTTTGAATACCACAGGGGCTGTTATTGATTGCAATAAAAGCAAGGTCACTTTTCATATCAATGGTAATGCGCATATGGTGCACTTTCCGAACAAACAATTCCAAGTGAATGGTATTAATGTTATTGAAAAATCTCCTACAATCACTATTGGAAGTTTTCAACTACCTCTACCTACTGTCAAAAAGAAATATGATATACTTATTGTTGGGGAAATGCATATCCCCGTTGAGGTAACTTAATGTTTCACGAAAGTTCTTCGGTTTCATGCTAATCAAAGGTGGTTGTTAATAAGACTTGATCAACCTTATTAATGGATCATCTTTAAGAGGTATGAAGTTGATGAATTTAGTAGGCACTACCTTCTATCCTTTCCTTTTGTTTTCTGTTTTTCTTAGATAAATAAAATAAAATGCCATGTTTATCCCGTTTTCTGGATTTTTCCGTGCAATAAAAAAATGATCCATAAATAAAAGTGCTCAGAATGCCCTAAAAATTTAATATGATTTTTTTCTGAAATTTTAGTGCAAATACTATCAGGGGGTGCACCAGGTGGGCAAAACCCACCTGGGTGTGCCAGCAGCCCCATGCACGCCCTGGTGGGTTGTGGTCCCCATGTGGGCCCCCTCATTTATCTCTTTAGCCCATGTCATCTCCTACCTCCAGAAAAAATCACCATTGCTCTCTCTCTCTCTCTCGTGTTCTTGCTCTCAGACCCGCGGATTTCGATCTCTTTGCTCGAAGCTCCGTTTCCAAAACTATTTTGTGGGATTGCTACTCGAATTTTATTTATAGGAATAAGATGAATTTCTTTAGGAGTTTTCTGATAGGAGGTCTTCGGAGGCATCATCTAGTAGTGGCTCGATGCGTCGGTCTTATGTTGAACCAAGCGCAAGTTCGATATGAGAAGCAGCTTCCAAATCCTGCCTATGGCCATGCAATGATTTTATGCTGCTCGGCGGGCTGAGGTGGTTGCACCAGGAGCCTCCGTGAGCTACCACTCTGACTATTATGCAGGCCGCGGATGGTGACTACCAAGTTAGGCCAAAAGCCTAAGCTCCGGGGAGTATGTATCTCCATCGACCTCTCACATTTCAAGGTAGCTTTATTTTCTCGCTTTCTTCTGTGTGTTTGAAAAACTTCGAGAAAATCCAAAAATAATGTTTCTTGCTTCTTTTCGGTTTTTCTTTCTAGTGTAGTTAGTTGTAGTATTAAAAAGAAAACCCAAAAAGATTTATCGATTCTTCTTCTTGCTTGTTGGGAGCTTTCCCGTGTAAATAGTTTTCTCGTTTTCATTTTTATTCTTCCTTAATTTGCTTTCTTCAAGAAAAAAATAAAAACTCCAAAAATATTTTAGTGTGTTTCTCTGAAATTCTTTTCTTCTTACTGAGTCATGGCAAGGAGAATACCATGATGAAAATGTTGAGTGGTTCTCATATGCATTATTGTTGATCTAACAAAGATCCCAAATTGCTTTGTCTTCTCATCTTGAATAAAATGTTTGTAGATACCAACTTAGTCCATGGCACCCTTGCACTATTATTATTCTCATATCATTCGGTCGTGCAAGTGAAAGGCAATAATGATGATATTTGATGAACTGGATGTGGTAGAGAGAAACGGGTATGAACTCAACTTGTTTTGTTTTTGTAAATATGTTTAACCTAGTATCCATGATGCAGCCTATTATGATCAAACATGTTTGCAATGAAAATTAGAAATTATAGTTTCTCATGCCATGCTTAAGTAGCTAGGAGTGGATAATGACTTATCTTGGGCGTCAACATCGCGTTAAAATGATTGTGATGTGGTATGATGATATGGTATCATCCTCTGAATGTTTCAAGTGGCTTGACTTGGCACATGTTAATGGATGTAGTTGAATCAAAACCAGCATAGCCTCTATGATATTTATGTTCATGGTGTCCATATCCTACTCATGCTAGTATGTAATGTTTATTATTCATAATGCATGTTCATGATCGTTTTCGCTCTCTTGCTAGCTGCTTCTCAACTATTTGCTAGCCTTCTGTTGTACTAAATGGGAATACTTCTTGTGCATCAAAATCCTAAAACCCAAGTTATTCCAGATGAGTCCACCATATCTACCTATATGCGGTATTACCCTGCCGTTTTAAGTAAATCTGCATGTGCTACCTCTAAAAACTTCAAACAAACATCTGTTTTTGTGTGCCTGGATTGTTCATAGAGCGATAGGGGGTAGTCGGTATCTTCCATGTTAAGCGGGTTATTCTCATGACGAGTGTTTATTCACTCATCCTTGAGGGGCGGTAATAGGGATGCTGTAACGCCCCGGATGCAACTTTCCATATTCGTATCTCCAACTCTTGCCTTTTCCGGAGATGCGATATGATAATTCCTTCGTGGTTGGGTTTTTATTTTTGTCTTGCATTTTTGTTCATGTCTTGCATCTCATCTCTTTGATTCATGTGCATTGCATCATGGCATCTTGCTCCCCTTTTTAAGACTCAAGTAAATAAACCGGATGGATCTTCGGTCCATTTAAACCGAGGGAATTCACATGGTGATTCTCTTTAAAACTTATCCTCTCGATATTTAGAGAGCTATAATAAATATTCCATTTATTTGGAATTAACCATAACCCACTTGCAAAATAATCCCAATGCCTTTGTTATCACAACTCTTGACCTCTAACCTTGTCTTTTATTCTTTCATCCTTTTTCCGGAGCTCTACCAAAATTCTCAACATTTTAGGCCACTCCAAACCTAGTCCCAATTCAAAACCATTTGAATTATATTCAAATGAATTTGAATTTAATTCCTGCAATCTTGTCACTTATATTTTTTTGTGGCCATGCTTATTTTGATGAGCCCAGAAAAATTGTCCTTCCATTCAAATTCGTTCCCTAAACCCCTCTTCCTTTTTTTTCCTTTCTCTCTTTTGTTTTCTGGCATTTTAGTGTTAAGAGAGAGAGGAGAGAGAGCCTAGCTGGGCCTCCCAGCCCAGCTGCAACCAGCCACCCCTGCCCTAAGGCCCATCCGGCCCAGTCCAATCTAACCCTAGCCCGAACCCCGCACCTCTCCCTCTCGTTCCCTCTGTCGCCGCCAGGGACACAGCCCCAGCGCTCGATCCCCTCTCTCCCTCGATTCCCCACTCTCGCCTCCCTCTCCTCCCTTGCTCCGCCTGACGCCATGGACGACGGCCTCCTCGAGCACCGGCCGCCCCGCGCCCAACCTCCTCCTCGACGTCGGTCCCGCCACCGAGCACCGCCTCTCTGCGCGGCTCCTTCCTCGCGACCCCGAGCCCCAAGCGCCGCCGTCGTCGCGCCTCTCCACCTCCGCGCCGTCCGGAACCCCCGCGACCACCTCGCCATCCCGCCGTCGCGTCCGGTTGCCGCCGGCGACCACAAACGGTGCCGCCTCTGCCTCCTCACCATGGCCCTCGCAAGCTTCCTCCGACAGCCACCTCCCGCTCGCCTCCTTCTTCTCTTCCTCGTGCGCCAGCGACCATGGCTGCCTCGACCTCCTCTGGAAGGTGAAGCCACGGCCGCGCCATGTCCCAAGCGCTGCCTCGAGCTCGTCACCGCTTTGCTTCGCCTCCTGGCATGTAACAATAGTGTGCACTTCGTCCCTCGTTGACCTTCGACCCTTGCTCGACGCCAAGACCATTGCTTCGATCTGCGATGCCCGAGGCCACTTGGCCTTGTTTTGATCTGGATGCGTCGAGACCATCGTTGCAACGTGGCAACCTCTGCCCTGGAGTACCTCAAGTTCGTCTACATGAAACTGCCAAGTACCTCTACGCACGGATATCATCAAGTACCCGAAGACCATATTGCCACCAAGTACATCTACCGCCGTCACGTGGACCACTACTTCCTCTACCATCGCCGAGTACCACTACTTCCCTCGACGACCCGCGAACGATTACTTCCACGATGTCCGTGAACCACTACTTCCACTACCGTCACCGTGAACGACTACTTCCACTACGGCCCGTGTACCACTACTCCCTTCATTGAACCCGATCCGCCTCGAAAATGCACGCTTCAAAGGTATAACTCCGAAACGACCACCCGCGAACGAATGCATGTTGTATGAGATGCTCGTGTTTGCACCGTGATGGAATTGTCGGTTGCGATGCCCCTCTTTTGCCATGCCACCGACACGTGGGAACCCGGTAGTCGGGAGCACCCCACCATCTCTAGCATGTTCCGCACATCCGCACGCCTCCTTTTGCACCGGTATCTCCATGAGCTACCGGAACCGATATGTTGCCGTGGCATCATTTTCGGATTCGTTGCCGTGGCACCCCTTTCTTCCACCACGGTGACAAATACTTCATAACATGCTCATGTCAACATTTTCATAAATATTGCAGAAAACTTGAAATTGTCATCCGCATCATGATAACAACATTTAAAATGATTAAAATAGTTGTTTGCATTTATTTTGCTAAATGCCATGTTAAAATGATTTATTCCATAACTAAATAACCGTAACTCCGAATTAAATAAATTATATATGTAAATGGGGTAGAAAAATGCCTAGTTTAACACGATGCACTTTATTTTCTTGTTTAACACCATTAAAATATGCGTTAGGGCAGATCAGTACCAAATCTAAAATATGCACATGAGGTTTTTCCGGACTTGTTGTTTGTTGTTCCGGCCTCATTTAAACTTTCCTGGATAGGTAGTATTATTTTGCTTCACCCCTTGCCATGTTTAATAACATTTAATTTTGTTGAGTAGATTAAACGGGAGAGAACTAAGTAATTAAATGTGGTGTTTCGTCAATATGCAACTCGTTGCATATTGAGCTCCACTTAATTTGTAGTGTTGTTTGTGGCTTTTGCCATATTGCCATGAATCATTAAACCGGACATACATCATACTTGATTGTGCATCATGCCATGTTTATGTGTTGGTTGTTTACTATGTTGTTTGTTTCTTTCCGGGTTGTTTTTCTCGTTAGCTTCGGTTTCGTTCCGGAGTTGTGAGGATTCGTTCGACTACGTCCGTTTGTCTTCTTCATGGACTCGTTCTTCTTCCTTGCGGGATTTCAGGCAAGATGACCATACCCTCGAAATCACTTCTATATTTGCTTGCTAGTTGCTCGCTCTTTTGCTATGCCTATGCTGTGATACCTACCACTTGCTTATCATGCCTCCCATATTGTTAAACCAAGCCTCTAACCCACCTTGTCCTAGCAAACCGTTGTTTGGCTATGTTACCGCTTTGCTCAGCCCCTCTTATAGCGTTGATAGTTGCAGGTGAAGATGAAGTTTGTTCCTTGTTGGAACATGGAGATGTTGTTCCTTGTTGGAACATGTTTACTTGTTGGGATATCACAATATATCTTATTTAATTAACGCATCTATATACTTGGTAAAGGGTGGAAGGCTCGGCCTTATGCCTGGTGTTTTGTTCCACTCTTGCCGCCCTAGTTTCCGTCATATCGGTGTTATGTTCCCGGTTTTTGCGTCCCTAACGCGGTCGGGTGATTTATGGGACCCCCTTGACAGTTCGCTTTGAATAAGACTTTTCCAGCGAGGCCCAACATTGGTTTTACCATTTGCCTCATCACCACCTACTTTTCCCTTGGGAGTAATTAACCCAAGGGTCATCTTATTTAGCCCCCCCGGGCCAATGCTTGTCTAAGTGTTGGTCCAAACTAGAGCACCGTGCGGGACCGTCCCTTGGCAACTTGGGTTATGTTGGTACCTGTACGCTTCGCTTATCCGGTGTTGCCCTGAGAACGAGATATGTGCAGCTCCTATCAGGATGTCGGCGCATCGGGCGGTTTTCCTGGACTTGTTTTATTACTGTCGAAATGTCTTGTAGCCGGGATTCCGAGACTGATCGGGTCTTCCCGGGGAGAAGGAATATCCTTCGTTGATCGCGAGAGCTTATCATGTGCTAACTTGGGACACCCCTGCAGGGTTTGAACTTTCGAAAGCCGTGCCCGCGGTTATGTGGCAGATGGGAATTTGTTAATGTCCGGTTGTAGAAAACCCGAAGTTGATCTTAATTAAAAATACACCAACCGCGTGTGTAACCGTGATGGTCTCTTCTCGGCGGGGTCCGGGAAGTGAACACGGTTGTTGGAGTTATGCTTGACGTAAGTAGTTCAGGATCACTTATTGATCATAGTTGTTCGACCGTGCTTTTGCCTTCTCTTCTCGCTCTCATTTGCGTATGTTAGCCACCATATATGCTAGTCGTTTGCTGCAGCTCCACCTCATACCTTTTACCCTACCTATAAGCTTAAATAGTCTTGATCTCGCGGGTGTGAGATTGCTGAGTCCCCGTGACTCACAGATACTTCCAAAACCAGTTTGCAGGTGCCGATGAAACCGTGCAGGTGCCGCACCCGAGCTCAAGGAGGAGCTCGATGAAGACCTGGTTCATTGTGTTGTTTCGTTTCAGTTGATCAGCAGTGGAGCCCAGTCGGGATGATCGGGGATCTGTGTAGCATTTGGGGTAGTCTTCTTTTATTTTGGTTCCGGAGTCGGACCTTAATTGTATCTGTATGATGTAATGCTTTACTCATGTATTGTGTGAAGTGGCGATTGTAAGCCAACTATGTATCTCTTTCCCTTATGTATTACATGGGTTGTGTGAAGATTACCTCCCTTGCGACATTGCTTTCAATGCGGTTATGCCTCTAAGTCGTGCTTGGACACGTGGGAGATATAGCCGCATCGAGGGCGTTACAAGTTGGTATCAGAGCCTTCCCCGACCTTAGGAGCCCCCACTGATTGATCGTTTTTAGCGGCCGGGGTGTGTCTAGAAAATGTTTTGAGTCATTTAGGAATTATATATCGGAGAGTTTAGGAATTCTTTTTACTTCCCAGTCTCCTCATCGCTCTGGTAAGGCATCCTGACGTAGAGTTTTGACTCTTCTCTTCTCAAATTTCACTAAAAATTTTTTTTAGGATCACCCGGGTATCTTAGAATCGTTCCGATGGTTTTATGATGACAACATTGTCTTGGTTGCCTCCCGTCAGCAGGGGTTTTAGAGGAGGTGTCCCGGGGAGTTGAGCTCCGAGGTGTTGTCGTCATAATTTTATCGTTACAGTTCTGGAATACCTGAGTTTAGTACGCCGACATCGAAAATCTCTTTTGTACAGTTGTTGGTGAGATAACCCTGATAGCCCAGTACTGAGGCGAGTGCGGGAGTATTGCCATAACTCGTATAACGGATGCTTTTCGAAGGTTGAGGTAAATGATTTCCGAAGGTTTCTTGGTTATGTGTTGAAGGATGGATACAGCTGGATCTAGGTATTGTTAGTTTGGGTGATATATTTTGTGTCCCCTGTATCCCCAACACCTGATTGCATAACCAGAAAGTTTCGGGAGTTTATAGGTGGGAATTCAAGTATCTCGTAGGAATTCTTTCCAACAGACACATGATACGATATGGGATCAATCATCTGTTTGTTCCGGCTTATTTCCTAAGCCAACTCCTTTGTTTTTGTTTTGTTTTGTGGTATTCGAGTTGCTTCGATGTCAAGTGTTGATACCATACCTTTCCTAAGTGGTGTTCTCATACTTCTATGTGGATATCAATCCTTCTTGATAACTGAGAGTGTCATGTCAATCCTTTTCAACCGGTGTGTCCCTCTTCAAGTGGATCCGATCACTTCAACATTCGCAACATCAATTATCAGTTCTTCTCAATGGTGTTTGCTTCATCCGTTCCAAGTTGTCTTTGTTTTCCCACCCTCCCACCCTTTTTCTTCAAGGACTCAGATTTCTTAATCAATTATCCACCTTATAGATGTGAAATCTCTTCATTCTTTTCCTCAATGCTCTTATCCCGTGATTCTCATGAAGATGCTAAAGAAAGCTTTGAGTTTATCATTCTTCATCCTCATATTTTCTCCGGTGGATTCCAATTCAAGCTTTCGGTGTTGATCATATCTTTTTCCTCGTCTCAAATGTTTTCTCGTACCGGTGCACCTCTTAATCGTTCACTTCTTGCTATTCTTTTGTTCCGGAGTGCTGAAGATGACTCAGGAGATTCATGTTTTCATTCCTAATCCATTCTTACTATTTCGAGATTGTTATCTTATTCAAGCCATTTTATTCAACCGGTGCAACCTCCCTTTCAAGCAATCATTCAACGTTGTATCTTTTGAGTGGGCCCTAACCCACAGGTCTTTTCCCAGGATCTTACCTGACTCTTCTAATTTTTCCGGAGCTATTCCCAAATTCTTTTCAAAGTGTGATGTAAGAATGAATTTTCATCAGTCATTTGTCTTTCTCCAAAATCTTTCAAATTCTTTTCATTGTTGGTTCAACCTTTCTAATTTTCATTCCGGAGTGCTTCAATAATTCATGGTGGTGTTTCTCATCGTCATTCTCAACATTTGAAGACCGAATAAGAGTTTCTCTTAAATCTTGGTCCGTTCTCTTGAAGAATCATAGTTTTAGCTTGATGCCATCCTCTCATAATTGTTTTTGATTGTGAGAATTCTTTTCACCCATCCGGAGCATTTCATGAGTTGTTTCCATTTCTTTCCTCCGAAGGCCATCAAGTCATAATTCTTCATTCTCAGCTTTCAGCTCTTGTTCTCCAAATCTTATCGGTGAATCATTCGAATATTCTCTAATCAGTTCATGATCTCTTCGTTCTCATGTATCTAAATCCTAGCAAGCATCTTCGTTCATTTGCTAATTCTTCCCGGTGTTTTCTTATCTCTTCTTCGTTCATTTTCAATTCTTGCGGTGGTTTGTTCAAGAGTTCTCTTTCTTTGTTATCATATCAATTCATTCGTTCTTTCAATCCTACCGGTGGTTAGTTGAAGACCTTCTCAAGTTGGGCTATATCTATCTTCATCCTTGCTACGAGAATAAGTAGTATGCCAAATCCGTGTTTTGTCATCAATTTAAATTGGTGAAGGATACGCATAACGTAATTCTTATTCTTGCTTCAACCAAGTGATTAATTCCTTATTCCGGAGATTCATAAAAATTCTTGATTTCAATTGTTTCATCTTGTCTTCCTCGGAGTTCCAAGCTCTCGCAATTATATCATCACGGAGTTACATCTAAAGCATTACAAGGTTTCACCTTGTGTTTTTAACTTCTCTTTCTTCCTATCATCCTTTTATTACCAGAGTTCTTCATGGAGGCTCTAAATGGTGGTTCGTTAAGGATTCTTTTCATTCTTCATTTGTTCTTCAAGATTTTTCTTGAAGTTATGATCCATCAAGCTTTACTCTAAAATAAACATGGTGCTCAACACATGTTTTGTTTTGAGGAGTTCAAGTATTCTTCATCTTGCATTCCGAAGTGCAATTCGTTCTACCGTATCATTCGATGTGGTATTATGTCATTCTTGATAAATTGAGTTCATGTCTCAGGTTGTTAAGAATGAGGTATTTTAAATCCATCAATCTCTTCTTTGGAGTTATCTTGGGTTTATACTTCACCTAAAGCCTTCTCTAAGGTTTGTTGATATTTATGGTGCTTATAAATGACCAAAGTTCTTCATTTATCCTTCCGGTGAAATAAGTTTCTCGTCTCCTTGTTGATATCAATCCAATCGTTTGTTTCCGTTGGTGGCAGAAGCTCACCTCATAATGTTGAGATGTTTCCATAAGTCCACTACAAGGTTATTCTTTTTGTTGTTGGTTTTCCAACAACTCTGTTCTAACCTTCTTGGAAGGGTGCTCTCCAAGATCATTTGTGGCAGAAGTTGTCATTTTCTTCTCCATTCTTTTATTCCAATGAGCTATTTTCTATTCCTTCTTCCGGAGGCATTGTGATGTTTTTCTTCAAACCATCATCTCATTTTGGAGATCATGTCATTTTGCTTGCTTATCGATTTAACCGGAGTGTTATGTCTATCGTTCCTCTTTTAACCAGAGTGGTTTCAATGTCTATCTTGTCAAGTAAACTCTTCTTTCTCGCCGTATTCCATGTTCTTTGTTCCTCTTGCTGAACGGAGTGTTTGTTTTTGTTCACCCCCGTCGTGTCTTTTCTTCAAGCTTTGCGACCTCTCAAGGTTCTTTGGTTTCACTCGTTTGTTAAAGAAGCAACTTAGCTTTACCTCTTCTCTTTCTCTTCCGTTTTCCCCTCCGGTGCCATTCTAGATCTCGGGACGAGATCCTCTCGTAGTGGTTGAGTGTTGTAACGCCCCGGATGCAACTTTCCATATTCGTATCTCCAACTCTTGCCTTTTCCGGAGATGCGATATGATAATTCCTTCGTGGTTGGGTTTTTGTTTTTGTCTTGCATTTTTGTTCATGTCCTGCATCTCATCTCTTTGCTTCATGTGCATTGCATCATGGCATCTTGCACCCCTTTTTAAGACTCAAGTAAATAAACTGTATGGATCTTCGGTCCATTTAAACCGAGGGAATTCACATGGTGATTCTCTTTAAAACTTATCCTCTCGATATTTAGAGAGCTATAATAAATATTCCATTTATTTGGAATTAACCATAACCCACTTGCAAAATAATCCCAATGCCTTTGTTATCACAACTCTTGACCTCTAACCTTGTCTTTTATTCTTTCATCCTTTTTCCGGAGCTCTACCAAAATTCTCAACATTTTAGGCCACTCAAAACCTAGTCCCAATTCAAAACCATTTGAATTATATTCAAATGAATTTGAATTTAATTCCTGCAATCTTGTCACTTATATTTTTCTGTGGCCATGCTTATTTTTATGAGCCCAGAAAAATTGTCCTTCCATTCAAATTCGTTCCCTAAACCCCTCTTCCTTTTTTTCCTTTCTCTCTTTTGTTTTCTGGCATTTTAGTGTTAAGAGAGAGAGGAGAGAGAGCCTAGCTGGGCCTCCCAGCCCAGCTGCAACCAGCCACCCCTGCCCTAAGGCCCATCCGGCCCAGTCCAATCTAACCCTAGCCCGAACCCCGCACCTCTCCCTCTCGTTCCCTCTGCCGCCGCCAGGGACACAGCCCCAGCGCTCGATCCCTTCTCTCCCTCGATTCCCCACTCTCGCCTCCCTCTCCTCCCTCGCTCCGCTTGACGCCATGGCCGACGGCCTCCTCGAGCACCGGCCGCCCCGCGCCCAACCTCCTCCTCGACGTCGGTCCCGCCACCGAGCACCGCCTCTCTGCGCGGCTCCTTCCTCGCGACCCCGAGCCCCAAGCGCCGCCGTCGTCGCGCCTCTCCACCTCCGCGCTGTCCGGAACCCCCGCGACCACCTCGCCATCCCGCCGTCGCGTCCGGTTGCCGCCGGTGACCACAAACGGTGCCGCCTCTGCCTCCTCACCATGTCCCTCGCAAGCTTCCTCCGACAGCCACCTCCCGCTCGCCTCCTTCTTCTCTTCCTCGTGCGCCAGCGACCATGGCTGCCTCGACCTCCTCTGCAAGGTGAAGCCACGGCCGCGCCAAGTCCCCAGCGCTGCCTCGAGCTCGTCACCGCTTTGCTTCGCCTCCTGGCATGTAACAGCAGTGTGCACTTCGTCCCTCGTTGTCCTACGACCCTTGATCGACGCCAAGACCGCTGCTTCGATCTGCGATGCCCGAGGCCACTTGGCCTTGTTTTGATCTGGATGCGTCGAGACCATGGTTGCAAGGTGGCAACCTCTGCCCTGGAGTACCTCAAGTTCGTCTACATGAAACTGCCAAGTACCTCTACGCACGGATATCATCAAGTACCCGAAGACCATATTGCCACCAAGTACATCTACCGCCGTCACGTGGACCACTACTTCCTCTACCATCGCCGAGTACCACTACTTCCCTCGACGACCCGCGAACGATTACTTCCACGATGTCCGTGAACCACTACTTCCACTACCGTCGCCGTGAACGACTACTTACACTACGGCCCGTGTACCACTACTCCCTTCGTTGAACCCGATCCGCCTTGAAAATGCACGCTTCAAAGGTATAACTCCGAAACGACCGCCCGCGAACGAATGCATGTTGTATGAGATGCTCGTGTTTGCACCGTGATCGAATTGTCAGTTGCGATGCCCCTCTTTTGCCATGCCACCGACACGTGGGAACCCGGTAGTCGGGAGCACCCCACCATCTCTAGCATGTTCCGCACATCCGCACGCCTCCTTTTGCACCGGTATCTCCATGAGCTACCGGAACCGATATGTTGCCGTGGCATCATTTTCGGATTCGTTGCCGTCGCACCCCTTTCTTCCACCACGGTGACAAATACTTCATAACATGCTCATGTCAACATTTTCATAAATATTGCAGAAAACTTGAAATTGTCATCCGCATCATGATAACAACATTTAAAATGATTAAAATAGTTGTTTGCATTTATTTTGCTAAATGCCATGTTAAAATGATTTATTCCGTAACTAAATAACCGTAACTCCGAATTAAATAAATTATATATGTAAATGGGGTAGAAAAATGCCTAGTTTAACATGATGCACTTTATTTTCCTGTTTAACACCATTAAAATATGCGTTAGGACAGATCAGTACCAAATCTAAAATATGCACATGAGGTTTTTCCGGACTTGTTGTTTGTTGTTCCGGCCTCATTTAAACTTGCCTAGATAGGTAGTATTCTTTTGCTTCACCCCTTGCCATGTTTAATAACATTTAATTTTGTTGAGTAGATTAAACGGGAGAGAACTAAGTAACTAAATGTGGTGTTTCGTCAATATGCAACTCGTTGCATATTGAGCTCCACTTAATTTGTATTGTTGTTTGTGGCTTTCACCATATTGCCATGAATCATTAAACCGGACATGCATCATACTTGATTGTGCATCATGCCATGTTTATGTGTTGGTTGTTTACTATGTTGTTTGTTTCTTTCCGGGTTGTTTTTCTCGTTAGCTTCGGTTTCGTTCCGGAGTTGTGAGGATTCGTTCGACTACGTCCGTTTGTCTTGTTCATGGACTCGTTCTTCTTCCTTGCGGGATTTCAGGCAAGATGACCATACCCTCGAAATCACTTCTATCTTTGCTTGCTAGTTGCTCGCTCTTTTGCTATGCCTATGCTGCGATACCTACCACTTGCTTATCATGCCTCCCATATTGTTAAACCGAGCCTCTAACCCACCTTGTCCTAGCAAACCGTTGTTTGGCTATGTTACCGCTTTGCTCCGCCCCTCTCATAGCGTTGATAGTTGCAGGTGAAGATGAAGTTTGTTCCTTGTTGGAACATGGAGATGTTGTTCCATGTTGGAACATGTTTACTTGTTGGGATATCACAATATATCTTATTTAATTAACGCATCTATATACTTGGTAAAGGGTGGAAGGCTCGGCCTTATGCCTGGTGTTTTGTTCCACTCTTGCCTCCCTAGTTTCCGTCATATCGGTGTTATGTTCCCGGTTTTTGCGTCCCTAACGCGGTCGGGTGATTTATGGGACCCCCTTGACAGTTCGCTTTGAATAAGACTTTTCCAGCGAGGCCCAACATTGGTTTTACCATTTGCCTCACCACCACCTACTTTTCCCTTGGGAGTAATTAACCCAAGGGTCATCTTATTTAGCCCCCCCGGGCCAATGCTTGTCTAAGTGTTGGTCCAAACTAGAGCACTGTGCGGGACCGTCCTTGGGTTATGTTGGTACCTGTACGCTTCACTTATCCGGTGTTGCCCTGAGAACGAGATATGTGCAGCTCCTATCAGGATGTCGGCGCATCGGGCGGTTTTGCTGGACTTGTTTTATTACTGTCGAAATGTCTTGTAGCCGGGATTCCGAGACTGATCGGGTCTTCCCGGGGAGAAGGAATATCCTTCGTTGATCGCGAGAGCTTATCATGGGCTAAGTTGGGACACCCCTGCACGGTTTGAACTTTCGAAAGTCGTGCCCGCGGTTATGTGGCAGATGGGAATTTGTTAATGTCCGGTTGTAGAAAAACCGAAGTTGATCTTAATTAAAAATACACCAACCGCGTGTGTAACCGTGATGGTCTCTTCTCGGCGGGGTCCGGGAAGTGAACACGGTTGTTGGAGTTATGCTTGACGTAAGTAGTTCAGGATCACTTATTGATCATAGTTGTTCGACCGTGCTTTTGCTTCTCTTCTCGCTCTCATTTGCGTATGTTAGCCACCATATATGCTAGTCGCTTGCTGCAGCTCCACCTCATACCTTTTACCCTACCTATAAGCTTAAATAGTCTTGATCTCGCGGGTGTGAGATTGCTGAGTCCCCGTGACTCACAGATACTTCCAAAACCAGTTTGCAGGTGCCGATGAAACCGTGCAGGTGCCGCACCCGAGCTCAAGGAGGAGCTCGATGAATACCTTGTTCATTGTGTTGTTTCGTTTTAGTTGATCAGCAGTGGAGCCCAGTCGGGACGATCGGGGATCTGTGTAGCATTTGGGGTAGTCTTCTTTTATTTTGGTTCCGTAGTCGGACCTTGATTGTATCTGTATGATGTAATGCTTTACTCATGTATTGTGTGAAGTGGCGATTGTAAGCCAACTATGTATCTCTTTCCCTTATGTATTACATGGGTTGTGTGAAGATTACCTCCCTTGCGGCATTGCTTTCAATGCGGTTATGCCTCTAAGTCGTGCTTCGACACGTGGGAGATATAGCCGCATCGAGGGCGTTACAGATGCCCAGTCACGAAATCAAAAATTGCAAATAATTAAAAAAACTCCCCCGGGACTGATGTTGGTATGGACGATACCCGTGGATTCGGCTAGCTGTGGAGTGTGTTTATTGCTGGAGGGGGAGTGAACCCTTACTTTTATTTCTTGGGAACCACCACTAATGTGCTTAGCATTGAAGATATTGATAACTTTCAGTCGTGACGTAAATCGGAAGGGTGCATTTCTCAAAATTTCATTTATCTCTGTTTTAAAAAAGCTGAGCTCTGGCACCGCTTCAAATCCCTGCTTCGCTCTGTGAAGGGACTATCTATTTACTTTCATGTTGAGTCATCACCTTCTCAAATAAGCGCCAGAGCAGAGAGCACTATTGTCATCCTCATGCATTGTGTATAGTTAATGTTGGATGCATCCAGACTGGATCTTTTCTACCATGAATTACAATGTTTAGTCGCTGCTTGAACTTTGGAAGTGCTCTGCGTTTATGTTTTGCGTTCTCAGAAAGGGCTAGCGAGATAGCACTGTTGTCATATTGTATCATGATTGTTTTGACAAAGTGTTGGCATTTGAGATATCTTATTATTGTTTGCTAGTTGATTATGCCATTGATATGAGTTAATATAATTTTTACGAGTTATTGCTGCTATGGTTAATCATGATCTTCGCTAAAATATTGGGTGCTACTTAATCTTATTTATGTAAACAAGAGCAAAACAGTTCGTAAAAGTTTTTCTTTTTCACTCTCAGTTTATCAACTGAATTTTTTGAGGACAAGCAAAGGTTTAAGCTTGGTGGAGTTGATACGTCTCCATCATATCTATTTTTCCTAATGCTTTTCCTCTTGTTTTGGACTCCAATTTGCATGATTTGAATGAAACTAACCCAGATGCCATGATTTCAGATCTAAACCGTTTATTTTATCACCATTATATCTATGTTCTAGATCCGATCTTGCAAGTCATATTCACCTACTATGTGTTATGATCCGTAAACCCTAGAGTGACAGTATTCGGGATACTTTCCGATGATGACCGTAGTTTCAGGAGTTCATGTATTCACTATGTGTTAATGCATTGTTCTGGTTCTCTATTAAAAGGAGGCCTTAATATCCCTTAGTTTCCATATGGACCCCGCTGCCATGGGAGAGTAGGACAAAAGATGTCATGCAAGTTCTTTCCATAAGCACATATGACTATTTACGGAATACATGTCTATGTTATATTTATGAACTGAAGCTAGTTTTGCATCGCCCTAGGTTATGACTGTTATATGATGAATATCATCCAACGAATCCATCGATCCAATGCCTACGATTTTCCTACATATTGATCTTGCTAAGTTACTACTGCTACTGTTACTGTTAGACTTGCTACAACATCATTGCTATAATTATTACTGTTACTATTGCTATTGCTACTACTATCAAAACTATCATATTACTGTGCTACTGATTGCTTTGCTGCAGATAATTAATCTCCATGTGTGGTTGAATGGACAACTCAGCTGCTAATACTTGCAAATATTCTTTGGCTCCCCTCGTATCGAATCAATAAATTTGGGTTGAATACTCTTCACTCAAAAACTGTTGTGATCCCCTATACTTGTGGGTCATCAGATACTTTGTTTTACACAGGGCAAGCACTTTGGAAATGTAGTTTACTAGTCTTTGAACTTGGAACTTATGGTCCTCCATGTCACGCTCGACCACCAGGATTGCGCTGACTACTTGGTTGGTGCCGAAATGTACATCAACATTGACCCACTTGCCCCAGGAGCTGCCAATACATGATTGGCAGCAAGGAGGGTTTTGGTTTCCTCTAGGGTGGCCCCAGCCTCGCTAGTCCATTTGAAGTTTCCCGTTTGCTTTGGCAATTTGTAGAGGGGCAACGCCTTTTCCCCGAGCCATGAAACGAGTTGGCTCAGAGCGGCCACGCATCCTGCCAGTTTTTGGACATGCTTTAGTTTAGTGAGAACTTCAAGCCGAGCTAGTGCTCGGATTTTTGCAGGATTAGCCTCTATTCCATTGTAGCGACCCGACCTCAGATGGTCAAGTCTCTGTGCTTCAGTGTCATCCCTGGATCGGTAATGCTGACACACACATTACTCGAAGGATTTATAACAGAGTAGAAATCACACACTTATTACATCGAATGTCTCAAAAGAGAACTTATTACAATAATATGGCTTAAGGCCATCTAATACGATAACAGCGGAAGGCTTGGAAGATAAAGTGAGTCCATCAACTCCAATGGCATAGCTGAGCTGCACGACAACGACCTAACAAACCTTACTCCTCGTCTGAAAAGTCTGCAACATAATACGTTGCAGCCCGAAAACGGGTCAGCACATGGAATATGCTGGCAATATAACATAGTAGAGCAAGAACAAAATAATTCTATCACTGCATGCATATATGGCTGGTGGAAAGCTCTATGGTTATAGTTTTTGCGAAAAGCCAATTTTTCCCTACAACAAAGGAATAGATTTTAATCTAACTATCATGGTGTTTGAACAACATTGAGAAGGTTCCTCCAACTCAATCCCAATTAAAGTGATTAACAACCCAACAATATTATTTAAACATGATGAGATACATGTGATAACCCAAGTACTAGATACTCAAGAATTGTCCATAGTCGGGGACACGGCTAACCATGATTAGATTGTACACTCTGCAGAGGTTTGCGCACTTTTCCCCACAAGACTCGATCGCCTCCGTTGGATTTCTCGCACTACATGGTGTTTGAGAAAGGATGACCGAGACACAGTCTTTCAGAAACATTAACTCTCTACTCCGGACAGACCATACCAAACCTAAATCCCACTACCTGCTGATCTGCCTCTTCAAGAGCTTCACGTAAGTTACTCAACTATGCTAGAGCCCATAATAGCTTGTGGTTGCACATGGAAGTTCCTAGCATGAATCATATCAGTTCCCTTTGAGCCTGGGTGGCGGTCCATAGGAAAATCACACGGAACCCCGGAATTTCCAAAAATACAAGCAACCCTCGGTACCCTAGGTGCCTCAATCCACCCAGATGTTAATTTAAGTTGCCACCTTAAGTTGAACCATTAATTAACAACTCACATCTGTCATGGATTTCACTCAAATCCAAACCATGTCTACGAGCATATCAATATAATATAAGCAAACGTAGAAGTATCTCCCAAGGGTTTGAATATAACAGGGCAATAGGTTCTACCTCATCAACTACTTCCCATCCCACATGTTAATGATATCCTAATCATGCAATGTTTGAGGATTGGAACTAATGCATAAAACTGGGTATGAAAAGAGTATGATCAATGTGTTACTTGCCTTGCTGACGATCCGCGAATACTAGAGACTCGTAGTAACACGCTTCGCACTCCGGGAATTCTATCACAAGCAAACAATAGCATACATAAGTAACAAGCAATGATGCACAAGCAAAACTCAAATAAGAGAAGTTGACCATAAAGTTCAACTTAGAACTCCGGTTCGCAAAAAGAATCAAATCAAACGGAGCAACAAAACTCAAACGACGAAAGAAAGAAGCTTTGTTTACTAATCTGGAACTACGTCAAATTTTGGAGTAGCAAAAACTTGTTTGAGTTGGTTAAACGGAAAGAGGGTTTTGAGGCGAAACTCCAGGCGCTTGAATCGCCTGATTCCGATTAACGAGCGAAAAGTTATACTAAAACGAAAATCAAATCAAAAATCGCGATCAGAAAAATCGCGGAAAAAATCCGAGAAAAATAAAAACGACGAACAGATTAACGAACGAACGTTTGTTATCTGCATCTAGACGATGAACGCTTTCGTTAAAACGAACGAACGAGCGAACGCTCGCTAAATAAATAAACCTGAGAAAAACCGATCTATTTAAAAAACGAAAACTAGGGTTTTCTAAAAAAACGAAACAGTTTTTCTCACAAAACTGGCGGCGGCGGCTACCTCGGCTCGGGCTCCGGCGAAGCTCCGGCGGGGCTCCGGGCAGCGGTGTGTGGTGCGAGGCGGCGGCTCCAAGCGGCGGCGGCTGCGGCGTGCGGCGGCGCGGCGGCACGGGCGACGTAGGGAGGCGGCGGTGGTGTGGGGCTCCAGGGGGGCTCCGGCGGGGTTATAAGGGGGGGGGGCAACTTGGGGAAGGGGCAGCCTCCGGAGGCGTGTCCTCCCCAGACACGGCGGCGGCAGTGATCGGGACTCCGGTCCCGATCCGGCTTGCGGGAGGCGGCGGCGGCTGGGCCGGCTCGGCTGGGCCTTCGGCCCAGTCGGGCGCGCAGGCTTTTTTTAAATTAAATTCGCGCAGAAAAACAAACAAAAGAAATACTTAACGGACTCCAAAAATCCCAAAATAAATTTTCTCTGACTTCTAAAATCAAGCCGGACAAGATGAACATTTATTTGGGGCCTAAATGCAATTTTGAAAAACACATGTTTTTCCTAAATTCAAATAAAATAGCAAAAACAAAACTTCGAAATAAAATCTTATTTGATTTTATTATTAAATTCTCAATATTTCTTTATTTTGGGAATGTCATTTTATACCCTCTCTCATATTTTTATATTAGAAATAATTGAAGATAAAATAATCAAAATCAAATGATCATATTCTCAAAATTTGAGAAAACTCAAATATGAAAATAACGAAATTCCCAACTCTCTCCGAGGGTCCTTGAGTCGCGTAGAATTTCTAGGATCAAACCAAAAGCAAATAAAAATATGATATGCAGGGATGATATAATGTATAACATTCCAAATTGAAAATTTGGGATGTTACATCCATGATGGGAGACGATAAATCCAAGGAGTTTGCCCCCGGTACTTCCAAAACACACTTCTCCCGATTGAGCTTAATTTTATATGCTCGGAGATTAGTAAATGTTTCATGGAGGTCATCCACTAGTTGGCCAACATTTTTGTTTTTTACAACCACGTCATCGATGTAAGCCTCTATTGTTTTTCTGATTTTCTTCTCCAGGCATGTTTGAATCACGCGCTGGTATGTTGCACCTGCATTTTTTAAACCAAAGGGCATTGTATTGAAATAGAATGGCCCATAAGGAGTGATGAAGGCCGTAGCTGCCTCATGGGAATCCTTCACTTTGATCTAATGATATCTTGAATAGGCGTACAGGAAACACAAGGAATCTTAACCTATTGTGGTATCCGCAATCTGGTCAATACGTGGCAGAGGAAAGGGACCCTTGGGGCAGGCCTTGTTGAGGTCTTTAAAATCGACACACAGTCCCAAGACTTATCCTTTTTGGGTACCATGACCAGGTTAGCCAGCCAATTGGGGTGTTGAATGTCCCTGATAAATTTCGCCTCAAGTAACTTGGCCAATTCTTTGCCCATAGCTTGACACTTAGGCTTTGAAAACCGTCGGAGCGCCTATTTAACAGGTTTCGAGCCTTTTAGTATATTTTGGTTGTGCTCGGCTAGGTTGCGTGGGATTCCTAGCATGTTAGAGGGACACCAGTAAAAAATATCTCAATTTTCCTTTAGGAAATTATGCATGGCTTTGTCAACTTCTAGCGCCAGTTGTGCACCTATGGGTCCCGTCTCGTTTGGGTCTGTTGGGTGCCACTGAAATTTGACGATTTCGTTAGCTGGTTTGAACGAAGTTGATTTCAATCTTTTGTCGAGGATGATGTCATCCCTGTCGACCGTGGCCCAAAGTGTAGTCAACTTCTCGCCTGCAAAGGTCTCGGCTAGTGACTCGAGGGAAAGTGACACTGTTTTATTTTCGGTCGAAGTGCTCTCTCAGGGTTACTTGATATAGTGATCATCCCATTAGGGCCCGACATCTTGAGCTTCATGTACCCGTAATGTGAGATAGCGTGAAATTTTGAGAAGGCTTCACATTCTAACAGGGTGTGGTAGCCACTTTGGAAGGGTACGATGTGGAAGGTCAACTCCTCGCATCGGTAGATCTCGGGAGTTCCGAAGACCACAGCAAGGGTGATCTTTCCACAGCATCGCGCCTCTCTTATAGGATTACTCCCTTAAATGTAATGTAACTTTGTTCGATGCATCATTTATCAATTTCAATATTGTCCAAAGTGTCATCATAGATGAGGTTTGGGCTATTGTTGCCGTCCATTTGGACCTTTTGGAGTTGATGTCCGCTCACGATAGGGTCGAGGACTAAGGCAGTCGGGCAGTGACTCGAGGTGTGCTTTGGCTGGTCCCATTTGTTCGATGGTGATTGGCGTGTCTAACCATGATGTAGACGTGACGTGCTGGATGTGACTTAGCTCTGAAGGTCCCTTTTCCTTTTGCTTTTTGATGTATTAGTTTCATAGATCATCAGGATCTCGTCTTCGTCCGAAGATGTTGTCGGATGCTAGTGATTTTGCTTATTCCCGAGGAGGGCTTCGCCTCTCTTAGCCACATGTTGCACTATGTACCCAGTAGGCTCAAAGGTTGTGGGTTGAGTGGATTGGGCATGGTTTGTCCAGCAGATCGTAAAGGGTTGTCTTCAATCTAGCGCTTGGCTTAATTCTTTTCGTTTAGGGCTCGACTAACACGGGCAAAGAGAGTACTCCCTCCGAGATGTCTACCTATCATGTTTGAATTTTTCATCGCAGATCGAGTCAACTTGATCTTTTTGAGCCAACTAAACGTCTTATCTGGTGCAAAATTTTGACACCAGATCTGATAACTCAGAGACAGTTTGAACGAGGCAGTGGGTGAGGGCGTTTAGAACACCTTCGTCTTTGCAGTTATGCTGGAGGGTTGCTGATACATCTCCAACGTATCTATAACTTTTTATTGTTCCATGCTATTATAGTATCAATCTTGGATGTTTTATATGCAATTATATATCAATTTTTTGGGACTAACCTCTTAACCTAGTGCCCAGTGCGAGTTGTTGTTTTTTACTTGTTTTTGGCTTTTCAGAAAATCAATATCAAGCAGAGTCCGAACAGCGAAAAAACTTTGGATTGTTTTTTCCTGGACCAGAAGGGACCCTAGAAGGTTTGGGAGAAGACATGAAGGGCCACGAGGGAGCGACAAGCTCGGGATGCGTGCCCCCGGGGTTGTGCCCCCCTCATGGCACCTCTTGACCTAATTCCACCTTTGTAAGTTCCCAAATATTTACAATACATTAGAGAGCCACCCGGAATACTTTAACCGCCGCCACAAGTTTTTGATCTTCCGTGATCCCATCTCGAGGCCTTTTTTGATACTCTACCGGAGTGGGAATCGATCACGGAGGGCTTCTACATCAACCTTGCCTCCCTTCCGATGATGTGTGAGTAGTTTACCATAGACCTACGGGCCCATAGCTAGTGGCTAGATGGCTTCTTCTCTCTCTTTGATCTTCAATACATTGTCCTCCTCGATGTTATTGGAGATTTATTCGATGTAATCTTCTTTTCCTGTGTGTTTGTTGGGATTCTATGAATTATGGGTTTATGATTAGATTATTCATGAGAAATATTTGAGACTTTTCTGAATTCTTATAAGCATGATTGTTATAGCTTTGTATTTCTCTGTGATCTATCCATTTTGTTTGGCCGACTAGATTGATTTGTCTTGCAATGGGAGAGGTGCTTTGTAATGGGTTCAATCTTGCGGTGATCTGTATCCGACTGACAGAAAGGAACAACACACGTATTCATATTTTTTCCATTAAGGGTGAAACGACAGTGTTTATTCATATTGGTTGGATTTACTTTGTCTACATCATGTCATATTGCTTAAGGCGTTACTCCATTTTTCATAAACTTAATACTCTTGATGCATGCTGGATAGCGATCGATGGGTGGAGTAATAGTAGTAGATGCAGGCAGAGTCGGTATGTGGCACCCCGGCTTAGAGCGACCAGATTGCCTTGCATTGCCAGCCCAGAAATCATGTCTTCTGGTAACATTCAACAGATTGGTACACAAATAAAACCGCTTTATTGGTACTAGCAGAACATAGAGTTTGATATTACATCAAGTAGCGAGGCCAAGCGGCACACACGGTGCTAGTGAACATATGTACATTATTTAGTAGACATGAGCAGGGGCCTCAACATCACGATAAGACTACGCGGCAGCGGAACAACGACGTAGAAGGACTCCATCTCACAGGGACACTAATGTGGAGACGGTCTAGACTGCGATGCGATATTCAACTCCAACTCCGATATGATTTCTCCTGAAACTAGCATAACACACCAGGTCAGTACATTGAATGTACTTGTAAGCTGACACAAACAAAGAAACAATGGCAAACAACAACAATGATACTTAAGCAGGTTTAATGCAAGAATTTAACATGCTTCTCATGAAGTGATTGTGCTCACACTACAAAAAAATACACTTCCGTGATGATACGTGTTTGTCATAGTAGGTCATGTTTTCTGTCATGCATGTACATCCATGAAGATTCTATGACAGAATCAAGATAGTCATACCTGTGCTGTCGTAGAAGTGTTCCAAGACATTACCAAAATTATCATCACAAAAGTGTCCACTTCCATGACGATAAATCGCGCGTCAGAGAATTGCTTTCGTCAAGGGTAACCGACATGTGGCATCCACCATAACGGGTCGTCGTTAAGCTATCGGGTTCCAGTTTGGATCCGATAACCCATTAACATCCCCGGCCAATGGGGATTTTCCACGTGTAAATTTTTCATTCGCTGGAGGGTCCACGTGTCGGCTCAACGTTGGGACAAATGTCATCCACTCATAGTACGGGAGGCTCCTACGATACGTTGGCACGTGGCAAGGCCTAACAGTGGCCCATTCCGGTCAAAAAGGTCGTCCCAGTAAAAATTAGCAGGCCGACCCATATAAGGCCTACTTGTATCATGTCCATTTAAGCCCACGGCCCATACGAGATGTGCCAATTCGACCAGTCAATGGCCCATTAACGATTTGACACCATTACAACCCATCATCAGTTCGAGCCCGTTAACAACCCGCTATATATTTGGGCTCAATATCGGCCCGATGTGGTTTTGGCCGGTAAACGGCCCATTCAAGGGATGGGCCAATTTTCAGGATGTACGTCTTTCAGCCTTTTAGCGACCCATTTAAGTGTTGGACCAATTTCCGGCCCGGTGTGTCTTTCAACCTGTTGATGACCCATAAATGAGTTGGGTCATTTGCAGTCGGACCTGAGTTTTTGGCATTTTAACGACCCATGCTCTTCATGGTCCAATACTAGCCCGGTTTCTCTTTCGGCCTGCTAAAGGCCCACAACATAGTTGGGCCATATACAACACAACCTAACTTTTGGCCTCTTAGCGGCCCATTCTCTTCATGGTCCAGTAGGAGTCCGCTGTCTCTTTGGTTCTGTTAAAGGCCCACAGTATAGTTGGGCCATATGTAGCCCGACCTTAGTATCGACCTGTTAACGACCCGTGAAATAAAATGGCACACCTGTTGCCCGCTTCGATGTCGGCATGTTAATGACCCGGGAGGTAACAGGGCGGAGCATTAACTTTCGGCCTGGTAACCACCCGGGAGGTAATAGGGCGGAGCATTAACTTTCGGCCTGGTAACGACCCATTAACTTAATGGGCCCACTGAAGTTTGAACATGTCTGTAAGCCCAATTAGATAATTTGAGTCCATTACGATGAGCAATTATGCACAGGACCAAAACCGATCAATCAAACGCCTACGAGAATTTTGGCCCCTGCAAGCCCATTAGGGATGCCCATTAAGGGCAGTGGGCTACTTCCTTCATATAGGGCCCACGACTGTTCGTGCTAACTAATTATTTCATTGCTTTTTTAGCTTCCTAGCGACCATTTAGGTGGAATGTGAGGAGTGCTAAGCAAAGGTACGACATACAGGGAAAACGTTGCACATCCAGCATATATTACAAAAAATTACATCCACTGGCCAGTCAAAGATTGATGCCAGTGCAAATAAATGAACAGAACCTAACGATCTACAACGTCACAATCTGCAACCTCAGCGTGGATGACGCCCATAAGCATGTGGGCAAGTTCTTCCTACTTTGCCACACTATCTCTGAAAACATTGATCATTTCTTGTTGGACAAGAATGTGCACCTCTGATTCCTCCACCATTTCAATCATTGCTTCAGCCAGTAATTGGTTCACAAACATATATTTTTTCTGTTGCATTCAAGAAAAAGGAAACTAAACAGATTCATATGGCGATTTTGGCAGGCTTGTATTATTGATAGTGGAGAGTGTCTCGACCACTGCATCATAACATAAATTAGGAGGGGAACCAAACAGATTAATCAAGAGGTACTGCCATATTACCTGGCCTAGATTTATTGGAAAGAAACAATGGGGTTGCCTTGCTGTTTTCAAAGTTTGTCTTCTTATCTTTAGCAACCTGCACCAAATTAACACACTATCATTGCTATCATTGGCCAGGTTAGATAATAAGAAAGCAACATTGACACAACGAACGTTTGGGAAACCAGACCACACCAACATACACCAAATTAACACAATATGGCACAGCTATCGCCAGCCAAGTAAGGTAATACGAAAGCAACATTGACACAATGAATGAATGGGCGACCAGAGCAGCACTACAATTCAGTAATGTGCATGATATGAGATAGTACACTCATGCAGCTCAGTATGCAAAACTACCAGGCAGTTTTCCTTACAAAAATCAACATTGTCGCCTTTATTATATATCTTGCTACAACTAAATTCAGATCAGATAAAAGTTAGATTCACGCCGATTAACAAAATAAATGCTGATGTAAAAATATAGTGATATACAACAGCTACTTACATCAGCATTGGAGCACAGAGAATTCCCGCAAGATACTTTCCTCGTATACGATCCAAGTCTTCTATCCTTTAAGCTTATTTTCTAAAAGAGAGATGGGTAAGAAACATGTAGAAAATATGATCAGAATGCTATAAAATTTCATGATGCGAGGAGACACAGACGCTTCTTAGAATGGAGTTGACATATTTTTGCTGGACTGGAGCGGACTAGTTCTTTGTCCAATGGAATCTGCTTATTATCAGTAGGAGTTGGGTTTCTCTATGCTGGAGCAGTATCCAGGAAAACTGGAGTTGGTTTACTATCTCCTGCGTTTGGATCTTTTGCAAAGACCTTGTTTGTAGCCCTTTAGATTCTAACATAGTCGTCTTCTCCTTGCATGCCTTATATAAAAGAATGGTGCTTCAATTATAAAACATGCTACATAATAGGTACTGAAGAATAGAAAGGCATGACATATTGACATGTATTCCCTCCATCCAGAAATAAATGGATGGGTCTAGGCGTATTTCAGTTCTAGATACATCCATTTTTACCCATTTCTACGACCTGTAATCCGGACGGAGGGAGTATGATGTAAGAGCTAGGGATATGACAGGACAACAGTGTAAAAACACTAGTTGAATGTAAAATTGTATGCCAGCGGAATACATACAGAAAAACACTAAGGCACCAAATCTGTGTATGATTGGGAAACTAAGATGGCGTTGCAACAGACCACTAGAACATCACTTCAATGTAAAAAAATATGGTATGGTAGTGTCGGTGGGAAACCGACACCTATGGGATCACAGGAATCCCTACTACGGTTGTCGGGTGCGGGGTTGTGAAAAGAGCGGATCAAACAGATAGGACACGGTTCCTTTACCCAGGTTCGGGCCGCGAGGATGCGTAAAACCCTACTCCTACTTTGGTGGATTGTATATCTGAGTTCCTGAGCTAGCTATGGGGCGTCGAGAGCTCCAAAAAGCCGAATCCTTCTCCTGGTCGCCTTGGGCCTCCTTTTATAGGAAAGGGGTTGCCACAGTGGCACACACGAGGTGGAAAGGGTACAGTAGTGCGAGGTTATCCTTCGCATTACATGACAAGGCGCATTTAATGCGCCTTGCTTAGGTGTCTTTGCTTTATCGGGGCGGAGGAGAGCCCCATCTTGTCTGTCGCCGCTCCCCCTTGCGTCGACACGCGCCCTGGCCAGCGGTGCCTGTGGTGCCATGTAGGCAGGTAGGCAGCTGAGGTGACGCAGTGGAGGATCTCCACGAAGATCTGCATGCCGCCACGCAGGTGCCTGCCCAGCTGGTTGGGTTGGCAGCTGCATGCGAACGACGGTGGGGGCGTGACTGGCGCGGGCCTGAAGGTGGCCCTACAACGTCCTTGGCAAGTGCCTTGCTGCGGCCCCGGCAAGGGTCTTGCCGCGGCCCCGGCTAGGGTCTTGACGCGGCGCCTGCTGCCATCCCCGGCAATGCTCTTGCCGGGGGCCTTGTGGTCCTCCTTGGCTAGGATCCCGCCAAGGATTATCATCTTCTAAAACGGGTATCTGGTCTTGAATGTCTTCACAAAGATCTGCATGCCACCATGGGGATGTCTCCCGAATCCTTGCCCCATGGGGACAGTGGACTCAAGGGTGACCTCGCTCCGTAAGTGGGGGGCGAGTTGCCACGGCAAGGACCTTGCCGGGCTAGCTAAAGCTGCCCCCCGGCAAGGATCTTGCCGAGGGAGGTCTGCTATGTCCCCTTTGCTCTTTGTGGCCTTGGCGTTGTTCGGCTTTCCTTCAGCTTTGGCCTTACCTTGGCTTACCTCCCTTGCCGTGCTTGGCGTGGCGGCGCTCGCAGCTCAGACTGCCCGTGCACAGTTATAGGGGTACAAAAAAGTGCACCCCCCTTTTTGTACACCGACAGGAGCCCCCGGGCCTGGGCCACACATACGCGCACGCATTGTTGGGCTAGGCCCAAGAACGGTGTGCGGGCAGGCGGGGCGATTTTTACCGCGGTAAGTTTCTTCACGCGCTGCACTTCCTATGTGTCCCACGCGTGGAGCGGCGTGGGGAGGCGTGCGTGACGTGGGCGGCATGCGTGAGGCTGATCTCTGCATGCATGCGTCACGTCGTAGTAAAAGGGGGCGGTTCATGCCTTCCCCATAAATGGAGGGAGGCGTGGAGGCGCGGCCCTTTCACTACACGTGGCCGAGGCGTGGTCTTCAAGACTTCCACTCCCTTTGATCATGGGGTGGGGAGAGGTCGCCTCACCCGTCGCCTCGGTCCTGCACGTTCGCCACGTGGCGCCCATGCGCTTGGGGTAGCAGTCGATGGAGGCGGGAAACCGGGCCGTCGCGGGCTGGAGCAGCGGGTCGATCCCAGTTCCTTGCGCCTTCCACGTCCTGATTGGCGGAGCGGGGCGGCCGAGCCCCCACCCCGTCCCTTTATAAAGAGCGGGAGGGGGGATGGCGTCCCGCATTCCTTCATCTCCTTCCTTCTTCAGCTTATGCTCCCCTCCCTCCCATTCGCCATGGAGAAAGGGAACCCTGGTCCTTCAAGGTGGCGACGCGGGTCGCCGCTAGACAATGCGTCCCTCCTTCTCCTGCACCCGTGGTGGCAGAGCCAGCCGCAAGGGGAAGGGGGAGGGGGCGAGGCCATGGGCGAGGCCGAGGTGCTCGGGGAAGAGGATGACGGGGCGGCGCGCCGGCCTCGCCTCCGCCAGCAGCTCCTCCTCCCGTGGAGGGCCATGTTGGGGACGACCCTTGTGAGTTCTTCGTCAGGCTGCGCCGGCCGCCTCGCCGTCGCCTTCGTCTCCCGACCCCATTCGCGCGGGAGATGGAGTTGGATCCGCCCGAATCACTGCGGCCGCACATGAGGGGCTGTGGGATCAGCGGTACGCGGGTTCGCGTTAACTTCCCAGCCCCTCACGTGATGTATCTTTGTCGAGGATGGAAGACGTCCGCCCACATCCACCGCTTGATGGAGGGGCTCACTCTCCATTTCAAGCTGATGGAGGGCGGCCTTCTCTCCGTCAAGGTCTTCGGGTGCTTCGGGACTCGGGTAAGGTGCTGCGTGGAGAGCTCTTCTGATAGCGAAGACTCCTCGTCGGGCGGGAGTGGCAAGGAGAACAGCGGCAGCGACGACGAGGGTAGCAGGCGGCAGGATGACGGGTCCGACTAGGTGTCGGGCGCCGCCTCGTGCGGCACCGGCGTCCCCATCATCCGTGTCGCCAGCTCCCTGAACTTCCCGGGGTCGTCTCCTTGGGCGGCTGGCGTTGGGAGGCTGCGGAAGAGGAAGAGGGCGGGCGGCAAGGCCATCAACTCGGAGTACGCGGGCACTGATGCCTTCGACGCGTGCTGACGTCCTGCCGCCTCGTCTTCGAGCCCTGCTTCCGGCGCCGCCATCACCACCCAGCCCCCGGACGGCCACCGAGATATTCTCTTAGTGTCTTCTGCCACCCGTAGCTCGCCTAGGCGCCCCTTTTGCCCTTTTTGCCTCCTTGACCTGCCTCCTGAGGAGAGAGACAAGAAAGGGATTACGGGCACCTTATCTCTTTTTAGTTTGTAAGCCTTCGGGCCTTAGCTGAATTTAGAACTTGTAATCCCATCATTCACGTTCCTCATTCCCTACGGACTGTACCTGAATGGAATGTTTTTAATAAAAAGGGATGCTTGTCGGGCCATTTGTTTGCGGGTAGATCCCACGACAAGGAGCGAATCCTTGATATCTTTAAGATAAACATTTCCTTGCCCAGCAATAGGCCTTGTCATCTCCCCACCTCACTCGACCTTTCTCACACTCTTGGCGGAGGCAGGGATGAGGCGGGTTCAGTCTCCTTGTTTCTTCCTTTCGCTGCCATGACTACGACCAAACCTGGCCCCAGGGACGAGCCCTAAGGCCTAGAGTTAGGGAGTACGGTAGTTCTTGGGAAAAACGAGGTTTCACATACCTCAGTCCATAAGGGAATGCATGATAAGGGATGAAGAACTTATCTGGAGCTGTAGCCCCCGGCAACTTTGGCTTGCCGGGGGTGAACCTTTGCTCTTGCAGCCCCCGGCAGTACTGGCTTGCCGGGGTCTAGATGCTGGTATGTCCCTCCTATCTTCTTCGTCCTTAGTGATCCGGCAAGGATATCATGAGTCCTGCAAACCAAGGAAGAAAAAATAACGGCGAAGAGACACACACTCAACCTCTAAGCTAGGGGTTAGCCGCCGCCAAGCACTATCAACCCTAACCAAGGACGAGACTCGACCTAGCATGCATGCTATAACTTTAGGGCGCCAGCGCTTCATTTATTTATGCTCAGGGTCTACGCCTGGCTTTGTACAAAGGGTTACATGCATCATTGGCAATGCTTGTACAAAAGGTGGCTTGCCGGGAGGCCTGGCAAGCCGCGCCTCACGGGTAAAACTTGCGAAGATGCTCAATGTTCCAGGAGTTACTCACCGGAACGGCATCTTCGGTCTCCAGGCGGACTGCGCCGGGCCTGGTGACTCGTATTACCCGGTAAGGGCCTTCCCACATTGGTGTCAACTTGTTGGAATTCTTGGCCGATTGAACGCGCCGAAGGACAAGGTCGCCTTCCTCAAGGCTTCAGGCATGAACCTTGCGGCTATGGTAGCGGTGCAAGGCTTGCTGGTAGCGTGCTACTCTCATAGCCGCCCGAAGACGATCTTCCTCAAGGAGCAGTGCATCATCTTGCCACAGTTGCTCTTGCTCAAGCTCATCATAAGCGAGCACTCAAGGTGACCCTTATATGAGTTCAGTGGGGATAGCTGCTTCTGCCCCATATACCAGGGCAAAGGGTGTCTGGTCGGTGGCTCGATTTTGTGACGTCCTGATTGACCAAAGAATCGTTGGCAACTCATCAATCCAGCGCCTCCCGCTCTTGTGCAGCCTGTCAAAGGTCTTGGTCCTTAAGCCTCGCAGCACTTCAGCATTCACCCTCTCAGCTTGCCCGTTGCTCCGTGGGTGGGCAACAGAAGCGAAACAGACTTTGCTGCCGAGGTCATGAGTATACTGCATGAAGGTGCGGCTTGTGAACTGTGTGCCATTGTCGGTGATGACCTTGTTGGGTACACCAAAACGGCATACCAGCCCCTTGAAGAACTTGACAGCTGACTGAGCTGTGACCTTCCCGACTGCCTCCACCTCCGGCCACTTTGTGAACTTGTCGATTGCAACGTACAAGCACTCAAAGCCCTCGACAGCGCGGGGAAAAGGGCCCAGTATGTTGAGCCCCCAGACCGAGAAGGGCCAGGAGAGAGGAATGGTTTGAAGGGCTTGAGCTGGTTGATGAAGCTTCTTTGAATGGAACTGACACGCTTCACACCTGGTGACGAGTGTCGTCGCATCCTGGAGGGCGGTGGGCTAGAAGAAACCTTGCTGGAATGCCTTGCCGGCAAGGGCTCTTGACCTGATGTGGGATCCACATATGCCTCCGTGTATCTCTGCCAACAGCTCTAGTCCTTCCTCTCGAGGGATACACTTCAATTTCACTCCGTTCGGTCTCTTCCTGTACAGGACGTCATCGATGAACTGGTACATGGCAGAGCGACGGGCTACTTTTTCCGCTTCTTCCTGCTCCTCAGGAAGTTCCCCTGTTTGGAGGAATCGGACGGTATGTTGCGCCCACGCTGGAGCCTGAGGCTCGACGGCGAGGACTAAAGGCATCTCCTCCGCTACAGGGGCGGCTGTCTCGACAGCAAGAGCTTGACGCTCCGCCGGAGCTAGCCGTCCCGTGGCGGGCTCAGTGTCCTCGGCAACATCCTTGCCGGCGGCTCCGGGGAGCTCGGCGGGAAAGTACTTGCCAGGCCCTGATTTCCTCCTCTTGTTCCGCTCTGTTGATGGATCAACGGATGGCTGAGTTAGCTGAAGCACAAAGGTACCTGGTTCCACAGGCAGCTTGAGGGCAGCGCGCTTCGACAGGTAATCGGCAATATCGTTCTCTGCTCGGGGAACGTGTTCAACCTGTATACCGTCGAAACGCTCTTCCGGCTTTCTCACTTCATCAATGTAGGCCTTAATCAACGGGCTAAGGTAATCCTTGTTGACTTGCTTGACGACAAGCTGCGAGTCGCCCCTAACGATGAGCTTTTTGATTCCGAGGACCGCCGCGATCCTAAGACCGGCAAGCAACCCTTCGTACTCTGTTGTATTGTTTGTTGACACCTCCCTGGGGAAGTGCATCTGGATCACGTACTTGAGGTGCTCTCCGGTGGGGGCGACGAGGAGTACGCCAGCCCCGGCACCTTGTAGGGAGAAAGCCCCATCAAAGTACATGATCCAATTGCAACTTGCCTCCTTGCCGAGGAGAGCGGTCTCTTGGGCTTCTTCGTCAAGTGTTGTGGTCCACTCTGCAATGAACTCCGCCAGGACTCGGCTCTGGATCATCGAAGTACTTTCAAACTTGAGGCCAAAGTTGGACAGCTCCAGTGCCCATTCCACAATCCTTCCCGTCGCATCGGGATTATGCAATATCCGTTGCAGAGGGAGGCGAGTGACGACAGTGATCTCGTGTGCCTGGAAGTAGTGATGCAGCTTCCTCGAGGCCATAAGGAGGCCGAAGAGCGGTTTCTGCACGCCGGAGTACCTTGACCTAGCCCCCTGCAGGAGGGAGCTAACAAAGTAGACCGGGTGCTGCATCATTTTCTTCTTCGGCGGCACTTCAACTGGCTGTGTCGTCTCTGCATTTGTTGGTGTCGGGCTCTGTCGCTGCCATTTCCTTGTCGTCAACCTCTCTCTGCGCTACTAGTGCGGCGCTGACCACCTGGTTCGTTGCCGCTAGGTATAGCAACAACGGCTCCTGGGGCCTAGGCGCAACTAGTGTTGGCGCGGAGGAGAGGTACTTCTTCAAATCTTGCAAGGCCGCTTCGGCTTCTGGCGTCCACTCCACCAGGCCCGCCTTTTTCAGGATCTTGAAAAAGGGAAGGGCGCGCTCGGCAGACTTGGATATGAACCTGCCCATGGCAGTGACACAACCAGCAAGCCGACGCACATCCTTGATTCGCTTGGGTGCCTCAATCTGCTCTATAGCCTTGATTTTATCCGGATTGGCCTCTATCCCACGCTGTGACACAAAGAACCCGAGAAGCTTGATGGACGGAACGCCAAAGACACACTTCTCAGGGTTTAGCTTGAGGTTGATCTTGCGCAGGTTTGCAAATGTTTCTTGCAAGTCTGTGATGAGGGTTGCCCTGTCCTTGGTTTTGACCACTATGTCATCCATATAAGCTTCCATATTTCTATGGAGCTGGGGTTCAAAACCAATCTGGACCGCCCTTGCAAACATCGAACCAGCACTCTTCAACCCGAAAGGCATCCGTATGAAACAATACGTACCACATGGGGTGATGAATGTTGTTTTCTCTTCATCTTCTTTTGTCATGAAGATTTGGTGGTAGCCGGAGTAGGCATCGAGGAATGACAACAAATCACACCCAGCCGTGGAGTCAACAATCTGGTCGATGTGCGGCAAAGGGAAGGGGTCTTTAGGACAAGCCTTATTGATATCTATGTAATCAATACACAGCCTCCACTCCCCGTTTGCCTTGCGCACCACGACCAGATTGGCCAACCACGTTGGATGGAGCACTCCTCTTACCAAACCCACTGCTTCCAGTTTCCGGATCTCTTCCGTGATGAACTCTTGCCGTTCCAAAGCTTGCTTCCTGGCCTTCTGCTTGACGGGCCGCGCATGAGGACAGACAGCAAGATGGTGCTCAATCACCTCCCTGGGAACGCCGGGGATGTCGGAGGCTTGCCAGGCAAACACATCGACATTCGCCCGCAGGAAGGTGATGAGCGCGTCTTCCTATTTGTGGTCAAGGGTGGAGCCTATAGTGAAAGCTCCTCCCGTGCCGTCCTTATTGACAGAAACCCTCTTGGTTCCCGGTGGAATGGCCCTGGGCTTCTTGTTCCTGCCGGCGGAGCTCTCTGGCACGTCCTCGACGGCAGCGCTACACTCCGAAGAGGTGCGCTTGCCGGAGTGGGTGCTTGAGGTCTCACCGGCCTTCTTCTTCTTCTTCCCTCCCGGGGTCCCAGCGGCAGGAGCAAGTGCCCCAGCGACGGCAGCTGCTGCAACTGCCTGCTGGTATAGTTGGTCAGCGCAAATCAGCGCATCTTTCTTGTCGGAGGGGATGGTGATGATCGTCACGGGGCCCGGCATCTTCAGGGTGTTGTAGGCGTAGTGCGACGCCGCCATGAACTTGGCCAGCGCTGGGCGGCCAAGGATCCCGTTGTAGGGCAAGGGGATCTTGGCAACATCAACCATGATCCTCTCCGTCCTGAAGTTCAGGTCGCTTCCAAAAGTTACAGGCAGCGTGACCTTTCCCTTGGGTTGGCTCCTTCCCGGGTTGACCCCTTGAAACGTGCCCGTCTCTTTGAGGTCTCCGTCGGGAATCTGCAGCTTCTCGATCACAGCAGGCGAGATCAGGTTCAGACCGGCCCCGCCATCGACTAGCATCTTTGTCACCTTGAGGTTGCGTATCGTTGGTGAAACCAACAGCGGCAAGCAGCCGACCGCAGTAGTGCGATCAGGGTGATCCTCAGTGTAAAAAATGATAGGTGTGCTGGACCACTTCAGCGGCCTTTTGGGCATCAAACGACGGCTCTGCCGCTGTAATCTCTCGCGCCCACTGTTTAAGCCGGCGATGAGAGGTGTGTAGCGAGGCGCCGTCGTCGACGCACATGGGCTCTGTAGCTTTCTGAAACTCTTGTTCGCCGGACATGTCGTCCTCTTCACGATCGTCTTCTTCTGGCTTTCTGTCACGGCCCCGGGCGGGCCTCTCCTGTTGTTTACCCTTGCCGCGACGGCCTGCCTGGCCATCACGCTTCTTGCCGGATCCCTCAGCACCGTCTTGGCCCTTCTCCTTGTCCCGCCTCTCATATTCAGCCCTCTGCTTCTCAGCGAGGAGCTCAACCTGTCGGCAGTCTTGGAGAGCATGGCCTTTGGTGCGATGGATCTTGCAGTATCGCTTGTCGGAGTTGCCTGGCTTCTCGGCAGCCGCCAAGGCCCGGCAGGCGACACATCCGGCAATTTCCTTGCCGGGGTCATCTGCCTTGGTTTTCTTGGTGGAGCCGGTGTCATCAGACCCCTCGACGGCAAGCACGGCCTTTCCTTTGCGCTTCCTGTTGCGGCGCCGGCCTTTCTTTGCCGGGGCGGCGGTATCCTCATCTGCGGAGTCGGTTTCCACGCCAGCATCTTTGCCTGGGTACTTCCTTCCCTCTTCAGCCCGGGCACATCTGTCGGCGAGAACATAGAGTTCTGCGACATCTTTCACCTTGTTCATTGCCAGCTCTTCGCGCATCTTGCGGTTACGCACGTTCTGATGGAACGCGTTGATGATGGCGACAAGATGAACATCAGGGATGTTGTACTGTATCCGGCTGAACCTCTGTATGTACTTGCGGAGACTCTCGCCTCCCTTCTGGGGAATGACGTGCAGATCGCTTGCTTGTCCATGAGCTTGGTGACCGCCAGTGAAGGCGCCCACGAATTCATGGCACAAATCCGACCAGGAGGAAATGGAGTCTACTGGCAAGTGCCGGGCTTGGTTCGTCTTTGTTGGCCACCGCAACAAGGCTTCGGATGGTGGCTCTCCATTTGTCGAGTCTCCCCGTAGTGGGAGGAAAATCGAGGAGCAATTGCGCGTGCACCAAGGCTTCTGTTGGCGTCGGTGGTAGCGAAACCTGCACAGATCGCGACGCGCTTCGACTTCTGACCATGTCAGAAGGAGCTCTATCACGATCGTGCGGTCGCATGCCATCTTCACCAGCACCTCAGCGAGCGGGCAGGTCTTCTACGTCCCGGGAGTGGCGCTCGGGGCTCTTCCCGCGGTGACGCCCGGGGTCTTCGGTGTGATTACACCGCTCATCGCGTGCCGCTCGAGAGGAGCGCGCCGTCGGCGCCAGCGTGGGAGTCTTGGAAGCCCTTGCATCGCCCTCGGGCGGGGCGGCAGCGGTCCTATAAGGCCCCGCGCCACCCGCGGAGGGCCCGGCTCCATCCTTGGATTTGGCGGCGTGCGGCCCGTTACCAGGCGCACGAACATCGCCGCCTCCCAAACTCCGGCTGCTGGTGTTGGGGAACGTAGTAATTTCAAAAAATTTCCTACGCACACGCAAGATCATGGTGATGCATAGCAACGAGAGGAGAGTATGATCTACGTACCCTTGTAGATTGCAACGGAAGCGTTTGACACAACGTAGAGGAAGTAGTCGTACGTCTTCTTCCCGGTCAGACCGATCCAAGCACCGTTACTCCGGCACCTCCGAGTTCTTAGCACACGTTCAGCCCGATGACGATCCCCGGGCTCCGATCCAGCAAAGCGTCGGGGAAGAGTTCGGTCAGCACGACGGCGTGGTGACGATCTTGATGTATTACTGACGCAGGGCTTCGCCTAAGCACTGCGACAATATGACCGAGGTGGAATTTGATGGAAGGGGGCACCGCACACGGCTAAGGAACGATCTCAAGGATCAACTTGTGTGTTCTAGTGTGCCCCCCTGCCCCCGTATATAAAGGAGCAAGGGGGAGGGGCGGCCGGCCTGGTTTGGGCGCGCCAAGGGGAGTCCTACTCCCACTGGGAGTAGGATTCCACCTTTCCTAGTCCAACTAGGAGAAGGGGGGAAAGGAGGGGAGAGGAGAAGGAAGGGAGAGGGGGCCGCGCCCCCAAACCCCTTGTCCAATTCGGACTGGGCTTGGGAGGGGCGCGCGCCACCTCCTGGCTCCTTCCCACTAAGGCCCAGTAAGGCCCAATACTCTTCCCCGTATTCCCGTAACTCCCCGGTACCTCCGAAAATACCCGAACCACTCAGAACCCTTCCGATGTCCGAATATAGTCGTCCAATATATCGATCTTTACGTCTCGACCATTTCGAGACTCCTCGTCATGTCCCCGATCCCATCCGGGACTCCGAACTCCTTCGGTACATCAAAACTCATAAATTCATTATATAACTGTCATCGAAACCTTAAGCGTGCGGACCCTACGGTTCGAGAACAATGTAGACATGACCGAGACACGTCTCCGGTCAATAACCAATAGCGGGACCTGGATGCCCATATTGGCTCCTACATATTCTGCGAAGATCTTTATCGGTCAGACCGCATAACAACATACGTTGTTCCCTTTGTCATCGGTATGTTACTTGCCCGAGATTCGATCATCGGTATCCAATACCTAGTTCAATCTCGTTACCGGCAAGTCTCTTTACTCGTTCCGTAATACATCATCCCGCAACTAACTCATTAGTTGCAATGCTTGCAAGGCTTAAGTGATGTGCATTACCGAGAAGGCCCAGAGATACCTCTCCGACGATCGGAGTGACAAATCCTAATCTCGAAATACGCCAACCCAACATCTACCTTTGGTGACACCTATAGTACTCCTTTATAATCACCCAGTTACGTTGTGACGTTTGGTAGCACCCAAAGTGTTCCTCCGGCAAACGGGAGTTGCATAATCTCATAGTCAAAGGAACATGTATAAGTCATGAAGAAAGCAATAGAAACATACTAAACGATCGGGTGCTAAGCTAATGGAATGGGTCATGTCAATCAGATCATTCAACTAATGATGTGACCTCGTTAATCAAATAACAACTCTTTGTCTATGGTTAGGAAACATAACCATCTTTGATTAACGAGCTAGTCAAGTAGAGGCATACTAGTGACACTCTGTTTGTCTATGTATTCACACATGTATTATGTTTCCGGTTAATACAATTCTAGCATGAATAATAAACATTTATCATGAATTAAGGAAATAAATAATAACTTTATTATTGCCTTTAGGGCATATTTCCTTCAGTCTCCCACTTGCACTAGAGTCAATAATCTAGTTCACGTCGCCATGTGATTTACCAGCAATAGTTCACATCACCATGTGATTAACACCCATAGTTCACATCGATATGTGACCAACACTCAAAGGGTTTACTAGAGTCACTAATCTAGTTCACATTGCTATGTGATTAACACCCAAAGAGTACTAAGGTGTGATCATGTTTTGCTTGTGATATAATTTTAGTCCACGGGTCTGTCACCTTCAGATCCGTAAGTATTTTGCAAATTTCTATGTCTTCAATGCTCTGCACGGAGCTACTTTAGCTAATTGCTCCCACTTTCAATATGTATCTAGATTGAGACTTAGAGTCATCTAGATTAGAGTCAAAACTTGCATCGACGTAACCATTTACGACGAACCTTTTTGTCACCTCCATAATCGAGAAACATATCCTTATTCCACTAAGGATAATTTTGACCGTTGTCCAGTGATCTACTCCTAGATCACTATTGTACTCCCTTGCTAAACACAGTGTAGGATATACAATAGATCTGGTACACAGCATGGCATACTTTATAGAACCTATGGCCAAGGCATAGGGAATGACTTTCATTCTCTTTCTATCTTTTGCCGTGGTTGGGTTTTGAGTCTTACTCAATTTCACACCTTGTAACACAGGCAAGAACTCTTTCTTTGACTGTTACATTTTGAACTACTTCAAAATCTTGTCAAGGTATGTACTTATTGAAAATACTTATCAAGCGTCTTGATCTATCTCTATAGATCTTGATACTCAATATGTAAGCAGCTTCACCGAGGTCTTTCTTTGAAAAACTCCTTTCAAACATTCCTTTATGCTTTACAGAATAATTCTACATTATTTCCGATCAACAATATGTCATTCACATATACTTATCAGAAATGTTGTAGTGCTCCCACTCACTTTCTTGTAAATACAGGCTTCACCGCAAGTCTGTATAAAACTATATGCTTTGATCAACTTATCAAAGTGTATATTCCAACTCCGAGATGCTTGCACCAGTCCACAGATGGATCGCTGGAGCTTGCATATTTTGTTAACACCTTTAGGATCGACAAAACCTTCTAGTTGCATCGTATGCAACTCTTCTTTAATAAATCCATTGAGGAATGCAGTTTTGTTGATCCATTTGCCAAATTTCATAAAATGCGGCAATTGCTAACATGATTCGGACAGACTTAAGCATAGATACGAGTGAGAAACTCTCATCGTAGTCAACACCTTGAACTTGTCAAAAACCTTTTGCGACAATTTTAGCTTTGTAGATAGTAACACTACTATCAGCGTCCGTCTTCCTCTTGAAGATCCATTTATTTTCTATGGCTTGCCGATCATCGGGCAAATCCATCAAAGTCCATAATTTGTTATCATACATGGATCATATCTCAGATTTCATGGCCTCAAACCATTTCGCGGAATCTGGGCTCACCATCGCTTCCTCATAGTTCGCAAGTTCATCATGGTCTAGTAACATGACTTCCAGAACAGGATTACCGTACCACTCTGGTGCGGATCTCACTCTGGTTTACCTACGAGATTCGGTAGTAACTTGATCTGAAGTTACATGATCATCATCATTAGCTTCCTCACTAATTGGTGTAGTAGTCACAGGAACAGATTTCTGTGATGAACTACTTTCCACTAAGGGAGAAGGTACAATTACCTTATCAAGTTCTACTTTCCTCCCACTCACTTCTTTCGAGAGAAACTCCTTCTCTGGAAAGAATCCATTCTCAGCAACAAATGTCTTGCCATTGGATCTGTGATAGAAGGTGTACCCAACAGTTTCCTTTGGGTATCCTATGAAGACATATTTCTCTGATTTGGGTTTGAGCTTATCAGGATGAAACTTTTTCATATAAGCATCGCAACCCCAAACTTTAAGAAACGACAGCTTAGGTTTATTGCTAAACCATAGTTCATACGGTGTCATCTCAACGGATTTAGATGGTGCCCTATTTAATGTGAATGCAGCTGTCTCTAATGCATAATCCCAAAAACGATAGTGGTAGATCGGTAAGATACATCATAGATTGTACTATATCTAATAAAGTACGGTTATGACGTTCGGACGCACCATTATGCTGTGGTGTTCCAGGTGGCATGAGTTTGTGAAACTATTCCACATTGTTTTAGTTGAAGGCCAAACTCGTAACTCAAATATTCTCCTTCACGATCATATCGTAGAAACTTATTTTTTTTTGTTACGATGATTCTCCACTTCACTCTGAAATTCTTTGAACTTTTCAAATGTTTCGGACTTATGTTTCATCAAGTAGATATACGCATATCTGCTCAAATCATCTGTGAAGGTCAGAAAATAATGATACTTTGTCGCGAGCCTTAATATTCATCGGACCACATACATCAGTATGTATGATTTCCAACAATTCTGTTGCTTGCTTCATTGTTCCGGAGAACGGCATTTTAGTCATCTTGCCTAAGAGGCACGGTTCGCAAGTACCAAGTGATTCATAATCAAGTGGTTCCAAAAGTCCATCAGTATGGAGTTTCTTCATGCGCTTTACACCGATATGACCTAAACGGCAGTGCCACAAATAAATTGCACTATCATTATTAACTTTGCATCTTTTGGCTTTAATATTATGAATATGTGTATCACTACGATCGAGATTCAACGAACCATTTCGTTGGTGTGTGTAACCATAGAAGGTTTTATTCATGTAAACAGAACAACAATTGTTCTCTAACTTAAATGAATAACTGTATTGCAATAAACATGATCAAATCATATTCATGCTCAACGCAAACACCAAATAACACTTATTTAGGTTCAACACTAATCCCGAAAGTATAGGGAGTGTGCGATGATGATCATATCAATCATGGAACTACACACATCATCACTTTACCCTTAACTAGTCTCTGTTTATTCTGCAACTCCTGTTTCGAGTTACTACTCTTAGCAACTAAACCAATATGAAATACTGAGGGGTTGCTATGAACACTAGTAAAGTACACATCAATAACATGTATATCAAATATACTTATGTTCACTTTGCCATCCTTCTTATCCGCCAATCACTTGGGGTAGTTCCGCTTCCAGTGACCAGTCCCTTTGCAGTAGAAGCACTCAGTCTCAGGCTTAGGTCCAGACTTGGGCTTCTTCACTTGAGCAGCAACTTGCTTGCCGTTTCTTCTTGAAGTTCCCCTTCTTCCCTTTGCCCTTTTTCTTGAAACTAGTGGTCTTGTTAACCATCAACACTTGATGTTTTTCTTGATTTCTACCTTCGTCGATTTCAGCATCATGAAGAGCTTGGGAATTGTTTCCGTTATCCCTTGCATATTATAGTTCATCACGAAGTTCTACTAACTTGGTGATGGTGACTAGAGAATTCTGTCAATCACTATCTTATCTGGAAGATTAACTCCCACTTGATTCATGCGATTGTAGTACTCAGACAATCTGAGCACATGCTCACTAGTTGAGCGATTCTCCTCCATCTTTTAGCTATAGAACTTGTTGGAGACTTCATATCTCTCAACTCGGGTATTTGCTTGAAATATTAACTTCAACTCCTGGAACATCTCGTATGGTCCATGACGTTCAAAACGTCTTTGAAGTCCCGATTCTAAGCAGTTAAGCATGGTGCACTAAACTATTAAATAGTCATCATATTGAGCTAGCAAAACGTTCATAACGTCTGCATCTGCTCCTGCAATAGGTCCGTCACCTAGCGGTGCATCAAGGACATAATTCTTCTATGCAGCAACAAGGATAAACCTCAGATTACGGATCCAATCCGCATCATTGCTACTAACATCTTTCAACACAATTTTCTCTAGGAACATATCCAAATAAACATAGGGAAGCAACAACGCGAGCTATTGATCTACAACATAGATATGCTAATACTACCAGGACTAAGTTCATGATAATATTAAAGTTCAATTAATCATATTACTTAAGAACTCCCACTTAGATAGACATCCCTCTAATCTTCTAAGTGATCACGTGATCCAAATCAACTAAACCATAACCGATCATCACGTAAATGGCTTAGTCTTCAATGGTGAACATCATTATGTTGATCATATCTACTATATGATTCACGCTTGACCTTTCGGTCTCCGTGTTCCGAGGTCATATCTTATATGCATAGCTCGTCAAGTATAACCTGAGTATTCCGCGTGTGCAACTGTTTTGCACCCGTTGTATTTGAACGTAGAGCCTATCACACCCGATCATCACGTGGTGTCTCAGCACGAAGAACTTTTGCAACGGTGCATACTCAGGGAGAATACTTCTTGATAATTTAGTGAGAGATCATCTTATAATGCTACCGTCAAAGCAAGATAAGATGCATAAAAAGATAAACATCACATGCAATCAATATAAGTGATATGATATGGTCATCATCATCTTGTGCTTGTGATCTCCATCTCCGAAGCACCGTCATGATCACCATCGTCACCGGCGCGACACCTTGATCTCCATCATAGCATCGTTGTCGTCTCGCCAATCTTATGCTTCCACGACTATCACTACCGCTTAGTAATAAAGTAAAGCATTACATCGCGATTGCATTGCATACAATAAAGCGACAACCATATGGCTCCTGCCAGTTGCCGATAACTCGATTACAAAACATGATCATCTCATACAATAAAATTTAGCATCATGTCTTGACCATATCACATCACAACATGCCCTGCAAAAACAAGTTAGACGTCCTCTACTTTGTTGTTGCAAGTTTTACGTGGCTGCTATGGGCTTAAGCAAGAACTCATCTGACCTACGCATCAAAACCACAACGATAGTTTGTCAAATAGACTCCGTTTTAACCTTCTCAAGGACCGGGCGTAGCCACACTCGGTTCAACTAAAGTTGGAGAGACAGTCTTCCGCAAGCCATCTATGTGCAAAGCACGTCGAGGGAACCGGTCTCGCGTAAGCGTACGCGTAAGGTTGGTCCGGATCGTCTCGTCCAACAATACCGCTCAACCAAAGTATGACATGCTGGTAGGCAGTATGACTTGTATCGTCCACAACTTACTTGTGTTCTACTCGTGCAAATAACATCAAACCATAAAAACCTAGGATCGGATGCCACTCTTGGGGAACGTAGTAATTTCAAAAAAATTCCTACGCACACGCAAGATCATGGTGATGCATAGCAACGAGAGGAGAGTATGATCTACGTACCCTTGTAGATCGCAACGGAAGCGTTTGACACAACGTAGAGGAAGTAGTCGTACGTCTTCTTCCCGGTCCGACCGATCCAAGCACCGTTACTCCGGCACCTCCGAGTTCTTAGCACACGTTCAGCCCGATGACGATCCCCGGGCTCCGATCCAGCAAAGCGTCGGGGAAGAGTTCCGTCAGCACGACGGCGTGGTGACGATCTTGATGTACTACTGACGCAGGGCTTCGCCTAAGCACTGCGACAATATGACCGAGGTGGAATTTGGTGGAAGGGGGCACCGCACACGGCTAAGGAACGATCTCAAGGATCAACTTGTGTGTTCTAGGGTGCCCCCCTGCCCCCGTATATAAAGGAGCAAGGGGGAGGGGCGGCCGGCCTGGTTTGGGCGCGCCAAGGGGAGTCCTACTCCCACTGGGAGTAGGATTCCACCTTTCCTAGTCCAACTAGGAGAAGGGGGGAAAGGAGGGGAGAGGAGAAGGAAGGGAGAGGGGGACGCGCCCCCAAACCCCTTGTCCAATTCGAACTGGGCTTGGGAGGGGCGCGCGCCACCTCCTGGCTCCTTCCCACTAAGGCCCAGTAAGGCCCAATACTCTTCCCCGTATTCCCGTAACTCCCCGGTACCTCCGAAAATACCCGAACCACTCAGAACCCTTCCGATGTCCGAATATAGTCGTCCAATATATCGATCTTTACGTCTCGACCATTTCGAGACTCCTCGTCATGTCCCCGATCCCATCCGGGACTCCGAACTCCTTCGGTACATCAAAACTCATAAATTCATTATATAACTGTCATCGAAACCTTAAGCGTGCGGACCCTACGGTTCGAGAACAATGTAGACATGACCGAGACACGTCTCCGGTCAATAACCAATAGCGGGACCTGGATGCCCATATTGGCTCCTACATATTCTGCGAAGATCTTTATCGGTCAGACCGCATAACAACATACGTTGTTCCCTTTGTCATCGGTATGTTACTTGCCCGAGATTCGATCGTCGGTATCCAATACCTAGTTCAATCTCGTTACCGGCAAGTCTCTTTACTCGTTCCGTAATACATCATCCCGCAACTAACTCATTAGTTGCAATGCTTGCAAGGCTTAAGTGATGTGCATTACCGAGAAGGCCCAGAGATACCTCTCCGACGATCGGAGTGACAAATCCTAATCTCGAAATACGCCAACCCAACATCTACCTTTGGTGACACCTATAGTACTCCTTTATAATCACCCAGTTACGTTGTGACGTTTGGTAGCACCCAAAGTGTTCCTCCGGCAAACGGGAGTTGCATAATCTCATAGTCAAAGGAACATGTATAAGTCATGAAGAAAGCAATAGCAACATACTAAACGATCGGGTGCTAAGCTAATGGAATGGGTCATGTCAATCAGATCATTCAACTAATGATGTGACCTCGTTAATCAAATAACAACTCTTTGTCTATGGTTAGGAAACATAACCATCTTTGATTAACGAGCTAGTCAAGTAGAGGCATACTAGTGACACTCTGTTTGTCTATGTATTCACACATGTATTATGTTTCCGGTTAATACAATTCTAGCATGAATAATAAACATTTATCATGAATTAAGGAAATAAATAATAACTTTATTATTGCCTCTAGGGCATATTTCCTTCAACTGGGACGGTGTTGGTGTTCGCGAGTAGTGCCTCGGGTCCTTTCTGCGACCGGTCCGCTACTCACCCGCGTCGGGACGGGATGCCCGGCCTCCGACGGGCCCACCGCCACCGTCGTCTTCTTCTTGGGCGCTATGGCGATGAAGAAGCGTCGAACTAACTGCTAAAGCCGATTCTCACAACTGCGCCCCCCTACCTGGCGCGCCAAAGATGTCGGTGGTAAACGATACCTATGGGATCACAGGAATCCCTGCTACGGTTGCGGGGCGCGGGGTTGTGAAAAGAGCGGATCAAACAGATAGCACACGGTTCCTTTACCCAGGTTCGGGCCGCAGGGATGCATAAAACCCTACTCCTGCTTTGGTGGATTGTATATCTGAGTTCCTGAGCTAGCTATGGGGCGTCGAGAGCTCCAAAAAGCCGAATCCTTCTCCTGGTCGCCTTGGGCCTCCTTTTATAGGAAAGGGGTTGCCACAGTGGCACACAGGAGGTGGAAAGGGTACAATAGTGCGAGGTTATCCTTCGCATTACATGACAAGGCGCATTTAATGCACCTTGCTTAGGTGTCTTTGCTTTATCGGGGGCGGAGGAGAGCCCCATCTCGTACGTCGCCGCTCCCCCTTGCGTCGACACGCGCCCTGGCCAGCGGTGCCTGTCGTGCCATGTAGGCAGGTAGGCAGCTGAGGTGGCGCAGTGGAGGATCTCCACGAGGATCTGCATGCCGCCACGCAGGTGTCTGCCCAGCTGGTTGGGTTGGCAGCTGCATGCGAACGGCGGTGGGGGCGTGACTGGCGCGGGCCTGACGGTGGCCCTACGACGGCCGCCGCAAGGGTCTTGCCGTGGCGCCTGCTGTCATCCCCGGCAAGGCTCTTGCCCGGGGCCTTGTGGTCCTCCTTGGCTGGGATACCGCCAAGGATTATCATCTTCTGAAATGGGTATCTAGTCTTAAATGTCTTCACAAAGATCTGCATGCCACCATGGGGATGTCTCCCAAATCCTTGGCCCATGGGGACAGTGGACTCAAGGGTGACATCGCTCCGTAAGTGGGGAGGGGGGGCGAGCTGCCCCGGCAAGGACCTTGCCGGGATAGCTAAAGCTGCCCCCGGCAAGGATCTTGCCGGGGGATGTCTGCTCTGTCCCCTTTGCTCTTTGTGGCCTTGGCGTTGTTCTGCTTTCCTTCAGCTTTGGCCTTACCTTGGCTTACCTCCCTTGCCGTGCTTGGCGTGGCGGCGCTCGCGGCCCAGACTGACCGTGCATAGTTATAGGGGTACAAAAAAGTGCACCCCCCTTTTTGGACACCGACAGGTAGACAGATGAAGTACATACTGATGAATAACAATGCATAAGATATTCAGAAGCATCATGTCCAAACTAAGCAGATCGCATTGCTATAGAGTAGAATGATAGTACTTGAATTTGAAAACATGTTATCATGAATGGAATAGGTACTGAAAAACAGGAAGGCATGACATATTTACATGCATGATCGGCAGGCTAAGCACATGGCATTGCAACAGAGTAGATGCACTCTAGGACATTATATGCATGTTGTACCCATATCATGGGCCAAGTTAGAGCAAGGATCTTGTGGCGTGAATAGGATTCATCATCTTTGTGCAAGTCTTCTGAAGAACTGCCTTTACATGTTCCATCATATTGGGTATCATTGACATCAAGTTTGTTGGCTGTTACATTGCTCCGTGAGGTTCTTGTGGATAAATTAGTGTGTGCAATTATATTTGACATGCATGGAAGACAACTAGTAGTTAGATTTATGTAATGAGTGCCTGTAGGAGACGACATAAATAGTAGGACTGGGTTTAACTCGCAGCAACAAGTCTCAAAAACTAAAGGGAGAACACAGATGAAAGCTACAGAATATGTATCGTTTGTACTCGAGATTAACTAGATGGCACACAAAAGTATTAAAGAACAACATAGGTAATACTAGAAGTGGTATAATACTATAATCACCAGCCTGTGGGATAGCATTGGCTGATGGATGATAACTATGGAACAACATTACCTAAAGAACAAGTCTCTTAGCTGAACTATGGAACAACGTTAACTCCTGAACAAGACCCGTAAGAGATTAGCATGAATATATAGTGAAATTTGATAATCTATTTTCCATGCTTAGATGAATAACAAAGCCATAAATGTTGCACACAAGTAAGATGAGGGTACAACCTATCTAGCTGCCATCCATAGGAGTGAGCATCATGTGCTGACTTGTCGATGGCCCTGCAATTGTTGTGGATGTCCATGTCGGGCATGCGCATTCGATGCAGGGAACTGTTGAGTGGGGACTATAGCTCCCTTCTTGTGTATGCTTACCTTGTTGGAGCAGCTGCGATGAGTCGGAAGACGGCGTGGCTGAAGATGCAGAAAACGCATAATGTTAAGAACGACACAAATATCTTATCTGAAGAAATACCCTAAGAGATCAATAGTAAGGTACGAGATTGGTCACACATCTGTTGACTGAAGACTAAATTGGGGTCACATGATTTTATTTTATTTTGGTATTGTCCGATCTACACCGGATGGCTTGATGGCCGTCTTGTGCCTCCCGGCTGACACTGTTCATCTGTGGCCGCCGGCAGAGCACCCTGCCTCCGCCGTCTGTGGCCGCGAGAGCTCCGACCAAAACCCCGCTCCCCGCCCCACCGCACTTCCGTGGTTGTGCCGGCCCCGACCAATCCACAAAGACTCGTTGTCATCCAGATCCGGCGGCGATAGTACCTTCAACCCACGCAACTCTAAGATAGCCATCTAAGCGCTGCTTCCACGGCGAACTTGCGCCCCTGCACCCTTATGTTAGACACCAGCCAACCGACAACCTAGGAGCTCCGCCGCCTCAAGGGGTGCTGCTTCCCGTTGGGAATCGATTGGCCCAGAATAAAAATTCAGACAACTGACGCCTAAATAAAGTGATTTGAGATGAGGGTACGATCTATCTTGTTGTCGGGTGAAGTAGGAAGCTCCAGCTGCCGAGTCAGTGAGGGCGGCGCGGTTGCGGTGGCTACCGGCGGTAGGAAAGCAGAGATGTCACGACGGTCGATGGCCACTGGGAAGCAGCGTCGGGGCCCTGGACGCATCCGAAGTAGGAACCGCTCCGGCGCTGTGCACAACGGCGGGGGTGAACCTGCTCTGGTACGGTTCACGTGGCCGTCGTCGAGGCAGCTCCGGCAGCATGGAGTAAGAGGAACACGACCCAGTGCACGATGGCAAACAAACAACATCTTCGGCATTTGGGAGGAGGGCGGTGGTGAATTTGGTGCGGTGGGGGCGCCATGGAGGAGGGGCTGAGGTTTCGCGGCTGGGGAGAAGGGAGCTTCCGGGGAGAAGGTGATTTGGCGCCCACGAGGTATGAATGGAGAATTGGGAGGGGGAACCATGTCTTATGGATGCATTTGTCTGAAATGTGGGGTGGAGTTACAGTTCTACCCCTGCCTTTAGGCTTCTCGGTTTCGGTCTGTGTACTGAGGGTCGGGGATAGTAGAGAAACTTTGCTTCTCCCAAATAGTGGGCGCGAGCAATTTCGCACGAGGAGGGTGTATTTTGAAATAGTGGGCGCGAGCGATTTCGGGCGAGGAGGGCGTGTTTTGAAATAGTGGATGCGAGCTATTTCGGTCGAGGAGGGTGTGTTTTGAAATAGTCGGCGCGAGCGATTTTGGGCAAGGAGGGTGTGTTTTGAAATAGTCGGTGCGAGCGATTTCGGGCGAGGAGGGCGTGTTTTGAAATAGTCGGCGCGAGCAATTTCGGACGAGGAGATGGTGTTTTGGCGCCCATGGTTTATGAATTATTCGGCACATGTCATTTTTGCCGAGGAGAAGGCGCACTTGGATGAAGTTATGAACCTACCCTCAATGTACAACGGGACAATTGATGCGTGTCCCACATAGGCCTGTAATTTTGCGTCTCCCATTTATTTGCTCGGGCGAATTCCACCGAGCAGGGGGTGTTTAGCGGTTTGTTCAAATTTTGGGAGAACGAGCATCCACGTCTACCTTACTAAGTCGATTCGAATCAACTTTTGAAGTATTAGCTTGCCACTTCTGTTTTTAACAGAGAGATGATGCTCGGGACTAATGTGTTTTTACGTGCTCGTTGCTAATGTTTTACTTTATGAAAAATAGTGGACCCACTCAAAAACGGGAATCAAACCCAAAATGAAATATCTCGATTAAATGAAATAGTTTGTTCACTAGGTCAAAATAGTGAACTAAATCCAAAATTGAACACCTCAATCGAGTAGCATGTCGTACAGTATTATAGTACTCCATGAACATGTTGAAAGTCAAATTAATGAACTTGTTTGATACACATATCTCCGTTCATGTGTGGATTGCGGACAAAATGTTCTCCAATTTAAATATTTGAATGGAAGTTTATATCGAAACATGGTTTATAATAGTCTTTGATGCATAAAAAGTGACCTCCCCCTCTCTCGGACTCATGCTCTCTCTCTCTCTCTCTCTCTCTCTCTCTCTCTTTCTCTCTCTCTCTTGCCGACAATCTTCAATTCTATTGCACGCAGCCAAACACACACCTTGTTGGTCTCTCTCCCTCTCTCTCTCTCTTTGTGTGTGTGTGGGGGGTCTTTCTAGTTCGCATGCACACTCCATGTCTATGTCTCTCTCGCACACTATGTATGATTCTCTAGTCCAAACTAAATATCTTGGATGCACTCATCGTACGCACACAAATTCCCTGGCTCATTGCTCGTAACTCTGTCATGCACCACTCTGTCGTCTCGGAGCTCTTCCCTCTCTCTCTCAAACTCTCCATCTTCCTGGGTCACACATACACATGTATATCTCACTCGCACTTGATAGACCCATCTAAAACTCTATCTCTCTCCCTTGTTCTCTCTCCATCTCACACGTACACACACACACAATCTCACGCCTAGCCAAGTATGATGGTCTCTCACTCAATTGTAGGCACACGCAGTCCCCCTATATGTATATGACTAGCTAATTCTTAGTCTCCATCACAAACATGTGCATGGTCTATCTCGATTTTTCTAGAGGCATCTTTCTATCACACACGCACCTCGTCCCTCGATCTCCCACCCATATAGTCCCCTCACGATCTCGAGGGGATCTCTCTATCACAAACACACCCTCTCTCTCTCCCCATGCGTCCATCTTCTCCATGCGTCCCTCTCGACCTTTGTTCCTTGTTGGCCAGACCTCTATTGGACATGTGCTATATGGGTGTCTCTCTTCGTTGCAAACAATCACACACTAGCTATCTTCGTGTATCTCCTCACCTCGCTTCTCTATCTCGGAGATGCATGCGTGATATGTTTACATAAGAAACGAACACACTCTCTCTCTCTAATTTATTGTTTGTTGTCCCTTTGTCTTTCACACACATACTCTTTTTGCACACTCACTCATTCTCCTTCACACGCACTTGATCTCTCTCGACTTAGGCACTCTCTTCGTTAGCATATAGATTTATTGAAAAGTCAAACATCACAAAGTTTGACCATGTACGTGGCGAAAAACATTTACATCTAGAATGTAACAACCCAAAATTCTAAAATTTGGAATGTTATATTAAATAAATAGTTTTGATTGATTTTTTTATTGTGGTGTGGTTGCTTGTGTGAAATTGAGTGAAATTTGAAACTTTTTTAAAGTTGAATGAGAGGGAATGAAATGACTTTCCCAAACTTTCACTTTGCATTCTGATCTCCATGAATTCAAATTTATTTCATCACAAAACCCTGGAGTGAAGATGATATGACTTCTTCCATTTAAATAAATGAAAAGGGTTTTGAAAAGATTTGAATTCCATTTGGAAATATTTCGAATTCAAAAACTTTAAGCAACTTAATGATTTTCATGAGAGAAGATAAAATGACTTCTTCAAAACATATGAAATATGAGTTAGGAGTTTAAAAGAATCAAATTTAAAGTCCCTTTGAAATTATTTTTCAATTTAGAGTTATTTGGTTTTTATTCAAATTATTTTTATCCAAAAATAAAATATATGTAAAATATGGTAAAATGATTCCCTAGAGTATAAAAATGGAGAGAAATGATTTTTAAATAATTTTGGTATTTTTAAATGATTTTTATTGGATTTTATTGCACCAGTAGCACTGTTTGCTTTATTTAAATTTTTCTGGGTTTTATTGGAAGCTATAAAAATGTCAAGTCGTAGAATTTTTTTTATGAAAACTTTGATATACAATATGCCTATATACAATATTATTTATATTTTCGTTATTCAGTACTACCATTTCTGTTTCTATGAAAAAAAGCCAAACTGCTTGTGCCACCTATAACACTTTGTCGCCCACATGCACAACATAGTCAGCAGACATGCCCGTAACAATTTTTATTTATTTTTCGGTTATGCTTGGAGAAAAAATATCATTTTCATAAATATTTTTTTTCTTAAAAAAAGTTCAAAAAAAAGAAAAAACCACAGCGCGCGTGCGCCGGCCCGTGGTGTTTTGCCCATGCGATACCCTTCCCTTTATTTGTCCGTCTACTTGTCTCAAAAAAATTGTTCGTCTATGTTTAGTCCCATATTGCCTAGCCTTTGACACGTAAACCTCTTTTCCAGCTATAAATATAGACCCATAGAGCCTCAAAAAATCATCCGATTTGGATCAAATAAATATTTTGGTTTGACTAAATTCACTAAAGAAAAATATATTTCTTCTCTCCGACAGGACTTCGAAAAGTTGTCTCTTCTCTCGGAAGTCGTCTTTTCTCTACCTTATAAAGGTATCTTTCTTCGTATTCTTTTTTATATACTTCCGTAGCTTATTATTTTTAGACTAGTACGATAGAATAATTAGATTATCAATTAGTCACTGTATTACAGTTTAGGTGTAGAAATCTTTTAGCAATAAATTTTTTTCTTTCGTAAAATAGCTTGACCCTGATTTTTGAAATAGACATAACTTTTTACTCGTTCATCCAAATTAGATGAAACCAGTGCATATAGTTTCGTCTTGTTTTCACCTACCCAGTGAACCTGTCACATCAACTTTTTGAAATTTTCAAATTTCAAAATTTGTTAAGATTCATATTTAAACTTCTTTTGATCATAACTTGAGTTCCGTAACTCCGATTTAGTTGATTTGTTTTTTCAAATCGAAGCTCTTGACCTAAACTTTCTGATAAGACCAAATCCACCTAATTTTGGTACTGTTAGAAATTGTTTTTGTTGCAAGAGTTAATTGCTTGTTTTTGAAGTTTTCGAGATCTTTTCTTCGATTCTTTTGCATGAGTGCTTATGTATGCCATTGCTTGCTTACCATAGATTGAACGGAGTGTGACAAATAGAACTATCAGGAGTTATGAGTGCGAATCATCTTCATCAACAATACAAGGCAAGTAACACTTTGATCATACCCCTTCATTACCCAGTTTTTATGCATTAGTTCCAATCCTCAAACATTGCATGAGTAGGATCTGATTAATATGTGGGTTTTCGGAAGTAGTTGATGAGGTAAAACCTATTGCCCTTTTATATCAAACCATGGGAGTTATTTCTATGTTATGTTTATACTGTTATGCTATGATCGTAGACGTGGATTGGTTGAGTGTATCCATGACAGATGTGAGAGTTGTTAATTAATGGTTAACTTAATGTGGCTACTTAAATACACATCTGGGTAGATTGGTTGAGGCACCCTGGAGCACCCAGTGGTTGTCTGGGCACCTGGAGAACCCAGTGCTTGCCCAAGGGGATCCCGGAGTACCCGTGTGATCACCCCATGGAATGCCACCCAGGCTCAAAGGGATCATAAGATTATTCATGCTAGAAACTTTCGTGTGCAGCCACAAGCCATTATGGGCTCTGGCATAGTTGAGTAAGTATTGGGAATCCTTTCCATGATGGGCTAGCAGATGTAGGGGATTGTAGGTGTATCGGCCTATCTATCGGTTAAGGGGACCTCTTCGGAAAGACTGTGTCTCGGTCATCCTTTTCTCAAACATCATGTAGTGCGAGAAATTCAACGGAGGAGATCGAGTCTTGTTGGGAAAAGTGCGCAAACCTCTGCAAAGTGTACAAACTAATCATGATTAGCCGTGTCCTCGGTTATGGACATCTTGAGTATTTGGTACTTGAATTATTGATTTGATCTCATCACTTTACTTAATTAATTTTTTGGGTTGATAATTATTATTTTGGGATTGAGTTGGAGGAACCTTTTCAATATTTTCAACAAACTTTGTAGTTAAATAAAATATATTCCTTTGTTGTAGGAAAAAAATTAGCTTTATGCAAACTTTAAACTTAGAGCCTCCACCAGCCATATATGCATGTAGTGATAGCCATTATACAACATTGCTCTATAGTGTGAAAATGCCAGTACATTCAATGTACTGACCTACATGGCTGCAACGTCTCATGTTGCAGGATTCTTACGACGAGTAAGTGATACGTTAGGGTTATGATTTCTACACTCAACTTGGCCGTTGGTGTTGATGGGAGTCCACAACCTTGTTGTTACTTCCGCTATTTGGTTTGAGGTAATAGTATTTACATTACTTTATACATGTGATTTACCTCTGTTATAAATCCTCGAGTACTGTGTGTCAGCATACCGATCTAGGGATGACACTTAAGCACAAAGACTTGATCCATTCAGGTCGGGTCGCTACAAGATGGTATCAGAGCACATGTTGACTGTAGGACGTGACCCCTAGAAACTGGCAAGCCCATAGGAAAGATTTTCTCTAAAACTTTATTTTTCAAAAGGACCTTTTAAATCTCATCTTTTCTAAGCTTTACCAAGTATTTCCTCTCATCTCAAATAGTTAGACTATACCCTTTCCCCTTTTGACCACGCGAGGATTCGACTGATGAGACTACTCCAAGAAGTATAAGATATTGGACAACTAAGACCACTTCAGAATAAAAAGGATTTTACCATGAATCTGAATAATTGAAACTACGATGGTTGAAGACTTCGAAGGTTCGGAGAATTTGAAGGCTCTGAAGAATTCCCAGATTGGTATGACCTAGGAAAGTTACCCTTATGGAATTTGTTAGACTGTTGAAGCTATCAATACCCGAGATGAAGGTGTGTTGGAGAAAGATCGGAACATGGAGCGTTAAAACTGTTTGTCAGGAAAACCCTAAGGCAGGAGATACCAACTATGGAATGATAGCTCATGGCATTGACATGGGCATAAACATGGCTATCCATGATGTTATCGCCCGCTTATGCTATTGTCACCATGCTGAGTAAGGCATGCATTTCTTCTGAAGGATTGGATGACAAAAGGGTTAATGGAGCACCTATCAGCAAAAGACGAAGTTTTAACCTTAGCTGGTGTATCACTAGGATCTGGAGTATTACATCAAGAAGTTTAGGGTGGACCTTTAGGAAGACGTATTTGACAAGGAAGCATTTCGTGAAGAACTCAGGACCCAGAAGCTGAAAGTAGCCAAGCTGGAGGAGCAAAACATCGAGATACCAGAGATTCGTCAGGAACTGAATGACAGTAGGACATGGTTCATGCCAAGGATGTGGAAACCCAGAAGTTTGGAACGCAACTCCAGAATATTAAAGGACGTCACGAGAGGCTTCGCGTCAACAGAGATGATCTGGCAAAAGGACTTGAGAAGGACAAGAACGATCGGGAGAAGCCATCGGAGACATGATCAAGACTTGAAGAGTTTGGAGACTTTGAAGATTAATTGACCTTTATAAGACCAAACCCCTGTTTTATACCTATGTCAGATGCGATGATTGTGAGCTGTCATTTGTTTGATGTTTTTCCGATAGCCACAAAATAAAATCTGTCTTTTCAAAACTTTCGTTTGTATTGTGTGCATCCCTCTCTATCTCTCTTATCCCACCCCAAAACCCTTGGAACCAATAGAGGATGAATGGAGATGAACCCATCTTTTCTGGACCGATGACTCAATTGGAGACGGACCGATGGATTCATAACATGGAAGATCATATGGAGAATAACACTGTAGCCAGAAAGGATATGATCCAGCATGCTCTTTAGTGCTTTGAAAGAGGTGCTGCTACTTGGTGGAGGATGTACCTAACCATCAATGTGACACACACACCCCTAAGTACCATAATCCCTCACTCCATCATAGGCGCACGCACTCCCCCCCTAAGTATGACTATCTCTCACTAGCCATCAGGAACACACATATTGTCTCCTTTCATCCATACGTCTATCTCGATATCTCTCGGGGTAAATTCTATCACGCACAATCCTTGTCACTCAATCTCCCACCCATGTAGTCCCATCACGATCTCCAGCGGATCTCTCTATCACAAACATACACTCTCTCCTCCCCATGTCTGCATTTTCTCCATACGTCTCTCTCGACCTCTCTCCCTTGTTTGTCAGACCTCTCTTGGCCATGTGCTAGGGGTCTTTCTCTCTCAGTTGCAAACAACCACACACTATCTCCTCACCTCACTTCCGCTGTCGAAGATGCATGTGTGATATGTTTGCATAAGACACACACGCTTTTTCTCTACTTTTATCATGTGTTGTCCATGTCTCTTTCACACACGCACACACACTTTTTCAGTCACTCTTTCTATTTCACTCTCTCTCTCTCTCTAGTTAGGTACCCTCGCACGTCCATACGCATATGGATGTTTTGAAAAGTCAAACCTCAGAAAAGTTTTACCAGGTATATGTGGAGAAAAATATTTACATATACAACGATCATTAGATTCATCACAACATGTACTTACTTCATACTATCATTTATCTTTGGTATTGTAGATATAAGTAATTTCTTTATAAACTTGGTCAAAGTCTCAAAAGTTTGACTTTAAAAAAATGTAGGCACTACATTATTGAACGGAGGGAGTAGCTCTTTCTCTCTCTACTACCTCTCACGGGCCTCCCCTCTCACTCGAACTCTCTATCTTCGTGTGCTAGCCCATGTGGCAGTGGGTGAAAATAAGTGAACTAGAGGCCCATCTGACACGCGGTGAAGTAACACAAAGTTGAAACCACTCGGGGTAGCACCCTGCACGCTAGTATATTGAGGGCACACTTCTTCCGCATGAAGGACGCACTCGTGCACACTTCACCACTACGTGGAGGCATGCACAGAAGGATGCACTCGGGCACACCCAGCACACAAGACACACCAGCACACGTGTACACCGGCGTCGCCATCGGCAGAGATGGACGGCGAGGCAGCCAACAAGCAGAGGCGGCTGGAGCCAAAACCGCATCCGGCAAGCCTGGACTTCATCAGCAACCTCCCCGACGGCATGCTGCTCATCATCATCGGCCTCCTCCCCACCAAATCTGCCATGCGGACTACCCTGCTCTCCCAGCAGCGGCGCCCCCTCTGGCGCCGCTTCCCCCTCAACCTCAGAGTCGACAGCTGCCTCTGTGACAGGGATTGCAAATGCATGGCCGCAGTCTCCAAGACCTTTCAGCGCACCTTGGGCCAGCCAAATGCCTTGACATCCGCATGTTGAGTACCAACTGCAAGGTCCAAGCCAAGTTCGACGGGTGGTTCTTATCCCCCGCCCTAGATCGGCTTGAGGAGCTAAGGTTTGAAGCTGGACGATGTTGCTCTCTGCCGCAGTCTGCGCTCCGCCTCATGCCAACACTGCACTGCGCCAGCTTCAGCTCCTGCTATTTTCCCTAGATTAGTGCCGCGCCCGCCCTTCTTCTCCCTCAACTCAAGCAGCTCGGCCTCTTCGACATTGCCATCTCGAAGATGGCTATGGAGCACCTGCTCCGCTGCTGTACTGCGCTCGAGTACCTTCGTCTTCGGCAGATCCATGGGTTCATTAGCCTCCGCATCGCCTCGACGAATCTCCGATGGATTTATGTGTCTTGCTGGCCCCGCACCAAGACATCGATTGGGAAGAGATCACTCCAACTGTTCCACATTATGGTCATTGAGAATGCACCTTTCCTTGAGAGATTGCTTGTATCTGATCTAGAAGGTCCAACAAGAATTAGGGTCATTGACGCGCCGAAATTGACAGCGTTGGTGTATTCGTCTGCCAAATTCTCCGAACTCTTTATTGGACCCATAATCGTCCAGGTACAACACTCATCTTCTTCTCCGTCTTCTCGAAATTCACATTTTTAAATTTCTTGATGTATTTACGACTATCATCCAGAAAATGATTCCCACAAGCTTGACCCAGTCTATGCGCACAATGAAGATCTTGGCAATAAAATCTATCGACCCCAATCTGGATAAAGTTGTTGGATTCCTCACATGCTTTTCGTGCACGGAGAAGCTACTCATTGAGGTGAAACTTCTTTCCTATTAGTAAACGGTAATCACAATGTAGCTCAATTTTTCTTAATTTTCCCAAATTACGATGACAAGTGTAGTGTTCAAAACTGCATCTATGCACTGCACCGAAAGAAATGTTTTTAGTATTTTTTTCTCACATGATCACCTGCAACTTTTTTTTGTTGTACTACTAGTAGCCCAGGCTAGTCATAGTGGCAAGTAACTTAGACTAGTAACTCCATGGTTACCCTAAGAGCAAGTACTACCTCCGTCCTGGTTTACTCTTCCTATTTTGTACTATCAAAGTTTGACCATAGGTTTAACTAACAAAATGTTAATGCATGTGACTAAAAATTATATCGTTGGATTCGCATTTGAACATAATTTCAAATGGTACAATTTTTGGTGACATGCATTGGCATTTTCTTAGGTAAATCTATGGTCAAAATTTTAAACTAAATACGAGGTAGTACAAAAGTGGGCTATAACGGCCCTCCACTATGTAGGACAAAACATGTACCAAATTCACTTGTGATGCATTTGGCATCGATGTCCCTCCATTGCTCACCTGGTGCCCCAATCTGGATCACCTACTTTGCTCCGGTACCAAATTAACTCACGCAATGAAAAAACACTTGCGTGGGAGAGGGAGAGGACTGAGGCAATAAAAAACACTTGTTTGGGAGAGTGAGAGGCTGGTGTAGTTGGTTTGATTGATTTGTTTATACATGTGGGTCTGTGTGCACAGCGGTGCCAACTCTCTCACACTCTAGAGCGGTGCCAAAATCTTTTGATTTGACATCGATGTGTATTATGTGGCATACTTTTGAGGAATATGGCATCGGCCACATAGTGGAAGGCAACAAATGCCCAAGATCTTCACGTGCTCCTAGGTAAATGATAGGAAAGAGAAAGAGAGAGAGAGAGCGATAGAGAGTGAAAAAATATCACTAGACAGCCAACCCTATCGTATGAGCGAATGATATTGGTACCTCTTGATGACACAACAATCTTATATAGCCAGCTGCTCTAATATATTCTCTTCTTTTGCAGATAAAAAAGACCCGAAAGTGAAAAATGTGCTGCACTATAACAATCTCATCGAATGCCTTGTTCTCCATCTTACACAAATTGATTTGATCGACTATTGAGGCAGCACATCTGAGATTAAATTGGCCAGGTTCTTTGTTCTGGAGGCAAGTGTGCTCAAGGTAATGAGGTTTGGCATTCTTTGGCGCAACAATGAATGGCGTGCTGATCACCGCAAGTGTCTAAGCCTAAATGACAAAGTCTCCGCAGAAGTGGAATTTGTTTTTGAAACATCAAGTTGCCAGAGACTAAATTTTTTTGCCCATTAGTGACTTGTCAGGACGGTGGATTTTAGTTTGTCGATAATGCTGCATCCACCTAAAGTAACAAAAGTTCTTACGTAAACTTCCTAGTAATTCCCTCTTCGTAGGTGCGGCATTACTTCTAACATTTGTAATATCAGTTTGAACTTGTAATATTACCCTGTCCTATTCCTGCGTTTTCAAAATCCTATGAATCAAAGAGGTCCTGAGTTGGTGATGATGGTGTGCCTGCCATCTTTCACCAATAGCCGTCAGATCTAGATCTGACGCATACAAAGCAAACTTCTGCAGTTTTGCAAAAAGATGTCAGCACTTGCTCTATTTACAAACAACTCCTTGTCTCTCACAATCAGCCTTATCTCCTCCCCACCACATCTAGAAGGCCATGGAAAAATCTGGCGTGATGGCCGCTGCCGGCGCCGCCCACCCCCAATCTTGGTGTTCCGTGCAATGCACGGGCACCTAACTCGTACTTCGTATAAGAAAAGAGTAGACATACTCATGGCAATGCACGGGAAATTATGTCGACCACGGCTAGTTGTAAGCAGGCTAGCTCTACAGCCATGATGATTGTGACTGCACACAGTGAGGCTGACTTTGGTAACCCAAACATGGCGCCACACTCAGGTGTCATCTGGCGTAGGGTCTTGTCACTTCACTGTGATGAGTAATTTGACCAACGGGTAGTACAGTACTAGTACTACATTGGTAGTACTACTACTAGTCTAGCACCACCGTCTAGATTTAGTAGTACTACCACGTCCGTCTGGATTTAGTATTTGACTAGCAATATCTAGTAATACATGTCACAAAAAATATACTACTCCCTCTATAAATAAATACATGGAGTATTGTTTTAATCATGTTTTCGATGATATTATACACTCTCCCCTCCGGTAGATGGCTCAAATCTGAAGTCTCATCAATCAGACTACTATTGTACTCACCGAGCGCTCAACTTGGTAAGCTATCAAGAAACATTGCAATCAAATATTACTATTGTACTCCCTCCGTCCTGGTGCATTCACTACTGCAGGATGCTGCTAACGCGACACTATGGTTAGAGACCCTTCGACGAAACTGTGTGCGATGCAATAAACGCAGACGATGGTGGAAAAGAACCGTCAAAAAAGGAGCAAAACATTTGCGATGGCGGAGCCATCAAACACGGTTTAGATTTTAGTTGCGTGTGCGATCCAGGGCATACGGTTCGTTCCAATGAACTATTTGCGATGAGGTGGAACAAAAAAACGGGCAGCCTGATGAAAGCGTGTGCGATATAGAGCATACGGTTCACTCGGATGAACTATTTGTGATTAGGCAACACAAAAGAAACGGCCAGCCAAATCAAGGTGTGTGTGATTGAGGGCATACGCTTCAGAAGGATTAACTGTTTGCGATTAGGCAATAGAACAGAAACCGGTCAGCTAGATCAAAGTGTCTGCGATTGATGGCATACACTTTACATGGATGAACTGTTTGCGATTAGCCACAACAACTGAAACAGTTAGATAGATCAATGTGTGTGTGCTAGATGGGCACACACATCTATTATATATAAAAAGTATTTGACGGGTTAACCAATAAAAAGAGAAATAAGCTAGAAATTACCACAATAATTAGAATGGCACCGGTTTGTAAGAAGATTGTACCGAAACTTGACCCAAATTGGAATAGTTTTTAACCCCAACATGTTGGTGCTATGACATAACACCATGCCAAGTTTCATGATTTTGAGGCGAGTTTTGGATTTATAGTAATTTTAAAACCAGGTTTCTCAATGTTTACAGTCGAGTCGGCACCGCCCTGGATAGGCCTTTTCCTCATGGGTCCCAAATGATAAATCCAAATATGTGACTACCATGCAACTTTTCTTATTAAGAATTACAGCCCTTGGTGTGTGGTACGTCTTCGTCGTATCTATAATTTTTGATTGTTCCATGCCAATATTATTCAACTTTCATATACTTTTTGGCATCTTTTTATACTATTTTTGGCACTAACATATTGATCTAGTGCCCAGTGCCAGTTTCTGTCTGTTGCATGTTTTTGGTTTCGCAGAATATCCATATCAAACAGAGTCCAAATAGGATAAAAACGGACGGAGCTTATTTTTGGAATATTTGGAAAATCTGGGAGAAAGATCACCGCGAAACGGTGTCCGAGGTGGCCACGAGGCAGGGGCCCATGCCCTCCCCAAGAGGGCGCGCCCCCCACCCTCGTGGGCCACCCGTAAGGCGGTTGATGCTCTTCTTCGGCCGCAAGAAAGCTAATTTTTGGTAAAAAAATCACGGCGAAGGTTTCAGTCCAATCGGAGTTACGGATCTCCATATATATACAAAACGGTGAAAGGGCAGCAGAACAGAACGCAGAAAAAGAGAGAGACAGATCCAATTTCGGAGGGGCTCTCGCCCCTCCCATGCCATGGAGGCCATGGATCAGAGGGGAAACCCTTCTCCCATCTAGGGAGAAGGTCAAGGAAGAAGAAGAAGGAGGGGGGCTCTCTCCCCCTCGCTTCCGGTGGCGCCGGAACGCCGCTGGGGCCCATCATCATCACCGCGATCTTCACCAACACCTCCGCCATCTTCATCAACATCTCCATCACCTTCCCCCCTCTATCTACAGCGGTCCACTCTCCCGCAACCCGCTGTACCCTCTACTTGAACATGGTGCTTTATGCTTCATACTATTATCCAATGATGTGTTGCCATCCTATGATGTCTGAGTATATTTTTGTTGTCCTATTGGTGGTTGATGAATTTCTATGATTGATTTAATTTGCTTGTGGTTATGTTGCTGTCCTTTGGTGCCCATCATATGAGCGCGATCGTGGATCACACCATAGGGTTAGTTGTATGTTGATAGGACTATGTATTGGAGGGCAAGAGTGACAGAAGCTTCAACCTAGCATAGAAATTGATGCATACGGGATTGAAGGGGGACCAATATATCTTAATGCTATGGTTGGGATTTACCTTAATGAACGTTAGTAGTTGCGGATGCTTGCTAATAGTTCCAATCATATGTGCACAAAATTCCAAGTCAGGGATGTCATGCTAGCAGTGGCCTCTCCCACATAATACTTGCTATCGGTCTAGTAAAGTAGTCAATTGCTTAAGGGACAATTTCGCAACTCCTACCACCACTTTTCTACACTCGCTATATTTACTTTATTGCTTCTTTACTTACAACAGCCCCTACTCTTTATTTCCATGCTCTATATTTTCTTGCAGATCTATCCAAAAACACCTACAAAGTACTTATAGTTTCATACTTGTTCTAGGTAAAGCAAACGTCAAGCGTGCGTAGAGTTGTATCGGTGGTCGATAGAACTTGAGGGAATATTTGTTCTACCTTTAGCTCATCGTTGGGTTCGACACTCTTACTTATCGAAAACTCTTGCGATGCCCTATACTTGTGGGTTATCAAGACCTTTTTCTGGCGCCGCTGCCGGGGAGTCATAGCGTCGGGTGAATATTCTCGTGTGCGCGTGTTTGCTTTAACACAAGTAATTTTTATTTGCTGTTCTTAGTTGTTTTCTATCTTTAGTTATGGGTAGGAAACGCAAAATACCAAAAAAATTAGTTGTACCTACTGAACCAATGGTTGAAGAACCACTCAAAATCTATCACACTCCTGAAGCTTTTTACTTGGATCATCTTCGATCCCTTTGTGCTCGTGCTGAGACCCCAACTAGCTTAGCTGAGGGCAAATCTTTAGATGAGCATGCTTGTTATGTGCGACACCGTTTATCTCAAAAAGGGAAACTTTTACGGCTTCAAATTAATACTATGCAATGTTATGCCTGGAATTTATGTGAAATATATGATTTTACTTGTTGTTCTGAAAACCCGAAGAAACACCTTCCCTACCAATGTGAGTTTAGTGATAATGGAATCGTATCTTCGTATGCTAAGGGTGTTTATAATTACTATGATGTTCAACAAATTGAAGAATTTGTTGCTTTTAAGGGTGCTTATGAAATTGCTTCTTTGATTGAAAAGTATGGTGCTACTCTTTACAAATCTGGAAATTTTGCCATACTTAAATATTGTTGTTATAATTATGCTTCTAATGCCTATGTTGAACCATATATTAAGACTACCCCGCTGTCCAAGAAGAGCTAATATTTTGCAGGAGTCTATGGAAGAAGAACAAAAGGAGGAAGAGCGGATTAGCTACCCGTGCCCACCTTCTAATGAGAGTAACCCTCCAACTCATACATTGTTTAATTTCCCTTCGTGCTTACCGAAGGATGATTGCTACGATGATTGTTATGATCCCATTGATTCTCTTGAAATATCCCTTGTCGGTGTCAAAAATGGGGGATCTCGGGTAGGGTGTCCCGAACTATGCGTCTAGGCGGATGGTAACAGGAGACAAGGGACACGATGTTTTTACCCAGGTTTGGGCCCTCTCGATGGAGGTAAAACCCTACTCCTGCTTGATTAATATTGATGATATGGGTAGTACAAGAGTAGATCTACCACGAGATCAAGGAGGCTAAACCCTAGAAGCTAGCCTATGGTATGATTGTTGTTATGTTGTTCTGTCCTACGGACTAAAACCCTCCGGTTTATATAGACATCGGAGAGGGCTAGGGTTACACAGAGTCGGTTACAATGGTAGGAGATAAACATATCCGTATCGCCAAGCTTGCCTTCCACGCCAAGGAAAGTACCTTCCGGACACGGGACAAAGTCTTCAATCTTGTATCTTCGTAGTCCAGGAGTCCGCCGAAGGTATAGTCCGGCTATCCGAACACCCCCTAATCCAGGACTCCCTCAGCAGCCCCTGAACCAGGCTTCAATGATGATGAGTCCGAAGCGCATATTGTCTTCGGCATTGCAAGGCGGGTTCCTCCTCCACTTACTTCATAGAAGATTTTAAACACAAGGGTAGTGTCCGGCTCTGTAAAATAAGTTTCCACATATTGCCATAGAGAGAATAATATTTACACAAATCTAATCTGTTGACGTATTCCGCAGCATGACATCACACCACGGCCAAGCCCTTATTCGAATCGTTTCATTATCTCACCTCAGCGTGTTATGCGAGGCGGTTTCCTTGGCACGTCTTGTCAAAGCAGAGATCGTGTCCCCTTATTCTGGGATTCTCATCAATACGGCGTGGGTAACCCAACTGGCCATTGATTACGGCGCTTGGGAGATAAGCGAGTTTTACGAGGCGGGTGGGGACGCATAGTTGCGTCCGCCCATACAAGGGGATAAGGATCCACCTTTCTCATCCACGCCTTCTTCCTCCTTTGCCTATTCATTTCCGCGCACTCGAGCTCCAGCGCCCAAGTCCGCACTCCCCACCTCAACCTTCTCCAACCATGTCCGGAGCAGGAGGCAAGTGGATGGTCTCCTCCGTTACGGAGGGACACATCAAAAAACAAAGGAAGGCCGGATACTTGTCTAACGACATCGCGCATCGGCTTCCCGAAGAGGGGCAGCTCATCCCCACCCCAAGGCCCCATGAAAGGGTGGTGTTCCTTCCCCATTTCCTCCGTGGACTGGGCTTCCCTATCGACCCATTTGTCCGGGGGCTCATGTTCTACTATGGCCTAGATTTCCACGATCTGGCCCCAAACTTTGTCCTCAATATCTCGGCGTTTATCATCGTGTGCGAGGCCTTCCTCTGCATCCGCCCCCATTTCGGCCTATGGCTCAAGACTTTCAATGTCAAGCCAAAGGTGGTGCGCGGCAACCAGGCGGAGTGCGGAGGCGCCATGGTGGGCAAGATGCCCAACGTCCTATGGCTCGAGCGCTCCTTCGTGGAGACCCTGAAGGGGTGGCAATCGGGGTGGTTCTACATCACCGAGCCGCGTGACCCTGAATGGGTCGCAACCCCCGAGTTCCGATCCGGACCCCTTACGCGGCTCACGTCCTGGAAAGAGACGGGCCTGTCGTGGGGCAATAAAGGAGAGGTGACTGGACTGCAAACATGCATCCAAACCCTGGTGAACAAGAAGCTTAAACTTGTCAACGTAGTCCAGGTTATGCTCATCCGCCGGATCCTCCACTGTCAACAATGGGCCTTCAACCTGTGGGAGTTTGACCCGGCGCAACACCAAATTCTAAGCAGGCTCTTCGACATGACGTACGAAGATGCCTGGAAGGTGCTATTCAAGGGCGCCGAGGCTCCCGTATCCGCTACCGAGGATCGCGGATTCAGCATGCAGCATCACGCTAGTGCGGTAAGCCGTTTTTACCTTTTACAGGAGTAAGTCATAGTATTCCCTCACTGCACGGCTTTTCCTTACATCGAATATGATTATGCAGTCCACCCAAAGACCGGCTCGACGTGTCGTCGAGCGGTTCCCTGGACTCGTCGGATGTATACTCTCTTCCGACGGCTACCTCCCCCAGCCCTACGGATGATGCCGAGGTGGCGTCCCATGAGGTTCCGAGCCAGGAGGAGGTGGTCCTGGAGACGCCGCAAGGCGACCTTCCGGACTCCAGGCGCCAAGGGGATAGAACCCCTAAGGTCTCCAAGTCTGGCCCTAGGCCGGACACCGCTCCGGAACCTTCAAAGGTTCCAGAGTCCGGCGGGCGACCTCCTTCCAAGAGGAGCACACCCACTGAGCCGGTGGCCCCTGTCCAACTGGAGTCACCGGACAATCTGCGGGAGGTGCTTAAGGGCGCCACCATCGACTAGGAGCACCGCACCATTATGAGTGCGGTGATTCGGAAAGTTCAGTCTGCCAAGAGCGGGCTGACCGAAGCCTATGCCAGCCTTTTGACATGCTTTGAGGTATGTAAAAAATAGGTAAACATATTACCGCATAGACAGTAGCCCCTGATGCTCTGTTTGGCGTTCGGAAAGAAAAGCCGAATAGAGGATCTAATAAAATTCGCATGAGTCTGACAAAAGTAAGTCAATATGTGTATGCAGGCTTCACTGCTGGCGTCCGCTGCACTGGCTGCGGAGGTGGACACACTGAAGCAGACCCTCGAGCGGTCCGAGCAAGAGCTCGGCCTTGCCAAGAAGCATCTCGAGGACAAAGAAGGTAAGGAATACCTATTGAAATATATATATATATATATATATATATATATATATATATATATATATAAAAGGTGCAATTGCAAGAAAATGACAAGATTAATGTGGCTATTGTAGGGGCCACAACGGAGGTGGCGACCCTTAAGCAAGCGCGGTCCGAGGCTGAAAAGAGGGCGGCCACGGAGCGCACCGAGCGGGAGAAATATGAGGCGCAGGTTGGCGAGGTGCGGCAAGAGCTCCAGGCTCTCATGAAAAAACATGAGAGTTTGGAGCTTGAATCAAAGACATGAGAGTCCGAGCTCGCGGCGGCCATTGAGAATGCCAAGTCTGCCAAGGCCGAAGCCAAGAAGGCCCTTCAGGAGGTTGAAGCGATGAAACAGATAGCGGCGGGTAAGGCTTTCTTTATGCAAAGCAACGCATGTGAAAGTAAATTACTTGTTACTTACCCGAATCCGGAGCTCTCTAGGAGCGTTCGCAGATTTGCCCCGCAGCGTGTCTAATGCCGCCGCATTCTACCGAGCCGAGGAGGGCAACTCGACAGAGAAGGTGTTCTGGTCTCAGTATGTTGAGGCCGGACTCCATGTGCCCTTGAGCGACCAGCTGAAGCAACTGGTCGAGCTCTACAAGGTGGCCGAACAGGCCACGAGAGGCCTCATAGTTTGGCTGTGGCCTGGAGAGGCTCTACCTGGGAGCTACTTGGGGCTGGTGCGGCGGCTGGTGGAGGCCTGTCCAAGGCTCGAAGTAATCAAGCGCTCCGTCTGCATCGAAGGTGCCCGTAGGGCGCTTGCCCATGCTAAGGTGCACTGGGGCAAGCTGGATGAGGAGAAGCTTGTGAAGGACGGGCCGCCGCCGGGCAAGGAGCATCGCCACCCCGAGATGTACTATAAGGGCGTTCTGGAGGGTGCCTGCCTTATGGCAGACGAATGCTCGAAAGATGTAATTTTTGAGTAAAACTTGTTTAATTTTGTCTTGTGCGCTGAAAACTTGTTCATCTGCACTACGCAATGTTTTTTGAATTTAAAATATTACCTTCTGTGCGGCCGTTTATCAAATTTTGAGAGATGGCGAGTCGTCGGCTTCTGCCCCCATGCCACGAGTGTTGGGGTGTTCGGGATAAACTTGAGCACTCCTTTTCCCATTCTTGGGTCCTTCGAGGGAGGCGCTCAACACAACGAACAAGGCAATCGGACTATAATGCTTGAACACTCTCACTTAGCCATAAAATTCTATAATTTTAAATTTCGGCGAAGCCCCTAGTGTTCGGAAGACCGAGTTCGGGGCGCTATCCATGCCTAGGCCGGACAAAGCCGACTCCTCGCTCTAAGCGGCATAAGTCTTTAGGGACTCGAAAACCTCTCGAATAGCGACCAACTCTCGCCTCATCATGACTGTCAGTTTTAGCTTTCTCTACTGAGGTGCTTTAGCCCAGCTCAACTGGGGCACAATCGCAGTAGTTCTCCTAGCACTACCTTAGCCGATACAACAGAACGTAAGGTACCAAAACATAGGAGCCGGGCAAACCCAACATTTGACCCAAGACATGATTCAGAGCCGATGCATATAATGCTATAAGTTCGGGGTGCCGCACTTGTGAAAGTGTTCGGACTTCTCACACCGTGTTGTGGGGTACTTAAGCCCCTGGTGTATTGGCCGTACCAAAGTGTACGGGTGCGACGTGTTATTAATGAACATATATTCTTAAAAAAGAGTAATACAATAATAGACAAAAGCTATGCATTGTTTATTTAAAATGGCTGCGATCAAAGCAGAATGATACAAATGTGCGATAAGAAAAAGGTGGGATTATTTAACATGTCCCTTCTAGGGGCGTGCCGCGGAATGATATACAAAACAGGTATACTGCTCGTTATAGAGACCACCTTAGAGTTCCATAGTGCGGCGTGGTTTTCTTCTTCCCTGGTTCTTGCATCGTTTGTGCGGCAATTGTACTGCCGGTTAGGCCTTCCAAAGAATGGAGTCCTGCAAATAAGAGAAAAGTGAAGAATCGGCAGCCCCTAGTGCGGTTTAAGCTGTGTTTTGGGCATGCCGTGATGGTGCCCCTCCCCCTGTGCCCATGGTATTTCTAGAGCATAGTTATGTACGCGCAGCACTGGTTTCGCAATTCTGCGAGGGCTGGGGTTGGGGCCGCATTGCTACGCCTGCTCGAAACATGTCGCGCGGTCTTGTTGTAGGTTACTCCGGGCGCGCTTAACGGTGTTCGGACATTTAAGGTCGGACTGGAGAATTGCCTTGAGAGGCTGCTTTGTACTTCCGCTGCGAGAGCCGCCGTATGCTCCTCCGTACGAAGAGAGCGTTCAGTGTTTCCATTGACCATAATGACTCCTTGAGGTCCTGGCATCTTGAGCTTGAGGTATGCGTAATGCGGGACCGCATTGAATTTGGCAAATGCGGTTCGCCCGAGCAGTGCGTGATAACCACTGCGGAACAGGACTATGTCGAAGATTAACTCCTCGCTTCGGAAATTATCCGGAGATCTGAAGACCACTTCAAGTGTGACTAAGCCTATACAGTTGGCCTCTACACCTGGTATGACGCCTTTAAAGGTTGTTTTAGTGGGTTTAATCCTCGAAGGATCGATGCCCATTTTCCGCACCGTGTCCTGATAAAGCAGGTTCACGCTGCTGCCGCCGTCCATGAGGACTCTAGTGATGTGAAATCCGTCAACAGTTGGGTCTAGAACCACTGCGGCGAATTCGCCGTGACGAATGCTAGTAGGGTGGTCCCTTCGATCAAAAGTGATCGGGCAGGAGGACCATGGGTTGAACTTCGGGGCGACTGGCTCCATCGCGTATAAGTCCCTTAACGCACGCTTCCGCTCCCTCTTGGGGATGTGGGTCGCGTATATCATGTTCACCGTCTGCACTTGTGGGGGGAATCCCTTCTGTCCACTACTGTTCGGCGGCCGGGGCTCCTCCTCGTCATCAATATATATCCCCTGGTCTCTGCTTTTGGCATTTAATTTGCCGACCTGCTTGAACACCCAACAATCCCTGTTGGTGTGATCGACTGGCTTTTCGGGGGTGCCATGTATTTGGCATGAGCGGTCGAGTATTCGGTCCAAACTGGACGGGCCCGGATTATTTCTCTTGAATGGCTTTTTCCGCTGACCGGGCTTAGAGCCTCTGAATCCGGCATTAACTGCCGTATCCTCAGCATGGTCGCTGTTAATGCGGCGCTTGTGCTTGTTGCGACGCGACCTAACACTGTTGTCCTTGGTATCCGAATTACCAGTGCTCTTGGTTATGTTATTGCTACGAGCCAGCCAGCTATCTTCTCCCGCACAAAAGCGGGTCATGAGTGTCGTGAGGGCTGCCATAGATTTCGGTTTCTCCTGTCCAAGGTGCCGGGCAAGCCATTCATCGCGGATATTATGCTTGAAGGCTGCTAGGGCCTCTATGTCCGGACAGTCGACGATTTGATTTTTCTTTGTTAGGAACCGTGTCTAGAATTGCCTAGCCGATTCCTTTGGCTGCTGAATTATGTGGCTTAGCTCGTCGGTGTCTGGTGGTCGCACATAAGTGACCTGGAAATTGTCGAGGAATGCGGCTTCCAGGTCCTCCCAACAACCAATTGATTCTGCTGGCAAGCTGTTAAGCCAATGCCGAGCTGGTCCTTTAAGCTTGAGTGGGAGGTATTTGATGGCGTGTAAGTCATCACTGCGGGCCATGTGGATGTGGAGGAGATAATCCTCGATCCATACCGCAGGATCTGTTGTGCCGTCATATGATTCGATGTTTACGGGTTTGAAACCCTCTGGGATTTGATGATCCATTACTTCATCTGTGAAGCATAGTGGGTGTGCGGCAGCTCCGTATTGGGCTATATCCCGACGTAGCTCAAACAAGCTTTGTCTACTGTGTTCGGCCCGGCCGGATTTACTGTATCCGGCGTGACGATTATCGTCTCGTGCCGTGGGGCGCCCACGCGATCCGTAGATCGACCTTGTTTGCTTTGCCTTGTCCTCCAATATATCTCGTAGGTCTCGCGCGTTCCTCCGTGCCTTGGTATTTTTAAAGCAGCGCCGGGGTGCGGCTTGAGTGGAGGGCCGAGAGGCCTCTCTGTCACGGCCACGTGGTGGCTGGTCGGCCGCATCATGCGCTGGTGATGTAGGTGCTTCTTCCTCTAATCGGGGTAGCAATCTGCGCTTTGGGTAGCTCCTGGAGGGGCGTTCGAGTTCATACTCTTCGGCCGCTAGGACTTCCGTCCATTTGTCGGCTAGCAAGTCTTGATCAGCTCTAAGCTGTAGCTGTTTTTTCTTGAGGCTGCTCGCCGTGGCTATAAGCCTGCGTTTGAAGCGCTCTTGTTCGACGAGATCTTCAGGTACGACAAATTCGTCGTCATCGAGGCTTGCCTCGTCTTCGGAGGGAGGCATGTAATTATCATCCTCGACCTCTCTGTCTGCCGCTCCTTCATGAGGGCTGGCTTCCCCATCCTCCTGTGTTGAGTTTTGCCGGAGGGGGTTTTCTTCGGCACTGTCCGGAGTGTTATTATCTCCCATGCCGGAATCACCGTTTTTGCTTTGGCGGGATTTAGAGCGGCGCCGCTGATGCCGGCGCTTAGGCTGTTTCTTGGAGGGGTCATCCTCCGCTGTTCCATCGCCATCGCCCTCGTTTGGGGTGTCCATCATGTATATGTCATATGACGAGGTGGCTTTCCTGTGCCCTATAGGCGCTGGTTCCTGATCGTCTCCTGCATCGGCGTCCATACCGTCGATGTCTTCGGAGTCGTAGTCGAGCACGTCGGTTAAATCATCGACAGCGGCTACAAAGTGGGTGGTGGGTGGGTTTTGAATTTCTTCATCATCCGCATCCCAACCTTGCTGACCGTAGTCTGGCCAGGGCTCTCCTGATAAAGAGAGAGACTTTAGTGAATTCAGAATATCGCCAAAGGGCAAGTGCTAAAAGATGTCCGCGGTGGTGAACTCCATGATCGGCGCCCAATTGGATTCGATCAGCAGGGGCGCGGGGGGCTCGGAGTCCGGAGAGGAGTCCAACACCTTGCAGTCACGGGCTTCACAAGGGATAAAGCTGGTGTTCAGCTCGATCGCCGTAGAGGTTTCAGCCTCCGAGGCAGCGTCCAACCACCCGTCCTCGATCGGCACAATCGGCTCCGAACTAAGGGTCGGAGCTGACGCGGGCGCGACCTCCAGGGCACTGTTCGGCGGCAGAGCTAAATCATGCCTTTCGTGACAGTGCGGCGTGCTCGGCTGTGGCTCGAATCCGTTGAAGATCAAGTCCCCACGGATGTCAGCCGTGTAGTTCAGACTTCCAAATCTGACCTGATGGCCAGGGGCGTAGCTTTCAATCTGCTCTAGATGGCCAAGCAAATTGGCTCGCAGTGCAAAGCCGCCGAATACGAAGATCTGTCCGGGGAGAAAAGTCTCACCCTGGACCGCATCGCTGTTGATGATCGGAGGAGCCATCGGGCCTAAAAGTGACGACACAGAGGAACTCTCAATGAAAGCACCAATGTCGGTGTCAAAACCGGCGGATCTCGGGTAGGGGGTCCCGAACTGTGCGTTTAGGCGGATGGTAACAGGAGACAAGGGACACGATGTTTTTACCCAGGTTCGGGCCCTCTCGATGGAGGTAAAACCCTACTCCTGCTTGATTAATATTGATGATATGGGTAGTACAAGAGTAGATCTACCACGAGATCAAGGAGGCTAAACCCTAGAAGCTAGCCTATGGTATGATTGTTGTTATGTTGTTCTGTCCTACGGACTAAAACCCTCCGGTTTATATAGACAGCGGAGAGGGCTAAGGTTACACAGAGTCGGTTACAATGGTAGGAGATCTACATATCCGTATCGCCAAGCTTGCCTTCCACACCAAGGAAAGTTCCTTCCGAACACGGGACAAAGTCTTCAATCTTGTATCTTCATAGTCCAGGAGTCCGGCCGAAGGTATAGTCCGGCTATCCGAACACCCCCTAATCCAGGACTCACTCATCCCTTTTTGATGATGCTTGCTATGCTTGTTGCCATGATGCCAACATGAATGATGCTTATGGAGATGAACTTGCTATAGTTCCTTATGCTAAACATGAAATTGTTGCTATTGCACCCACACATGATAGTCCTATTATCTTTTTGAATTCTCCCAACTACACTATATCGGAGAAGTTTGCACTTATTAAGGATTATATTGATGGGTTGCCTTTTATCGTTGCACATGATGATTTTGATAGATATAATATGCATGTGCTTGCTACTCCTACTTGCAATTATTATGAGAGAGGAACTATATCTCCACCTCTCTATGTTTCCAACACGATAAAATTGCAAGAAAGTGTTTATACTATGCATTGGCCTTTACTATGTGTGCATGAATTGTTCTTTTATGACATGTCGATGCATATGAAGAGAGTTAGACTTAGCCATTGCTTGATATATGTTGCTTTGTGCTCACTACTAAATGCCAAATCATTGCTAATTAAAATTGGCTTTGATATACCTTGGGATCCGGGTGGATTCACTACTTGAGCACGATATGCCTAGCTTAATGGATTTAAAGAAAGCGCTACCAGGGAGACAACCCGAAAGTTTAAGAGGGTCATTTATTTATGTTGAGTGCTTTCATATAGTTTGAAAACAATAAAAATAAAGAGGGGAAACCAAAACTTTTCAAAAAAGAAAGTGAAAGTGAGAAAGACAAGCATTGTTGAAGTGGGAGAGCTCCTTGAACTTTGGTCATGCTCACGGCAACTTTGTGAATCTTGATTACAGAAAATTTTCAATAAAAATAATTACCCCCTTGTACAATTCCATTGTATTATAAAAATAATGTGCCAAGGTTTGCCTTTAGGATGTTTACGATGCTTGTTGGTTTGTACGGTGCAGGACAGAAACTTTGGCTGTAGTGCGCGATTTTTAATTTTTTACTGGAACGTCAAATGCTTCTGATTCTTTTTGAACTATCTTTCTATAAAAAAATTTTATTTTCCTAATTTTGGCAGAATTTTCAAGTATCAGAAGTATGGTGAATGTTCAGATTATTACAGACTGTTCTGTTTTAGACAGATTCTGTTTTTGATGCGTAGTTTGCTTGTTTTGATGAAACTATCAATTTATATCAGTGGATTAAGCCATGGAAAAGCTATATTACAGTAGATACAATGCAAAAACAAAATATGAATTGGTTTGCAACAGTTCTTAGAGTAGTGATTTGCTTTATTATACTAACGGATCTTACCGAGTTTTCTGTTGAAGTTTTGTGTGGATGAAGTGTTCGATGATCGAGAAGGTCTCGATGTGAGAAGAAGTAAAAGAGGCAAGAGCTCAAGCTTGGGTATGCCCGAGGCACCCCAAGTAAATATTCAAGGAGACTCAAGCATCTAAGCTTGGGGATGCCCCAGAAGGCTTCCCCTCTTTCTTCAACAAGTATCGGTGTGTTTTCGGATTCGTTTCATTCATGTGATATGTGCAATCTTGGAGCGTCTTTTGCATTTAGTTTTCATTTTTCTTTTATGTACCATGCTGGTATGAGATGGTCCTTTGTTGATTTATAGAATGCTCTTTGCACTTCACCTATATCTTTTGAGTATGGCTTATAGAATTCTTCATGTGCTTCACTTATATCATTTGAAGTTTGGATTGCCTGTTTCTCTTCACTTAGACAACCGCCATTTGGAGAATGCTCTTTTGCTTCACTTATATTTGTTAGAGCGTGGGGATATCTTTTTTAGAAAGAATTAAACTCTTGTGCTTCACTTATATCTATTTAGAGAGATGACAGGAACTGGTCATTCACATGGTTAGTCATAAAATCCTACATAAAACTTGTATATCACTGAATATGATATGTTTGATTCCTTGCACTAGTTTTGAGATATAAAGATGGTGATATTAGAGTCATGCTAGTTGAGTAATTGTGAAATTGATAAATACTTGTGTTGAGGTTTGCAAGTCCCGTAGCATGCACGTATGGTGAACCGTTTTGTAACAAATTTGAAACATGAGGTGTTCTTTGATTGTCCTCCTTATGAGTGGCGGTCGGGGACGAGCGATGGTCTTTTCCTACCAATCTATCCCCCTAGGAGCATGCGCATAGTGCTTGTTTTTTGATGACTTGTAGATTTTTGCAATAAGTATGTGAGTTCTTTATGACTAATGTTGAGTCCATGGATTATACGCACTCTCACCCTTCCATCATTGCTAGCCTCTTCGGTACCGTGCATTGCCCTTTCTCACCTCGAGAGTTGGTGCAAACTTCGCCGGTGCATCCAAACCCCGTGATATGATATGCTCAGTCACACATAAACCTCCTTATATCTTCCTCAAAACAGCCACCATACCTACCTATCATGGCATTTCCATAGCCATTCCGAGATATATTGCCATGCAACTTCCATCATCATCATATACATGACTTGAGCATTTATTGCCATATTGCTCCACATGATCGTAAGATAGCTAGCATGATGTTTTCATGGCCTGTCTGTTTTTTTATGTCATTGCTACGCTAGATCATTGCACATCCCGGTACACCGCCGGAGGCATTCATATAGGGTCATATCTTTGTTCTAGTATCGAGTTGTAATATTGAGTTGTAAGTAAATAAAAGTGCGATGATCATCATTATTAGAACATTGTACCATGTGAGGTTATCAAAATAAAAGAGGCCAAAGAAGCCCAAATAAAAAAATAGGCCAAAGAAGCCCACTGAAAAAATAAAAAAGGAGAAAAAATGATGAGAGAAAAAGAGAGAAGGGGCAATGTTACTATCCTTTTACCACACTTGTGCTTCAAAGTAGCACCATGTTCTTCATATAGAGAGTCTCTTGAGTTATCACTTTCATATACTAGTGGGAATTTTTCATTATAGAACTTGGCTTGTATATTCCAACAATGGGCCTCCTCAAGTGCCCTAGGTCTTCATGAGCAAGCAAGTTGGATGCACACCCACTTAGTTTATTTTGTTGAGATTTCATACATTTATAGCTCTAGTGCATCCGTTGCATGGCAATCCCTACTCCTTGCATTAACATCAATCGATGGGCATCTCCATAGCTCATTGATTAGCCTTGTTGATGTGAGACTTTCTCCTTTTCGTATTATCCACATAACCCCCATCATCATATTCTATTCCACCCATAGTGCTATGTCCATGGTTCACGCTCATATGTTGCGTGAAAGTTTATAGGTTTGAGATTTCTAAAGTATGAAACAATTGATTGGCTTGTCATCGGGGTTGTGCATGATGAGAGCATTCTTGTGTGACGAAAATAGAGCATGAACAAACTATATGATTTTGTAGGGATGAGCTTTCTTTGGCTATGTTATTTCAATAAGACATAATTGCTTGGTTGGTATACTTGAAGTATTATTGTTTTTATGTCAAAGGATAGACTATTGCCTTGAATCACTCATGTCTTAATATTCATTCCATGATTAGACATATGATCAAGATTATGCTAGGTAGCATTCCACATCAAAAATTATCTTTTTTTATCATTTACCTACTCGAGGACGAGCAGGAATTAAGCTTGGGGATGCTGATATGTCTCCGTCGTATCTATAGTTTTTTATTGTTCCATGCCAATATTATTCAACATTCATATACTTTTTGGCAACTTTTTATACTATTTTTGGGACTAACATATTGATCCAGTGCCAAGTGCCAGTTCCTGTCTGTTGCATGTTTTTGGTTTCACATAATATCCATATCAAACGGAGTCCAAACGGGATAAAAACGGACGGAGCTTATTTTTGTAATATTTGGAAAATCTAGGAGAAAGATCAATGCGAAACGGTGTCCGAGGTGGCCATGAGGCAGGGGCCCATGCCCTCCCCAGGAGGGCGCGCCCCACCCTCGTGGGTCACCCGTAAGGCGGTTGATGCCCTTCTTCGGCCGCAAGAAAGCTAATTTTTGGTAAAAAATCACGGCGAAGGTTTCAGTCCAATCGGAGTTACGGATCTCCATATATATACGAAACAGTGAAAGGGCAGCAGAACAGAACGCAGAAACAGAGAGAGAGACAGATCCAATCTCGGAGGTGCTCTTGCCCCTCCCATGCCATGGAGACCATGGATCAGAGGGGAAACCCTTCTCCCATCTAGGGAGAAGGTCAAGGAAGAAGAAGAAGGAGGGGGGCTCTCTCCCCCTCGCTTCCGGTGGCGCCGGAACGCCGCCGGGGGCCATCATCATCACCGCGATCTTCACCAACACCTCCGCCATCTTCACCAACATCTCCATCACCTCCCCCACTCTATCTATAGCGGTCCACTCTCCCGCAACCCGCTGTACCCTCTACTTGAACATGGTGCTTTATGCTTCATATTATTATCCAATGATGTGTTGCCATCCTATGATGTCTGAGTAGATTTTCGTTGTCCTATCGGTGGTTGATGAATTTCTATGATTGATTTAATTTGCTTGTGGTTATGTTGCTGTCCTTTGGTGCCCATCATATGAGCGTGCGCGTGGATCACACCATAGGGTTAGTTGTATGTTGATAGGACTATGTATTGGAGGGCAAGAGTGACAGAAGCTTCAAGCTAGCATAGAAATTGATGCATACGGGATTGAAGGGGGACCAACATATCTTAATGCTATGGTTGGGTTTTACCTTAATGAACGTTAGTAGTTGCGGATGCTTGCTAATAGTTCCAGTCATAAGTGCATAGAATTCCAAGTCAGGGATGACATGCTAGCAGTGGCCTCTCCCACATAATACTTTCTATCGGTCTAGTAAAGCAGTCAATTGCTTAAGGGACAATTTCGCAACTCCTACCACCACTTTTCCACACTTGCTATATTTACTTTATTGCTTCTTTACTTACAACAGCCCCTAGTCTTTATTTTCGTGCTCTTTATTTTCTTGCAAATCTATCCAAAAACACCTACAAAGTACTTCTAGTTTCATACTTGTTCTAGGTAAATCAAACATCAAGCGTGCGTAGAGTTGTATCGGTGGTCGATAGAACTTGAGGGAATATTTGTTCTACCTTTAGCTCCTCGTTGGGTTCGACACTCTTATCGAAAACTGTTGCGATCCCCTATACTTGTGGGTTATCAGTGTGCAAGCTGAAAATAAGTTTGTGGGTGTTGGTGGGCACTAAAAACTTGTGGTTCTGTAATGAACAAAGATCTCAAGGATCCCGCGAGAGTGATGTTCATTGCCTATGTTGTGAATGCTTATAATATTTATGTCTTAATTAAAGAAATGGCAAGCCATTGGCCCAGTATGAAAGAAAATATGGGTCAAAGCCGAGTTGAAAATGGCAACAATATCTAACTCCAGCTAACAAACAATACAAAAGCACGAGGATTAATTGCTCATCAGGTTTAGAAAAAATCCAGATTGAGCAGGACAATGACATCTAACTCAACCAGAGTTTTAGGCAGTCACAATCAAATGGATCAGTCTGCTCCATAAAATCAAGATCAACGGCCAGAAATTCTACTGGTCCATGATGACAAGTTGTTGTAAATAGAAGCCGAGCACGATCAGAAGCCCTTAGGTCCACATGAAACTTCTTTTTATGTTGTTCAACACCTGCAACCGTAAGTAATTTCTTGTTGAAAAACTTAATCCTCATGGACAATAGTGCCCTCGCATTCGACATGAAGAATGTGACAAAGCTAGTGTTTGCATTGTTGGATGCATATCCTTCCAGTGTTACTGTCTTCAAACGAATGTCGTGAGATATGAGAAAATCCCGGTGCTTCTTGAACCATCGATTGGTTATACCTTTTTTCCATGTGTTAGTGCCTGAATAGAGATGAAGATTGAAAACAGTTAATGTCTAAAAAAGATTATGTTGAAAGAGTGATAGTTGAACGATTAATTATAGTACATTATATATGGGCTTTCAATGTGCGTGAAATCATCACCTTCATATACAAATTCTCCAGACATGGAAAGCATTGCAGCAAGGCAATAATGATGTTTAGATCAAAACACCACATAGTGATATATAAGGTCTTAACAGAATCCACCACCACTGATAGGATGGACAAGCGCTTCATTGAGCATAGAACATAATATTAGCACTGAAAGTGTTCTCCAAGATGATACTTAACTTATGCGCACAAACGAAAAATGCAAATTACAAAAGTGTACGTGAATAATATACAATACCTCAATAGGTGTGGAGGCAAACACCATCTCGGACCCTTCAAACAGATCACTAATTGCACCCACGGTCTCCAGTTTAGGCGCGGAGACCACAGTTATTTGTGAAGGTTTATAAGAACAATTAAGGAGCAACCTTTGAAGTTAAGGGGCGTCTTCGATGATGAGCTCCTGTCCTTCAAAATGAATTCCAATGCTTACAAGGTGAGACCACTTTATTTTGAGACAAGGGATATGGATTCCTATTCGAAAAACAAGCACCAAACGCTGCAGTGCAGGGCAGCTAGAGTGGATCATGTTGTAAAGTGAGGCCACCGACAAATCAACCAACACAAGCGCAAGTTTTTTAAGCACTAGAAATCGAAGCATTTGTACCAGATAGTCTTCTAGATGGCACCGGGTCAAGGTGACGGTGTGGAGAGAGGAGGAAAACCATGAGATGGTCATCGGTGGTGAGGGCACAAATGCAACTCTTGGCGGAAACCTATCGCTGTAATGGTAGAACTCAAGCTGCTGGAGTTTATCAAATTGACGGGATGTCAGGCAGGCGGCCACCGTGCAGGGTATGTCTAGCAGGTAGCATGCCGGGATGTAGATGCATTGAACGGAGCCCCTGTGGGAGGAGATGATGGCTCCGGGGAGTTCAGAATCATCATCGACAAATAGCTGACAATAGTCGAGATTAAGAGGCGCGGTGCACCACAGAGATGCGGGGACTTGTGTGCGGCAGCCATCCTTGGTGGGGAGAAGGGAGATGATCTCCCCAAGGATTCCGTCCGGGAGATCGCTGATGCGGTCCACCAAAGATTCTACTGGTTCCTCATGTCCAGGGGGGCGCTTCTGGCCGCACAGCCAGGTCGAAGATCTACATCCGGCGGCGGCGCTGGTCGAAGCCTCATCTGTGTTCATACCAATCTGAAAGAAAAAAATGGCATAACATGTAGGACATTCGAAATCAATTCCCAAGATCAGGAAGAAAAAAGGCACAAACATATATGTAGGTGACTAACAGGTTTTCCGTCGGAGTCGCAGTTGTTGCCGGAGTTACTGTTGACCTCCGGCTCCAGCTGGGGGGCACGACGGTGCCGACGAATTCAAGGTCGTGCTGCTGCCCGCGCGAGACCTCGTCAGCGGTGATAGAAACCTCTGTGGCTAGCTTGACGCGTTGTGCGGATGCTTCACCAGCCCCGGCGTTGCCACTCCCTCGGATGGTGTGCTTCGGCGGCATCATCATACACTCCGGAGTCCAGACGTCGGTGACCACTATGGACCGGGGGTGCGGCCGCCTATTATGGCCAACGGCTTGGGCGCGCAATTAATACAGACCAGTGGGAGCAAGGCAGGTTGCGGTCAAAAGTTGTCTCGCCTCCCAATGAGCCTGCGCGGTGGACATCTGCCATTCCAACCATCATTTCACACAGCTACTCACACGCCTCCCCGTCGATACACACACCTGCATGCACGCCTCTCGGTATGCCTGCGCGGCGGACTGCTCGCATGCGTCCCGTCAACTCACGCCTGCTCGCACGACACACGGGGCGTGTGGCAGCACGTATGTTTTTTTGGTTTATTATCTGCCGCTTTACTGCTTCACTGAACCATTTGCGTTGAAGAGATGCACAAATACTACGTTGAACATCTCGCACGCTTCCCGGTGAACCTACGCACCGGACGAGTTTTGGATTTACTAGAATTTAAAAACCAGGCATCTAAATGTTTTGCCGTCAATCAACAGTGCCCTGGTGTTTGAAATTCATTCTCATTTCTTGCATGGGACCTAAGCATGCACATAAGGACACATATTTGATTTTTCAACCAATTTATAGTCACTGGAGCATGCGCATGTAGTTCAAATTTGAATTGTGCACATAAATGCATTGAAAACTCAGCTAATGCATAAAAATGTCCAAACGAACCCCGAAAAATCACAAAAATTGACACAACACTCCTGTTGCTCTATGTTGGCACGAGAAAAAAACTTGAAAGCAATAAGAGGCAATGCATATCGTTTCGTCCCCAAAGGTGGGACGTTACCTACCGAAAATCATCATGCTTGTTGTGAGAAGCTCCGGTTTGTGAGAAGCATATACCCAAACCTGTCCCAAATAGGACAAAATTTGTACCACGACATGTCGACGCCGCTCCATGATAGCATGCTGTAACGCCCCAAGACCGACACTTCAGAAGCCTTCCATGTTTTGCGTGTCAGCTCTGTTATTTATTTGTTTGTTGCATCCATCATGTCATCATTTGTGTCGCATCGGCACTCCGTTGCCTTCATGTTTTAAAGCATGCATTCGTTCGTAGTTGACGTGTCCCCCCTTGCCTTCGTTTATTGTTCCGAGACCAACCGGGTTTTTCGAGCCCCTCTTGTCTGACCGCCTAGCCTCACCGCACTGTGCACAAATTTCCCCTCTTGAGCGCGTCTGAAACTTCCCCAAACCCGACCCACTCAGTCGTTACTGTTGGGTCCGGATCAACCCCAAACATCTATAAAACATCTTCGTTTTCTTGTTTAGACTACCTAACCCATTAATTCTCGACCGCCCTATTATGATCGGACGGACCAGATTAACCCTACCCTAATCCCCTACATATATATATATATAGAGAGAGAGTCTAACCCTAGCCCTGTCCCATCCATCCTTTCCCATCGTGCCGCCACTAGCTCCACCTGGTCTCCCCCTTCCTTGGGATCCTGCCCGATCCACCCAATCGATCCTGCTAACACCTTCCTTGTTTTTCCCCAACCACTCAACCAGATCCACCTTCACCTCCACGAATTACTCCACTCCTCCCCTCGATCCCACCAACCTGCTGACCGAGGCCCTGAGCAGGAGCGCTCGGCCTCGTCTTCTCGCGCGGCCAGCCGCCTCGACGGCGACCTCCAGGACCACCGCCGCGCCCTACTCCTTCCTCCTCCTCAGGAGATGCCCCTCGCCTCGAGCACCAGCGCTCCAAGGTCCGCCTTCTGCCGGTCGTCGTCGCCGGAGCTCCCCACCACCAGCAGGTTGCCGCACCTCTTCGCCGTCACCTCCTTCCTATCGATCTGTATCATTGGACTCTGTTTGTCTCTTCTGTAACAGAGCCGCCACCCTGAAGCTTCTCCTGCCCGAGCCCAGCCTGCTCCCTTTTCAACCAACTTATAGTCATTGGAGCATGCGCATGTAGTTCAAATTTGAATTATGCACATAAATGCATTGAAAACTCAGTTAATGCATAAAAATGTCCAAACGAACCCCGAAAAATCACAAAAATTGACACAACACTCCTGTTGCTCTATGTTGGCACGAGAAAAAAAACTTGAAAGCAATAAGAGGCAATGCATATCGTTCCGTCCCCAAAGGTGGGACGTTACCTACCGAAAATCATCATGCTTGTTGTGAGAAGCTCCGGTTTGTGAGAAGCATATACCCAAACCTATCCCAAATGGGAAAAAATTTGTACCACGACATATCGACGCCGCTCCATGATAGCATGCTGTAACGCCCCAAGACCGACACTTCAGAAGCCTTCCATGTTTTGCGTGTCAGCTCTGTTATTTATTTGTTTGTTGCATTCATCATGTCATCATTTGTGTCGCATCGGCACTCCGTTGCCTTCATGTTTTAAAGCTTGCATTCGTTCATAGTTGTCGTGTCCCCCCTTGCCTTCGTTTATCGTTCCGAGACCAACCGGGTTTTTTGAGCCCCTCTTGTCTGACCGCCTAGCCTCACCGCACAGTGCACAAATTTCCCCTCTCGAGCGCGTCTGAAACTTCCCTGAACCCGACCCACTCAGTCATTACTGTTGGGTCCGGATCATCACCAAACATCTATAAAACATCTTTGTTTTCTTATTTAGACTCCCTAACCCATTAATTCTCGACCGCCCGATTACGATCGGACGGACCGGATTAACCCTACCCGAATCCCCTACCTATATATATATAGTCTAACCCTATCCCTGTGCCATCCATCCTTTCCCATCGCGCCGCCACTAGCTCCACCTGGTCTCCCCCTTCCTCGGGATCCTGCCCGATCCACCCAATCAATCCTGCCAACACCTTCCTTGTTTTTCCCCAGCCACTCAACCAGATCCACCTTCTCCTCCACGAATTACTCCACTCCTCCCGTCGATCCCACCAAGCCGCTGACCGAGGCCCCGAGCAGGAGCGCTCGGTCTCGTCATCTCGCACGGCCAGCCGCCTCGACGGCGACCTCCAGGACCACCGCCGCGCCCTGCTCCTTCCTCCTCCTCAGGAGATGCCCCTCGCCTCGAGCACCAGCGCTCCAAGTCCGCCTTCTGCCGGTCGTCGTCGCCGGAGCTCCCCACCACCAGCTGGTTGCCGCACCTCTCCGCCGTCACCTCCTTCCTATCGATCTCTCTCATTGGACTCCCTTTGTCTCTTCTGTAACAGAGCCGCCGCCCTGAAGCTTCTCCTGCCCAAGCCCAGCCTGCCCCCCCCCCCCCGCTGAAGCCGCGCCAAGTTATGTCGCTGCTCTGCATCATGCGTGTCGCTGATCCAGTGGCGCCCCTCCACATCGGATCCGCCGGCTCCGTCCCGTTTTGGGTCTTCCCCGCCTCAAGCTGTGTCGCCCTCCCCAGAGAACGCGCCAAGTCCGCCGCCTCGCCATCGCCCGTCGCCGGCCTCTCCTTCCCCTGCAACGAGCAGCAGCCGCTGCATCGTCTCCCGCCTGCGCCCGTTGACCGCTTCAGCCTTCCACGTGGGCCCCGCGTCGCCAGCCATCTCCAAGGCCCAGCCTGCTTCCCCTCCAGATCTGCCTTAGCCGCCACCATCGACTTGGGCCTCAGCACGATATGAGCAGACGCCCGAACCACCGTGTGCACTGTTGGCCCAAGTATAGATTTAGCCCGTAGCTGTTTTTTTTCCAGTTATGCGAATTTTGCATTATCCAGAAAAACTGCATATTTACAGATTTCCCCTTGTTGTTCATGCATATAATAAATCACAAACCGTGCATCGGATTAAAATGTTTTATATATGTAAAATGCTTAGAATTTCATCTAGTTTCATAATATGCTACTTTCATCCATGTTTAAAATATTTAAACTTGCTGTTTGTTTAATTTTGCATAAATGCCATGTTAAAATGATTTATTTCATAACTAATTAACCGTAGCTCCGAATTAATTAAACTTTATATGTAAATGGGGTAGAAAAATGCATAGTTTAACATGGTGGCATTACTTTGCATGTTTAGCAACTCTAAATTGTGTATAGGGCAGAACAGTACCAAATTCGAAATATGCATATGAGGATTTTCCGGAATTGTTGTTTGTTATTCCGGCCTCATTTAAACTTGCCTAGATAGGTAGTTTTTATATGCTTCACCCCTTGCCATGTTTAATAACATTTAATATTGATGAGTAGCATAAACGAGAGTGAACTAAATAATTGAACGTGGCGTTTCGTCAATATGCAACTCGTTGGATATTAAGCTCCACTTAATATGTAGTATTGTTTGTGCACTTTGCCATGCCATGCCTCATTAAACCGGACATGCATCATACTTGATTGTGCATCATGCCATGTTTATGTGATGGTTGTTTACCATGTTGTTTGCTTCTTTCCGGTGTTGCTTCTTCGGGTTAGTTCTGATAGCGTCGCGTTTGTGAGGATTTGTTCAACTTCGTCCGTTTGTCTTCTTCATGAACTAGTTCTTCTTCCTTGCGGGATCTCAGGCAAGATGACCATACCCTCGAAATAACTTCTATCTTTGTTTGCTAGTTGTTCGCTATATTGCTATGCCGCGCTACCTACCACTTGTTATATCATGCCTCCCATATTGCCATGTCAAGCCTCTAACCCACCTTTCCTAGCAAACCGTTGTTTGGCTATGTTACCGCTTTTGCTCAGCCCCTCTTATAGCGTTGCTATTTGCAGGTGAAGTTGAAGCTTGTTCCATGCTGGAACATGGATATGTTGGGATATCACAATATTTCTTATTTAATTAATGCATCTATATACTTGGTAAAGGATGGAAGGCTCGGCCTTATGCCTGGTGTTTTGTTCCACTCTTACTGCCCTAGTTTCCGTCATACCAGTGTTATATTCCTTGATTTTGCGTTCCTTACGCGGTTGGGGATTTATGGGACCCCCTTATCAGTTCACTTTGAATAAAACTCCTCCAGCAAGGACCAACCTTGGTTTTAACATTTGCCACCTAAGCCTTTTTCCCTTGGGTTCTGCAGACTCAAGGGTCATCTTTATTTTAAACCCCCCGGGCCAGTGCTCCTCTGAGTGTTGGTCCGAAACGGGCTGCCTGCGAGGCCACCTCGGGGCAACTCGAGGCCTGGTTTTACTCGTAGCTTGACCTATCCGGTGTGCCCTGAGAACGAGATACGTGCGACTCCTATCGGGATTTATCGGTACATCGGGCGGCTTTGCTGGTTTGGTTTTGCCATTGTCGAAATGTCTTGTAACCGAGATTCCAAGATTGATCGGGTCTTTCCGGGAGAAAGAACATCCTTCACTGATCGCGAGAGCTTGTGATGGGCTAAGTTGGGACACCCCTGCAGGGTATTATCTTTCGAAAGTCGTGCCCGCGGTTATGTGGCAGATGGGAATTTGTTAATGTCCGGTTGTAGAGAACTTGACACTTGACTTAACTAAAATACATCAACCGCGTGTGTAGCTGTGATGGCCTCTTCTCGGCGGAGTCCGGGAAGTGGACACGGTTCTTGTGTTATGGTTGTGCGTAAGTAGTTTCAAGATCACTTCTTGATCACTTATAGCTTCTCGACCGTTGCGTTGCTTCTCTTCTCGCTCTTATTTGCGTATGTTAGCCACCATATTTGCTTAGTGCTTGCTGCAACTCCACCTCATTACCCCTTCATACCCATAAGCTTAAATAGTCTTGATCTCGCGGGTGTGAGATTGCTGAGTCATCTTGACTCATAGATACTTCCAAAACAGTTGCAGGTGCCGATGATGCCAGTGCAGGCGATGCTACCGAACTCAAGTGGGAGATCGACGAGGAACTTGGCCGTTACTATGTTTCGTTTCCTGATGATCAGTAGTGGAGCCCAGTTGGGACGATCAGGGATCTAGCATTTGGGGTTGTCTTTTTTTATTTTAGGTTCCGTAGTCAGACCTTGATTGTACTCTGAATGATGTATGTTTAATTTATGTATTATGTGAAGTGGCGATTGTAAGCCAACTCTTTATCCCATTCTTGTTCATTACATGGGATTGTGTGAAGATGACCCTTCTTGCGACAAACCACCATGCGGTTATGCCTCCAAGTCATGCCTTGACACGTGGGAGATATAGCCGCATCGTGGGCGTTACACATGCCAAGTTTCATGAATTTCAGACGAGTTTTGGATTTACTAGAATTCAAAAACCAGGCATCTAAATGTTTTGCCGGCAATCAACAGTGCCCTGGTGTTTGAAATTCATTCCCATTTCTTGCATGGGACCTAAGCACGCACATAAGGACACAGATTTGATGAAACCAATTTATAGTCACTAGAGCATGCACATGTAGTTCAAATTTGAATTATGCACATAAATGCATTGAAAACTCAGTTAATGCATAAAAATGTCCAAACGAACCCCGAAAAATCACAAAAATTGACACAACACTCATGTTGTTCTATGTTGGCACGAGAAAAAAACTTGAAAGCAATAAGAGGCAATGGATATCGTTTTGTCCCCAAAGGTGGAACGTTCCCTACCGAAAATCATCATGCTTGTTGTGACAAGCTCTGGTTTGTGAGAAGCATATACCCAAACTTGCCCCAAATGGGACAAAATTTGTACCACGGCATGTCGATGCCACTCGATGATAGCATGCCAAGTTTCATGAATTTCAGACAAGTTTTGGATTTACTAGAATTTGAAAACCAGACATCTCAATGTTTTGCCGGCAATCAACAGTGCCCTGGTGTTTGAAATTCATTCCCATTTCTTGCATGGGGCCTAAGCATGCACCCAAAGACACAACTTTGATTTTTCAACCAATTTATATGCACTGGAGCATGCACACATAGTTAAAATTTGAAATATGCACATAAATGCATTGAAAACTTAGTTAATGCATAAAATTTTCCAAACGAACCCCGAAAAATCACAAAAATTCACACAACACTCCTGTTTTACTGTGTTGGCACGAGAAAAAAACTTGAAAGCAATAAGAGGCAATGGATATCATTTCGTCCCCAAAGGTGGGACGTTCCCTACCGAAAACCACCATGCTTGTTGTGAGAAGCTCCGGTTTTGTGAGAAGCATATACCCAAACCTGCCCCAAATGGGACAAAATTTGTACCACGACATGTCGATGCCGCTCGATGATAGCATGGCAAGTTTCATGAATTTCAGACGAGTTTTGGATTTACTATAATTTTAAAACCAGGCATCTCAATGTTTTGTCGGCAATCAACAGTGCCCTGGTGTTTGAAATTCATTTCCATTTCTTGCATGGGACCTAAGCATGCACCCAAGAACACAACTTTGATTTTTCAACCAATTTATATGCACTGGAGCATGCACACGTAGTTCAATTTTGAAATATGCACATAAATGCATTGAAAACTCAATTAATGCATAAAAATTTCCAAACGAACCCCGAAAAATCACAAAAATTCACACAACACTCCTGTTGTTCTATGTTGGCACAAGAAAAAAACTTGAAAGAAATAAGAGGCAATGGATATCATTTCGTCCCCAAAGGTGGGACGTTCCCTACCGAAAACCACCATGCTCGTTGTGAGAAGCTCCGGTTTGTGAGAAGCATATACCCAAACCTGCCCCAAATGGGACAAAATTTGTACCACAGCATGTTGATGCTGCTCCATGATAGCATGTCAAGTTTCATGAATTTCAGACGAGTTTTGGATTTATTGGAATTTAAAAACCAGACATCTCAATGTTTTGTCGGCAATTAACGGTGCTCTGGTGTTTGAAATTCATTCCCATTTCTTGCATGGGGCCTAAGCATGCACCCAAGGACACAAATTTGATTTTTCAACTAATTTATATGCACCGGAGCATGCGCATGTCTTTCTAATTTGAAATATGCACATAAATGCATTGAAAACTCACTTAATGCATAAAAATGTCCAAACGAACCCCGAAAAATCACATAAATTCACACAACACTCCTCTTGTTCTATGTTGACACGAGAAAAAAACTTGAAAGCAATAAGAGGCAATGGATATCGTTTCGTCCCCAAAGGTGGGACGTACCCTACCGAGAACCATCATGCTTGTTGTGAGAAGCTCCGGTTTGTGAGAAGCATATACCCAAACGTGCCCCAAATTGGACAAAATTTGTACCACGGCATGTTGATGCCGCTCCATGATAGCATGCCAAGTTTCATGAATTTCAGACGAGTTTTGGATTTACTATAATTTAAAAACTAGGCATCTCAATGTTTTTCCGGTAATCAACGGTGCCCTGGTGTTTGTAATTCATTCCCATTTCTTGCATGGGACCTAATCATGCACCCAAGGACACAAATTTGATTTTTCAACCAATTTATATGCACTGTAGCATGTGCATGTAGTTCAAATTTTAATTATGCACATAAATGCATTGAAAACTCAGTTAATGCATAAAAATGTCCAAACGAACCCCGAAAAATCACAAAACTTCACACAACACTCCTGTTGTTCTATGTTGACACGAGAAAAAACTTGAAAGCAATAAGAGACAATGGATATCGTTTCGTCCCCAAAGGTGGCATGTTCCTTACCGAAAACCATCATGCTTGTTGTGAGAAGCTCCGGTTTGTAAGAAGCATATACCTAAACTTACCCCAAATGGGACAAAATTTGTACCACGGCTTGTTGATGCCGCTCCATTATAGCATGCCAAGTTTCATGAATTTCAGATGAGTTTTGGATTTACTAGAATTTAAAAACCAGGCATCTCACTGTTTTGCCAGCAATCAACGGTGCCATGGTGTTTGAAATTCATTCCCATTTCTAGCATGGGACTAAGCATGCACCCAAGGACAAAGATTTGATTTTTCAACAAATTTATATGCACTGGAGCATGTGCATGTAGTACAAATTTTAATTATGGACTTAAATGCATTGAAAACTCAGTTAATGCATAAAAATGTCCTAACAAACCCTGAATAATTCCAATTCTTTTATGATCACTGTAGATAAAAGGTCTAGCAAATCAAACATCGTCCATGGCCGCAGTGACCCCATTATGTAATTCAAATCAAGACCAAAAATCAAGTAGATCCCACACATTTTATTATAACCAACTGTGTGAGATGCAGCACAAAATATCTTCAGACCATGTCTGAATAAGAGACCGTGTCTGATGACACTTTGCGCGCCAGTTTTTTGGCTGAAGCGATTCCAAATTTTCGGCTTCCGCGGAAATATCTACCTCCCGCCCCCTCCCCCTTACCAAAAGCCACATTTCCCCTCTTTTCGCCTTCCTTTCCAAGTTGAAACCTTCACTCCTTGCTTACAGCACCGCCGCCTCCTCGACGGTGACCCTCCTTCACACTGCTAGGCCTCGCCTATCCAGGCAGGTAATCCACACCCAACCCCCATCCTCCTCCTCCTTCCACATCCCACATGGCCCGACCGCCGGCGCGAGCGTGACACCTTCCACCCAAATCACCGACCCCTCCACCAAATAAGCACCGGCCTAAGCCATGGTGCACGCAGTATAGTCAGGACCTCAAGGAGCATTTGGTAGCGGATAAGCAAATCGCGGCCGCATGAGCGGATGAGGTCGCGATGGCTACCATTCGTGCCGACCCCCAGATCTTGGAGGAGCACCTCGCCGTCGAGGCCACCGTTGACGCCTCGCGCGCCGAAGCCGCAATGCGGTTGGCTGCTTTAAACAACAGTTCGTGGCATTTTCTCGAGGCCACCATCGGTGCCTTCGACGAAGACTACGAGTTGTTTTCTCAGCTGCCATGTGCTTACCTCTTCTTGAGAACCAGTAGGTTGGTGCCCGGAGCGGCTCAGGCAACTGACCACTACAACAAGGGCACCCATGATGCAGAGGCCTCGCCCTCTTCCATGTCCAAGGAGCCAATCGTCATCGATATCTCCGACAATGAGGAGTAGCTTGTCTTATTAGCTCACTATAAGGACCCATGTTCAGTTTGCTAGCTACTGCCTTTCCTTAACAAATTCTAGTGAATTGTGCTATCTACTTTTACCATGCAATCTTCTGCTATAGTTTATATGTTCTATATGTCGTGCAATGTGGTGTTCAATTAACTGCTTGGTTCAATTCTGCAAATGTGATGTTCAATTCTACAGGGTGCAATATTTCCAAGTTGTTAAGCATGCTTGGTTTGGTTAACTGTCTGATCTTCTATTAGGAGTATGTTATGTTGTTCAATTGGTGTTTACTTAACTGCTTGGTTCATTTGTTGTGGCTTGGTTCACTTGTTGTGGTGTTTAGTTAACTGCTTGGTTCAATTCTGCAATGCAATGTTCAATTATTGTGGCTGCATTCTGTTATTGTATACCATGTGAGGAATAAATCGAATTTGGTTGTACTAAATACATGAGAAACAAATACAATTTCTATATTTCCAAGTTATTAAGCATGCTTGGTTTGGTTAACTGTCTGATCTTCTATTAGGAGTATGTTATATTGTGTGTGGTGCTCAGTTAACGTTTGGTTCATTTGTTGTGGTGTTTAGTTAACTGCTTGGTTCAATTCTGCAATGCGATGTTCAATTGTTGTGGCTGCATTCTGTTATTGTATACCATGTGAGGAATAATCAAATTTGGCTGCACTTAATACATGAGAAACATGTGCAAGTGCTATATTTCCTAGTTCTTAATCATGCTTGGTTAGGATAAATGGGTTTTCCATGTGGCTTGAATTAATCTGATGAATCTGCAATGTGCTTATTTATCATCAACATATTTTACTGATAGCATGCGAACCCTTACTTTACCTGATGACTAACTACCTTATATGTGTTGCAGGGAACAATGGGAAGCACTGAGGTTTACAAGATGGTACTAAATATTATACCTTGCCTTTTTGTATTCCTTTGCCCCATTTCCAATATAGAGAAGATATTTATGCACATCCTTGTTTTCAGGCTTCACTGATGATTACCTCTCAAACCACCTCTGTGGTCAGGAGGCGAGGAAAGTTTTCATAAAACACCCACGGTTCAATATTGAAGTGTTCCTGAAGAGGTCAAAGGATGGACGGTCAATCATCCACATGCACTGGCCTAAAGCTGCAAAGACCTTCAACGTGAATGAAGGCTCAATATTCACCTTACGCTTCAGTAGTTTTCCAGATGAGATGCATCTCTCTATGTACTGTCTAAGATGCTAATTTCGAAAGGTTCTAGATGTTGCATGTGAAACTTGCTGCTGAGTGCTGAAGCTATATCCTGTTGTACTATGATGTATTTCAATTATGAAATCATGCTTCGTTAATATGAAAATGGAATATATTATGTGCTTAATATGAATGTCAATTAGATTAGTAAATGGATTATTAATAATAGGGCAATTAGCCCTTTAATTGGCCAATTAGCTTGCTAATTGGGTTTTCCTATTGCAAACGGTTAATGAGAAACCACCGTGGGCGATGACCTCAGGCAGCGCACACAGTTTCTAGGAATAAACCGTGGTGGATCAATGAACAATCACACACGACATTCTCTTCAAAACTGTTTGCGTTACGCCACCTTGCGCAAACGTTTTCCTTGGAGCAACTGTGTGGGATGTACGTACGAACGGAAACGTTTAGTGGGGACTGACTGTGTGGGATGTACTTGTGACCGGAAACAATTTCACCGTATAATTGTATTTTTAGCTATATTGTATGTATTTCCATATTTGCGTGCTCGCCGGTCGCACACGACCTCATTTTGCCAAATGTGTGTGCCAGGAGGGCATATTTCCGACGGTTTTTGGGTCGTGTGGGAAGGACCCCCCTATCGCCCACACTCACTTGGCGACGGTTCTAGATGCGGTCGCGGAAAGGGGTTAGAAACCGTTTGTTTAGGACCGACGCGCACCAGTGATTAGTCACGTTACGAAAACCAAATAATCCTAAAACTTTTAGGCGCGGTGCATTAACTACCCACCTCGTTCCCTGTTTTTTGCCACAAAAAAAGAAATGACCCAATAGGAGATGTGGGGTGTGTATGCATTCAATGACTTGAGACTACTTAGCACAACATTTTTGGTTACATGCATTAACATTTTATTAGTTAAATCAAAGGTCAAAACTTGGCGCAAAATGCAAAGGGGACCAATAAACCAGTAAGCATCAAAGTTCTCTCGTTTTGCCCCAACTAGAGGTCCGGTGAGATGCCTATACTGCACCGACATAGAGGGGGACGCAACTTCATTGACTTACTGCACCTGCCTTTGGTTGCATGATAGGTGGGCCCAACAGGTGGCTGGCCCACCTGTCATACAGCCAAAGGCAGGTGCAGCTAAGGCACTAGAGCTCAGTCCCACAGAGGGAGGCCTGAGGAGTAGATGGCCAGCACATACGTGAATGCAACACAGTCTGCACTTATCATATAAAGGCTCCCCGCCAGTCGAATCAACGAAATCCTACGCACCTACGCACCCGAACCAAGGGCAAGAGTGATCAGTCCAATCGCAAGATCAGTTGACTAGAAGCTAGACCCATGGAGGCGATGAGCGCAAGCATTAGCCGGCTGTGCCAGATGGTCCACGACGCCGGCCTGCAGCCCAGCATCGAGGAACGTCTCCAGGTCATGCTGGAGGCCGCCAGGGTGAGAGGCTTCTTGGACGACAGCTTCGTCTCCTTGTTTGGCGAGGTCCTCGTCGGCTTCCTCGACAAGGTCACCGTTGTCAAGAAGCTCGTGGACGACCTTGACGTACGCCTCCAGCCCACGCACCTAGGCTCTGCGATGCCCGCCAATCTCAACGGCCTCTATGGTGACAATCTCTTCGACGCACTAGTGGCCCTGCGACTGCCCGCCGTCGTGCCGGAGAATGTCCACTCGAGGTTGCACTCGCTGCGCAGCGCATGGCGCAACAAGACACCATCGACATAATCACCCACGTCTACACGCAAATCGTCCACAAGGACTACTACGTGCAAGAGGAGGACGCTAGGACGCTGGGCTTCTTGGACCGTGGGGCATCCTTGGACAACATTGTTCAGAAGCACATTGAGCTCGCCGCCAACGCCGCTGCTCCTCACATGTCCGTTGGTGACACGGTGCACTAGGGCGTGAGGATGTCGTTGATGGATCGGTATGTATCTTTATCTTTCCGTCAAATCCATGTAGTAGTATATGGTACTACTAGTAATTATCTTACCTTTCGCATCAACTTCATAATTTTTGTACGTACTCCATGCATGAACCGCGCCAGAACCAAACTTCTCATTACTCTAGGGAAAATCGTTATTTCTATCTATCAGTCGTGCCATGGAGCAGAACCAAATTTTATAAGTTACAAGTTCAAAAGGAAAAGCCTGCCGTGTTCGTGTCGCACCCCCACACGGTTGGTCCGGCACGCCGCTCAAGGGGGAATGCATGTTGTGTCGCATTTTCACTTACAAGTGGGACCATAGTTGAGCAAACCGACTATCAGCAAATCCCCACCCCGCCCATCGCACGATGGCTGAGAAAACAGGAGGGAGAAGAGATGGCTTTAGCATGGACTCCAAGAAAATTGGTGTCAGATGGGACTCGTCTGGGTGGCATATGCCGTACTGCTAGACGTGAATGATAGTTATGTCCCATGCTACCCCACTATATCAAATGGCTGGTTACGTAGAGCAAACACATTATCTCTCCAGGAGTATGGTACAACACTAGTACTACTCACATTGTCGCGAAATTTCCTGGAGTCCATGCTCAGCCCTTCTCTCTCTCTCTCTCTCTCTCTCTCTCTTTCTCTCTCTCTCTTCTCAGCCAGCCAATAGACGTGGGAGCCCATCATCTGTTTTCTCACATGCGGTCCCACATGTCAGTGAAAATGCAAGAGGACCCACTGAACCTCCACATCTTTCACCTCGACGTGCTAGTGATGAAAAACAAATCCAATTAAGATCTTCGGTGGCCTCTTTTGGAGTTACTCAAGAGTAAGATTCTATTTATAGCTTAACCCAAGATGCACATCATGTGGCTTCAACTAGCACTCCATTTTCTTACATGACACGACCTGGATGCTGGACATCCCACATGTCGGCAAAAGAGGAAGAACTCGGCCATATCTTCTCCACATTTGGACTGGAGGAGTAGGAAACACGGCAAGCCCCGCGCCTACATCATACTACGTTCAAGCCCACCTCACGCAGTCATGCTATCACCATATTTCTCGGCCTCCGTGCGACACCTAGCTCTAGTTGATCTAACTAGAACTAACTATTGTGCTAGAATACTCCAATATTAGGTTGGCTCTACGTGATGTGGTAACTTCATATAACCGGATGCTGGCTATACTACTATGGTACTCACACTCCATGAAGTGAGTCGGAAACCATTCATAAATTGAGTTTATGACAAGAATATGCAAATGTACCATTAATTACATACAACAAGTCATCAACACACAACGACAACAAGGATACATGTTGGATTATAGATTAGTTCCAACAAAACATTCTAGTAAATACTAAAGTTCTCATCACACAACAAATAACAAGCAATGAAATGAACTTTAGCTCAACCAATCCTCAGCGTTGGAAACGCTTTCTTTGAACCATAGGCAAGCCTTTGGGAAGGGTCAGCTATTGTCAATCTCGAGACCAACGCAGGACTGATCATCCAGGCTGAAGCGGCCTATATCAGGACGCATATTGTGATAGCCATGGTAGGGAACCATAGGAATGTCCGAGGTATAGATATAGTTGCTTCTCATAAATGGTAGTAATATTGTGCCAACAGCAGCTAGATCGCCTTTCACCATTAGTGGATAGTTTAGTCCAAGTAAGAGTGAGTTTTCTCCAAGACTATCAATATTGAACGAGGGAGAAGGTGCTGGCGCTAGAACACTAGTATCCATCCCGAATACCCTGCAACGGATGTCGGAATAGGTCCGGAGAGTGCGACCATGGGAGGCAACACCTACTTCCTTAGTAACATCAGCAATGCCCTGTATACAGACAAGAAGAGGTGATCCATCAGAATAAGTTGCGAGGCGCCACTGAGTATATAGGTCCTGCTCGTCCTCATGCTCGTGATCATCACCATTGCCATCTCCCCCTTGGTTATAAATTTTTTTGAGTATAGTTGGTGGAATGTTCACAGGACCTTGGAAACACAAGAAGGTTAATTAGTAAAGGGAAACTAGCTCACCCGCATGCATGTGGATCAAACAATTATAATTATGGTGGAAGACAAACATACAGAAAGCATCGGGATTCCATGCAAAAACAGTGCCAAGTGGTGGCAGCAAATACAAGACCCTCGTATTGAATTGCATCACAGTACACATCCATGTACAAAAATTGATTTTTGAGCAACATCCATGGAGGCGTGGAAGTAAGGACGACAATAAGCTTGTCGAAGATAGCAACAACTTGATAGTTCGTGTAATCCCAAGAGCGGTTGGAAACTCAACAAATTGCTATCTTTTGTAGACGACAGTCACCATGATCGTACTTGAACGTACGTAGACCATTTGTTGCTCAACCTCTGGCCACTCTGAGATTTTTGGAAGTGAAACCCGGTGACAAGTGTACACATTCACAAGTTCCTACTCGCAGTTGTGCCCAATATAAACAACCCAATCTCCATTTGCGCCTGCACATGCCTTATCCTTAAGCGGTAGGATCTTAACATCACACATATCATTATCAAGCGGCATCAACTTGCACAAGGCGAGGCTTCCGTCGTCCGCGCACCAGCGAGCAGGGTCATGGCAAAGAAGATAGGGGAGATCAAACCGCTCCTGGACCCTTGGGTTCTTTGTAATGATGTTACTAGTTGAGCCGAGAATGGTCTTGAACGAACCTGCCATCCTAGCCGAGGTGATGACGTTGCACTGATCAATGAGTTTCTCCACCATGTCATATTTCAGATCGGGGCAAGAATAACGGGGTCGTTTCTGGCCTGTTCCCTCCATGGAGAAGACGATCGAACAATGGTAGAAGGAAGGGTGAAGGCGAATGGAGGAGGGAGGAAGAGTGTGCGATAGCAGTTCCAAATCGAGAGGGAAAGGCGAAGAGGTGATGGGCGGTTGCCACGGTACACGAAGAGGCGCCCTGGCCTACATAGACGCCCATTCGGAAATTGTACAAAAGGACTCGGCATTGTCTCACTGACATGTTGGAACGGGACCACATGTCAACGAAACATGGTGTGGCATTGGCCCGAGGTGCCGCACTATTTCCCGACTTTATTTTTTTAATGGCATGCCGTTCAGTTTTGAAGCACGACTAACTGGTACTACTCTACCACTACTCCACCTCTAGTACTAGTATGAAAAAAGATATATAGGCTGGAGCTACAGCGCTTGCTTGCTAAGGGCTGCCAACTTGCTTCTCACACTATCACCCTCTCTCAAGATCTAAAAAAGACGACCTCTCTCTCCCTCCTCGCTAGTGGTCACAAATCCGCCGGGGAAGAAAAGGAGGTGCAGCGTTGACGCACTCGTCATCAGCGAGCGAGGTCATGCACTGACGACAAGGCCGTCCTCTCAGACCTAGCACCTGCACGAGATGGCCTCCGTCCCCAAGCTCGCTGCCGTAGTGTGTGCGGAGGATGACGACCACGAGCGAAGCCACTTCCGGCCGGCCCTCAGGTATGCTACCTCTTTTCGAACCATACCCTTGTTCTATTGCCCCATCTGCCACGTCGCTGCATGTGGATCTTTTTCCACTCCACTATCTTCCCAATTTGCTATCCTCTGCTTTGCTGGTCACGTGGACGAAAACCTTAATTTGCACTATTAAAGGAAACCCTACTTCATACAGACCAATCCATGTCTGGGTTGAATAAGGAAAGGAAGGGAGAAAGTACTGTTCAAGACACTAGGCATCGAACCCGCATCTAGGTTGAAAAGGGGAAAATCAGTAGCTAAGGCACGAGTCTCATGTCTCTTGGTTGAAAAAGGGTGAAAAGGATAGAAAGGCATGACAACACAATAGAGATTGACCAGGTCGATCGGTTTGTTGTCCTTGCATAGGAAAAAGGTCGCTAAAGAGAACAAAAATGGGACGTAATCCACATATGCTGCCTGGATATTTGTTGCTCTAGGCAACCATACCTCCCTCACCACTCTATGTGTTTGTGGAGGTACATCGTAGTGGTGCGCCCACTGTCTGAATGGGCCTCCCATGCTCTTATTGCCACTTTTTGCTATTAGTATAGTGCCAGCGGTAAAGTGAAGCAATGCTACTGCTAAAGTGATGCCGCATTTAACTAATACCGCACTCAGTCTAATGTCACCGATAACTTTAAGCAATGCCGTTTAATGTCACTAGATTATTTCACGGTTAGCTGTTGATTGTGGATGTATTAAATATTTTTATGCTAAGGCATTCTAATGCTGTTGCACAACCAGTATACCAATGATGAAACTTGTTACTACCTTCAGATTTTTGTAGTGTTAATGCTTATAGATTACATACCTCACTTTCATGAGATAAGTCATTTTTTTGTACAGTGTCACCAAAATGCCAAGGCACTGATGTCATTTTATTTTGGTTAAACTGCACAAAAATTATGAAGACGAGAGGAAATGTCAAGAGTGAAAACCTCCTCCTATGGTGTAACGACCAAACCTCGAAGGATTTGAGTCTCTGTGCTTATCGTGCTAGTCCCTGGATCGAACTCACTAGCACACACAACATAGATGAATACCAGAATAGCAAGTGCATCATTTATTACAATGTATGATCCAGAGTGTATAAAATAAAACAATCTGCATAGCACTTGGCTAGCTTTATTCAATCAAACAGCGGAAAAGTAGCAGAAAATAATGATGAGTCCCATCATAGCCCACCGGCGATGCTGAGTGCAGACTCGCGACCCTAACGGTACCTTACTATTCGTCTGAATATCCTGCAACATGAGACGTTGCAGCCATATAGGTCATTAATTTTAATGTATTGGCAAGTTACACAGGAGTAATAATAAAGCAGACCTACATGTATATGCATAGTACTCCCTCCGTTCCTAAATATAGGCTGTCTAGTTTTTGGCACGGAAATTAAAGAACGCACATGGAAGGAAAAAATCACAAGTTTTGGGCAAGATTGCACCTGACTAATTGACATGAAAAAATAGAGGAGCTTTACCTATACAAGTAAATGTAATCAAATCCCTTAAAAAATTATTCAAACGAGTGGTGAAATGCAATACACCTTAGATTTTGGACTTTTTATCAAAAATCTATACACCTTATATGAAGGAACGGAGGGACTATAACAAAAGGAAGGCTTGAGGGTTTATTTTGCAGAAAGTTGATTTTGTCCTCATAACTACCTAATAGTCATATTTTAGTTTAGTTCTTTTATTACTACAATTAAATACACATGGTTGAGTTGGCAAAATCAACTCCAACCTACCCTTACTTATTAAGTTTTCCCACAAATATTATTAAGTGTCACATCTGTCAAGATCATCCAACAACTGTAATGGCATAGTCGCTCAAATTTATCCATAACTGGGGACACGACTAATCATAATTAGTTTTTTAATACTCTGCAGAGTTTTGTACGCTTTACCTAGTGGACCCAATCCGAAGATTGAGATGAAGTCTTTCAGAAGAGGTTCCCTTAACCACCTGACGTCAACATCCCACCTACATATGCTACATCTGTCGACACTGTCTGGGAAAGGGTTCCAACAACTGATCAACTAAGCTAGAGCCCATATAGCCAGTGGTCGCACATGGAAGCTACTAGTCACTAAGTCTGTCTGCTCTTTTTGAACCTGGGCGACTTTCCACTTAGGGTGCACTCTCATGGGCGCATGGCCTTAGAAAAGGTGCAATACCCCATGATGCCCGACCCACACCCGACCCGCTGCCCGCGTTCAGCCACTGACCGTGGACCCCGCGCCGTTCGTCCTCTTCCCCGAGTCGAAAACGGCACCTCACGCACGCCGAGGCCGAGCCGGTCCACCCCGCGTCCCTGGTCGACCCCGCGCACGTCCGAGACCCTGTATGCGGGCAAAACCCCTCGACGAACCCTACCGCAGCCCTTCTCCGTCCTTTCCTCGTCCGCACGAGCCGCTAGGGCGACTTGGATCTCGTGAGGAGCATCGCCGACCGCCGCCGTTCGCCGGGCGATTTTACCGCCGTAAGAACTCACAGACCCGCCCCGCCTGCTCCACTCGATTCCCCGCTCAAAGCCGCCCTCGCCTGACGTTTTTTTTGTTGCGGAAAACGCAGCAGAGGGAGTGGAACAAGCCGGCCGACTTCGCCAGAGCTTACCGGAGTTCACGTCTTCGCAGTCGCCTGCAAAGGACGAACCAGTCGCTGTTTTCACCACCACCGCCTCCGCCAATCACCGCCGCACCCGTCCGCCACTTCACTTTCGCCGGAGACCCACCAGAGAGCCGCCGCCGCCGCTCGACCACCGCCACCGTTTTCCCCTGTTCCGGTGAGCACACGCGCGCACAACACACCTGAGCCAATCAAGCGCCGCCACGTGGCGTCGCTACAGCAGCATCTACAGGAGTTCGCTAGAGGACTAGGAGAATTCTGTTGCTGTTTTATTTATTTTTCAGTTTTTCACTCAAAACTTCCAGTAGCTATAACTCCTAATCCATAAATCCAAATTTGTTGATTCTTTTTCCTATGCACTCACAAAAATCATTACATTATGAAAGTACCAAAATTTCTCATGGTTGCACTGTTTAAATTTGAATTCGTTCAAATTCAAATTAAATCTTCCGGAGGCCATAACTCTCGAACCGATCATCGGAATCAATTGATTATTTTTGCATTGTGACCGTAGGGCATTTTAGGTGCTGTTAAGCTTCTGTTGTTGAGTTTTAAAAATCATTTGGTTGCTGTTGGTTTTGTTTTGTTTCTTTTCGTGTTCCGGTGATTGATTTGTTGAATTGTGTGAAACGTGTAGATTGTCCGGAGTGCGACGCGAGCTATTGTCAGGAGTGTGACTTTCTGAACCAGAACCAAGGCTAGTTACATGTTGATCATCCTTTACCTATTGTTTTCTATGCATGTAGTTATATCACACTATAAATATATGCATGTATAGGAATACTATATTATTTTGCTATGATGTTGAGCTATCTTCCCGTTTTTGCAAATCATGGTAGTTGTAGTTTGCTATGCTTTGTAGACGGGGGTGGTTCGTGTATTCATTGAGTTTATGTGAGGATTATATATTTTAACAAATTGAGTTGTAACTCAGGATTTAACTCATCTCTGGGCGGAAGTGGTATTGCTTGGTGTTGAGGGAAGGCATCATGGGGTCTTGCACCTTTTCTAAGGCCATGCACTCATGAGAGTGCACCCTAAGTGGAATGCCGCCCAGTTTCAAAAAGATCAGACAGACTTAGTGACTAGTAGCTTCCATGTGCGGCCACTGGCTATATGGGCTCTGGCTTAGTTGATCAGTTGTTGGAACCCTTGCCCAGACTGTGTCGACAGATGTAGCATATGTACGTGGGATGTGGCCGTTAGGTGGTTAAGGGAACCTTTTCTAAAAGACTTTGTCTCAATCTTCGGATTGGGTCCAGTGGGTAAAGCGTACAAAACTCTGCAGAGTAATAAAACTAATCATGATTAGCCGTGCCCCCGGTTATGGGTAAATTTGAGCCACTATGCCATTACAGTTGTTGGATGATCTTGACAGATGTGACACTTAATAATATTTGTGGGCAACTTAATAATGGGTAGGTTGGAGTTGATTTTGCCAACTCAACCTTGTGTATATAATTGTAGTAATAAAAGAACTAAATAAAAATTTGACTATTAGGTAGTTATTAGGATAAAATCAGCTTTCTGCAAAAATAAACCCTCAAGCCTTCCTTTGTTGTACTATGAATATACATGTAGGTCTGCTATACTATTACTCCTGTGTAACTAGCCAATACATTCCAAGTATTGACCTATATGGCTGCAACGTCTCATGTTGCAGGATATTCAAACGAAGAGTAAGGTACCTTTAGGGTCGCGAGTCTGCACTCAGCATCGCCAGTGGGCTATGATGGGACTCATCGTTATTTTCTGCTACTTTTCCGCTGTTTGATTGAATAAAGCTAGCCAAGTGCTATGCCGATTGTTTTGTTTTATATACTCTGGATCATACTTTGTAATAAATGATGCACTTGCTATTCTGGTATTCATCTATACTGTGTGTGCTAGCGAGTTTGATCCAGGGACTAGCACGGTAAGCACAGAGACTCAAATCCTTCGAGGTTTGGTCGTTACATGGGTTGTATGCTGTTTTCCATAGTTTTGAGGCTGACTTGTGCGCCTATAGGTCAATGCGTACGCTTTCCTAAAAAAAGGTTGACGCACACACAATGCCATGTCAACTTAGTCAACACACGAGAGCAGTGACTGTTGGATGTCCATCCCGTCATGCTTCTTCAATCTCTGCTCTTCCTACTCCAACCACTCAAACAAGCGCCGGCAGGACTTCCTGCTCCCTCCTCCCGTGATCGGTTGTGCTGTCGCGTAGCCTCACCGCCCCACCCTACTCCCATCGCTGGCCTGGCCATCCCTCTACTCACCCACACCTACTGTTATTCTCCAGCGACGGCAGACGAATCAGTAAACCCTTGTACTCCCCTCCGCGTGGGAAACAACTGCCGAGTCTTCCCAGGCTCCGTGTCGTTCCCTTCCTAGGCCTCGCCGTCATCCACCGCCCTGGTGCTCTCGGCGCGGAGTGGTCAACGAACGACATACATCAGAAGAGGACTGTACGTGGAGAGGTTAACAGCTGGATCGCCGGCTGCACGTAAGGAAATGCCTCCTTATTACACGCAAAAAATGATTCCTCCACCTGACGGCTGGGACCCACCAGAAGGGCCTCTGTATTTCGCAAAAAAAGCCCCCCCCCCCCGCTGACAGCTCGGACCCACCGGCTATATCTACGCATGCAAGGAAGTGCCTCCTTATTATGCAAAAAAAATGAATGCTCTCCCTGCTAGCTGGGACCCACCATAGTGGGAGGTTGGCTTGTGGGCCTACTAAGTCGACGTGGACAGAGGACTTTGTCAACTTAGTCAATATGAACAACTCTAGCTCCAGTGACCGTATGGTGTCCATCCAACGGTCGTAGTGCTTCTTCAACCTCTGGTCTTCTTGCTCCAGCCGCCCAAACCAGCGCTGGTCGTGCCGCCTGCTCCTGCCTCTCGTGGCCGGCTGTGCTGCCACGAAGGCCTCACCGCCCCCTACTACTCCCACTGCTGGCCAGGCCATCCCTCTACTCACCCACATCCCCAGTTATTCTGCAGTGATGACAGCCTTACACCGTAGCCGAATTAGTCAACCCTCATACTCCTCTTCGCGTGGGCATCCACTGCCGCGTCTTCCTCGGCTCCGTGTCGTCCCCTTCCTAGGCCTCGCTGTCGTCCACCGCCTTGGTGCTCTCGGTGCGGCATGGTCAATTTGGTCAAGGAACGACTTCCATCGGATGAGTACTATACATGGAGATGCTGACAGCTGGGTCCACGGCCACAGCAAGGAAGTGCAACCTTATTACGTGTAAAATAATGATTCCTCCAACTGACAGCAGGGACCTACCAGACGGACCACCTTATTTCACAAAAAAAAATGTCCCCCTGACTGCAGGGACACCTAGCTACATCTTCACACGCAAGGAAGTGCATCCATATTACGGGCAAAAAATGATTCTCCCCCTGACAGCTGGGACCCACCAGCTATATCTTCGCATGCGAGGAAGTGCCTCCTTATCCTCCCTGACAGTCGGACCCACCTTGTCGAAGCGTACATAGTGTTGTCATTCTGGTCGCGAACTTACGTACATACAAGTCGAACGGTTTGTCTGCAGGCTGCAACGATGAACTGTGGCCGAGTAAGGAAGGGCACGTGTCGTAGTAGAGGCGCGGACGTAGCATGTCACACAGACCCGTCAATATCGTGTATACGTACATACAACTAGGGTGCAAGAAGGTCAATACAGCCACATACGTACATACGGGTGGGGACTCTAACGCCTACTCGCGCATATGTACGGCCAGGGCTCGTGTACATGGAGAGGCAGCGACGACGTCCTATTCATCGGCAGCCAACCGCTGGGTCGGAATGGAGAAACTGCATCATCGTGTTCATCAGGAGGCAACGTAATGCATCATGTTCATCGGGAGCCAACCGGCTTGGACGGAACAACCGAAACGAGGCCTGGCGTACCACATAATGGAGGAAACGGCCTTGTGTTTGACCGCCTATGGTCGAAACGGGATCCTATTCATCTGGAGGGGTGTGGCGTACCGCAAAACAGAGGAAATAGACTTATCTTCGACCTCCTATGGTCGAACCGGGGTCCCGTTGATCGGGATGGGTGTGGCGTACCGCAAAACGGAGGAAACAGACTTCTCTTCGACCTCCTACGGTCGAAACGGGGGTCCTATTCATCAGGAGGGGTGTGGCGTACCGCAAAATGGGATTCCACGGGCTACTGTCCATCCACAGTCTACTGCCTCGCTCCAGCCTCTACGGGCTACTGTTCATCCATCGTCGACCTCCTCCAGCCTCCACCTGTGACTGTTCATCCACGGCGTCTCCCTCCTGCCTCCACCAGCTACTGTTCATCCATGGACTCCTGTTCATCCAGCCCCCACCGCTCCTCCACTGGCTACTGTTCAACCAGCCCTCTCCACGGGGTCCTGTTCAATCACCTCTCCATGGGCTACTGTTCAACCAATCCTCCACTGGCTGTTGTTCATCCAGCCCTCCATGGGGTCCTGTTCATCCACCCCCAACCGGCTCGATCGGGGTCCTGTTCATCCAACCCCCCACAACGCTCACTGTTTATCAAGAGGCAGCAGGTTCGATCGGCTTTAGTTAGCAGCAGTAGCGAAGGAATCGCTCGATCGAGTTCACTTACCAGCTAGATCGATCGATCCTCGGGTTCAGTAACGCGTAGCCTGCAATGCAATCGCTCGGGCTCAGTAGGCGAACGCCTCGCTCAGGTTCAGTTAGATCCCAATGCCTCGCACCAACATGGGTATGTGTACGAGAGAAACGCGCATCGCTCAGCCCCGACCACCCACCGTAACTGGGAACTCCCTGATATTTTCCTTGCCAACGATTCTACCATGGTTTTTTCCGTCATGGACGGCCCAAGAATGTCATGCAGCTGCGTCTCCAGCACACCCAGGATGAAAAGCCCATTTTCTGTCCTGATTTTTTGTCATAAAAGTAGGAGCCCACCACATCTATTATGATACCGGGTTTTGTCACAATTATCGTCATAGAAGTGTCATAAGCATGACAGAAAAAATTTCGTTCGACCCAAAATGTCACGGATGTGTCTTTTTTTGTAGTGTCATAACAGGGCCTTTCAGACCCACTTACCATCTCGGTTACCTTGTAACCACGAACATCATCATATCAAGGTGATCACTGATATGTCTCCGACGTATCTATAATTTTTTATTGTTCCATGCTGTTATATTATCATTCTTGGATGTTTTATAATCATTTTATAGTCATTTTATAAGATTTTTTAGTACTAACCTATTGACATAGTGCCAAGTGCCAATTGTTGTTTTCTGCATGTTTTTTACATCGCAGGAAATTAATACCAAACGGAGTCCAAACGCAGCGAAACTTTTTGTGGATTTTCTTTGGACCATAAGACATCCAGTGGGCCGGAGAAGCCCCTGGGGGTGCTACGAGGGGAGCACAACCCACCAGGGTGCGCCTGGAGGCCCAGGCGCGCCCTACTGGGTTGTGCCCACCTCGGGTGCCTCCCGAACCGACTCTTTGCTCTATAAATACCCCAATATTCCAAAAACCCTAGGGGAGTCGACGAAAATCAATTCCAGCTGCCGCAGAGTCCAGAACCACCAGATCCAAACTAGACACCATCATGGAGGGGTTCATCATGCCCATTGGTGCCTCTCCGATGATACGTGAGTAGTCTTTTGTAGACCTTTGGGTCCATAGTAAGTAGGTATATGGCTTCCTTTCTCTCATTTGATTATCAATACAATGGTCTCTTGGACATCCATATGATGTAACTCTTTTTGCAGTGAGTTTGTTGGGTTCGGATGAACTTTGAGTTTATGATCAGATCTATCTTTTTATCCATGAAAGTTATTAGAGTCTTCTTTGATCTCTTATATGCGTGATTGCTTATAGCCTCGTATTTCTTCGCCGATATTTGGGTTCTGTTTGGCTAACTTAATCTATTTATCTTGCAATGGAAAGAGGTGCTTTGTGATGGGTTCGATCTTACGGTGCTTGATCCCAGTGACAGAAGGGGAACCGACACGTATGTATCGTTGCTATTATGGATAACAAGATTGGGTCTATTTCTACATAAATTTATCTTGTCTACATCATGTCATCGTTCTTATTGCATTACTCCATTTCTCCATGAACTCAATACACTATATGCATGCTGGATAGCGGTCGATGTGTGGAGTAATAGTAGTAGATGCAGGCACGAGTCGGTTTACTAATCTTGGACGTGATGCCTATATAATGATCACCGCCTGGATATCTTCATGATGGTTGAAGTTCTATCAATTGCCCAACAGTAATTTGTTTACCCACCCTTTGCTATTTTTCTCGAGAGAAGCCACTAGTGAAATCTACGGCCCCCAGGTCTCTTCCTTAATATATTTGCCTTTGCGGTCTTTTTCCTTTGCTTTTATTTTCAGATCTGTTTAACCAAAAATACAAAAATACCTTGCTGCACTTTGTTTTATTTGGCGTTCGATCTATCAAATTTTACAACTCTCTCACGTCCGTTTGCCATTTTCTGGCGCAGTTACCTGAAAGGGATTGAAAACCCTTTTTAACACGTCGTGTTGCGAGTATTTGTTATTTGTGTGCATGTGCTTTTTATGTAGTGTGATACGTCCATTTTGCATCATGTTTTCCTATTGTTATTTATGATGTTTTATCCGTAATAATGCTTTTTGGAGTAATTCTAATGCCTTTTCTCTCATAATATGCAAGGTACACACAAAGAGGGAGAATTTCTGCAGCTGGAAATCTGGACCTAAAAAAGCTACGTCAGGCTACCTATTCTGCACAACGGAGAATTTTTATCAAATATATGATGAATATTGGAGCAAATAACTACTAGAGGTGGCCCATCAGGCGCGCCCTGGTGGGTTGTGTTCACCCAGGCCCACCTCTGGTGCCCATCTTCTGGTATATAGGTCATTTTGACCTAGAAAAAAAAGGAGATGACTTTCGGGACAGAGCACCACCGTCTCGAGGCGGAACTTGGGCAGGAGCACTTTTGCCCTTCAGCGGAGCGATTTCGCCGGGGGAACTTCCCTCCCGAAGGGGGAAATCATCGTCATCATCATCACCAACAACTCTCCCATCTTGGGGAGGGAAATCTCCATCAACATCTTCAATAGCATCATCTCATCTCAAACCCTAGTTCATCTCTTGTGTTCAGTCTTGTTACCGGAACTATAGATTGGTGCTTGTGGGTGACTAGTAGTGTTGATTACATCTTGTAGTTGATTACTATATGGTTTATTTTGTGGAAGATTATATGTTTAGATCCAATATGCTATTTAATAGCCCTCTGATCTTGAGCATGGTTATCATTTGTGAGTAGTTACTTTTGTTCTTGAGGTCACGGGAGAAATCATGTTGCAAGTAATCATGTGACCTTGATATATGTTTGATATTTTAATAGCATGTATGTTGTGATTCCCTTAGTCGTGTCATGTGAATGTTGACTACATGACACTTCACCATATTTGGGCCTAAGGGAATGCATTTTGGAGTAGCAATTAGATGATGGGTTGCGAGAGTGACAGAAACTTAAACCCTCAACCCGTAAGGGACCGATTGGATACAAAAATTTAATGCTATGGTTAGAATTTATTTTTAATACTTTTCTCGTAGTTGCGGATAGTTGCGGGAGGGTTAATCATAAGTAGGAAGTGTGTTCAAGTAAGAATAGCACCTAAGCACCAGTCCACCCACATATCAAATTATCAAAATAGCGAACACAAATCGAACCAACTTGGTGAAAGTGACTAGATGAAATTCCCATGTACCCTCAAGAATGCTTTGCTTATTATAAGACACCGTTTTGGCCTGTCCTTTGCCTTAAAAGGATTGGGCTACTTTGTTGCACTTTTTTTACTACCATTTTTACTTGCTCGTTACAAATTATCTTGCTATCAAACTACTATGCTACTTACAATTTCAGCACTTGCAGACATTACCTTGCTGAAAACTACTTGTCATTTCCTTCTACTCCTCGTTGGGTTCGACACTCTTACATATCGAAAATAGCTACAATTGATCCCCTATACTTGTGGGTCATCAAGGCTATTTTCTGGCGCCGTTGCCGGGGAGTGAAGCGCCTTTGGTAAGGAAACATTTATATAGTGTGCTGGAATTTATTGTCACTTGTTACTATGGAAAACAATCCTTTGAGGGGTTTGTTCGGGGTATCTTCACCTTGATTGGAACCATAATTAGCTACCCCTCAACCCACTGCACCTACTGAAAATACTGAATATGAGATTCCTTTGGGTATGATAGAACAACTGCGAGCTATTCCTTATGCAGGAGCTGGAATCGAACATCCTGATATGCACTTGATATATGTGGAACAAATTTGTAGATTGTTCAAGCTTGCAGGTTTACCCGGAGATGAAGTTATGAATAAGGTTTCCCTTTATTTTTGAAGGGAAAAATCATTGGCATGGTATAGGCTATGCGATGATATTGGATCTTGGAATTCAAATCGATCGAAATTGGAGTTCCACCAAAAAAATTATCCTATGCATCTAGTTCATCGTGATCGGAATTACATATATAATTTTTGGCCTCGTGAAGGAGAAAGTATCGCTCTAGCTCGGGAGAGGCTTAATTCAATGTTATATTCATTCCCCAACCATGAGCTCTCAAGAGAAATTATTATCCAGAACTTTTATACTCGGCTTTCTCATGATGATCAATCCATGCTTGATACTTCTTGTGCTAGTTCTTTTATGAAGAGTAATACTGAATCCCGGTGAGATCTTTTGGAAATAATTAAATGCAACTCTAAAGTTGGGGACTCGACGAAGGTAAATCTTTTATTTACTTCGGGTAAATCTTTTATGAATACCGATGCTTTTAGAAAGTTTAGCACTATATATGGACTTGACTCTGAGATAGTAGCCTCCTTTTGTGGATCATTTGCTACTCATGTTGATCTCCCCAAAGATAAGTGGTTTAAATATCACCCACCTATTAAAGAAGATAAAGAATCGGTACCAATTAAAGAAGAAACCATAATTTATAATGTTGATCCAGTTGTTCCATCTACTTATATTGAGAAACCACCTTTTCCTGTTAGGATAAAGGAACAAGCTAAAGTCTCGACTATGGTTAACAAAAGCTATATTAGAACACATAAACCTGATGAACAAATCAAAGTAGAACATAGTGTTGCTATGATTAAGGATCTCCTGGAAGAAAACGTAGATGGGCATGTTATTTACTTCTGTGAAGAAGCTGCTAGAATTGCCAAACCTGATAAAAAGGATAATCATAGACCTGTTGTTGACATGCCTGTTGTCTCAGTTAAAATAGGAGATCATTGTTATCATGGTTTATGTGACATAGGTGCTAGCGTAAGTGCTATTCCTTACACCTTATATCAAGAAATTATGAATGACATAGCACCCGCAGAGATAGAAGACATAGATGTTACTATTTAACTTGCTAATAGAGACACTATTTCACCAATTGGGATTGTTAGAGATGTTGAAGTGTTGTGTGGGAAAATAAAATACCCTACTCATTTTCTTGTTCTTGGTTCCCCACAATATGACTTTTGTCCCATTATCTTTGGTAGACCTTTCTTGAACACCATTAGTGCTAAAATAGATTGTGAGAAACAAACTGTCGGTGTTAGCTTTGGTGATGAGTCTCATGAGTTTAATTTTTCCAAGTTTAGTAGAAAGCTTCATGAAAAAGAATTGCCTAGTAAGGATGAAATAATTGGTCTTGCTTCTATTGCTGTGCCACCTACAGATCCTTAGAACAATATTTGCTAGGCCATGAAAATGATTTACATATGCATTAGTCCCACTCTATGTAAGCACAAGATTAATATGGAACCTGATGCTATACCCGTTGTTGATCACCAACGTTGGTTAAATCCAAGGAAGTGGTAAGAACGGAAATCTTAAAACTTCTGGAAGCAGGTATAATCTATCCTATAGCTGATAGTAGATGGGTAAGTCATGTTCATTGTGTCCCTAAAAAAGGAGGTATTATTGTTCCTAATGATAAAAATGAACTCATTCCACAAAGAATTGTTACAGGCTATAGAATGGCAACTGATTTTAGAAAATTACACAAATCAACTAGAACAGATCATTACCCTCTGCCTTTTATTGATCAAATTCTAGAAAAATTATCTAAGCACACACACTTTTGCTTCCTTCATGGATATTCTGGTTTTTCCCAAATACCTGTTTATCAACCTAATCAAGAAAATACCACTTTTACTTTCCCTTTTGGAACTCATGCTTATAGAAGTATGCCTTTTGGTTTATGCAATGCACCTGCTACCTTTGAAAGATGTATGACTGTTATATTCTCTGACTTTTGTGAAAAGATTGTTGAGGTTTTCATGGATGACTTCTCTGTTTATGGGAAGTCTTTTGATGATTGTTTAAGCAATCTAGATCGAGTTTTGTAGAGATGCGAGCAAACAAATCTTGTCTTGAATTGGGAGAAGTGCCACTTTATGGTTAATGAAGGCATTGTCTTGGGTCACAAAATTTCTAAAAGGGGTATTGAAGTGGACAAAGCCAAGGTTGATGCAATTGAGAAAATGCCATGTCCTAAAGATATCAAAGGTATTCTTAGTTTGGTAGGTCATGCTGGTTTCTATAGGAGATTTATAAAAGACTTTTCTAAAATTTCTAGGCCTCTTACGAATCTTTTGCAAAAAGATGTTCCTTTTGTTTTTGATGATGATTGTTTAGAAGCCTTCGAAACACTCAAGAAATCCTTGATTTCTGCACCTATTGTTCAACCACCTGAATGGAACTTGCCTTTTGAAATTATGCGTGATGCTAGTGATTATGTTGTTGGTGCTATTCTAGGACAAATAGTTGATAAGAAATTGAATGTTATTCATTATGCTAGTAAAACTCTAGACAATGCTCAAAGAAATTATGCAACTACTAAAAAAGAATTCTTACTAGTGGTGTTTGCTTGTGATCAATTTAGATCTTATATTGTTGATTCAAAAGTGATTGTTCACACCGATCATGCTGCTATTAAATATCTTATGGAAAAGAAAGATGCTAAACCTAGACTTATTCGATGGGTTCTCTTACTACAAGAATTTGATTTACATATCACTGATAGAAAAGGAGCTAAGAACCACGTAGCTGATAACTTGTCTAGGCTTGAAAATGTGCTTGATGAACCACTACCTATTGATGATAGTTTTCCTGATTAGCAGTTAGCTGCAATAAATGTTGCTCATAACACTCCTTGGTATGCTGACTATGCTAATTACATTGTTGCTAAATATTTACCACCTAGCTTTACATATCAAAAAAATAAAAATTCTTCTATGATTTAAGACACTACTTTTGGGATGACCCACATCTTTATAAAGGAGTAGATGGTACTATATTAGACGTTGTGTACCTGAGCATGAACAGGGACAAATCCTACGGAAATGTCACTCTGAAGCTTATGGAGGGCATCATGTTGGAGATAGAACAACACACAGGTATTGCAATCTAGATTTTATTGGCCTACTCTCTTCAATGATGGCCGTAAGTTCGTCTTATCTTGTGATGAATGTCAAAGAATAGGTAATATCGGTAAGCATCAAGAAATGCCTATGAATTATTCACTTGCTGTTGAACCATTTGACATTTCAGGATTTGATTACATGGGACCTTTTCCTTCCTCTAATGGGTATACACAAAAGTTTGGTTGCTGTTGATTATGTTACTAAATGGGTAGAAGCTATTCCAACCAGTAGTGATGATCACAACGCCTCTATTAAAATGCTTAAGGAATTTATTTTCCCAAGGTTTGGAGTCCCTAGATACTTAATAACTGATGGTGGTTCACACTTTATTCATGGTGGTTTCCGTAAAATGCTTGCCAAGTATGATGTTAACCATAGAATTGCATCACCCTATCATCCTCAGTCTAGTGGTCAAGTTGAACTTAGCAATAGAGAAATAAAACTAATTTTGCAAAAGACTGTCAATAGGTCCTAGAAGAATTGTTCTAAGAAATTAGATGATGTACTTTGGGCTTATAGAACAACATATAAAAATCCTATGGGTATGTCTGCTTATAAAATGGTTTATGGAAAAGCTTGTCATTTGCCTCTTGAGTTAGAACATAAAGCATATTGGGCAATCAAAGAACTCAATTATGATTTCAAACTTGCTTGTGAAAAGAGGTTATTTGATATTAGCTCATTAGATGAATGGAGAACCCAAACTTATGAAAATGCAAAATTATTCAAAGAAAAAGTTAAAATATGGCATCATAAAAGAATCCAAAAGCATGAGTTCAAAGTCGGAGAATATGTTCTTTTGTACAACTCTCTTTCCAGACTCTTTGCAGGAAAGGTCCTCTCAAAATGGGAAGGCCCCTATGTCATAGAGGAGGTTTATCGGTGTGGAACTATCAAAATAAATAACGCCGAAGGTACTAACCCGAAGGTTGTGAATGGGCAACGAATAAAACACTATATCTCAGGTACGCCCATTAATGTTGAAAGTAATATTATCCAAACTTTGACACAGAAAGAACACATAAAAGAGTCCTTTTGGAACACTCCAGATCGTGAAAATAAGGAGGTACGTGATACGGTAAGTAAACGGACTCCGAAAAATCCGCAAAAATGTTTTTTTAGTTTTGGAATATTTAGAAAATTTGGAAAATAAGAAACTTCCAAGAAGCGTACCCTGGTGGGCACAAGACACCAGGGCGCGCCTGCCAGGCGCGCCCAGGTGGGTTGTGCCCACCTGGGACACCTCCTGGACTCCGTGTTTCTTTCGTTTGCTTGTCTCCCAAGATAAAAAAAATCTTTATATACCCCCCGAACCTATTGACCATCGTATCGCGGAGAAATCTTCTATTCTCTTTTCTTGCTGTTTTCGGTTAGATCTGTTGAGCCAGGCATCATGTCTTCTTCTTCCTCCAACAACGTGGAAGAGGATGCTTGGTTCATGAAGATCAAGCTGAAGAGAGAAGAGGCCATAGATGTTGTCAAGGGAGATACAAGCAAGGAGGTTCCCGTAGATGAAGTCCCAGTGGTCGAGCAAGCGCTGCCGACAGAGGAAGAAGAAGAGGATATCCTTAAACCCTATTATGCTTACCTTACCCCTACTGAGATTGAAGCCTTTCGGATCATCGAAACGGTTCGTGTTCAGAGTAAGTATCTCACTCGTGAAAATATACTACATCAAGAGCACATCACCCACCTCCGGAGCGCCATCCGTCGATTGGAGAATCTTTTGATCCTTAAGGACAAGATCGCTTCATCACCACCACCTTCTTATTCACCACCAAAGGAAAATTGAGTTTTGGGTATGGGCACTCCCCTTGGCTTCCGCCAAGCTTGGAGGAGGTGCCCCGGTATCGTATCATCCCCGCTATCTTTTTGCCTTTACTTATCTTAGTTCAATATTTTGCTTTAGATGAATAAAAGTTTACTTTAATCCTTTCTTTTTGAGAGTTTGCTTAGTGGTCTATCCTTGTAATCGTGTGCAAGATATATAATAAAGTTTAGTTTGAGTTTTTGCTTTCTTTACTTTCTTGTTCCAATAAAAGGAAAATATATAAATAAACAGAAAGGAAATAAATCAAGAAGATTATATACTAATCTTATGGTAGGTGATGGCACCACATAAGGAAAAGTATAAGTAGAAATTTTTATTAGAGATTGACAAACATAGTATTAGCCAATGATGCAACTCATGACAGAATTAATAAGGGAATAGAAGATTCAAATATAAATATACTATCCTAGAAATATTTTGTGATTGTGAGCCACCATCAAAATATTATATGCCAAAATTGTTGACGTTGGACAAGGAAGACAACTTAACGATTTATGTTTGTTCATATTCACATAGAAGTGATATTGTTGTAGATCCTTTAACATGTGGCGCTTGCCCCCTATCTTTGCTAGCCAAAAATTCCACACTACGTAGAGATACTACTTGTGCATCCAAAAACCCTCAAGTCCAAATCTTATTTTCAAGTGTCCACCATACCTACCTTGGGATTGAGCAAGATCCCTCAAGTAAGTTGTCATCGGTGCAAAAAGGCAATAAAAATTGCTTCTAAATGTGTGAGATCATTTAGTGTAAGAGAAAATTGAGCATTGCACGAACTTGTGATGGTGAAGAATAAAAGCGACATATTGCATATTAAAGGTCGCTATCACAAGGGGCAATGCAGCATGTCGTTCTTTCGCACTAAGGGTTGAGCATACAAAGAAATAAGTGCATGGCAACCTCTGGTTCCCTCTGCGAAGGGCATATCTTTTACTTTTATGTATTTACTTTTATGCAAAGAGTCAAAGTTTTCTTTCTATTCCTTTTTATTTTCTCCTTTGGCAAGCATCATGCGGTGAGGAAAGATCTAGGCACATATGTCCAGTTGAATATGGGTAGCATCTGTTATTATTGTTGACATCACACTTGAGATGAATACGTTGGGAGACAAAACAATAAGCCCCTATCTTTCTATGTGTTTGGTTGAAACGGTTTGCTCTTGTGTATGCAATGAGTGTTAGCAATCATAGAAGACTATATGATGGTTGAGTATGTGGACTTCCCTAGAGGCTCCGATACGTGACCCTTCCTGAAAAGATGATGAATTGTAGTTGCAAAGTTGACTGAGAATATAGTCTGTTGGTTTTTAATAGTGTTTTGCTTTACACTTCGATTGTGTGATGAACTGTTACTTACTCATGAGAAGTCTATGATAAAAACTCTATGATAAGAGTCTTATGTTTAAGTTTGTGTTGGTGTACTAGAGTAGGGGTACCCTAGTATCCCGAACTTGTGCACGGGCAGTCGCAGCACCCCGCGGCAAGGCTTGTCGGGCGACCGCCAAGGTCCTCTGTGTTTCCTTTGCAGCCATTCAAGAAGAAAGTATTCAAGCCAACAAGACAAGACCCCGGCAAGAGGAGCTTGCCGGAAAGGCCAATCAAGGCATCTCAAGGAACTCGCCGCAACGCGCCACGCGTCCCGGCGAGGCCCGGTGAGCGGCAAGCCTCCGGACGCGACAAGGCAACGACCGCGGCAAGGCGTTTGCCGCGGCAAGTTACCACTCCGTACCCACGCTCCAGCACATCCACCAACGTGTCGCTCTGGGGCCTTTCTAGGCGTACGTGGCAGGAGGCTGTGTAGCCGGCGGTACGCGGTGGCAAGCGGCGCTGACAATATTGCCATCGTGGCGAACGGTGGCGTCCCTGACGGTCCCTTTTCTGCACTGTTTGGGCGACGCAGATGGGCATTTAATGCCCTTGTCCCCTGCCGCCATGGTTAGGTATGATACACTGTACAAGTAGGTGTACCAACTGCAACACCTTTCCATTTTTACCCTTGTCTATGTTGCCACCTGTCGGTGACCCCTTGAGCATATAAAAGGAGGCTCATGCGCAACGTAGGAGGGGGGACGAACAGTAGAACACTCACGCTCGGTCTCATTAGCTGCTAGTGCATACTGTAGCACTAAACGCTCCCGAGCAAGAACTCAATACAAACCACAGAGCAGCAGTAGGAGTATTATCTCTCTGGAGAGCTCCGAAGATGGGTAAACTGCTCGTGTGCTCCGCCTCGATCTGCTCTTCGTGCGACCTCCGCCCCCCACCGAACCAAAAGGGGCTCGGTCCCCATAGGTGCTCGTGGATCAGTTTCCCCGACATCTTTGGCGCGCCAGGTAGGGGGCGTCGAGGTTGTGTGAACCTGATCCGGCGTCCACACGAGCTAGATCTTCATCATCTTCATCGACATGCCGCCGAAGAAGAAGGCTTCGGAGGCGGCTTCTCCGTCCGCGACAAATCCACCACCGCCAGAGCAAACGGCTGGTGGGGAAGACGCCGGCGGAAGAACGGGCGTCGGCGAGGGAGATCACGGTGCCGCCAGGTCCAAGGACAAGGCTGCGCAGACCTCGGCGTCCGTACATCCATCGCGCTCATCTCAGGAGGCGCGGAACCGGCAGCGTCATGGTACTCACGGTACCATACGCTCGTTGGACCCAGATCGAGCTGGTGGATCTCGGGATGCTCAAGGCCAGCATGCACGCCAACACGCTGGCACGAGCGAGGCACAGTCGCCTGGACGGGATACTGCTCCTTCTAACATAGTTAGAAGTTCGAGCATATCCCGCTCCACACACCGTTCGCCACCGCTGCCCGCCACTCCATTGGAAGCTTTGGCGCGAGCTCAACAACTCCTAGACTACCCTCCAACGGCGGACAAGATCGACGACTGGAGGGCCACCATCCAGAGTCTCATCGGCTTCGCCAACGGCAACACTCCACGGCAGCCGAGTACATCGCAGCCGTGGCGAGTCAGCCAGGCACGACCCGATGGCGACAAGACCGGTGGGGGTGCAACCGCCGCGCACTCCCCGCCGCGAAGGCCAAGATCGCCACCTCACCGGATCCACCTCGACAGTGACTCCACCGCATCGTCAGATCCGCGAGCTCGTCGCGATCAGCGCCAAGTTCTTCGCGAACGACAGCAAGAAGACGCTCGTACTCGCATCGAGCGCCGAAGGGAAGCGCGGCGTCAATCAGACCAGCGCGCTGGGCCCTCTGTCGACATGCATGCGCCAGGGGAACCAGGCGACTTGCCATACATGGTAGGTTGCCCTGCGTTTACCCGTGAGCTGCGGCAAGTCCAGTGGCCCAGCACAAAGTATTTCAAGCCAGACGTACCAGAGAAGTACGACGGCAAGTCGCATCCGTCGGAATTCCTCAGCATCTACGCCATCGCGGTGCAAGCTGCTGGGGGACATGACGACAAGATCCTTGCCAACTACTTCCCGCTAGTGCTCAAGCCCAACGTCAGGTCCTGGCTCATGCACTTGCCGGACAACTCCATATCCTCCTGGGCAGACCTATGCCATCAGTTTGTCGGCGCCTTCACAGGCGGCCACAAACCTCATGGCCAAGAGAGTGACCTTCATCTGCTCGCCCAGAAGGAAGGAGAGCCCCTGCGCAAGTACATTCAGAGGTTCAGCCGTGTACAGCGCAACATCCCGGATGTCCACCCTGTTGCGGTTATCAGCGCGTTCCATCAGAACGTGCGCAACCGTAGGATGCGGGAGGAGATGGCGATGTGCAAGATCAGAGACGTCAGCGAGCTGTATGCCCTGGCCGACAAGTGTGCACGTGCTGAGGAAGGGAGGAAACTCCCCGGAGAGGATACAGGAGCAGGAGGATCTGACAGCGAGGATGCTGCCCCGGCAAAGAAAAGCCGGCGGCGGAACAACAGGAAGAGGAAAGGCAAAGATGTGCTAGTTGTTGAGCAGTCCGACAACGAAGGTGGCGCCAAGAAAGACAAAGCTGGTAGCTCCGGCAAGGAGGTTGCTGCATGCGCCAACTGCCAGGCTGTGGCGATCGCCGACAAGCAGGACGGCACCAACAAACAGTACTGCAAGATCCACCGCACCAAGGGCCATGACCTCCAGAGCTGCAAGAAGGTCGAGCAGCTTGTCGAGCTGCAAAAGGCCGAGTACGAGCGACGCGACAAGGAGAAAGCCCAAGGAGGTGCTGGAGGATCCGGCATGAAGCGCCCCGGCCGGGGAGGATGCCGCGGCAAGGCCAAGCAGCGGCAAGGAGACAGACCTCCCCGCGGCCGCGACAAGGATGAAGATGACGACGACGACGAAGACATGGATGATGATGAAACCAGTGAGCAGGAGTTCCAGAAAGCCACAGATGTCTTGTGCGTTGACGGCGGTGCTTCTCTGCATACTTCACACCGCCAACTCAAGCAGTGGGTGCGAGAAGTCAATGCGGCAGAACCACCCGTTGAGTCACGCAAGCTTCTGAAATGGTCCAACACGCCTATCATCTTTGATATTGAGGACCACCCTGATCTCACAACTGCTGTCAGGTGCTTGCCGATGTTGGTTTCACCAACTATCTGCAACCTCAAGGTCACTAAGATGCTAGTTGACGGCGGGGCCGACTTGAACCTGATCTCCTCCGTTGTGCTTAGGAAACTCCAGGTCCTTGACAGCGAGCTCGAAGAAACCGGCACATTCCAAGGAATCAACCCAAGAAGGAGCAAGCCGAAGGGGAAGATCACGTTGCCGGTGACATTTGGCAGCGAGTTGAACTTCAGAACTGAGAGGGTCACTTTTGACGTCGCCGATTTTCCATTGCCTTACAATGGGATTCTCGGCCGTCCAGCGCTCGCCAAGTTCATGGCGGCCTCTCACTATGCGTATAACATGCTGAAGTTGCCAGGCCCGATAAGTGTCATCTCTGTCCCTGGCGACAAGAAGGATGCTCTTATCTGTGCCGACAAGATTTATCGGGAAGCGGCAGCCGCAACAGGTCGCAAGCCACTTGCCGCCGAAGCTCCCCGGGGGAAGAAGAAGACCAAGTCCAGCAAGAGTTCTGACGCCCACTACGGCAAACGCACCTCTTCGTAGTGCTGCGCTACCGTCCAGGACGCACCATCGAGCTCCACCGGCAAGTGTAAGAAGACAATGGCAGCTGCGCCAAAGACTAAGAAGGTATCCGCCAAGGAGGACGGCACTGGTGGTACTTTTACCATCAGTGCCACTCTCGACCCTAAATAGGAAAGCGCGCTCGTTGCTTTCCTGCGGGTGAATGTTGATGTGTTTGCGTGGCAACCGTCTGACATCCCCGGTGTTCCCAGGAAAGTAATTGAGCACCACCTTGCCGTCTGTCCTCATGCGCGGCCCGTCAAGCAGAAAGTCAGAAAGCAAGCAGTGGAGCGCCAAGAATTCATCGCAGAAGAGATCAAGAAGTTGGAAGCAGCAGACCTTGTCAGAGGAGTGCTCCATCCTACGTGGTTGGCCAATCTTGTAGTCGTGCGCAAGGCAAACGGGAAATGGAGGCTTTGTATCGACTTTACCGATGTTAATAAAGCTTTTCCCAAAGACCCATTTCCCTTGCCGCGCATTGACCAGATTGTAGACTCCACGGCCGGATGTGACTTGCTTTCATTTCTTGATGCATACTCAGGATACCATCAGATCTTCATGGCAAAGAGGATGAGGAGAAAACCACATTCATCACTCCATGTGGCACATACTGCTTCATACGGATGCCTTTCGGTTTAAAGAATGCTGGTTCAACATTCGCAAGGGTAGTCCATACCGCTTTTGAGCCACAAATACACAGGAATGTGGAGGCCTACATGGATGACATAGTGGTCAAGAGCAAGGACAAAGCAACTCTGATTCAAGATTTAGACGAGACTTTTGCAAATCTATGCAAGATCAGCCTCAAGCTCAACCCCGAGAAGTGTGTGTTTGGAGTCCCTTCCGGCAAGCTTCTCGGGTTCTTCGTGTCTCAGAGGGGAATTGAAGCCAATCCCGACAAGATCAAGGCCATTGAGCAGATTGAAGCACCAAAGCGCGTCAAGGATGTGCGAAGACTTGCCGGTTGCGTGGCAGCTCTCAGCAGGTTTATCTCTAAGTCTGCTGAGCGCGCCCTGCCGTTTTTCAAAATATTGAAAAAGAGAGGTCCAATGAAATGGACTTCGGAAGCGGAGGCTGCGCTGCAGGACTTGAAGAGATACATGTCCTCCACTCCAATACTTGTCGCACCTAAGCCACAAGAGAAGTTGCTGCTGTATCTGGCGGCAACCAATCAAGTGGTTAGTGCTGCGTTAGTACCGGAGAGGGAGGCAGATGATGAGCCAGCAACCACGGCGGGCACATCCAGCGACAAGCAGGGGGCTTCCCCGACAAGCTCTAGTCCCGACAAAGATGGATCTGCGCAGGCGCGGGAGGAGATACAGAAGAGAATGCTGCAGCGCCCAATTTACTTTGTCAGTTCCTTCTAGAGGGGGCTAGGTCAAGGTACTCTGGCGTGCAGAAATTGCTTTTCGGCCTTCTCATGGCCTTGAGAAAGCTGCGCCATTATTTCCAAGCACACGAGATCACAGTTGTCACTCGCTTTCCGCTGAAGAGGATACTGCAGAATCCAGAAGCAACAGGCATGATTGTTGAGTGGGCGCTGGAACTATCAAGCTTTGGCCTCAAGTTTGAGAGCACTTCAACTATCCAAAGCAGAGCATTGGCAGAATTCATAGCAGAGTGGACGCCAACGCCCGACGAAGAAATTCCAGAAATGAGCATCCCCGTCAAGGAGGCAAGCAAAGAGTGGCTGATGTACTTTGATGGTGCCTTCTCGCTGCAAGGCGCCGGTGCTGGCGTGCTGCTTATCGCACCCACCGGAGAGCACCTCAAGTACATAGTCCAGATGCACTTTCCCAAGGAGCAAGCAACAAACAATACTACAGAGTATGAAGGTTTGCTTGTCGGTCTTAAGATCGCGGCAGACCTTGGGATCAAGAAGCTCATCGTCAGGGGTGACTCGCAGCTTGTCGTCCGCCAAGTGAATAAGAGTTATCAGAGTCCGTTGATGGAAGCTTACGTTGATGAAGTAAGGAAGCTAGAAGAGCACTTTGTCATCCTACAGATGGAACATGTTCCAAGAGCTCAGAACGACATTGCCGATGGCCTGTCAAAGTGCGCAGCACTTAAGTTACCTGTGGAACCAGGGATCTTTGTGCTCAAGCTGACTCAACCGTCTGTGACGCCATCAACTGGACGGAGCAAGAAGAGGAAGTTAATTTCTGGTGACTATTTTCCGGCAGAGCTTCCCGAAGCCGCCGCCAAGAAGGTCCCCAAGGTCAACACCAAGAGTGCTGGGGAGCAGTCTACTCCGGCAAACCCCAGGGTTTGTTTCGTTGAAGCAGACGCTTCCGACAAGTTTTGCTCCGGCAAGCTTGTCGGGGAACGTCAAGCTCCGGCTGAGCCGCAGTTTCTCGCCGTAGAAGCGGATGTTCCCACACCAGCAGATGTGCCTTTAGTCCTTGTTGTCGAGCGACAAGCTCCAGCATGGGCACGACAGATTGTCTGTTTCCTTCAGACAGGAGAACTTCCCGAAGAGCAAGAAGAAGCGGAAAGAGTAGCCCGACAGTCTAGTATGTACCAGTTTGTCGACAACACACTGTACAGAAGAAGACTCAATGGGGTGAAATTGAAGTGTATTCACCGGGAACACGGACAAAAGCTGTTGGCAGAGATACATGGAGGCATATGTGGTCACCACATTGGCGCAAGAGCACTTGCCGGCAAAGCTTTCCGGCAAGGTTTCTTTTGGCCGACAGCCCTCCAGGATGCGACTGCACAAGTAACCAAGTGTGAAGCGTGCCAGTTTCATTCCAAGCAGATACACCAGCCAGCTCAATCTCTCCAGACGATCCCTTTATCTTGGCCATTTTCGGTCTGGGGGCTCGACATCCTCGGCGCCTTCCCCCGAGCAGTCGGGGGCTTTGAGTACTTGTACGTCGCAATCGACAAGTTCACAAAGTGGCCGGAAGTGGAAGCAGTGAGGAAGGTGACGGCATAGTCAGCAGTCAAGTTCTTCAGGTCGATTGTTTGCCGCTTCGGGATCCCTAACAGGGTCATCACCGACAACGGTACGCAATTCACGAGCCGCACCTTCATGCAGTACGTCCAAGATCTTGGCGCCAAGGTCTGCTTCGCTTCTGTTGCTCACCCCAGAAGCAACAGTCAAGCGGAGAGGGCAAATGCTGAAGTGCTGCGTGGGCTCAAGACCAGGACTTTCGACAGGCTGTACAAGTGCGGAAGAAACTGGATTGAGGAGCTGTCGGTGGTTCTTTGGTCGATCAGGACGAGCCAAATCGAGCCACTGGCCAGACACCTTTCGCTCTAGTCTACGGAGCAGAGGCAGTTCTCCCCACGGAACTCGTATACGGGTCACCTCGAGTGCTCTCTTATGATGAGCTTGAGCAAGAGCAGCTGCGACAAGATGACGCGCTGCTCCTTGAGGAAGACCGTCTTCAGGCTGTTGTACGAGCTGCTCGCTACCAGCAAGCTTTGCGCCGCAACCATAGCCGCAAAGTTAACGCCCGAAGTCTCGAGGAAGGCGACCTTGTTCTTCGGCGCGTTCAGTCCGCCAAGAATTCCAACAAGTTGACGCCGAAGTGGGATGGCCCTTACCGGGTGAAACGAGTCACTAGGCCTGGCGCTGTCCGCCTTGAGACCGAAGATGGCATTCCAGTGAGCAACTCCTGGAACATTGAGCATCTTCGTAAGTTTTACCCGTAAGGCGCGGTTGTCGGACCCTGTTCCGGAAACCACCTTTTGTACAAGTCTTGCCGCTGTTGCATGTAATCCTTTGTACAAAGCCAGGCGCAGACCCTGTGCATAAATAAAGCTCATGTGCTCCGCACATCTTGTCAATTTCATGCTTTTTATTTTTTGCATGAGTTATCTGACACTTTGTGCGGCGCCAACCCCCGGTAAGCAATAACAAGCCATAAGGCTCCATGTCTTTATTTTCTCTTCTCTCTTTTTTCTCAAGGAAAGGAAGGTTCCCTCGCCCACAAGTTTGTCGGGGGGGGGGGAAGTATAAGATAATGGTATGGACCAGGCGTCGTTCAATAAAGTTTCGTCTTGCCGGAAAGCAAACAACAGAAAAGCTAAGTTGCCAAAGTTTGAGCAATCAGATTTTTTAAAATTTTAAGTTATCTTCCTTGAACGACCATGCTTTGTATGGAAAACCTTTGCGCGAAGGAACCAGCTCGTGGCTAGTCGCGCCCTTACTTTGTTTCGAGCCTGCTCAACAACTTAAGTGAGCTGCGACTAGTTGTGACAAGGTTTCTTGTCGGTAACGGCACCGCCAGCAGGCTGCCGACGTTCCGCACTCAGCGCTCGCGGCAAAGGTGCCTGTGCCGGCAAGTTCCCTAAAAGCGTAGGGCAAAAACATACAAAGGAAGGAATCGAGCAAAGGAAATAACATTGCAATCACTACCCAAAATAGAGTTATATTACAAGATAGCTTGTCACGGCTCTGACAGATTGTTTTCATAACATGACCAGCAATGACAAGAAAAGAAGAAAACGGGCGGCCTAGTCTACACGATCGCCCTCAACCCTCTTGATCCCGCTCACCTTGTCCACAATGGGTGCGACAAGGGCCTTGAGTGCCTCCATATCAGCTTCCGGCGGCAAGGTCCTGAGGACGTTGGTGAGGTTGAGGCCCGAGTTGCGGAAGGCCACCTTCACCAACACTTTTTGAAGAGCTCCCGCGCAGATCTTGCGCGACTCGTCGGCCAGCTGCTTTGGGATCCTCTCCCATAGTCGCAGGAGGGCCGTCGCCACGCCTTTGAAGAACAAAGTGAGCTTGGCGCTGGATTGGAGGTTCTCATCGGAGGGATACCCGAGATCCTCCATCCCCAGCTGCGCCAGCTCCCTGTCAATATCTGCGGCAGCATTCACAAGACTCTCCGTCCAGTGCTCCACAGTCTCCCTGAAAGTGTTCTGGGTGACAGCGATACTCTCCAGCAGCGCCTTGTCGGCCTTAATCTCCTCCTTCAAGGCCACCTCCTGCTCCCTGGCGCCGTCCAGCGTCTTGGTCAAAGTGGTCAGCTTCAACTCAAGATCTGCGTTGGAGTCCTTGGCGGCGCTGAGCTCCTTGTCCTTCTTGGCGAGGCGGGCCTGCAGCTTTGAGTGGCTGTGGGCGTCCTTCTCCCGCTCACGCTTGAGCGCGGCAAGCTCCTCGCCGCTCGCCTTGAGATCGGCCTCCAGCTGCGCCACCTTCGTCTCTAGCTCCTTCTTGGCGGCCTCGGCAGCTGCAGCAGCGTCCTCCGCTTGCTTGATAGCTCCGCTGAGTGTTCGCTCGCGCGCGGCGAGCTCCTCCTCGTGGCTATCAAGGTTGACCTTCCGCTGCGCCAGCTCGCCCTCCTGCGCAGACAGCTTCTCAGCGGCGAGCCGTTGCTCCTCTTCGACGTCAGCCTTCTCGAGGAGGAAGGCCTTCTGCTCTTCATCGAGCCGCTCCCGCTCCTCCGCCAGAGACCGGAGAGCTGCCTGGTTGATACCTCGGAGCTCCTCCGCGCGCTTCTCAATATCTGCTCCCTCCTTTGCGGCAAGCGCTTCGCGGGATTCCAGCTTGGCTTGCCGGGCGCGGTAGAGCGACAACAACTTCGGCAACAGCTGCTCCTCCTCGGGCTCGTTGCTACTGCTACTTGGCGCGTCAACCAGCGTCAACCCAGCGGAGGCGAGCACCTCCACGTCAAAGCTATCTCCATTGACCGGCGCCCTGGACCTTGACGCCCAGGGGAGGTTGATGAGGACGCCATCGCCGGCCTTCAAGTAGACGCCTGGCTGAGGCTCCTCGGAGCCTGGCGCCACGGCAGCGGCGGAAGGGTCGGCAGTCGGCGTAGCACCTGGCGCTCCTGCAGCCTCAGGGCCGTCAGTGCGATCGCCAGACCCCTCGTCAGCTGCTGTGGCGGCAGCCTTGGTGGCCTCTTCGCCGGCGGGATCATCAGCGCCGGCCGCTTCTTCAGTGGCAGCGGCGTCGTCGACAGCAACCTCGGTCTCCATCGGCTCCGCAGCAGATGGATTTGATGGCCGAAAAAGGAAGAAAAGTCAAGGAAATATCCAAAAAGAAGATCAAATGAAGACGAACCCAATGGGAGTTTCGAAGCAAGGGGTTTACCTGTACCGGGCTCTACGGTTGTGGTCTCCGCCGCCGGGGGGCCTCCGGTGCTGTCCCTTGCCGGAGACTCCTCCCTTGCCGGAGAATCCCCCCTTCCGGAGACCTCTCCCTTGTCGGAGGATTCTCCCTTGCCGGAGAACTCTCCCTTGGCGGTGTAGTCGAAGCAGATGGCATGTCAGGGGCGGTCTCCGGACGCTCCTGGTGGGGCTGCTCTGCTCCTACACCAACCAACAATCAGATATCGGCAAACAGAGAGTATCCATGCGCGCCTAATAGCAGGAAGCAAACCATATACTTACGCTGGGGGCTGCTCTGAAGAACAGTTGCCGGGTCCGGCAAGTTTGTCTCGGGCGCACCCCCTGCTGACACGGTGGGGTCGTCCTCGATGACAATCACCGGGACCTTGGCTCTCTTTGCCGCTCTCTAGGCTAGAGTCCTAAAAAGGAATATGTTCAGAGTAAAGCAAATGAGATACAGGACAAAACAACAAGAATTGAAGAAATACAAGTACAACAAGAATCTTACTCTTCTTCTTCCTCGTCGGAACTGAGCGCGGAGAAGTCAAAGCCTGGCTCACCTCCGGCGCGAGGAGGCGGAGGAGTAGGATCCCTTGGCCGCTTGGCGGGAGCTGGAGCGGCGTACCGGGAGGACCCCGCTCCAGTTGCTGCAGCGGCGTGAGGTGCTTCCGCGGCAACAGAACTTGCCGCGGTGGAGCGTGTCGTGCGGTGCGGCGGGGGTTGACTCGTTTGCCGCTCCGCTACACCCCCGGCCTTGCGGAGACGCCTTCTTGGTGGAGCCGGGGGCTCTGCTTGCGGCAACCTGCTCGAAGATGAAGAGGAAGAGGAGCCGATCTCCAACGAGCCGCTCGTATCCTCGGCGGGCCCGCTCGGCCCGACGTCATGCCTGGCAGGCTTTTCCTCGCCGGCAAGCCCCTCCCGCTCGGCAAGGCTTGCCGCCTCTGCTGCCTCTGCCTCCTCCACGGTGAACCCAAACTCGCCCGTGGCTGCGGCTGCCGCCGCCTCTTCCAGCCTAGTGGCGATGCGCTTGATCTCCTCATCGGTGGTGTCCCGGGTGAGGCCTTTCTGCTCGTCGGAGCGGATCGGCACTTCCACTAAGCCATCAAAGAACGCCTACACGACGTCGTCTGCAGGCTCTATCCAAGCTGGGTCAATTCCATGCGAGTCGCACAGCGGCATCATTGCACGGATGCGGTCGAGCGAGGAGTTGTTGCATAGCGGAACGATGCCCCTCGGCACCCTGAATACTTCGGGATGCTGAGGGTCGTACTTGAACAGCTCCTGGAGCATCGCGTTGAGCTCCATAACAGTGAAGTTGAAGTTGAGGCCCGGACGCAGCCTCATGATATCCGCCGCGTTCTTGAAGTCCCAGGCAGGTCTCCTCCTCTCCTGCAGGGGGGCGATGCAGCGGCGAAGGAAATCTGCGCCAACTGCGCCTACAGTGAGCCCGGCAAGCCTGAGGCGTTGGATCCGGGCGACGGCAATCTTCAGCCTGTCGTCTTACGGGGCCACGTTGCTCCAATCGCTGGCGCGAACTACTGGAGTTTGGCGCCGGGCGGTAAACGGCTGCGGGTTCTCCTCGACAATCCAGCACCAATCCGCCCTCCATTCCTCCCACTTGCTGCAGAACTCTCCCTCCAGATAAGCATCCTTCTTGCCTGCTTTTGAGATCCAGGCGATTCCGCCGGATAAAGGTTCTCCTTTCTCAACTCGGCGCGAAAAGAAGTGGCGGAAAAGGGCTACATTTGGGTGGACTCCGACAAAGTTTTCGCAGAGATGTGCGAAAACTGCCATGGTCAGGACATCATTGGGGGTGAAGTCAAGGAGGCGGAGCCCGTAGGTGTTCATAATGTCGCAGAAGAACTCAGAGAAAGGCGGGCAGAGCCCGCAGTAGAAGAACAAGGCGAAGAAAGGGTACCCAGTTGGAGCCATTTTCCAAGCGGTGGCTGGAAGTACCTTCGTGATCGGGTGTGCACGCGTCTTCGTCGACCAGAAGAGGTAGTAGTACTTCCTCAGATCCCCCGCGGTAAGCTTGGGGGGAAGATTGCCCGCTCCTTCCGCAGCGCCGCGAGCCGCTGCGCCTCGGCCGACTTCACGACCTTCCCCTTATCGGCTTTCGGAGCCATGGCGGAAGTGGTGAGGGAGGTCGATGGCGTGGATGGTGCTGGTGGCGATGGGGGGCGGAGCGCTGCTCTCTTTCGGCTTTGGGAAGAAGGGGAGTGGAGGAGATTTTCGAGGATGGAATAGCAACGGGCAGATGGGTGAACTGCCCCTGTTTCCCCTGCTTATAAGGAGGGAGGGGGCGGACGTTTCACCTTTCGGAATAAAGAAACCACCCACGATCCCTCCCACGACGCCGCAATCGACGCGTGTCGTTCGGGGAGGGCGCGGTGGATACAGAATAAGATACGGCGTGCCCCAGGCTACGCGTGCCCTATTTTGGGCCTGGCCCAACAGCGCTCGGCACCGTGTATGGCCAAGGCCCGGGGGCTCCTGTCGGTGTACTAGAGTAGGGGTACCCTAGTATCCCGAACTTGTGCACCGTGTATCCCGAACTTGATGTGTTATTCTCACGATCAGTGTTTATTCACTTGTCATTGCATGAGATTAAGGCAAAGGTATTAGGGATGCCCAGTCCCGAAATGAAAAATGAATTTATTTTATGTTGTCAAATAATAAATTCCTTGGAGTGTTGGTATGGAGGGCACCCGCGGATACGGTTAGCCATGGAAAGTGAAAGTATGGTTAAAAAAGGAATAAACTTTATTTTATGTTTGGGAACTACCTATGATATTTCTAGCATGGAAAGTGTTTTGAGCTCTAAGTTATTTTCGTTGGTGGGAAAAGTATGCCTCCCAAAATGTTTTTATCTCTCAATTTTCGCTTTGAGCTCTGGCACCTCTACAAATCCCTACTTCCCTCTGTGATGGCCCTTTCTTTTACTTTATGCAATTTTTATTTTTATTTGAGTCTCCATCTTCTCTTATAAAGAACCAACTAGGGGGGCGCTATGATCATACTTGAGCATTGGGTGTAGCTAATATGCGAGTGTGTTTCATGAATGGATCAATGATTGAGCATGATGAGCTAAGGATAACTTACTTCAGCGTTGATATTTTGAAAGACATGGTTGCTTGTTGTAATGCTTGAGTATTTAAGTCTCATGTCAAAACTAGACTATTGCTTTGAACCATATAAAAGTCCAAATGTCCATGCTATAAAGATAAGAATATGAGATGACATGTTAGGCTGCATTCCACATCAAAAATTCTGTTTTTATCATTTACCTACTTGAGGACGAGCAGGAATTAAGCTTGGGGATGCTGATACGTCTCCAACATATATATATAATTTTTGATTGTTCCATGCTATTATATTATCATTCTTGGATGTTTTATAGTCATTTTATAGTCATTTTATAGTCATTTTATTTCATTTTATATCATTTTTTGGTACTAACCTATTGACATAGTGCCAAGTGCCAGTTGTTGTTTTCTGCATGTTTTTTACATCGTCGAAAATCAATACCAAATGGAGTCCAAACGTAGCGAAATTTTTTGTGGATTCTTTTGGACTAAAAGAGATCCAATGGGGCAAAGAGGTGCCTGGGGGTGCTCCGAGGGGAGCACAACCCACCAGGGCGCCTTGAGGCCCAGGTGCGCCCTGGTGGGTTGTGTCCACCTCGGTTGCCTCCCGAACCGACTCTTTGCTCTATAAATACCCCAATAATCCAGAAACCCTAGGGGAGTCGATGAAAATCAATTCCAGCCACCGCAGGGTACAGAACCACCAGATCCAATCTAGACACCATCACGGAGGGGTTCATCATGCCCATTGGTGCCTCTCCGATGGTGCGTGAGTAGTCTTTTGTAGACCTTTGGGTCCGTAGTTAGTAGGTAGATGGTTTCCTCTCTCTTGTTTGATTCACAATACAATGGTCTCTTGGCGATCCATATGATGTAACTCTTTTTGCGGTCTGTTTGTTGGGATCGGATGAACTTTTAGTTTATGATCAGATCTATCTTTTTATCCATGAAAGTTATTTGAGTCTTCTTTGATCTCTTATATGCATGATTGCTTATAGCCTCGCATTTTTTCTCCGATATTTGGGTTCTGTTTTGCCAACTTGATCTATTTATCTTGCAATGAGAAGAGGTGCTTTGTGATGGGTTCGATCTTACGGTGCTTGATCCCAGTGACAGAAGGGGAACCGACAGGTATGTATCGTTGCTATTAAGGATATCAAGATAGGGCCTATTTCTACATAAATAGATCTTGTCTAATCTTGGACGTGACGCCTATATAATGATCATTGCCTGGATATCGTCATGATTATTTGAAGTTCTATCAATTTCTCAACAGTAATTTGTTTACCCACCGTTTGCTATTTTTCTCGAGGGAAGCCACTAGTGAAATCTACGGCCCCGAGTCTCTTTTTTAATATATTTGCCTTTGCGATCTATTTTCCTTTGCTTTTATTTTCAGATCTATTAAACCGAAAATACAAAATACCTTGCTGCACTTTATTTTATTTGGCATTCGATCTATCAAATTATTACAACTCTCTCACGTCCGTTTGCCAATTTCTGGCGCCGTTACCCGAAAGGAATTGACAACCCCTTTAACACGTCGGGTTGCGAGTGTTTGTTATTTGTGTGCAGGTGCTGTTTACGTAGTGTTTCTTTGTTCTCCTACTGTTTCGATAACCTTGGTCTCATAAGTGAGAGAAATACCTACCGTCATTGTGTTGCATTATCCCTTCCTCTTTGGGGAAATACCGACATAGTCTAGCAGACATCAATCACTCCCGGATCACGAACGAAACCATCTCGATGGTTTCAGCAACTTCACCGTCATAACTAGTGCCACAAGTATTCACTACAAAAAAAGACACATCCGTGACATTTTGGGTCGAACGATTTTTTTCTGTCATACATATGAAACTTCTATGACGATAATTGTGACAAAAACCGGTATCATCATAGATGTGGTGGGCTCCTACTTCTATGACAAAAAATCATGACACAAAATGGGCTTTTCGTCCTGGGCGGGCCGGAGACGCATCTGCATGACATTCTTTGGGCCGTCCATGACGGAAAAAACCGTGGTAGAAGCGAGGGGGAGGAAAATTTCGGGGAGTTCCCGGTTATGGTGGGAGGACGGGGGCCGAGCGATGCGCGTTTCTCTCGTACACGTACGCGCGTGTGTATGCGAGGCATTGGATCTAACTGAACCCGAGCGAGGCGTTGGGCTCTAACTGAAGCATAGCGATTGCACTGCGGGCTACGCGTTACTAAACCCGAGTGATCAATTGATGGCTGTTAACTGAACCCGATCGAGCGATTCCTTCGCTACTGCTGCTAACTGAAGCCGATCGATGCTGCCTCTAGATGAACAGTGAGCGTTGCGGGGGGGGGTTGGATGAACAGTTCCCGGTGGGGGTGGATGAACAGGACCCCGTGGTGTTGCCTCTGGATGAACAGTACCCCGATCGATCGAGCCGGTTGGGGCTGGATGAACAGGACCCCGTGGAGGGCTGGATGAATAGGACCACCCCGTGGAGGGCAGGATGAACAGTAGCCCGTGGAGGGGTGGTTGAACAGGAGCCCGTGGAGAGGGCTAGTTGAACAGTAGCCGGTGGAGTAGCACGCGGTGGAGGCTGGATGAACAGGAGCCCGTGGATGAACAGTCGCAGGTGGAGGCTAGAGGAGGTCGACGGTGGATAAATAGTAGCCCGTGGAGGCTGGAGGGGGTTGACGGTGGAGATGAACAGTATCCCGTGGAGTCCAGTTTTGCGGTACGCCACACCCCTCCCGATGAACAGGACCCCGTCTCGACCATACCGCTCCAACACAAGTCCGTTTCCTCCGTTTTGCGGTACGCCACACCCCTCCCGACGAACAGGACCCCCGTTTCGACCGTAGCGCTCCAACACAAGTCCATTTGCTCCGTTTTGCGGTACGCCACACCCCTCCCGATCAACAGGACCCCCATTTCGATTGTAGGAGGTCTGTTTCCTCCGTTTTGCGGTACGCCAGACCCCTCCCGATGAACATGATCCCGTTTCGAATGTGGTCGGTCGAACACAAGGTCGTTTCCTCCGTTCTGCGCTACGCCAGGCCTCGTTTCCATCGCCTGTTCCGTCCAAGCCCTCCTGATGAACACGACGCATTATGTTGCCTCCCAATGAACACGAGCATTCCGTTGCCTCCCCATGAACACGACAACGACGCTGTTTCTCCGTTCTGACCCAGCCATGTACACGAGCCCTCGCCATACGTATGCGCGAGTAGGCGTCTGAGACCCCGCCCGTACGTACACATACGTGGCCGTATTTTTTTTCTTGCACCCTGGCCGCTGGACGTAGGTGTACATGCTACGTGCGCGCCTCTACTATGACACGTGCGCACCTCTACTTCGACCAGTATATATGTACGTACACGTTCACGACCAGAATGACAACGCTACGTACGCTTCGACCAGGTGGGTCCCGACTATCAGGCACTTCCTTGCGTGCGAAGATGTAGCTGGTGGGTCCCAGCAGTCAGGGGGAAACGTTTTTTTCGCGAAACACAGTGGCCCGTCCGATGGGTCCCAGCTGTCAGGTGGAGGAATCATTATTTTCCGCGTAAAAAGGAGGCACTTCCTTGCTGCGGCCGTGAACCCAGCTGTCAGCCTCTCCACGTACAGTCCACGTCCGATGGAAGTCGTTCCTTGACCACGTTGACCAGGCCGCGCTGAGAGCACCAGGGCGGTGGACGGCGGTGAGGCCTAGGAAGGGGACGACAGGGAGCCAGGGAAGACGCGGCAGTGGAAGCCCACGCGGAGAGGAGTACGAGGGTTCACTGGTTCGGCTGCGGTGTGAGGCTGCCGTCGCCGCATGGCCTGGCCAGTGGTGGGAATAGTAGGGGGCGGTGAGGCCTCCGCGGCAGCACAGCCGGCCATGGGAGGTAGGAGCATGCGGCACGACCGGCACTGCTTTGGGCGGCTGGAGCAAGAAGACCAGAGGTTGAAGAAGCACTACGGCCGTTGGATGGACATCATACGGTCACTCGAGCTAGAATCGTTCATATTGACTAAAGTTGACAAAGGCCCCCGTCCTGGTCAACTTAGTAGGCCCACAAGTCAGCCTCCCACCATGGTGGGTCCCAGCTAGCAGAGGGAGTATTCATTTTTTTTGTGCGTAATAAGGAGGCACTTTCGGTGGGTCCGAGCTGACAGCGGGGGGAACATTTTTTTCGCGAAACACGCTGGCCAGTCCGGTGGATCCCAGCAGTCAGGGAGGAAACGTTTTTTTCGCGAAATAAGGTGGCCCTTCCGGTGGGTCCCTGCTGTCAGGTGGAGGAATAAGTATTTTGCTCGTAATAAGGAGGCACTTCCTTGCGGCCGCCTGGACCCAGCTGCTAGCCTCTCCACGTACAGTACTCTTCCGATGGAAGTCGGTCGTTGACCACGCCGCGCAGAGAGCACCAGGGCGGTGGACGACGGCAAGGACTAGGAAGGGGACGACTCGGAGCCGGGGAAGACGCAGTAGTGGATGCCCATGCGAAGAGGAGTACGAGGGTTCACTGGTTCGGCTGCGGTGTGAGGCTGCTGTCGTCGCAGAATAACAGGGGGTGTGGGTGAGTAGAGGGATGGCCTGGCCAGCGGTGGGAGTAGTAGGGGGCATAGAGGCCTCCGCGGCATCACAGCCGGCCACAGGAGGCAGGAGCACGCGGCACGACCGACGCTGGTTTGGGCGGCTGGAGCAAGAAGACCAGAGGTTGAAGAAGCACTACGGCCGTTGGATGAACATCGTAAGGTAACAGGAGCTAGAATCGTTCATATTGACTAAGTTGACAAAGCCCTCTATCCCTGTCAACTTGGTAGGCCCACAAGTCAGCCTCCCACTATGCTGGGTTCCAGCTGGCAGGGGGAATATTTATTTTGTTGTGCGTAATAAGGAGGCACTTCCTTGCGTGCAAAGATAGCTGGTGTGTCCGACAAGTCAGCGGGGGGCACGTTATTTCGCGAAATACAGAGGCCCTTCCGGTGGGTCCCAGATGTCAGGTGGAGGAATCATTATTTTGCGCGTAATAAGGAGGCATTTCCTTGTGTGCGGCTGTGGACCCAGCTGTCAGTCTTTCCACGCACAATCTACTTCCGATGGTGTCGTTCGTTGACCACGTTGACCACGCCGCGCCGAGCACATTCAAGGTGGTGGATGACGGCGAGGCCCCGGACAGCAACGAGCCAGAGATGGGAAGACGCGGGAGTAGAGTCGCAGACGGAGAGGTGTACGAGGGTTAACTGGCTCTAGTGCGGTGTGGTTCGGCAGTCGGTGGAGAATAACAGGAGGTGTGGAGGGGTGGAGGGATGGCCTGGCCAACGGCGGAGTAGCGCTTCATAGCGAAGCGTGCTAAGCAGAGCTGCTAGCAGCAGGAGGCGGGAGGTGGTCCCGGCGGCGCTGGAGGAAGAAGACGAGAGATTGAAGATGGATGCCGGTCGTTGGATGTAAATCCAACGGCTAACATGTCAGAATCATTTGTTGACTAAATACAACGACTTGCATTGGCTTCAACCTATTGGCCCACATTTCAGCCTCCAAAAATGTGGCACGTATTCAACCCATTTTTTCAGAATTTACATTCTTTTTTTTGCATGGTAGAATTTACAGTCAATTTGATCTTTTTTTAATTACAGCTATTAGCTGGGTTGGGTGAACAAATACTGTAGCGTCCATGTGGCCCGTTTATTTTATTTCCTAAAAAATTATAGGCCATTTGTACTTTCTCGAAATACATGATTTTGCTTGGCTGATTCTAATTATAATGTTGGGTTGCGCCAGCAATGTTATCAAAAAATAAAAAGGGGCTGAGCATTTTGTTATAAATATATTTAAATAATAAGTGATATTATTACATTCGTCCTTAAATCTTACCAAGCTTTTGTACACAATCACTTGGATTTTCGTGCCAAAACAATACAGGATTTTATTTGTTAAGAAATTATTTTTATAAGTTAATAAGATGTGGGATATTGTTTTCTTACATATGTAAGTATCTGTTAAATATATGATGACAATAAAAATAATATATAATAGCATATAAAATATATTTTTTAAGAAAAACAGGGAGCATCTCCCCGATTCCATTGCTGAGAACGAAACCACAACATATTCTGATACAGCAGCTCAAAGAGCAGTTCGAAAGCAAAGGTAGAAAAGCTACAAACTAGGGGGTGTAACGCCCTCGATGCGGCTATATCTCCCACGTGTCGAAGCACGACTTAGAGGCATAACCGCATTGAAAGCAATGTCGCAAGTGAGGTAATCTTCACACAACCCATGTAATACATAAGGGAAAGAGATACATAGTTGGCTTACAATCGCCACTTCACACAAATACATGAATAAAACATTACATCAAACAGTTACAATCAGGGCCCGACTACGGAGCCAAAAGAAAAGAAGAAACCCCAAAAGCGACAAAGGTCCACGATCGACCCCAACTGGGCTCCACTACTGATCGACTAGAACGAAACAACACAATAAACAAAGATCTTCATCGAACTCCTCCCTGAGCTCAGGTGCGTCACCTGCACGGTTTCATCGACACCTGCAAACTGGTTTTGGAAGTATCTGGTGAGTCACGAGGACTCAGCAATCTCACACCCGCGAGATCAAGACTATTTAAGCTTAAAGGTATGACAGGGTAGTGAGGTGGAGCTGCAGCAAGCGACTAGCATGTATGGTGGCTAACAAACGCAGAAAGAGAGCGAGAAGAGAAGGCAAAGCACGGTTGAAACAACTATGATCAAGAAGTGATCCTGAACTACTTACGTCAGACATAACTCCAACAACCATGTTCACTTCCCGGACCCCGCCGAGAAGAGACCATCATGGTTACACACGCGGTTGATGTATTTTAGTTAAGATCAACTTCGGGTTTTCTACAACCGGACATTAACAAATTCCCATCTGCCCATAACCACGGGCACGGCTTTCGAAAGTTCAAACCCTGCAGGGGTGTCCCAACTTAGCCCATGATAAGCTCTCGCGATCAACGAAGGATATTCCTTCTCCCCGGAATCCCGGCTACAAGACATTTCGACAGTAATAAAACAAGTCCAGCAAAGCCGCCCGATGCGCCGACATCCTGATAGGAGCTGCACATATCTCGTTCTCAGGGCAACACCGGATGAACACTCCGTACAACTAAAACCAGCCCTCAAGTTTCCTTGAGGTGGCGCTGCAAAGGGCTCTAGTTCGGACAAAAACTTAGACAAGCATTGGCCCGGGGGGGGGGCTGAAATAAAGATGACCCTCGGGATGCGCGACTCCCAAGGGGAAAAATAATAGGCTGAGGCAAATGGTAAAACCAATGTTGGGCCTTGCTGGAAAAGTCCTATTCAAAGCGAGCTGTCAAGGGGGTCCCATAAATCACCCGACCGCGTTAGGGACGCAAAATCCGGGAACATAATACCGATATGACGGAAACTAGGGCGGCAAGAGTGGAACAAAACACCAGGCATAAGGCCGAGCCTTCCACCCTTTACCAAGTATATAGATGCGTTAATTAAATAAGATATATTGTGATATCCCAACAAGTAAACATGTTCCAACAAGGAACAACATCTCCATGTTCCAACAAGGAACAAACTTCATCTTCACCTGCAACTATCAACGCTATAAGAGGGGCTGAGCAAAGCGGTAACATAGCCAAACAACGGTTTGCTAGGACAAGGTGGGTTAGAGGCTTGGTTTAACAATATGGGAGGCATGATAAGCAAGTGGTAGGTATCGCAGCAAAGGCATAGCAAAAGAGCGAGCAATCTAGCGAGCAAAGATATAAGTGATTTCGAGGGTATGGTCATCTTGCCTGAGATCTCGCAAGGAAGAAGAACGAGTCCATGAAGAAGACAAACGGATGTAGTCGAACGAATCCTCACAACTCCGGAACGAAACCTAAGCTAACGAGAAAAACAACCCGGAAAGAAACAAACAACATAGTAAACAACCAACGCATAACATGGCATGATATGCGAGATGTGATATGCAATGCATATGCATGCGCGGGAAGGGAAAAGATGAACAAAGAATAATCTTGGTAAACCAAGTTTGCCACTGGAAAGGTGAGGTGATTTCGGTTGAAATCGATATAAAGATCACCGGAATCGGATGCACGGTTTGCAAATGACAAGCAAAACAAGAATGACTAGAATCTGCCATTAACAGCGTGATGCTACTTAGCAAGCAACAAGAAATTAAGCTACTGCACCCAAACATGTCAACAAAGCATATGACAGTAAACTACACAAGATGCACGATAAAAGATGAACACTGAGCTACGGATAAATCACATCACAACAGGTTCAAACAAGCATGGCAAAAGTGCAAAAGATAACAGGTTCACAGACTTAGTGAAATTAAAAACATAGCAGAAACTAACAGCAGGATGACATGTTTAGAGCAATGAAGCAACATGCTACAGGATCAGAACATAGCAAAGTAAGGCATGGCATGAATCTACTCAAAGTACTTGACAAAAGTCCCTTACTGACCATAAGCCAAAAAGGAATAGAGAATATGATTACACCCATGTCAATTAAGCAAGTTTCGTTACAGGTTTCAGACTTAGCAGAAAACTGGACATGACAGAAACAAATAACGACTAGGCATGTTCGTGAGCTCGATGCACTCACTATAGAGCATTGCATGATAAACTAAGCATACATAAATCAAGAAGACATGGCATAGTAACTACAAATGACAAGAATAACATCATAACATGCAAGGATCAACTACACCAATCTTGGCAAAATCGAATAACATGTAAACAATCTGCCAGCAACATTTTGAAGCAAAAGTAGAGCTCGATTGGCTCAAGCTATGGCACACCATAATTCCAAACAAAGGCAAGGATGGATAGAGCAAATACTCAAGTACAAAACACCCTTACTGATCATGCTCAAATTATGCATGGATCTCTCAGAAACAACATGAATACATGGCATGAAAATAACAGCAGTCAGGGACTTGGTGAAATCACTAAGTCTCTGAAATCAGCAACATCAAGAGACCTAGTTTGCATGCTTGTGCTTGTCACCACATAGATCACAAACATACATGGCAAAATTCTATGGAAAGGTAACATGGCATATTACAAAACTCATGTAGGACACAACTTCATAGGAGGTACACATCAATCATGGAAAAAATGACAAAAGTGCATGTTCAGATAAGATCCAGCAACTAACAACAACTAGCCCTCTTCTAACAGCATTTAGGGCATCAAGATGACCTTAACTGAAAATGATGCAATGCAATAAAATGATGTACTCTTCGAGGCGAACAATTCGACATATTATACGCCCAAAACGGAGATACATGCAGAGAGTTACGGCATGATGAACATGGCAACATAATGTAAAAATCTCCGGGACTTGGTAGATTTCGGGACGGGGAGAAAGTCAACCTTGCACGCAAAACGAGGCACGCCGGAGATGTTCGCCGGAGATGACGGGGAAGGAGGCGGGACTTGCCGGAGATGGCGGATCCGGGCCGGATCTCGCCGGATCCGGCTGGATCTCGGCGTGGGAGGGGCGGAGGAGGGAAAACGGACGCGGCGGCGGCGGTGACGACGCACGGCGGAGGGGCGCCGGCTCAGGCAGCAGAGGAGGCGGGCGGAGAGCGGCGGCGAGGCGCGGCGCGGCGGGCGGATCCGCGGGAGGCGGCGGCGTCGGCAGGCGCGCTCCGGTCGCCGGAGTTGGTCGCCGACGACGCGGGAAGTCGGCGGGCAGCGAGGCGGCGACGGCGCGGCGGCGGGCGACGCGCGGGCCGGGTGGCGGCGCGGTCGGGCTCGCGCGGGCCCGCGATGGGCTCCGCGGGCCGCGCGGTGGCTGAGCGGCGGCGATGACAGGTGGCGAGGCGCCGTTGGCCGGGGGCGGCGGCGCGATGACGTGGCATCCCCTCATTGGTCGGGGCGACGTGGCTGGGCAGCGGACATGTCCGGGCAGCGCGGGAAGAAAAGTCCGGCTGCGCGCAGAGGAGGAGGTTAGGGTTGGACTGCGGGATTTTCGGGAGAGGAGCACATATTTATAGGTAGAGGGGGCTAGGAAGCTCCAAATGGAGTGCGGTTTTCGGCCACGCGATCGTGATCGAACGACCGACAACATGGATATGACTTAGATGGGTTTTGGGCCACTTTGAAAGGGGTGTTGGGCTGCACCAAAAGAGGCCTTTGCGGTTACCCGGTTAACCGTTGGAGTATCAAACGACCTCCGATTGACCCAAAACTTGACAGGCGGTCTACCGGTGCTATACCAAGGCCACATGTCAAGCCTCGGTCCGTTCCGAGAAGGTTTAATACCCGCACACAGAAAAAGGTAAAAAGGGACGCCGGGGAACATAGGAGCGCCGGATTGCAAAACGGACAACGGGGAAAATGCTCGGATGCATAAGACGAACACGTATGCGAATGCGATGCACATGATGACATGATATGAAATGCAGATGATGACATGGCAAAGAGCGACACGCAAGCACATGACATGGCAACGACGGCGAATAACTGGCGGACACCTGGCGCATCGGTCTCGGGGCGTCAGAGGGGGTGGATGAACAAGTTCTCTGAATAACACAAATCACCCGAGCGGTGCCAAAGGCAGAGCGGATACACTACTAGGGAAAAGCTTATACACAGGATCTTACCAGCAGCGAGTTTTATAATAAGGCATTGCTGCAATGTAGCAACAGCACGCTCCGGCAATACGCAATGCTGAAATAGACGTATCAGCAGCGCGCCTTCTCTAAGCCGCGCTACTGCTATAATTCCCACGACCCCGCCACGAAGCTAGTTCTAGCAGCAACGCGTTTATTCAGACCGCGCTACTGATAGGTAGTTTAGCAGTAGCGCCTTTGCCTTTAGAGCGCTACTGATAAAACTAGCTATCTCCACCCCCACGTACACTCCTCTCCGCGATCCACACTCACACACTCAGACTCACTCCCCCTCAACCCCCCGCGCGTCGGTCCTCCCCCGCCGACCGTCGTCGCCCCAGCCAGCCGCCGTCGCCTACCCCTCTTCCCTCTATGCCGCCGTCAACTCCTCCTCCTCGCTGGACTCGGTATCACCCTCCTCCTCCGTCCTCCCTCGACTCGCCGCCGGCTGGCCCCTCCTCGCTTCGCCTTCCTCCTCCGTCCTACTCTCTTCTCCCTCCTCGAGTCGCCCCTCCTTCTCCCTCCTCCCTGCTACATTTTGATTTAGTAGGCTAGTTCATATGCAACATTTTGATTTAGTTGATTTAGTAGGCTAGTTGATTTAGAACATTTTGATTTAGTAGATTTAGTAGGCTAGTTGATTTAGTTGATTTAGAACATTTTGATTTAGTTGATTTAGTAGGCTAGTTCATTTAGTTGATTTAGTAGGCTAGTTGATTTAGTATGCACCATTTTATTGTTATTTTTTCTATACATGGATATGTAGATATTTTTGTTTTTTGTAATAAGTTATTTTTTTGCAAAATGTAGGTGCCAATTTAGTTAAAATCACATGCTGCTGTTTTTCTTTCCTGTGAAGTGGATAGTTAATCCTTTGCTCATATTGCTTTAGGAAAATAGCGCCGCGACCACCACCACTATGTCGACTGTGCAAGTCAAGGTGTGCCAGCAGCCTTGCAACTGGCAAGCTGTTCGGCATCTACTTCCAGCCGAGTTTTCGTCATGCGGCGGTAAGAAATTAGATGAAATGTAACAACTATTTTATTTTTAGTGCTGACATTACTGCATTGTGTCATTTTGCTTTTTTTACACAGATCGTCCCATGCAATGTGAGGTTCAAATTCAACAAGATGACAGGAGACACTGTGACATTTGAGGCTCCTAGGGGGCCGTACACTATGGATGTCGAGAAAGGAAGCAATATGTCGCAGATTGGAGGAGATGGATGGGCCCGTTTCGTCGCACACATGCGTCTTACTGGTGGTGAGTTGATCAGGTTCTCCTTCAGAGCAGAAAGACCCAAGCTGGCTGTCATTTATCTCAACCTGGTGGAAGATGATGAAGATGATGAAGATGATGAAGATGATGAAGATGATGAGAACCCACTTCATGAAGCCATCGTAGATCAAAGAATGAGGCTGAGCGAGGAGGAGGTGCGCAACCTATGGGACATAATTCCGCCACGTGATGACTTTGTCGGGGTGCCATTCGTGACTCGCCTGACAAGTACCATGGTCGATCGGCATGCAACGGTATGTTATACTGACTGTAGTAAGTTGATGATATATATATATATATATATATGTATGTATATATATATATATATATATGCTTTATTGTTATACTTACAAATGCAAATTATCCGATGATATGCTTAGTGTAGAGTCCAGTGATATGCTATGTGGAATCTAGTCGATGATATGCTATGTGGAAGCTAGTAGATAATCCATATATACTTATTAGTAGAATTCATGATTAATTAGTACAAATGCATAGTACTGTGTCTTTTGATAGTGTAGAAATATAGACTTAATAGAAATATATTTGCAAGAGTATGTGTGAAGCTATTTATTAATTGATATGTTTTTCTTATTCAGAAATTGCCAAAGAACCTATCCGCGAGTTGTGGTATCGAGCCTGATGAAGAAGGCTCAGCTGGACTACGCCTTACAGCAAGGGGCTCCGTCACCACCTGTACTTACCACATGGACACAGACGGCGGTCGCACACACTTAAACTCGGTTGGGTGGAAGAGGTTCCTCGTTGGCAAGAATCTTCGTGTTGGACAGGCCATCCTAATTACTATCAAGAACACCCATCGCCCAGGCTTGAGGATGATGATCATCGTCGTTGCCATCTAGAACTACATATATGTGTATGTGTGTGGCTATATCATCTAGAACTACATATGATGATTGTCGTCGATATCATGTAGAACTACATATGATGATCGTCATCGATATCATCTAAAACTACATATGATGATCGTCGTCGATATCACCTAGTACTGCTTCAGGATGCATGTTGAGTATATATGAAATTGTTATCTAGTACTCCCTCCATTTCAAATTACTCGTCGTGCCATAAAGCATTATAGGTACTAGGTAGTATTCCCTCGGTTCCAAATTACTCGTCTTTGAACTAAAACCACGACGAGTAATTTGGAACCGAGGGAATACTACCTAGTACCTATAATGCTTTATGGCTTTATGAAATTGATATCTAGTAGTACCTAGTATCTCGAAATTGTAGTTTATTGAAGCTGAAACGGGGTTGAAATGATGAAAGATATAGCAGTAGCGCGGGGCTAGGAAATCGCTACAGCTAACTAATAGTAGCGCGTTCTGTAAAAGCGCTGCTGCTATAGTCAATAGTAGCAGCGCGGGTACATACAGCGCTACTACTAAGAGTTAGCTGTAGCGCCTTATTGGTAGCGCGGCATCCTGCGCCGTTGATAGCCTAAAAACCTGCGCTACTACTAGGGTTTTCCCTAGTAGTGATAGAGCACTCAAATGACACAAGGAGGGTCCAATGAAGCCTTCATGGTCTTCAGCCGAGGGGCCGTGTCAGCCTGCGACGACCAGTAAGCAAGCGGAGACACCGGGCTGGAAGGCGTAGCATGGTGGATGTCCCTCTTTTTCGGTGCCAGGTGCCCATCATCTTCATCAGAGATCTTGAGACGAGCCCACGGGTCCAGCCCTAGAGCAGGTCGAGCCTTGTTCAGCCACAAGTGATTGCCAACGGTTTCTGGAGGGATCTTGTTAGGGTTTCCATGAAGCTCATCAACTTGTCCTTGTCCGATCCGAAGGAGAGAATTGCCCACTTCCTCACCATGTTCCTGATCAACCTCAAGACCTGCGGAATGGAAATCCAGGAGGTGTTACTGAAAATCATAGCATTTCTATATTTCCATAGGCACCAGAGGATAGCTGAGCTAACAGTGTTTAAAATTGAGCACTTTTTGGTAGCAATCCAGAATCTGGCGACAGATTCAAAGGATGAACCAATCTTACTAGAGAAATATTCCTCAATGTGGGCCCAGAGATGTTTAGCAACTATACATTCAAAAAATAGGTGAGAACAAGACTCTTGTTCCAAGCAGTAAACACAATCAAGGGGTTTGATGATGTGTCTCTTCCTAAGGTTATCCCTAGTCATCAATTTGTTTTTGGAGAGAAGCCAGAGAAATACATGAATTTTAGGGGCAACTCTCAATTTCCAGATAGCAGGGATAAACATGGGTTGAACCCCTCTAAAGTTGATAACATGATAGAGGGAGCTGGAGGAATACTTCCCCTTATTGTCCAGCTGCCAAATCAGGGCATCCGGCTCGGCAGTAAAGGTAATGCTTTTGGCAATTTCCTCCAACTAGAACCATTGTTCCATGAGACTATCACTAAAGTTCCTTCTAAAAGAGAGTTTTAGGCATTGACCGTCCCAAACTTCATTGACACTTTTGTTAAGCTCATTGCAGACAGAGTAAATAGGGCAAAATTGGACTGCTAGGGGGATGTGCCAAACCAAGTATCTTCCCAGAACCTGGTTCTGCTCCCATCCCCTATGTTCCATCTGTAGCCAAATTTCACAGCATGCATAATACATTTTAATCCTTTCCAGAATCTAGAGGTCTTAGGTTTGGACGAAGGGACAAAAATATTAGGTTTATTCCCTAGGTATTTATGGGCAATAAGAAGCTTCCAGGGTTTCAGGTCTTCCTCATAGAATCTTTTAATCCAAGACCCTAGAAGACAGATGCTAATTTCTTGGAGGTTAGGTATGCCTAGGCCTCCAAAATCTTTTTTCATAGAGACTAGGGCCCAATTATCAAGGTGTAGCTTCCTATTTCCCTCAAAATCATTCCACAAGCAATGAGACATCTGAGAATTGATGAGGTTCACTGCCCATTTAGGGAACTTGAAGAAGGAGAGGAGATACACTGGAATGCTAGCCAAACAAGCTTGTATGAGGATCAATCTACCTCTATAAGAGAGAAGTTTGCCCCTCCACCCAGCAATCCTTTTAATGATTTTATCCAGAAGGGGTTGGATATCCTCTCTCCTCAGTTTATCATAGTGGACAGGGATACCTAGGTACTTAATGGAGTTACCTTTATTACAGACTAGAATAGAGAGGAAGTCAGCTAACTCCTGATCATCCATGTTGATAGGGATGATTTCACTTTTAGAGTAGTTGATTCTCATGCCTGAGACTTGTTCAAAACAGGTTAGAACAGTTTTCAGATTGCTAGCATGTGTGGAGTCATTGTCTAAGAAAAGGATGGTATCATCTGCATATTGAAGGCAGATGATGCCACCAGGGCAGACCTCAGGACAGGGCCCTGCAATCAGACTATGATCAGCAGCTTTGCTCAGCATTTTAGTAAGAATGTCCACTACTAAATTAAAAAAAAGCGGGGAGATGGGGTCACCTTGCCTAAGGCCTTTACCAGCAAGGAAAAAATCACTTTCATAGTTATTTAACTTGACCCCAACCGACCCCCCATGAGTAAGTTGTTGGATCCAACTCTCCTCTATGAAAGGCTTGGAAAAGATCTAAGAGATCATTTTTCACCAAGTCCCAAAAATGCTGGTAAAACAAGAAGGGAATCCCATCAGGACTAGGAGCCCCATCAGGATAAGAGCTAAAAATGGCTTCCTTCACTTCTTTCTCTGAAAAAGGGGCTTCTAGCAGCTCATTTTCAGCAGGAGAGACTTTTTCAGTAGCAGAGAAAAAATTGTTTTGTAGAGAGAACCCAGAAGGGTTTTCTTTCTTAAACATGTCTTTGTAGAAGTCACTAGCAACTTTCAGCATCTCATCTACCTCAGTAACAGGGCCATTAGGGCCATCAAGGGATTGAATGAGGGTTTTCCTCCTCCTCTGGTTAGCTACTACATGGAAGTAAGAAGTATTTCTATCACCCTCCTTAATGTTCCTATCTCTAGACCTTTGTATGGCTTTGATTTCTTCTTGAAGCCAAATTTTCTTGAGCTCTCCATGGACAAAGTTTAATCTATTAGTCTCAGCCTCAGAGAGGTCAGTGGTTTCTGCCTTAATATCTAGGGAATAAAACTCAAGGAGGAGAAGCCTTTTGTATCTTCTAAGATTAGCTTCCTCATTGGAGTTCCACCCTTTGGTAGTTCTTCTAAATCTCCTGATTTTAATCTGCCAATTTTCTAGGGGGTAGCTGCTCCCAGTAGGCTCATTCCAGATTTTCCTGACTAGCTCAGTAAAATTTTCTCTGAGCAACCACCACTTTTGAAATTTAAAACTATTGCTCTTTGGAGTTTGGTTAAGACCAGAGTCTCAGAGCAAAGGAGTGTGGTCACTACCACATCTGGGTAGAGCTCTACAACTAGAAAGGGGAAAGAAACTATCTAATTCTGTGTCACAGAAAATTCTGTCAATGGTGGACATAATCCTTGAGGAGCACTTCCAACATATCTAGCAGAACTATGGGTTTTCCTTCTGACAGGGCAATTCTCAACTTTATGGGTAACCATTTTGCAGATAAAAAAACTCTTGGGCTTGACACATTTATCCAAATGATGCCCTGGTTCCCCACAGTTGTAGCAGATCACCTCAGAGTATGCCATAAGGCCCGAAGCAGGGGCAGGAGCAGTTTTCTGGATGTCCTATCTCTTCTTTTGCTGATTCTTGCCTTGAGATTTCCCACTGATCTGAAAGTCAGAACCACTAGCAGTCTGATCTTGGGCAATTACAGGAGCCTGCCCAGATTGTGCTCCCATTTGGGGTGGAGGTGGGCCGTACCACTGCCCAACCAGCGCTCCCCCGATTGTGATAGGGAAAATTCATCGGAGTTCCTGGTTCCTTCTCATCCTCCAGCCAGATGTTGTCTCTCAGGAAGCAGAAATAACCACCAGACAACTCAATTGAAGCAGATTGCAAGCCTAATTTCAATCTTCTGCAGGTTTGGGGGAGAGGTAAGGTAGGGGATCTACTTGCTCCGGCTCCGGTGGCGTGCTGGTGGGCAGGAGTCCAGTCAAGCATTCCCATCTCGCAGCACGACGTGGATCTCCTGAATTCACTTCTCCTTTCGCCCATTGAACGAACACAATCGGCGGCTCACTGGGGTGGGGCATCCTGTGCTTCTTCGAGAAATCTCCTTCGAAGTAGATCCGCAGGGCTAGATTCAGCAGCTCCCAATCCACATGATCCTTGCACATCCGAGCATACCTGCGCGAGTGAGAGAACGGATTCGGTCCCTCCTCGGCTTCCTCCCTCGCAACTTCCTCCTCTGCTTCCTCCATTCGCGCGTGCACTAGGTCTAGGAGAGAGCGTCGTCGCGGATCCGCATTGCCCGCTCCCTCCATCTCCTCTCTCGAGTCTCCCGCAGCACCGCCGGCGCGACGGGGTCGAGCGACTGGAGCATCCACGGGATGGCTTTGTAGACATGCGGGAGATGCATCTTGTACATCTACCTGTCTTCCAGCCATTCCCCCGTGGATATGGCCGGCGACTCCATGGGGCGCGCGAGCGGACTTGCTGAGGGGGGCAGGCACGCCCGGAGTCAGGAGGCGGGGGGTGGCGGCGAGATCTATTTGCCATTACTCCCTCTTTTTCGGTTTATAGGGCTCAATTCAAAAATCTCACCAACCAAGGTAGATGATGAATGGTGGAATACTTTTTGTAGTTTGCAAAAGCACCTAATTAATGCACTTGTTTTCCTCAAAAAATTATGTTTATCAATGCATAAATTGCAATGCATGCATGCATAAAGTACATGCATTGGTCAATTTTCTCTTAATACTTGCATGCAATGATTTAATGCACCTTGTAATCTGAACATGTGATGGAAAACAACCAAATTGAGCCTTATAAAATGGAAAAACTAAAATTTTGAGATAAGCCCTATAAACCAAAAGGAGGGAGAGTATGTGAACTAAGCAGTCAACATATAAAATAATTTAATAAATATATATAATATAGTTAGAAGGGAAACATAAGTTGGACCTGGCGTTCCTATTCTTATATAGAAAAATAGAACAGACCTCTGTGTTTTCTTCAAAAAAATACATAAATTGGGCTGCCAAAAATAAAACCTCGGATGGGAGGTCCATAGGCCGGTCGATACATGACGTCCCTAGAAAATACAAACAGGCCTATGGACCTCCCATCCGAGGTCATGGGCTGCGCATGTTAAAAATGAAAGCCTAGACGGGGCAGCCCAAAACCACGTCCAACACTTGCCAAAACTTCGTCCCTCGTTTTCTCTGTGTTTCGCACACTCGACATTGTGTGGGCATTTTGACTGTGCATCATATGAAGATGTGCTATGCATGAATGTTGATCAACATGATGTTAACTGGCTGGTAGTTCCATTTTCGACCATGAATAAAACTTCCAACATGATGTTAACCCTGTTTGAAAAGGCCGTGTTAATATAAATGCTCTGCCTCTGAAAGTTGCAGTTTCTTATCTGAAACTGAACTTGCAGTTTCTTATCTGAAACTGAAACTTGCAGTTTCTTCTCTGAGAATCACATTGTCTGCACTTTTATACTCCTATGAAAGTACATTTTTTTAAGTGCTAAAAATAGATCTCTAGAATTCATAAAATACTTCATATGCTCAATACTGCAAATCTGAAATTCAAAAGACATTCATATCTGAAAGTACTCTAAAAATACACAACACAAAACACAATTCACAACATGCAAATACTGACAACCCTAAGCTCCTCCTGACAATTCACAACCTGCCCGACTACTGGGCTGGGGGGCAGCCCCCTCCTATTACTCAGCGGCAGATAGCCACCCCCGTGAGATGATGTGAACGGCGAGGGAGACGATGGCGGGGAAGCGTCGTCGGGCCAACTGCTTTTCTCCTCTTGCAGTTGGGTTCGGTCGACGAAGATTCCACCGGCTCGCTCTGGCAGGACACCCTCACAAACGGCACCCTGTAGATGCTCGATCCTTCAATCTCTGGTGGATGCTCCATCTGGGATCGGTACTCCCACCACCGCTCCCTCACAATCGGATTCGGTGAATCTGTTTGCTCCATGGCCCAGAGGAGCAGCTCTATGTACTCCGGCGCGACTCCCTCCGAGAGTATCGCCGCCTTTTCGCTCTGCTACAGATATTTGGCCATGGATGTCGTCGTCGCCGCTAGTTGGTCCTTGTTGTCAAACCAAGACTGTATCTACAACATCCTAGATAGCTTCACAGGGTCGCCGTCTGCGATCCTCATGTATTGGTTGTACTCCTCCATCGATCTACTTCTCCACAACACCTTCACTCACCGGCGGTGGTTTTTGAATGGAAGAGGAGAGGAGCAGCGCTGGTTTTGGATTAGAACGGGAGAGGAGCGACACTGGTTTTGGACTGGAACAGAAGAGGAGGGGCAGTGGTTTTGAAATGGAAGAGGAGAGGAGCGGCACTTCATTTAGATTGGAACAGGCGAGGAGCGGCGGTGGTTTAAGAGGAGAAGAGCGGAAGAGCGGCGCTGGTCTTGGAAGTATTTTTTTGTTGTTTTGCGTATTTTGGGTCAAAGTTTGACCACGTAGTGTATTTGACAAGCAAAATGTGAATGCATGTCACCAAAAATTGTATCGTTTGGTTCGTATCTGAATGCACTTTCAAATTATATTATTTTTGCAACGTATAACATATATTTTATGTGCGAAAATCATGGTCAATTATGACCTAGAATAAAAGGGAGACTAGTTAATGTGGGGTCGCTTTATTAATTGAAGGGTAAATTGATTTTGATTTTGATCCAGTCACAGCGCGCCGGCCCTCTCGTCCAATCCTAAATCGCTACCGCACGCTCCTCTCCCTCTTCTCCATTGCAAAACCACCTCCTCTCCTCTTCATCATCTCCCTTACAAAACCACCGTCTCGGCTCTCCCTCTCCTGATCTTCTCCATTGCAAAACCACCTCCTCTCCTCTCCATCATCTCCATTCCAAAACCACCGTCTCGCCACTCCCTCTTCTCTATTGCAAGACTGTCGGTGTACTAAAGTGGGGGTACCTTAGTACCCCAGACTTGTGCACGGGCAGTCGTAGCACCCCGCGGCAAGGCCCGCCCCTGGAAGCGCCAAGAGAAGACCAAGCGTACACGACAAGGCCTCCGGCAAGAGGAGCTTGCCGGGCCGAGAAGACGAGACCCCGGCAAGAGGAGCTTGCCGGGACGACTGAGCCCCCAACAAGAGGAGCTTGTCGGGAAGGCCGGACCCAGGCACCACAAGAGAAGCCCGCCGTAGCGCGCCAAGCGCCCCGGCAAGGCCTGATAGCTGGCACGCTATCAGGCACAGGAAGACGACCCCCGCGGCAAGCCACTTGCCGCGGCAAGATCGCCGCCTCAAGACTGCGCTCCAGCTCGCCCGCCCACGCGTCACTCCGGGGCTTCCCCCGAGGGCACGTGGCGAGGCACCGCGCAGCCTGAGACATGCGGCGGCATGCAGCCGCCATCGTGGCGAGCGGTGGCGCACCTAACGGTCCGCCTCGGTGTTGTCCGAGCGACCGTGACGGGCATTTAATGCCCTTGTCCCCCTACCGTCAGAAGTAGGTATGATAACACTGTGCCGCACTGTAGCGCCACCGTTCCCGCACTATTACAGCTACCACCCCTTTTACGCTTTTACCCCTTTCTCCTACGTTGACACCTGTCGGTGACCCCTTTGCGCTATAAAAGGAGGCCCGTGTGCAACGTAGAAAGGGGCCCCGGGGTTCGGAGACTGGGCTTTTAGACAGCCATACGCTCGGTGCAGCTAGCCCCTGGAAGCTCCCGAGCTCCCCAGTTGAATACAACCAAGCAGGAGTAGGTTTTTACGCGCCCATCGCGGCCCGAACCTGGGTAAATCGCCCGCGTGCTCGCCTCGATCTGCTCTCTGTGCTCCCTCCGCCCCCCTCCGGACAACGAAAGGGGCTCCGGCCCCATAGGTGCCCGCGGGGGACAGCCATCCCCCGCGACATCTTTGGCGCGCCAGGTAGGGGATATTGGCGAACTACTTCCCGCTCGTGCTTAAGCCGAACGTTCGTTCGTGGCTTATGCACTTACCGGAAGCCTCCATTTCTTCCTGGGCGGATCTTTGCCATCAGTTTGTTGGCGCCTTCACAGGCGGCCACAAACCTCATGGCCAGGATAGCGACCTCCACATCCTAGCCCAGAAGGAAGGAGAACCCCTGCGCAAGTACATCCAGCGCTTCAGCCGCGTGCATCGCAACATCCCCGACGTTCACCCTGCCGCGGTTATCAGCGCGTTCCACCAGAACGTGCGTAACCGCCGCATGCGTGAAGAGATGGCCATGACCAAGATCCGGGACGTCAGCGAGCTATATGCTTTGGCTGACAAATGCGCGCGCGCGGAGGAGGGGAGGAAGCTCCCCGGGGAGGATGCTGGCGCAGGAGAAAGCGACAGTGACGACACCGCCCCAGCGAAGAGAGGCCAGCGGCGGAATAATAGGAGGAAGAGCAGAAAAGAGGTGCTTGCCGTCGAGGGGTCCGGCAAGGAGGCTCCCGCCAAGCAAACGCAGGCTGGCGGCTCCGGCAAGGAGCCTGCCCCCGTGGCGGCAGCCGACAAGCAGGACGGCTCCGACAAGCAATACTGCAAGATCCACCGCACCAGGGGCCACGATCTCTCCAACTGCAAGAGCGTCGAGTACCTCGTCGTGCAGCAGAAGGCTGAGTACGAGAGGTGCGACAAGGGGAAGGCCCAGGGCGGGGGTGGCGAACCAAGCAAGAAGCGGCCGCCCGTCGGCCGGGGAGGACGCCGCGGCAAGGCCAAGCAGCGGCAAGGCGATCGGCCTCCCCGGGGCCGCGACGAAGATGAAGAAGACAACGACGAAGACCTAGAAGACGAAGATAACAGCGAGCAGGAGTTCCAGAAGGCCACGGAGGTCCTGTGCGTTGACGGCGGCGCCTCTCTGCACACCTCCCACCGCCAGCTTAAGCAGTGGGTGCGAGAGATGAACGCAGCCGAGCCGCCCGTGGACTCGCGCAGGCTCCTCAAATGGTCCAGCACGCCCATCGTTTTCGATCTTGAGGATCACCCCGACCGCACAACCGCGGTCGGGTGCTTGCCGATGCTGGTCTCACCCACCATCCGCAACCTCAAGGTCACCAAAATGTTTGTTGACGGCGGGGCCGGGCTGAACTTAATCTCCTCCGCTGTGATCAAGAAACTCCAGATCCCAGACGGCGAGCTCGAAGAGACCGGTTCTTTCCAAGGAATCAACCCGGGGAGGAGCAAGCCCAAGGGGAAGATTACCCTGCCTGTGACCTTTGGCGGCGAGCTCAACTTCAGGACTGAGCGCATCACGTTCGACGTCGCTGATATCCCGTTACCATACAATGGGATCCTCGGCCGTCCCGCTCTCGCCAAGTTCATGGCAGCTTCCCACCACGCCTACAACGTACTCAAGTTGCCGGGGCCGATGAGCGTCATCACTGTCCATGGTGACAAAAAGGACGCGCTTATCTGCGCCGACAAGATCTACCGGGATGCAGCAGCTGCGGCAGAGAAAGACACACTTGCCGCTGAAGCACCCGGGGGGAAGAAGACAAGGACCAAGTCCGGTAAGTGCTCTGGGGCCCACTCCGGCAACCGCACCTCTTCGGAGTGCTGCGCCGCCGTCGAGGGCGTTCCATCGAGCTCCACCGGCAAGCACAAGAAGGGAATGACCGCTCCTCCGGCAACCAAGAAGGTGTCCGCCAAGGAGGACGGCGCTGGCGGTACCTTCACCATCAGTGCCGCGCTTGACAGCAAATAGGAAAGCGCGCTCGTTGCCTTCCTGCGGGCGAATGTCGACGTGTTTGCATGGCAACCGTCCGACATCCCCGGTGTTCCCAGGAGGGTGATTGAGCACAAGCTCGCTGTCTGTCCTCACGCGCGACCCGTCAAGCAGAAAGTGAGAAAGCAAGCCGTGGAGCGTCAAGAATTCATCAGCGAAGAGATCAAGAAACTAGAGGCAGCAGGCCTAGTGAGAGGTGTGATCCATCCAACGTGGCTGGCCAATCCGGTCGTAGTGCGCAAGGCCAACGGGAAGTGGAGACTGTGCATAGACTTCACCGATGTGAATAAAGCATGTCCCAAGGATCCATTTCCCTTGCCGCGCATTGACCAGATTGTTGACTCCACTGCCGGATGTGAGCTACTCTCTTTTCTCGATGCATACTCAGGCTACCACCAAGTCTTTATGGCCAAGGAAGATGAAGAGAAGACCGCATTCATCACTCCGTGCGGCGCCTACTGCTTCATACGCATGCCGTTCGGACTGAAGAACGCGGGATCAACGTTTGCAAGGGTAGTGCACACTGCTTTCGAGCCACAGATCCATAGGAACGTGGAGGCCTACATGGATGACATCGTGGTGAAGAGCAGGAGCAAGGAAACCCTGGTCCAAGATCTGGAAGAGACATTTCAGAACCTGCGCAAGATACAGCTCAAGCTGAACCCCGAGAAGTGCGTTTTCGGAGTCCCCTCCGGCAAGCTTCTCGGGTTCTTTGTGTCACAGAGGGGGATTGAAGCTAATCCCGACAAGATCAAAGCCATCGAGCAGATCGAAGCCCCAGAGCGCGTCAAGGACGTCAGAAAGCTTGCAGGTTGTGTGGCCGCCCTCAGTCGGTTCATTTCAAGGTCTGCAGAACGCGCCCTGCCCTTCTTTAAAATCTTGAAGAAGGCAGGCCCCATGCAGTGGACTCCAGAAGCGGAGGCGGCGCTGCAAGACCTGAAAAGGTACCTATCCTCCACTCCAATACTTGTCGCACCTAGACCACAGGAGAAGTTGTTGCTATACCTAGCGGCAACCAACCAGGTGGTTAGTGCTGCGTTAGTGGCGGAGAGGGAGGCCGACGAGGAGTCTATACCACCTGCAAGCGAGTCCAGCGACAAGCGGGGGGCTGCTCCGGCAAGCTCTGACCCCGACAAGGACAACCCGGCGCAGGGACAGGATGGAGCGCGGAAGAAGATGGTGCAGCGCCCGGTGTATTTTGTAAGTTCCCTTTTGCAGGGGGCTAGATCAAGATACTCCGGGGTACAGAAGCTGCTTTTCGGCCTCCTCATGGCCTCGAGAAAGCTGCGCCATTACTTCCAAGCACACGAGATAACAGTGGTCACTCGCTTTCCGCTGAAGAGGATATTGCAAAATCCAGAGGCAACAGGCAGGATCGTCGAGTGGGCACTGGAGCTGTCGAGCTTTGGACTCAAGTTTGAAAGTACTTCAACCATACAGAGCCGAGCTTTGGCAGAATTCATAGCTGAGTGGACCCCGACGCCAGATGGAGAAGCCCAAGAAACAAGCGCGCCCGTACAAGAAGCAACAAGCGAGTGGGTGATGTACTTCGATGGTGCCTTCTCGCTGCAAGGTGCCGGTGCTGGCGTGGTACTCATCGCGCCCACCGGAGAGCACCTCAAGTATGTTATCCAGATGCACTTCCCAAGAGAGCAAGCAACCAACAACACTGCTGAGTATGAAGGCTTGCTCGCCGGCCTCAGGATTGCGGCCGAACTTGGGATCAGGCAGCTGATTGTGCGGGGAGATTCCCAACTGGTGGTCCGGCAGGTCAACAAGAGCTACCAAAGCCCTCTGATGGAAGCTTATGTAGATGAAGTGAGGAAGCTGGAAGAACACTTTGAAGGGCTGCAAATGGAGCACGTCCCGAGAGCTCAGAATGAGATAGCAGACGGCCTTTCGAAGTGTGCTTCGTTGAAGTTACCTGTGGAACCAGAGACCTTCTTACTCAAGCTGACTCAACCGTCCGTTACACCATCAGTTGGGCAGTCCAAGAAAAGGAAGTTGGTCTCCGGCGACTACTTGCAGGCGGATCTTCCTGAGACCGCCGCCAAGGTCCCCAAGATCAACAACCAGAACGCCGGGGGACGGCCCGCTCCTGCGAATCCCAGGATCCGTTCAGTCGAAGCGGGTGCCCCCGGTGAGCCTTGCTCCGGCAAGCAGACCAGCAGTCTGAACGCTGAGGAACGGTCCGCTCCTGCGGATCCGAGGATCTGTCCAGGTGAAGCGGGGTTTCCCGATAAGCCTTGCCCCAGCAAGCAGATCAGCAGTCTGAGCGCTGAGGAACAGTTCGCTCCTGCGGATCCGAGGATCTGTCCAGTTGAAGCGGGGGTTCCCGACAAGCTTTGCCCCGGCAAGCTTGCCGGGGGATCACCGGCTCCGGCTGAACCAGAGGTTCTTGCCGTAGAAGCCGGGGTCCCCGCAACGGCCTTCATGCCTTTAGTCCTTGCCGTCGAGCCCCGGGCTCCGGCATGGGCGCAGCAGATCGTCCGTTTTCTGCAAACTGGAGAACTTCCCGACGACCCAGAAGAGATGGAGAAGATCACCAGGCAGTCAAGTATGTACCAGTTCGTGGACAACGAGCTGTACAGAAGGAGACTCAACGGTGTCAGATTGAAGTGCATCTCCAGGGAAGACGGACAGAAGCTGTTGGCAGAGATACACGGAGGCATATGCGGCCATCACATCGGCGCAAGAGCACTTGTCGGGAAAGCCTTCCGGCAAGGATTCTTCTGGCAAGAAGCCCTCCAAGATGCAACTGCACTAGTAACCAAGTGTGAAGCGTGCCAGTTCCATGCAAAACAGATTCACCAGCCAGCTCAAGCTCTCCAAACAATCCCTTTGTCCTGGCCCTTCTCGGTCTGGGGGCTCGATATCCTCGGCCCTTTTCCCCGAGCTGTCGGGGGCTTCGAGTACTTGTACGTTGCAATCGACAAGTTCACGAAGTGGCCGGAAGTGGGGCCGGTGAGGAAGGTGACCGCGCAGTCAGCAGTCAAGTTCTTCCGGTCGATCGTCTGCCGTTTCGGAGTCCCCAACAGAGTCATCACCGACAATGGGACACAATTTACAAGTCGTGCCTTCATGCAATACGCCCAGGATCTCGGCGCCAAGGTCTGTTTCGCTTCAGTTGCTCACCCCAGGAGCAACGGTCAAGCGGAAAGGGCCAACGCTGAAGTGCTGCGCGGACTCAAGACCAGGACCTTCGACAGGCTGCACAAGTGCGGGAGAAATTGGATTGAGGAGCTGCCGGCGGCTCTTTGGTCAATCAGGACGACACCAAGCCGAGCCACCGGACAGACACCTTTTGCTCTAGTCTATGGAGCGGAAGCGGTTATCCCCACGGAACTCGTATACGGATCTCCTCGGGTGCTCGCTTATGACGAGCTCGAGCAAGAGCGGCTGCGCCAAGATGACGCGCTGCTCCTTGAGGAAGGACGTCTCCAGGCTGCGGTACGAGCTGCTCGATACCAGCAAGCCTTGCGTCGCTACCATAGCCGCAAGGTCAAGGCCAGGAGTCTCGAGGAGGGCGACCTTGTTCTTCGGCGAACTCAGTCGGCCAAGAATTCCAACAAGTTGACGCCAAAGTGGGAAGGACCTTATCGGGTGAGACAAGTCACGAGGCCTGGCGCTGTCCGCCTCGAGACCGAAGAAGGCGTACCAGTGAGCAACTCCTGGAACATAGAGCATCTTCGCAAGTTTCACCCATAAGGCGCGGTTGCCGTGACCCGTTCCGGCAACCATCGGTTTGTACAGGCCTTGCCGCTGTTGCATGTAACTCCTTGTACAAAGCCAGGCGAAGCCCCTGGCACCAGATCAAGTTGCCCTGTTAGGCGACCTTGTTCTCTGGCACGTTCAGTCGGCCAAGAATTATAACAAGATGACGCCGAAGCAGGAAGGCCCTTGTTGGGTGGAACGAGTCGCGAGGCCCGGCGCTGTCCGCCTCAAGACCGAAGAGGGCCTACCAGTGAGCAACTCCTGGGGATATAGAGCATCTTCGCAAGTTCCGCCCACTAGGCGCGGTTGCCATGATCCGCTCTGGCAACCACCGGTTTGTACAGGCCTTGCCGCTGCTGCATGTAACCCCTTGTACAAAGCCAGGCGAAGCCCCTGGCGCCAGATAAAGTTGCCCTGTTAGGCGACCTTGTTCTTAGGCACGTTCAGTCGGCCAAGAATTATAACAAGTCGACGTCGAAGCAGGAAGGCCCTTATCGGGTGAGACGAGTCGCGAGGCCCGGCGCTGTCCGCCTCAAGACCGAAGAGGGCCTACCAGTGAGCAACTCCTGGGAACATAGAGCATCTTCGCAAGTCTCGCCCATAAGGCGCGGTTGCCGTGATCCGCTCCGGCAACCACCGGTTTGTGCAGGCCTTGCCGATGTTGCATTTAAGCCCTCGTACAAAGCCAGGCGAAGCCCCTGGCCGAAAAAAGAGAAGCGCTGGCGCCCTAGATTTTAGCATGCATGCTGAGTCAGAGTCTCGTCCTTGGTTAGGGTTGTCAGTTCCTAACTGTCGCTAACCCCTAACTTAGAGGTCGAGTCCGCGTCTTTTTCCCATCCTTCCCCTTTTTGGCTCGCAGGAATCAAACGTCCTTGCCGGGCCGCTCGAGGACAAGGAAGAGGAGAAGGACGAGCCAACACCTACGCCCCGGCAAGCCAGAGTCGCCGGGGGCCGCAACCTCAGATAAGTTTTTGCATCCCTCATCGTGCATTCTCTTATGGACTGCGGAATTTGGAAGCCTCCTTCCCTCCCGAAAAGCTACCGTGCTCTCTTAGCGGCAAGCCCCAGAGCGCGTTCCTGGGGCCCGTTTCGATGGCAGCCGCGGCAGCAAGGGGGAGGGAAGTGAGGGGCCGGAGCCCGCCTGCTCCTCGCCTCCGCCAAGGGCGTGAGAAAGGTCGAGCAGTGCGGGGGAGCGGCTGGGCCTGTTGCCGGGCGAGAAACTGTCTATCCTGAACGATGTAAAGGATGCGTTCCTTACCGCGGTTTCCACCCGCGAGACAAATGATCCGGCAAACATCCCCTTTTCATTAAAAACATTCCACTCAGGTACAGTTCAGAGAGAATGAAAAACATGAAAAGAGGGATTACAAGGCTTAAACGCAACTAAGGCCCGAAGGCTTACGAGCTGAAAAAAGATAAGGTGCCCGTAATCCCTTTCTTGTCTCTCTCCCCAGGAGGTAGAGCAAGTAGACGAAGAGGGCGAAAGGGGCACCTAGATGAGCTACGGGTGGCAGAAGGCACCAAGAGAAGGTCCGGGGGCTCCGCCCGGGGGTCCCCGGATGCTGAAGAAGACGGAGGCGCCGGAGGCAGAGCTGGAAGATGAGGCAGCGGCCTTGCCGCCAGCCTCTTCCTCTTCCGCAGCCTCGCCACTCCGGCCGCCCGAGGAGATCAAGCCCCCGGCAAGAGGAGCTTGCCGGGCCGGAGAGAAGCCCCCGGTGGTCGTCACCGAGAGCAAGGGTGATGACGGCGCCAGGGGCGCATCTGGAACACGAGGCACCAGAGCGTCAGCCAGCTGTCGAAGTCGGCCCGTACTCCGACTTCGCGGCCTTCGACGTCCGCCCTCTGTCCTCCTCAGCAGCCCCCCCTACGCCAGTCGCCCAAGGAGACGACCCCGGGGAGTTCACGGAGCCCGGCGCGGTCGATGGGGCCGCCGGCGCCACCCGGAGCTGCGGCCGACGCCTAGTCGTACCCGTCATCCCGACGGCTGCTCCCCTCGTCGTCGCTGTCACTCCCCCCCTCGTCACTCTCGCCCGAGGAGGAGCCTTCGCTGTCGGAGGAGCTATCTTCACAGCACCGGGCCCGGATGCCGAGGCCCCGGAAGGCCTTGACGGAGAGGAGGTCCTCCCCCACTAGCTTAAAGTGGAGAGTGAACCCCTCCGTCAGGTTGTGGATCCGGGCGAACGTCTTCCACCCGCGGCCCAGACACACCACGCCGGGGGCCCGGGACTCGACGTGGACTCGCGTCCCACTGATCCCGCAGCCCCTCATGCGCAGGTTTAGCGTCTCAGGCTGCTCCACCTCCAACACGCTCGCGAATGGAGCGGGAAGCCGGAGGCGGCGACGAGGCGCCCGGCGCAGCTTGATAATGAACTCACAAGGGTCGTCCCCAAGATGGACCGCGGGAAGGAACGGAGCCGCTGCCGGAGGCAAGGGCGGCGCATCGATCCGCCCGCCCCGAGCGCCTCGCCCACGGCCTCGTCCGCGACCTCGCCCTCTCCCTCTTCCCCTGACGACCGGCTCCGCCGCCGCGGACGCAAGGGGAGGAAGGGCGCGTTGCCTAGCAGACACCCTCGCGGCAACCGAAGAAGAACCAGGGTTCCCCCCCTCCATCGCAGATGGGGGAAGGAAACCAGAAGCAGAAGGAGGAAGGAGATGGAGTGCGCGTTTCCGTCGCCCCCTTTCGCTCCTTATAAAGGAGCGGAGTGGGACCGCGGCCGCCCCGCTCCTCCAATAGACGCGGAGGAAGGGCAGGCGACTGGGGCCGACCCACTGCATCGGCCCGCGCCAGCCCGACTCCCTGCTTCCACCGCCGCAACTCCGAGTGCATGAGGGCCGCGTGGTGGGCGCGCATAACCGAGGCGACGGGTGGGACGACCTCTCCCCGTCCCGTAATTACGGAGAGCGGACGCCTCGAAAACCGCGCCCCACCCCCGTCCATTTACTGAGCCGCGCCTCCGCACCTCCCTCGACTTAAAGAGAGAACGGGCGTTTTCGCCCCCACGACGCCGCGATAAGCGCTCGCCGCCTGGGGAAGGCGCGGCGGATGCGGAGTTAAGGAGCAGCGCGACCAAGGCCACGCGTGCCCGTGCACTGTTAGGGCCTGGCCCAACGACGCTCGGCACCGTGTGTGGCCCAGGCCCGGGGGCTCCTGTCGGTGTACTAAAGTGGGGGTACCTTAGTACCCCAGACTTGTGCACGGGCAGTCGTAGCACCCCGCGGCAAGGCCCGCCCCTGGAAGCGCCAAGAGAAGACCAAGCGTACACGACAAGGCCTCCGGCAAGAGGAGCTTGCCGGGCCGAGAAGACGAGACCCCGGCAAGAGGAGCTTGCCGGGACGACTGAGCCCCCGACAAGAGGAGCTTGTCGGGAAGGCCGGACCCAGGCACCACAAGAGAAGCCCGCCGTAGCGCGCCAAGCGCCCCGGCAAGGCCTGATAGCTGGCACGCTATCAGGCACAGGAAGACGACCCCCGCGGCAAGCCACTTGCCGCGGCAAGATCGCCGCCTCAAGACTGCGCTCCAGCTCGCCCGCCCACGCGTCACTCCGGGGCTTCCCCCGAGGGCACGTGGCGAGGCACCGCGCAGCCTGAGACATGCGGCGGCATGCAGCCGCCATCGTGGCGAGCGGTGGCGCACCTAACGGTCCGCCTCGGTGCTGTCCGAGCGACCGTGACGGGCATTTAATGCCCTTGTCCCCCTACCGTCAGAAGTAGGTATGATAACACTGTGCCGCACTGTAGCGCCACCGTTCCCGCACTATTACAGCTACCACCCCTTTTACGCTTTTACCCCTTTCTCCTACGTTGACACCTGTCGGTGACCCCTTTGCGCTATAAAAGGAGGCCCGTGTGCAACGTAGAAAGGGGCCCCGGGGTTCGGAGACTGGGCTTTTAGACAGCCATACGCTCGGTGCAGCTAGCCCCTGGAAGCTCCCGAGCTCCCCAGTTGAATACAACCAAGCAGGAGTAGGGTTTTACGCGCCCATCGCGGCCCGAACCTGGGTAAATCGCCCGCGTGCTCGCCTCGATCTGCTCTCTGTGCTCCCTCCGCCCCCCTCCGGACAACGAAAGGGGCTCCGGCCCCATAGGTGCCCGCGGGGGACAGCCATCCCCCGCGACAAAGACCATCGTCTCTCCTCCGTTTTCTAGACGCTTTGCTCCATGGCGTGGGCGCAATCCATGGATACAAAATTAGTATACTATTTAAACGTCGAGGGCGGGGGTTTTCCTGCGCGGTAGGCGGCGGGGCAGTTCCGCCTAGTTGGTTCGACAGAGACGCGAGAAGACGAGGGAGTAGGCTGCTGCAAACGTAGGGCTGTGTGATTTGACAGCAAGTTACTGCTGGACAGGTGGGGCCCCGTGATTTGACTTGCCATTATCATTTTAACTGCGGTGCTACGACCGGCGTGAGTCTCCCAGATTCCTGACCACCTCCATACAGGTGCCTCTCCCAATGCTCCACCATGTAGTAGAGGCTGGCTCTTGCATGAGAGCCCACTTCTCTACTTTTTGCTCCTCTCTTTCCTTCACATATGCAAAATGCCATGTAAAGCGCACTATTGTACTTACTTTTACTTGCTCCTACAGGTGCTTAAGCTTGCCACATAGGCATAAAGTCTGATGTGGCAAGTTAATCAAGAAGAGAGAGACTAGTTTGGTAACCCAAGGAAGAAACGGTGCTAAGCGCGTGTACCTAGATGAAAAGACAATTTTGAGTCTATAGCTAATTAAATGAAGCAAACTTAGCAACACCATTTCATTGGAAGAGGTCACTCCTTGGCAAATGCAATAAATACTAGTACTCCATGTGTCCCATAATATAAGAACGTTTTTGGCACTACACTAGTGTCAAAAATGTTCTTATATTATGGGACGGAGGGAGTACGAAGAAAGAGATAGAGAGGAGTAAAAAATACACTTATAGCCAACCTTGTTGTAGTATGAGTGACTAAGTGATGACTATGTATGACATGCCAACATCAAATAGCCTAACGCACCATGTTAAATCTCCAAGAGCGCGACCGTGCGAGCGACGCGACGGACGTGGTAGGCGCGACCATGATACGGGCTGCTGGCAGCCCTTGGATCTGAGACCAAACGATCGCATGCTAAGTTGCTAAAAATTTGCAGAATAACCCTCCAGGATAGGATATTCACCCATAGGTCTAGAATCACGCCATGCAACCATTTGATCTCAGATCCAAGGGCTCTCGGAAGCCCGTATCATGGGAGAATGGAAAGCCACTACCCTGTCATTCGCACGCTGGCAGCTCGCTCCTACTCGTCCCCGCACGTCCTTCAATACTATGGCGGTTCGCTCCTATTCGTCTCGTCCATTCACATTACGGCAGTTCCACTAATCCTAACCCTCCTCCCAAATCCATGGCGTCCCAAATCTCCACGATCGGCGGTGAGTACAAGGTTAGAACCATCACCGGCGATGAGTTCGACGTCATCTACACCCGTTCTTCCGCGACGGTGAAAGGAAGCCTTTCTCGCTTCAGACGCATGTTCAAAAACTCAGATGATGAATGGGTCGCTAGGCTAGATGTTGAGTACACCACAGTCCTGGGACGAGAGAAGGATCTAAAGGACGAAGAGAGGAAGAAGCCCGTCGTGATCTAGGTTTGTGTACATAAAGTTTGCTTGGTCTACCACATATGCCATGCCGACGTTGAGTGCTAGGATTTTAAGGACTTCCTCGGGAGCGACCTAGTCAAATTCGTTACTGTAGACTTTGGTAACGACAAAGAAGTCCTGCGTCGGATAGGCCTCGTTGTAGGCAACACCTTCGACCTCCATAAGAATCAGCTGGTGTTCTCTCATTAGCCTTCAATGCTGACCCTGGCAGGAGCCATGGTTCATCCTTCATACGGTAAACTGGAGAAACCTCATTACACGTTTCATCGTCATGCATGGCAGCGGAATGTACTAGATATAGACCACATCCACTACGCTGCAATGGATGGCTACCTTTGCTTCAATATCTACAAGGGTTGGATGAAGAGCAACAGCCAAGTGTGCGGTTCAAGCAAAGAAGTATCGGCCAAGAGGAAGAGGGACAAGGACGAAGTCGAGGACGTGGACGAGAACTCCCAGTAAGGTGGTAGTGTCATTGCTCATGGTGGTTCTAATGCAGCGTCTATCGGAATAGTTGCAAAGTTTAATTTCAGGTGTGCTTAATTTAATTTGAGCGGTGTGTTGTGCTGAGCCCCTATGTCACGCCCAAGATGCGACCCTATCCTAAAGGAACTCGAAGGTCCCACCAAGGATAGAAGCGCATCTTGAAGACGCTTTTACAAGGTGGATATCATTACATCAACATTACATAATAGTGGGGATACAACCAAGACATACAATGTCACATGATAACAACAATACATCATACACAAGATCAACATCCGACTACAAACGAAACATAAACAAAAACTCAAACGACATCCACCCTGCTAGCCCAGGTTGCCGACCAGGAACCTATCCCAAGATCGACGAAGAAGAAGAAGAACTCCAACACAAATAAACATCGCTCTCACCCCATGACCATCGCAACAACCTGTACCTGCAACTGGTGTTGTAGTAATCTGTGAGCCACGAGGACTCATCAATCCCATTGCCATGGGTATCAAGACTAGCAAAGCTTAAAGGGTAAGGAAGGGGTAAAGTGGTGAGGTTGCAGCAGCGACTAAGCATGTATGGTGGCTAACATACGAAAATAAGAGCGAGAAGAGAGGTAAAGCAAGTGGTCGTCAACTAGTAATGATCAAGAAGTGATCCTGAACTCCTACTTACATCAAACATAACACAGAAACCGTGTTTTCCTCTCGATCAACCCCGAAAAGAGACACTCACAGTTACGCACACGGTTGGTGTATTTTAGAAGAGTTTACTTTAAGTTTACTACAACCGGATATCAACAAATTCCCATCTGCCACATAACCGCGGGCATGACTTTCGAAAGTTCAAAACCCCGCAGGGGTGTCCCAACTTAGCCCATGATAAGCTCTCCCAATCAACGAAGGATATTCCTTCTCCCGGGAAGACCTGATCAGTCTTGGAATCCCGTTTACAAGACATTTCGATAATGGTAAAACAAGACCAGCAAAGCCGCCCGGATGTGCCGACAAATCCTGATAGGAGCTGCACATATCTCGTTCTCAGGGCACACCAGATTGTCCAAACTTCCGGTAGGCGAGCCCAGAGTTGCCCCTGGTGGCCACCGGCGGCTGACAGTTTGGACCAGCACTCACGACGAGCACTGGCCCCGGGGGGGGGGGGGGGTAAAATAAGATGACCCTCGAGAGCGCGACTCCCAAGGAAAAAGGGCTAGGTGAGGCAAATGTAAAGCCAAGGTCGGGCCTTGCTGGAGGAGTTTTATTCAAAGCGAACTGTCAAGGGGGTCCCATAAATCACCCAACCGCGTTAGGGGCGCAAAATCCAGGAACATAATACCGATATGAGGGAAACTAGGGCGGCAAGAGTGGAACAAAACACCAGGCATAAGGCCGAGCCTTCCACCCTTTACCAAGTATATAGATGCATTAATAATATAAGAGATATTGTGATATCCCAACATAAACATAATCCAACATGGAGCAATCTTCATCTTCACCTGCAACTAGCAACGCTATAAGAGGGGCTGAGCAAAGCGGTAACATAGCCAAACAACGGTTTGCTAGGAAGGGTGACAAAGGTTAGGGATTCATGGAAATTTGGGAGGCTTGATAAGCAAGTGGTAGGTAACGCAGCATAGCGATAGAACGAAACAACTAGCATAGCAATGATAGTAATGAGATCCAAGGTGACGGTCATCTTTCCTGAAATCCAGCAAGGAAGAAGAACGAGTCCATGAAGAAGCTGAAGCCACGAAGACGAACCAAGCGTAGACGAACGAATCCTCACGATCGCAACGAAACGGGAACTATTGAGAAGAAGCACACAACATGGTAAACACACCACACATGAACAAGGCATGATGCTCAGCCAAACATGATGCAAGACAAGACTACATGAAGCTACTCATGGCAAGAGATGATGCATAAAAGAACAACACATCAAAGCAAGTTTAAATGAGGCCGGAAACAACATAGAGCAATTCCGGTAAGTCCTCATATGCAAATTTAGAAATTGGTCCTGATCTGAATAAACCTTATGTTTAAGTTGTTAAAAAGCAAGTTAAGATGCACCACGATGATCTACATGAAATTCTAGTCAAGTTACATATAAAGTTCATTAGATTCGTAGCTACGGCCTAGGAGATATGAGCAAATCAAGTTAAACATGGCATCGATGCAAAATGCATACATCAAGAAAACACCTCAAAACATGGATGCAACAATGTAACATGAAACTACATGCAAAACTAAGCAAATTTCATATAGAGCACACTCAAAACGGAGCAACGGTTCAACACATACACATGAAACAAGTTTAAAGGGCATGCTGTCCAAAACAGCAACTAGGCATATTGCAAGCACCAAAACAATAAGCTACAACACCTTAACATGAAAACAAAAGGCATGGACGTGATGTACAGGTAAAGCATGACAAAACATGAACATTGAGCTATCTCCAGAAACTAATAGAACAAGCTCAAAAAGACATGGCAAGATTGCAAATAATAACAGGTTCACAGACTTAGCAGAATTCACAGGACATGGCAGAAGTAACATCAGGTTGCAATATTTAGGGCTATCAAACAACATGCTACCGAAACTTAACATGGAAACCGAAGGCGTGGCATGAATCCAATAGTTGCATATAACAAAAGTCCCTTACTGACCATGAGCCAAAAAGGATCAGAAGATATGATGGAACCATGTAAACATAGCAAGTTTTGTAAACAGATTCAGACTTGGTGAAAATAACAGCACATGGCAGGAACAACGATAAATAGGCATATAGGTGAGCTTGAATCACTCACCACAAGGCATTTAATGACAATATAAGCATAACATCAGCAATAAGACATGTTCATGAAGCTAACCATGGCAAGAGAAAGTCCATAGCATGCTTGGGTCACTAACAACAACCATGGCAAAATTGAATGACATGTAAACAATCTGCCAGGAACATTTTATAGCAAAAGTAGATCAAGATTAAGACATTCTAGAGCACTCTATAAATGCCAACAGAGGCATGGATGGATATATCATAACTATATGTCCAAAACATCCTTACTAAACATACTCAAAATAGGTATGGATCTCACTGTAGCAACATGAATACATGGCATGAAAATAACATCAGAACAAAGACTTGGTGAAATTCTAAGTCTCTGAAATCAGCAACATCACGGAGGCTACTTTGCAAGCTTGAAACAAACAATAAAAGGCATATCAATGTTAATGGATTGCACCACAGCAAATAGGGCATGTTGTATCTCATAACACATGTAGACTTTATGCTCAAAATAAAATCACACAAAATGATGCAAAAATGACAAATGAGCATGTTCTGTTAAACTACAGCAGACAACATTATATAGCACTCTTGCAACGATGATTAGGGCATCACGATGAACTCAAATGAACATGGCACAATGGAACAAAATAAAAAGCACAAACAGATGAACATTTCCATTTATCATGCATGCAAAACGGAGCAGTATGCTAAGAGATATGATGCGATGAACATGGCAACCTAACGCAATAATTAGGGGACTTGGGAAAAATCGGGAGGGGGAGAAAGTCAACCTCCTCGGATCTCACATCTGGATCGGCCAGAGCGGTTCCTGAGGTGGGGCACGGACTCGCCAGAGTCCTCGCCGGAGAGGAGGGAGAAGGGCGGCGCTGGAGTGCGGGCGGCGGGGCCGGCGACGTGCGGGCGGCGCGGCGTTGGCAAGGCGGCGGAGGGCGGCGTCCGGAGCGGAGGGAGATGGCGCGGTGGTGCGGCGCAAACGCCGGCGAAGGAGGTGGTGGTGGTGGCCGGCGACGCGTGGGGGCGGCGGCTGGGCGGCGCGCGGGCGTTGGCGATGCGGGCGGCGGAGCGCCGGCGAGCGAGGCGACGGGGCGCGCGGTCGGCGTCGGGCGCGGCCGAACGACGGCGAGGCGCGGGCCATGGTGCGAACGAGCGGCGCCGGCGGGCGGGCCGCGCAGGCCCAACTCGGGCCCCGCGGGCCGGCGGCGCGGAGGAGAGAGAGAGGGGCCGGCGGCAGTGACGTGGCAAGGTGGGATAGGAGGAGAGCGGCGGCGGGGCGACGTGGTGGCTTCTGATTGGATGGAGTGAGGTGGCGGCTGGACATGTCCGACGCGGAGGAAGAAACGTCCGGCGGCGCGAGGGGAGCGGTGCTAGGGTTTGATATGCGCGAGAAATTCGGAGGGAGACACATATTTATAGGTAGAGGGAGCTAGGAGACTCGAAATGGAGTGCGGTTTTCGGCTACGCGATCGTGATCGAACGGCCAAGATGACTTAGATGGGTTATTGGGCTGCTTTGGAGGTGTGCTGGGCTGCACACAAAAGAGGTCTTTGCGGCTACCCGATTAACCGTTGGAGTATCAAATGGACTCACCAAATGGCACGAAACTTGACAGGCGGTCTACCGATGGTGTACCAAGGCTGCTTGGCAAAAATCAGGCCATTCCGAGAAAGTTTAACACCCGCACATGAAAAGAGGCAAAAGGGGGCGCCGGGGACATAGGAGTGCCAGATTGCAAAACGGACAACGGGGAAAATGCTCGGATGCATGAGACGAACACGTATCCAAATGCGATGCACATGATGACATGATATGAAATGCAGATGATGACAAGGCAAAGTGCAACACACAAGCACATGACATGGCAATGACGACGAAAACCTGGCAGACACCCGGCGCATCGAATCCGGGGCGTTACACCCCAGCAGAACTATGTTTCTTCTCATTACTTTAACTCTTCAGTACGTACATACTAGTATTTCTTACATTTCATCTTTTAGTTGGTATAATACTACCACTCATTTCTTCACATTATATACGTACAATATATATGGCCAACATCATATAGCTAGCAGCTTAGTTGTCAAAGAATTTCAGGGTGCTTAGTTTTGTCAAAGAATTCCAGGATGCTTGGATCCAAGGGACTTATTTTAGTCTGACTAAAAATAGTCTGTTTAAGAGGCTAAAGTTCCAAGCACCCCTGACTAAAGAGGGGCTAAAACTAGTCTTAAGACTAAATTTTTTTAGTCAGGGGTACTGTCGGTGTCAAAACCGGCGGATCTCGGGTAGGGGGTCCCGAACTGTGCGTCTAGGCGGATGGTAACAGGAGACAAGGGACACGATGTTTTTACCCAGGTTCGGGCCCTCTTAATGGAGGTAAAACCCTACTCCTGCTTGATTAATATTGATGATATGGGTAGTACAAGAGTAGATCTACCACGAGATCAGAGAGGCTAAACCCTAGAAGCTAGCCTATGGTATGGTTGTTGTTTTCTATGGACTAAACCCTCCGCTTTATATAGACACCGGAGGGGGCTAGGGTTACACAGAGTTGGTTACAATGGGAGGAGATCTACATATCCGTATAGCCATGCTTGGTTTCCACGCCAAGGAAAGTCAGATCCGGACACGGGACAAAGTCTTCAATCTTGTATCTTCATAGTCCAACAGTCCGGCCAAAGCTTATAGTCCGGCTGTCCGGACACCCCCTAATCCAGGACTCCCTCAGTAGCCCATGAACCAGGCTTCAATGACGACGAGTCCGGCGTGCAGATTGTCTTCGACATTGCAAGGCGGGTTCCTCCTCCGAATACTTCATAGAAGATTTTGAACACGAGGATCATGTCCGGCTCTGCAAAACAAGTTCCACATACCTCCGTAGAGAGAGACAGAGTAATATTTTCACGAATCTAATCTGCTGACGTATTCTATAGCATGACGTCGCACTACAGCCAAGCCTTTATTCGTTTTTTCTTACTTCCCACCTCAGCGCGTTTCGCGAGGCGGTTTCCTTGGCACGTATTGTCGAAGCAGAGATCGTGTCCCCTTTATTTACGGGATCCTCGTCATTACGGACATGGGTAGCCCAGTCGTGTCCGTTGGTATATCCCCTCAATCAATGGTAAGTCCCAAACGGTCACAGGGAGGGCTCTTGGTATTCAACCTCTTATAAAGAGACCAAAGCTTTACTCCTTTCTTTCGATCTCAATCGAATCCGCTCCTCGTCTCGAGTTCCAGCATCCAAGGCTCCAGATTTAGGCGCTTTGGACCTTCGACGGTGTCCGGCTCCGACCTTCGAGGCCGATGGGTGCCTTCCTCCATCACGGAGGAAGACGTACAAAAGCTGAGGGAGGCCAGGTATTTGACCGGTGAAATCCCGCATAGGCTACCTGCTCAAGGGCAGGTTATTCCCACTCCCAAGCCTGGTGAGAGTGTTCTGTTTGTGTCTCACTTCCTCCAAGGGCTAGGCTTCGCGTCGGATCCCTTCATGAGGGGCTCATGTTCTATTATGGGCTTTTAGTCTATCCTCCACATCTCATTGTTCATCGTCGTGTGTGAAGCTTTCCTTCGTATTACTCCTCACTTCAGGCTGTGGCTTAAGACCTTTAAAGTAGAGCCGAAAATGATCGAGGGAGAGCACGCAGAGTGTGGAGGTGCTGTAATAAGCAAGGATGCTAACGCTCCGTGGCCCGAGGGCTTTTTCCAAGAGGAGTCCAGCTTATGGCAACAAGAGTGGTTTTATATCACAGCTCCCAGGGGTACCAAGTGGGTGGCGCCGCCTGCTTTTAGCTCGGGTCCCCCGCCCCGACTAACGTCATGGGTCAATAAGGGGCTGGACTGGGGGCCAGGAAAGGATGTGCCCCTATTGCAGAGCCGCATCCGAGATCTCTTGGAGAGATGTCAGTCTAGTCATGGTGACGCAGGTCATGTTAATTTGCCGAGTCCTGCCCTGCAAACGTCGCCCCCTCCGCTTGTGGGATTTCAATCCGGAGGGACCGCGAGCTCTCCAACATTTCCTTGCCATGACGCCCGTGGAGATGTACAAGTTGTTCTTCGGACCACAAGTAGTGTGTCTGGACTCTACTGAGGACGCAGGTCTGAGCTGCAATCGTCCGGATACCCAAGTAAGTAGCCCTGCGCCTGGACACGCCATCTGTTCATTTATCGCAACATCGCCCTTAAAAAGGAGTTGTTCATGAACCAGGAGTGGATAGCGAAGGCGAAGTTGGTCAGGTGTCCGGCTCCCCTTCTTGAGACCTCGCCAGATCCCGTGTTAACCAGGATGCTGGAGATCGCGCCTTCGGAAGAAAACGAAGGGGGGAACAAGGGAGCTACTGCCTCCGCGGAGGAGGTTGTTCGGAAGGGAGGAATCGAAAATTCCCCTCCTCAGGGGAAGAAGAGGACCGCTTCTAAAGACCCGGAGATAATGATCTCAAAGCAGGGGAAGAAGTCTTCGCCAGAGGGTCCTGTGCCGGGGGATACCCAGGCCGTACTGTGCCCTCAAGGGGATCAGCCCTCCACCGAGCCGTAAGTAAAAATGGTGTTTAATAATGAGAGAAATCCTTGCTTCACTTCTGAGGAAAATAACCGAAAATTTACCTTGTAGTTCGGATCTTAGCCCTTCTCAGCAGAGATCGTCCTCGGGGGATCTTCTTCTGGAGATGATGGAGAGCGGAACGCCTCCCCCTGCCATACCGCCTTATGAGGCGAGCGACCCTGAGGTGTCGTCGCGGAGGGTTTCTCCTGATCCGGTAAGGCCGGAAGGTAGTAATATGGCCACCCGAAGCCTTCTGTGTCCGGCTTCTAGGAGAGGCAACCGAATGAGTCTGACACCGCCTGGTGCACGGTTGGAGGTACGAAAGGATCTGCTAGGGCGGGCATCTATCTCAGAAGAGCACCATGCGTTGATGGGTGCGGTAATTGAAAGCATTTCGTCCGCGAAAAGCGGGTTGCATGAAGCTGTCATGAGTCTACTGACGGGCTTTGAGGTTCATGAAATGATGCACCTTTTGGACAGTACCGCATACTTTACGATGCGCCCTGTGTAGATAGTAGCCCCTGAGACTCTAGGTGCTATCGAAGACGACGGCACATGGAGGATCATAGTCCCAGGTATAATTTTGCCGCCTTCATATGCAGGTGGCGAAGTGTCCGGTGGCCAGCCGGACTGATGAATTTGCCGAGCTAAAGCGGCAACTTGACATGGTAGATGCCGACATCGTGCTTGTCAACAAGCGGCTTGACGAGACACAAGGTATGTAATTTCTCCGGAGACACCTGGTAAGAGGAGCTTGATGCCAGTATCTTATAACGTGTTTGCTTGACGCAGATGGGGCTGCCGCCGTGGAGAACCTTCGGGCAGAGCTTGCCCGAGCTAAAGAACAAGCCAGGAAAAGTGACGCGGCTGCCTTAAAGGCGGTTGAGGAGCTAAAAGCCAAACAGGCAGCTCAGTACCGAAGCAAGGAGGAAATGGCCGAGATGGCTGTGAAGTTGAGGAACGCTGCTGACCGATGTAAGCTTCTTGAAAAAGAAGACCGGGCGGAGCGGACAGACCTGGAGAAGGCCACTACGGCGGCGAAGGATGCTCGTTCTGCGATGAGAGCGATGAAGGAGGAGCTGCGTCAAGCTGGAGATATCGCGGCTGGGAAGCCCTTTATGCTGCGGATGAAGTTTGGAGATCCTAAATATGCTCCGTTGGACCGGATGTGGAGTTCGGCGGACGCGTATCTGGATTTAGCGGCGAGTGTTGCTCATGCGGCCGAACACTTCCGAGATCAGAAAGATCGCGAAGTGGAAAATTTGTTCTGGTCACAGTTCAACAATCCAGAGCGTCCGCTTCCATTGACCGATCATTTGGCCGAATGGGCTGAGCTCAGTAGGTTGTCCGGACTTGCCATGAGGTATGTCGTGGATCATCTGTGGCCGAAAAGGCCAAAGCCAAACAGTTATTTTAGCTTGGTGCAGCAGTTCCTTAGTGTGGTGCCGTATATCAATGCGATGAAGAGGTTAGCATGCGTGGAGGGTGGGCGGATGGCCCTTGCCTGTGTCAAGACATACTGGGCGGAGATGGAGGCCACCACCGTTGCAGCCCAAGATTGGGATGAAAGCCGAGTACCTGCCGAGCACTAGTTTCTAGAAGTCCTGGAGGGCGCTCGTTCAATAGAGACGTAGTGCTCGAAGGATATTATGTTCAAATAACATGTATTCCTATTGAAAACAATATTTTGCTGAAATGTAGAAGCTTTTTATACTTGTGCCTGCAAGAATTATAATACCTCCTGTGCGGCCGTTTACGTATATAACCTGAAAGATGGCAGTCGTCGGCTTCAACCCCCACTCATATAATGCGGGGGTGTTCGCAGAAGGCGCATCATCACACTTGATCCAACGTCTTGGTCCATTACGGAGGTGGTAGCGCAGCGAACTAGGCAACCAGACTATAATGCTTTATCACTTTCACTTAGCCATAGGAGTTTGATAGTGGGGCTACTATATAGCCCCTGGTGGCGCCGCGCTCGCCCGAATTCGGGGCGCGTCTATGCCTGGCCGGGAAACGGCCCTTTGTCAATGCGGAGGAATCTCGAAGATTCCGATATGTCATCGAGTGGTTGACCAGTCTCGCGCTACATCATGACAGTCAGTCTTCGGCTTTCTCTACTGAGGTGCTCTCCTGGCTGAACCGGGGCACAATCGCAGTAGTTTCCTGGTGCCGCCTTAGCCGATAGAGCGGAATGTAAGGCAGCAAAACACAGGATCCGGGCAAACCCAACATTTGACCAAAGACATGATTCGGAGCTGATGCATATAAGGCCAAACTCGCGACGCCGAACACTCCCTAAGGTATTCGTTCTTTATGATTGTAAACGGGCTGAACAGTGCCCTTTGTAATAAGCCCATAGTGTCCAGGTACGTGCAATATTCTGACGTGGCCACATGCCAAGACGTCAGCCCCCTTCTCGGTTGTACGGAGAATCCAGGGGATATGTATCAACAAGAGACAGTAAAAAAGGTTTACGCAGGGTCTTAATCTAAAGATAATCCATGGAATGGGTCCCTACTGCACGTCTGTGCCTGTGTCTCCATTGTGCCATGTCCTGGACGGGTGTAGCACGATGTTCATCTGTAAAAGAGAGGAACTTAGTTGAAAAGCTAGTCGTGCAAAAATGTACGTTATAATAAATAAACGAAGTATGATTGAAGAATTGAGTTTTGTTGCTGCTTGTTTACGTGCGCGGAGCCCCGTGTGTAGGGATGTATAACCATCAAACCGTTAGTAATTATATAGTTACGCCGGACTCGTCCAACCGTGTCCGTGGTCTTAACGACCTATTAGGCGCTCTGGTTGGTGGGACAGTTTCGTGTGTGGCTGTCCAGGCAGCCGCACAGTCTTCCGCGCGCGTAGTTCCGTCATATGCCTCTATGTTTACGGGTTTGAATCCCGCTGGGAATTCATGGTCCAGCACCTCATCGGTGAAACATAGGGGGTGTGCGGAACCCCTGTATTTGGGTGTGCCATGGTGTTCAGATATATGTTGTGTTGCATTGCTTGCTAGAGCTTGCTTTCTTGGCCCGTAAATAGATCTGGCTGGGCCATCTTTTTGATGCGAATCCTCATGTGGATCGCGTGCTGGCTTGTGTGCAGCATCATTTGCCGCTCTGTGTTGGCCATGAGGTCGTCTATCCGACCGGATGGTTGCTTTGTTTTTTGATTGTGGGAGCTCTAAGGCCTCCTCATCAAATTCGGGCAGTAGCTTTCGCTTCGGGTAGCTCTTTGTGTGGCGACTGCCGCCATATTTGTCTGCGGTGTTGAGTACTTTGCTCCATCTGATTCTGAGTGCCTCTTCCGTAGTCTTGAGCTTCCGCTTCTGCTTTTTCAGGCTGCGTGCACTGGTGATGAGCCTTTTGTGGAGGTTCTTCTGCTCCAGGAACTTGTCCGGCGTGAGGTCATCCGGACTGTTATCTTCGCCGGGGACGCGTTGTTCGGTTTGGTTATCCAAGTTGCCTTGTTCGGACGGTTGCTTGATGCCATGTTCATCGTCAGCCGGCTCGCCCTGGTCTGTGGCTGGGACTGTATGACCGATGTCTCTGTCGAGGCGGGGTTTGGAGCGGCGCTTACGCCGCCGCTTTGACTGCTTTTCGAAGGAACGATCCTCCGTTGCGTCCTCCCGTTCCTCGTCGTTGTTTCCTTTGGGTGTGTCCACCATGCATACATCGTGGGATGAGGTGGCTGTCCAGTGCCCTATAGGCGCTGGTTCCTGTTCGTCTCCTGCAAAGTCATCCATACCGTCGATGCCTTCGGAGTCGAAGTCGAGCATGTCGGTTAAATCATCGACAGTGTCTATGAAGTAGGTGGTGGGTGGGCGTCGAATTTCTTCATCGTCCGCATCCCAATCCTGCCGGTCATAATCCGGCCAGGACTCTCTTGAAAAAGAGAGAGACCTTAGTGAATTCAGTATATCGCCGAACGGTGAGTGCTGAAAGTTATCCGCGGCGGTGAACTCCATGATCGGCGCCCAATCAGATTCGATTGGCAGGGGCGCGGAAGGTTCAGAGTCCGGAGAAGAGTCCGGCAATATGGAGTCACGGGCCTCGCGAAGGATAAGGTTGGTGTTCGGCTCGATCGCCGTTGAGGCTGCAGCCTCCGCGGCGGGGTCTAGCCACCCGCCCTCGGTCGGCGCAGTTGGCTCCGAATTAAAGGTCGGAGCAGACACGGGTGCAGCCTCGAGGACACTGTTTGGCGCCAGAGCTAAATCATACCCATCGTAATAGTGCGACGCACTTGGCAGGGGCTCGAACCCATCAAAGATCAAGTCTCCGCGGATATCGTCCGTGTAGTTTAAGCTTCCAAACCTGACCTGATGGCCAGGGGCGTAACTTTCAATCTGCTCCAGATGGCCAAGCGAATTGGCCCGCAGTGCAAAGCCACCGAACACAAAGATCTGTCCGGGGAGAAAAGTCTCACCTTGGACTGCATCGCTAACAATGATCGAAGGAGCCATCAAGACTGATGATGACGACATAGAGGAACTCTCAATGAAAGCACCAATGTCGGTGTCAAAACCGGCGGATCTCGGGTAGGGGGTCCCGAACTGTGCGTCTAGGCGGATGGTAGCAGGAGGCAAGGGACACGATGTTTTTACCCAGGTTCGGGCCCTCTCGATGGAGGTAAAACTCTACTCCTGCTTGATTAATATTGATGATATGGGTAGTACAAGAGTAGATCTACCACGAGATCAGAGAGGCTATACCCTAGAAGCCAGCCTATGGTATGATTGTTGTTTTCTACGGACTAAACCCTCCGGTTTATATAGACACCAGAGGGGGCTAGGGTTACACAGAGTCAGTTACAATGGGAGGAGATCTACATATCCATATTGCCAAGCTTGCCTTCCACACCAAGGAAAGTCCCATCCGGACACAGGACGAAGTCTTCAATCTTGTATCTTCATAGTCCAACAGTCCGGCCAAAGGTTATAGTCCGGCTGTCCGGACACCCCCTAATCCAGGACTCCCTCAGGTACGCCTACTAAAATGTGGATTAGTCCTCTCTCTACTCATTTAACTCCTCTCCTTTAACACAGGCGAGTTCTGGATTGGAGGGTTTGGAGGATAATAAATGCTCATTAACTTGATTTTAGCTTTTTAGTATTTGGATCCAAGCATGGGTGAGGCTAGCATATTTTAGTCCCACTACTTTTAGTCATGGGACTAAAACGTATCCAAGCACCCTCTTAGTTTTATTTGAGGGGTGGTTGTGCTGGACACCATTATTGTGACTAGCCTTTTTAATAGTACTATATGCATAATTTGGCGACGAGCGCTCTCTATATGTACCACCTTTTTTTGAATTTCAAGTTTTGCTCCATGGCACAATCCATCGATACTACTGTTGTACAAAAGTATACATTTTTTAAAAGGCTAGAGGGCGGGGCAGTCTAGCTTGGTCGGTTTCACGAGAGGCTAGGGTCTTTGTGATTTGACGGCTCATTACTGCTGGAAGGTGGGGCCTCGTGATTTGACTGCTCGAATAAATGCGCCGACGACCTGATCGAGGAGGAGCAAAGAACCATGCGGTATACTCAAGTTTTCCACTGGAGTAGTACTGCGATGGAGGAGCACGAAACACGACAGCCCAGTGCCATATGGCGATAAAAATGATCTAATTTGCTAGTCATCTCATTGTTAGCATTGTTCTATTCATTCCCTAAAAAAACCATTGTTCTATTCATGCCTCGCAGAGAACGTGACACGTGTGGCGAAACACCCGAAGCAAAAGATGAAACACAGGAGCAAAAGAAGAAGGAAGATCATCACCCCAAATGATCTAATTCGCCACGGAGTCATAACTGCTTCTTCATCGCTTCCACGACCTCCATCTCCTTGCGTGTCTCCTACGCCATCTTCATCATTGTGTCCATGACGCGACATTTCTCGATGCGAGCCTTCATCATCTGTTCCACGGCCATATTATGTACCTTGACAGTAGCCGGGTGCTCGATGCGGAGCTTCACCAACTCTTCCTTTTGTTCCATGACGAGGGCCTGCAGCATCCTCAGCGAGGAACTACTATTCTCATGCAGCTTCTTCTAGCCGGCGTTCTTCTCGTTCAATAGGTCGATCTCGTGGCAGAGCTTTGCATTGTCCTCCTGAAGTCGCAGGATTTCGCCGGTCGCCTTCTTCTCTGAGGCAATGCTCTTCTTCAGCAGCATCACCAAGCCGGCGGTCAACTCCCCTGCTGATTGAGCTCAGCGGGCATGTCGTCGAGGCTCTCCTTCAGCAACTCCATCAAGCCTTGGATGAACTCCTTCTGTTTATAGAGCTGATCGGGCATGCCGTCGAGGGATAACGACTCCAGCTCCGCCGGCTCGGCATGTTCGCCTCCGCGGCTAGGGCGCTCCTGGGAGCCATCGCCTGCCCGTGAGAGATCTTTCGAGGTCTCTGCGTGGCGGAGAGCCCTCTCTTTTTTTCTGCAGCCTTGGTTGCCGCTCCCTTGTTACGAGTAGTTCTCGACCTAGAGCTCTGCTCACCGGCCATGGCAACGATGGACGAAGAAGAAGCACTTATGAGGAGGAAAGGTAGAGTAATTTCTGGTTAGGTAGTTCCCCTTTTTATAACCTAAGTACTAGCACTAGTACTAATACCTGCATAGTGGGAACACGTTCAGGTTTGGTACGTACTAGTAGGTGTGAGCACGCTTTCGAATGTGATGGGAACAAGGTAAAGCTTAATTGATGGTTTTGATTTCGAGGCCCGAAACGGCTCCCGATGAGTTTAGCGGAACATAAATTTCAAGTACTAGACTACTCAAATGCGTAAATATTATGTTACTGTCAAAAATTGGCACAAAATACGAAGGAGACCAATGGAAGTACTACTAGCAACCCATGATTTAACTACTCGCATGCGCGCAGTGGAGTAATAATGTCTTTCTTCCGCCCTCACGTCCACTCAATTTGCATGTGCTGTATTAATTGACCATCAATGAAGTGAACGACTTTACACGCGTCAAATTATCACATGGGGTGGATCTTGGTACAAAATTGCGTCTGCCCGTTTACCCGCGTGTGCGTGCGAGGGAATGAGTGCATGCGTGGCGTGCGTGCACAGCTTCGCTTCGTGCATGTACCGCCAGTATGGCTCAGGGAGGACGAGTACATTCTTCTGGAACAAGCAGCACGTCACTGTGATCAATCCACGCAAGGAGGTCGCGACAACGCCTCCACATGTGCCACATGGCTTCATGAACTTTAAGAGAGACACTGTGTAGCGTGCCATTGGTATTCTAGTTTACGTGTTTTGCACATACTCGAAGTACTAGTAAGGTACACGTGCATTGCACGCATCAGATTTTGTAACCAAATTATGAATAAATACCACACTATAGCATGTAAGCTCTGAGTCATATATGCCTGATGTAGCCCTTCGTTTAATTCTTATAGTTCATCTCATTCAAAATCAATTAGTTTTTATAGAAAAGCTAAGAACGCGGGAATAGGAAAAACATGGTATTATAGTGGAATGTCATCTTGAATCCTATAGGATTGTACAAGTGTTTGATTGTGCATAGAAAAAACGCAGAATTCTTTCAAAGAGGTTTGAGTGGATGGGATGTTTCCTATGAAATCTAGTGCAAATGAATCATATGGAAAAAATCCTATGGTTTACAATCCTACGAATCAAACAACCAAGATAGGAAAAAATCCTAATGATTAGAATCCTCCAAAATTCCTTTGAGAATCCTTTGAATCAAAGAATCCTTAATCTATTTTATGATTCATGGAATTGTGCGTTGTAAAGCATAAAGTAAAAAACAAATAATGGAAATTCAACTAGAAAAAAAGTTTGGGAAGTTATGATACGGAAGATTCTAGAACAAAAGAGAACCACAGTTGTTTTGAGGTTTGTGCATTATGCTTAAGTTCAACCATGGAGTCTGCTAGATTGTACATGTGGCAAAATCCGATGGGGGGCTTGAAGATGGTGCGAGGGGCCGAGTGGAGGGAGACTATGAAGGAATGCACAAGTGCGAGATCGATATTTAGAGAGAGGGGGTGAACACGTGCGCTGTTGTGAACAGTGGCGGAGCCATGAAAAATAAATGAGCTAGGGGGCCAAGCATTGCTAATCCTTTACGAGGAGGGTCAATTCATGAACTTAAACCATTTTTAGCAGCAATTGTCTAATGATCACATTCATATTAGCCTCGATATATAGTGATGTTAGGGTGGAGGGGGGCAGGGCCCTTACTGCCCCCTGTCTTCGCCGTTGTGCACGCATATAAGAGATGAAGCGGAAGGCATGGATGATGAGAGGGGGACGTTGCATATATAATTAATGTGGGTGTATTAGCTACGTATGTTAATCCTATATAGAGAGGTATAGATTGATCGATGTGGACGTGGGAAAGAGGGTGAGACCTCACTGGATATATCGATTGATCGGTTTGTGTGGAAAACTATGAAAGACCTAGCTATATACACACATACATGGAGGAACATCGATCATTGCGCACGCCGCGTGAGAGATAAAGAATCCCGATATGATGGACAGGGGGATGTGTGTTGGTGTGTGCCTTCATGGGAGACCGACCTGAAGAAAAAGATTGCATGCATGCGATGGATAATGCCGACTGGTAGTGTGTGTGCATGCATGCACGAGAGAAAGTTAGTGGTACAATTATAAAGAGAAGACTACTGTGTGGGTGTAAAAGAATAGTTGAATAGGTGAGGTCATAATCAATGTAAAGTTGAATTCAAATATTTGAATAAGAGATCCTGATGTTTGAAACCCATGCATGCATGAATATAACGGAGATCTGCGAGGTGTGGTTTGGAAACAAGCATGTTGTAATGTATAGACATTGAACAAGGTCAGACTTATTTGAATTTGGATACCGATGGACACACTATTCTAATTGGAGATGATGGGCGGCTTTTGCATCACATATCTATATCTATACCCATATATATATTATATTATATTATATTGTGTTATATTGCGTGCGGGTAACTTTAACTTTGAAAGATGATCGTTGGGTGAGGTGAATCCGATGGTCCAAAGATGGCAAGTTTGAGCACTACTGGCCGTTGGATATCATCTAGATTCCACCAGATTTCGCCACACGTATAATCTAGAAGACTCCATGGTTGAACTTAAGCATAATGCACAAACATCAAAACACAAGCACTTCTTATTTGTTCTAGAATCTTCCGTATCAGAATTGCCCAAATGTTTTTCTACATGATTTGCCATTATTTGTTTTTACTTTATGTCTTACGACTCACAATTCCATGAATCTTAAAATAGATTAGCTTTCTTATAAAAACTAGATGATTTTGAATGAAATGAACTATAAGAATTAAACGAACATCTACATCATGCATATATGACTCAAAGCTTGCATGCTATAATGTGGTATTTATTCATAATTTGGTTGCCAAATCTCATGCGTGCAATGCACATGTACCTTACTCTAGTCTAAATGGTATTTGTGTGTGTGTTGTGCGTGTTGAGGTGCAAATTGTCTTTTTTTTGGGTACACATTAAGCTTGTTCTTCCGAAATTTCAAGCCGCGCCTTGTTATGCCGAAAATTCAAGCTAGCGTCTCTGTCTATTGTGCTGCGAAACTCCCGCCTCTTCAACCCGTGCCTTGTTAGCCCGAAATATTTAAGATATATCTTTGTCTCGTTGTGCTCCTACAACTCCCTCCATCTCAACCCATGCCTTGCTATTTCGAAATTACAACGCGCGCGAAAACTCCCACCTCCTGTGAAATCCCGACACACGAAATGCCCGTGGTACCCCTGAACCGAAAGAACCGCCTCCAATCGGTGGGGGTACTTTCGTAACTTACCCCACATTTCGGACAAGCGCGTCTCTAAGCCATGGTTCCCCACTGCCATCCCATCCGCCCACCCATTCATACACCGAGGCCACGAAAACCCGTGACAAAACCCCACACCCTGCTCCGTCCGCCACCAAGCCGGAGCCTCTTCCCCGACGACGTCGTCCACAGCAACACCTCGACGTCCCTCATCCACCGTACTGGATGAGGATCCGTCGTCGATCTCATCGTCCCGCCGGTTCAGCCACCCCGTCCTCCACCTCCAAGGAGCTGCCCCGACATTCCCTCGTCTTTCGCGCCACCTCCATTCCCACACCACTGTCTTCACCTGCACCACCAGAAGAGCATCATCATCACCGTTTCCCCGAATGAAGCTACGGCCTAATCGGCGCCACCAAAGAGGTTGTACACTAATCGCCGCATTTTCTTCTTGATTCGAGCTCACGGTGCTACCGGCGCTCGGTCCCGAGCCGACACGGCGCTGCTCCATCCACGGTGGCATCGCCGGCCACTTCCTCCACGGCGTCGCTCCCTCGGTGGCGTAGTCCACATCAGTAGGAGCTGCTGTTGATTTAGCTCTCGCCCACGGTGCTGCTCTGCTCTTGCTCTCGGTCCCCTTACTGGTCTGCTCTTGCTATTGCTCTTGCTCGCGCTGCTGCTCTCGCTCTTGCTCTTGCTTGCGATGCTGCTCCGATTTAGCTACACTTCAGTCGACTGAATTGACTTTTGGGTCAGTCGATTTTCAGGGGGTGGGGGGGCTTGCCGGGGTATAGGAAGAACCAGCCACAGCGGGGAGGGTGGCTCGCCGGAGAGGTACCCCACTATCTATTTTAGGGTTCAAGATGGGGGCGGTGGTCGCCGGCGATTGCGGGGCGTTGGCGTGGGGATCGCCGGAGAAAAAGCTCGGCACGGGGGGGGGGGGGGGATAGAGGGATGGCCGGGGCGGCGGCGGACCGGCGGTGGGGAGTGTTTTCACGGCGGGCGGGGCGGCGCACCGCCGGCCGCGGGCGGCGGGGGGCTGCTGTTTGGCCAGCTCAGGGGGGTGGAGATTGAAGATGTACCGCAGGCCCTTGATTTCGTATCCAATGGCTGCAAAATCGACTGACCAGAGATGAAAAAGTCAGGCGACCGATGTGTACCCTCACCTTGCTAGTGCATTCAGTTTCGATAGCAAAATTCAGTTTCAACAGCAAAATTCAGTTTTGACAGGTAAGTTCAGTTTCGAGAGTTAAGTTCAGTTTCGACAGTTAAATTCAGTTTTGACAGTTAAATTCAGTTTCGACAGTTAAATTCAGAGATGAGCGGCCGATGTATTTTACATCTAGCACTTTGTGGTTATGTATTTTACGTCATGTATTGGAGATGCTATTAGAATTCCACTCAGGTTAACGTTGTTCGTTGTCTCTCTTGTCCTACTTCAGCCTCGGCGTCGTACAACTCACCGGAGCTGCTCCAACGACGAAACCCTCCATCACAGCGGAGCAGTACCTCGGGCTCCATCTCCAGATGCCTAAGATCTTCTTCCCCTCCTCCGACAACCAAGTCAGCCGGAGCATCCTCACCGGCCAACCCAATCACGCTGAGATCGACATGGCTTCGCCAAAGAGGTTGTACACTTGTTGCATCTCTTTTTTTACTCTACATGTTATATATATTGTCCACTAAGCACTCGTAGTAACGGGAAATACGATTATTTTATCCTACTATATGACAACCAGTGAGGTACCAGGCAACTTAGCTATCCGTGATGGACTCTCTTGAACGCCATCATTATTTATCTCTGCGCCTTTGAGCTGTGCATTTGTCAATGGGCCTGGGAGTTGAGCTAGTATGGCAGTGGCCTGGGTCCAGAGTAATAGAAGTAGCACAAAAACATTTTTTTAGTGTAGGATTTTCCTTGCTCAAGCCTGCCTACTAGAATCGCCAGTGCTTGAAAGGAAAAGTGAATGAAAAACATCGGAATTGGAAAGTTTCCTATGGTACTACTTTTCATGAATTTGGTGCAAAGGAATGGAGCAAAGGAAAACTGTAGGATTTGTTCCTTTAGTGTCTCCTTGAAAGGAAAACCGTAGGAATTCTAATTTCCACTTCTCCTCCTTTTCATATTCCTATTCATCAAGCACAAGAGTAAGAGATAGTAGCATAATAGCATTATAACCGTACATTTTCTTGTGGTTTGACTTAATCTCACCATGCTTTTTTGCATCCTGTGATCTTCCAATTGTTGTGAATCAAACACCCAGATTGGCAGAAATCCTGTGTTTTTAAATTCTCTGTTTTGCACGTGCATTCCTATCCTATTCCTTTCTATTTCCTATCCCTGCATTGTTAGAATCCTCAAATTCAAACAAGCCCTTACTCAATTACTTCTGTTACAGATATGTGTCAAAAAAACCTTGTGTGGTTTGTCCTGCTCCTGCGGCGTTGTGTTCCACTCCAGCTCAGCTGCTCCAACGACGGAAGGGTTCACCATAGCAGGGATCCGCTCTCCAGACTGTCTTTCGCCACCTCAGATCTTCTTCCCCGCCGCCAGCAGCCACGACAACTGCATTACCATCATCAACTGAGCAGATGACCTTGAGGACTACACGGTTCCGCAAGAGAGGTCGCACGCTTCCGTGTCTGCTTACATTATGCGTCGCTTAATATGATGACATGCTACATTATCGTCGTGTTCACCTATTAGACTCCGAGTCAGGTCCAAACTAATACAGAAACTTGAGTTTTTAAATGGTTGTGGGGTACATATTGGGGCAGCAATCAATACTATCTGTCTACTATCTGGTTAATCTCCGGTGTCTACTATGAGTTTCATGTTGGGTGCAAACAAACATTAAAGGAGCCATTATTTGTATTTTTTAACTAAAGCTATTATCTTCCCGCTATCATTGGTTTTGGGTCTATCCACAGTCTGCTACCATCACTCTGGATTTGTGCATACACTCCTTACATAATCTCACTATGTTTTATTCCTATGCATGACAGTTATTGTACACAATGGAATTGATCATGTAGAGCAAAAGAGACGAGCCTTGCGTGGCAATAAAATTTCATGGAGAAGTCGTTCCATGGTGGGCGCAAAGGCAGCCCCCCCTCCACCCATTTCGGATCGTAATCAAGAGGAGGATAACTGTTATGAGGGGGATTCAGAAGGAGAAGACCGCTCCTATTTACCCCATGAGGTCTTCGCTCTAACTTGGTGTGCTGATGTTGGTAATATCATGCATATGGTGCCTTGCATTGCTTACTGTATACATTAAAGATGTCATCTGCTTAGTTTAGACATGCTTTGTGTCAATGCCATCTGTTTAGTTTCTTTATCGTATATGTGAATCATGCAATGCCATCTTGTCTAGCCGGGCATCATATATGTGAATTTTTCAATGCCACCGTGGGTAGCCAGTCATCTTATATGTGAATTATATCATGCCATCATTTTTTATTACGTGTTAAATTTGTTAACAATTTTAGTACATTCAATTACTCTTCCTGTGCATCAGCCATTTGGCATGGTCATGGAGAAATCTGGAGTGGAAACAAGTTCTTCAGAGCAGACAATGCTATCTGACGAAGCGCATGTCTTGCTGGTTATCGATAGCTCCTCAGAGGAGGATTCAGAGACAGATGACCAGTCATATTTCCCCTCTGAGGTGCATGCCCTAACTTGGCAGGGTTATGTTGCTCATATCGTGCGTATGGCATCTTGCATTGCTATGTCATTTGCTTAGTTTAGACATGCTTTGTGTGACTGCCACCTGTTTAGTGTCTAATTACCATATATGTGAATTATGCAATGCCATCTTGTAAGACATTATATATGTGAATTATGCAATGTTATCTTGTTGCAAGGCATTATGTATGTGAATTATGCAATGCCATGCTGTTTAGGCAAGAGTCATATATGTGAATTATATCATGCCGTCCTTTTTTTGTATTTCTCATTGCTTTTGTCGACAATGTTTTTATATTCAACTGCTCTTCCTGTGCATCAGCCATTTGAATTGGCGATGGAGAAATCTGGAGTGAAAACAAGGTCTTCGGAGCAGACAATGCTACCTACTGAAGAAGATATCTTGCTGGTTACAGATAGCTCTTCAAAGGAGGATTCAGAGGCAGATGACCAGTCCTATTACCCCCCTAAGGTGTATGCTCAAACCTGGCAGGGTTATATTACTCATATAATGCATATGTTGTATTGCAATGCTTAGTTTTTACATCATATTGTCGGGGGAAATCTGCCTCCACGAACACCTATGGGGACCGAGCCCCTTTTTGGTTCGACGGGGGGTGGAGGTCGCGTGAATAGCGGATCGAGGCGATGCACACAAGGGGTTTACCCAGCTTCGGGCCGCACGGATGCGTAAAACCCTACTGCTGCTTTGTGGTTTGTATTGTGTTCTTGTTCGGGAGCGCTGAGTGCTACAGTACACTCAGGCAACTAATCAGACCGAGCGTGAGTGGCCTCCTTCTTCCCCTCCTCCCCACGTTGCGCATGGGGCCTCCTTTTATATGCGCAAGGGGTTACCCACAGGTGGCAACATAGGAGGGAGTAAAACTGGAAAACGTTGTGTTGGGTACAGCTGTTTGCACAGTGCTATCATACCTAACTCTGACGGCAGGGGACAAGGGCATTAAATGCCTGTCTAGGTCGCCCAAACAGTGCAGAAAAGGGACCGTCAGGGGCGCCACCGTTTGCCACGACAGCTACCCTGTCAGCGTTGCTTCGCCACCGCATGCCCCTGGCTGCGCAGCCTCTTGCCACGTACGCCTGGAATGGCCCCAGAGCGACGCGTGGGTGGATGAGCTGGAACGCAGGCGCGGGGTGGTGACTTGCCGCGGTTGATGTCTTGTCGCGCCCGGGAGCTTGTTGCTCACCGGTCCTTGCCGGGACGCGTGGCGCGTCGCAGCAAGTCTCTTGTCGTGCCCTGGTCGGCCTTCCCGGCAAGCTCCTCTTGCCGGGGCCTTGTGCTCCGAGCGGCCGTCCCGGCAAGCTCCTCTTGCCGGGGCCTTACTCTCTTCGGGTGGCCTTCCCGGCAAGCTCCTCCTACTGGGGCCTTGGCTCAAATACTTTGTTCTTGGACGGCCCAAAAAGGGGCCATGGAGAGTTTTGGCGATCGCCTGGCAAGCCTTGTCGCGGGGTGCTACGACTGCCCGTGCACAAGTTCGGGGTACTAAGGTACCCCTACTTTAGTACACCGACAATATATACAATATTTAATGCCATATCCTTAGTTGGCACATCATATATGTGATTGCCTTCTGCTCACTTCCTTAGTATATAAATCATATATTTGAATTATGTCATGCCATGATGTTTACATAGACAGCATGTATCTGAATAATGGCATGCCAACCAATTTTCTAAAGACATAATATAGTTATATCATCTCGTCCTGTTTACATAGTCATCATATTTTAAATTATGTCATTCTATCCGTGAATTATATCATGCCATCATGTTTCCATCGACGGCATGTTTGTGATTTATGGCATGCCAACCACTTTAATAGACACATCATATAGTTATATCATGTCATCCTGTTTACATAGTCATCATATTTTGAAGTATGTCATTCTATCCTGTTTAGTTAGCCATCATACATGTGAAATTGTGTCATGCTATCCTGTTTAATTAGCCATCATATATGTGAAATGATGTCCTGCTATTCTATTTGCTTAGACAAGATAAATGTGAATTATTTCATGCCCTGTTTTCTTCCCTACTATCCGTTGCACCTGTCTATCTTTCAATGTGTGTACATTCAATTACTTTTCTTGTTTATCAGCCATTTCGATTGGAGGGAGTAATGGCAGTATCTGTGGGAGTAAAAACATGGTCTTCAGAAAAGATCGTGCTACCTGTCGATGCAGATAGAAACACGGTTGTACTTGCCCAAGAACCAGCCCCACCACACATAACTCACACTCATGCAGATTGTACCCCTACCCAGTTGGACAGAGAACCAGCTACACCCCTTCTAACCCCAACCCCAGCATATAGACACCCAGTTCCCGTTGACACAACACCGTCTCCACCACAGAGCACCCAAACACGAGCAGTTAGTAAGGCAACTGCAGTGCCCAAATCACGAGGACCACAACTCCGAACCCAAAGTCAACGCTTAAAGATGAAGAAGAATTGTTCTCAGGTCAGGTTCCGTAGCTATGGTTCATACTACTTTGCTCTTGCATCACTGTATTTACTGATACCAACTAATTTTAAATTTGAAGGATGCAATTGAAACTCCAATGGTGCAACAGGTATGTTTTAAACCTGTTTCTTCAACGTGTTTGGCTGTTTGCTGTTCTAACTTGCTCTCTGTTGATTTCAGTTTCAATTGAATAAACAGTTATGTTCTGATGCCATGCACATTACAAGTGTTGTTATTGTTGTGTAGTTTCCCACACTTATATTCTGTCTATGCTGCTTTGTCTTAAATAGATATGATTCGAACTGTATCTATCTTGATTTGGCAACATAAACTAGAATGATATAGACCATACAGTGACCATACTACATAGATATATGTTTGTTTCATGCTGTTATCCTGTCCACCTTACTACTGAACTGGTTTACCAAAATGAGTTTCATATACTACATTGTAAACCTGAGATGTGTTTGTTTGTTTCTCTTTTAGAACGCGGATAAAATATTGGAGAAGAGTACCCTGTTATGCAATGGTAAAGGAAGTAATGCAGATAAGGTTCAAGATTGTGAGACATCCCTGTTGGTCTCCAAGAAAGCTGATAAAAACTAAGACAACCCCAAAGTCATGTCTTGATGTAGTGTTCGAGTTACTGGCTACCACTGCTGGCACCAGCTCTTCGAACTCGTTGCCTGAATCAGTTCGGCTTCTTGAGTCTCAACTTCAAGTTGAAAGACATCGATCAGATGTTATGCGACAGGAAGCCGAAGGACTGAATAAGTCCTGCAGAATTCAGATGCGTACTTTCTTGTGCAACAACAAGCGCTGGAGGACTTAAGCGCCAAACAAGAGAAAGTTAATAAGCTTGCTAAGCATCTTGCCAGCATTATGGGTACCCAGGATATTGTTTCGTGAGCTCTTCTGAAGTGGTTTCAGTTCTGGACTTGTTTTGCTGCGGCGTTTATATGCTTCTTTGTTCCCTATATTTGCACTGGTGGCGAACTTTGATGCCCAGTGGATGTAATATGTGTAATAGCCGTGATAGCCTAGCATAAGTTGCTTGCTTATTTATTTCCTTGTTGTCTTGTTTATTTGTTTGCTGCTAGTCAGTGCGGTTCTTTTTCCGCGGTTTGCTAGTGGCTGCAATAACCTATTTTTTAAAACTAGGCCACAATAACCGTGGGCTAATATTTACTATAGTGACACTGGGTCTCCTACGGGCCGTAGAAAAGTGGGCCTTCTACGGGCCGTAGAAACAGTAGGCCTTCTACGGGCCGTAGAAACAATGGGCCTTCTACGGGCCATATCATCAATGGGCCTTATACGGGCCGTATGATCGATTGGCCAAACATGGGCCAATAATAGACCGCATTATGGCCATAAACGGGCTAGAGTTGGAATAGTCCGTCCATGGGCCGACCATAATGGGCCATTATTTATAGGCCGTGTTTGATGACGCTATAAAAACGGCCCAACGTATTAACGGACCACAAACGGGCCGACTGTAACCACGGGCTGAATTTGGCCCACAAGCAGAAAATGACAGTAATGGGCCGTAAGTAAACAAATGCTGGAAATGAGCCCAAGAATAAATGGGCTTTGAGAAGGCCGAAAGATAACATGGGCTGGAAACGACCCAACGGAATAACGGGCCGTTAATGGGTATAAAGTGATACACTGTTCATTACGGGCCGGTTTCACCACGGGCCGTTAATGGGTGTAAAGTAATACACTGTTCATTATGGGCCAGTTTCACCACGGGCCGTTAATAGGCCAAGAGTTACATATTGGATGGCCCGGATGATGCTACTGGGCCTAATTCGAATAGGGCGTAACGGGCCTTGGGTTAGCGGGCTGTAAATGGGCTATATGCGAACAGGCCGTTAACAGGCTTTCCATGGGCCGGCCCGCCACCTTTTTACCAAGTCAAACGGGCCAGCCTTTTCACAGGAATGGGCCTCTGTTGGGCCATGCCACGTGTTGACATATCGTAAGCGCCTATCTGACCCACTAACGAGCTGACATCTGTTTTGTCCGGCCAATAAGAATTTTACACGTGGAAATTTCCAATTGGTCGGGGCTGTTAACGGGTTATCGGATCCAAAACCCGACCCGATAGCTTAACGGCGTTCCGTTACGGTGGATGCCACGTGTCGGTCACCCTTGACGAAGGAACTTCTGTGATGCGCGATTTATCGTCATGGAAGTGGACACTTCCGTGATGATAATTTTGGTAATGTCACGGAACACTTCTACGATAGCACATGTATGACTATCTTGATTCTGTCATGGATGTACATGCATGACAAAAAACGCGACCTACTGTGACAAACACGTATCATCACAGAAGTGTATCTTTTTGGTAGTGATTAACTTAGTGTGCAAGTTTTAATATTTTTGTTGATCCACGGTATGTCCTATACGAACTTGTGTCCAAACGGTGGACGCGGCTATCGATAGATATACACACTCTACACAGATTAGTACATTGTACCCACACCAAGGAACCCATGTCCTCGCACTCCCATTCGGGTGGACCAATAGCATTCCGACAGAACCAGCCTATTGCCATGACACTCTCCCGGCCACTCCGACCAACTCGGCTTTGGGCTAAGTCATGGGTGGCCCCGATGCCACTCCGGACATCCAACGGCCACCGTCGTGGCAAAAACAATCATCCCAAATGGGGACATCGTACCAAAACAACTACGGGCAGACAAGGTTATACCTGCCTACCGGGCCAGGGTAGGACCAGTGAATAACCTGCCCTAGTTGGAGGCACCTGCGAGAGGCATAACAACAGAACGAGAAAGCCCCCCCCCCCCCATAAAGGCAAATGTGGTTGCTCTTAGGGAAACTCGATTCGGTGACACCATGACTCTTTCAACAACAAGTTCAAGTTGGTTTATTATCAGGTTTCAACTTGCAAATAATTTTACCAACTCATAGTATGCCATGAAAATGAAATGAACCATATATGCATCATTTTAACATAATACTGACATGAACTAGATCAAGCATATCATCATCTTACTCTACAACATAAATTTATTGATTTAACCACAATGCTACTAATAACAAAACAAACATAGCAAAGAAGTTGAACTACCATCAAATAATTTTATATGAATTTTCTATATGCATTTAAAATAACCATATTCAATTAAAAACCATAGTTATCGAAATGACACTCTTGCAAATATTTGTGACGGCTTGCCTTAGTGCAGAGGAGGGTCACACTCCCTCTGGTGATCTTCAAGTTAAGAAATACCTTGTGAATAAAATAACAAAATGGAAATTGTCGGTGTACTAAAGTAGGGGTACCTTAGTACCCCAGACTTGTGCACGGGCAGTCGTAGCACCCTGCGGCAAGGCCCGCCCCGGAAGCGCCAAGAGAAGACCAAGCATTCAAGTCAAGGCCCCCGGCAAGAGGAGCTTGCCGGGCCAAGAAGACAAGGCCCCCGGCAAGAGGAGCTTGCCGGGCCAAGAAGACAAGACCCCGGCAAGAGGAGCTTGCCGGGACGACTGAGCCCATGTAAGGCCATCCAAGAACAAAGTATACGAGACAGAAGATCGAGACCCCGACAAGAGGAGCTTGTCGGGAAGGCCGAACCCAGGCACCACAAGAGAAGCCCGCCGTGGCGCGCCAAGCGCCCCGGCAAGGCCTGATAGCTGGCACGCTATCAGGCACAGGAAGACGACCCCCGCGGCAAGCCACTTGCCGCGGCAAGATCGCCACCTCAAGACTGCGCTCCAGCTCGCCCGCCCACGCGTCGCTCCGGGGCTTCCCCCGAGGGCACGTGGCGAGGCACCGCGCAGCCTGGGGCATGCGGCGGCATGCAGCCGCCATCGTGGCGAACGGTGGCGCACCTAACGGTCCGCCTCGGTGCTGTCCGGGCGACCGTGACAGGCATTTAATGCCCTTGTCCCCTACCGTCAGAAGTAGGTATGATAACACTGTGCCGCACTGTAGCGCCACCGTTCCCGCACTATTACAACTACCACCCCTTTTACACTTTTACCCCTTTCTCTTACGTTGACACCTGTCGGTGACCCCTTTGCGCTATAAAAGGAGGCCCGTGTGCAACGTAGAGGGGGTTCCGGGGTTCGGAGATTCGGCATCCAGACAGCCATACGCTCGGTGCAGCTAGCTCTCCAAGCTCCCGAGCTCCCCAGTTCAATACAACTAAGCAGGAGTAGGGTTTTACGCATCCATCGCGGCCCGAACCTGGGTAAACCGCCCGTGTGCCCGCCTCGATCTGCTCTCTGTGCTCCCTCCGCCCCCCTCACCGGACAACGAAAGGGGCTCCGGCCCCATAGGTGCTCGCGGGGGGACGCCGTCCGCCCCGACATCTTTGGCGCGCCAGGTAGGGGGACTACGCCGAGGGACAGCCCGCTCCTGCGGATCCCAGGATCCGTCCAGTCGAAGCAGGTGTCCCCGGTAAGCCTTGCTCCGGCGAGCAGACCATCAGTCTGAACGCCGAGGAACAGTCCGCTCCTGCGGATCCGAGGATCTGTCCAGTTGAAGCGGGGGTTCCCGACAAGCTTTGGCATTCCTTCCCACGGGCTCGTGTGCGGCCCTCCTCGAGTATCCACTCGCGCAGAGACTGGGCAAAAAGCAGCTGCTCCTTGAGGAGGCCCGCCTTCTGGCCGCTGGGCGAACGATTCGCCTCCAGCGAACTCTGCGCCGCTCTCGCGGCCGCAGAAGTTAGCGCCAGAAGTCACGAGAAAGGCGACCTCGTTCCCCCGGCGCGCCTCGCCCGCCGGGGTGCCGAACGAGTTGACGCCGACCGTGGGAGGAGTCTTTCCAGCGCGTTAGCCGGAACCTGTTTCCGCCAACCATCCTCTCTGCCCAAGTCTTGCCGCGGTTGCATGTGATCCTTGGCGCAGAGAGGGGCGCGGATCCCCAAGCATAGCTACGCCTAGCTCCGGAGGGTCGTGAGGCCCTGCGCCCTCACCTACCCCCAGGATGGGCTGGATGCTGCCCAAGGAGGTTTTACCCCACCGGGCGGCAAGCGATAAGAAAAGATAAGTTGCCGGAGCTCGAGCAATTGCTCCATTAATTTTTAAGAGTTATCTCCCTCGAACGACCGAGCCTTGGTTGAGAGGCCTGAGCGCGGAAGGACCGGCACGAGACTGGTTGCGCCCTCGTTTCGTTTCGAGTCCGCTCAACGACTTGAGTGTGCTACACCCCGAGTAGCGTCCTCACTTTGTTTCGAGCTCGCCCGGCACCCTAAGCGTGCTGCGACCGCAGTCGCACCGTTTACTTTGCCTCGAGCCTGCTCAACAATCTGAGTGAGCGGCAACCAGCCGCGGCGAGGTTTCTTGCCGGTGGCAGCCCCGCCAGCGGGTCGCTGACGTCCCGCACTCGGCGCCCGTGGCAAGGCGGAGGCCTACGCCGGCAAGTCCCCGAAAGCGTAGGGCGGAAACAAACAAGGCGCTGGTCAAGTAGAGGGGATAACAGTGCGATGCATAGCCTAAGATGAAAAGTTATATTACAAAATGCCTTACTGCTGCCCTAACCAGCCGTTTCCGTGGCATATTTAACAGCGGCAGGGAAAGGGAGTACTTGTCCCTCAGCTCCACCGCACCGAGCTGGGGGGGGAACGTCGCCGTCTCCTTCCGAAGCACTTCAAGCCGTAGCGCCTCGGCCGATTTCGCAGCCTTCCCCTTCGCCTTATCGCTCTTCGGGGCCATGGCGGGGGCGGGGGAGGGGGATCGTCGAAGCTGACGACGACGGGCGCTCCAAGAACAGATCGCTGCTGCCTCTGGGAGAAGGAGGTGGCAGAGGTTTTAGAGAGGTGGTAACCGAGGGAAAGGCGAACCGCCCCTACTTTCCTCCGCTATAAGAGGAAGAGGTGGGGGGGGGGACGCTTCGCCTCTCCGAATCAAGAGATCGTGCGCGACGTGGCGCGCGCCTGCGCGGTTCAGCCCCGCGCACGCCACCCACGTCACGCTCACCCCGCACGCCCCGCCCCCACGACGCCGCGGTAAGCGCGCGCCGCCTGGGGAAGGCGCGGCGGATGCGGAGTTAAGGAGCAGCGCGACCAAGGCCATGCGTGCCCGTGCACCGTTAGGGCCTGGCCCAACGACGCTCGGCACCGTGTGTGGCCCAGGCCCGGGGGCTCCTGTCGGTGTACTAAAGTAGGGGTACCTTAGTACCCCAGACTTGTGCACGGGCAGTCGTAGCACCCTGCGGCAAGGCCCGCCCCGGAAGCGCCAAGAGAAGACCAAGCATTCAAGTCAAGGCCCCCGGCAATAGGAGCTTGCCGGGCCAAGAAGACAAGGCCCCCGGCAAGAGGAGCTTGCCGGGCCAAGAAGACAAGACCCCGGCAAGAGGAGCTTGCCGGGACGACTGAGCCCATGTAAGGCCATCCAAGAACAAAGTATACGAGACAGAAGATCGAGACCCCGACAAGAGGAGCTTGTCGGGAAGGCCGAACCCAGGCACCACAAGAGAAGCCCGCCGTGGCGCGCCAAGCGCCCCGGCAAGGCCTGATAGCTGGCACGCTATCAGGCACAGGAAGACGACCCCCGCGGCAAGCCACTTGCCGCGGCAAGATCGCCACCTCAAGACTGCGCTCCAGCTCGCCCGCCCACGCGTCGCTCCGGGGCTTCCCCCGAGGGCACGTGGCGAGGCACCGCGCAGCCTGGGGCATGCGGCGGCATGCAGCCGCCATCGTGGCGAACGGTGGCGCACATAACGGTCCGCCTCGGTGCTGTCCGGGCGACCGTGACGGGCATTTAATGCCCTTGTCCCCTACCGTCAGAAGTAGGTATGATAACACTATGCCGCACTGTAGCGCCACCGTTCCCGCACTATTACAACTACCACCCCTTTTACACTTTTACCCCTTTCTCTTACGTTGACACCTGTCGGTGACCCCTTTGCGCTATAAAAGGAGGCCCGTGTGCAACGTAGAGGGGGTTCCGGGGTTCGGAGATTCGGCATCCAGACAGCCATACGCTCGGTGCAGCTAGCTCTCCAAGCTCCCGAGCTCCCCAGTTCAATACAACTAAGCAGGAGTAGGGTTTTACGCGTCCATCGTGGCCCGAACCTGGGTAAACCGCCCGTGTGCTCGCCTCGATCTGCTCTCTGTGCTCCCTCCGCCCCCCTCACCGGACAACGAAAGGGGCTCCGGCCCCATAGGTGCTCGCGGGGGGACGCCGTCCGCCCCGACAGAAATGTCACATAACACTGTTTGATTCACCAGAAAATAATCACAGCAAGCAAAATCTCATCTTTTGCATGCTGATAGAGAAGTTCAACACAAAACCAATGCAAAAAGAATCATGTCATTTGGACTTAATGAATAAAAGTTATAGCTGGTGAAAGTTTAGTCAATATTCTGAATTTAAATTTATTATTGAAAATTCCAGAGAGGGGTGACGTCGATGGCGTATTTTGGCGAATACGCCTCCACTCGTATCGCTTCGGGCGCGAGTGGTGAGGCTGACAGTGGGCCCCGTGATACATCTCCGTCGTATCTACTTTTCCAAACACTTTTGCCCTTGTTTTGGACTCTAACTTGCATGATTTGAATGGAACTAAGCCGGACTGACGCTGTTTTCAGCAAACTTTCCATGGTGTTATTTATGTGTAGAAACAAAAGTTCTCGGAATGACCTGAAACTCCGCGGAACGTCTTTTCGGAAATAATAAAAAATCCTTGCCAAAGATGAAGACCGGGGGCCCACACCCTGTCCATGAGGGTGGGGGCGCGCCCTCCCCCCTAGGGCGCGCCCCCTACCTCGTGGGCCCCCTGGAGCTCCTCCGACGCCAACTCTAACTCTATATATTTGCTTTCGGGGAGAAAAAAATCAAGGAGAAGAAATCATCGCGTTTTACGATACGGAGCCGCCGCCAAGCCCTAAAACCTCTCAGGAGGGCTGATCTAGAGTCCGTTCGGGGCTCCAGAGAGGGGGATTCGTCGCCGTCGTGATCATCAACCATCCTCCATCACCAATTTCATGATGCTCACCACAGTGCGTGAGTAATTCAATTGTAGGCTTGCCGGACAGTGATGGGTTGGATGAGATCTATCATGTAATCGAGTTAGTTTTGTTAGGGTTTGATCCCTAGTATCCACTATGTTCTTAGATTGATGTTGCTATGACTTTGCTATGCTTAATGCTTGTCACTAGGGCCCGAGTGCCATGATTTCAGATTTGAACCTATTATGTTTTCGTGAATATGTGTGTGTTCTTGATCCTATCTTGCAAGTCTATAGTCACCTACTATGTGTTATGATCCGGCAACCCCGAAGTGACAATAATCGGGACCACTCCCGGTGATGACCATAGTTTGAGGAGTTCATGTATTCACTATGTGCTAATGCTTTGTTCCCGTTCTCTATTAAAAGGAGGCCTTAATATCCCTTAGTTTCCATTACGACCCCGCTGCCACGGGAGGGTAGGACAAAAGATGTCATGCAAGTTCTTTTCCATAAGCACGTATGACTATATTCGGAATACATGCCTACATTGCATTGATGAATTGGAGCTAGTTATGTGTCACCCTATGTTATGACTGTTACATGATGAACCGCATCCGGCATAATTATCCATCATAGATCCAATGCCTATGAGCTTTTCCTATATTGGTTCTCGCTTATTTAATTTCATGTTGCTATTGTTACGATCACTACAAAACACCAAAAATATTACTCTTGCTTCCGTTACTTTTGTTACCGTTACCACTACTATCATATTACTTTGCTACTAAATACTTTGCTGCAGATATTAAGTTATCTAGGTGTGGCTGAATTGACAACTCAGTTGCTAATACTTGAGAATATTCTTTTGCTCCCCTTGTGTCGAATCTATAAATTTGGGTTGAATACTCTACCCTCGAAAATTGTTGCGATCCCCTATACTTGTGGGTTATCAAGACTATTTTCTGGCGCCATTGCCGGGGAGCATAGCTCTATTCTTTGAATCACTTGGGATTTATATCTTCTGGTCACTATGAATAACTTGAAAGACGCTAAGACAACAATTTATCCCTCAACTACGAGGGGAGGTAAGGAACTGCCATCTAGCTCTGCACTTGATTCACCTTCTGTTTTGAGTAAACTTGCGACACCTAAACCTGCTTCTGTTATTCGTTCTGATATGTCGCATGTTATTGATTATGCCACTTCTGCTATGCATGATACTTATGATGAAAATACTTCTATGCTTGATACTAATGTGCCCCTTAGTGAATTTCTTGATGAACAAATTGCTAGGGCTAGAGAGAAAGAAATTATTGAAACCGATTGTATTGATGAAAGTGACGATGAAGATTTGCATGTTATTCCTAAGGGTTATGTTTTTGATATGGAATCTTCTGCAGCTATTTTAGCTTGCAAAGATAGATATGAGCTCAAGAGGTTATTAGCTAATTGGAATAAGCAATCTCTTAAACATAGAATGAAACCTGGCCCTGCTTTTGCTACTTCACCTATCTGTGTTGTCGATAAGGATTATGAATTCTCTATTGATCCTGATATAATTACTTTGGTTGATTCTGATCCTTTTCATGGCTATGAATCTAAAACTGTTGTGACACATCTTACTAAATTAAATGATATAGCCACCCTGTTCACTAATGATGAGAGATCTCGCTACTTTTATATCCTTAAAATATTTCCTTTCTCATTAAAGGGTGATGCAAAGATCTGGTTTAATTCCCTTGATCCTGGTTGTGTGCGTAGTCCCTAGGATATGATTTATTACTTCTCTGCTAAATATTTCCCCGCTCATAAGAAACAAGCTGCTTTGAGGGAAATATACAACTTTGTGCAAATTGAAGAAGAGAGTCTCCCGCAAGCTTGGGGGAGGCTTCTCAAGTTACTTAATACTTTGCCTGATCATCCTCTTAAGAAAAATGAAATACTTGATATCTTTTATAATGGACTAACCGATGCTTCCAGAGATTACCTGGGTAGTTTTGTTGGTTCTGTTTTCAGGGAAAGAACACCGGATGAAGCTGAAATTATATTGAATAATATGTTGACAAATGAAAATAATTGGACACTTCCTGAGCCAGCTCCTGCTCCAATTCCTGAGCCTATTCCTAAACCAACTCCGAAGAAGAGAGGTGTTCTATTTCTCAGTCCTGAAGATATGCAAGAGGCAAAGAAATCTATGAAAGAAAAAGGTTTTAAAGCTGAAGATGTTAAGAATTTACCTCCTATTGAAGAAATACATGGTCTAAACCAACCGCTTGTTGAAGAAACATATGATTCTGATCCATTACCTATTGAAAAAACGCATGGTCTTGATAACCCGACACAGGTAGTAAAGGTAAATTCTCTCTATAGATATGATAGAGCTGAAATCTCTCCTGCTAAAATTGCTAGCCAATGCATGGATGAGTTTGATAACTTTATGGTTAAGCAAAAGAGATTTCAATGCTTATTTTGGTAGACAATTAAAACAAAATGCTTATATGCCTAAACACTTGGGTGATTATATGGCTAATGTTAGAGGTGAACTTAAACTCGTGAGCAAACATGCTTCTATGGTTACCACTCAAGTAGAACAAGTACTTAAAGCTCAAAATGATTTGGTCAATGAAATGAATAGTAAGAAAAATGATTATGCTGTTAGAGTGGCTACTAGAACTGGTACAATGACTCAGGAACCTTTGTATCCTGAAGGCCACCCTAAGAGAATTGAGCAAGATTCTCAAAGAAATAATATTGATGCACCTAGTTCTTCTAAAAGGAAGAAAAAGAAAAATCATAGGACTTTGCAAACTTCTAGTGAACCTATTGTTAAACCACTTGATAATCCTAATGATATCTCTATGTCTGATGCTGAAACACAATCAGGTAATGAACACGAACTAGTGAAAATGCTAATGATGATGTTCATGATGATGCTCAACCTAGTAATGATAATGATGTAGAAATTGAACCTGTTGTTGATCTTGATAACCCACAATCAAAGAATCAACATTATGATAAGAGAGACTTTGTTGCTAGGAAACATGGTAAAGAAAGAGAACCATGGGTTCAGAAACCCATGACTTTTCCTCCCAAACCATCCAACAAAATGGATGATGAGGATTTTCAGCGGTTTGGTGAAATGATTAGACCTATCTTTTTGCGTATGCGATTGACTGATATGCTCAAAATGAATCCTTATGCTAAGTATATGAAATATATTGTCACAAATAAAAGAAAGATACTAGAAGCTGAAATTTCCACCATGCTTGCTAATTATACATTTAAGGGTGGAATACCAAAGAAACTTGAAGATCCAGGAGTACCTACTATACCATGCTCCACTAAAAGAAATTATGTTAAAACTGCTTTATGTGATCTTGGAGCCGCTGTTAGTGTTATGCCTCTCTCTATATATCGTAGACTTGACTTGAATAAGTTGACACCTACTGAAATATCTTTGCAAATGGCTGATAAATCAACTGCTATACCTGTCGGTATATGTGAGGATGTGCCTGTTGTGGTTGCAAACGTTACTATTTTAACGGACTTTATTATTCTTGATATTCCCGAGGACGATAGTATGTCTATTATTCTTGGAAGACCTTTTATGAATACTGCAGGGGTTGTTATTGATTGCAAAAAAGGCAATCTCACTTTTCATGTTAATGGTAATGAGCATACGGTACACTTTCCGAGGAAACAACCTCAAGTTCATAGTATCAACTCTATTGGAAAAATTCCATCGATTACATTTGGAGGTTTTGAATTTCCTCTTCCTACTGCCAAGAAGAAATATCATATTCTTATTATTGGGGATGTGCATATCCCCGTTGAGGTAACATAGTGTTATTCGAAATTTCTCCGGTTCCATGTTATTCGAAATGAGTTCGTTAACAAGACTTGATCAACCTTGTTAGTGGATTCGTTTTCATGAGCATGAGATGGATGAAACTAGAAGGCACAACCTTCTGTACCCTCTTTCTACTTTCTGTTATTCAGTTGAAATAAAGTAAAAATAGTATTTTTCTGTCCGTTTTCTGATTTATTCGTGCAATATAAAAGTACCCCAAAAATAAAAGTTCTCCAAATGCCCTGAAAATGAAATATGATTTTTTCTAGAATATTTAAGGATTTATGGAACTAAGAACACAACAGGGGGGTCAACCACCTGGGCATGAGGGTGGAGGGCGCGCCTTACCCCCAGGGCGCGCCCCCTGCCTCGTGGGCCCATGGTGGCCCCCTCCACTTATTCCTGCACCCATACAGTTCTCTTCCTCCCACAAACACGAATATCTGGCTCAAGCACGAGTTCCAGCTCACTTTGCTGTGATTTCCGATCTGCTTGCTCAAAGCACCTCTCACAAAACTTCTTGCGGAGATTGTTCCTTGGTATGTGACTCCTCCATTGGTCCAATTAGTTTTTGGTCTAGTGCTTTATTCATTGCAAATTTATGCTGCATAGTTGACCATGTTCTTGAGCTTGCATGTCAAATTTATATGGTTCCAAGTAGTTCTAATGCTTGAGATAAGCTCTAGGCACTTGTAGGAGTAGTTGCTATCAATTTTGTTGAGTTTGGTTTACTTTTGTTTGAAGCTACTAAAAGTTTCAGAATTTTTTAGAAAATGATGAAGAGACTTTTGAGGGGCTCATCGAGACGAAGCTCGAAGGAAAAGCAAAATGAAGAAGCACAGCGGCCTAAATTTAATTTGCCTCGCACCACGGAGGTCCGGCCGTGTGAATGGCCTTCCGATGATTTCTTGAGAAAAGCCGGGATTTATGATGATTTCTATTCATTGGCTGAGAATGCCGGCATCACCGACTTCCTCCGCGACCAACGTCATCAGCTCTTACTCACTAATACTTTTGTGCAAAATTTCTACTATTTTCCTAAGGAATCACCTCCTTCGATAGAGTTTCATTTATATGATGTTGTTAAGAAGATGCCATTAGCTGAATTTTGCAAGGTTTGCAAAATACCCTTTGAGGGTACCTTAGATGAACCACACCGTAAAGATGTGGAAGTATTTATTGACACCATCACTGTGGGAGAAACCAGGAAGGTTTCTAATGCAAGAATCACTAGCATACATTTTCCTGTTTTACGCTACTTTGCCATATTTGCTAGTCATTTCTTGATTGGTCGTGGAAACTATGGAAACCTTAGTGTTCCTGATATTATCATTTTGTTCCATGGTTTATTCTGCGATAACACTGTTAGTATGGGCGGAATTATTGCTAAACGGTTAAGTTTGAACCGTACCAAGGGCCCCATCTTTGGAGGCATTTATGCTTCACGCCTTGCTGCACATTTTAGCATACCTATTAGACTTTATGAGAAGGAAGAAAAATTGCTGCCCAATGCTTAGTTAGATTATAATATCATGCTAGCGCATGAATTTATTGTTAAGGGCAGGGAAGGGGAGCTTAAATATAAATTGTACTTCAATAAACATCACCCTGAGACTATTACTTTGCCTGCTCCTTCTTTGTTTAATTTTTCTAAAGTTCTGTATCTCGTTTCGTGGGCGGCTGTTCAAGCCTACTGGAACCCTACACCAGCCCCGGAGCCGGAACCACAATTTGAGCCTGCACGACAGTCTGATTACTTTTGGGATCCAGAGATGGCTGCCAGCTAGTGGCAGTCAGAGTCCTCTTCGTCGCAGTACGACCCCAGCTACACCTACGGGTATCCGCCGGGCCATCCCTGGCAGCGAACCAACTTGGGCCAAAAGCCTAAGCTTGGGGGAGTACGTATTTCCCACTGACATTACATTTATGTTAGAACACACTCATTGCTAGATGTCGGTGCTCATACTTTTTCATGCTAGTTTATTTTACTTTTCTTGGTTTCTTCTTGTGTGTTTGATAAACTTTAAGAAAAACCAAAAAAATAGTAGTAGTTTTTAGTTAGTTTACTTTTCTTGCTTGTCGGTGGGAAACGACACCTATGGGATCACAGGAATCCCTACTACGGTTGCGGGGCGCGGGGTTGTGAAAAGAGTGGATCAAACAGATAGCACACGGTTCCTTTACCCAGGTTCGGGCCGCAGGGATGCGTAAAAACCTACTCCTACTTTGGTGGATTGTATATCTGAGTTCCTGAGCTAGCTATCGGGCGTCGAGAGCTCCAAAAAGCCGAATCCTTCTCCTGGTCGCCTTGGGCCTCCTTTTATAGGAAAGGGGTTGCCACAGTGGCACACAGGAGGTGGAAAGGGTACAGTAGTGCGAGGTTATCCTTCGCATTACATGACAAGGCACATTTAATGCGCCTTGCTTAGGTGTCTTTACTTTATCGGGGGCGGAGGAGAGCCCCGTCTCGTCCGTCGCCGCTCCCCCTTGCGTCGACATGCGCCCTGGCCAACGGTGCCTGTTGTGCCATGTAGGCAGGTAGGCAGCTGAGGTGGCGCAGTGGAGGATGTCCACGAAGATCTGCATGCCGCCATGCAGGTGCCTGCCCAGCTGGTTGGGTTGGTAGCTGCATGCGAACGGCGGTGGAGGCGTGACTGGCGCGGGCCTGACGATGGCCCTACGACGTCCTTGGCAAGGGCCTTGCTGCAGCCCCTGCATGGGTCTTGCCGCGGCGCCCGCAAGGGTCTTGCCGCGGCGCCGGCAAGGGTCTTGCCGCGGCGCCTGCTGTCATCCCCGGCAAGGCTCTTGCCAGGAGCCTTGTGGTCCTCCTTGGCTGGGATCCCGCCAAGGATTATCATCTGCTGAAATGGGTATCTGGTCTTGAATGTCTTCACAAAGATCTGCATGCCACCATGGGGATGTCTCCCGAATCCTTGCCCCATGGGGACAGTGGACTCAAGGTGACCTCGCTCCGTAAGTGGGGGGGCGAGCTGCCATGGCAAGGACCTTGCCGGGCTAGCTAAAGCTGCCCCGTGGCAAGGATCTTGCCCGGGGAGGTATGCTCTGTCCCCTTTGCTCTTTGTGGCCTTGGCATTGTTCTGCTTTCCTTCAGCTTTGGCCTTACCTTGGCTTACCTCCCTTGCCATGCTTCGTGTGGCGGCGCTCGCGGCTCAGACTGCCCGTGCACAGTTATAGGGGTACAAAAAAGTGCACCCCCCTTTTTGTACACCGATAGGAGCCCCCGGGCCTGGGCCACACATAAGCGCACGCGTTGTTGGGCTAGGCCCAAGAACGGTGTGCGGGCAGGCGGGGCGGTTTTTACCGCGGTAAGTTACTTCGCGCGCTGCGCTTCCTATGTGTCCCGCGCGTGGCGCGGCATGGGGAGGCGTGCGTGACGTGGGCGGCATGCGTGGGGCTGAGCTCGGCGCATGCGTCACGTCGTAGTAAAAGGGGGCGGTTCGCGCCTTCCCCATAAATCGAGGGAGGCGTGGAGGCGCGACCCTTTCACTGGACGTGGCCGAGGCGTGGTCTTCAAGGCGTCCACTCCCTTTGATCACGGGGTGGGGAGAGGTCGCCTCACCCGTCGCCTCGGTCGTGCACGCTCGCCACGTGGTGCCCATGAGCTTGGGGTAGCAGTCAGTGGAGGCGGGAAACCGGGCCGTCGCGGGCTGGAGCAGCGGGTCGGTCCTAGTTCCCTGCGCCTTCCATGTCTTGATTGGCGAAGCGGGGCGGCCGAGCCCCCACCCCGTCCCTTTATAAAGAGCGGGAGGGGGGATGGCGTCCTGCATTCCTTCATCTCCTTCCTTCTTCAGCTTCTGCTCCCCTCCCTCCCATTCGCCATGGAGAGAGGGAACCCTGGTCCTTCAACGGTGGCGACGCGGGTCGCCGCTAGACAACGCGTCCCTCCTTCTCCTGCACCCGTGGTGGCAGAGCCAGCTGCAAGGGGAAGGGGAGGGGGCGAGGCCGAGGTGCTCGGGGAAGAGGAGGACGGGGCGGCGCGCTGGCCTCGCCTCCGCCAGCAGCTCCTCCTCCCGTGGAGGGCCACGTCAGGGACGACCCTTGTGAGTTCTTCATCAAGCTGCGCCGGCCGCCTCGCCGTCGCCTTCGTCTCCCGACCCCATTCGCGGGGGAGATGGAGTTGGATCCGCCTGAATCACTGCAGCTGCACATGAGGGGCTGTGGGATCAGCGGTACGCGGGTTCGCGTTAACTTCCCAGCCCCTCACGTGATGTATCTTTGTCGAGGATGGAAGACATTCGGGTGCTTCGGGACTCGGGCAAGGTGCTGCGTGGAGAGCTCTTCTGATAGCGAAGACACCTCCTCGGGCGGGAGTGGCGAGGAGGACAGCGGCAGCGACGACGAGGGTAGCGGGCGGCAGGATGACGGGTCCGACTAGGTGTCGGGCGCCGCCTCGTGCGGCACCGGCGTCCCCATCATCCGTGTCGCCGGCTCCCTGAACTTCTCGGGGTCGTCTCCTTGGGCGGCTGGCGTTGGGAGGCAGCGGAAGAGGAAGAGGGCGGGCGGCAAGGCCGTCAACTCGCAGTACGCGGGCACTGACGCCTTCGACGTGTGCTGACGTCCTGCCGCCTCATCTTCGAGCCTTGCTTCCGGCGCCGCCATCACCACCCAGCCCCCGGACGGCCACCGAGATGTTCTCTTGGTGTCTTCTGCCACCCGTAGCTCGCCTAGGCGCCCCTTTTTCCCTTTTCGCCTCCTTGACCTGCCTCCTGAGGAGAGAGACAAGAAAGGGATTACGGGCACCTTATCTCTTTTTAGTTTGTAAGCCTTCGGGCCTTAGCTGAATTTAGAACTTGTAATCCCATCATTCATGTTTTTCATTCCCTACGAACTGTACATGAATGAAATGTTTTTAATGAAAAAGGGATGCTTGCCGGGCCATTTGTTTGCGGGTAGATCCCACGACAAGGAGCGAATCCTTGATATCTTTAAGATAAATATTTCCTTGCCCGGCAACAGGCCTTGCCGTCTCCCCACCTCACTCGACCTTTCTCACGCTCTTGGCGGAGGCAGGGATGAGGCGGGTTCAGGCTCCTTGTTTCTTCCTTTTGCTGCCGTGACTACGACCAAACCTGGCCCCAGGGATGAGCCCTAAGGCCTAGAGTTAGGGAGTACGATAGTTCTTAGGAAAAACGAGGTTTCACATACCTCAGTCCATAAGGGAATGCATGATAAGGGATGAAGAACTTATCTGAAGCTGTAGCCCCTGGCAACTTTGGCTTGCCGGGGGTGAATCTTTGCTCTTGCAGCCCCCGGCAGTACTGGCTTGCCGGGGTCTAGATGCTGGTCTGTCCCTCCTATCTTCTTCGTCCTTAGTGTTCCGGCAAGGATATCATGAGTCCTGCGAACCAAGGAAGACAAAAGAATGGCGAAGGGACGCACACTGGACCTCTAAGCTAGGGGTTAGCCGCCGCCAAGCACTATCAACCCTAACCAAGGACGATACTCGACCTAGCATGCATGCTATAACTTTAGGGTGCCAGCGCTTCATTTATTTATGCTCAAGGTCTGCGCCTGGCTTTGTACAAAGGGTTACATGCATCATCGGCAATGCTTGTACAAAAGGTGGCTTGCCGGGAGGCTCGGCAAGCCGCGCCTCACGGGTAAAACTTGCGAAAATGCTCAATGTTCCAGGAGTTACTCACCGGAACGGCATCTTCGGTCTCCAGGCGGACTGCACCGGGCCTGGCGACTCGTATTACCCGGTAAGGGCCTTCCCACTTTGGCGTCAACTTGTTGGAATTCTTGGCTGATTGAACGCGCCGAAGGACAAGGTCGCCTTCCTCAAGGCTTCGGGCATGAACCTTGCGGCTATGGTAGCGGCGCAAGGCTTGCTGGTAGCGTGCTGCTCTCACAGCCGCCCGAAGACGATCTTCCTCAAGGAGCAGTGTGTCATCTTGCCGTAGTTGCTCTTGCTCAAGATCATCATAAGCGAGCACTCGAGGTGACCCGTCTATGAGTTCAGTGGGGATAACTGCTTCTGCCCCGTATACCAGGGCAAAGGGTGTCTGGCTGGTGGCTCGATTTGGTGTCGTCCTGATTGACCAAAGAACCGTCGGCAACTCATCAATCCAGCGCCTCCCGCTCTTGTACAGCCTGTCAAAGGTCTTGGTCCTTAAGCCTCGCAGCACTTCAGCATTCGCCCCCTCAGCTTGACCGTTGCTCCGCGGGTGGGCAACGGAAGCGAAACAGACTTTGTTGCCGAGGTCATGAGTATACTGCATGAAGGTGCGGCTTGTGAACTGTGTGTTGTTGTCGGTGATGACCCTGTTGGGTACACCAAAATGGCATACCAGCCCCTTGAAGAACTCGACGGCTGACAGAGCTGTTACCTTCCTCACTGCCTCCACCTCCGGTCACTATGTGAACTTGTCGATTGCAACGTAGAAGTACTCAAAGCCCCCGACCGCGCGGGGGAAAGGGCCCAGTATGTCGAGCCCCCAGACCGAGAAGGGCCAGGAGAGAGGAATGGTTTGAAGGGCTTGAGCTGGTTGATGAAGCTTCTTTGAATGGAACTGACACGCTACACACCTGGTGACGAGTGTCGTCGCATCCTGGAGGGCGGTGGGCCAGAAGAAACCTTGCCGGAATGCCTTGCCGGCAAGGGCTCTTGACCCGATGTGGGATCCACATATGCCTCTGTGTATCTCTGCCAACAGCTCCAATCCTTCCTCTCGAGGGATACACTTCAATTTCACTCCGTTCGGTCTCTTCCTGTAGAGGACGTCATCGACGAACTGGTACATTGCAGAGCGACGGGCTACTTTTTCCGCTTCTTCCTGCTCCTCAGGAAGTTCCCCTGTTTGGAGGAATCAGACGGTATGCTGCGCCCACGCTGGAGCCTGAGGATCGACGGCGAGGACTAAAGGCATCTCCTCCGCTACAGGGGCGGCTGTCTTGACGGCAAGAGGTTGACGCTCCGCCGGAGCTAGCCGTCCCGTGGCGGGCTCAGTGTCCTCAGCAACATCCTTGCCGGCGGCTCCGGGGATCTCGGCAGGAAAGTACTTGCCGGGCCCTGATTTCCTCCTCTTGTTCCGCTCTGTAGATGGATCAACGGATGGCTGAGTTAGCTGAAGCACAAAGGTACCTAGTTCCACAGGTAGCTTGAGGGCAGCGCGCTTCGACAGGTAATCGGCGATATCGTTCTCTGCTCGGGGAACGTATTCAGCCTGTATACCGTCGAAACGCTCTTCTAGCTTTCTCACTTCATCAACGTAGGCCTTCATCAACGGGCTCTAGTAATCCTTGTTGACTTGCTTGACGACAAGCTGCGAGTCGCCCCTGACGATGAGCTTTTTGATTCTGAGGTCCGCCGCGATCCTAATACCGACAAGCAGCCCTTCGTACTCTGTTGTATTGTTTGTTGACACCTCCCTGGGGAAGTGCATCTGGATCACGTACTTGAGGTGCTCTCCGGTGGGGGCGACGAGGAGTAAGCTAGCCCCGACACCTTGTAGGGAGAAAGCCCCATCAAAGTACATAATCCAATTGCAACTTGCCTCCTTGCCAGGGAGAGCAGTCTCTTGGGCTTCTTCGTCAGGTGTTGCGGTCCACTCTGCAATGAACTCCGCCAGGACTCGGCTCTGGATCGTCGAAGTACTTTCAAACTTGAGGCCAAAGCTGGACAGCTCCAGTGCCCATTCCATAATCCTTCCCGTCGCATCGGGATTATGCAATATCCGTTGCAGAGGGAGGCGAGTGACGATAGTGATCTCGTGTGCCTGGAAGTAGTGACGCAGCTTCCTCGAGGCCATAAGGAGGCCGAAGAGCAGTTTCTGCACGCCGGAGTACCTTGACCTAGCCCCCCTGCAGGAGGGAGCTAACAAAGTAGACCGGGTGCTGCATCATTTTCTTCCTCGGCGGCACTTCAACTGGCTGTGTCGTCTCCGCATTGGTGGTGTCGGGCTCTGTCGCTGCCACTTCCTTGTCGTCAACCTCTCTCTGCGCTACTAGTGCGGCGCTGACCACCTGGTTCGTTGCCGCTAGGTATAGCAGCAATGGCTCCTGGGGCCTAGGCGCAACTAGTGTTGGCGCGGAGGAGAGGTACTTCTTCAAATCTTGCAAGGCCGCTTTGGCTTCTGGCGTCCACTCCACCGGGCCCGCCTTTTTCAGGATCTTGAAAAAGGGAAGGGCGCGCTCAGCAGACTTGGATATGAACCTTCCCATGGCAGTGGCACAACCAGCAAGCCGACGCACATCCTTGATTCGCTTGGGTGCCTCAATCTGCTCTATAGCCTTGATTTTATCCGGATTGGCCTCTATCCCACGCTATGACACAAAGAACCCGAGAAGCTTGCCGGACGGAACGCCAAAGACACACTTCTCAGGTTTCATCTTGAGGTTGATCTTGCACAGGTTTGCAAATGTTTCTTGCAAATCTGTGATGAGGGTTGCCCTGTCCTTGGTTTTGACCACTATGTCGTCCATATAAGCTTCCATATTTCTATAGAGCTGGGGTCCAAAACCAATCTAGACCGCCCTTGCAAACGTCGAACCAGCACTCTTCAAACCGAAAGGCATCCGTATGAAACAATACGTACCACATGGGGTGATGAATGATGTTTTATCTTCGTCTTCTTTTGTCATGAAGATCTGGTGGTAGCCAGAGTAGGCATCAAGGAATGACAACAGATCACACCCAGCCGTGGAGTCAACAATCTGGTCGATGCACGGCAATGGGACGGGGTCTTTAGGACAAGCCTTATTGATATCTGTGTAATCAATACACAGCCTCCACTTCCCGTTTGCCTTGCGCACCACGACCGGATTGGCCAACCATGTTGGATGGAGCACTCCTCTTACCAAACCCACTGCTTCTAGTTTCTGGATCTCTTCCGTGATGAACTCTTGCCGTTCCAAAGCTTGCTTCCTGACCTTCTGCTTGACGGGCCGCGCATGAGGACAGACAACAAGGTGGTGCTCAATCACCTCCCTGGGAACGCCGGGGATGTCGGAGGCTTGCCAGGCAAACACATTGACATTCGCCCGCAGGAAGGTGACGAGCGCGTCTTCCTATTTGTCGTCAAGGGTGGAGCCTATAGTAAAAGCTCCTCCCATGCCGTCCTTATTGACAGAAACCCTCTTGGTTCCCAGCGGAATGGCCCTGGGCTTCTTGTTCCCGCCGGCGGAGCTCTCTGGCACATCCTCTTCGGCAGCGCTACACTCCGAAGAGGTGTGCTTGCCGGAGTGGGTGCTCGAGGTCTCTCCGGCCTTCTTCTTCTTCCTCCCTCCCGGGGTCCCAGCGGCAGGAGCAAGTGCCCCAGCAGCAGGAGCAAGTGCCCCAGCGGCGGCAGCTGCTGCAATTGCCTGCTGGTATAGTTGGTCAGCGCAAATCAGCACATCTTTCTTGTCGGAGGGGATGGTGATGATCGTCACGGGCCCCGGTATCTTCAGGGTGTTGTAGGCGTAGTGTGACGCCGCCATGAACTTGGCCAGCGCTGGGCGGCCAAGGATCCCGTTGTAGGGCAAGGGGATGTTGGCAACATCAAACACGATCCTCTCCGTCCTAAAGTTCAGGTCGCTTCCAAAAGTTACGGGCAGCGTGACCTTTCCCTTGGGTTGGCTCCTTCCTGGGTTGACCCCTTGAAACGTGCCCGTCTCTTCGAGGTCTCTGTCGGGAATCTGCAGCTTCTCGATCACGGCAGGCGAGATCAGGTTCAGACCGGCCCCGCCATCGACTAGCATCTTTGTCACCTTGAGGTTGCGTATCATTGGTGAAACCAACAGCGGCAAGCACCCGACCGCAGTAGTGCGATCAGGGTGATCTTCAGTGTCAAAAATGATAGGTGTGCTGGACCACTTCAGCGGCCTTTGGGCATCAAACGACGGCTCTGCCGCTGTAATCTCTCGCGCCCACTATTTAAGCCGGCGATGAGAGGTGTGCAGCGAGGCACCGTCGTCGATGCACGTGGCCTCTGTAGCTTTCTGAAACTCTTGGTCTCTGAACTCGTCGTCCTCTTTGCGATCATCGTCTTCTGGCTTTCTGTCACGGCCCTGGGCGGGCCTCTCCTGTTGTTTATCCTTGCCGCGACGGCCCGCCTGGCCGTCACGCTTCTTGCCGGATCCCTCAACACCGTCTTGGCCCTTCTCCTTGTCCCGCCTCTCATATTCAGCCCTCTGCTTCTCAGCGAGGAGCTCAACCTGTCGGCAGTCTTGGAGAGCATGGCCGTTGGTGCGATGGATCTTGCAGTACCGCTTGTCGGAGTTGCCTGGCTTCTCGGTAGCCTCCAAGGCCCGGCAGGCGACACATCCGGCAATTTCCTTACCAGGGTCATCTGCCTTGGTTTTCTTGGTGGAGCCGGTGTCATCAGACCCCTCCACGGCAAGCACGGCTTTTCCTTTGCGCTTCCTGTTGCGGCGCCGGCCTTTCTTTGCCGGGGCGGCGGTATCCTCATCTAAGGAGTCGGTTTCCATGCCGGCATCTTCGCCGGGGTACTTCCTTCCCTCTTCAGCCCGGGCACATCCATCGGCGAGAACATAGAGTTCTGCGACATCTTTCACCTTGTTCATTGCCAGCTCTTCGCGCATCTTGCTGTTACGCACGTTCTGATGGAACGCGCTGATGATGGCGACAGGATGAACATCAGGGATGTTGTACTGTATCCAGCTGAACCTCTGTACGTACTTGCAGAGACTCTCGCCTCCCTTCTGGGGAATGACGTGCAGATCGCTCGCTTGGCCATGAGCTTGATGACCGCCAGTGAAGGCGCCCACGAATTCATGGGACAAATCCAACCAGGAGGAAATGGAGTCTACCGGCAAGTGCATCAATCATGACATGGCGTTGGGTTTAAGAGCCAACGGAAAGTAATTCGCAAGCACCTTATCGTCACGGGCTCCGGCAGCCTGCATCGCGATGGTGTAGATGCTGAGGAACTCGGACGGGTGAGTCTTGCCGCCGTACTCTCGCCCACGTCAGGTTCGAAGGTGCGTTGAGTGGGCCACTGGAACTGCCGCAACTCACGGGTAAAAGCAGGGCAGCCTACCTCGTAAGGCAGGCCTCTAGGGCTCCCCAGTGCTGGGTGGTCCACAGCGGGCCCTGCTCGCCTGTCTGACTGGTGGTGCGCTCCGCACCGGCGCGCGATAGTGGTCTGAGCGTCTTCATGTTCCCGATCCCGAAGGACCTGGCGCTGGTCACGGTGGGTCCGTGGGTCGCCCGTCACGTCGCGACGGGCAGGTGTCCATGGTACCGGGCAAGGAGGGGGCGAATGCACCGTGGTCGCGGCGCCGCCAGCCTTCCTGCCACTGGTACGCGGGACTCTGTCGGAACGTCGACCCGGGGGCTCCGCCGGGCTTGGTTCGTCTTTGTTGACCACCGCAACAAGGCTTCGGATGGTGGCTCTCCATTCTTCGAGTCTCCCCGTAGTGGGAGGAAAATCGAGGAGAAACTACGCAAGCGCCAAGGCTTCTGGTGGCGTCGGTGGTAGCGAAACCTGCACAGATCGCGACGCGCTTCGACTTCTAACCATGTCAGAAGGAGCTCTATCACGATCGCGCGATCGCATGCCATCTTCACCAGCGCCTCGGTGAGCGGGCAGGTCTTCTACGTCCCGGGAGTGGCGCTCGGGGCTCTTCCCGCGGCGATGCCCGGGGTCTTCGGTGTGATTACACCGCTCGTCGCGCGCCGCTCGAGAGGAGCGCGCCGTCGGCGCCAGCGTAGGAGTCTTGGAAGCCCTTGCGTCGCCCTCGGGCGGGGCGGCAGCAATCCTGGAAGGCCCCGCGCCACCCGCGGAAGGCCCGGCTCCGTCCTTGGATTTGACGGCATGCGGCCCGTTACCAGGCGCACGAACATCGCCGCCTCCCAAACTCCGGCTGCTGGGACGGTGTTGGTGTTCGCGAACAGCGCCCTGGGTCCTTTCTGCGACAGGTCCGCTGCTCGCCCGCGTCGGGACGGGATGCCTGGCCTCCGACGGGCCAACCGCCACCGTCGTCTTCTTCTTGGGCGCCATGGAGATGAAGAAGCGTCGAACTAACTGCTAAAGCCGATTCTCACAACTGCGCCCCCCTACCTGGCGCGCCAAAGATGTCGGTGGGAAACGACACCTATGGGATCACAGGAATCCCTACTACGGTTGCGGGGCGCGGGGTTGTGAAAAGAGCGGATCAAACAGATAGCACACGGTTCCTTTACCCAGGTTCGGGCCGCAGGGATGCGTAAAACCCTACTCCTTCCTTTGTGGATTGTATATCTGAGTTCCTGAGCTAGATATGGGGCGTCGAGAGCTCCAAAAAGCCGAATCCTTCTCCTGGTCGCCTTGGGCCTCCTTTTATAGGAAAGGGGTTGCCACAGTGGCACACAGGAGGTGGAAAGGGTATAGTAGTGCGAGGTTATCCTTCGCATTACATGACAAGGCGCATTTAATGCGCCTTGCTTAGGTGTCTTTGCTTTATCGGGGGCGGAGGAGAGCCCCGTCTCGTCCGTTGCCGCTCCCCCTTGTGTCGACACGCGCCCTGGCCAGCGGTGCCTGTGGTGCCATGTAGGGAGGTAGGCAGCTGAGGTGGCGCAGTGGAGGATCTCCACGAAGATCTGCATGCCGCCATGCAGGTGCCTGCCCAGTTGGTTGGGTTGGCAGCTGCATGCGAACGGTGGTGGGGGCGTGACTGGCACGGGCCTGACGGTGGCCCTATGACGTCCTTGGCAAGGGCCTTGCTGCGGCCCCGGCAAGGGTCTTGCCGCGGCGCCTGCTGTCATCCCCGACAAGGCTCTTGCCGGGGGCCTCGTGGTCCTCCTTGGCTGGGATCCCGCCAAGGATTATCATCTTGTGAAATGGGTATCTGGTCTTGAATGTCTTCACAAAGATCTGCATGCCACCATGGGATGTCTCCGAATCCTTGCCCCATGGGGACAGTGGACTCAAGGGTGACCTCGCTCCGTAAGTGGGGGGGCGAGCTGCCACGGCAAGGACCTTGCCGGGCCAGCTAAAGCTGCCCCCGGCAAGGATCTTGCCGGGGGAGGTCTGCTCTGTCCCCTTTGCTCTTTGTGGCCTTGGCGTTGTTCTCCTTTCCTTCAGCTTTGGCCTTCCCTTGGCTTACCTCCCTTGCCGTGCTTGGCGTGGCGGCGCTCGCGGCTCAGACTGCCCGTGCACAGTTATAGGGGTACAAAAAAGTGCACCCCCCTTTTTGTACACCGACAGTGCTGTAGCAGTAATAATTAAAAAGAAAACCCAAAAATATTTCCCGTTTTTCTTTTGCTTGTTGGGAGCTTTCCCGTGTAAATAGTTTTATTTCTTTTCTATTCTTTGGGGGTCGATAGGAGAAGACCATAATTAAATTGTTGAAGTAGCTCTTATATGCTTTATTGTTGATTTAACCAAGAGCCTATATTGCCTTGTGTTCTCGTGTTTATTGAATGCTCACAGATTCCAGCTTAGTCCAATGCACGTGCACTTTTATTATTATTCACTCTGTTTGGTCGCGCAAGTAAAAGTCAATTATGATGATATATGATGGACTGACTGAGATGAGAAAAGCTGGTATGAACTCGACCTCTCTTGTTTTTGTAAATATGATGAGTTCATCGTTCCTGATTCAGTTTATTATGAATAAACATGTTTGCAATGACAATTAGAGATCATACTTGCTTGTGCCATGCTTGATTAGCTATGAGTTATAATGGTTTACCTTGCGTGCCAACATGCTATTAAAATGGTTGTGATGTGGTATAGTGGGGTGGTATCCTCCTTTGAATGATTTAAGTGACTTGACTTGGCACATGTTCACGCATGTAGTTGAAACAAAATCAACATAGCCTTCACGATATTTATGTTCATGGTGCATTATATCCTACTCATGCTTGCATCCAATGTTTATTATTTTTTATGCATGTTCATGACTGTTGTCGCTCTCTAGTTGGTCGCTTCCCAGTCTTTTGCTAGCCTTCACTTGTACTAAGCGGGATTACTACGTGCATCCAATCCCTTAAACCCCAAAGTTATTCCATATGAGTCCACCATACCTTCCTATATACGGTATCTACCTACCGTTCCAAGTAAATTTGTATGTGCCAAACTCTAAACCTTCAATTAAACATTCTGTTTTGTATGCTCGAATAGCTAATGTATCAACTAGGGCTGCCCTTATCTTCCATGTTAGGTGGGTTATTCTCAAGAGGAGTGGACTCCGCTCCTCACTCACGAGAAAATGGCTGGTCACCGGGATGCCCAGTCCCATGCTTTATGCAAACTAAATCAAAATAATTGCAAACAAAACTCCCCCTGGGACTGTTGCTAGTTGGAGACACTCGTTGTTTCGAGCAAGTCATGGATTGATGCTTGTTGGTGGAGGGGGAGTATAAACTTTACCATTCTTTTTGGGAACTGCCTATAATGTGTGTAGCATGGAAGATATCGCCATCTCTTAGTTGCTATGTTGACAATGAAAGTATGCCGCTCAAAATATTATTTATCTCTATTTCAAAACCGAGCTCTGGCACCTCTACAAATCCCTGCTTCCCTCTGCGAAGGGCCTATCTATTTACTTTTATGTTGAGTCATCACCCTCTTATTAATAAGCACTAGCTGGAGAGCGCAGCTGTCATTTGCATCCATTACTATTAATTTATATTGGGTATGACTATGATTGGTTCTCTTTTACCATGAATTACAATGTCTAGTCAGTCCTTGATCTTTAAAGGTGCTCTGCATTTATGTTTTGCGGTCTCAGAAAGGGCTAGCGAGATACCATCTTGTTATATCATATTATGATTGTTTTGAGAAAGTGTTGTCATCCGAGAATTACTATTATGGCTCGCTAGTTGATAATGCTATTGATATGAGTAAAAATGAGACCTGAGAGTTATTGCAAATGTGGTTAGTCATAATCATTGCTGAAAACTTGAATGCTGGCTTTACATATTTACAACAAGAGCAAACAGAGTTTGTAAAAAATTTTCTTTATCACTTTCAGTTTATCAACTGAATTGCTTGAGGACAAGCAAAGGTTTAAGCTTGGGGGAGTTGATACGTCTCCGTCGTATCTACTTCTCCAAACACTTTTGCCCTTGTTTTGGACTCTAACTTGCATGATTTGAATGGAACTAACCCGGACTGACGCTGTTTTCAGAAGACTTTCCATGGTGTTATTTATGTGCAGAAACAAAAGTTCTCGGAATGACCTGAAACTCCACGGAACGTCTTTTTGGAAATAATAAAAAATCCTTGCCAAAGATGAAAACCAGGGGGCCCACACCTTGTCCACGAGGGTGGGGGCGCGCCCTCCCCCCTAGGGCGCGCTCCCCTACCTCGTGGGCCCCCTGGAGCTCCTCCGACGCCAACTCCAACTCTATATATTTGCTTTTGGTGAGAAAAAAATCAAGGAGAAGAAATCATCGCGTTTTACGATACGGAGCCGCCGCCAAGCCCTAAAACCTCTCGGGAGGGCTGATCTGGAGTCCGTTCGGGGCTCCGAAGAGGGGGATTCATCGCTGTCGTCATCATCAACCATCCTCCATCACCAATTTCATGATGATCACCGCCGTGCGTGAGTAATTCCATCGTAGGCTTGCTGGACGGTGATGGGTTGGATGAGATCTATCATGTACTCGAGTTAGTTCTGTTAGGGTTTGATCCCTTGTATCCACTATGTTCTGAGATTGATGTTGTTATGACTTTGCTATGCTTAATGCTTGTCACTAGGGCCCGAGTGCCATGATTTCAGATTTGAACCTATTATGTTTTCATGAATATATGTGTGTTCTTGATCCTATCTTGCAAGTATATGGTCACCTACTATGTGTTATGATCCGGCAACCCCGAAGTGACAATAATCGGGACCACTCCCAATGATGACCATAGTTTGAGGAGTTCATGTATTCACTATGTGCTAATGCTTTGTTCCGGTTCTCTATTAAAAGGAGGCCTTAATATCCCTTAGTTTCCATTAGGACCCCGCTGCCACGGGAGGGTAGGACAAAAGATGTCATGCAAGTTCTTTTCCATAAGCATGTATGACTATATTCGGAATACATGCCTACGTTACATTGATGAATTGGAGCTAGTTCTGTGTCACCCTATGTTATGACTGTTAAATGATGAACTACATCCGGCATAATTATCCAACACCGATCCAATGCCTACGAGCTTTTCCTATATTGGTTCTCGCTTATTTACTTTCCTGTTGCAATTGTTACAATCACTACAAAACACCAAAAATATTACTTTTGCTTCCGTTACTTTTGTTACCGTTACCACTACTATCATATTACTTTGCCTCCAAATACTTTGCTACAGATATTAAGTTATCCAGGTGTGGCTGAATTGACAACTCAGTTGCTAATACTTGAGAATATTCTTTGGCTCCCCTAGTGTCGAATCAATAAATTTGGGTTGAATACTCTACCCTCGAAAACTGTTGCGATCGCCTATACTTGTGGGTTATCACCCCACCCGTCAGGTTTAGAGAGCGAGAAAAAAAGAGGAGGGGCGGCGCGTCGCCAGCGTTTCTCCTGCGAGAAGAGGTCGGTGGCCGCCGGGGAAGGGAGGGATCGACGCGCAAGACTATGGTGCACCCGCACATACCCGTAGCTTGGTGAGAGGTGGACGGACGAGGTCAGCGTGGTTGTCTCCATCGGCCGCAGCGGGTGGAGCTCGTCAGAGAGGAAGACGCCGACGTCGAGGGGTCGTTCCAGTGGCTCCACGGGCGTCAGCGAGCACCAGTGGACCACCAGGAACACGCCTGCGCAGTCGGTCGAGCTCGAGAGCCAATGGAGTGGGAGGGTCAGAGGAAGGGGATCGCCGGTGAGCTCGGGACGGGGACGGCGACCAGAGGCCTGCCCGGCCGGCCGCGGCTATCTAGGAGGAGTGTGGGTGCCAGAGGAGTGGAGCGGTGAGGTGAAACGAGCTCGGGAGGGGTCCTATTTATAGGCGGAGCCGAGGCGGGGATCGAGAGCTCGCCGGAGTCTCTGGAAGCGGCGCACGATGACGAGGGGCGCCAGTGAGAGTGGGGAAGTGGCCAGGGATCACGCGGCCACTGTTGGAGGACGTAGACGAGCACAGAGCGCCGGAGGGGACAACAATAGTGAGCATGGGCCCACTGTGCATTTGGCCGCACCATGCCCGTGCTTGCAGTGGCGAACTCCAGCGTCGGCGAGCAGCAGGGAGCGGCAAGGTGATGAGGCGAGGCAGCAGGCCCTTGGCACGAGCTGGTTTGGCCTCGGGCACGCGCACGAGCGAAACAGAGGCATCGGCGGCAACCAGAGTACTTTGACTAGCTACCTGGCACCGTGTCCATGCATGGTGCTCGCGTGAACTCTGGCATCATGCCCGAAACGCATTGAATTCATGTCTGGGACCTTGTTGATGCAAGGCTAGGTCGATCCATGCAACTAAGTTAAGCACAACTCGACTGGTTGAGACTATAGCCTCTTGGCAAGTTTCTGGACAATAACTTTGGAGCTTAATAGATAAGAATCTAGACAGAGTTAGGAGCTAAGTTTTGGTGGTTCAGGGTTTCTTAGAAGGTAATGAGGCCCTAAAAATTTCTGCTCTATTGGATCAAGGAAAAATGCACTTCCTTCGCAACTTGCATTTTCTGGCCATAACAAAAAATAATTTATGTAGAAAAATATTCCAAATAACCATGAAATATTTTTACACAGGGAGGTGTGCCAAGGTCCAAAGAATATTCAGGAATTTTCTCAGATTTTTGTGGGCAAGGAAAATGAGGGTTGCTTATGAGTGGATGTGACCAAAGTACTATTTCAAAGGGAAAATGGATATTTTTCATTTAAGAAAAATGTTCCCTTGGCCATTTTATGATATATCAGAGAGAAAGAGATGAGTTTGAGAGTTAGATGAGTCGCTTGGGTGAAAGTCAAAGAAATGACCAAGTGATTAAGTCCAAATGAGTTGATTCAAAACTCAAATTCAAATAAAAAATACAATAAAACCGAGAAAAGGAAAAATGGACAAAACCAGGGTGTCACAAACCTCCCCCCTTAGGATGAATCTCATCCTTGAGATTCGGTTGCTTAGGAAACAATTCAGGATAAGCTATCCTTAAAAAGTCCTCTCTTTCCCAGGTAGCTTCACTCTTGGTATGGTGTTCCCACTACACTTTGTAAAACTTAACTGACTTGATGCAGGTGAATCTTTCCATCTCATCCAATACTCTGAAAGATTTCTCTTCATAAGTCAGATCCTTAGCACGCTTTGTTTCTGCCATATCAGTCCATTTCTTAGGCGGTGAGATACACCTTCACAACTGGCATACGTGGAAGACATTATGTATCTCTGACAGTTTTGGGGAAAGTTCCAATTGATATGCCACTATGCCAACCTTGGACATAGCTGGGAATGGGCCAATATACCTTGGTGCAAGCTTTCCCCGAGTCTGAAATCCCTTGACTCCCTTCATAGGTGTGACTTGGAGGTGGACATATTCACCAGGTTCAAAATAGATCTGTCTGTGCTTAGCATCATAGTAGCTCTTTTTGTCGAGACTTGGCTAGTTGCAATCTGTCTCGGATTTCCCTGACTTGCTTCTCGGCTTCCATCATCAAGTCAGTCCCGAAAATACGACTATCTTTGGTCTGGGACCAATTTAAGGGGGTACGGCACTTGCATCCATACAAGGCTTCATATGATGACATCTTGAGGCTGGCTTGATAACTGTTGTTGTAGGAAAACTCAGCGTAGGGTAAGTTGTCTTCCCACTTGGGTCCTTGCGCGAGAGCACATGCCCTGAGCATGTCCTCGAGTATTTCATTTTCTCCCTCCGTCTGGCCATCTGCCTGAGGGTGATAAGTTGCGCTATATTTCAATGATGTCCCCAAGGCTTGGTGAAGACATGACCAAAATGCCGAGGTAAAAAGGGATCCTCGATTTGAGGTGATAGTTCGAGGTACACCATGCAAACTGAAAATTCGGGACACATAGAGTTGAGCCAGTTGATTTGCATGGTATGTGGTTCAGATGGGAATGAAATGGGCCACTTTGGTTAACATGTCCACCACGACCCATATAGCGTTGTTTCCATGTGGGGTGGTTGGAAGACCTGTGATAAAGTCCATGCAGACATCGTCCCATTTCCATTGTGGGACTGGCAAAGGTTGAAGTAGCCCGGCGGGTTTTTGTGCTCCACCTTAACCCTATTTCGTATATCACAATAGGCGATGAAGTATGCAATATCCTTCTTCATTCCATCCCACCAAAACGTTTGCTTGAGGTCCTCGTACATTTTGGTACCTCCAGGATGGATCGAGTACGCGGATTCATGTGCTTCCTTTAATATTTTCTCCCTCAACTCTTCTACTTTGAGTACACATATCCATCAGGAAATCTTGAGTCTTGCCGTCCTTTATCCGGGTGACTTGGTATTGCAAAAAACGTATCTCCCGACTGAGCTTTGCGAATTTCTTGTTCCAGAGTGGGAGTGACTACCATCATATTGGCGCAATCAGCCTTTACAATAGTCAGATTGAGTTGGGCCATCTCTTGATGTAGCTCGGGAGGCAAAGATGTCATGAATGCATTGACTGTGGCTGGCTTGCAGCCGAGAGCATCTGCGACCATGTTAGCTTTACCCGGGTGATAGTTTATCCTGAGGTCATAATCCTTGACCAACTCAAGACATCTTCTTTGTCGGAGATTTAAATCAGGTTGAGTGAATATGTACTTGAGACTTTTGTGGTCGGTGAATATTTGACACCGCTTGCCAATAAGATAATGCCTCCAAATTTTTAAGGCATGCACAACGGATGCTAGCTCCAAGTCATGAGTAGGATAATTTCCTTCGTGTGGTCGTAACAGTCTCGATGCATAAGCCACAACCTTGTCATCTTGCATGAGTACGCATCGTAGGCCCTTTCGAGGTGCATCACAGTACACATCAAAGCTTCGATAGTTGTTTGGGAGTGTCAACACGGGTGCTGAGGTCAGACGAGTCTTTAATTCGTTAAAGCTCTTCTCACAATCCTCGGACCATATGAACTCTGTGTCTTTCTTGAGTTGTTCTGTCATGGGCTTAGCAATCTTGGAGAAGCCTTTGATAAATCGACGGTAATAACCAGCAAGCCCTAGAAAACTTCTGATTTCTGTCACTGACGTGGGTGCTGGCCATTTTAGCACATCCTTAATCTTGCTTGGATCCACAACTATCCCTTCAACAGAGAGCATGTGCCCTAGAAACCTGACTTGCTTAAGCCAGAATTCACACTTAGTGAATTTTGCATATAACTAGTGGTCACGAAGCCTTTTCAATACTACTCGGATATGTTGTTTACTCTCTTCTTTTCCATTTGAGTATATGAGAATATCATCGATAAAGACCACCACAAATTTGTCCAAGAAATCCATGAACACTTTGTTCATCATATGCATGAAGAAAGCAGGAGCATTGGTCAGCCCGAATGACATAATTGTGTATTCATGTAGACTGTAATGAGTGGTGAACACGGTCTTAGGAATATCTTCTTTCCTGATCTTGAGTTGATGATACCCGGTCCTTAAATCAATCTTGGAAAAGATTTAAGCTCCATGCAGTTGATCAAACAAGTCATCAATTCTGGGGAACGGATATTTATTCTTGATAGTAACATTGTTGTGCTAACGATAGTCTATGCACATCCGAAGACTACCATCCTTTTTGTTCATGACTATGGCAGGTGACCCCTAGGGTGAAGAACTGGGGCGGATGTATCCTTTCTTGAGCATCTCATCGAGTTGTTTCTTTAGCTCAACTAGTTCAGATGAAGGCCTCTGGTAATATTTCTTGTATATGGGTGTCATTCCTGTCACAAGATCAATGGCAAACTTGAGTTCCCGGTCTGGTGGCATTCCTTGTATTTCTTTAAGGAATACATCTGGAAACTCGGTAACCACTTTTATTAATTCCACATCTGAGGATATTGCTGTGAAGACCATTTCCTTCTTAGGCATGGTTCTACAAGCCACAAACCTCGTTGTCCGTCCTGCCAGATTTGTTAATGTAACTTCCCTTGTTGCACAATTTATGCAGACCTGATGCTTTGTCAACCAATCCATTCCCAAAATGACATCCAGCCTTTCGGATTCAGTGACTACCAGTGTGGCAGGGAACATGACTTCAAGAATCTGTATTTCCAAGTCACTTCATACCAAGTTTGTTTTGAGCATGGATCCCGGGGATTGCACCATCATCTTTTATCAAGAATAGAATAAGAAAACTTGTTTTGGGAAACAAAACTCCGTGAAATAAAGGAATGGGAAGCGCCCGAGTCGAATAAAATTATTGTGGGTATGTTATTAACAGGTGAGGGAGTCCTAGATTAGGGGGTCCTCGGGTGTCCGGACTATGGTACATGGGGCGGACTGATGGGCTATGAAGATACAAGACCGAAGACTATCTCCCGTGTCCGGTTGGGACTCTCCTTGGCGTGGAAGGCAAGCTTGGCGTCCTGATATGAAGATTCCTTTCTTTGTAACCGACTTTGTACAACCCTAGTCCCCTCCGGTGTCTATATAAACCGGAGGGCTTAGTCCATAGGTACAAGAATCATACTCATAGTCGTACATGCTAGACTTCTAGGGTTTTAGCCATTACGATCTCGAGGTAGATCAACTCTTGTAATACTCATATTCATCAAGATCAATCAAGCAGGAAGTAGGGTATTACCTCCATAGAGAGGGCCCGAACCTGGGTAAACATCGTGTCCCCTGTCTCCTGTTACCATCGACCTTAGACGCACAGTTTGGGACCCCCTACCCGAGATCCGCCGGTTTTGATACCGACATTGGTGCTTTCATTGAGAGTTCCGCCGTGTCGTCGTCAAGAGGTTCGATGGCCCCGTCAATCATCTACAACAATGTTGTCCAAGGAGAAACCTTCCTCCCCGGACAGATCTTCGTGTTCGGCGGCTTCACACTGCGGGCCAACTCGCTTGGCTATCTAGAGCAGATCAATAGCTACACCCCTGGCCGTCAGGTCAGATTTGGAAACTTGAATTACATCGCGGATATCCGCGGAGACTTGATCTTCGACGGATTCGAGACCACGACAGCCGCTCCCTGTCGCCATGATGAACATGACTTAAATCTGTCATCGGACCATGCCGAGGGGATAGCGCCTGTAACTCCTCTAGCCCTAGACCCGGAGCAGATTGCGCCATCCGAGGACAGGAGGCTCAACCCCGCCATGGAAGCCGCAGACTCGGCGGCGTCAGAGCCGCACACCGACCCAACCTAGAGTGGGATCTGTGTCACCGGAACCTCGGACTTGTTTCCGGCTACAGGTTCCGAACCATGTGCGTCCATGCACGTCGAGCTCGATCAGACATCGATCGTTGAATTCAGCTCCGCGGACATCTTTCGGCACTCGCCTCTAGGCGACGTGCTAAACTCATTAAAAACACTCTCCTTAGCGGGGGCCTCATAGCTGAATTATATCCGGTTCAAACTAGAGGCTGATGACGGAGAATTTCGTTTCCCACACACCGCCCACTTCATTGCCACTATGGAGGACCTAACGGACATGCTCGATTATGGCTCCGAAGACATCGATGGTATGGACGACGATGCCGGAGAAGAAGAGGCCCAAAACCCGCCATTTACCGGACACTGGACGGCCACTTCCTCTTATGACTTATACATGGTGGAAGCACCAAAAGATAATAGCGGCGATGACAAGGAAGATCCAGTTGAGGATAAACCTCCTGACATACAACCATAGCGCTGACGTCAGCGGTGCCGCTCTAAATCATGCCGCAGCAAAGACAGCAACACCGACACAGGAGAAAATAACAATCCAGATGGTGCCGAAGACAATGAAGACCCTGTTGAGGCAACTTCCAAACAAGATTAACATGAAGACGTGCAAGCTAGCCCTGATGAACAGGCCACACACAAACACTCGGAGGACAGTAATTATCTTCCGCTCTCCGAGGATGAGGTGAGCCTCGGCACCGAGGATTTTATTATGCCGGAGGAACCTCTCGAGCAGGAGCGCTTTAAGCGTCGGCTAATAGCCAATGCAAGGAGCCTGAAAAAGAAGCAGCAGCAGCTTCAAGATGATTAAGATCTGCTCAATGATAGATGGACTGATGTCCTGGAAGCCGAGGAATATGGCCTTAAACGCCGAGCCAAAAGTTACCCGTAGCGCAAATTGCTACCTTAGTTCGATGAGGAGGTGATGGAGCCCGTACCATCATCGCGCAATGCGGCCGACCAACCACCACGTGGTCGGGACAAAGAGGCAACTCAAGCCGAACACCAGCCCACCCAATCTCACCGTAAAGGCAGAGACAAAACAGCTCGGGGACATACATATGACCTACGGCAGGACTTGGACAGTAGAGCAGGTCAGAACAGATCGATCTATGGATCACGGGGACGCGCCCCGACACGCGATAACGGCTATCTAGCCGGACACAATAAATCATACTCACGCCCAGGCCGAGAACCGCGGACGGACTCCATCCGAGCTACGTCGTGACATGGCCCGATATAGAGGCGCCGCACACCCCCTTTGCTTCACTGACGGGGTAATGGAGCACGAATTCCTAGAAGGGTTTAAACCCGTAAACAACGAATCATACGATGGTACAACAGACCCCGCAGTATGGATCAAGGATTTTCTTCTTCACATTCATATGGTCCGCAGCGATGATCTCCATGCCATCAAATACCTCCCACTAAAACTCAAAGGACCAGCCCGGCACTGGTTGAACAGTCTGCCTGAAAACTCCATCGGCAGCTGGGAGGACTTTGAAGTGGCCTTCCTTGACAACTTCCAAGGTACATATGTTCACCCTCCGGATGCCGATGACTTAAGTCACATAATTCAATAGCCCGGAGAGTCAGCCAGGAAACCCTGGACTAGGTTCTTAATTAAAAAGAACCAGATCGTCGACTGTCCGGATGCAGAAGCCTTAGCATCCTTTAAACACATCATCCGGGATGAATGGCTTGCCCGACACCTCGGCCGAGAGAAGCCGAAGTCCATGGCAGCCCTTACGGCACTTATGACCCGCTTTTGCGCGGGCGAAGATAGCTGGCTTGCCCATAGCAACAGCAATGCAAGTGAACCTGGTACTGTGGAAGCCAGAAATAGCAACGGCAAGCCCCAACGCAACAGACACAAGCGTCGAAACAATGGTGATAATACCGATGACACGGCAGTCAACGCTGGATTCAGCGGCACCAAGTCGGGCCAGCAGAAGAAGCCATTCAAAAGGAACAGTTCGGGCCCATCCAGCTTGGACCGCATACTCGATCGCCCATGCCAGATACGCGGCACCCCGACAAACTAGCCAATCACACGAGCAGAGACTGTTGGGTTTTTAAATAGGACGACAAGTTTAATGCCGAGAACAAGGAAAAGGGGTCGCAAAGCGGGGACGATGACGAGGAGCCCCGTCCACCGAACACAGGGGGACAGAAGAAGTCCCCCCCCAAGTTAAAACGGTGAACATGACATATGCTACCCACATCCCGAGAGGGAACGCAAGCGCGCACTCAGGGACGTCTATGCGATGGAGCCAGTCGCCCCAAAGTTCAACCCATGGTCTTCATGTCCGATCACTTTTGATCGCAGGGACCATCCGACCAGTATCCGTCATGGCGGTTCAGCTGCACTGGTCCTCGACCCAATCATTGATGGATTCCACCTCACGCGAGTCCTCATGGACGGTGGTAGCAGCCTGAACCTGCCCTATCAGGATACAACGCGCAAAATGTCCATTAATCCCTCAAGAATTAAGCCCACGAAGACTACCTTTAAAGGAGTCATACCAGGTGTAGAGGCCCGCTATACGGGCTCAATCACCCTAGAGGTTTTCTTCAGATCCCCGGACAACTTCTGAAGCGAAGAGCTGATCTTCGATATCGTCCCCTTTCGCAACGGCTATCACGCACTGCTCGGACAAACCGCATTTGCACGCTTCAACGCGGTGCCACACTACGCTTATCTTAAGCTGAAGATGCCCGGACCACGCGGCGTCATAACAGTCAATGGAAACACGGAACGCTCCCTCCATACCAAGGAGCACACCACTGTGTTAGCAGCAGAAGTACAGAGCGGCCTTCTCAAGCATAACCTTAATTCAACGGCCGAGCTCCCGGACACAGTCAAATGAGTCCGGACTACTCTGCAGCAGGACAACCCAGCTCGTCAAGAGCTCGATTAGCAATTTGGCCTCCGTCCCAGTCCCAACCAAGTGGCGGCATCCGTACCGCGCGTACATAACTATGCACTCAAAATACCATGGGCATAGACGGAGGCATAACTAGTTTGTGATCCATAATACGGCTCGACCGCTCCTGGACACACATACTTGCAATTTTTCATTTTTTATCCTCTTTAGGTTTCTTTTTCGCAGCCTTCCTCTGACGATCTGGCCATCAGTCCTCTCAACAGGATGGATACACCAAGATGACAAGAAGCACTGGCGTACACGGGAATTTCCAGGTGGTCTCTTCAACAATCACTCTACCTATTTTCAGGACCCACACGCAGCTCTCCCTTGGTTGTGGCAATTTAAATAGCCCGATTGCTTATTGCACCACTTGTACAAATATGCTTTGATGTATTAATCAAACTATAATGGAAACAGTTTGTGGCCTAACTTTTGCGGCACTAGCTTACTACCCCCCTTTTTTCCTTTTTGATAATCTTCTCAAGTTGCACCCGTACACTTTGGTACGCTTTAATCTACCAGGGGCTTCACTGCAACCCATAGTACGGCAACAAAGTCCGAACACTTTTTACAATATAGTTCGGCACCCCGAATTTAGCATTATATGCATTGGCTCCGAATCATATCTTTGGTCAATATTGGGTTGCCCGGCTCCTGTGCTTACTACCTTACGTTCCACTATATCGGCTAGGGTAGTAAAGGGAGAACTACTACGATTGTGTCCTCTTTTATCCGGATGATCACCTCAGTAGAGAAAGCCGAAAACTGACTGTCATGATACGACGAGAGCCGGTCAGCTCTTCGCAGGTTTCAAATCTTTGGTGATTTTTTCTGCATTATGCGATGAATCGGCTCTTAGCCGATCAGGTGTTTACCGTACCCTAGTTCGGATACTAGGGGCTGCGCCTAAATTTTCATTGTCAAACTCCTATGGCTAAGTGAGGGTGATAAAGCCAAATAGTCTGATTAATTGGTTCCTTGCGCTAAACACCTCCTTCAAGGACCAAGCAATTGGATCAAGAGTGTTTAGATTCCATCCCGAACACCCCCGTACTACCTACGTGGGGGCTGAAGCCGATGACTGGCCAACTCTCAAAATTTCATGACCACGGTCGCACATGAGGTAAAATATTAAACAGGCATTATATTACATAGCCGAACTTGTTTCATAATACAGAGCGAGACAATATGAATGTATTCATTCAAAGATTACATCTTTTGTACATTGCTTCGCCATAATGCGGGATCCCTCCAGGACATCGCTAAAATATCGCTCGGGAGTGCGGTGCTCCTTGCCCGTGGGCGGTCCCTCAGTCGCGACCATGACGACATTCATCTTCGCCCACTGCATCTTAACATGGGCGAAGGCCATCCGCGCACCTTCGATGCAGACCGACCGCTTGATGGCGTCAAGCCGAGGGCAGGCATCGACTAGCCGCTTCACGAGACCGAAAGTAGCTGCTGGGTATGGCTTCGGCTAGGCACAGCCAGATTACTAAATCCTTCATGGCTAGTTTGGCCACCCTATGCAGTTCGACCAACTGTTTTAGTTGATCGCTAAAGGGCACCGGATGTTCTGGCGCAAGGTATTGAGACCAGAAGAGCTTCTCCGTCGAGCTCCCTTCTTTGGCTCGGAAGAATTCTGCAGCGTCAGAAACACTGCGTGGTAGATCCACAAACGCCCCTGGGGAACTCCAAATCCGGGTTAGTAAGATATACCTCTTCTTCACATACTTGCTTTGCATACTAAAAGCGTTACCCGCCGCAATTTTCTTGGCCTCCTGGATCTCCTGGAGGGCGCCCTAGGGTTCAACACGGGCCTCTTCTGCGCTTTGGCGAGCCTTGGCGAGTTCGGTCTCTTGAGCTGAAACATCGCAGTCCAAGAACTTGCATTTTTTCACGGCATCCTGGAGCTCTTGCTGGATCTCATCAAGCCTCGCCTCATGCTTCTCATGGGCGGCTTGTTCCTTGTCAGCTTTCTCCTCGGCCTCGGCCAGCGCCTTTTTAAGGACCTCGACCTCGGTCGCCGTTACTACAACATTCGTGGCACTACGGCCAATACGCATCATTCCTCCTTTCCGAATATACAGCAAGTTACCACATATCTTGCTTGTCCTCTAGCTGCCTTTTCACAAGGCCAAGCTCTTCTTCGGCCCGCTCAAGACTCTGCTTTAGTCCGGAGACCTCAGCAGCATGAGAGGTTGCGGCTAGCAACGACAACTGCTTATTCACATAAGACATATTTAGTTAGTTTCCCGCGAAAATTACTTGATCCTCTGTCCGGCTTTTCTTTCCGAACACCGGACAGTGTCTTAGGGGCTACTGTCTATACTATGACTCTCTCTTTCACGTCGCTTACCTCAAAGCCTGTCAGCAGGCTGGTGCAGGCTTCGGCCAATCCACTCTTGACGGACTGAACCCTCTCAACCATCGTACCCATAAGGATACGGTGTTCCTCCACAATGGAAGCGCCTCATAGCGCTTCCAGCAGATTATCCGGTGCCTCTGGATGGACAGAGGTCACCGGCAAAATAGGCACACCTCCACCCATCGTAGGAGGCTGCTTGCTTGATTCCGGAGCCATGTAGGTCTCCAGGATGGTATCCGGTTGGGGGGCGAATTGGATATGGCCCCCATCGCCAGTCTCCATGGGGGCTTTCTCCCCCAGGTGTCCGGCAGCCGAAGGGTCATCCTCTGGCGCTGCCCTGACCTCTCCCTGGCCGTGGAAGGTCCTTTAGGACAGCACCTCGGCGTCGCCCTTGGCCTTGGGAGAGCGAGCCGTCGGTGGTGACTCGCTGGCCATCACCTTTGAATCCAGCGAATCCCCCGATGAGGACCGCGGGGAGTTGTCGCGGGCCGGACTACAATTGCATAATTCAGCATGTTAAAACTATGAAGTAAAGAGGCCAGATATATGGATGCATCAGGGTTTTTAGTACTTACGATGCGGCCAGGGGCTTGTTTCAGGGGCGCGGCTCTGGGCTGCTGTCAACATCCCACGCGGAGTTATCTGCGAGGGAACCCTTCCCCCTCTTAGACGCTCCTGCCTCCAGACTAGTGGAGGCCACCCTCTTCTTCCTTCACCCCTCAGGGGGAAAGTTGCTTTCTTCCTCCTCCTCTTTGTCGTCTTCGGCGGCAGAGGAGTGAGTCTTGTTGTCTTCGGACGACACGTCCGAAGCTCCCTTGCGGCGGAGGCCACTCCTGGCCCCCTTTGCCTTCTTCTTGGCCTTCTTCTCCAGCGCCTGGTAAGGCGTCAGGATCAGCATCTTTGTCAGAAGCAGGATGGCTGGTTCCTCGGGCAGCGGAGCCAGACACTTAATCCGGTCCGCTTTCTCTGTCCATACCTGAAAAAATAAATAGTGAGGCCTAGATATCCTCCTCAGCCAACCAAGTAAAGTGTGTGCCTTGAAACGTGAAATACTTACCGCACTAGCGGGACGGGCCAGGGCGTGCCCGCGATCCTCGGTTGTCTCCGGCGGCGTCTAGTTTCCCGTGAAGAGTAACTTCTAGATATCCTCGTGCGTGGTTTCAAAGAACTCTTGCAAGGTCTGATGCTTGGCCGGATTGAACTCCCATAAATGGCAAGTCCGGCTCTGGCATGGAAGGATCCGGCGAATTAGCATTACCTGGATCACATTGACTAGCTTAATGTTCTTGTCCACCATGCTTTGGATGCGCATCTGCAGTGCTATCAGCTCGTCCAATGAAGACCCATTTAGTCCCTTCTCTAGCTAGGACCTGAGCCGCATCGGAGCTCCGGACTTGAATTCGGGAGCCACGGCCTAGGTGGCGTCACGGGGCTCTGTGATATAGAACCACAGTTTCTGCCACTCTTTGACGGTCTCCACAAAAGTACCTTTGGTCCATGTGACATTGGGCATCTTGCTCACCATGGCACTTCCGCACTCTGCGTGTTGGCCGTCCACCACCTTCGGCTTCATGTTGAAGATCTTAATCCACAGTCCGAAGTGGGGTGGAATGCGGAGGAAGGCCTCGCGCACGACAATGAATGTCGAGATGTTGAGGAAGGAGTTTGGGGCTAGATCATGGAAATCTAGCTCGTAATAGAACATGAGTCCGCATATGAAAGGGTGGAGAGGAAACCCTAACCCATGGACGAAATGGGGGCTGAACACCACCCTCTCATCGGGCTTCGGGGTGGGGACGATCTGCCCCTTGGCTGGAAGCCGGTGGGAGATTTCTTTCGCCAGGTACCCGACCTCCCGAAGCTTGGTGATGTCCTTCTCCTTGACGGAGGAGGCCATCCACTTGCCTTGCGCTCCAGAACCGGACATGGTCGAGCGCTTTCTTGAGGCGGAAAAGATGAGGACTTGGGCGCTGGAGCTCGAGAATGGGAAGGCATAGAGAAAGAGAAGGCGTGGGTGAAAGAAGGGAATCCTTATCTCCTTATAAAGGCAGTGAATATCAAGCGCCTCCCCACTCGCCTTAAAAATCACCTGTTCCCAAGGGTTGTGCAAATGACACGGTTGGATTACCCACACCCGTATTGATGAGAATCCCACAATAAGGGGACATGACTCTGCTTTGACAAGACGTGCCAATTAGACCACATCTCGAAGCGGTAGGCCGAAAACGGTTCGGAATGATGGTCGGGTGATGACGTGGTGTCACATTACCAAAAGTTGTCAGCGGATTGGACTCGTGAAATATTATACCCTCTGTGATTGTTAGTGGAGTTTGTTTTGCAGAGCCGAACGTGTTCATTGCATCCGAAGACTGTGCTGGAGTATTCAGAGAAGGAACCCGCCTTGCAATGCTGAAGACAATTTGTGTGTAGGGCACCTCGTCATTGAAGCCTAGTTCAGGGGCTACTAGGGACTATTGGATTAGGGGGTCATCGAGCATCCGAACTATGGTACGTGGGCCAGACTAATGGGTTGTGAAGATACAAGACCGTAGACTATCTCCCGTGTCCGGATGGGACTCTCCTTGGCGTGGAAGGCAAGCTTGGTATCCTGATATGTAGATTCCTTTCTCTGTAACCGACTTTGTATAACCTTAGTCCCTCCGGTGTTTATATAAACCGGAGGGCTTAGTCCATAGGGACAAGAATCATACTCATAGTCATACAGGCTAGACTTCTAGGGTTTTAGCCATTATGATCTCGAGGTAGATCAACTCTTGTAATACTCATATTCATCAAGATCAATCAAGCAGGAAGTAGGGTATTACCTCCATAGAGAGGGCCCGAACCTGGGTAAACATCGTGTCCCCTGTCACCTATTACCATCGACCTTAGACGCACAGTTCGGGACCCCCTACCCAAGATCCGCCGGTTTTGACACCGACAACATGAAACATACCAATGAGTACTTGGGGGTTTTCTTGGGCTTCTTCGGCGGAGAGATCATGCACCTGACCTTGGATCAGCTCCTCCTCGGTGTAGGATTCCATGTGGTTGACTTGAGACATGAGGGGTGCATTTGACTTGTTTTTGGGACACTAGTTTGCATAGTGTCCAGTCTGCCCACAAGAGAAACATGTGTTGTTGCGTTGATAGTATTCCCAGATAGGATTGGCCACGATGGTCTTGACTTGGTTGTTGGTCTTGTTGGTATTCTGCTGCCAGGTTGGTTTGAACTCAAACTGAGGCTACTGCCAGGTACGAGCCTTCTGCACTGGCTGCCCATGCTTCTTAGGCTCGAACTTATGTTCATGCTCATTATAAGCGGGCTTATTGTCGTGAACGATCTTGTGCTCCCTTTATGCAATGAGGGACTTTTTCACCAAAGTCTGAAAGTCTGGGAAGTCGAACATGCTGAGTGTGCATCGGAGGTGCTGATTGAGTCCTCCAAGGAATCGATCAATCTTCCTTTCTTCAGTGGCCACATCATAGAGGGAATAACGAGCCAAGTGATTAAATTTATGCAGATACTCATTTACTAACAGTTTTCCTTGAGTAAGAGCGAGGAACTCACGTTGCTTGACTTTCATGATACCGGCCGGAATATGGTACTTGCAGAAATTGTCCTTGAATTTATCCCAAGTGATCTCGTCGTCCGCAGGACACACAGCTTTAGCATTATCCCACCACATTGCGGCGACTCCTTCATGATAGTGTGTAGAAAATGGAACCTTGTCTGCTTCTTCGGTGCAAGAAATTTCAAGCTTCTTTTCAATCGTTTGCAACCAATCATCGGCTTCCAAAGGATCGACAACTTGACTGAAACTGGGAGGCTTAGTTCTCTGAAAGTCTGATAGTTTGGAGTGATTGCCATACTGATTTCCATTCTTCCCAACCATAGCCTGCACACTTATCAGTAATTCAAGTAAGTCCTGGTTTCTTCTTTCTTCGAACATTATCACAATCTGCTCTGTGGTAGGTGGTTGCGGGGGAGGAGGTGGTGGTGGCTGATATGGTTCAGGGGAATGCCCTGCTTGTCGGGCGGAGCGACAAACGGGAGTATCGTCACCTGCCTGACTACTGCTACCTCCTCTTGTCATCCTATTTCTGTTTCCCAATACGAAGCATCGAGATGAGCAACATCCATAAATGGGGCAGAAAAGCAAGCGACAAAGCCTGAAAGAAAGCAACAAGAAACCAAGGCGAATACTAACAGAAGAAGTTCCAACATAATTATACATAGACTCATACATGAAATGAAACATCATGGCCAGTACAACTACACTCATACATAAAAGGAAACATCATGACAAATACGACTACTCGTGTACATGAAAGGAAACATCATGACAAGTACGACTACTCTCGTACATGAAAGGAAACATCATGACAAGTACGACTACTCTCGTACATCCAAGCATCATGACAACCTCAGATACTTGGGTGATCTAGTGCTCTGCTGGTCCTGCTGGGTCCTCTCCTGGCCCGGACTCGGATCCTGAACTGAGGACATTAACGGAAACCTCCCGGTTAAAGGTAATGCGACGACACTGCCTCGAGGGCTCTCCCTCAGGGGTGGGTGCTGGATGACGCTGGAGCATAGGGGCTGCAGGAGTAGCGAGAAGTGAAGCCCACTCGGCAGGGGCCTGAGCTATTCGAAGGAGTAACTGGGGTAACTAGCGAGCTAGAAACCAGGGGAATACCGGGGGTAAACCCTCTGGAAGGTGGATCGAAGCTGGACCTAGCGGCCACCAAAGTAGTACGAGCACGATTCAGCTCTCGGGCCAGCTCGTGAATTAGAAGATAGCTAGCAGTGATATAGGAAAACGGATACACCCATCATCATGAAGGGATGGGTACTAGTAGAAGCCTGGGTGAGTCTGCATTTGGATCTCGTTATAGCATAACTCAACGAGAATCTCAAAAGCAACAAACTGAACAGCCTGAGCGGGGGTAGAAGTGAAACCACTCCTAGAAGAACGGGTGTATGAGCCAGATGTCGAACTACAACACAAGGTGTCCACAGCGTGATACTCGAATACAGAGTCTGCTAGGCGCTCCCCGTACACCCGATATACTGGGTCGTTATCGTGAGGATAGAGTCGACGCCATACGCCTCGAAGAAGGTGCGACAAAGTGTACGGTGCCAGCTCCAACTGACACGCATACGGTACTGGAGCCATCTACACTCACAACCATTGGTCGGTTAGTAATAAAATAAACTATATGCATGCAATGCATTAACCAAAAGCATGCAAGCACTACCGGCACTCAGAGTTACTCTCTACCATTTGAAATAACGGGTTAGCTATCTAGCGTGTCCTACAGTCAGTGCGGCTCTAATGCCAATCGTTGTGGCACCCTGGCTCAAAGCGACGAGTTTGCCTTGCATTGCCAGCCTAGAGATCATGTCTTCTAGCAACACACAACAGATTGGTACAGAAATACAACCGCTTTATTGGTACTAGCAGAACATCGAGTTTGATATTACATCAAGTAGCGAGGCCAAGCGGCACACATGGTGTTGCTGAACATATGTACACTATTTAGTAGACATGAGCAGGGGCCTCGACATCACGATAAGATTACGCGGCAGCGGAACAACGATGTAGAAGGACTCCATCTCAAAGGGACACTGATGTGGACATGGTCTAGACTGCGATGCGATATGCAACTTCAACTCCGATATGGTTTCTCCTGAAACTGGCATGACACACCAGGTTAGTACATTGAATATACTTGCAAGCTCACACAAACAAAGCAACAATGGCAAAGAACAATAATAATATTTAAGCAGGTTTACTGCAAGAATTTAACATGTTTCTCATGAAGTGATAATACTCATAATAGGGCCTTTCAGACCCACTTACCATCTCGGTTACCTTGTAACCATGAACATCATCATATCAAGGTGATCACTCCCGGATCAAGAACGAAACCATCTCGATGGTCTCAACAACTTCACCAACATAACCAGTGCCACAAGTATTCACTTATTGTGCAAGTTTTAATATTTTTGTTGATCCACGATATGACCTACTACGAACTTGTGTCCATAACCGAGGACGCGGGTATCGATAGATTATACACACTCTACATAGGCTAGTACACTGTACCCACACCACGGAATCCATGGCCTCGGACTCCCATTCGGGTGGACCAACGGCGTTCCGATAGAACCAGCCTATTGCCATGACACTCTCCCAGCCACTCTGACCAACTCCCCTTTGGGCTAAGTCATGGGTAGCCCCGATGCCACTCTAGACATCCAACAGCCACCATCGTGGCCAAAACAATCATCCCAAATGGGGACATGGTACCAAAACAACTATAGGCACACAAGGTTATACCTGCCTATCAGGCCAGGGTAGCGCGAGCGAATAACCTTCCCTAGTTCGAGGCACCGGCGAGAGGCATAACAACAGACCGAGAAAGCCCCCCCCCCCAATAAAGGCAAATGTGGTTGCACTTAGGGAAGATCGATTCGGTGGCACCATGACTCGGTCAACAACAAGTTCAAGTTGGTTTATTATCAGGTTTCAACTTGCAAATAATTTTACCGAGTCATAGTATGGCATGAAAATGCAATGAACCATATATGCATCATTTTAACATAATACCGACATGAACTAGATCAAGAATTTCATCATCTTACTATACTACATAAATTTATTTATTCAACCATAATGCTACTGATAACAGAACAAACATAGCAAGAACTTGAATTAGCATCAAATAGTTTTAAATGAATTTTCTATATGCATTTAAAATAACCATATTCAAGTAAAAACAATAGTTATTGAAATGACACTCTTACACTGGCCCAACAACGCTCGGCACCGTGTATGGCCCAGACCCAAAGATATCGGGGGAAATCTGGCCTCCACGAGCACCTATGGGGACGGAGCCCCTTGTCGGTTCGGCGGGGGCGGAGGATGCACAAAGAGCAGATCGAGGCGACACACACACACAACGATTTTACCCAGCTTCGGGCCGCATGGATGCGTAAAACCCTACTGCTGCATGTCTGGTTGATTAGGGTTCTTGCTCTGGAGCGCAAGAAGCTACAGTAAGTGGAGCTGGGAGTAGGCGAGGGCCTCTTGGGTCCGATCCCCTCTCTACATGCGCATGGGCCTCCTTTTATATGCCAAGGGGTTTCCCACAGGGAGCGACGCAGGTGAGGGTAAAAATGGCAAGGAATTGTGTGAATAGTGGCCGCACAGTGCTATCGCCCCTAACTCTGACGGCGGGGGAGAAGGGCATTAAATGCCCGTCTGGATCGCCTGAACAGTGCCGAGGCGGACCGCTAGGAACGCCTCCGCTCGCCACGGGGGCGACTCTGCCAACGTCGCATGCCACCGCGCGTCTCAGGTTGCGCGGCGTCCTGCCACGTGCCTCCGGGGAAGCCCCAGAGCGACGCGTGGGCAGGTGAGCTGGAGCGCGGGCCTGATATGGTGGTTTGCTGTGGCAAGTGGCTTGCCGCGGTAGTTGCCTTGCCGCGCCTGGGAGCTTGCCGCCCGCCAGGCCTTGCCGGGGCGCGCGGCCCGCCGCGGCGGGCTTCTCTTGGGGTGCCTTGGCTTGGCCGTCCCGGCGAGCTCCTCCCGCTGGGGCCTTGGGGCTTCGGCTTAGTCGTCCCGGCAAGCTCCTCTTGCCGGGGCCTTGTCGCCTTGGCCCGGCAAGCTCCTCTTGCCGGACCTTGTCTTCTCGACCCGGCAAGCTCCTCTTGCCGGGGCTTGGTCTTCTAGGCTCGATCACTCGGCCTTCGTCCGGCCCGGAAAGGGCCGTGGAGACTCTTGTCGCTCCCCTGGCAGGCCTTGCCGCGGGAGGCTACTACTGCCCGTGCACAAGTTCGGGGTACTAAGGTACCCCTACTTTAGTACACCGACACTTACAAATATTTGTGATGGCTTGCCTTAGTGCAGAGGAGGGTCACACTCCCTCTGGTGATCTTCAAGGCAAGAAATCCCTTCTGAAAATAATTAAAATAACAAAAAGAAAATGTCACATAACACTGTTTAATTCACCAGAAAATAATCACAAAAAGCAAAATTCGCATCGTTTGCATGCCGATAGAGAATTTCAACACAAAACCAATGCAAAAAGAATCATGTCATTTGGACTTATAGAATAAAAGTTATAGCTGGTCAAATTTCAGTCAATATTCTAACTTTAAATTGATTATTGAAAAATTCCAGAGAGGGGTGACGTCGATGGCGTATTTTGGTGAATACGCCTCCTCTCGTACCGCTTCGGGCGCGAGTGGTGAGGCTGACAGTGGGGCCCGCCCGTCAAGTTTAGAGAGAGAGAAACAGAGGAGGGGCGCGTCACTACCGTTTCTTCAGCGAGGAGAGGTCGGCGGCCGCCGGGGAAGGGATGGATCGACACGCAAGACTAAGGCGCACCCACACGTACCCGTAGCTTGGCGAGAGGTGGACGGACGAGGTCGGCGTGGTTGTCTCCAGCGGCTGCTGTGGGCGGAGCTTGTCGAAGAGGAAGACGCCGGCGTTGAGGGGCCGTTCTAGTGGCTATAGGGGTGTCAGCGAGCTCTAGTGGACCACCAGGAACACGCACCCGCAGTCGGTCAAGCTCGAGAGGTAGTGGAGTGGGAGGGGCAGAGGAAGGGGATCACCGACAAGCATGGGATGGGGACGGCGGCCAGAGGCCTGCCCGACCGGGCTGCGGCTATCTAGGAGGAGTGTGGGTGCCAGAGGAATGGAGCGGTGAGGAGAAACGAGCTCGGGGGAGTCCTATTTATAGGCGAAGCCGAGGCCGGCGTCGATGAGCGGCAGGGAGCGGTGAAGGTGATGAGACGAGGCAGCAGGCGCTTGGCGGCGAGCTGGTTTGGCCTCGAGCGCGCGCACGAGCGAAACAAAGGCGTCAGCGGCACCTAGAGCGCGCCAACTAGCTGCCTGGCATCGTGTCCACGCATGGTCACCGTGTGAACTCTGGCATCACGCCACGCAGCGCATTAAATTCATGTGGGGCATTGTTCATGCAAGGCTAGGCCAATCCACACAACTGAGTTACGCACAGGTCGACTGGTTGAGACTGTAGCCTCATGGCAAGTTTCTGGAAAGAAACTTGTGAGCTTAATAGAGAAAAATCTAGAGAGAGAGTTAGGAGCTAAGTTTTGGTGGTTAAGGGTTCCTTAGGAGGTAATGAAGCCCTAAAACTTTCAGCTCTATTGGATCAAAGAAAAATGCACTTCCTTCACAAAATGCATTTTCTAGCCAGAACAGAAAAGATTTTATGTAGCAAAATTATTCCAAATAACCATGAAATATTTTTGCACAGGGTGGTGTGCCAAGGTCCAACGAACATTCAGGAATTTTTTCAGATTTTTGTGGGGAAGAAAAATGAGGGTTGCTTTGGAGTGGATGTGACTGAAGTACTATTTCAGACGGAAAATGAGTATTTTTCATTTAAGAAAAATATCCCCTTGGCAATTTTATGATATATCAGAGAGAAAAGGATGAGTTTGAGAGTTAGATGAGAAACTTGGGGTGAAAGTCAAAGAAATGCCCAAGGTATTAAGTCCAAATGAGTTGATTCAAAACTCAAATTCAAATAAAAAATGCAATAAAACCCAGAAAAAGAAAAAGGGTGAAAACCAGGGTGTCACACGGTCCACTTGTCTCGGATGTGATGCCTGTATTCACATGCTCTTTTCTATCAATTGCCCAACGGTAACTTGTTTACCCACCATGTGCTTTTTGTTCAAGGGAGAAGACTCTAGTGAAAAGTATGGCCCCTAGGTCTTCCTTTACCATATATTAAAATCCAAAAATACCTTGATGCATTTTATTTACCATTATATTTTATCTATCTACCATTATTAGATTTGATCTTTGCACTTAACCACCAAGAGGATTGACAACCCTCTTGATCACGTTGGGTGGAAGTATTTGTTCTTTTGTGTGTAGGTGCTGCTCACGAGGTTTCGTGTGGTTTTCCTACTGCATTGATAATCTTGGTTCTTAACTGAGCGAAATACTTCTCTACCGTACTGCATCATCCTCTCATCTTTGAGGAAATTGCAATTGAGCTGACAAGTACCAGGAAGAATTTCTGGCGCAGTAGCCGGGGAGACGTCACCAAAACCTATCAGGTACCTTCACATAAAGTCTCGTCTACTTGCATTTACTTTCATTTGCCATTTGCCTCTCGTTTTCATCCCCAATTCTAAAACATTTTCACAAAAACACCAAAAATATTGTTTGCCATTTTGCTTGTTTGCTTGCTTTGTCGCGATGTCTCAAGAAAATACCAAGTTGTGTGACTTTTCCAACATTAATAGTAATGATTTTATTAGTACTCCAATTGCTCCTCCTGCCACTAGTGATGTTTGTTAAATCTTGTTATCATAGAACAATTTTCTGCTAGTTCTAATGAAGATGTTGCACCCCGTCTAAATACTTCTGTTGAATTGTGTGCTATACAAAATAAAAAATATGTGGATAATGATATTGTCAAACTAAAATTATTTTCGTTTTCACTACGAGATCGTGCTAAAACTTGGTTTTCATCCTTGCCATGAAATAAAATTGATTCTTGGATAAGTGTAAGGATGCTTTTATTGCCAAGTATTTTCCTCTCGCAAAAATTATTTCTCTTAAAAATCAAATCATAAATTTTAAGCAACATGAGCATGAACATGTTGAACAATCTTTGGAGAGAATGAAATTAATGATAAGAAATTTTCCCACTCATGGTTTAAACTTATGGATGATTATACAAAATATTGATGCGGGATTGAACTTTGTTTCTAGAAATCTTTTAGATTCCACCACGGGGGTACCTTTATGGAAATCACATTAAGAGAAGCTACAAAACTCCTTGATAATATTATGGCAAATTATTCACAATGGCATACTGAAAGAACTCCAACTAGTAAAAAAGTGAATTCCGTGAAGAAATTAATACTTTGGGTGATAAATTAGATGTGCTTATGAAAATGGTTGCTAGCAAGAGTGCTCATATTGATCCTAATGATGTGCCATTGTCTACTTTGATTGATCAAAATAATGATTCCGTTGATGTGAATTTTGTCTCCCGAAATAATTTCAATACTAATGCTTATTGAGGCAATTTTAATCCTACTCCATTTCTTGGAAATCCCTCTAATAATTATGGCAATTCCAATGTTAATCCTTATAATAATAATAATAATAATAATAATAATAATAATAATAATAATAATAATAATAATAATAATAATAATAATAATAATGATGATGATGATGATGATGATGATGATGATGATGATGATGATGATGATGATGATGATGATAGTAATAATAGGATGTCTGATGACCCACAAGTATAGGGGATCAATCATAGTCCTTTCGATAAGTAACAGTTTTGAACCCAACGAGGAGCAGAAGAAAATGACAAGTGGTTTTCAGCAAGGTAATGTCTGCAAGCACTGAAATTGTAAGCAACAGATAATTTGGTAGCAGGATAATTTGTAACGAGCACGTAATGGTAATGGAAAATAATGTGCAGCAAGATAGCCCAATCCTTTTGTGGCAAAGGACAGGCCAAAATGGTTTCTTATAATAAGCAAAGTGTTCTTGAGGGCACACGGGAATTTCATCTAGTCACTTTCACCATGTTGGCTTGATTTGTGTTCACTACTTTGATAATTTGATATGTGGGTGGATCAGTGCTTAGGTTTTGTTCTTACTAAACCTGATGTCTACTACGCAACCTTATTCTTGTAGACGTTGTTGGGACTCCAAGTGCAGAGGTTTGTAGAACAGTAGCAAATTTCCCTTAAGTCGACGACCTACGGTTTATCAATCCATGGGAGGCGTAGATGAAGATGGTCTCTCTCAAACAACCCTGCAACCAAATAACAAAGAGTCTCTTGTGTCCCCAACACACCCGATACAATGGTAAATTGTATAGGTGCACTAGTTCGGCGAAGAGATGGTGATACAAGTGCAACATAGATGGTAGATATAGGTTTTGTAATCTGAAAATATATAAACAGCAAGGTAATAAGTGGTAAAAGTGAGCGTAAACGGTATTGCAATGCTTGGAATCAAGGCCTAGGGTTCATACTTTCACTAGTGCAAGTTCTCTCAATAATAATAACATAATTGGATCATATAACTATCCCTCAACATGCAACAAAGAGTCACTCCAAAGTCACTAATAGCGGAGAACAAATGAAGAGATTATGGTAGGGTACAAAACCACCTCAAAGTTATTCTTTCCAATCAATCCGTTGGGCTATTCCTATAAGTGTCACAAACAGCCCTATAGTTCGTACTAGAACAACACGTTAAGACACAAATCAACCAAAACCATAATGTCACCTAGTTACTCCAATGTCACCTAAAGTATCCGTGGGTATGATTATACGATATGCATCACACAATCTCAGATTCATCTATTCAAACCAGCACAAAGTACTTCAAAGAGTGCCCCAAAGTTTCTACCAGAGAATCAAGACGAAAACGTGTGCCAACCCCTATGCATAGGTTCATGGGCGGAACCCGCAAGTTGATCACCAAAACATACATCAAGTGAATCACGTGATATCCCATTGTCACCACAGATACGCACGGTAAGACATACATCAAGTGTTCTCAAATCATTAAAGACTCAATCTGATAAGATAACTTCAAAGGGAAAACTCGATCCATTACAAGAGAGTAGAGGGGGAGAAGAAACATAAGATCCAACTATAATAGCAAAGCTCGCGATACATCAAGATCGTGCCAAATCAAGAACACGAGCGAGAGAGAGAGAGAGAGAGAGAGAGAGAGAGAGAGAGATCAAACACATAGCTACTGGTACATACCCTCAGCCCCGAGGGTGAACTACTCCCTCCTCGTCATGCAGAGCGTCGGGATGATGAAGATGGCCACCGGTGAGGGTTCCCCCCTCCGGCAGGGTGCCGGAACAGGGCCCCGATTGGTTTTTGGTGGCTACAGAGGCTTGCGGCGGCGGAACTCCCGATATATTCTGTTCTTCGGAAGTTTTAGGGTACGTGGGTATATATGGGTGAAAGAAGTATGTCGGTGGACCTCCGGGCTGTCTACGAGGCAGGGGGCGCGCCCCCCACCCTCGTGGGCAGCCCGGGACTCTCCTGGTGAACTTCCGGTACTCCACGGGCTTCTTCCGGTCCAAAAATAAGTTCCGTGGAGTTTCAGGTCAATTGGACTCCGTTTGATATTCTTTTTCTTCAAAACACTAAAATAGGCAAAAAAACAGCAATTCTGGGCTGGGCCTTCAGTTAATAGGTTAGTCCCAAAAATAATATAAAAGTGGATAATAAAGCCCAATATGGCCCAAAACAGTAGATAATATAGCATGGAGCAATCAAAAATTATAGATACGTTGGGGACGTATCAAGCATCCCCAAGCTTAATTCCTGCTCATCCTAGAGTAGGTAAATGATAAAAAAGAATTTTTGATGCGGAGTGCTACTTGCCATAATTTCAATGTAATTCTTCTTAATTGTGGTATGAATATTCAGATCTGAAAGATTCAAGACAAAACTTTATATTGACATAAAAATAATAATACTTCAAGCATACTAACTAAGCAATTATGTCTTCTCAAAATAACATGGCCAAAGAAATTTCATCCCTGCAAAATCATATAGTTTAGTCATGCTCCATTTTCGTGACACAAGAATGCTCTCATCATGCACAACCCCGATGACAAGCCAAGCAATTGTTTCATACTTTCATAATCTCAAACTTTATAAACCTTCACGCAATACATGAGCGTGAGCCATGGATATAGCACTATGTGTGGAATAGAATATGATGATGGGGGTTATGTGGAGAAGACAAAAAAGGAGAAGATTTCACATCAACGAGGCTAATCAATGGGCTATGGAGATGCCCATCGATTGATGTTAATACAAGGAGTAGGGATTGCCATGCAACGGATGCACTAGAGCTATAAATGTATGAAAGCTCAACAAAAGAAACTAAGTGGGTGTGCATCCAAGTTGCTTGCTCACTAAGAACTAGGGCACTTGTGGAGGCCCATCGTTGGAATATACAAGCCAAGTTCTATAATGAAAGATTCCCACTAGTATATGAAAATGACGAAACAAGAGACTCTCTATCATGAAGATTATGGTGCTACTTTGAAGCACAAGTGTGGAAAAGGATAGTAGCATTGTCCCATCTCTCTTTTTCTCTCATTTTTTTGGGCCTTCTCTTTTTTTATGGCCTTTCTCTTTTTTTTGGCCTTCTCTTTTTTATGGCCTTTCCCCTTTTTTTTCTTTTTTTTATTCCTCACTTGGGACAATGCTCTAGAACATGATGATCATCACACCTCTATTTATTTACAACTCAATGATTACAACTCGATACTAGAACAAGTATGACTCTATATGAATGCCTTCGATGGTGTACCGGGATATGAAATGAATCAAGAGTGACATGTATGAAAGAATTATGAATGGTGGCTTTGCCACAAATACTATGTCAACTTCATGATCATGCTAAGCAATATGACAATGATGGACGTGTCATGAAGGATGATATGGTGGAAAGTTGCATGGCAATATATCTTGGAATGGCTATGGAAATGCCATAATAGGTAGGTATGGTGGCTGTTTTGAGGAAGATATAAGGAGGTTTATGTGTGAAGGAGCGTATCATATCACGGGGTTTGGATGCACCAGCGAAGTTTGCACCAACTCTCAATGTGAGAAAGGGCAATGCACGGTACCGAAGAGGCTAGCAATGATGGAAGGGTGAGAGTGCGTATAATCCATGGACTCAACATTAGTCATAAAGAACTCACATACTTATTGCAAAAATATACAAGTCATAAAAAACCAAGCACCACGCGCATGCTCCTAGGGGGATAGATTGGTAGGAAAAGACCATCGCTCGTCCCCGACCGCCACTCATAAGGAGAACAATCAAAGAACGCCTCATGTTTCAAATTTGTTACATAACGTTTACCATACGTGCATGCTACGGGACTTGCAAACTTGAACAGAAGCATTTCTCAATTTCACAACTACTCAACTAGCGCAACTTTAATATCACTACCTCCATATCTCAAAACAATCATCAAGGATCAAACTTCTCATAGTATTCAACACACTCATAAGAATTCTTACAAATCTTTTATGCTTAGCATATTAGGATTATTTAAGCAAATTACCATGCTATTTAAGACTCTCAAAGTAATCTAAGTGAAGCATGAGAGATCAATAGTTTCTATAAAACAAATCCACCACCTTGCTCTAAAAGATATAAGTGAAGTACTAGAGCAAACAACAAACTACTCCAAAAGATATAAGTGAAGATCAATGAGTAGTCGAATAATTATGCAACTATGTGAAGCCTCTCTAACATTTAAGAATTTCAGATCTTGGTATTTTATTCAAACAGCAAGCAAAGCTAAATAAAATAAAATGACGCTTCAAGCAAAACACATATCATGTGGTGAATAAAAATATAGCTCCAAGTAAAGTTACCGATGAACGAAGACGAAAGAGGGGATGCCTTCCGGGGCATCCCCAAGCTTAGGCTCTTGTTTATCCTTGAATATTACCTTGGTGTGCCTTGGGCATCCCCAAGCTTAGGCTCTTGCCACTCCTTATTCCATATTCCATCGAATCTTTACCCAAAACTTGAAAACTTCACAACACAAAACTTAACAGAAAACTCGTGAGCTCCGTTAGCGAAAGAAAACAAAACACCACTTCAAGGTACTGTAATGAACTCATTATTTATTTATGTTGGTGTTAAACCTACTGTATTCCAACTTCTCTATGGTTTATAAACTATTTTACTAGCTATAGATTCATCAAAATAAGCAAACAACACAATGAAAACAGAATCTGTCAAAAACAGAACAGTCTGTAGTAATCTGTAACTAACGCAAACTTATGGAACTCCAAAAATTCTAAAATAAATTGGTGGACATGAGGAACTTGTCTAGTAATCATCTTCAAAAAGAATCAACTAAATAGCACTCTCCAGTAAAAAGTTTTAGCTAATCTCGTGAGCGCTAAAGTTTCTGTTTTTTACAGCATGATCATAAAGACTTCACCCAAGTCTTCCCAGAGGTTCTACTTGGCACAAACACTAATTAAAACACAAAACCACATATAAACAGAAGCTAGATGGATTATTTATTATTAAACAGAAACAAAAAGCAAGAAACTAAAATAAATTTGGGTTGCCTCCCAACAAGCGCTATTGTTCAACGCCCCTAGCTAGGCATGATGATTTCAATGATGCTCACATAAAAGATAGCAATTGAAACATAAAGAGAGCATCATGAAGAATATGAATATCACATTTAAGCCTAACCCACTTCCTACGCATAGGGATTTTGTGAGCAAACAACTTATGGGAACAAGAATCAACTTGCATAGGAAGGCAAAACAAGCATAACTTCAAAACCTTAAGCACATAGAGAGGAAACTTGATATTATTGCAATTCCTACAAGCATATAATCCTCCCTCATAATAATTTTCAGTAGCATCATGAATGAATTCAATAATATAACCAGCACCTAAAGCATTCTTTTCATGATCTACAAGCATAGAAATTTTATTACTCTCCACATAAGCAAATTTCTTCTCATGAATAGTAGTGGGAGCAAATTCAACAAAATAACTATCATATGATTGAAAATTTAGATCAAGGTGACAAGTTTCATCATTATCATTATTCTTTAAATCATACGTGTCATAACAATAATCATGATAGATAGGAGGCATGCTTTCATCATAATAAATTTGCTCATTAAAGCTTGGGGAACAAAAAATATCATCTTCATCAAACATAGCTTCCCCAAGCTTGTGGCTTTGCATATCATTAGCATCATGGATATTCAAAGAATTCATACTAACAACATTGCAATCATGCTCATCATTCAAAGATTTAGTGCCAAATATTTTAATGCATTCTTCTTCTAACACTTTGGCGCAATTTTCCTCTCCATCATACGTACGAAAGATATTAAAAAGATGAAGCGTATGTGGTACACTCAATGCCATTTTTTAACTTCTCTTTTATAAACTAAACTACTGCTAAAACAAGAAACAAAAAGATTCAATTGCAAGATCTAAAGATATACCTTCAAGCACTCACCTCCCCAGCAACGACGCCAGATAAGAGCTTCATGTCTACTACGCAACCTTCTTCTTGTAGACGTTGTTGGGCCTCCAAGTGCAGAGGTTTGTAGAACAGTAGCAAATTTCCCTCAAGTGGATGACCTAAGGTTTATCAATCCGTGGGAGGCGTAGGATGTAGATGGACTCTCTCAAACAACCCTACAACCAAATAACAAAGAGTCTCTTATGTCCCCAACACACCCAATACAATGATAAATTGTATAGGTGCACTAATTCGGTGAAGAGATGGTGATACAAGTTCAATATAGATGGTAGATATAGGTTTTTGTAATATGAAAATATAAAAACAGCAAGGTAACAAGTGGTAAAAGTTAGCGTAAACGGTATTGCAATGCTTGGAAACAAGGCCTAGGGTTCATACTTTCACTAGTGCAAGTTCTCTCAACAATAATAACATAATTGGATCATATAACTATCGTTCAACATGCAACGAAGAGTCACTCCAAAGTCACTAATAGCGGAGAACAAACGAAGAGATTATGGTATGGTACGAAACCACCTCAAAGTTATTCTTTCCAATCAATCCGTTGGGCTATTCCTATAAGTGTCACAAACAGCCCTAGAGTTCGTACTAGAATAACACCTTAAGACAAAAATCAACCAAAACCCTAATGTCACCTAGATACTCCAATGTGACCACAAGTATCCGTGGGTATGATTATACGATATGCATCACACAATCTCAGATTCATCTATTCACACCAACACAAAGTACTTCAAAGAGTGCCCCAAAGTTTCTACCGGAGAATCAAGACGAAAACGTGTGCCAACCCCTATGCATAAGTTCATGGGCGGAACCCGCAAGTTGATCACCAAAACATACATCAAGTGAATCACGTGATATCCCATTGTCACCACAGATACGCCCGACAAGACATACATCAAGTGTTCTCAAATCATTAAAGACTCAATTCGATAAGATAACTTCAAAGGGAAAACTCAATCCATTACAAGAGCGTAGAGGGGGAGAAGAAACATAAGATCCAACTATAATAGAAAAGCTCGCGATACATCAAGATCGTGCAAAATTAAGAACACGAGAGAGAAAGATCAAACACATAGCTACTGGTACATACCCTCAGCCCTGAGGGTGATATACTCCCTCCTCGTCATGGCCCAGTGAGGGTTCCCCCCTCCGGCAGGGTGCCGGAAGAGGGTCCCGATTGGTTTTTGGTGGCTACAGAGGCTTGCGGCGGCAGAACTCCCGATCTATTCTGTTCTTCAGAAGTTTTAGGGTACGTGGGTATATATGGGTGAAAGAAGTATGTCGGTGGACCTCTGGGTTGTCCACAAGGCAGGGGCGCGCCCTAGGGGGGTGGGCGCGCTCGTGGGCAGCCCGGGACTCTCCTAATGAACTTCTGGTACTCCGTGGGCTTCTTCTGGTCCAAAAATAAGTTTCGTGGAGTTTCAGGTCAATTGGACTCCGTTTGATATTCTTTTTCTTCGAAACACAGAAATAGGCAAAAAGCAGGATTCTGGGTTGGGCCTCCGATTAATAGGTTAGTCCCACAAATAATATAAAAGTGGATAATAAAGCCCAATATTGCCCAAAACAGTAGATAATATAGCATGGAGCAATCAAAAATTATAGATACGTTGGAGACGTATCAAAACCTCCTTCTTATGATTAACCCCCTCGCAAGCATCCGCAACTATGAGAAAAGTATTAAGATAGAATCTAACCATAGCATTAAACTTTTAGTCCAAATCCGTCCCTTACGAAGTAGCGCATAAACTAGGGTTTAAGCTTCTGTCACTCTAGCAATCCATCATCTAATAACTACTCCACAATGCATTCCCTTAGGACCAAATAAGGTGAAGTGTCATGTAGTCGATGTTCACATGACACCACTAAGGGAATCACAACATACATATTATCAAAATATCGAACACATATCAAGTTCACATGATTACTTGCAACATGATTTCTCTCGTGACCTCAAGAACAAAAGTAACTACTCACAAGTGATAAACATGTTCATGATCAGAGGGGTATTAAACAGCATAATGGATTTGAACATATAATCTTCCACCAAATAAACCATATAGTGATCAACCGCAAGATGTAATCAACACTACTATCACCCACAGGTACCAATCTGAGGTTCCGGTACAAAGATTGAACACAAGAGATGAACTAGGGTTTGAGAGGAGATGGTGCTGGTGAAGATGTTGATGAATATTGGCCTTCCCAAGATGAGAGGGTTGTTGGTGATGACGATGACGATGATTTCCCCCTCCGGGAGGGAAGTTCCACTGGTGGAATCGCTCCGCCGGAGGGCTAAAGTGGTCCTGCCCAAGTTCCGCCTCGAGACGGCGGCGCTCCGTCTTCAAAGTCCTCTGATTATTTTTTTCTAGGTCAAAATGACTTATATACCAGAAGATGGGCATCGGAGGTGGACCGAGGACGGCACAACCCACCACGGCGCGCCTGGGCTCCCTCGCGCGCCCAGGTGGGTTGTGCCCACCTAGTGGGCCCCCTCTAGTAGTTATTCGCTCCAATAATTCTCACTTATTCCATAAAATTTCCTCGTGAAGTTTTAGCTCATTTGGAGTTGTGGAGAATAGGTAGCCTGACGTAACTTTTTCAGGTCCAGATTTCCAGCTGCCGGAATTCTCCCTCTTTGTGTGAACCTTGCATATTATGAGATAAAAGGAATTAGAATTACTCCAAAAAGCATTATTATGCATAAAAAATATTGTAAATAGCAGTAGGTAAACATGATGCAAAATGGACGTATCAACTCCCCCAAGCTTAGACCATGCTTGTCCTCAAGCAAAAACCGAAATTGAAAAAACATGTCCATATGCTTAGAGAGAGAGGTCTTGATAAAAATAAAATACGGACATAGAAGCATCATGTAAATTATTATAACAACAACAAACTTTAACATAAAACTTTTATCATAGAACTTTTATCATAGATTTCTCATGAATAAGTAACAATTCATCACAACATCGAAGTATAAAGCATAAACTCTATTAGAAACCAACAAACTATATTCTTAGTCAACTTTTCAACTATAATTCATCATCTTTTCAGGAAGGGTCTCGTATTGGAGCCTTTAGGCAAGTCCACATACTAAACCATCATATAGTCTTCTATGATTACTAACACTCACCACATACACGTGGGCAAAACGTTTCAACCAGACACATAGAAAGATAGGGGCTTATAATTTTGCCTCCCAACGCATTCACCTCAAGGGTGATGTCAACAATAATAACTCATGATACCCATATCCAACTGGATATATGTGCCTAGATCTTTCCTCACCACATGATGCTTCCCAAAAGAGAAAAATAAAAAGGAGTAGAGAGAAAAACTTTGACTCTTGCATGAAAGTAAATACATAAAATTAAAAGATAGGCCCTTCGCAGAGGGAAGCAGAGGTTGCCATGCGCTTTTTGTTTGTATGCTCAATCCCTTAGAGCAAAAGAACGTCACATTATATTGCCACTTATAATACCAAACTTTATTATGCAGTCTGTCGCTTTTATTCTTTGCCATCACAAGTTCGTACAACGCTCAATTTTCTCTTACACTAAATGATCTAACACTTTTAGAAGCAATTTTTATTGCCTTATTTCACCGATGAAAACTTACTTGAAGGATCTTACTCAATCGTTAGGTAGGTATGGTGGATTCTTGAAAATAAGATTTGGGTTTAAGGGTTTTTGGATGCACAAGTAGTATCTCTATTTGGTGCGTAATTATTGGCTAGCAAAGATGGGGGGCAAGCACCACACGTTGAGGGATCTATGACAATATAACTTCTATGTGAATATGAACAAACATAAACCATTACGTTGTCTTCCTTGTCCAATGTCAACAATTTTGGCGTATAATATTTTGATGGGGGCTCACAATCACAAAATATTTCCAAGATAGTGTATTTGCATGTGAATCTTCTCTTCCCTTATTTATTCTTCATGAATTGCATCATTGACCAATGTTATGTTTGTCAATCTCCAATAAAATTTTCTACTTATACTTTTCCTGATGTGATGTCATTACTTACCATAAGATTAGCATATGATATTTTTCATTTATTTCCTTTCTTTTTTTGTTGAACATGAAAGTAAAGAAAACAAAACTCCAACTAAACTTTATTATATATCTCGCGTACGATTACAAAGATAGATAACTAAGCAAACTCTCAAAAAGAAGGGATCGAACTAAACTTTTATTCACCTAAAGCACAAGTTAACTGTGGATCAAACTATTGTAAATAAAGGCAAAAGATAGTGGAGGTGATACGATACCGGGGCACCTCCCCCAAGATTGGCGCAAGACAAGGGGAGTGCCCATACCCGATACTCAATTTTCTTTTGGTGACGAAGGAGGTGGTGGTGATGAAGTGGTAACGATCTTGTCCTCGGGTTTCCATGGCAGAGGCTCACCATCATAAGAAGAGGAGTGAGTCTAGCTGGTCCTGCAACTGGAAGCCAAACTCATACCTTTAAACCTTGCCTCATATATAAAGACTTGGTTTTGAAGGTCGTAGATCTGTCTCTGGAGGAAGTTGATTTGCTCGTTGAAGGAGAAGATGATGTCCTTCATGGACTTGCCATTCACCTTGAGATCACATGTGTAGTCCGCGATCATGAGGTGATTGGCATTGAGTCCACGTTCCACCATCCCCTAACACCGTAAGACTTCCTGCTCCATAGCTACAAGCCTAGCCTCCACGGATCAAGTCCCCTTGGGGCCTTTCCCATCGCGGATGTGGAGCACCCCCTCACGCATATGGATAGCTTGAGGGTCCTGCATCACCTCCCTCAAATATGGGTTGACGACGTTCTCAAAGAACATGTCCTTGGAGGACCTTGTAGCGTCCATGGTGGATTAGATCTGTCAGAAAATAGCAAGGAAATGAAAACATGAGATTTCTCTGTGATGCATAGGTCAATAGGTTCAGGGGGTATATAAAGATTTATTATCTTGGAAAACAAGCAAACGGAATAAAAAACGGAGTCCGGAAGGTGCCCGAGGTGGGCACACCCACCTGGGCGTGCCTGGCTTGCGAAGTGCGCCCTCGTGTCTTGTGCCCGCCAGGGGTGCCTTCCTGGTTGTTTGTTATTTTCCTAATTTTTGTTATATTCCAAAACGGACAGAAAATATTTTTGTGGATTTTTTGGAGTCTGTTTACTTACCGTATCACATGCCTCCTTTTTTCACGATTCTCAAGTGTTCCGTAAGGTTTCTTTTATGTGTTCTTCCGGTGTCATAGTTTGGATAATATTGCTTTCAACATTCATGGGCGTACGTGAGATATAATGTTTTATTTGTTGCCCATTAACAACCTTTGGGTTAGTACCTTCGGCATTATTTATTTTGATAGCTCCAGATCGATAAATCTCCTCGATAATATAGGGTTCTTCCCATTTGGAGAGGAGTTTTCCTGCAAAGAATCTGAAATGAGAGTTGTACAAAAGAACATATTCTCCAACTTTGAACTCACGCTTTTCAATTCTTTTATCATGCCATCTTTTAACTTTTTCTTTAAATAACTTGGCATTTTCATAAGCTTGGGTTCTCCATTCATCTAATGAGCTAATATCAAGTAACCTCTTCTCACCAGCAAGTTTGAAATCATAGTTGAGTTGTTTAATTGACCAATAAGGTTTATGTTCTAACTCAAGAGGCAAATTACAAGCTTTTCCATAAACCATTTTATAAGGAGACATACCCATAGGATTTTTATATGTTGTTCTATAAGCCCAAAGTGCATCATCTAATTTCTTAGACCAATTCTTCCGGGACCTATTGACAGTCTTTTGTAAAATTAATTTTATTTCTCTATTGGTAAGTTCAACTTGACCACTAGATTGAGGATGATAGGGTGATGCAATTATATTGTTAACATCATACTTGGAAAGCATTCTACGGAAAGCACCATGAATAAAGTATGAACCACCATCAATCATTAAATATCTAGGGACTCCAAACCTTGGGAAAATAACTTCTTTGAGCATTTTAATAGAGGTTGTGTGATCAACACTACTAGTTGGAATAGCTTCTACCACTTAGTAACATAATCAACAGCAACCAAAATATGAGTATAGCCATTAAAGGAAGGAAAAGGTCCCATGCAATCAAATCCCCAAACATCAAATGGTTCAACAGCAAGTGAATAATTGTCAGTGCATCTAGTGCCACCCCTAGTTGGTTTTGGAGTATTGATGACAAACCTGGTAGAGGGACTAATGTGTTTGTGAGAATTGCAGGATAACACAAGTAGTAGTCCCTCATTGATTCGGTTTACCTACCGGAGATGACCCCTAAAAATGTATGAAGACATTGAAGACAATGGTGGTATGTCAAGATATTCACATTGAAGACTATGACATGAGAAGACATCGCGTGAAGACAATGGAGCGCGAAGACTTAGTCGTTTCGTTGTTTCCTTTTATTCTTTGTTGAGTCATAGGAACCACCGTACTGTTAAGTGGGGTCCCAGTGAACAAAGTCAGAGTGGCTAAAGTGATGCTCAACCAAATCCTATGTTTTCGAGCGAAGACAATGAGAGCAAATCTTATCCAGAGTTGGAGTCAGCTTTACTTGTAGCCCAAGTCAAGCCGCATGTGTTTGAAATCTGACCGTTGGAACACATGTCAGTTCCTTAGTGACCCAGGGCCATTTCGGACAAATCAGGTCAGGTTGCCTAGTGGCTATAAATAGCCCACCTCCTACACCATAAATTGGTGGCTGCTCAGAGTTAGTGCACGGCTTTTGTCGTTTGACAGCAAACCACCTCCGAAGCTTTTGAGAGAGAGAAATCCTTGCGAGGACAAAGCCCAAACACCCAGAGCCAAAGAGTGTTAGGCATCACTGAAGTCTTTCTGTCCGCGTGACCTGAAGACTTGTTACACTTGAGGACTATGAATCCTCCAGCCGGTTAGGCATCGTGTTCTGAGAATCCAAGAGTCATTGTGGATCGCCGGTGAATGAAGTCTGTGAAGGTTTGGAAGTCTACCTTGAAGACTTACCAGAGTGATTGGGCGAGGACTGGGTGTCCTTATCTCAAGGGGAATAAGGTGAAGACACGGTCTTCTGAGTTAAATCTCAACCTCCCTAACCAGACATACAGTTGTCACAGCAACTGGAACTGGTCCAACAAATCCTTGTCCTCACCAAGCGACTGGTTCTATCCTCTCCCTCTCTTCACTTACAGTTTGTCTTCGTGAAGTCATTGTCTGTTTGCACTACCTGTTTGACTTCACTGTGTGACTACTATTGTTGTTTGGCTTCATACTATCTTCCATCTTGATCTTTACTACCTAGCTACTATTAGTCTTCATGCTTTCACTTCATTGAATATTTGACTATGGCTTGCTTTGTGTAGTCTACCTTCTGCTGCACTTCAATAGGTTCATTTCTATTGTTTGTCTTCGAAACTCTCATGTTTTGAAGACTTTCATAAAAATCACCAATTCACCCCCCCTCTAGTCGATAACTAGCACTTCCAATCGGTATCAAAGTAAAGTACTCCCTTGTTCTGTGTGATTCGGTTTAACCACCTGGAGTTTTAGCTATGTCGACTACAGGGATAATCAAAGTCTCCGCTACTTGCCGCATCTTCTATGGAACTGAATATCCCTACTGGAAGAATAAGATGCGCATGCATCTTAAAGCCATTGATGTCGACCTCTGGTATGTCGTCAAGAATGGTGTCCCCAAGACTGGTGAAGGTGTCACCCCTGCTGATGTCAAGAAGTTCATTCAACTGGATTCTACAGCCAAGAACATCATCTGTGGTCATCTGACCAAAGGACAGTATGGCCGTGTGAGTGCTCTGGAAACATCGAAGCTAGTCTAGGACTGGCTCTCCAAGGTCAACGAAGGCGTTTCAACCCAGAGAGATCAAAGGATCAGTGTTCTTCGCAACCTCTTCAACCGCTTCAAGAGAAACGACAATGAGAATGTCTAGCTCACGTTTTATTGCCTCACTGACATCACAAATGAGCTTCGTGCTCTCGGCGCCACTGAGATCACCAAGCATGAAATCGTCAAGACACTGCTGAAATCACTTGACAACTTGTTCGACACCCTTGCCCTGATGATACAAGAATGCCCTGACTTCAAGACACTCGATCCGTCTGACATACTTGAGAGGCTCAACACACATGAGTTCCAGCTATCTGAGAAAAGAGATATCTATGGTCCCAACTATGGCCGAACTCGTGGTTTGAAGGCAAAAGTTGTTTCCTCATCTGAAGAAGAATCTAACTGCAGTTCTGGTGATCCTGAAGACATTGGAAAGGAGCTTGCTATGCTTGTGAAGAAGTTCCAGAAGTTCACAAAGAAGAAGGGCTTCAGGAAGTCTTCACGATCCAGCTCAAGAAATGATGAAGCTTCCACTCATGACTACAAGAAGAGAACATGTCACAAGTGCAAGAAACCTGGACACTACATCTCTGAGTGTCCATAGTGAGAACAAGAAGAAGAAGAAGAAGAAGAAGAAGAGCAAGGAATATGATTGTGATGACAAGAAGAAGAAGAAATCCTCAAAGTCTTCTTCCAAGTCCTCATCCAAGTCTTCATCTCATAAGAAGAGCTCATCTGACAAGGCTCGTGCTTTTGTTGGCAAGGAGATGGATTCAGAGGAGTCTGCTTCTGAGGAGGCAGAGGTGGAGTCTGAGGAGGAGTCCGACCCTGGTGTTGCAAGTCTGGCTCTAGCTACAGCCTACGTTGCCAAGTCTATCTTCAACACTGAAGACAATGGCCCCGCCACCAACACCGATGCTAATGACAAGGACGACTCTGCTCCCATCTACTGCTTCATGGCACGTGGTGCCAAGGTAAAATCACGCGATGCTTACTTTCAAACATCAAGTGAAGATGACTCTGATTGTGAATCCAAACCCAGCTACAAAACACTTGCTAAAATTGCAGCTGAACAACAGAAAGCTATGGAACGTACTCAAAAACTGTTAGACAAAAGCGATGACCTGTTGGATGCGGAAATGACCCGTTCTCAGTCCTTAATTGAAGACATAAAAAATCTTGATGTTAATTACCAGGAACTTGAAAGTCGTCATGAAATGCTCTCAACTACTCATGAAAAACTTTCCTATGATTATCTTCAAAGGAAGCAAGAGCTTGAGAAATTGAGAGCGGCTCATGAAGATCTTCAAAAAGAGAACGAGTCACTTCGCGCTCAACAGATCAGTCCCGCTCAGGAAGGTTTTGAACCACCATGTCTAAAATGCCTTGAGCGTGATAATGCTACTTTTGTTGCTGAATGTTCTACTGCTGCTACTATTGCAATATCTTCAACTATTGATGTGGTAACTAACCCCTTTGTTGAGGATACCACTACTATTGCCGATGAAAATGCTAGGTTGAAGACATTGCTTGAAACAGGGATGTACAAAAGTCTCAAAGGGCATCAGACACTGTGCGATGTCCTCAAAAAACAGATTCTGAACCGAAACCCTAGGAAAGAGGGTGTTGGGTTCGAGAGGAAAATGAATGTTGATGGCTCCTACTTGAAGCCCGAGTAGTACCCCAAAACCACATGGGTTGCTGCAAAGGGACCTTTAGTGGATCCATCCACCTTATCTGGTTTCACTTGTGCTAACCCTATTATCATTGATGAATCCTTTGATGCAAACTATAAACTATTTAAGAATCAGAATGGTGAAGTGTTTGCCAGGTATATTGGTACTAACTGCAGGAATGGGCCACCTATGAAGAAGATCTGGGTTCCCAAAAGTTGTCTTGAGAATCTTCCTGTGAATGTCATCATGACACCGCCTGGGAAGAAGAAAAATTCCAGACCAAAGGCTTCAAATGGTCCAAAGGCTTCATACAGACAGAGGACTCACCTGAGTCACCCTAACGCCAATGTTTTGCAGGGAAATCATACTCAGACTTATGAATATGAGCGTGTTTCTTCAAACCGCTATGTTCATCAAACTAAGAACTTTTCTTCTTATTCATATGAGTACTATTCACCTCCTGCAAGGCTATTTGCTAGGGCTTCAAAGCCGAAGTTCTCAGATGATGCACTTAGACTCATTGCTTCTAAGCCACCCCTGAAGATGTGGGTGGTTAAGAAGAATTAACTTTCTTTTGCAGGGAAAGGTCTCCAGCTGGAAATCAAAGGCGTCTGATGCTAATGCTGGGGACCTAAAACATCTTGTAGGGCGCAAGATCAAATGCCCAAATGGTCTTACTATGTATTTTGTTCCTGAATCGCTTGCCAATCATCCTATCAGTCCTAATCTTGATCTGAGCTTTGATAATCCTCTTGTCCGTCAAATGTTTATGCTTCACAATACTCTTGGTGAAGCCTATCCCCCTAACTGTACTGTAGGGTATGACACCTCATGCTTCATAATGGATTATGGACAGCGGATGCACTAATCATATGACTGGTGATCGAAGTTTCTCATGGACTCAACTTTACGTCCATCTGACAAAAGTCACATCACATTTGCTGATACTGGTAAAAGCAAGGTATTGGGTCTAGGTAGAGTTGCAATCTCAAAGGATCAGCACATGAATAAAGTGATGCTTGTTGAATCCCATGGTTTCAACTTAATGTCTGTCTCAATGCCTTGCGACTTGAACATGATTGTGATATTTGGAAAGTATCGTTGCCTTGTACTAATGGAATCTGACAAGTCTCTAGTCTTTGAAGGGTACCGGAAAGATGATCTGTACATGGTAGATTTCTCAGCAGGACCACGGCTTGCCGTATGTCTTCTAGCAAAAGCTTCAGAGTGTTGGCTCTGGCATCAAAGGATAGGGCATGCTGGCATGAGGAACTTGCACACTCTCGCAAAGAAGAAGCACGTCATAGGCATCGAGGGCATCAAGTTCAAGAAAGATCATCTGTGCGGTGCCTGTGAAGCTGGAAAGATGACAAGGGCCAAGCATCCCTCGAAGACAATCATGACGACATCTCAACCCTTCGAGCTTCTACACATGGACTTATTTGGCCCTACTCAATACTCTACTCTCACTACTACTGCTTGTCTCTATGGCTTCGTCATTGTTGATGATTATTCAAGATATACGTGGGTGCACATAATTCTCTACAAGACTGAAGTGCAGGAGGTCTTCACACGCTTCGCCAACCGTGCCATGAACAACTATGGCGTCAAGATCAAGCATATCAGAAGTGCCACCGGCACTTAGTTCAAGAACACCGGCCTCGACCTTTACTTGGATACATTGGGAATCACTCATGAGTTCTCCGCTCCGTACACACCTCAGCAGAATGGCATCATGGAGTGCAAGAACAGAACACTCATTGAGATGGCTCGGACGATGCTCGATGAATACAAGACTCCAAGAAAGTTCTGGCCTGAAGCTATTGATACTGCATGCCATGTCATCAACCGTGTTTATCTTCACAAGCTTCTGAAGAAAAAATCCTATGAACTCCTCACTGGTAAGAAGCCAAATGTTAGTTACTTCAGAGTATTTGGTGCTAGGTGCTGGATCAAGGATCCACATCACACTTCAAAATTTGCACTGAAAGCACATGAAGGTTTTATGCTTGGTTACGGAAAGGATTCGCACTCCTACAGAGTCTTCAACCTCTTTCACTATAAAGTGGTTGAAGCTCTGGATGTGCGGTTCGATGAGACTAACGGCTCGCAAAGAGAGCACCTGCCAAATGTGCTAGATGAAGTTCCACCTAGTGAATCCATCAAGCTCATGGGAACTGGAGAAATCATACCAAATTAAGCACAACCTGAAGAGGAACTTATCATCTCTGCGCCCAATCAAACTGAAGACAGTGCTCAGCCCGAAGATAATCCTCCTAATGATGACAATGATCAGCAAGAGCAAAATCTTCGTCCGGTTCATCCTCGTATTGCAAATGAAGTATAGATTGAGAAGATAACTGATAGCATCAATGCACCTGGTCCACTCACTCGTTCAAGAGCAACACAGCTAGCAAATTTCTGTGGGCACTTTGCATTTGTCTCAATATCTGAACCCAAGAAAGTTGTTGAAGCCGTCATGGAACCTGAATGGATTCAAGCTATGCAAGAAGAGCTTGAACAATACAAGTTGAACAATGTCTGGGAACTTGTCAAGCGTCCTGACCCCCGCAAGCACAACATAATAGGCACAAAATGGATATATTGTGTAACATCCCAAAATTCAAAATTTTGGAATGTTAAATAAATGGATCGATTTGATTGATTGTTTGATTGATTGTCCGAAAGTGAGTGAATTTGAAACTTTTGAAAGTTAAATGAGAGGGAACAAAAGGACTCTCCCAAACTTTCATTTTTCTTTTTGATCTCCGTGAATTCAAATTCTTTTTCAAATACAAAACCCTAGAGAGAAGATGACATGACTTCTTCCATTTAATTAAATGAAAAGGGTATTTGAAAATATTTGAATTTCATTTGGAACTGTTTTCAATTCAGAAACTTCAAGCAACTTAATTATATTCATGAGGGAAGATAAAATGACTTCTTCAAATTATATGAAATATGAGTTGGGAGTTTAAAAGGATCAAATTTAAAGTCCTTCTGAAAATGTTTGGATTTTTTTCAAATTATTTTTCTCCAAAAATAAAATATATGGAAAAGAGGGTAACATGATTCCCTACATCAGAAAATTGGAGATAAATAAATTTGAAGTCATTTTGGTATTTTTAAAATGATTTTTATTGGATATTAGTAGGGCAGTAGCACTCTTTGAATTATCGGAATTTTTGTGGATTCTATTTGACTTTAGAAAAATGTTCACGTTGTAGGAAATCTTTTTCTGAAAATTTTGATATATGATACTCTATATAAAAGTATTACTATTTTGTCTTTATAATTTATTTTCTGTAAAAAAACAAATCCGCGACCGACTCCGGCTAAAGTTCGCTTCCAGCCCGCCTCGCCGCCTTGGACCCTCATCCAAGTCGGGCCTCCCCTGCCCCTTTATATAGCGCCCCCCCGGCCCTTTTTCCCTCGTCGTCGCCTCCCAACGCCGCCTGTCGCCCCGTCGTTCGCCGCCTAGTACGCCCGATCCGCCGGCCCGTTAAAAAAAAACTTTTTTTTCTTTTTCTCGTCACGGACCTATTCGCGTTTTTTTTCAGATTAGTCCCTGATCTTGCAACGCTTATAACTTTTTGCTCGTTAGTCGGAATTCGATGGAACCAACGCCCACTTCTTTGTTATGACCCCCTCTTCCCAGTAAAACAACTCAAACATGTTTTTGAAAGTTTTAAAATTTGAATTCAAACAGAATTGATTTGAATCTTCTTTTGTTCGTAACTTGAGTTTTATAACTCCGTTTGAGTTGATTCTTTTTGCAAATCGAAGCTCTTGACCTAAACTTTCTGATAAGGCCAAATGCACATAATTTTGGTACTGTTAGAAATTCTTTTATGTTGCCAGAGTTATTTGCTTGGTTTTGATGTTTTCCAAATTGTTTCTTCGTTCTTTCCGATCTTTTTAGTGATTGCTTATGTATGGTTACTATTGCTTGCTTACGATAGATTGATCGGACTGTGACGAGTAGAACTATTAAGAGTTTTGAGTGTGAATAATCTTGATCAACATCGCAGGCAAGTTCATACTTTGATCATATCCCTTTCATACCCAGTTTTTATGCATTAGTTTCAACCCTCAAACATTGCATGGTTAGGATTTGATAACGTGTGGGTATTGGGAAGTAATTGATGAGGTAGGAACCTATTGCCCTGCATTCAAACCTTGGGAGCTACTTCTACGTATTGCTTATATTGCTATGCTATGCTCGTAGACGTGGTTTGGGTGAGTGAAACCCATGACTGATGTGAGATTGTTAATTAATGGTTCAACTTAAGGTGGCAACTTTAATACACATCTGGATGGGTTGAGGCACCTGGAGAATCTAGTGTTGCCTGTATTTTCTGGAAATCCTGGGGTACCGTGTGATTTTCCTATGGACCACCACCCAGGCTGAAAGGGATCATAAGATTATTCATGCTAGAAATTTCCGTGTGCAGTCACAAACTATTATGGGATCTAGCATAGTTGAGTAAGTTACGTGAAGCTCTTGAAGAGGTGGATCACAAAGTAGAGGGTTGTAGGTTTGGTATGGTCTGCCCGGAGTAGAGAGTTAATGTTTCTGAAAGATTGTGTCTCGGTCATCCGTTTCTCAAACATCATGTAGTGCGAGAAATCCAATGGAGGCGATCAAGTCTTGTGGGGAAAAGTGCGCAAACCTCTGCAGAGTGTATAAACTAATCATGGTTAGTCATGTCCCCGGTTATGGACAATCTTGAGTCACTGGTACTTGGATTATCGTATTGATCTCATCACGTTACTTAAATAATTTGTTGGGTTATTGATGTTAATTTGGGATTGAGTTGGAGGAACCTTCTCAATATTTTATCAACCAACTTTGTAGTTAAATAAAATATATTCCTTTGTAGTAGGGAATAATTGGCTTTTCGCAAAAACATTATAACCATAGAGCTTTTCCACCAGCCAAATATGCATGTAGTGATAGCTATTATTCATCATTATCCTCTGGTGTGAATTTGCCAGTACATCAATGTACTGACCCATTTCGGGCTACAACGTCTCATGTTGCAGGATTCTTACGACGAGTAAGTGATACATTAGGGTTACGATTTCTACACTCAACTTTGTCGTTTGTGTTGATGGGAATCCACAGCCTTGTAGTTACTTCCGCTATTTGGATTGAGGGTAATACTATTTATGTTATTTTATATATGTGATTTACCTCTGTTATAAATCCTTCGAGTATTGTGTGTGTTAGCATACCGATCCAAGGATGACACTTAAGCACAAAGACTTGACCGTCTGAGGTCGGGTCGCTACAAGATGGTATCAGAGCACATGTTGACTGTAGGACATGACCCTAGAAACTGGCACGCCCATAGGAAGGATTTTCTCTAAAACTTTCTTTTTCAAAAAGATCTTTTACCTCTCTTCTCTTATGAGCTTATTCAAAAATTCCCTTTTAGTGAGACTTTACCCCTTTTCCCCTTTTGACAACACAAAGATTCGACTGATGATACCACTACAAGAAGTATAAGATATCGGACAACTATGACCACTTCGGAATGAAGAAGGATTTTTTCGAGCATTATAATGATGGATAGTACAGCGGTTGAAGACTCCGAAGACTAGGAGAACTGAAGGATCTGTAGAATTTCCAGATTTTGTATGACCTAGTAAAGCTACCCTTATGGAACTTGGCAGACTATGGAAGCTGTCAATACCCGAGATCAAGGTGTATTGGAGAAAGTCCGGAACAAGGAGAGTTAAAAAAACTCAAAGATTTGTCAAGAAAACCCTAAGATAGGAGATATCAACTATGGAATGATAGCTCATGGCAATGACAACGGAAGAAACATGGCTATCCATGATGTTATCGCCCGCTTATGCTATTTGTCACCGTGCTAAGTTAAGTATGCATATGCATGGAAGGATTGGATGGTAGAAGGTTGATGGAGCACCTATCAGCAAGAGGTGAAGTTTTAACCTTAGCTGATGTAACCCCGGGATCTTGAGTATTACATCAAGGATTTTAAGATGGGCCTGCAGGAAGCCATAATCGACAAAGAAGTACTTCGTGAAGAACTCGGAACCCAGAAGCTGAAAGTAGCCAAGATGGAGGAGCAAAACCTCGAGATACCGGAGATTCATCAAAAACTGAAGGACAGTAGGACCATGGTTCACGCCAAGGATGTTGAAACCCAGAAGTTTGGAATGCAACTCTAGAAATATTAAAGGACGTTACGAGAGACTTCGCGTCAACAGGGATGATCTGGCAAAAGAACTTGAGAAAGACAAGCACGATCGGAAGAAGCCATCGGAGACATGAACAAGACTTGAAGAGTTTGGCGACGTTGAAGATTTATTGACCATTAGAAGACCAAACCCCTGTTATATACCCACGTGAGATGCGACGTTTGTGAGCTGTCATTTGTTTGATGCTTTTTTTCGATAGCCACAAAATAAAAGAAATTTGTCTTTTCAAAACCATTGTTTGTATTGTGTGCATCCCTCTCGATCTCTCTTATCTCACCCCAATACCCTTGGACCCAATAGAGGATGAATGGAGATGAACTCATGTTTTCTGGACCGATGAGTCAATTGGAGATGGACCGATGGATTCAAAACATGGAGGATCACATGAAGAATAACTCTGTAGCCAGAAAGGATATGACCCAGCATGCTCTGCAATGTTTTGAAAGAGGTGCTGCTACTTGGGGGAGGATGTACCAAACCATCAATGGATGGCAAGGAGTAACCACTTGGAAGGAATTTAAGTTGACATTGCCAAAGTCTCGGTTTGTGTCCCAGAAATTGAAGCCTTATGGAATGGATATGAAGAAACCTTGTGCATACAGGCTTTGTGGAGAAATAGGACACAACCATAAAGAAAACAAGGACGAATACCCTCATAAGCGGGGGATTACGAAAGGAGTTAGCCGAGGATCTCAGGGAACTTCGGTTGGAGATTGTTCTCAAAGGTTTTGTTGCAGCAATGGAAGTTCAGTCTACATTGTTGGGAAAGATCCATGAAGCTCAGAAGGATGACAAAGAGATTGCTGAGGTAAAAGAGAGGATGAGCAAAGGACAGGCCGAAGGTTTTCGTAAGGATGAGCACGACACCTTATGGTTCGAGGACCGTGTATATGTGCCTAATAATGCAAAGATCAGGAAGTTAATACTTCAGGAGGCTCATGACTCAGCATACTCGATTCGCCCTGGAAACACCAAGATGTATTTGGATTTGAAGGAGCATTTCTGGTGGACTGGTATGAAGAAGGATATTGCGGAGTATGTAGTCATACGTGATGTATGCCAGAGAGTAAAGGCGGAGCATCAGAAGCCAGCCGGATTACTACAGCTTATGCTGATACCCGAATGGAAACAGGATAAGCTTAGCATGGATTTCATTACCGGATTTCCCAGAACCCGATCGGGATATGACTCTATCTGGGTAGTAGTTGATTCGCTTGACCAAAGTGGCTCACTTTATCCTAGTGAAAACCACCTATACAAGTGCGAAGTTGGCCAAGATATATTTGACAAGGATCGTATGTCTGCATGGAGTTCCGAGGACCATCGTATCAGATAGAGGAACACAGTTTACCTCAAAGTTTTGGAATTAGCTGCACCAGACTTTGGGTATTAGGCTAGAGTTCAGTACAACCTTTCATCCATAGACAGATGGATAGACCGAGAGAGCCAATCAGATTCTGGCGGACATGTTGAGAGCGTGTGCGCTAGATTATGTATCTAGTAGGGATGATAATCTACCTTACGCGATGTTCTCATACAACAACAGTTACCAAGCCAGTTTGAAGATGGCCCCTTTTGAAGCTTTGTATGGGAGAAGGAGCCAGACACCGTTGATGTGGGATGAAGTTGGAGATCGTTAGTTGTTTGGACCAAATGTGATCAAGTAGTCAGAAGAGAATGTTAAGTTGATTCGAGATAGACTGAAGGTAGCTTAGTCCAGGCAGAAGAGTTATGTAGACTCAAAAACGCAAGGAGGTAGTCTATGAAATTGGAGACACAGCATGTCTTCGTGTGTCCCCTCTGCGAGGAGTTAAATGATTTGGAGTGAAGGGAAAGTTAGCCCCGAGATTTGTAGGACCATACCGAGTTTTGGAGCGTATGGGAGAAGTGGCCACAAATTGGAATTACCCGAAGGACTGTCAGGAGTTCATGATGTGTTTTACATTTCCCATTTGAAGAAGTGCCATGCAGAGCTGGCCAATATTCCCCTGTAAGGACGCTTGACCCTGGAAAGGATAATGATGTTCCACGAAGTAGAGTATAGACTTCATAAGTATAAGTTTTTATCTCGGTATGTGGGATATCCCACGAGAAGGAAGAGATGAATTACTATTGGATATAAAGGAGGTATGATGTTGGAAATATGGATGAATGGAAATTCCATGATGAGTCTGAGTAATCACGTCTTAGTTGGCGCAAATAGAATGAAAAGAGACAGTACAATTAGATGGATTTTAAGTATGCTAGGAAGTTGGATGTTGGGATAATGATCAGTTGCCCCGGTGACAAGTTCAAGTTTTGCAAGTGATGAGATGGGCCATAACCCATAGGCCCCCGGACCTGCCAAGAAGCAAGCACACTCTTGCTGAAGGAAAAACCCTGGAAGAAGTTACGGTTTTTATCGATAGACGATCTTATAGGAGTACCGCAAAACCTGAGAGTTGTGAAGGAATGATAGGTGTTTGTTTGGCTTGCAGAATCCATGGATTTATCTGAACTCGGTTCGTCGACAAGAGAAATTCTGCAATGCTTGTGAGGATGACCGAGTGTTAGAATGCGAGATTCGCTAAACCGTATACAAGGTAATGATTTGGGTGCGGGATGGATTGATCACCATACCGACTTACTCTTATTATTCGCCTTGCTATGTGGGATGGTAAATCTGAGTGACTTACCTATAGTAGAGAGACGATGATCAAACCTTGTTTAAACATTAGAATGGTATGATAATTTTTCCCTTGTACACGGCAGTTGTTGCCAACCGTAGGTTATACGGTGAGGTTCAACCCAGACCCATTTCCTGCAGGACAAACCAAAAAAATTGTTGACCACCATGAGATATCGATAGTTGTTTGGTGTTGGGGCCAGAGCTATCAGCTATGAAGACCCAGTCTCGGAATAACCTTATCAAGATGAAAGGATAGAAGAATTGAGGAAAAGGTTATGCCACTACCCAAAGAGCGAGAGAAGGAAATTTCCTAAAAATCTGAGAAGACTGGCCGTGTCAAGAATAAGGATGGAGTATATGAGTATTGATGGGACCGTAACGATGTTTCTGAGGGTGGTAGCACCCCAGACCCCCTGTGATGATCGACAGATTTTGAGAAGACCCCAAACCCAACCTATTTCTTTCTAGCCTCTCCGAATCTCGAGGACGAGATTCATTTTAAGGGTGGTAGGTTTGTAACATCCCAAAATTCTAAATTTTGGAATGTTAAATAAATATATAGATTTGATTGATTGTTTGATTGATTGTGTGAAAGTGAGTGAATTTGAAACTTTTGAAAGTTAAATGAGAGGGAATAAAAGGACTTTCCCAAACTTTCATTTTTTTATCTCCATGAATTCAAATTCTTTTTCAAATACAAAACCCTAGAGAGAAGATGACATGACTTCTTCCATTTAATTAAATGAAAAGGGTATTTGAAAATATTTGAAATTCATTTGGAACTATTTTCAATTCAGAAACTTCAAGCAACTTAATGATTTTCATGAGAGAAGATAAAATGACTTCTTCAAATTATATGAAATATGAGTTGGGAGTATAAAAGGATCAAATTTGAAGTCCTTTTGAAAATTATTTTCAATTTGGAGTTGTTTGGATTTTTTTTAAATTATTGTTCTCCAAAAATAAAATATATGGAAAATAGGGTAACATGATTCCCTACATCAGAAAATTGGAGATAAATAAATTTGAAGTCATTTTGGTATTTTTAAAAATGATTTTTATTGGATTTTAGTAGGGCAGTAGCACTCTTTGAATTATCGGAATCTTTGTGGATTTTATTTGACTTTAGAAAAATGTTCACGTTGTAGGAAATCTTTTTATAAAAAATTTGATATATGATACTCTATATAAAAGTATTACTATTTTGCCTTTTTAATTTATTTTCCATAAGAAAACTAATCCGCGACCGACTCCGGCTAGAGTCCGCTTCCAGCCCGCCTCGCCGCCTTGGACCCTCCTCCAAGTCTGGCCTCCCCTGCCCCTTTATATAGCCCCCCCGGCCCTTTTTCCCTCGTCGTCGCCTCCCAGCGCCACTTGTCGCCCCGTCGTTCGCCGCCTGGTACGCCCGATCCGCCGGCCCGTTTAAAAAAATTCTTTTTTTCTTTTTTCGTCAGGGACCTATTCGTGTTTTTTTCAGATTAGTCCCTGATCTTGCAACGCTCATAACTTTTTGCTCGCTAGTCGGAATTTGATGAAACCAACGCCCACTTCTTCGTTATGACCTACTCTTTCCAGTAAAACAACTTAAACATGTTTTTGAAAGTTTTAAAATCTGAATTCAAATATAATTGATTTGAATCTTCTTATGTTCGTAACTTGAGTTTTATAACTCCGTTTGAGTTGATTCTTTTTGCAAATCGAAGCTCTTGACCTAAAATCTCTGATAAGGCCAAATTAACATAATTTTGGTACTGTTAGAAATTTTTTTATGTTGCAAGAGTTATTTGCTTGGTTTTGATGTTTTCCAAATTGTTTCTTCGTTCTTTCCGATCTTTTGAGTGATTGCTTATGTGTGGTTACTATTGCTTGCTTATGATAGATTGAACGGAGTGTGACGAGTAGAACTATCAAGAGTTTTGAGTGCGAATCATCTTCATTAACATTGCAGGCAAGTTCATACTTTGATCATATCCCTTTCATACCCAGTTTTTATGCATTAGTTTCAACCCTGAAACATTGCATGGTTAGGATTTGATAACATGTGGGTATTGGGAAGTAGTTGATGAGGTAGGAACCTATTGCCCTGCATTCAAACCTTGGGAGCTACTTCTACGTATTGCTTATATTGCTATGCTATGCCCGTAGACGTGGTTTGGGTGAGTGAAACCCATGACAGATGTGAGATTGTTAATTAATGGTTCAACTTAAGGTGGCAACTTTAATACACATCTGGGTGGATTGACGCACCTGGAGAATCCAGTGTTGCCTATATTTTCTGGAAATCCCGGGGTACCGTGTGATTTTCCTATTGACCGCCACCCAGGCTCAAAGGGATCATAAGATTATTCATTCTAGAAACTTCCGTGTGCAGTCACAAGCTATTATGGGCTCTAGCATAGTTGAGTAAGTTACGTGAAGCTCTTGAAGAGGTGGATCAGCAGGTAGAGGGTTGTAGGTTTGGTATGGTCTGCCCGGAGTAGAGAGTTAATGTTTCTGAAAGACTGTGTCTCGGTCATCCGTTTCTCAAACATCATGTAGTGCGAGAAATCCAATGGAGGCGATCGAGTCTTGTGGGGAAAAGTGCGCAAACCTCTGCAGAGTGTACAAACTAATCATGGTTAGCCATGTCCCCGGTTATGGACAATCTTGAGTCTCTGGTACTTGGATTATCGTATTGATCTCATCACGTTACTTAAATAATTTTTTGGGTTATTGATGTTAATTTGGGATTGAGTTGGAGGAACCTTCTCAATATTTTATCAACCAACTTTGTAGTTAAATAAAATATATTCCTTTGCAGTAGGGAAAAATTGGCTTTTCGCAAAAACATTATAACCATAGAGCTTTTCCACCAGCCAAATATGCATGTGGTGATAGCTATTATTCATCATTATCCGCTAGTGTGAATTTGCCAGTACATTCAATGTACTGACACATTTCGGGCTGCAACGTCTCATGTTGTAGGATTCTTACGATGAGTAAGTGACACTTTAGAGTTACGATTTCTACACTTAACTTTGTCGTTGGTGTTGATGGGAATCCACAACCTTGCTGTTACTTCCGCTATTTGGATTGAGGTAATACTATTTACATTATTTTATACATGTGATTTACCTTTGTTATAAATCCTTCGAGTACTCTGTGTGTCAGCATACCGATCCTGGGATGACACTTAAGCACAGAGACTTGACCGTCTGAGGTCGGGTCGCTACATATCGAAACAAGCAAGATGATAATGGTCAAGTTGTCAAAAACAAGGCTCGTCTCGTTGCTCAAGGACACACTCAAGTTGAAGGGATTGACTTCGATGAAACATTTGCTCCTGTGGCTAGGCTTGAAGCTATTCGCATATTACTAGCTTATGCAAATCATCACAAAATCCTGTTGTATCAAATGGATATGAAGAGTGCATTTCTCAATGGAAAGATTGAAGAAGAAGTGTATGTTGCACAACCTCCTGGCTTTGAAGATCCAAAACATCATGATATAGTGTACAAGCTAAACAAAGCACTGTATGGCCTCAAACAAGCCCCTCGCGCTTGGTATGACACACTCAAAGACTTCCTGAAGAGCAAAGGCTTCAAACCTAGTTCCCTGGATCCCACACTCTTCATGAAGACATATGATGGTGAACTGTTTGTGTGCCAAATATATGTGGATGACATTATCTTCGGCTGCACCAACCAGAAATACAGTGATGAGTTTGGACACATGATGCAAGAGCAATATCAGATGTCCATGATGGGTGAGCTGAAGTTCTTCCTTGGTCTTCAAATTCGTCAGCAAAGTAGTGGCATCTTCATATCTCAAGAGAAATATCTCAAAGATTGCCTGAAGAAGTTTGGAATGCAAGACTCCAAAGGTTATACAACGCCAATGCCAACCAAGAGTTATCTAGGTCCTGACGCCAATGGTAAGAGTTCGATCAAAAGGTATACCGCTCCATGATTGGTTCTTTACTTTATTTATGTGCATCTAGGACAGATATCATGCTTAGTGTTTGCATGTGTGCTCGATTCCAAGCGGCACCAAAGGAATCGCATCACTTAGCTGTCAAGCGAATTCTTCGATATTTAGCTTACACCCCAACACTAGGATTATGGTATCCAAAGGGCTCAGAGTTTGATCTAGTTGGATTCTCGGATGTTGATTATGTTGGTGACAAGGTGGATCGCAAGTCTACATCAGGCACGTGTCACTTTCTGGGACGATCACTTGTCTGTTGGTCTTCAAAGAAGCAGAACTATGTATCACTCTCCATTGCTGAATCTGAATACATTGTTGTTGGATCTTGCTGCTCTCAGCTTCTATGGATGAAGCAAACAGTCAAGGACTATGGTATCCATCTGAAACAAGTACCACTCTACTGCGACAACGAAAGTGCCATCAAGATTTGAAAGTGCGTTATATCGACTAGAGGGGGGTGAATAGGCGATTTTTATGAAATTCTTCACTGAGGAATTTGCTTGTGAGGAAATTCTTAGCGAAGAACTACTAGCAGCGGAATAAATACTCAGATAAAAGCATAACAGAATACAAGCATAGTCATCATGATAAAATGAAGACAAACACAGAGTACATAAAGCGTAAACACAGGATAACACTAGATGAAGACAAACAGACTGAAGAAACTGAACTGAGGAAATTGAGAAAGTCTCCAGTCAAAGTCTTCAAACACAGATATGATAAACAAGCAGCACAATACTGAGGAAATGAAAGAGTTGAGGAAATGGAACCAGTAATCTTAGTGAAGACAATGATTTGGTAGACCAGTTCCAGCTGCTGTCTTAGTTGTACATCTGGTTGGAGCAGCTGAGTATTTAAACTCGAGGACACACAGTCCCGGACACCCAGTCCTGAGCACGCAGCTCGGGACACCCAGTACTCACCATATTCTCCTTGAACTAAGGACACACAGTCCTCGTCCAATCACTCGTGGTAAGTCTTCAGGTGACTTCCGAACCTTCACAGACTTGGTCACTCGACGATCCACAATTCCTCTTGGATGCTCTAGACCTTGACGCCTAACCGTCTGGAAGAAGCACAGTCTTCAAAGGTAACAAGCGTCAGATCCACACAGGATCAATCTGTTCAGTGATGCTCAATCACTTTAGGTTTGTAGGTGTTTGGGTTTGGGTTTTGGATTTTCCTCACTTGATGATTTTCGCTCAAAGTCCTCGAAGGATGGGTTGCTCTCAAATGACAAGTGTCAGTTTCTCTCGGAGCAGCCAACCAGCTAGTGGTTGTAGGGGGCGGCTATTTATAGCCTAGGGAGCAGCCCGACATGATAAGACATAAATGCCCTTCAATGATATGACCGTTAGGTGGACAAGATATTTTGGGACAACTGGCGCGTAGCACAACAACGGTCGGAAATTTGAGGTACAAATTCCTCAGGGCTATCATGTTCCTCATAGTGTAGGCAATTCGCACTGGCGAACTCCTAACTCCTCAGTCAGAGCAAAGTCCTCAGTGACCAGAAGAACTGCGTCTCTGTCACTGAAGAAATTGACTGAACTGTATGAGATTTCCAATGGCTTCACTCGAAGGGATTGGTAGGTGTAGGATTTGAGTTGAGCATCACATGGAAATTTTCTCCTTAGTATTTCCTCGACCCCCTTTAACAGTACGGTGTTTCCTAAGACTCAAGAAAGAGAAAATGAAACTACGAAAATAAAAGTCTTCATGCTTCATGTTCCTCGAATGAATACCAAGTCTTCAAGGTCACACCAATTTCTTCACTTTCAAAGCCTTCAGAAAGTCTTCAGAATATCAAAGTATTCAGTCGAAGAACTTCATTTTTAGGGGTTGACTTTCTCTATAAATAATAAATTCCTCATAGACTCATAGACCTGTGTACACTCAAAAACACATTAGATACTTAACCTATAAGTCTTCAATACACCAAAATCACTAAGGGGCACTAGATGCACTTACAATCTCCCCCTTTTTGGTGATTGATGAAAACATAGGTTAAGTCTTCAACGGGGATAAATATATGAAGTGTAAATACTGATATTGGGGAATTTGATTGCAAGATATAGAAGAACTCCCCCTGAAGTTGTGCATAGTGAGGAATTTGCTTTTGAAGCAATGCACACTTGAAGAGATGAATCATGGAGATCTCCCCCTATATCTTGTAATTCATACACGCATTTGATATATAATATGAAGAATTTGAAATGCATGATGAAATATGGTGCCTGATGCGGTTCAGCATGCGTACAATAATGTTAGTGAGGAATAAGCATGCAGAATAGTGTATCAAATCAGAGCATAGTGCATTAAAAGTATCATAACACCATCGGGTTTAAGATTACAACTCGATCCAATAAAAGTTTCAAAAGAACGAGAGTTGTAACTTAGCATAAAAAATGCCCTTTTTCATCGGGTTTATAGACCCGCTTGAAGACTAACTCAGATTTCTCCCCCTTTGTCATCGAATGACCAAAAGGATTGAGACTGAGGACTAACGCCCCTGAAGATAATCAAGTTGATGAAGGAGCGCCAATGTTGTTGGGGTCGGTCGTTGAAGTAGGGCCTGCCGCAGTGTCGTCCAAGTCTTCATGTTCATCAGTGTCGCGTCATGAAGAATAGAAGCTAGCCACCAAAGAAGGAACTGGGACCTTCTTGTATTTCTTCGGAGGAGGTGCAGACCAGGCAAATTATTCGTTGAGACCCATTTTCTTCACATCATTAGCGCTGTAGACTTGAGATAGAACAGCCCAGGTGCGGTTGAAGGTTTCATGAAGGTACTAGTGGTTTTTCTTCACTGCATTGTGTGTTGAAGTCATGTTGTGAAGAATTGAACCAAACTGACGCTTGACCCATTTGTGATTACGATCAACCTTCTGATGAAGACTGAGGAGTAACTCACGATCAGTCATCACCCTGGGTGCTGTGGCTTGAGGATTTGGCTTGGCATTGTTTGCGGCAGTGTCATGTGTGGCAGAGTCATCATTGGTGGAATAAGATGCAGCCTTGCGAAATTGACCATCCGATGGACGAATGCCTTCATCTATCACAGCAGTAGCCTTGCCTTTTGCTTCAGCTAAGGAAAATGTCCGATTGAGGACTTCAATAGGAGGCAAGTAGCTGCAGTGGTTCAGAGTTTCAGCTTTGTAATTGAGTGAAGACCTTGTCCTGATGAATCTCATAATCCAAGGCGCATAAGGCTTCAGCTCAAATGGCGACATAGCAATGTTGGCCCGAGTCCTCATGAAGAAATCATGGAAGTTGACGGGAACGCCATGAATAATATTGAAAAGCATGTTCTTCATGATGCCAATGACTTCTTCATCATTAGAGTCCTGGCCTTTGACTCATTGTCTTCGTCAGAATGCGATAGACAGTCCGATGCACATACAACAATTCCTTGATGAGGAATTTGGTTCGAGAAGCCTGCCCTGGCTTCAAAGTCTTCATCAGCACTTGCATATAGTGATTTGAAAGCTCAGGTTCGTTGTAAACACAACATGCATCTTCAAGGGGTGCACTCAGAGGAAGGGCACGAAGCAATTCAGATGGTGGTGCCTTGTAATGTGTGTTCTCAGTCATCCAGTCCAGGACCCATGAATTCACATCTTCAGAGGTTCCGGTGATGTGCAGTGTTGCATAGAACTGAAGAATGAGTTCTTCATTCCAATCGCATATGTCAGTGCAAAAATTGAGCAGCCCAGCATCGTGAAGAACACTGAGGACTAGCGTGAAGCACGACATGGACTCCATATCCACGTGAGGAATATGTGCATGGTCGAAGACTTTGTCTTTGTTGAAAAGCACTGAGGAATAGAAGTTGGCTTGACTTGCAGTCCAGAAACGCCTCTTCCTTATGCGAGCAGAGTCATCTGGATTATACTCGGTGAAGAACATGTGCTCGCCAAAGAAGTCTTCAGCCTTGAACTTTTGCTTCCGTGAGAACGGATCCTTTGGTTTTGGCAGAGGAGTGTCAGTGAGTTGCATCACTACCTCAGGAATCACGATCTCAGGTTCTTCAGGCTGAGGAATTTCTGGTTCTTCCTCAGGTGCAGTCACATTTTCAGCAGTAGCAGCAGTTTCTTCAGCACTAGTGGCTGGAATTTCTTCATGCACAGATGTAGTGGGATGAGTTCTTCAGAGCCCATCGGAACAGTTGGTGCAGGGGAGTGAGGAATTTGCTGCAGTGGAGTGAAGAGTGGAGAATTGGGATGCTGACTTTCCCAAAAGTCGTCATTCATCACTGGAGTTGTGCTCCCAATGTCCACATATTCATCCTCTAATTCTTCAACACCAGCCTCTTCAGCAGTAAACTGAGGCATTAGTGATGAGACAACTGGAGTTTAAGGGATTGCATCCACTTCAATTTCTTCATCAATCTGCTCTGAGGAAGCAGCAGATTGAGTTTCTTCATCTGATCCACTTGGGATCTCATAGTCTTCACCAAAAGGAACAAGGTCCTTTGATGGCATAGTTGAGATGGGAACAGTATCAATGGGATTTGCAAACGAGCTGGTCATCGGCTTCATCTTCTTGGGAGCTAAAGATTCTGAAGCATTTGATGCTTTCCTTTTATTCACTGCAGCTCGCTCTGCAGCCTTGGTCTTCTTCACATCCGATGCAGATGGAAGGACAGGAGTTGGTGTAGGCGCAGGTGGAGCTGAGGAATCTGGTTGATTTTCCTCAGGTGCAACTGATGCAGTTGCCCTTACTTGTTCAGTTTCTTCAGGCGCACCACTAGTGGATGCCCTGGCAATTTCTTCAGTGGCTAGAATGGAGTCATCAGCCCTGGAACTAGCATTTTCTTCAGCAGCCGGAAAGTCATCAGCGGTGTTGGCGTGTTCTTCAGTGGGCTGTGCTGAAGGTTCAGCTTGAGGAATTTCTTGTTGCGATGGGGCTGCAACATTTGTGAATTTCTCAGTCAGTTTCAAAAACCTGACTTTTGCTCCCTTCCAGTCAGCATAGTATGCATCAAATTCATCGTTGAGGGTTTTGATTCAGCCTGCATCTTCATGAGTTCTTCAGGTTTCATCGTGAGAACATTTTTCCTCAGCAGTTTCTCTTTCCTGTACTGCGATTTCTTGATCTGCCTGGCCCTATCATATTTCCATTTTTCTTCTTGAATGAAAGCAGTCAAGACGTGACTTTGGCCAGGTGTCAGCTTGAAGTCAGGCATAGGTGTGTTGGGATCCTTATGCCAGAGATTGATGTAATCGAGGATCGCCCTTGGATCCAACAGCAGCGGCACAGGTGTGCCTTTGGCTCTAGCGGCCCTTTCTTGTCGGTCCCTGATGATTTCTGCAAGTTCTTCTTCATCAGCTTCATCATCATCAGACGGTACACTGAAGACTACATGCTTCTTCTTAGGACTTGGGCGAATATCGCGTCCAGCAGTAGCGTTTTTCTTCAGCAGAGAGGGTCCAGCTGAGGAACTTGGTGCAGCTGACGAACTTGCTGAGACACCAGAGGCAATAGAGACACCTACAGTCCTTTGGCATGTGGCAGGATGCGCACGTGCTGAGGACTTTGTCGGATCAGCTGAGGACTTGGTCGGAGGTGCTAAGGATTTCGGAGGAGCAGGGGCAGCTTGAGGAGTTTGGCTTGAAGATTTTGAAGTTTCTGGCCGTGAGGGCGCAGCAGAGGAACTTGGCCGTGAGGGCATTGCTGGTGAAGCACTTGGCTTGCGAGCGGGCTTCTTGAGCATCGATTTCCTCGGCTTGACAGAGGCCTCAGTGGCAACAGCAGCAGCAGAATCTTCATTAAATTTCCTCACTACTTCTTTGGCTTGTCTTGCCAATTTGGCTTGGCGCTTGGCCCATTCTTCAGGAAAATCCTCACCGCGTTTGATGCTAGTGGGATCAGCCACTTGGCCAGGTGCCAATGGGGCTCTTGGGCATGGAGGGTTCAGTGCGAATTTCTTCATGTACTTTGGAGTGACGTATATGTACTCCCTCCATTCACGTGCCCATCTCCGTTCAATCTTCTGAATGCGCACCTTGCGCTGATTTTTATCTTCCTCAGGAGGTGTGCAGTACCCACCATAGATGTCCTCAGGGATTTCAAAAGCAGTCATGACCTCTGACTTCTTTCCTCCTTTCTGTGGCCTTTTACCGTCAGCCATTTTCTTCAATTGAGGAATATGTACAATTGAATTCTCTGAAGAAGTATGCAACTTTTCTTCGAGGAACGCTGCAAACGAGTTAAGTGGATGAGAACCTAATGATTTAGCAGCGGACATTTGTACCTGTGAACAGAGTATAGTTGCGAGGAATTTGGAGAGGTCATATGCGTTCTCAGAGGGTTTTTCAAAAAGAACAAGTTTGAGGAATTTGACCAGATGCGTCTTGAAGAATTTCACTAAGCGTGTTATATCTTAGGTTCCAGAGTTGTATAGATCGAAGATCCACACAATTGAGGAATCTTGAAGAAAATGATGCTTAGGGAAATGAATCAAGGACAGATAACATGTGAGGTGTTTTGTGTGTAAGAATTTGAAGAACAAAACACCTTTGAAGATTTTGTAGAAAAGTTTCGAATCAAAGAGGGCAGTAAAAGTAACTTTTAATTACCCTAAACGAAGAACACGACGAACAGTGAGGTGAGACAGTGGAGTTCGTCGATGTAGATCTTCCACGCCCTAACTTGGCGGAGGAAGACGTCTACAGCGGCGGCGGAGGTGAAGATTTACGCGGTCGGCGCGAGTACAACGGCGACGAGGTCGAGGCAGTGAAGCTCTTCCTCACCGGCGACGATGGATTAGCGGCGGCGCTAGGGTTTGAGAAGCTCGAGCGGGAGAGAGAGATCGAGCGGAGTAAAAGAAGTGAGGAAGGGGAGAGGGGTATTTATAGAGGCAGTGAAAAATTGTTTGGCCGAAGATTTAGGACGAACGTGCCCCTGACCATTCTCCTTCTCACGACATGTGTCACCCACGTACTGTGTAGTGGAGATCGTGTAAGATCGTGGGTGAGTAAAATAATGCATCGTGGGATGCGGAACAGTTTGAGCGGCAAAACCGAAACTTTGGATAAGATTAGTTCTAACGTTCTGTTCGAAATTTCTCCAGCTGACAAGGACACAGTTAAGAATTTGAACGAGTTTCAAATAAAACACACATGAAGAATTTGTGAATAGATTGAATTGAGTATAGCATAGAGGGGAAGGGTCCGATCACATTCACTTAGTAGAGAAATCAACTTGAAGAAATAGCTATAAGTGAATGCTGTAGAGGACATAAACTCATATATATATATATATATATATATATATATATATATATATATATATATATATATATATATATATATATATATATATATATATATATATAGCCAATGAAGAAAAACGACGGCATAAGTGAGGATTTTGCAAGTTGAAGAATTTGAATAACTGAGGAATTTCAAAACTGAGGAAAAACTCAAATTGAAGATTTTCAACTTTTGTGGTGACGTGACCCACCGTATAAGAATGATGATTTGAGACACCGCGTACAATTATCATAGGGTTCTGAGAATCAAATTCTTCGTTAGTTTCTTCACACTTAGAGTGTTATTCTTCATTGATTGAAGAAAGACGTTTATTCATGTGTTGCACATCTAAGTCATCAATTTTGCATAAGTGTTAGGATGAGTGCCTTTTTCAAAGTACATTCGAAGACTCTAAGATATTTAGCTCACACCGCAACTTGCTAAATCTCTTCTCATCCAAGGGCTTAGTGAAGATATCAGCTAGCTGTTCTTCAGTCTTCACATGCTCAATAGAAATATCGCCCTTCAACACATGATCACGAAGAAAATGATGACGAATCTGAATGTGCTTTGTCTTCGAGTGCTGAACTGGGTTGTGAGCAATCTTGATGGCACTCTCATTGTCACAGAGGAGAGGCACATTCTTCACGTTGACGCCGTAGTCCTTGAGTGTTTGCTTCATCCATAGCAGTTGAGCACAGCAAGAACCAGCAGCAATGTACTCAGCTTCAGCAGTAGACAGTGATACGCAGTTCTGTTTCTTCGAGGACCAACAGACCAAAGATCGTCCGAGGAAATGACATGTACCAGATGTTGACTTGCGGTCCACACGGTCACCAGCATAGTCAGAGTCAGAATATCCAATGAGATCAAAATCTGAGCCCTTGGGACACCATAATCCTAGTGTTGGTGTGTGAGCTAGATATCGAAGAATATGCTTCATAGCCTTATGGTGTGATTCCTTCGGTGCAGCTTGAAATCGTGCACACATGCAAACACTAAGCATTATATCTGGCCTAGATGCACATAAGTACAATAAAGAGCCAATCATGGAGCGGTATACCTTATGATCGAAGTCAGTACCATTTTCATCAGTGCATAAATGACCATTTGTGGGCATAGGAATTTTGATGCCTTTGCAATCTTGCATGCCGAATTTCTTTAGGACATCCTTGAGGTATTTCTCCTGAGATATGAATATGCCATTGCGTTGTTGACGAATTTGAAGACCTAAGAAGAATTTCAACTCTCCCATCATAGACATTTGATATTATTCACTCATCATATAGGCAAATTCATCACTATAACATTGGTCAGTACAGCCAAAGATGATATCATCAACATATATTTGGCACACAAACAGTTCACCATCATAAGGTTTAGTGAAGAGAGTGGGATCGAGTGAACCAGGTGTGAAGCCTTTCTTCATGAAGAATTCCTTCAATGTATCATACCACGCCCGTGGGGCCTGCGTGAGGCCATAGAGGGCCTTATTAAGTCTGAAGACTTTGTCAGGATGTTTTGGATCTTCAAAACCTGGGGGTTGAGCAACATATACTTCCTCCTCAAGCTTACCATTGAGGAATGCACTTTTTACATCCATTTGATATAAGATGATATCATGATGGTTAGCATAAGCAAGCAATATGTGAATAGCCTCAAGTCTAGCAACAGGTGCAAAAGTTTCATCGAAATCAACTCCTTCAACCTGTGTGTAGCCTTGAGCTACTAGTAGTGCCTTATTCCTCACCACAACACCATTTTCATCTTGCTTGTTGCGGTAGATCCACTTTGTGCCAATGATGTTATGCTTGCGAGGATCGGGACGATTGACTAGTTCCCAGACGTTGTTGAGCTTGAACTGATGTAATTCTTCTTGCATGGCCTGAATCCTCTCAGGCTCCAGAAATGCTTCATCTACCTTAGTGGGCTCTGTGATAGAGACAAAAGCAAAGTGCCCACAAAAGTTAGATAGATGTGAAGCTTTTGAGCGTGTGAGAGGACCTGTTGCTCTAATGTCATCGATGATCTTCTCCACTTGCCCTTCTTTTGCAACGCGAGGATAAGCTGGTTGTCGTTGAGGAGTTTGATCAGCTTTTTCTTCGGCATCAATTTCCTCAGCATTTTCTTCAGGTGCATCAGCTAGACGTTCTTCACGTTCTGGAATGAATTCTTCAGCAGATTCTTCAGTAGGAATGACATCTTCAGTAGCCTTGTGCTTGATAGAGTCATCAGGTGCTGGTTCATCTAACACAGAAGGTAGGTGCTCTCTTTGTGAGCCATTAGTCTCATCGAACCGCACATCTATAGTTTCAACAATCTTGTGAAGAACATTGTTGAAGACTCTGTAGGTGTGCGAGTCATTTCCATAACCAAGCATAAAACCTTCATGTGATTTCGGTGCAAACTTAGAGTTGTGATGAGGATCTCTAACCCAGCATTTAGCACCGAAGACTTTGAAATAACTCACATTGGGTTTCTTGTCAGTGAGGAGTTCATAGGCAGTCTTTTTGAAGAATTTGTGAAGATATACTCCATTGATGATGTGGCACGCAGTATCGATTGCGTCAACATAGAAACGACGAGGGGTTTTGTACTCATCGAGCATAGTGCGAGCCATCTCAGCAAGAGTCCTGTTCTTGCGCTCCATGACGCCATTCTGTTGAGGAGTATAGGGAGCAGATAACTCATGAGTAATACCAAGTTCATCAAGATATTCATTTAGACCCGAATTCTTGCTTGATCTTCACACCAAAGTTGGTTGAAGCCCTCGAGGAAAATCGTTTCAAGACTTCCTGCACTTCATGTTTGTAAGAGACAAAGTGTACCCATGTGTAACGAGAGTAATCATCAACAATAACAAAGCCATATTGAGACGCTTCATTTGAAATAGACGAATAATGATTAGGACCGAAGAGATCCATGTGAAGCAATTCAAATGGACGAGTGGTGGTCATGATGGTCTTTGCTGGATGCTTGGCCTTTGTCATCTTTCCAGCTTCACAGGCACCGCATAAGTGATCCTTGAGGAATTTGACATTCTCAATGCCAATGACATGCTTCTTCTTCGCAAGCGTGTGCAAATTCCTCATGCCTGCATGACCAAGTCGTTGATGCCATAGACATCCTTCTGAAGCTTTTGTAAGTAGGCACACGGCTGGTTGTGAATCTGCAGAGAAATCAACAATATACAAGTCTCCTCTCCTAAAGCCTTCGAAGACTTTGGAATTGTCAGCTTCCATAATCACAACACAACGATACTTGCCAAAGACAACAACCATATCAAGATCACAAAGCATTGAGACAAACATAAGGTTGTATCCTAAGGACTCAACAAGCATGACTTTGTCCATGTGTCGATCCTTTGTGATAGCAACTTTACCTAGACCCAATACCTGACTTTTGCTTTTATCAGCGAAGATGATATGCTTCATATGTGATGATGATAAGGGAGCATCCATCAAAAGATTCTTGTCACCAATCATGTGATTTGTACATCCACTATCAAGCACCCACTCAGTGGCTTTGGGTTGATCATCCTGCAGATGAATTAGTGCAACTTACGACCTCATATACTTCAGCAGTGAAGAATATGATATCACAATTCATCAGATCAAATTCATCAATCAGTAGGACAGATAAAACAGAGGGAGGACGTGTGAAATGAAAGTTCATTTCATCATGGTTAGCCTGCGTCCGTTCAGGCAATTTTTGTCAGGTCCCCAGCAAATTCTTCAGATGTTACAGTACGTCTGGAGACCTGACCCTGCATAAGAGATTAGTTCTTTTTCTTCACCACCCACATCTGAAGGGGTGGCAAAGAGTTCATCACTCTGCGAGCTCCATATGTGAATGGTGGCATAGTGGCCAAACCATTACGTTTCACATAAGAGGGGTTATGGCTCTTCCCTGCGAAACAAAGTTGTTACTATGATGATGTTCATATGAGGACTTTGATCCATGTGAGGAATTTGATCCCCTTGAGGAATTTGGTCCGTATGAAGAGTTTGATCTGGGGTTCCTATTCTTCACAGGTGGTGTCATGAGGACATTCACCTGAAGACTTTCAAGGCACCTTTTGGGAACCCAGATTTTCTTCATAGGGGAACCATTCCTGCGGTTAGTGCCAACATATCTAGCAAATACTTCACCATTCTGATTTTTGAACAGTTTGTAGTTGGAGTCAAATGACTCATCAGAAGAATAAGAAGATTCACATGTATAGCCAGATAAATTAGATGGGTCAACTGGAGGTCCCTTTGCAGCAACCCATGAGGTTTTGGGGTACAGCTCAGGCATCCAATATGTACCATAAGCATTGAGTTTCCTCTCATAGGCAATACCCTCTTTCCTAGGGTTCCTGTTGAGGATCTGCTTTTTAAGCACATCACAAAGAGTCTGATGCCCTTTGAGGCTTTGGTACATGCCTGTCATGTACAATTCCTTCAGCCCTGCATCGTTAGTGATACTAGCAATGTCCTCAGATGAGGAATTAGTGATAGCAGAGATAGGTGAAGAATTTGTAACATTCGAAGCATTTGAACATTCAGGTGAGGAATTAGCAGATTCTCGTTCAATGCACTTCAAACATGGACGAATAAATTCTTCCTGAGCAGCGCTGATTTGTTGAGCAAGCAATGAATCGCGCTCCTTCTGAAGATCTTCATAACTCACTCTTAGCTTTTCAAGATCTTGCTTCTTTTGAAGATATTCATAAGAAAGCTTCTCATGATCAGATAAGAGAGTGTTATGATGACATTGAAGGTTATCAAACCTGGTCTGAAGTCTCTGAAGATTTTGAGTTAAGGCTTTAGTGCGATCCATTTCTTCACCCAACATATCATCACTTTTGTCTAGCATGTTTTGAACCTTTTCGAAAGCCTTTTGTTGTTGCACAACAATCTTAGCAAGTTTAGAGTAGCTAGGCTTAAGATTTTCATCAGATTCATCCTCACTAGATTCAGAGGAGGCATATTTGAGTACCTTGGCACCTTTTGCCATGAAGCAATAGGTGGGAGCGTAGTCATCACTGCCTTCATCAGCCTTGTTGGTGAGATCACTTTCTTCAGAGGTGAAGATGGGCTTGCTGACGAATGCAGTAGCGAGGGCTAGGCTCGCCACACCAGACTCAGAATCATCAGATTCCTCTTCTGCTTCATTTTCTTCAGATTCAGCCTCAGATTCCATTTCCTTGCCAATGAATGCCCGAGCCTTCTTGGAGCTGCTCTTCTTGTGAGACGAAGACCTCGAGGATTTTGATGATGAAGATTTTGAGGACTTCTTCTTTTTCTTCGCATCATCAGAACTGTAATCCTTTTATTTCTTCTTCTTTGATTCCTTTTCCCACTAAGGACAATCTTGAATGTAATGTCCTAGTTTCTTGCACTTGTGACAAAGCCTCTTCTTGTAGTCACTGGATGAGGAATCATTGCTCCTTGAGGGTTTTCCAAAGCGACCACATCTTGAGAACTTCTGGAATTTCTTCACTAGCAGTGCCAGATCATGACTCAGTTCTTCGGGGTCACCAAGGCTGCTACCAGAGTCTTCATCTTCGGACTCAGATACTACCTTGGCCTTCAGTGCACGTGATCTGCCATAGCACGAACCATAGAGATCTCTCTTTTCAGCAAGCTGGAACTCATGAGTGTTTAGCCTCTCGAGGATATCAGCGGGGTCAAGTGACTTGTAATCAGCACGCTCTTATATCATCAGTGCCAGAGTGTCAAATGAGGAATCAAGCGATCTCAGCAATTTCTTCACCACCTGATGGTCGGTGATGTCAGTGGCACCAAGTGCTTGCAGCTCATTTGAGATGTCAGTGAGGCGATCGAAGGTTTGCTAAACATTTTCATTGTCGAGTCTTTTGAAGCGGTTGAAGAGATTGCGAAGAACATCAACTCGAGAGTCACGCTGAGTTGAAACTCCTTCATTGACTTTGGACAGCCTATCCCAGATAAGCTTAGCAGTTTCCAAAGCACTCACTCTACCATACTGTCCTTTACTCACATGGCCACATATGATATTCTTCGCTTGGGAATCGAGTTGCTTGAATATCTTCACATCGGTAGCGTTCAGTGAGGGTGAGACGGTGGGAACACCATTTTCCACAACGTACCAGAGATCGTTATCAATTGCCTCAAGATGCATTCGCATCTTATTCTCCAGTAGGGTAGTCCGTCCCATCGAAGGTAGGACACCCAGCAGAGACCTTGATCATACCTGCGGTGGAAATAACTAAAACTCCAGGTGGTTAAACCAAAATCACACAGAACAAGGGAGTACCTTGCTCTGATACCAATTGAAAGTGCGTTATATCGACTAGAGGGGGGGTGAATAGGCGATTTTTATAAAATTCTTCACTGAGGAATTTGCTTGTGAGGAAATTCCTTAGCGAAGAACTACTAGCAGCGGAATAAGTACTCAGATAAAAGCATAACAGAATACAAGCATAGTCAACATGATGAAATGAAGACAAACACAGAGTACAGAAAGCGTAAACACATGATAACACTAGATGAAGACAAACAGACTGAAGAAATTGAACTGAGGAAATTGAGAAAGTCTTCAGTCAAAGTCTTCAAACACAGATATGATAAACAAGCAGCACAATACTAAGGAAATGAAAGAGTTGAGGAAATGGAACCAGTAATCTTGGTGAAGACAATGATTTGGTAGACCAGTTCCAACTGTTGTCTCAGTTGTACATCTGTTTGGAGCAGCTGAGTATTTAAACTTGAGGACACACAGTCCCGGACACCCAGTCCTGAGCACGCAGCTCGGGACACCCAGTCCTCACCGTATTCTCCTTGAACAAAGGACACACAGTCCTCGTCCAATCACTCGTGGTAAGTCTTCAGGTGACTTCCGAACCTTCACAGACTTGGTCACTCGGCGATCCACAATTCCTCTTGGATGCTCTAGACCTTGACGCCTAACCGTCTGGAAGAACCACAGTCTTCAAAGGTAACAAGCGTCAGATCCACGCAGGATCAATCTCTTCAGTGATGCTCAATCACTTTGGGTTTGTAGGTATTTGGGTTTGGGTTTTGGATTTTCCTCACTTGATGATTTTCGCTCAAAGTCCTCAGAGGATGGGTTGCTCTCAAATGACAAGTGTCAGTTTCTCTCGGAGCTGCCAACCAGCTAGCGGTTGTAGGGGGCGGCTACTTATAGCCTAGGGAGCAGCCCGACATGATAAGACATAAATGCCCTTCAATGATACGACCGTTAGGTGGACAAGATATTTTGGGACAGCTGGCGCGTAGCACAGCAACGGTCTACGGTCGGAAATTTGAGGTACAAATTCCTCAGGGCTATCATGTTCCTCACAGTGTAGGCAATTCGCACTGGCGAACTCCTAACTCCTCAGTCAGAGCAAAGTCCTCAGTGACCAGAAGAACTGCGTCTCTGTCACTGAAGAAATTGACTGAACTATATGAGATTTCCAATGGCTTCACTCAAAGAGATTGGTAGGTGTAGGATTTGAGTTGAGCATCACATGGAAATTTTCTCCTTAGTATTTCCTCGACCCCCTTTAACAGTACGGTGTTTCCTAAGACTCAAGAAAGAGAAAATGAAACTACGAAAACAAAAGTCTTCACGCTTCATGTTCCTCGAATGAATACCAAGTCTTCAAGGTCACACCAATTTCTTCACTTTCAAAGTCTTCAGAAAGTCTTCAGAATATCAAAGTCTTCAGTCAAAGAACTTCATTTTTAGGGGTCGACTTTCTCTGTAAATAATAAACTCCTCATAGACTCATAGACCTGTGTACACTCAAAAACACATTAGATACTTAACCTATAAGTCTTCAATACACCAAAATTACTAAGGGGAACTAGATGCACTTACAAGATTGCCAACAACCCAGTTCAGCACTCGAAGACAAAGCAAATTGAAATTCGTCATCACTTTCTCAGAGATCATGTCATGAAGGAAGATATTGATATCATACACGTCAACACTAAAGAGCAATTGGCAGATATCTTCACAAAGCCCTTGGATGAGAAAATGTTTTGCAAGTTGCGGTGTGAGCTAAATATCTTGGAATCCTCAAATGTCATGTGATCAGGCACACATCCTAACACTTATGCATGTTGATGACTTAGATGTGCAACACACGAAGTAATGTATGTCTTCAATTAATGAAGACTTACACTCTGAGTGTGAATACATTAATGCGGAATTTGACTTCGGGCGCCACGATAATGTGCGACGTGTCTGGGTCTAATACTTCCTATACGATGGGTAATGCCACCACCAAATTCTTCTTTTTGAAGTGTTTTTCTCATGGAGTTACATTTGCTATGTCTTCGCATTTGGTTTGTCTTCAATATCAACATGACTTCATGTTTATCTTCACAATGTTGATTTGGTCTTATTCTGATATATACACATATTAGTGTTCTGTCCTCTACAGCCTTCACTTATAGCTATGTATTCTCGTTTGAATCTTTTGAACTAAGTGAATGTGATCGGACCCTAACCTCTCTATGCTTCCTATCTCAAACTCTATCTATCCAAATCATATGCATTCTGTTGAAACTGTCGAATGTCCTCTCTGCGTCCTTATCAGCAGAAGATACAGAGACAAACATTAAATCTGTTTTAAATGCTCAATTCTTATTGCCTGAAACCCGGAGAAGCCGAAACGACCACCCGACAGTCCAGGCGTGCGTGGGAACATGGAACAACTCCCAATGTGTTGCATGTCCGCCACGTGTCCCTCATATGTGAACCGCCAGGGGCACCTGCGTAATTGCGCTGTGCCGTCCCTTTCCCTATATATGCACATCCAATCGTGGTCAAAATCTTTCTTCCACCTCTCCACCTCGACAAACCCTAGCGCTACTGCTAGCTCTCGACGACGTCGGCGACGAAGCGCTTAGCTGCCGCAACCTCTCCGACGTCATCTTCACGCCGGCCGCGGACATCGTCTTCTCCGCCGCCGCCGTAGGTGTCCTCCATCGCCAAGTTAGGGCATGGAAGATCGAAAATTAAAGCTCTCCTTCTACTCCGTCTAGCAGTTCATCGTGTGGTAAATTAAAACTCTCCTTTTTACCATCTTTTTGATCCAAAATATTCATCCTTTCTACCAAAAGTGGTTTCTGCCTCCACAAATTTGGATCTATCCTGTTCTGCATCTCATATGATGCCAAGTATATTCACTTATGCTTCACATGTAGTAGGTTCCTCACTTGTACTTATTCTTCGTACAAATCTAGAACCAACTCTCACCATATAAGTGAATGTCTTCGCGCTATGAGGTCAATGTCTTCTAAACTGATTTATCTGCAAAATCTTCTGAGAATGCATATGACCTCTTCCCCTTCCCTCGCATCTCTAATGCTGTCACAGGTACATGTTCGTGGGAGAATCCCTTGGTTCTCATAGTCTGCATTCATTTGCAGAATTCTTACAGCATCATATCAACTCTCCCGAAGCCAGTTCCTGTCTGGCCAGCAGACGGAAGCCTTTGACAGTGTTGAGGCCATTTAGTCTGAACTACATGGCCACAGATAAGTTAGCAAGGAAGGTAGGCAGACAACACCGTGGGAATACATCAAAGGATTTGCCACCAGACCTCTGTGAGCTGTACAAGACAGATCCAGAAGAGGATTACAATCAGCGCAAAACACGAATCGAATGGATTCGAAGATATTGGGCAGAACAATGGTACAAGTACAGGCAGCAGACAGAGAAAGAGACAGAAGGGCGATTGAACTCGTCCTAGCAGTTCATCCCCCCCAGCCAAGAACAGACCCTCGCGAGGCTGTTCTTCCTTGTATTGTTCATCATCATCAGCCCAAGAGGCAATCCACCACGCCACACTGGAGTAGGGTATTACACCACATCGGTGGCCCGAACCAGTATAAAATCGGTGTCTCTTGTGTTGTTCTTTTGGTAGCTTAGATCTTTGCAAGGAGGACGGGTACGGGTAGGTAGGAAGTGTAATCTCCGCGCGCACCCCAGAGTTCGAACCTTAAGGGTCTGCCGGAACCCGAAATCCGACGCCCACGACAGGCTGACTATGCCACAAGAAGTCCCGCGAAGGAAGACCGCAGGGTGCGCAGGGCCTCGATGCACCTCGGGACGGTTCGCCCCTCCGATCGCCCTCACTACAAGGGTTGTGCTGCTCAGAGCACTTGAGGACAGAGGAGGGAGCGAAGCCAAGGGGGATGGCACCTCGGCCATCTCCGAGAGCTCAACTGGAAGGGGCCTGCGGAGTAAGGATCAGTAGAAGCAACAGAAGGATCGGGAGCTGGAAAGGGAGAAGGCTTACTCATCAGTGGCGAAGTACTTCCTACGCTTCAGCAGGCGACAAGGGTAATCGTCGCCCAGGGTCTCCCTTTTCGTCCGGAGGGCCTCAAAGTCCACGCGGAAGCGGCCCAAGAGCTGAGCGCAGGGATCAACCTGCGATGAGGGCGGAGCGTCAAGGCGATCCGCGTCAGGAACGCCTGCCTGATGTGCGCTGACAATCGCCTCACCAGGAGAAGCAGCCGGAGCCTCGGGGGCCTTAGCCGCACGCGCTGAGGGTAGCTGCTCGCCGCTCTCAGCCTCGGCGGCACGGGCCCCAGCAGCTGCTCCGTCATGAGCATCACCCGGCGCTGTCACCCTGTCGGGAGGCCCCTCGGCCTCTGGTGCCTCATGCCTCCCTGCCCCGCCACTTGAGGAAGAGTCGCCTTGGCCGACTGGAAGGGTAGTCATCATCACTGGGTTCTCGTGAGGCCCCTGGAGGCTGGCGGGGCGCGGCCCCCATTCATCAAAGATAGGCATCTGCTTCACAAATTCGTCCCTGTTTTGGCAGAGGTACAGCAGGGCCCCTCCCCGCTGGATGCTGCCCGGATTGGGGTCACCAGTCAGGATCAAGAGCACTGTCCTCAGCACTTCAGGTGTCAGGTCCTCTTCCTGGAGCCTCATACGATCACCACGCCTGCTGAAGGCCCACATCCGGCGGGAGTGGCGTTGGAGAGGATTAATGCGGCGTAGCAGGAACTCCTTCACCACCTTGGGCGCTCTCACGCCGATCGACTTCAAGAACACGAAGTGGTGCCAGACAAAGGCGAGCCGGGGGCTCTCGAGCGTTTCCTGGCCCCAGCCCGAATTGGGGACAGCAGGCGAGGTTGGCTTCGACCGCAGGGGGCTGGGCACCCCAACATCCACATACAGCCACCGCTCGCGGAACCCAGCCGAAGGCGAACGGAGCCCAAAGTCGATCCCTAAGGCCGCTGTCTTAGACGCGGCGACGAAGCTCACGCACGCCGAGCATTGGGTAGGGTCGACAAGGCGCAGAGAGAAGAAGTGGCACAGCAAGGCAACCGAAGGAAGGATGCCCATCATTGCCTCGCAAACAAAAGCGAAGACCGAAAGAAGGGTGATGGATTCAGGACCCAGATGCATCATGTGGATCTGGTAGTGGGAAAGCACGGCCCTGAAGAAATAAGAAAAGGGGGGAACCAGACCCTCCCACAGGGCATCAGCAAAATAATGGACCTCGGTGATTATCCTATCAGTGGGGAAGTGAGACGTGGGCCAGGCCGTCGTCCTCCCGCACTCGTTGAAGATAGTAGCCAGAGCCGAGCTGACCTTGACCAGGCCCCCTCGGTTGAGTATGATCGACCGGCCGACGGCGGGGGCCACCTACGGCGGCAAGCGAGGTGGAGGCGTGGGTTTCTTTCCTCTTCCCTTCTTCGTCGGAGCCATGGCGATGGGAAGGGGAAGGGAAGGTTCGAGATTGGGTTGAAAACAAAAGCTGGAGTTCGAGCGGAGGGAGAACAGAGGGCGCTCGAACAAAAGAAAGGAAGCGGCTGTGTACAACTACGAGTCCTCCTAGCATGGCGCGGAATAAGGGGGCGTGGGGGAATAGTGCCGCCCACGTCCAATCAACCGCCACGTGGCGCCCAAGGCCGCAGGCTGTTAGGGCCCACGGCGCTTCACCCTTGTCCTTTCGCCTCCCTGTGCGGCCAAATCCGGGCGCGCCTTGGGCCCGGGGGCTACTGTCGGTGTTCTGGGAATGGGGGTTCCCAGACTTGCCTGCCTGCGGCCTGCGGCGTGGCTCAAAGGGGGCCCAGCACGGCCCATCTTCATCAACGCAGACCCAAGACCCTCGCGAGGGGCCAAGCCTCGCGGGGCGGACAACACGGAGCTTCCTCAGGCACGGCCTCGTCAGGCTGGCTCGCGAGGAGGCGGAGAGATCAAGGCGGGGTACCTCACGAGGTGCCCATGACGCAAGCCATGACGACCAAGGGCGCCAGGCGGGCCCCAGCCCGCGCAGTGTCCTCCTTTCCTCTTTAGTGCAACGGGAGCAAGCGCAGGCGGTAGTATCAAGCAAAGGCACCCATTTCGGTGCAACGAGACAAAGACCAGCTCCGCGACAAGGAGGAAGCCATTGTGGAGCCCAAGCCAGCGTCATCACCAGAGCGTTTGGCAGGCGAGGACCAAATTTAGTCAGGATAAGTGTACCAGATGTTCCCCTTCAAAATGGCCAATGGTTGCCGCCCTTCCCGCTCAATATTTGGGAAGAGGCCCAGGGCCTTTGCCTATAAATAGGACTAGCCACCCCCAGGGTAGAGGCGATTGGGAGGACGGATCGATTGGCAATCAGATCAGAGAGAGAGAGAGAGAGAGAGAGAGAGAGAGAGAGAGAGAGAGGGAGAGGGAGAGGGAGAGGGAGAGAGAGAAAGAGAGAGAGAGAGAGAGAGAGAGAGAGAGAGAGAGAAAGAGAGAGAGAGAGAGAAAGAGAGAGAGAGAGAGAGAAGGGCGACTGCACTCCTCCTAGCAGTTCATCGCCCCGGCCAAGAACAGACCCTCGCGAGGCTGTTCCTCTTTGTATTGTTCATCATCATCAGCCCAAGAGGCAATCCACCACACCACCACACTGGAGTAGGGTATTACACCACAACGGTGGCCCGAACCAGTATAAACCCTGTGTCTCTTGTGTTGTTCTTTCCCATAGTTTAGATCCTTGCGAGGCGGAGGGGTGTAGATAGGTAGAAGGCGTAATCTCCGCGTGCACCCCAGAGTTCGAACCTCAAGGGTCTGCCGGAACACGAAATCCGACATAGCCCATTTTGTCTCTCGGCCTGTTAACGGCCCGCACAATAGTTGGGCCTTTGACTTTAGGTCCACTAGGGGACCATGTTCCGCAGGGCATCATTTCAGCCCAACGCGTCGTTCGGCCTATTAAAAGCCTTGTTTGCAAATTGGGCCTCCTCTGGACCATAACACTTTCGGCCTCTTACTGGCCCGTAAAGTAAAAGGGCTGAGACAAAATTGACATGTATTTCGGCCTGCTAGAGGCCCGCGGGCCATTTCCATTTATACGTCCCTATCGAGCTTTTGGCCTGTTAACGGCCTGCTAAGAGTCGTTGTTACGGCGGGCCACATCATTTGGGATCCACTTAATATTATTTTGAATAGCCCAATTAAGGCCCGCTTTGACTACACATGTTTGTTCATTTGTATGGCGTCCAGGAAATGTTTGAGCGTGTTGGCCCCTGTTTCAACGATATAGCATATTCGAGAATTATCCTACTGTATGTCGTCGCCTCTAAAAACATACACTATACAATAAAAAGACTAAGGCGTAGAAACATAGAATAATCCTACACTATACAATAAAGAAATTACAGCCGAATATACCCACTGGGCATTATTTTTCGGCACCAGTGATAATAAAGCATACACAAACATCAAATTACATACACTGGACAAATAAAGCTCATACATCATGGACACGCATCAACAGAACTTACCATTTGAACTATAATCTCTTCAAAAATAGGATTGGCCGGATTCAGATATTACAAATTTCAATCTGCAAAATCTCCAATTCCTTTGTGGTTACCTCAGTGTCTCGTTTCAATTTTTTAATTCCTGCATCTAATACCTGCAAGTCCAGTCTCAACTTGTTGATTGTACGTTGAGAATCATGTACACGATGTCTTGCCACCTCTAGTTGATGCTCGAGAACCTCTAGTTGATACCGATCCATAATCATTCGGTAACAGACATGCCGCACTGGTCGCAGATCTTTATGTTGATGTCACTTCATCCTGAAATGTTTCTATAAGTACACATGACTAGGGAAAAAATATAGTTAGAACAGTGAAGCGAGCAAGACAGACTATTTTGTACATGGCAAAATAGGACTAACAATAATGTTACACGTCATGAAGCATAAGCAAGTGATATTTTAAAAATTATAAAAATGGTAGTCTGTGCAGCCCGCATATAGAAATCTCTCTTAGCTCACCAGAGGAGCATGATGTTGGGGCCAAATCCAAAACACAGACAAGTTACAAATTTAGATAGCAGTTGCAAGTAAGCAAGCAGTTGGCCATTCCGTAGATCAATTAAAGTCTTAGGGAGAATAATGAACAGCAGAGAGATTCATACAAACCTACTACAGCAAGCAAAACTATGCAATCATTAGCCTAGTATAAACTAGATTGTGAGCCTCATGCAGTAATAGTTGGTTAATAGACTTCAAAGCTTCAGGCACACTTCGCCAGAGTAAGTAAATGGTAAGGCCTTTAATTATGTTAACTAATAGTTATACAAGTACACAACATCAGGCATCATTCTTTGGGCATCTCATTAACTGAGGACAAATAAAGCAATTGAAAAGAGCAAATTAACTATGCCTGAAACAAACAAGGAATTGAACTGTTGAGTTGGATAAAGTGACTTACCTTAACTGGTTGAACAGGCTCAATACTGCTCCTACTTCTCTTGCAAGGCTCCTTCCTAATATCTTGTACTTGGAAATCCTCAATCTTATCTTCATTGCACCCCCTCTGAAAGGTGACACAAACTAGTTACTCATCTCCTTGGAAGATAAATATGCATACTTTCCAGTCTGTGAACAACACAAAAGGATGAGATTATAACAAAACAACACCACATAATGAAACATGCCACATATCTTGCACTTGCACACAATGAAATGAGCATTTACTATGTGTGCACTATGTAAAAACTAGGCATACCTTCGAACTGGATCTCCATGGTACTCTTGGAGAGTCTACTTTAGTGTACGGCCAAACCTGTATGTCACCATGAGTTAGACAAGCCCCCACTACAGCAGCCCTTAATGTTTAAATCGTTGACAAGCTTTGTTAGTGTTAGGTCAAGAACAACAAGTAATCAAAGTAAACAGTCCTAGTATGGATGGCTGATGCAAACAAGCAATTGAACAGATGTGTGAGCAAATCTTACACATCAAGAAAATAAGCAAAGAAGGAGGCTTAAAGACCATCACTTGATTGACCAGATTTAAGGGGCATTTAAACATCGTGTGCAACGTATGAACTAACATAAACATTGCATATTCCAGATTCTACAATGGAATGCACATGTATTAGGTTATGCCATGTATGACGATGCCTAAATGTACACTATAGCACGCAGGAGTGATTCATCATTGCACGCACAATTGAATTGCAGGTTAAGGGCCAGTTCTATTCCGCCTTTTCAGAGATTATTGTCAAAATAAGCCATAAAAGATGTAAATAAGTCATTTTTGAGTTATGGGCTTGGGCTTAACTTATTTCGCTTTGGAGGGAGGTGTTTTGGGTAGAAGCTCACAAAAAATTGAAGGGAAGGGGAATAGTGAAATGACTCTGTTGTCTGCCTATATTAAATCAAAATGCAACTGCTCATTCCTGCATCACACCTGCCCCTCGGTAAAAACAAACACGCAAGCGTCCATTGCCCTGCCCGCTTGCATCTCCTCTCACCTTTCCCTCTACCTCGATCCCCTGTTTGCAGCGCTAGGGTTCCTCCAGTGAGCCGTCGCCCCTGGTCCCATATGGCCTGGTCCTCGATGATGCTCTGTCCAGCTAGGCTACATATGGCCGGTGGGTAGTGCCAAATCTCCCCGGTTGCTCCTTCTTCTGGCATGGCCCCTCATTCTCATGGTCTCCAGTAGCTGCTCCACTATGGTTCGTCCAACGCACTACTTCGGCGGGCGCCACACAACTACGGCTGATGCCACACTGTGGCAGAAGGCACCTTATTCCCCCTCCCCTCCTCCCAGGTTGTGGCCTTGAGGTGCTGTTGAAGGATGAGCTCATCCAACAAGGTGAGGATCTCCTCTGATTTTTATACAAATTTTCATTCTGATCCACTATGCGATGAATTGCTATGAGCTGCTTCTGCTGCTGCTATATGATGCATTGCTATGAGCTGCTCCTGCTGGTGCTATATGATGAATTGCTGTGATTTGCTGCTGCTATATGATGAATTGCTATGAGCTATTGCTATATGATGAGTTGCTATAAGCTACTCCTGATGCTGCTATATGATGAATTGTTATGAGCTGCTCATGCTGCTGCTATATGATGAATTGCTATGAGCTGCTCCTCCTGCTGCTATATGATGAATTGCTATGAGCTGCTGCTGGTATATGATGAATTGCACACTGCTACTGCTACTATATGATGAGTTGCTATGAGCTGCTGCTGCTATATGATGCTTTCAGGTGGTGCTGCTATATGATAATAACCAGCCACTTGGACCATCGAATTTCAATAAATAATTGTTCTTCATTTAAATGTGGGTCATGCGTTCTTTGTTTAAATTAGGCAATGGGATCTCTATGGAAGACATTGACCAAAGTAGATTGTGCCAAGTAGATGGTATCTTTGTATTTGCATTTTGAACAAATAGTGATGGTCTGTTTTCCTATCATATTAATTACTGCACTGGTTTCAATTTGTGATGTTTGCAAGTAAAATTAATTTTCATATGGGCCGCAAAATGACAAAATATAATGCAATCTAGACTTTTCACTGATCATACCAAAGAAAAGCTGAAAAGGAAGGCAATGAAAAGAACTGGTTGGCTTATTACCTGGAGCTTATATTCACAGGTGCTTATTTTCTTAGGATAACTTGTCTAACTATCCCTAAGAAATTTGGCCAATAGAACCGACATACAAATAATATGTCACGATGATTGCAATGGAGGAGTGACCCACCATAGCACACTGTATAGGCTCACCGTTGCCTCTCCTTTTTTGCGATGTTCCATGAAATTGCCACATACATCTTGTACTTTTTCATTGTGTAACCCTATCTGCAAGTTGACACGGCTAATTTTAGACATATCTACATGATAATACATTGCATATCCCTTGCGCATATTTAAACCACCAATTAACGATTGTGTGCATAGCATAAACTAGCCATGACTCTGTGTGCTAGACTAGCAGGCACTCTAAGGGAGCCTAATGTAGTGCACTGGAATTCCTACAAGCCACCTACGATTTTGTGTAATGTACTACCTCTGTTCCTAAATATATGTCTCTATAGAGATTCTAGTATAGACCACATATAGATGTATATAGATGCATTTTCGAGTGTAGATTCACTCATTTTCCTCTATATGTAGCCTATAGTGGAATATCTAGAAAGACTTATATTTAGGAATGGAGGTACGAGGTAGTATCATGTACGAAATCTACATATCTAATTTAGCAGCCAGTAGTAGAAATCATTGTCTGCACAAAGGGATTACTGGTCGGAAATCCTAGCAAAGCACGCTGGCAGGCACACAACAATACAAGAGAGAGAGACGCACTTACAAGATCACAACAATGCCTCAGTCCAGGATCTTGGTTGGCCAAGCTGTTAGATCCAGAAGAAACGTCGTCCTTGTAGTTTTTGCCAGCTGCATAACATGTACCAGCGACCTATTAGTATATTTGAAGTACATCGGGCAGGTGACGCTGGACGGGTTTAAAGGTGACAAGTACCTAGGCTGTGGCCGGTGCTTGGCATCTTGCGAGACAGTAGGAATCAGGTTAGAAACGTCAAGAGTGATGATGCTGCGCCGGCAGCCGGGGTCCGGTAAGGTGATCTAGAACCGTCGAGTAGGGTGTTTGTGGAGCGGCTTCGGTAGGGTGGACTACGGTGTGGGCGAAGCGGATCTGTGGTTGTGGACGAGGGCATCGGTGAAGCTGCTCCGATGGTTGGGTTCAGGATGGTGTCGACGATGCGGATCTGCGGTCGTGGATGGGGCGTCATAAGCTACTCTAGTAGGTTGGATGAGGGTGCGACGAAGTGGATCTGAGGTTGTGGACTTGTGAGTTGGCAAAGCGTCCCCGGTAGGGTTGATAATGCTATAGGCGAGGCTACTCCGGTAGGGTTGACGATGGTGTCGGTGATGCAGCTCCGGTAGGGCCGCGGAAGGTGTCGGCGAAGAGGATCAGAGGCCGTCGACAGGGGCGTCGGTGCGGCGGCTCCGGGGGGTGTGGACGAAGCGTCTCCGGTGGGAAGTATGAAGGAGCTGCTGCAGATACGCTGCGATTGACGAGAGTACCGGTGAAGCAGATCCGGCGCTGTGGACAAGGTCGGCACTGAATGGGTTGTGGTACAGTGGTGGATGAGTAGTCTACTTGTTTCTAGGGGAGGTGCGAGGGGTAGATGCGGTCGCGGAAGCAGATCCGGCGAGGTGGACGCCGCTGGCAGTGAATGGGCTCTGGTACGCCAGTGGATGAGCAGTCTAGGGTTTCGAGATGGGACGGGTAGAAAGGCCGATGAAGTACGGACGACGTGATGTAAGTTGCTCTGGTGATGTGGAGTTAGTTGTTTTTTGGGAGGGGGCGAGGAAATGGGGGTGTCGTGTGGTGGGGGAATCGGAAGTTACCAAAGCAGCCCCAACCTATTATATAGATGAGGGCAGTATTGTAATTGTTGTTCTCCATGCACCAATGACAAAAGGAGAATTTCGCACGCTAAAGACTAGGTGGCAGAAATTTTAGAAGGAGGCGAGAGATTTTGCCGCCCGCGGGATCGTTCGTATCCAGTTTCAACTAATTTTGGACCGTGCTAGCGGGAAGGTCATGCGAGACTGTGTACACGGGGCACGTGTCAGCAGTTAATAACTAGTGTGAAGTCAACCCCAGAAAAAAGACAATAACTCGAGATGATGCACCGATAACTTGGATGTTCACACGGGCGCGGCCAATCGTACGGGTGTAGAGGCGCGTTCACAAAAAAGTGATCAAACGCTCAGCCTATGTATTTCTCATGTAAATAGATAATTTAGTGCCATTGGTTATTTACTTTAAACATAACGCGTTGACGTGTTAGTGTAGAGGCGCACAAAAAGAAATTAATATTGTAGTCCCACAAAAGAAATGGATATTGTAGTCCGCTACTTACAAGTGTTACCTCATATGATTATATAGCCTCCATTTCATAAATTGCGTACCCGTTGAATTCATATATGAATATTACATATATTACTTCATAATAGAACATTAAATCATCCAAGACTAATTAACTTGAATGCAAGACTAACAATGGTGCATGTACATGATAGCTACATTGGTTGTTTGAAGAAACATCACTATAACTTTGGCATGCACAATTGAAAAGGTTTATTTAGATAGAAAAAAATGTGACATGTGAGTGTCCAATCTTTATAGCATTGAATCGATATTGTACCTTTGGCAACGATACAACGTAGATATTGATTTATGTTCAAGCGATGCACATCCACGATCGCTAGATAGTGATACGTGAATGAATTGTGCAATCTCTCTCACACGCATATATATATATCTCATTTCCCCATGGGCATCGGAATCACACACGCGCACTTCTTGTATTTCTCTCCCTCCGTCAAGGTTAGAATTCGTCTTTCTACCCCGTCCTACAAGTCTCTCACATAGAAACACACATGCTCTCTCTGTCGAACACGTCCACCCCATTAATTCCGCCCACCCACATCCACTAATGTCTCAAAGTATAATTATGTCTATCACACATATGCCTAAGGTTAACTCGAGTTCCGTAACCAAATGAATACATCCAATGCGATTCCAGTAGAGCACCTTTTGTTTTGAGATTTTGCTCTCTCTCTCTCTCTCTCTCACACACACACACACACGCGCGCGCGCGCGCATAAACATTGCTTCTCTCTTCATTTTTTCTGGCACTTGCATGCACACTGTTTGTTTATCTCCGTGATGCTTTAAGTATGCCTCGCACACATGCTATCTACCTATCCCTTAATATAGATATGTCTCACACAAACTCATTGTCCCTACTAGCAAGATGCCCATGCGTTGCACGGAACATCAAGATGCATTTGTACGAGTAGTTTATCTTGTGGGAGAAAAGGATGAACGAGGGAAGGCCTTATTTGCAAATGTGGAGAGGGGTGTGGGTATCTTTTTGCAAAATTGCCATAGTTTCCTTCCTATCCGTCGGATATAAATTGGATGGCCTATATTGCAGGATGGCAGGCACACCATCATCACCAACTCTGTTTTTTATAAGAGTAGAGATATGTAAGTGTCACTGCCCCCCCCCCCACACCCTCACACACACACTTCCCGACACCGAAGGAGTAGGGTGACACCTCGATCTTGATACTAATCTATCAACTCGCTTCTCTCTCAAACACACCCACCCACACACTACCCGACACTGAAGGAGTAGGGTGGCACCTCGATCTTGATAGTAATCTATCTACTGCTTCTCTCTCAAACACACACACACATACACACACACTCGCTAGTTGTGCCTCTGTGCCTACCGCGCACACTCTCTATACGCCTTTCTCTCCCTCCCCCCTCCCCACCCCCCACCCCAACAATGACATTAGAAGGGTCACAACTCGATCTGATCTTAATCTTTCAATTGGTTTCTCTCTCAAACATTGTGTTTTTGTGCCTCGCACAGACACACTCGATACGTCTTTCTCTCCGCAGCCCCCTCGATATGTAGACTTCTTGTGCGCGCACATCTGTAGTGATGATGATGCTGAACCCAGTGTGCCTTGTTTTTACCGGCCTCATGTGATAGTTTTCACCCTGTTTTCTGTTAATTAACAAGGCAACCTTTTCTTTGTTACTACTAGTGAATCTGAAATGATTCGGGGCAGACATAAAATATAACACTTCAACCCAATTATCGCAGTAACTATTTTAAAATAAACTAGCTAGATGCCCGTGCGTTGCACGGAACATCAAGATGCATTTGTATGAGTAATTTATCTTGCGGGAGAAAAGGATGAATGAGAGAAGGCCTTATTGGCAAACGTCGAGAGGGGTGTGGGTCTCTTTTTGCAAAATTGTCATAGTTACCTTCCTATTCGTTAGATATAAATCTGACATCCTATATTGCAGGGCACGCACACCATCATCACCAACTCTGTTTTCTACTCCCTCCATTCCTAAATATTTGTCTTTTTAGAGATTTCAACAAGTGACTACATACAAAGCAAAATGAGTGAATCTACACTCTAAAATATGTCTACATACACATACATATGTGGTAGTCCATTTGAAATCTGAAAAAGACAAATATTTAGGAACGGAGGGAGTATAAGAGTAGACATGGAGATATATCTCCAGCATGGTCAAAAACAAAAATGTGTTGGACTGGTTAGCGTTGGATGCTCGCAACGCGATGGCCTGAGTTCGAATTCTGTCTTTAACTTTAGATTTTTATATTATATACTACTTATTTAATATATACTTCTTTCGCTACTGTACTGATAGTGGAACCCACAGAGTACTTGGAATACAAGATTAAGGATGGGCTTGTTTCTTTTTAATTTTTGTACTAAGCTGTAGCCACCCTGTAAGTCACATGTACACTGTACATGCAATTAACTTTTTATAGAGGGAGAATCATACATGCAATTAACTCAAATGGATTGGATGTGACTCTGTTATTTCCAGCATAAGAGCACCTCCAACGGCAACCAGCAAATTTCCTCCCACTTGCTTCCACGGAGTACGACATCAAACGCCAGCGGCATACATTTTCACAACTCTAACCAACCAGATGAAATTCGTGCAAACACGGACTGATTTCATATAAGCATGAAGGATTTCGTATAAAAAAGTCGGATCTTCATATAAACATGATGGATTTCATTACATTTACATGAACTAAGCGGTGCTAATCCGGCTCTCTTGGTATAATTAATACTCCCTCCGTCCGGAAATACTTGTCCTAGAAATGGATGTATCTAGACTTATTTTAGTTATAGATGCATCCAATTTATCCATTCTTAGAAAAATATTTCCCACCGGCCGGAGAGGGAGTACCTAATCTAAATGGCCGCCACGGATCCCTTTGTCTTCCTCATGTCCAGCAGACACTTGCGGGGTCGACGAAGGTCCTCAAAAGAGACGAAGCAGCAAAGAAACCACCTGAATGCGCAGTCGTCGCCTAGGCGGTGGCCTTCATGGGACCCAAGTGGCGGCGGCCTCCCGTGTTCTACTTCTCCTGATGATGGTGGCGGACACGGAGAAGCTGGCCACCGACTCGTCCCTCTCCACGCACCCGGCTTTTGTCTCTACCTGCATGGCGTGCCCGCAGGCACGGGAGGCGTGCCCACACACACAAGAGGCACGACCACCATAGACACTGGAGGCGCGGTACGACGTGGCAGCGACGATGCCCGTACCGGCATGCTCGACAATGTGCCGGCATGGAGCAAGTCACCACTCCTCATCAAGTTGAACTGGAGCGACGAGTTGCTGAACCATGCACCAGCTTGGGGCGGCAACTGGCTCCGTCAGGCCAAGCAAGGTTGGTGAAGCACCGAGCGGCCTCGCCCATATCCGGAGGGATCAGCGGGCCACCTAGCCGGATAGTATGCCAAAGAATGGCTCCTCGGAAGCCATCGGAAGAGTGGAGAAAATGGTGAAGGAGGAGATGGGGAGCGGCGAAGGGGTGCGATTCTTGCCTGCTGTCTGTCTGGCCTCATTTAAACACAGGGCGGACGGTAGGAGCTTGGCCTGTGTCTGGCCTTGTTTAAACTCAGGGCAGACGGGAGGAGCTCGACCGGCGTTGCGTTTAATTCCGGCCCGCTCATGAACGGAACTGTGGCCGAAGCAGGTTTCTCGGATTGCATGTGGGTTTAATGGAGGGGTTTGATGGAGGCGAGGAGGCATGTTCAGCCGGGCGTGCAGCGGGCGGCGCAGTACTATTCAATTTGACAGCGGGCGGCGCAGTTCCCGATACGGCTTTAATGCAGACGAGGGAGGGGGTAGCGGTTCCCGAAATGTTGAAAGGCAAATGAATCATCCTCCTTCAATTAACATCGTGAATGCATGAGGGAAGTAATGGTAGGAGAACTGGGAAAAGAGGCTGCACGATGTGAATGCAACACAGTTTGCACTGATATAAAGGCGCCCCTCCATTCCAATGCATCTACCACATCGTACGCACCTAAGCATTTGCCTAAGCACCTACACTAAGTGCAAAAGTGCTCACTCTAGACCCATGGCGGTGATGCGCGAGCGGCCACCGGCTGTGCTAGATGGTCCATGACGCCGGCCTACGGCATGGTGCCGAGGATCGTCTCCAGACGGTGTTGGCGACCGGCTGATGGATAGCCGCCATCGACGCCAACTACGACTCTCAGTTGGACCAGATGACCTTTGCCACCACCAACAAGTTCACCGTCCTCAAGAAGCTTGGGGACAACATCGCCGTACTCCTCCAGCCTGCGCGCCCGGGCTCCTCATTGCCTGTCACTTTAATCGGCCTCCATGGTCAGAACCTCTTTCAAGCACTGGTGGCCCTCGAATGCCCGCCGACGTCACGAAGAATGTCCACCTGGAGGTCGCGCTCGCTGTGAGGCGCCACGCCCTGCAAGAATTCGTTGACCTACACATCCACGTGTACGAGCAAATTGTGTACATAGGTATCCACATGGCCAGTGAGGACACTCCGATGTTGGCCTTCCTCAACCGGCTGCAAGCCTAGGATGCCTTTGCTGAGAAGCACCTTGACCTCGCCACAAAATCTGCCGCCCCTTAGCCGCCGGTTGGTGTCCCGACGCACTAAGTTGAGGAGGAGGAGGTCTTATGTTGATGGATGCATCTTTCTTCTTGCCTCCTGTATCACCACTATGATCGCGTCATCGTGGCCTTAATTATTATTGTGCTATTGCATTCTCGTTCCAGTCAATACCGACATGTGCAATCCTTTTGCTTAATTATATGCATCAGTGTAACTAGTACTCCATCTGCCAATTTATAATTTATGCTTACCTTTTCCATCAACTTCGTGCAACGCACGGGCATCTTGCTAGAAACACTAGAACATGTCGGACCGCATGTGACCAAACCGACGATGCACCAACCTAGCTACTATGTACCCTGCTTATCTGGCGGAAATAGCCCTGCCCTATCGTTTCCAATTGTTATTTCTATCTATCGATCGTGCCAAGGAGCAGAACCAAATGTTACAATTTATACATGTTTCTCTACTCCTACTCCTATAAAAGACTCAGTTGGTGATGGTGGTGTGTCTGCCATCCGTTGTTTCTGACCATTAGATCTGCATCAGCTGTGAGGTAAGTTGTGGCATTTTTGCAACAATAGCCCACTTTAGTGCTCCAATTTGCAGAAAACCCCTTATTATCTTGAAAGCAACCACATCCCTCCCTCACCTCATCAAAACAGCCTAAGAAATATATTTCGAGTGAAAAGTAATATATTTTTAGTGGTATATATGTATATCAAAACAAGAGTGATTTCTTTCAAGTTTGTGAACAAGTACTACTATTCTACTACTTTGGATCCGTCGCAACGCATGGGCACATTGCTAGTAAAAGGAAAAGGACTGTCGCGTTCGCATCGCACCGCCACACGCCCAGGAATCAGGAGTACTCCACAGCCCATCCAGCACGCCACATAGCTAGGGAAGGCGTGTTGCCTAGCACTTTCACTTTCATGTGGGACCGCCATTGAGCAAACCGACTATTGGCAAACCGCACCCCACCCGCCGTCGGGTTGGAAAACAGAAACGATGGGAAGATCTAGCTGTATGTCGGAGATATGGGCCACGGGTAGGCTAACCTAAGCCTAGAACCTTTCAAGACATCGGGGCAGGCCGCGCCCCTCGAAGATGCCACGACAAAGAGCCGCCTTCTAGAAGCCGGCCGGAAGAGTGATCGACTGCCCCCTTGCCGCCGAGTCCTGGAGGGGAGTTCAAGACATGCCGACTCCAATCTGGCGGCTTCCAGAGAAGCCGGCCGCCAGGAGTCGGCCCCCAGCACCAGCGAATACCCGCGCCCTCCTCAAGAGGGGCGGGGAGTGGCTACAGTGAAGCCCACCCCCTCCCCTTTCCAAGGGCGGACGTAGCCACAGTGCGCCGTACCCACAAATATCTCCATCCGGCGCGACACTGTTGCCATGCCGGCCCTGACATCAGCACCAATGGGCAAAGCCCTGCACCCACGACGGCCTATCTGTACGACCCAGGGATGACGGGTCCCACCAGTCAGCGGGAGTCCAGAAGACGGCAAGAGCGCCACCAGTCGGACCGGTTGGGAGTCGGCCCCCGGGAGTCGGCCAGCCTCTCCCACGGGCCCCACGCACCATTAACCAGACGAGATGGGGAGTGGCAACAGTGATCGCCCGCCAGGCGGCGATGCTGTTGCCACGACTCCATGACCAAGCATGCGTCATTACAAGCACGGCTACAGTAATCAGCATCCGGCAAGACCCGCCTGCGGCGGAAAAGGCCTGTCGGCTCCGTACCGGACCAGTCGGCGGGGCCCACCAGTCGGCAGGCCCCAGCAGTCGGCGGAGAAGACGGCGACCAGAGAGACTGACGGCTGGGCCATGCGCCAGGCCGGATTACCATTGTACCCCTGGGGGGTAGGCCTATATAAACCCCCAGGGCACCCATGCAAGGGGTTCGAATGCATTAGCACTAGATCAGATCATATAGGAAGGAGAGAGCTACTCTTGCCTTCTCCTACCTCCAGGAAACAGCTCGAGGAGCAACCTTGTACTCATTTTGCCATAGTGACCATGCGAAGACCTCGTAGAGCAGCAGTAGGGGTGTTATCTCCACGAAGAGCCCTGAAGCTGGGTAAGATTCGCCGGCGTGCATGCCTTCGCCTTATCCCGTTTCCAGGCACCGGCGACGTTCTACTCGCTCCCACCATGATAAGCCATCCTTTGGCATATGTCGCACCCAACCCCCGACATTTGGCGCCCACCGTGGGGCGAGGTGCACCATCGTCCGAAGATCTGCTCTAGACGGGAACCCTTTTCCTTCCTCGCGAGCGCACCCAGCCCGGCACGCCAGACGGAGTCTGTGCCGACGAGCTGCATGGCGCTGAGATCGCCTGCGCGGCCAGCTGCCTCGCCGATTTTGTCGACGAGGTTCGCCTCTCCGACGAGCCCGCATCCGACGCAGGCACGGGCGGCCTCGAGAGCCTCCTCGCGGGCCTCCTTGACCAACTCCACGTCGTCGGCGAGCCTGACATGGACTTGGAGTTTGTAGGCTCCATCGACCCGATGTTGGTCGATTCCGACACCGCGTCGCTCGACGCATTCCCCACCAACGTGGTGGTCTACGACGAGCCACTCCCTCGCGCGGAGAGCGACAGAAGCACCGTCAGAGAGGTGCTCCTCATCGGTCATGGCGAGCATTACGGCGGAGGAGCTCATGACCCACTCAACGCGGCGCTACAAGACCTGACCGCGCCCATTCTCGAAGACGCTGACACCGAGACGCTGGAGGCCCGCCGCCTCCAGCTCGTCGAAGGCGCGGAGAAGCTGGCTAGCATGAGACGCCTGTCAGAGGCCTAACAACGCAAGATGGATCACGTTGTGGGTGGCTCGCCGACTTTGACTGGGCCTAGCCGCCTTGGCGCGGTCCAGCAGCGCGGCGTTGCCATCGCCAATCTATTCGGGGCAAATCGCCCTGTATACGCCACGCCTGCGGAGAACATCCGGGCTGCCCAGGCGGCGGCGGACGAGCTGGACAACTTCGAGGGCGAAGAGCGTCGCCTGATGATGGAGCGAGTCCAGCGGCTCCTCGACGCGGTTGCCATGCAGAATGAAGCCGGCTGCCGCACAGAGGCACCACAGCGGCAGAATGACGACCTACCTCCCCGTCGAGACCAAGGCGCGACCTGCAAGGAGCAGTAGTAGAGAAAACTTGTTCCAAAGATACCATATTTTCCAATAAAATTCTTGTGATATCATTAGTTTTTACACATGGGATTACTCCTGCAAGGGTCAATCACAACAGGTGTTTTGTAAAACAATGCATCTTGATGTTCTCTGCAATGCATGGGCATCTTGCTAGTTATAGAAGAAGCCCACACGGGCATCTTGCGGCAAGGTGTGCCACCGACCCAAACTCAATTTTTTTTCAGACGCTTAGGTGCACCGGATGTCGTGCCACACTACAAAATGTAAAAAAACAGCTCCAATTTTTTTAAAATCTGTTATCTTCAAACCAGCCACACCCGTCCCTCACCTCGTCAAAACAGCCCGAGGAATATATTTTGAGTGAAGCATGATTTACTTTTACTGATATATGTATATCAAAACTAGAGTGTTTATATTTCAAGCCCGTGAACAAGTATTATTCTACTACTTTGGATCCATTGCAACACACGGGCAGCACATTGGTAGTAGTTGTCTCTATCTCTATCTCTACTCTACTCTTATAAAAACAGAGTTGTTGATGATGGTGTGCCTGCCATCCTGCAATATAGGTCGTCCAATTTATATCTAACGGATAGGAAGAAAGCTATGGCAATTTTGCAAAAAGATACCTATACCCCTCTTCACATTTACAAATAAGGCTTTCCCTCGTTCATCCTTTTCTCTCACGAGATAAACTACTCATAAAAAAGCATCTTGATGTTCCGTGCAACGCACGAGGACGTTTCCTTGGGGGTCTCTCCAGCGCGGCGTGGCCGTAGTTGCAAGTTCACGCCCCTTGAGATGCCGACGTTGAGAGGCACTCGGATTTTGTCCGATGAGCAGGTAAGATGAGTTTGATCACGTAGTAAATGCATTCTAAAGACTAGATGTTGGTACCCTCCCATACATATGCAAGACAATATCCACTCGCACCGAGCCTAAACTGTGAAACAGTGGGCAAGGGGAGAATTAGGAAATGGACAACATTTACAACGGTGACACCGTTCCCGTAGAAACTTTGTCCAACATTGGGATCAGCCATGCAACGAGCCACCACCGGAATTGGTACGATGGAACCACTATGAGATTGAAGAAGATAGCACAAACCTTGCACATGGCGGCCAAAGGTGGACCATGCTGTCTGTGGCTGATTCGTTGTCGTACGAGTACGAAGACGTTGTGCTCCTTTCTAACTGCATCTTTGTGGTGACAAACCAGGGGATTGTTTCGTATGGGACACATCCTACGGTATACTCCCACTCTCCCAGCTTTTTCATTATATAAGTTTCAAATTCAAATTTAGAGCTCCCCATCACATGTTGAGATTACAATGTCCATTAAATCGTTGCGTGCATGTATAGTAAAAGAATCAAATCTCGAGTTTGGCATGAGTTCGTGCAGCGATAGCACCACAAGGCCTGGCGCAGGAGTTACATTTCCCTCTCGGGGCCCTCAGGACTCAGCTTCAATGCCTTACTACACCTGCCTTTGAGTCAATAACATGTGGACCCGATAGGTGGCTGGTCCACATGTAATGCTCCCGAAGGCAGAGGGGCAGTGGGGCCGAGAGGGGTGAGCCGCAGGTCAGGGACGTGTGGTGTCATGGGTTCGAGCGACGTTGTGGGAATCGTGCGTGGCTATGGTAGAAACCTGATGCTCGCCGCATTTCGGCATCGAGGGCATCCGCTCGTACGTCAAGGGATAATTCTCCCATCCAGGCGACCTTAATGCCAGCGTCTCGTCACCCTTATGAATATTTGTTCCGAGCATAAAATTTGCTACATCGAATAGGGATGGTCTCGGTTTATCACAATCTTCTACAGGAATTTTTATTTTGGTTTGTACGTCAGCGATGCTTTTCAAATCAAGGTTGTATGGCTCCAACTTCTGTTTGTCCCCTGTGATGGCTGCCCCACAGAAGTATATGTCCTCCCAAGACAAGATATTGTGAAGCTCGCCTGGAATGGAGGGCGCGTGTATGATGTGGTACACCAAAACATCAACTTCGAGGCACAACTGAAGGACGGCGGCGCGTTGGATCTTCCCAGTGGCACGCTCCGTGTACTCGGCGTCAAGACCGATGACCTTTGTCGGTGTCAAAACAGGCGGATCTCGGGTAGGGGGTCCCGAACTGTGCGTCTAGGCGGATGGTAACAGGAGACAAGGGACACGATGTTTTTACCCAGGTTCGGTGTAATGCCCTCGATGCGGCTATATCTCCCACGTGTCGAAGCATGACTTAGAGGCATAACCGCATTGAGAGCAATGTCGCAAGTGAGGTAATCTTCACACAACCCATGTAATACATAAGGGAAAGAGATACATAGTTGGCTTACAGTCGCCACTTCACACAATACATAAATAACATCCATCATCCAGATTACACTCAAGGTCCCACTATGGAACCAAAATGAAAGAAGACTACCCCAAAAGCTACACAGATCCTCGATCGTCCCAACTGGGCTCCACTACTGATCATCAGGAAAAGACACATAGTAACGACCACGTTCCTCGTCGAACTCCCACGTGAGATCGGTTGCGTCATCTGCACTGGCGTCGTTGGCACCTGCAACTGTTTTGGTAGAAACTGTGAGTCACGGGGACTCAGCAATCTCACACCCGCGAGATCAAGACTATTTAAGATTAAAGGTAGGATAGAGTTGTGAGGTGGAGCTGCGACAAGCGACTAGCATATATGGTGGCTACATTCGCAAAAGAGAGCGAGAAGAGAAGCAAAGCACGGTCGTGAAGCTAGAAGTGATCAATAAGTGATCCTAGAACAACCTACGTCAGACATAACTCCAACACCGTGTTCACTTCCCGGACTCCGCCGAGAAGAGACCATCACGGTTACACACGCGGTTGATGTGTTTTAATTAAGGTCAACTTCGGGTTTTCTACAACCGGACATTAACAAATTTCCATCTGCCTCATAACCGCGGGCACGGCTTTCGAAAGATAAAACCCTGCAGGGGTGTCCCAACTTAGCCCATTATAAGCTCTCACGGTCAACGAAGGATATTCCTTCTACCGGGAAGACCCGATCAGTCTCGGAATCCCGGACTACAAGACATTTCGACAATAATAAAACAAGACCAGCAAAGCCGCCCGATTGTGCCGACAAATCCTGATAGGAGCTGCACATATCTCGGTCTCAGGGCACATTCGGATGAGACATCCTACGAGTAAAACCAAGCCCCAAGTTTCCCCGAGGTGGCCCCGCAGTCTACTCGGTTTGACTCGGAGGAGCACTGGCCCGGGGGGGTTAAATAAAGATGACCCTCGGGCTTGCGAAAACCCGGGGGAAAAAGGCTTAGGTGGCAAATGGTAAAACCAAAGTTGGGCCTTGCTGGAGGAGTCTTATTCAAATCGAACTGTCAAGGGGGTCCCATAAATCACCCAACCGTGTAAGGAACGCAAAATCAAGGAACATAACACCGGTATGACGGAAACTAGGGTGGCAAGAGTGGAACAAATCACCAGGCATAAGGCCGAGCCTTCCACACTTTACCAAGTATATAGATGCATTAATTAAATAAGAGATATTGTGATATCCCAAGATAATCATGTTCCAACATGGAACAAACTTCATCTTCACCTGCAACTAGCAACGCTATAAGAGGGGCTGAGCAAAGCGGTAACATAGCCAATCAACGGTTTGCTAGGACTTGGTTAGAGGTTTGGCATGGCAATATGGGTGGCATGATATAGAAAGTGGTAGGTATCGCAGCATAGGCATAGCAAAAGAGCGAGCATCTAGCAAGCAAAGATAGAAGTGATTTCGAGGGTATGGTCATCTTGCCTGCAAGGTTCTCAAGGTTGTCGAAGGCTTGATCCTCATAAGTGTTCTCAACAGGTTCCTCGTTCACGTACTCGTCTCCCAGCTCTACCCAAGGCAAGAACACAAGCAAAGGGGACAAACATCAATCACGATGCAATGCGCAAGCAACATGATGCAAAACATGGCATGATATGCGAGAGGTGGTATGCAATGCATATGCGTGCTCCGGAAGGAAAAAGATGAACAAGGCATAATCTTAGCAAACCAAGTATGCCACTGGAAAGGTGAGGTGATTTCGGTTGAAATCGATATAAAGATCACCGGAATCGGATGCACGGTTTGCAAATGACAAGCAAAACAAGAATGACATATTTCTGCGTTTAACAGCATGATGCCACATAGCATGCAACAAGAAATTAAGCTACTGCATCCAAACCTATCAGCAAAGCATATGGCAGTGAACTACTCAAGATGCTTGACAAAATATGAACACTGAGCTATGGCTGAATAGCAACACAACAGGTTCAAACAAGCATGGCAAAAGCGCAAAACATATCAGCTTCAGAGACTTGGTGAAAATACTATCATGCCAGAAATTAACATCAGGATGACATGTTTAGAGCAAGGAAACAACATGCTACAGGAAATGACATAGCAAAATATGGCACGGCATGAATCTACTCAGAGCATAGAACAAAAGTCCCTTACTGACCAAGAGCCAAAAAGGATCAAAAAATATAATAGCACCCATGTCAATTAAGCAAGTTTCGTTACAGGTTTCAGACTTGGCAGAAAACTGGACATGTCAAAAACAGATAACAAGTAGGCATGTTTACGAGCTCGATGCACTCACTACAGAGCTTTTCATGATAAACTAAGCATACACCCATCAAGAAGACATGACATAAAATCTATACATGGCAGGAACAACATCATAGCATGTAAGGATCAACTACAACAAGCTTGGCAAAATCGAATAACATGTAAACAATCTGCCAGGAAACATTTTATAGCAAAAGTAGAGCTCGATTGACTCAAGCTATGGCAATCCATAATTACAAACAAAGGCATGGATGGATAGAGAACATCCATATGTTCAAAACACCCTTAGTGATCATGCTCAAAATAGGCATAGATCTCTCTGAAACAACATGAACACATGGCATAAAAATAACAGCAGGGAATGACTTAGTGAAATTACCAAGTCTCTGAAATCAGCAACAATATGATTCCTAGTTTGCAAGCTTGTGCTAGTCACCACATATATCACAAAAATACATGGCATACACACCTGGAAATATAGCATGGCATATTACAAAACACATGTAGGACTCAAGTTCATAGGATGCACACATCAATCATGGAAAAAATGACAAAAGTGCATCTACTGAAACAGATCTGGAACTAACATCACATAGCCCTCTTCTAACAGCATTTCGGGCATCAATATGAGCTCAAATGAAAATGATGCGATGAGAAGAAATGATGTACTCATCGAGGCGAACAATTCGATATGCTATATGTCCAAAACGGAGCTACGGATCCGGAGATATGGCAGGTCAAAGTATGCACAAAAATTAGGGTTCGGAGGGGAAAAGTCAACCGTCGGGATCCCAGATCCAGATCTGGCGCGGATGTCGAGGTTCGCCGGAAACACTGTTCACGCCGGAGTAGCAGGGGAGGGGCGAGGGGCGGCGGATTTGGCCGGCCCGGCCCCGGATCCGGCCGGAGGAGGAGCCGGCGAGGCGGGGAGGCGGCGACGGCGGACGAAGGCGGCGGCGAGGCGCGCTGGGGCGTGGGAGAGCGGTGCGGCGGACGGAGGCGGAGGCGGCCGGGCGGCGGAGGTCGGCGGGGGCGGTGGAGCCGAGGCGGGGCTAGCGCGGCGGCGCGGAGGCGCGGGGAGCGGGCGACGGAGGCGCGGCGCGGCTGGGCCGCGGGGGCCCCGCGCGGGCCTGGCGGGCCGGCGGCGGCGCGCGGTGGCCGGGGCCACGTGGCCGTGCGGGAGTGGCTACGGGCGGTGGCGCGATTAGTCCGGCGCGGACCGAACGTGTCCGGCGCGCGGAGGGGAGCGGGGAGCTAGGGTTTGCCCGAAATTTCGGAGGGGGAGGTGTATTTATAGGTAGGAGGGGCTAGGAGGCTCCAAATTGAGCACGGTTTGCGGCCACACGATCGTGATCGAACGGCGATGGACATGGGAGTGACTTAGATGGGTTATTGGGCTGAATTTGAGGGGTTTTGGGCTGCAACCCAAAAGAGGCTTTCACGAGTACCCGGTTAACCGTTGGAGTATCAAACAACCTTCGAATGACCCGAAACTTGACAGGCGGTCTACCGGTGCTACACCAAGGCCGCTTGACAAACCTCGGTCCATTCCGAGACCGCTTAACACCCGCACATGAAAATAGGTAAAAGGGGGCGCCGGAGGACGTAGGAGTGCCGGATTGCAAAACGGACAACGGGGAAAAGGCTCGGATGCATAAGACGAACACGTATGCGAATGCGATGCACATGATGACATGACATGAAATGCATGACAAGGACAAAATGCAAAATGAAGGGAAACCCAACCACGGAGGGAATATCATATCACATAGCCGGAAATGGCAAGAGTTGGAGTTACAAACATGGCAAGTTACATCCGGGGTGTTACAACACTCCACCACTACGAGAGGATCTCGTCCCGAGATCTAGGACTGAAAGAACTCCGGATATTCGAAATGGAGGTGGTCCTCGCGCTCCCAAGTGGCTTCTCGGTCTGAATGGTGAGACCACTTCACTTTCAGGAATTTGATGGACTTGTTGCGAGTCTTGCGCTCAGTTTCTTCAAGAATAGCAACGGGATGCTCATGATAAGACAAATCTTCTTGAAGATCAATCTCTTCGAAGTTGATGGTGCGCTCAGGCGTCTTGAAGCACTTGCGAAGCTGTGACACGTGGAACACATCGTGCACATTTGCAAAGTTGGGGGGAAGCTCAAGTTGATAGACGAGATCGCCTCGTTTGCCGATGATCTTGAAAGGACCGACGTATCTAGGGGCAAGTTTCCCTTTGATACCGAAGCGACGAGTGCCTTTCATTGGAGAGACGTGGAGGTAGACATGGTCTCCGATCTCGAAAGCCAAATCACGGTGTTTGCTATCGTAATAGCTCTTCTGGCGCGATTGAGCGGCTTTCAGATTCTCACGAATGACTTTACACATATCTTCAGCCTCTGTGATCAAGTTGTTGCCAAGAAGTTGGCGTTTGCCCGTCTCTGACCAATTGAGAGGAGTACGACACTTTCTGCCATAGAGAATCTCGAATGGGGCTTTGCCCGAGCTCGCTTGAAAGCTGTTGTTGTAAGAGAACTCAGCATATGGAAGACAATCCTCCCACTTCATGCCGAAAGAGATGACACAAGCCCTGAGCATATCTTTAAGAATTTGGTTGACACGCTCGACTTGTCCACTAGTTTGAGGATGGAAAGCTGTGCTGAAGCGAATGTTTGTGCCCATGGCCTTCTGAAAAGAATCCCAAAACTTGGATGTGAAGATGCTTCCACGATCTGAAGATATCAATTGTGGAATGCCATGCAAGGAGACAATTCAAGAGGTGTAGAGCTCTGCCAGCTGCGCTGCTGTGATAGACTCTTTGATAGGAAGAAAATGAGCCACTTTAGTGAGCTTGTCGATGACGACAAAGATGGCATCATTTCCACGCTTGGACTTAGGAAAACCAGTCATGAAGTCTATTTCGATATGATCAAACTTCCATTATGGAATAGCAAGAGGTTGGAGTAGACCCGCTGGTCGTTGGTGTTCTGCTTTCACCCTTCTGCAGACATCCCATTCATTCACGAATTGAGCAATTTCTCGCTTCATTCGAGTCCACCAATACGACTGCTTGAGGTCATGGTACATCTTCGTACTTCCAGGATGAATGGATAGGTGTGAATTGTGCGCCTCGTTCATAATGACTTTACGAAGATCACCCTTAGGAATGATAATCCGGTCCTCGAAGAAAAGAGTATCTTTGTCATCAAGGCGATAGCACTTGTATTTGGAAATGCCCTTGTCAATACCACGTTTCACCTTCTTCACCATGGTATCCAGCAGTTGTGCCTCACGAATTTGATCTTCCAAAGTAGGAGAGACTATGAGGTTGGCAAGAAAACCTTGAGGAACAACTTGGAGATTCAACTTGCGGAAAGCTTCACAAAGGTCCGGTTGAAAGGGCTTGAGGATTAAGCTGTTGCAATAAGCCTTCCTGCTCAATGCATCTGCAATCACATTAGCCTTGCCTGGAGTATATTGAATACTCGGATTATACTCTTGAATCATTTCGACCCATCGAGTTTGCCTAAGGTTGAGGTTGGGCTGAGTGAATATGTACTTGAGACTCTTGTGATCGGTGAAAATGTCCACTTTCCTTCCCAACAAGAGATGTCTCCATGTTATTAGTGTGTGGACAACTGCCACCAACTCAAGATCGTGAGTGGGGTAGTTCTTTTCGTTGGGCTTCAACTGACGAGAGGCATAGGCCACAACCTTCTTCTCTTGCATTAAGACAGCACCGAGACCTTGAAGAGAAGCATCACAGAAAACTTCATAAGGCTTGGATTCGTAAGGAGGAGTCAAAACTGGAGCAGTGATGAGTTTCTCTTTGATAGCGTTGAAAGCAATGTCACACTCAGGAGACCAGACATACTTCACATGCTTCTGGAGGAGGTTGGAAAGAGGCTTTGCAATCTTTGAGAAATTCTCAACGAATCTTCGGCAATAGCTTACAAGTCCAAGAAAACTGCGAAGCTGCTTGACATTCTGAGGAGGTTCCCAATTCAAAACTGCAGACACCCTCTCAGGATTAATAGCAATGCCCTTGGCAGAGATGATATGCCCAAGGTAAAGAACTTCATCAAGCCAGAATTCACATTTGGAGAACTTCGCATAGAATTGATACTCTCTGAGCTTGTTGAGCACCAATCGCAAAATGTTTGGCATGATCCTTCTTATTCTTGGAGAAGACCAATATATCATCGAGATAGACCAAGACGAATTCATTGGTGTATGGGTTGAAGATGAAGTTCATCATTCGAGAGAAAGTTGGAGGAGCATTGACAAGGCCGAAAGACATGACAGTATATTCGTAAGAACCAAAGCTTGTTCTGAATGTTGTCTTGGGAATATCTTCTTCACGAATGCGAATCTGATGATAACCCATACGAAGGTCAAGCTTGGAGAACACTTTAGCACCTTTAAGTTGATCGAATAGCTCATTGATGTTGGGAAGTGGGTACTTGTTCTTGATTGTCTTCTTGTTCAATGGACGGTAATCGATGCAAAGTCGGTCCGTGCCATCCTTCTTCTGGACAAAAAGAACACCACAACCCCAAGGAGAAGAACTCGGTCTGATCAGATCTAGACGCTCTTGTTCATCGAGTTGTTTCTTCAATTCCTTCAACTCTTTTGGCCCAATCTTGTATGGACGCTTGCAAACGGGTTCCGTGCCAGGCTCAAGATCAATAACGAATTCAACTGGCCGGTGAGGAGGCATACCCGGAAGCTCTTCTGGAAAGACATCTTGGTACTCACAAACGACTGGAATCTGAGAGATAGCATCCAACTCGCCCTTCTCATTGAGAGAAAACAACCGAATGGTTTCATCACGAGCGGCATAGATGATCACATCGTCAGAAGAGTGAGTCAATTGAATTTCCCTGGCAGCACAATCAAGCTGAGCCTTGTGCTTAGCAAGCCAGTCCATCCCGAGAATAAGATCAATATCAGAGTCACCAAGAACAATTGGTTTAGCCAGAAATCTATAGTCGCCCATCTTGATGGAAACATCCGGGACATAAGCTCGAGAAGACAACTGTCGCGCCGGAGAGACAATAGACAAAGGTCTCGGCAAAACTTGAGTAACCAAATCATGCATAGCCACAAAAGGTCTTGAAATGAAAGAATGCGATGCGCCAGTATCAAATAAGACTTTTGCAGGAATGTCATTAACTGAGAGATTACCCATGATCACTTCAATAGATTCCTCCGCTTGAGCTGCATTCATCATGTTCACCTTTGCAGACTGGGAATTATGCTTGAACACTGCATTGCTTGAAGATCTCACAGGAGGAGGAGGCGGAAGGCGCCTTTGGTTGAAGCACTTGTTCGCATAGTGACCCTTTTGCTGACATTTGTTGCAAGTCACCTCTGAGAGCAGACGATGATAAGGAGCATTTGGCCTTGGAGCTTGGTTCTGAGACTTGTTCTGATAGCCAGGGTTGGGTGGGTGGGAAGATCCACGACCACCTGAGTTCTTCTGCTGGTAAGGCTGACGGAACGGAGGAGGAGGAGGCAACTAGAACTTCTGTTGCTTGGCCGCCACTAGTGAGGAAGAAGAGGACTGAACTGCGTCCCTGACTCTCTTCTTAGAAGCCTCACACTTCAGCTGGGCAGCCTCTTGTTTCAGTGCCATGTTGTAGAATTCATCATACTTTATCGGCTCAAAAAGCACGAGAGCTAGTTGCAGATCTTCTCTGAGGCCACGCCTGAATTGGTAAATCATGCTCTTTTCATCAGGGATGTCCTGCTTAGCAAAGCGAGAGAGCTTCTGGAACTGAGTGTTGTATTGATACACAGACATGTTGCCTTGCTTGAGATTGAGGAACTCCTCACGCTTACTCTCAACAACACTTTGTGGAATGTGGTGAGCTTTGAAGTCACGGCAGAAATCATCCCAGGTAATCACACGACCTCCTCTGGAATCTTTGTATTGTTGATACCACTCAACAACTTGATCCTTGAGTTGAAAAGAGGCAAACTTGACAAAGTCCTCAGGTCTGACATTGCTACATTCGAAGTGCTTGTTGATGTCCACGAGCCAATCATCGGCGTCTGTGGCCTCGACACAGTAGCTGAAAGTCTTTGGCTGATTTGCAAGGAACTGATTGAGGGTAGCAAAATGCGGTTGATTCTTGCCTTGGCCTTGATTTCCCTGATTACCTTACCCTTGGTTGCGATCTTGCAAGAGCTGAATCAGAATCTGAGCGTTGGCATTTGTGGCAGTCATCAAGGCTTGCCATGCCTCCGGAGGCGGAGGTGGTGGCGGAGGGTTAGCCTGACTTCCTTCATTGCGTTCCGGATTCTGACGCGTTGGTGGAGCCATCCTGAAGAGGGTGACATCCATTAGCATCTTGAAAGACATATATTCAAGCTGAATCAAAGGATCGAAATTGCAACATATAGTCTTCACAATAAACATCCGAACAAGAATGAACGAATGAATTCCAAAGTAAAGCATCACACTTCCATAAGCTGAGAAGCCATTTAGATAAAAGGTATGGAAATCACCATCTGCCTTCGAAACAACTCGAATGTCACAACTGAAAACAAAACAAAAGATTGGCTTGTAGAATAAGCCGGAACAAACACATGATAGAGATTTCGCCCAAAGTATTCGTGGTGGGGCCCACACGGGCATGACGTACAGCGGACGTCACGAATGACAAACAAGACGTCCCCGAATCAGCATAGCCAAGGATTCTTTAAGACGCCTCGCGACCACTGTAAATCGGCCGTGAATAGGCGGACCACTAGCACGTTAGGCCCCAATCTCAAATCATACATCTGTCGGAAAGATATCCTATAAGCTATTAGAATTCCCACTTATAAACTCCCGAAACTTTCTGGTTATGCAATCAGGTGTTGGGGATACAGGGGACAGAAAATATATCACCCAAACTAACAATACCTAGATCCAGCTGTATCCATCCTTCAACACATAACCAAGAAACCCTCGGAATCGTCTACCTCAACCTTCGAAAAGCATCCGTTATACAAGTTATGGCAATACTCCCGCACTCGCCTCAGTACTGGGCTATCAGGGTTATCTCACCAACAACTGTACAAAAGATATTTTCGATGTTGGCGTACTAAACTCAGGTATTCCAGAACTGCAACGATAAAATTATGACGACAACACCTCAGAGCTCAACTCCCCGGGACACTTCCACTAAACTCCTGCTAACAGGAGGCACCAAGACAATGTTGTCATCACAAAACCATCGGAACGATTCTAAGATACCCGCGTGATCCTAAAAAATTTTAGTGAAATTTGAGAAGAAAAGAGTCAAAACTCTACATCAGGATGCCTTACCAGAGCGATGAGGAGACTGGGAAGTAAAAAGAATTCCTAAACTCTCCGATACATAATTCCTAAATGACTCAAAACATTTTTCTAGACACAACTCGGCCGCTAAAAACGATCAATCAGTGGGGGCTCCTAAGGTCGGGGAAGGCTCTGATTACCAACTTGTAACGCCCTCGACGCGGCTATATCTCCCACGTGTCGAAGCACGACTTAGAGGCATAACCGCATTGAAAGCAATGTCGCAAGTGAGGTAATCTTCACACAACCCATGTAATACATAAGGGAAAGAGATACATAGTTGGCTTACAATCGCCACTTCACACAATACATAAATAACATCCATCATCCAGATTACACTCAAGGTCCGACTACGGAACCAAAATGAAAGAAGACTACCCCAAAAGCTACACAGATCCCCGATCGTCCTAACTGGGCTCCACTACTGATCATCAGGAAAAGACACATAGTAACGACCACGTTCCTTGTCGAACTCCCACGTGAGCTCGGTTGCGTCATCTGCACTGGCGTCGTTGGCACCTGCAACTGTTTTGGTAGAAACTGTGAGTCACGGGGACTCAGCAATCTCACACCCGCGAGATCAAGACTATTTAAGCTTAATGGTAGGATAGAGTTGTGAGGTGGAGCTGCGGCAAGCGACTAGCATATATGGTGGCTACATTCGCAAAAGAGAGCGAGAAGAGAAGCAAAGCACGGTCGTGAAGCTAGAAGTGATCAATAAGTGATCCTAGAACAACCTACGCCAGACATAACTCCAACACCGTGTTCACTTCCCGGACTCCGCCGAGAAGAGACCATCATGGTTACACACGCGGTTGATGTGTTTTAATTAAGGTCAACTTCGGGTTTTCTACAACCGGACATTAACAAATTCTCATCTGCCTCATAACCGCGGGCACGGCTTTCGAAAGATAAAACCCTGCAGGGGTGTCCCAACTTAGCCCATTATAAGCTCTCATGGTAAACGAAGGATATTCATTCTACCGGGAAGACCCGATCAGTCTCGGAATCTCGGAATACAAGACATTTCGACAGTAATAAAACAAGACCAGCAAAGCCGCCCGGTTGTGCTGACAAATCCTGATAGGAGCTGCACATATCTCGGTCTCAGGGCACATCCGGATGAGACATCCTATGAGTAAAACCAAGCCTCAAGTTTCCCCGAGGTGGCCCCGCAGTCTACTCCGTTTGAACCAGCACTCGGAGGAGCACTGGCCCGGGGGGTTAAATAAAGATGACCCTCGGGCTCGCGAAAACCCGGGGGAAAAAGGCTTAGGTGGCAAATGGTAAAACCAAAGTTGGGCCTTGCTGGAGGAGTCTTATTCAAAGCGAACTGGCAAGGGGGTCCCATAAATCAACCAACCGTGTAAGGAACGCAAAATCAAGGAACATAACACCGGTATAACGGAAACTAGGGTGGCAAGAGTGGAACAAATCACCAGGCATAAGGCCGAGCCTTCCACCCTTTACCAAGTATATAGATGCATTAATTAAATAAGAGATATTGTGATATCCCAAGATAATCATGTTCCAACATGGAACAAACTTCATCTTCACCTGCAACTAGCAACGCTATAAGAGGGGCTGAGCAAAGCGGTAACATAGCCAATCAACGGTTTGCTAGGACTTGGTTAGAGGTTTGACATGGCAATATGGGTGGCATGATATATCAATTGGTAGGTATCGCAGCATAGGCATAGCAAAAGAGCGAGCATCTAGCAAGCAAAGATAGAAGTGATTCGAAGGGTATGGTCATCTTGCCTGCAAGGTTCTCAAGGTTGTCGAAGGCTTGATCCTCGTAAGTGTTCTCAATAGGTTTCTCGTTCACGTACTCGTCACCCGGCTCTACCCAAGGCAAGAACACAAGCAAAGGGGACAAACATCAATCATGATGCAATGCGCAAGCAACATGATGCAAAACATGGCATGATATGCGAGAAGTGGTATGCAATGCATATGCGTGCTCCGGAAGGAAAAAGATGAACAAGGCATAATCTTGGCAAACCTAGTATTCCACTGGAAAGGTGAGGTGATTTCGGTTGAAATCGATATAAAGATCACCGGAATCGGATGCACGGTTTGCAAATGACAAGCAAAACAAGAATGACATATTTCTGCGTTTAACAGCATGATGCCACATAGCATGCAACAAGAAATTAAGCTACTGCATCCAAACATATCAGCAAAGCATATGGCAGTGAACTACTCAAGATGCTTGACAAAATATGAACACTGAGCTATGGCTGAATAGCAACACAACAGGTTCAAACAAGCATGGCAAAAGCGCAAAACATATCAGCTTCACAGACTTGGTGAAAATACTATCATGCCAGAAATTAACATCAGGATGACATGTTTAGAGCAAGGAAACAACATGCTACAGGAAATTACATAGCAAAATATGTCACGGCATGAATCTACTCAGAGCATAGAACAAAAGTCCCTTACTGACCAAGAGCCAAAAAGGATCAAAAAATATAATAGCACCCATGTCAATTAAGCAAGTTTCGTTACAGGTTTCAGACTTGGCAGAAAACTGGACATGTCAAAAACAGATAACAAGTAAGCATGTTTACGAGCTCGATGCACTCACTACAGAGCTTTTCATGATAAACTAAGCATACACCCATCAAGAAGACATGACATAGAAGCTATACATCGCAGGAACAACATCATAGCATGTAAGGATCAACTACAACAAGCTTGGCAAAATCGAATAACATGTAAACAATCTGCCAGGAAACATTTTATAGCAAAAGTAGAGCTCGATTGACTCAAGCTATGGCAATCCATAATTACAAACAAAGGCATGGATGGATAGAGAACATCCATATGTTCAAAACACCCTTAGTGATCATGCTCAAAATAGGCATAGATCTCTCTGAAACAACATGAACACATGGCATAAAAATAACAGCAGGGAATGACTTAGTGAAATTACCAAGTCTCTGAAATCAGCAACAATATGATTCCTAGTTTGCAAGCTTGTGCTAGTCACCACATAGATCACAAAAATACATGGCATACACCCCTGGAAAGATAGCATGGCATATTACAAAACACATGTAGGACTCAAGTTCATAGGATGCACACATCAATCATGGAAAAAATGACAAAAGTGCATCTACTGAAACAGATCTGGAACTAACATCACATAGCCCTATTCTAACAGCATTTCGGGCGTCAATATGAGCTCAAATGAAAATGATGCAATGAGAAGAAATGATGTACTCATCGAGGCGAACAATTCGATATGCTATATGTCCAAAACGGAGCTACGGATGCGGAGATATGGCAGGTCAAAGTATGCACAAAAATTAGGGTTCGGAGGGGAAAAGTCAACCGTCGGGATCCCAGATCCAGATCTGGCGCGGATGTCGAGGTTCGCCGGAAACACTGTTCACGCCGGAGTAGCAGGGGAGGGGCGAGGGGCGGCGGATTTGGCCGGCCCGGCCCCAGATCCGGCCGGAGGAGGAGCCGGCGAGGCGGGGAGGCGGCGACGGCGGACGGAGGCGGCGGCGAGGTGCGCCGGGGCGTGGGAGAGCGGTGCGGCGGACGGAGGCGGAGGCGGCCGGGCGGCGGAGGTCGGTGGGGGCGGCGGAGCCGCGGCGGGGCGAGCTCGGCGGCGCGGAGGCGCGGGGAGCGGGCGACGGATGCGCGGCGCGGCTGGGCCGCGGGGGCCCCGCGCGGGCCTGGCGGGCCGGCGGCGGCGCGCGGTGGCCGGGGCCACGTGGCGGCGCGGGAGTGGCTGCGGGCGGCGGCGCGATTAGTCCGGTGCGGACCGGACGTGTCCGGCGCGCGGAGGGGAGCGGGGAGCTAGGGTTTGCCCGAAAATTTCGGAGGGGGAGGTGTATTTATAGGTAGGAGGGGCTAGGAGGCTCCAAATTGAGCACGGTTTGCGGCCACACGATCGTGATCGAACGGCGATGGACATGGGAGTGACTTAGATGGGTTATTGGGCTGAATTGGAGGGGTTTTGGGCTGCAACCCAAAAGAGGCTTTCACGGGTACCCGGTTAACCGTTGGAGTATCAAACAACCACCGAATGACCCGAAACTTGACAGGCTGTCTACCGGTGCTATACCAAGGCCGCTTGACAAACCTCGGTCCATTCCGAGACCGCTTAACACCCGCACATGAAAATAGGTAAAAGGGGGCGCCGGAGGACGTAGGAGTGCCGGATTGCAAAACGGACAACGGGGAAAAGGCTCGGATGCATAAGACGAACACGTATGCGAATGCGATGCACATGATGACATGACCTGAAATGCATGACAAGGACAAAATGCAAAATGAAGGGAAACACAACCACGGAGGGAATATCATATCACATAGCCGGAAATGGCAAGAGTTGGAGTTACAAACATGGCAAGTTACATCCGGGGTGTTACATTCGGGCCCTCTCGATGGAGGTAAAACCCTACTCCTGCTTGATTGATATTGATGATATGGGTAGTAGAAGAGTTGATCTACCACGAGATCAGAGAGGCCAAACCCTAGAAGCTAGCCTATGGTATGATTGTTGTTGTTATTATGTCCTACGGACTAAACTCTCCGGTTTATATAGACACCGGAGGGGGCTAGGGTTACATAGAGTCGGTTACAAGGAAGGAGATCTACATATCCGTATTGCCAAGCTTGCCTTCCTCGCCAAGGAGAGTCCCATCCAGACACGGGACGAAGTCTTCAATCATGTATCTTTATTGTCCAACAGTCCGCCAAAGGTTATAGTCCGGCTGTTCGGATACCCCCTAATCCAGGACTCCCTCAGTAGCCCCTGAACCAGGCTTCAATGACGATGAGTCCGGCACGCAGATTGTCTTCGGCATTGCAAGGCGGGTTCCTCCTCCGAATACTTCATAGAAGGTTTTGAACACGAGGATCGTGTCCGGCTCTGCAAAACAAGTTCCACATACCACCGTAGATAGAATAGTATTTCCACAAATCTAATCTGCTGAAGTATCCCGTAATGTGACATCTAGTCACAGCCAAGCCCTTATTCGAATTGTTTTTTTACAGCCAACCTCGGCGCATTTTGCGAGGCGGTTTCCTTCGCACGTCTTGTCGAAGCAGAGATCGTGTCCCCTTTATTTACGGGATTCTCATCAACACGAACGTGGGTAACCCAATCGTGCCCATTGGTATGACCCCTCGGTCGGAGGTAAGTCCCAAACGGTCACGAGGAGAGCTCTTGGTATTCAATCTCTTTTATAAAGAACCAAGGCCCGTTCCTTTCTTTCGACCTCAATCTAATCCGCCTCCTGCCTCAAGTTCCAACACCCAGAGCTTAGGTTTAGGCGCTTCGGACCTCCGATCATGTCCGGATCCAACCTTCAAGGTTGGTGGATGCCTTCCTCCGTCATGGAGGAGGACGTAATAAAGCTAAGGGAGGCCAGGTACCTGACCAGCGAAATCCTGCATAGGCTGCCAGCTCAAGGGCAAGTTATTCCCACTCCCAAGCCGATGAGAGTGTCGTGTTCATACCTCACTTCCTCCGATGGCTAGGCTTCGTGTCGGATCCGTTCGTGACGGGGCTCATGTTCTATTATGGGCTGGACTTCCATGATTTAGCTCCGGAGTTTATCCTCCATATTTCATCGTTCATCGTTGTGTGCGAAGCTTTCCTCCGTATTACTCCTCATTTCAGATTGTGGCTCAAGACCTTCAAAGTGGAGCCGAAGATGATCGAGGGCGGCACACAGAGTGCGGAGGCGCCATAATAAGCAAAAATGCTGACGCCCCATGGCCCGAGGGCTCTTTCCAAGAGGAGTCCAGCTTATGGCAATAAGAGTGGTTTTATATCACAGCTCCTAGGGGTACCAAGTGGGTGGCTCCACCTGTTTTTCGCTCGGGTCCCCTGCCACGACTAATGTCATGGGTCAACAAGGGACTGGACTGGGGGCCAGTAAAGGATGTGCCCATATTGCAGAGCCGCATCCGAGATCTCTTAGAGAGAGATGTCAGTCTGGTCGTAGTGGCACAAGTCATGTTAATTCCCTGAGTCCTGCCCTGCAAACATCGTCCCCTACGCCTGTGGGAGTTCAATCCGGAGGGACCACGAGCTCTTCAACATTTCCTTGGCATGACACCCGCGGAGATGTACAAATTGTTCTTCGGACCACAAATAATGTGTCCGGACTCCACTGAGGATGCAGGTTTGAGCTGCAATTGTCCGGATACCCAAGTAAGTAGCCCTGTGACCGAACACACCATCCGTTTATTTATTGCAACATCGCCCTCTTAAAAAAGCCGCTCTTGAACCAGGAGTGGATAGCGAAGGCAAAGTTGATCACGTGTCCGGCCCCCCTTCCTGAGACCTCGCCAGATCCTGTGTTAACCAGGATGCTGGAGATCGCACCTTATCAAGCGCCTTCGGGAGAAGATGAAGGGGGGAACAAGGAAGCTACTGCCTCCGCCGAGGAGGTTGGCCGGAAGGGAGGAATCAAAAATTCCTCTCCCCAGGGGAAGAAGAGGACCGCCTCTGAAGACCCGGAGACAATGGTCTCAAAGCGGGGGAAGAAATCTTCGCCAGAGGGTCCTATATCGGGGGATACCCCGGACGTACTATGCCCTCAAGGGGATCATCCCTCCACCGAGCTATAAGTAAAAGGGTGTTTAATAATGAGAAAAAACCTTGCTTTACCCCTGAGGAAAATAACCGAAGCATTTATCTTGCAGTTTGGATCTTAGCCCTTCTCAGCAGAGCTCGTCTTCGGGGGATCTTCTTCCAGAGATGATGGAAAGCGGAACGCCTCCCCCTGCCATACCGCCTCATGAGGAGGGCGACCCCGAGGTGTCGTTGCGGAGGGTTTCTCCTGATTCGGCAAGGCCAGAAGGTAGTCATATGGCCACCAAAAGCCCTCAGTATCCGGCTTTTGAAAAAAGCAATCGAATGAGTCTGGCACCGTCTGGTGCACGGTCGGAGGTACTGAGGGATCTGCTAGGGCGAGCGTCTATCTCAAAAGAGCACCGTACGTTGATGGGTACGGTAATTGAAAGGATTTCGTTCGCAGAGAGCGGATTGCATGAAGCTATCATGAGTCTACTGACAGGTTTTGAGGTACGTGAAATGATGTACCTTTTGACTGTACCGCATACTTTAAGATGCGCCATGTGTAGATAGTAGCCCCTGAGACTCTGGGTGTTGTCGAAGACGACGGCGCGTAAAGGATCATAGTCCCAGGTATAGTTTTGCCGCCTTAATATGCAGGTGGCGAAGTGTCCGGTGGCCAGCCGGACTGATGAATTTGCCGAGTTAAAGCGGCAGCTTCACGTGGCAGATGCCGACATCGTACTTGTCAACAAGCGGCTTGACGAGGCGCAAGGTATGTAATTTTTCCAGTGACACAAGATAAGAGGAGCATGATGCCAGTATGCATAACATGTGTTTTGAATGCAGATGGAGCTGCGGGCGTGGAGAACCTTCGGGCAGAACTTGCCCGAGCCAAAGAACAAGCCAAGAAAAGTGATGCGGCTGCCCTAAAGGCAATCGAGGAGCTGAAAGCTGTACATGCTCCTCACTACCAAAGCAAGGAGAAAATAGCCAAGATGGCTGTGGAGTTGAAGGATGCCACTGACCGTTGCAAGATTCTTTAAAAGGAAGATCAACCAAAGAGGGCGGACCTAGAGAAGGCCGTGGTGGCGGCCAAAGACACCCGCTCTACCATGAGAGCGATGAAGGAGGAGCTGCGTCAGGCCGGAGATATTGCAGCTGGGAAGCCCTTTATGCTGCGGATGAAGCTCGGCGATCTGAAGTACGCCCCTTTGGACCGGCTATGGAGTTCGGTGGATGCATACCTTGACCTGGCAGCGAGTGCTGCCGATGCGTCCGAGCACTTCCGAGATCAAAAAGGTCATGAAGTGGAGAAGCTGTTCTGGGCACAGTTTAACGATCCAGAGAGTCCGCTTCTATTGACTGACCGGTTGGCCGAATGGGCCGAGCTGAATAGGTTGTCCGGGCTTGCCATGAGGTCTGTTGTGGATCATCTGTGGCCGGAAAGGCCGAAGCCGAACAGTTATTTCAGTTTGGTGCAGCAGTTCCTTGGCGCCGTGCCGCATATCATCGCGATGAAGAGGCCGGCGTGCATAGAGGGTGCGCGGATGACGCTTGCCCGTGTCAAGACATACTGGGCAGAGATGGAGGCCATCGCCATTGCAGCCCAAGACTCGGACCGAAGTCGAGTACCTGTCGAGCACTACTTCCAAGAAGTTCTTGAGGGTGCTTGTTCAATAGAGGCGCAGTGCTCGAAGAATATTATGTTTGAATGACATGTATTCCCATTAAAAACAATGTTTGCTTAAATGTAAAGGCTTTTTTATACTTGTGCCTGCAAGAATTATAATACCTCATGTGCGGTCGTTTATGTATATATGTATATAACATGAAAGATGGGAGTCGTCGGCTTCAGCCCCCACGCATATAATGCGGGGGTGCTGGCAGAAGATGCATATTCACACTTGATCCAATGTCTTAGTCCATTACGGAGGTGATAGCGCAGCGAGCTAGGCAATCGGACTATAATGCTTTATCACTTTCACTTAGCCATAGGAGTTTGACAGTGGGGATACTATATAGCCCCTGGTGGCTCCGCGCTCATACGAATTCGGGGCGCATGCGTGCCTTGCCGGGAAACGGCCCTTCGTTAAGGCGGAGGAATCCGGAAGATTCCGTTGGGTCATCGAGTGGTTGACCAGTCTCACGCTATATCATGACAGTCAGTTTTCGGCTTTCTCTACTGAGGTGCTCGCTTGGCTGAACTAGGGCACAATCGCAGTAGTTCTCCTGGTGCCGCCTTAGCCGATAGAGCGGAACGTATGGCAGCAAAACACAGGAGCCGGGCAAACCCAACATTTGACCAAAGACATGATTCGGAGCTGATGCATATAAGGCCAAACTCGCGACGCCGAACACTCCCTAAGGTATCCGGTCTTTATGATATAAACCGGGCGAAACGTCGCCCTTTGTAATAAGCCCCTGGTGTCCAGGTACGTGCAATAATCTGACGTGGCCACATGCCAATACGTCAGCATCCATCTCAGCTTTACTGGGAATCCGGGGGATGTTTATCAACAAGAGACAGTAAAAAAGGTTTACGCAGGGTCTTAATCTAAAGAGAATCCTTGGAACGGGTCCCTGTTGCACGTCTGCGACTGTGTTCTGTAGTGCTGTATCCTGGACGGGTGTAGCACGATGGTCATCTGTAGAAGAGAGGAACTTAGTTGCAAAGTTGTCGTGCAAAATGTATGTTATACTAAATAAATCAACTATAGTTCAAGATGGGTACAATTGAGCCTTATTGTCACTTGTTTACACGCGTGGATCCCCTTGTATTGTTATGGGGGTATGGCCATCAAACCTTAGCAATTATATTGCTAAGCCGGACTCGTCGAGCCGCGTCTGTGGTCTTAACGGCCTGTAAGATGCTCTAGTTGGTGAGGCCGTCTAGTGTGCGGCTGCCAAGGCAGCCGCGCGGTATTCCGCACGCAAGGAGCACTCAGTATTTCCCTTTACTGTAATGATGTCGAGTGGACCGGGCATCTTAAGCATGAGAGACGCGTAAAGCGGTATTGCGTTAAAGCGAGCGAAAGCTTCGCGTCCCAGTAGTGCTTGATAGCCACTTTGAAATGGAGCGATGTGGAAGGTTAGCTTTTCGCTGCGGAAGTTATCAGGGAAGCCGAATATAACCTCTAGTAGCAGGGAGCCCGTGCAATGAGCCCCTGGGCCTAGCGTTACTCCTTTAAAGGAAATATTACTATGGCTAATTTTTGTTGGGTCTATCCCCATTTTGCGGACTGTGTCCTGATATATCAGGTTCAAACTACTGCCGCCATCCATCAGGACTCGTGTGAAGTGGTATCCGTCAATTATCGGGTCTAACACCAAGGCAACCCATCCTGCGTGCCGGATATTTGCAGAGTAATCCCGATGGTCGAAGGTGATCGGTTCGGCCGACCAATGGCGGAACTCCGCGGTGATAGGCCCTGGGGCACGTATCTCAGTGAGTGTCACATTGTTTTTATTTATCACGTGTAACACATTTACTGTTTTGACTTCTGGTGGGAATTTCTTCTGTTTCCCACTGCTTTGCTTGCGAGGCTCATCCTCGTCTTCGCTTGGTGTATCCAGCCCCTTGTGTTCGGCGTTCAGCTTGTCGGACTGCTTGAAGACCCAACATTCTCTGTGGGTATGATTTGCAGGTTTATCGGGGGTGATGTGGATTTGACATAGTTTGTCTAGAATTTTGTTTAGGCTAGACAGTTCGTCTATGTTGCCTTTGGAGGGCAGATTTTGCTGACCTAGCCGAGAGCTCTTGAATCCGGCATTTACCGTCGTGCTCTTCGGGCTGTTTTCTTTATTCCGGCGCTGGTTTTTGCTGCGTCGTGGCTTCCCGTTCCCGTCCCTGACTTCGGATGTACTTGGGTCGCTGGTGCTGCATCGTGCTAACTAGTTGTCCTCGCCCGCGCAAAAGCGGGTCATGAGGCTTGTTAATGCAGCCATTGTTCTTGGCTTTTCTTGGCCGAGGTGTCTGGCGAGCCATTCATCTCGGACGCTGTGTTTGAAAGCTGCTAAGGCTTCGGCGTCCGGACAATCGACTATTTGGTTCTTTTTAGTAAGAAATCTGTTCCAAAGCTTTCGGGCTGACTCTCCGGGCTGTTGAGTTATATGACTTAAATCGTCTGCATCTGGTGGTCGGACATAGGTCCCTTGAAAATTTGCCCGAAAGGCGTCCTCAAGCTCTTCCCAACTTCCAATGGTGTTTTCGGGGAGGCTTTTAAGCCAGTGCCTTTGCCGCGTTCTGGGAACGGGGGTCACCAGACTTACCTGCCTGCGGCCTGCGGCGTGGCTCAAAGGGGGCCCAGCACGGCCCATCTTCATCAACACAAGAACCAAGACCCTCGCGAGGGGCCAAGCCTCGCGGGGCGGACGACACGGTGCTTCCTTAGGCGCGGCCTCATCAGGCTGGCTCATGAGGAGGCGGAGAGATCAAGGCAGGGTACCTCGCGAGGTGCCCATGACGCAAGCCATGACGACTAAGGGCGCCAGGCGGGCGCCAGCCTGCGCAGTGTCCTTCCTTTCCTCTTTGGTGCAAAGGGGGCAAGCGCAGGCGAGAGGATCAAGCAAAGACATCCATTTCGGTGCAACAAGACCAAGACCAGTCCAACGGTGGGAAGGAGGTCATCGTGGAGCCCAGAACGGCGTCACCACAGGGCCTTTGGCAGGCGAGGACCAACTTTAGTCAGGATAAGTGTACTGGATGTTCCCCTTCAAATTGGCCAATTGTTGGCGCCCTTCCCGCTCAATATTTGGGAAGAGGCCCAGGGCCCTTGCCTATAAATAGGACTAGCCACCCCCAGGGTAGAAACATGAGGTACCCAGCATAGAAGGGAGGAGAGATCGAGAATCCGAGCAAGCGTAGAGCGAGAGAGAGAGAGAGAGAGAGAGAGAGAGAGAGAGAAGGGCGGCTGAACTCCACCAGCAGTTCATCGTCCCAGCTAGAACACGCCCTCGCGAGGCTGTTCTTCCCTGTATTGTTCATCGTCATCAGCCCAAGAGGCAATCCACCCACCACACTGGAGTAGGGTATTACACCACATCGGTGGCCCGAACCAGTATAAACCCTGTGTCTTTTGTGTTGTTCTTTGAGTAGTTAGATCCTTGCGAGACGTAGAGGTAGAGGGCACAATCTCCACGCGCACCCCAGAGTTCGAACCTTAAGGGTCTGCCGGTACCCGAAATCCGACATTTGGCGCGCCAGGTAGGGGTGCGCCGGAATTTGTCTTCCACCGCTTCGTTCTCCTCCGACCATCGCGTCCATGTCTGACGCTCGTCGGGCCCGTGCCGAGCGCCGGGCCGCCATCGCCTCCCGCGTCGCCCAGACGGCTCCCGTCGGTGGGTGTCCTCGTCGTTCCCTGTCGCTCGCCGTCAACGCCGCCACCGGCCTGGCAGGGAACGAGCAGCAAGCGTCGTCTCAGCACTCGTCCGTGCGGCAAGACGGCCGCACCGCTACTCCGTCGCTCACGCCAGCTGGCTCTTCGTCCCACGCGCTCCGCGCGCCCTTGGAGGCTCGAGCTGCACTCATCGCGTCAAACGAGCTCCTGCGCTACCGTCCCGTCGACGACGTCTACGAAGAGTGGCTCGACCGCGTCGCCGAGCTCGTCCACGCCGCTGGGGGCTCTCCTGCACCGTCCGCTCCGCTGCGCCGCACCCTGCCCCGCGTAGGCCATGAAGCTCCGGGGGCGTACCAGCCACCTACACTCCAAGAAGACGCCATGGCTCCAAGGCGCGTGGCCCCTGGGCGGAACCCGCTCCGTCAGGCACCAGCCCAGCAAGAACGGAGCTGCCAAGAAGTCCCTCGACTGCAAGAGGCTGCCCGAGCGCTTCCTGCTCCGGCTCGTCGCGACCCTGCCCCAGCTTCGGCACGTCAAGACCTCGTGCTGCTTCCAGCTGCAGCGCATGGGGACCCTCAAGTCCAAGCTCTCGCTCAACCGAAGCCTCCCGTGGCCACGGCCGGCTGCCGCGCCTACACCACCAAGCTGCGCAGCGTTGCGTGGCCCGGCAAGTTCAAGCCAGACCTGCCTCCTCGCTACAGCGGCATGACTGACCCCGCCAAGTTCCTCCAGCTCTACGAGCTGGGCATCGAGGCCGCCAGCGGGGACGAAAAGGTCATGGCGAACTGGTTCCCCATGGCGCTCAAGGAAGGAGCTCGTACCTGGCTCCTGAACCTGGCCCCGGGCACGATCTCTTCCTGGGACCAGATGCGCACCCGCTTCATCGCCAACTTCCAAGGAACTCGCGACCGGCCGCCCGCCGTGAGCAACATGCACCGCATCAAGCAACAACCCAGACAGACCCTGCAAAAGTACATCCAGCGATTCAACAGCGCGCGTCTCAAGGTCCCCAAGGTGTCCGAGGAAGCCATCATCTCAGCCTTCTCCGATGGTGTGCGCGACGTCAAGATGAAGGAGGAGCTGGCGATGCATGAAGACCTGTGCACCTCCCTGGAGCTGTTCAACTTGGCGACTAAGTGCACCAAGGCTGAGGAGGGGCGTCTCTCCCTCCTCGAGCTGCCTGCCGCAGACCCAGAAGAGAAGAAACCCAAGGCCAAGGACGTGAAGCGCAAGGGGGCTGTTGTGCTCGCGGCAGAGCCTGAAACCAAGCGGGGCAACGATCTGCCCGAATCCTCCAGGGGCAGCCGATACTGCGTGTACCACGACCTCCACACCCACAACACCAATGAATGCCAAGAGCTCCGCGCCGTGCGAGAAGGAAGGATCGGCCGACGCCCCGACCGCGCTGACGGGGGCTACGGCCGAGGAGGAGGAAGAAACCCAGGACGCTGGGAAGACCGCGGCCCGCGCCAAGGGTGGCGAGATCAACCTCGCAAGGACCGCTGGTGAGACTTGCCTCGCGAGGGGGATTGGCGGGATCAACCTCGTGAGGATCGCCTGCAGGGCAACGCAGGCCTCCCCCCACTGCCGCCTCAGCCAAGGAGGAACGAGGACCGCCACCAAGACGAGGGAGCTGGGGGCTTCCAGGAGCTGCGCGCAATCACCTGCATCCTGGGCGGAGCTCAGGCCCCAGCCTCCCAATGCATCTTCAAGCAGTTTGCCCGCGAAGTGAATGCAGTCCTCCCCAGGCTCGAAGCAACGCACCCTCTTAGGTGGTCGGCATACACCATCACGTTCAGCTCAGCGGATCAGCTCAAGTGCGCGGCCACAGCCGGGGTCCTCCCGATGCTCTGCTCCCTAGTCATCAGCAACGTACTGGTCACTAGGACCCTCATCGACGGTGGAGCAGGGCTCAACGTCCTGTCCGTGGAAACATTCAACAATCTCTAAGTGCCCTATGACCAGCTTCAGCCAACCAAGCCTTTCTCCGGAGTCACCGATGGTTCCACGGTCCCGATTGGGCAAGTCCGCCTCCCTGTCACCTTCGGGGCCCGCAGCAACTACCGCACCGAGCTCATCGACTTCGACATCGCTCACATTCGCCTGCCGTACAACGCCATCTTCGGGTACCCAGCGTTGGCCAAGTTCATGGCCATAACTCATCATGGCTACAACGTCCTCAAGATACCAGGAAGTGGCGGAGTCATCACGGTGCCGTGTGAAGAGAGGGATGCAGTGTGCTCCCTGGAGCGAGCCTTTCAGGCCGCGTCACTAGAAGACCCAGATCGCGGAGGCAGGAGGCTTCCCGAAACCATCCCCAAGAAGAAGAATGCGTCATCCGGACCGGCCCCTCAGGAGGCAGGCCCCTCAGGGCCCGCGTCAGCCCAGGGGGACCCTCCTTCCATCGCATAGGAAAGCGCGCCCGGCGCCCTCCTCAGGCAGGGCTCGGGGGCTCTCACCTGGAGGGCCACCGACCTGGCCAGGGTCACGAGGGAGGCGCTTGGGCACCACGTGGAGGCGTGCTTTGAAGCATGCTTCCCTCAAGAAGGAGCGAGACAAGGAGAGTCAGACCAGCAGGAGTTCGTTAACCAGGCCATTCAAGAACTACAGGAGTCAAGAATCATGAGAGGTTGTCGCCGCCTACCGGTTGTAGCTCCCCGTCCAGGCGAGGATGGTGGGCTACGTGTCTGCATCGACGTACCACGGCTCAGTCAAGTCGCCACGATGGAGCGCCTCTGGCCCTCACAAGTGGGGCGTTGTGGAGGTCCACCCCACAGCGATGTTCGCATGCCTTACGGTTTGCCGAGCGTGGCTGCTGCGTACCAGCTCCTCATGAGGGGCATCATGGAGACTCGGGAAGACAGGCGTTCCGCGGTCCTGGCGGAGATGGAGATGATTCGCGAGGAGCCACCAGCGCCTCCGGAGCCTCTTTAGGCCCCTAGGCCTGGGGGCTCATGAGGATCGGCTCCCACAGCCCACCGAGTCTGCTGCACCAACACCACTTCGTCCGCAACAACTCCAGGTGACATCTTTCAAGCTTCAGTTCTGGCTGGGAACGCCCTCCCAGGGCTGCTTCATTCCTAGGCCGCGTGGGTCCGTCCCTGCGGCATGTATCCCTTTTTAGTTTTCGATCATTAGCTTGCTTTATTGGGGGCGCCCCTCGGGCTGCATCATCCCCAGGCCGCTCGGGCCAGGCCAAGTGGTGTGTATCTTCCTTGCGTTTATTTCTAACTATGCATTCGCCTATCATGCTTGATTACTTGATGCCTGTTCACGGCACCTCTTCTTCTCAATGTCGACCACTTGCACGTTAAAGGGGGGTACCTGAGCATCGCGACTCAGGGCTCTTTCTGGCTCTCCAGCCCTCACCCTCTGGCCTTGTCCACGGCATTGCGACCTGGCATACCAGCGACGGCTGAGACAAGCTCGAGGGTCGGGACCCGAGGACGTAGAGTGCCGACATCTAACCAAGTCTGCAGGAACACATCACAAGATACGGCGCAGTGCCAGGCGCAACCCGCCTAGAGGTAGGGCCCCGTGAGTCCCGCGCTGGCTCACGGGTGCCCAGATACACCTTACCTAGCCCTACCGTGCCGGCCACGTGTCAGGGCGGGGCTGTACACGCCCCGGGGGCTCCTCCCGGAGGGGAGCCCCCTCCCACGTACCAGTGGAAGCACCATGCTCCGCGCTGGCTGACGACACTGCCGAGGAGCGGCAATGCCCATACACATACGGAAGCGCTATGCTCCGCGCTGGTGATAAACAACTGAGGGTGGCCTCCGGGCGCATCAACCTCAGGGATCCCAGAGCTCAGTGTCTAGCCTCATCGCAACGCCTCCCCTCGGGAGCGCCGCGCGAGGGGGCTAGGCACGGGGACTACGACTGGGTCATGCCCAGGCGTACGCCACCCAGCCAGGCCCCTCGGGCATGGTTCGTCGCGCGTCTCTCCCCGAGCGGAGCCAAGGTATGAAGGCCGTCTGCGCGTCAAGGGGGACCCCTGAGCATCGCGACTCAGGGGCCTAACTGGTCCCGTAGCCCCTCACTCCTTAGTTCCGAAAGGCTATGCTGGGTGAGGTACGCGCGGGGCCGGGCTCTGCAGACGTAGAACGGTGGTCTCACTCGCATCTCACCTCATCGCCCGCTGTTTGCGCGTCAAGGGGGACCCCTGAGCATCGCGACTCAGGGGCCTAACTGGCTCTGTAGCCCCTCACTCCTTAGTTCCGAAAGGCTATGCTGGGTGAGGTACGCGCGGAGTCGGGCTCTGCAGACGTAGAACAGAAGATACACCTACATCACACTTCCCTACTTGTTGTTCGTGCGCCAAGGGGGACTCCTGAGCATCGCGACTCAGGAGCCTAACTTGTCACGTAGCCCCTCACTCCTTTGGTCCCGTCCTGGTTTCCGGTCGGGGCTAATGATGGGTGAGGTACGCGCGCGGCTGGGCTCTGCCGGCGTAGAACACAAGAAAGTAGGGAGGAAAAGCAAAAAACTCAAATAATTTAAAAGCAAATATTACAGTCCATACTGTCGTCTCAGTACCAAATGCAAGTTTAAATGCCTCCTCGAGGCGTGATGCATGTGCAGGAAGTAAAAGAAGAACAGGAGAGGCAGCGGAGTCACTCGTCGGCGGTGGGGCAGCACGGAGTGGCCTCGCTTCGTGGAGCAGTAGGGCCGGCAGCGCCTTGCTTCGTCTTGGTGCTGAAGGCCCGGAACTTACCCAGCAGCGCCTCCGCGCGCCCCTTCACGGCTTCGACAGCTGCGGCAGCACCCTCGCCACTCACGGGCTCCAACAGGCCGTCGAGGTCTGCGCTGGGATCGCGAAGGTAAATGTGGGCGAAGACCCGCGTCAGCGCAGCAGAGGACAAGACTCGCGCCTCGGCCTTGGCCGTGGGGCCGAGGCCAAGGGCGACATCCCCAAGGGCACGAACCAGGAAGGGAAGCAGCTTGGCGGGGCCGTCCTCGGCACTGGCTAGCGGGCTCTCCAGGCCGCTCTCGTAGAGCGTCTTCAGCGAAGCACGGGCCTCCTTCTCCATGTCCGCGAAGGCCACGCGATCCTTGGCAAGGACCCGGGCCTTGCGGTCCAGGTCGACCTTCGTCACCTCCAGCTCCTTCTTCAGCGCCCTAGGCGGTCGCGGCGCTTCTTGAGCTTGGCCTCCCGATCCTCGATGGCCGCCTCGTGAGCCTTCGCGCCTTCTTCCTGCTCTTGGCGAAGGTGGACCTCCTTTGTGAGTTGGTATCGCAGGCCCTGTAGCTCGTCCTCCAGCTCCTTGCAGCGAACACGGACTCCAACCACCTCTCCCAGGGCCGCGTCTCGGGCAGCCTTCGCCTCGAGGGTGGCCTCCCTCTCTCCGTCACAGGCCGTCGAGGCGTGAACTAGCGCCGCCCGAATCAAGGCGTCGGAGCGGATCCACCCCGAGGCCAGCTCCAGGCGCCCGGCCACCAGGCGTGGGTTGGCGCCAAGAAGATCCTACCGCAGCCGGTCCAGTTCAGCAACGGCACGCTCCAGGATGGCATAAGAAGACGGAGAAGCATCGGCACGCTCCAAGGCGGCAGGAGGAGTTGGGGAAGCAGCGGTCGGTGGAATGGGAGGAGAAGGTAGCGGCGACAAGACCACAACATCCTGAGGCGGAGTCTGCTACGCCCCGATGACCGTGGTGCCGGCAGCAGGCAGGGGCACCTCAGGAGTTACCTGGGCCATGGGGGCTGGGCTCGCCCCAGCCAGCTCAGCTAGGCCACGCAAGGATGACCGGTCAGGAGAAGCCCGTGCGTCACGGTCGCCTTCCCCTGCAGGCAGAGGCGTTGCCGCGGATGGGGCCTCGGGAGCCCCCTTCGGCTTCTTCGCTGTGGGCGCCAGCCTATCCAAGAAAAGCGAACATCAAGCCTCAGCGGCGGAACAAGAAACAAAAAATGAAGGATCAAGCACTTACGGGTCGTCGCTGGAGAACTCGAGCAACCTCCGGCCATACTTCAAGCCAGAAAGCTGGGTGGAAGGATCAACCTCAGGAGCAGAAGGCGTGTCTACGGACCGCCCCGGAGCCGAGGCGGACCCGCGGGGGATCAGCCCGGTTCTGCCCTTCTTCGGGATCGGGGGTGAGCTCCCGCTACCCAGCACGTTGTCGACCTCATCATCATCGCTTGACGAAAGGCGGAGAGTACGGAACTTGCGCCGAGGAAGGGGAGCCCTCGACTCTCCGTCAGTTGCCTCGGAGTCAGGGCCCTCCTCCCGCTCCTCTTCGCCCTCCTCTCCACTGGAGTCGCCGGAAGACACGTCAACCAGTCCCTCTGGAGCCACCGCAGGCACGGGCCCGTCCCCGTTGAAGACGGGCATGGACTCCACCACCTGCTTCCAGTCGTCGCGAAGGAACAAGGGCGCAGGCACGCCCTCCAACCTTGCCACCTCGCCCCCGACCAGGGATTGGAGAACCGCGGCCAAATCCTCGTCGCCCAAGGCCGCAGGGCTCGGATGAGGCCTCCACATCGGAGGTGAGTACCGCCGAAGCGGAGCCAATTGGTGCTCCAGGAATTCCCTCAGCAGCGACGCGCCGGTCAGCTTTGCCGCCGCCGTGCCGGCCGGCTTCAAGTCCGCGTCCATCTTCTCCAGTACCAGCTTCACACGAGGGTCCGTGAGCTCCGCTCGGCACCAGTCGCTGGAGCTCACGGGCTGCTCCGCGGGCAGGATCAGTCGAGGATGGATGCGCCCGGCATCTACCAAGACCCACTTGCTCCTGAAGCCCTCAATCCTCTTCCCGGGATTCGAGATGGCAATGGCACCGCCGTATGCGACGAAGCTCGCGCATGCGGAAGGAGAACCACGGGTGACCCGGAGGGAGAAGTAGTGGCGCAGCAAGGCCACCGAGGACTGGACCCCCACATGAGCCCCGCAGTAGTAGGCGAAGATCGCTAGAAGAAGGATGGAGTTGGGGTGGAGATGCAGAGCTTGTAGGTTGTAATGGCGGAGGACAGAGAGGAAGAACTCAGAGAAAGGAGGCACCAAGCCCGCGGTAATGGAGCTTACAAAGAGAGGGTAGAAGGTGCTCCCTCGGCCCTCGGGGGTGGAGGAGCCGACCTTGAACACCTGCGCCCCGTCGATGCCCTGCGCCGCCGCCATCCGGTGCAGTCAGGCAAGGCTCGCCTCCGACACATTGGGCAAATCCAGAGCCGGCGAGAACCAAGCTTCGGCAGGAGGCTGACGCGGCGCCATGTCTTCCTAGGTCACACAGGGGAGTAGATCTGGGAGTTTGGAGGAAAGAAGGTGAGGCGCAAGAAAGGGGATCTGGGCAGCGACAGGAGAAAGAGAGGAGCAAGCCTGGGCAGACGCTGCGCGTTTAACCAGCGCGGTTGCGGAGGCGCTCACGTCCAATCAACCGCCACACGGCGCCCAAGGCCGCAAGCTGTTAGGGCCCGCGGCGCTTCGCCCTTGCCCCTTCGCCTCTCAGCACGGCCAAGTCCGGGCGCGCCTTGGGCCCGGGGGCTACTGTCGGCGTTCTAGGAACGGGGGTCCCCAGACTTGCCTACCTGCGGCCTGCGGCATGGCTCAAAGGGGGCCCAGCACGGCCCATCTTCATCAACACAAGACCCAAGACCCTCGCAGGGCGACGACACGGTGCTTCCTCAGGCGCGGCCTCATCAGGCTGGCTCATGAGGAGGCGGAGAGATCAAGGCAGGGTACCTCGCGAGGTGCCCATGACGCAAGCCATGATGACTAAGGGCGCCAGGCGGGCGCCAGCCTACGCAGTGTCCTCCCTTTCCTCTTTGGTGCAAAGGGGGCAAGCACAGGCGAGAGGATCAAGCAAAGGCATCCATTTCGGTGCAACAAGACCAAGACTAGTCCAATGGTGGGAAGGAGGTCATCGTGGAGCCCAGAACGGTGTCACCACAGGGCCTTTGGCAGGCGAGGACCAACTTTAGTCAGGATAAGTGTACTGGATGTTCCCCTTCAAATTGGCCAATTGTTGGCGCCCTTCCCGCTCAATATTTGGGAAGAGGCCCAGGGCCCTTGCCTATAAATAGGACTAGCCACCCCCAGGGTAGAAGCATGAGGTACCCAGCATAGAAGGGAGGAGAGATCGAGAATCCGAGCAAGCGTAGAGCGAGAGAGAGAGAGAGAAAGAGAGAGAGAGAGAGAGAAGGGCGGCTGAACTCCACCAACAGTTCATCGTCCCAGCTAGAACACACCCTCGCGAGGTTGTTCTTCCCTGTATTGTTCATCGTCATCAGCCCAAGAGGCAATCCACCCACCACACTGGAGTAGGGTATTACACCACATCGGTGGCCCGAACCAATATAAACCCTGTGTCTTTTGTGTTGTTCTTTGAGTAGTTAGATCCTTGCGAGACGTAGAGCTAGAGGGCACAATCTCCGCGCGCACCCCAGAGTTCGAACCTTAAGGGTCTGCCGGAACCCGAAATCCGACAGCCTTGCTGGCCCTTTGAGCTTGAGGGGTAGGTACATGATGGCATGGAGATCATCTCCTCGAGCCATGTGGATATGGAGGATGTAGTCTTCAATCCAGACCCCAGGGTCTGTCATTCCGTCGTACGCCTCTATGTTTACGGATTTGAATCCCTCTGGAAATTCATGGTCCGGCGTTTCATCGGTGAAACATAGGGGGGTGCGGCACCCCTGTATTTGGGTGTACCGTGGTGTTCTAATTTTTGTTTTGTTGCATTGCGTGCTGGAGCGTGCTTTCTTGGCCCGTAGATAGATCTGGTTGGGTCGTCCTTTTGATGCGAGTCCTTATGTGGATCGCGTGCTGGTTTGTGTGCGGCATCGTTTGCCGTTCTATGTTGGCCATGAGGTCGTCTATCCGACCGGATGGCTGCTTCGTTTTTTTATTGCGGCTGCTCTAAGGCCTCCTTCTCAAATTCAGGCAGTAGCTTTCGCTTCGGCTAGCTCTTTGTGTGGCGACTGCCGCCATATTTGTCTGCGGTGTTGAGTACTTTGCTCCATCTGATTCTAAGTGTATCTTCCGCAGCCTTGAGTTTTTGCTTCTGCTTTTTCAGGCTCCGCGCAGTGGCGACAAGCCTTTTATGGAGGTTCTTCTACTCGAGGAGCTTATCCGGCGTGATGTCATCCGGACTATTATCTTCGCCGGAGACGGGTTGCGCGGATTGGTTCTCCGTGTTTCCATCGTCGGACGGTTGTTCAATGCCATGTTCGCCGTCCGCCGGCTCACCCTGCTCTATCGCTGGGTCTGTATGACCGTTGTTTCTGACGAGGCGGGATTTGGAGCGGCGCTTACGCTGTCGCTTTGACTGCTTCTCGAGGGAATGATCTTTTGCTTCGTCCTTCCATTCCTTGTCATTGTTTTATTTTGGTGTGTCCAACATGTATACATCATGCGATGAGGTGGCTCTCCAGTGCCCTGTGGGCAGTGGTTCCTGTTCGCCTCCTGCATCGTCGTCCATATCGTCGATGTCTTCGGAGTCGAAGTCTAGCATGTCGATTAAATCATCGATAGTGGCTACTAAGTGGGTGGTGGGTGGGCGGCGAATTTCTTCGTCATCCGCATCCCAATCCTGCCAGTCACAGTCTGGCCAGGACTCTCCTGACAAGGAGAGAGGCCTTAGATAGTTCAGTATGTCACCGAAGGGCGAGTGTTGAAAGATATCTGCGGAGGTGAATTCCATGATCGGCGCCCAGTCAGATTCGATTGGCAAGGGCGTAGGCAGTTCAAAGCCCGTGGCCGGAGAAGAATCCGGCAACTTGGGGTCACGGCTTTCGTGAAGGGTAAGGTTGGTATTCGGCTCGATCACCATTGAGACTGCGGCCTCCGGTGCGGGTGCTAGCCACCCGTCCACGGATGGCGCGGCTGGCTCCGAATTGAAGGTCGGAGTGGTTGCCGGTGCGATCTCCTGAACACTATCCGATGGCAGCGCTAAATCATGCTCATCGTGACGGTGCGGCGCACTCGGCGGGGGCTTGAATCCGTTGAAGATCAGGTCTCCATGGATGTCGGCCGTGTAGTGCAAGCTTCCAAATCTGACCTGGTGTCCAGGGGCGTAACTTTAGATCTGCTCCAGATGGCCAAGCAAGTTGGCCCGCAGTACGAAGCTGCCGAATACGAAGATCTGTCCGAGGAGAAAAGTCTCACCCTGGACTGCATCGCTATCGATGATTGAAGGAGCCATCAAGCCTAACGATGACGACACAGAGGAACTCTCAATGAAATCACTAATGTTGGTGTCAAAACCGGCGGATCTCGGGTAGGGGGTCCCGAACTGTGCGTCTAGGCGGATGGTAATAGGAGACAAGGGACACTATGTTTTTACCCAGGTTTGGGCCCTCTCGATGGAGGTAAAACCCTACTCCTGCTTGATTGATATTGATGATATGGGTAGTACAAGAGTTGATCTACCACGAGATCAGAGAGGCCAAACCCTAGAAGCTAGCCTATGGTATGATTGTTGTTGTTATTATGTCCTACGGACTAAACCCTCCGGTTTATATAGACACCGGAGGGGGCTAGGGTTACACAGAGTCGGTTACAAGGAAGGAGATCTACATATCCGTATTGCCAAGCTTGCCTTCCATGCCAAGCAGAGTGCCATCCGGACACGGGATGAAGTCTTCAATCTTGTATCTTCATAGTCCAACAGTTCGGCCAAAGGTTATAGTCCAGCTGTCCGGATACCCCCTAATCCAGGACTCCCTCAACCTTCATCTCCACCTTTTGGAGGGAGTTGGATACATTGTTGATCCACTTCTGAACAACCCTTGGGTGGTCGGTGACTGTGGCAACTATGCCCAACGAGCCTTCGACGAGGACATGTTGGACGCTAAAAATCTGCATATGGATCTCTTTCGCCATTTGGAACCGCTGGACTGGAGGGCAATGGTTTGGAGAACTAGGATTAGATGGCTAGTCTAACTGAAGAAGATGATTATTTAAAGGGGCTTCAGAATTACTCCAGGAGGATTTGAAGAGCTTAAAACAATGTGAATGTAGTGTGGTTTGGATGCAAATGAAGATGAAGGAGAGGTGAAGAAGCCGAGGAAAATCGGTTCCCGATGGAGAAGTAAATGGGAGAAGTGGCCTGCAGGCAGTTGATTAGACGACTAGGTAGACTAAACAAAAAGGCTATGCGGGTAGACTGAGGAGTGGTACCTATCCGTGTACGTGCCCATCCTTCTAGCGCTACATGTGCCACTGGCTAGTTGAGGTCACTCTTTCGAATCACCATGCTGAGGCATTTTATGATTCCTTTTTATTTCTGCATCCCTCCTGATAGGTGGGACCTATGCAAACGGATAAAAAAATGTGTCGTACCTGGTTCGGATGGATATTGGTGCGTGTGTGGGAGAAACAACATTCTCTAGTTAAGGAATAAGTATGTGATTATCCTCCAAAAAGGAAAGGCCTTCTTCGCGCTTCCGCATGCACGAGAATTTGGTTCTGCTCGCAACATGGATGATACCTGGAGGATGAAGTGAACCCAGAGGCATGCTAGCATGGGAGTACTACTCATGTTCCTACTACTCCTACTACTAGTAGTAGTACAACTATGGTACACTTGATGGTCATAATGTTATTCATCGGGTCCTCACAGTGAAGTGACAAGACCCTGCGCCCGAGGTGACACCAGTCCAGGCGGCGTGTCCGGGTTACCAAAGTCAGCCTCACCTTGTGCACTGTGCAGTCACTGTCACCGCCGTTGTATAGCATGCCTCGCCTCATCTCCCTCTCCCCTAGCACCACCCCATCTCCATCTCCGTCTCGCCATAGATCTTGAGGTCACCCTTCATCATCTCACTGTGCCCCCGCGTACCCTCGCCTCGCTCGCCTCCCCCAGTATTACTATTCCCTCGCTAGCCACTCCAGCACCGAGAGCCTTCTCCCCCGTAAATCAAGCCCCCCAAAACCCCATGTTCCAAACTCCACCATGTCCAAACGGGAACCGCGCAGCATCCATATGAGCCGTGATTGGAGCAATCTCCCCAGTGACATCCTCAACCTCTATTGTTCGTGTATGGATATGTTGAGCACCCTGCGGCTGGCTGCATGCTCGAGGGACATGCACACGGCCATCGTCGAAGCGAGGCCTAAGCTTTTCAAGACACCCTGCTTGCTGCTATCTGGTCTTGCAAGATTTTCTCACCATGATACAGAGGCGTACATGATGCCCCTCGACTTCAATCCGACTTCCATTAGCCGAAACTTCTTTGCAGGTATGTAGTGGGTCGCCATACATCATTTCCCTCGACTTCGATCCAATCACCATCGCCCGAAACTTCTTGGCACGTATGTAATGGGTCGGCATGAGCTCCCACTGGATGGCTGCCGTTAGTCAAGACCGAAAAAAGTCGGTGCTCATGAACTTCCACACCTCCCATGAGATTATCCTTCCTATGTTGGATTATATAGGGTTTTACCGTCGTGGTCCAAGTCATCTAGATTACAAAGTCAGTCGAACGCACCTTGTTTTGCAGAAGATTGTAACCTGCCAAGTGCCCACACACAGATGCGAATTACGCAGACTTCAACCTAATTGTCTTGTTCGACCGCGGACTCGCCTATCTTTCCGCTGGTGCCTTCTTTAGCTAGAGACATCTCACCTCGCAGTGGATCGTCAAAGCTGATGCACACTTTTGTGATGCTATTGAACGCAATGGCACCATCTACGCGATCGACAAAGCAGATGGCACCACGTATTGCAGGGACGGCGCGTGTAAGTTGTTTCCGTCTGATGTTAATGATGACGCCATGACACTGTTTGAACTTTTTGTGATGATTGGCATATCCCTGTTTCAGCAGAATTTGAGTAGAACTATGGCAATGTATTAGAGACGCCGTAAATCAGCTATATTTGGAATGAGTTAATTCATGCGACTGTGACCATGTCATTACAGCCAATTTGTACCCCTGAATAATCAAACGGTTAGGAAGATATGGATATTCTCCTTATTTTATAGTAATCTATATACTACTAAATATGAGTGTGTATCAATGGCCATGTTAGTTTCCTCATTTTCATGATGTAGAAACATGCATCACACTGTTGGTTTCATCTAACCATACATTAGGGAAGTAAATGTGCATATAGAGAACTCTATATTTGGAAGTAGTGAAATCCTATAATGCTTACCGTGTGTACATACCTATATTCGCCCTTCAGCAATCAATGGCTAGAATAATATCCTCAAAACAAAAATTGCCCACAGGACATGAGTATATAACAATGCATGGTCTGTCAGTTTCCTTGAAGAATTTGTTAGTGAGGACATAACATGATTACATAACATGCATGACATGGTAGTTTCCTGTGAAGAATCGATTGTGAGATAACATGAGTATAACCATGCATGGCACTTCTATATTTTCGAACCCAGTATACATTTCCCTGTATTTTCCTCCCAGTTCCAACAGGAACATATCAATTTTTTTCTTGCATTATACTGCTCATACTCTGAACAATGCTGATCTTACATTAACAATGCATGTCCTTTTTGACATGATGCAGTGTCCCTATAGTCAGTGCCCTTTGTAATCACACCACCTTTGCCAAAAATAGGGAAGCACAACTGGCTCCTTGCTCGACCAGACGACGGCAAAAGACTGATGATCGTTCGGACACATGAGCCGGAAAAGTTATATTGCAAAAACCCCACTGTATACAAGCACCGTGAAATACGTGAGTATCCGGACAGTGGTTGTTACGTCTATGAGCAGCATACCAGCTTTCTGGGGCCTTCAGGATTTTTGAGTTGGAGGCGGGTAAACAACCTTGGTTCACACTCTCTGTTTCTCGGACTCACTTATCCGATTAACTAGGAGATCACGGTTGGCAAGGACCTTGATGGCAGAGAGGCTCTGTTTGCTATGGAAAATTGTGTCTACACGGCGAGCCCTAGGAGTTCGGGAGCAAACTCCCCTGATTGTCAACAATATAGCCTGCAGCCAAAAGAAGGTGAGAATGACAAAGGCATCTGGATTAACTTTGATCCTTGGATGTGTTGAGTCCGACAGGTAGTGATGTGGTTCAAGCCTTCAAGTTGATAGGTAATTGGGCTGTTGCTTCGAAAGGGTGGGGTACTGGTGGCTGAAGCGGGGCTGCAAATTATGATGGTGTTGGATCATCCCTCTTCAAATGACTTGTTGTGTTTGCTGCTTGTTCTGGATGGGTAGTTCTCTCTTTTGTTATGCATATTTCTTGTCCTTTGGTCATCCTCGTCTATGTCACTCTTACTATGTAATAGTTGCCTCTATTTAGAATGTCATTCTCGTCTGGAACACGAGAGTCTGAGCACTGCAGATGGGTGTGTTTTGGTGGTGTAGCAAGACTTCTTATGAACTATCATGTCTTGCTGTTTATGTCAGTAGTAGTCACTAGTCAGTGTTTGAATGTTGTATATATTGTTGTTTCGAACCGTTTATTGTCTCGAACTGCTGGTGGGCTAAATGAGGGCATCACCATTCTCTAGTGCTCAGAGTATATCTCCTTTTTTCAAGTTACTAGCAAGATGCTCGTGCGTTGCACGGAAGATCAAGATCTTGTGGGAGAAAAGGATGAACGAGGGAAGGCATTATCTGCAAATGTGGAGAGGAGTGCGGGTAAATTGTCATAGTTTCCTTCCTATCCGTTAGATATAGATCGGACGGCCTATATTGCAGGATGGCAGGCACACCATCATCACCAACTATGCTTTTTATAAGAGTAGATAGATAATTTGAGCTCAGTGTCTTTTCGATGATGTACACTTGTTTGGGCCAGTGTGATGTCGTTGAATATGGGCTGAGTAGTAACGCAATGCCAAACAGGTCAATTATGACTCTCAGGCCGGGCTCTCAAAAGATCCTCAAAAAAAGGCCGGGCTCTCAAAAAAGAAAGAATTGGGACTCTTAGGCCGACATGTGGGTGCCACCGGTGTTTTTGTGCGCTTGCGCGCTGAGAGCATATTGGCGCGTGTTTGAAATTCATGCTACCTTTTCATCCCCAATCTCCCGCCCCTCCCCCATCTCTGGAATCTCAATTCCTACTCCAGTTCCCCCAAATCCCCCTCCTGTACTCCTTGTACTCAAGTGCACAATCATGTAGCCGGTCAACGCGGATCTCTAAGCCAGAGATCCTGAGGTCCGTCCTGCCTTCGAGCGTTGCGTGCTGTCGCTCAATACTGGCATGACGGCGCTTGGCGACCAGTTTGTCGGCAAAATGCTGATGATAACCATCAACGGCGACCGGCCTCCCGTCTCGCCGTACGACCTTGTCAAAGCTCTTGGCATTGCGCACGGCATCCAAATAAGTGACTTGCTCGTTGAAATCTGTCCGCCACCGACTGATTTCTTTGTCAGGTTCTGGACAACTTTCGACTGCAGTCGTGTGTTCGAATCTTCCCGACGTTTGTTCTGCGATGGCGTGCTGGTGAGCTTTGATTGGTGGCACCCAGGATGGGGCTTGGTTCCTCTGATCTTGAGTTTTTAACAAAGCTTACATTCCACGGCATGCCTTGACGTGCTTGGAACAGAGAGTCCATGTATGAGCTTATCAACGACCTTGGAGGCGAGCTCGTAAGTATGTTTGTTCCTCCAGACAGCTAGGCTCTGACGGCTATGGCATGGATGAAGAAGTCGTCCACCATACCGATGGTGATTGGTGTTGAGATACCGGTGCAGGAACCGGGGTTGTACTATTCATTACCACCAAGGCCGCCGCGGACCACGTTACGGATGTACCTGTATCGAGTGTTCGTGCATGTCGAAGAAGTAGTAAGACCATCAATCAAAGTCCTGCCGCCGCCGCTCGTACCTGGGTCCGTCGACGTTGTCCATTACAGGAGTCAACGCCAGACTTTCCCCGTGTTGCTCGGAACGATGGATGGCACAGGGCCTACTCCATCGCGTGGCCAAGCCCTGACGACTGACAAGACGGCGCATAGTGCCCCCTAGGCGCATGGGGCCCGCGCCCGGCGAACCCAACGAGCCCTGGCACCCGGCGGGTCCCAGCACCGGGTTCTTGGACACTGATAACCCGGCCCTACGGCCTTGTAACATTACCCTTGTACCCCTGGGGGGTTGACCTATAAGACCCCTCAGGAGCCCTCATGCATACGGGCAAGTAAGCAAGCAGGCGATACCGCACACCCATCCACCCACTCACACGTCTAGCAAGCAACACCCGAGGAGAGGGAGCAGCCTAAGCCTTGGCTTGACCTCCTTCTTCCTCCATACAGCTCTAAGAGCAACTCTGTACTGTTACATATAAACCACACTCGGCAGGACTAGGGGTGTTATCTCTCCAGAGAGCCCCGAACCTGGGTATGTCTTGCGTCCCGCGCTCGCTCATGTCGACCTCGCCTCTGGATCCCACCAGTGCCCTCGAGCCTCCTCCTATCTTTAGCCATCCCTTCGCATCTGTCGTGCGCCCACCACGACAAAAGGGTTGTACATCAACTTAATGTTCTAGCATAACTTATATATTATGTTGTCTGCCTATTTTCTTTGCACAGCATTCAAGATATTTCCCCGTCATTGATAAAGACGATGAACCATTATGTACGAGTTCGTTGGTTACAACATAGCCCTACCCGTAGGGATCCACTACTTCCACCCTGATTGTGCCGCCTGCGTGAAATTTTTGTATGCGAGTTCAGTGTGCTATGATGTTCTATATGATTGTGTCAACTATATAAGTTTTTACTGGGCATCAGCAATGCATATGGCTGAAAGATGTATTTACGAGCATCGACCGATGGGTCTCTCTCTCTCTCTCTCACACACACACAAACACACTCACTCACACTCAAGTGGGACCCGTTGAATTATTTCTTCGCTCGTGACAGCTTTTAATTAGGTCCCAATGCACTCTAAATTTTCTCTTTAAGTTATTAATTGAGCTCAATGACTTCAAAAGGTTGTACAGAAGCCTTGTTTGGGCCTTTCCTACGTCGCTGAATGTGGGCTGACTAGCCATGTAAGGTTGTACTGTACTACACAGGCCTATTTTTCAACATCAGCAATGTGACTGGGCCGACAGTTGTACACAATATCCAGGTCAACTTGTTATTCTCTGCCCCGCTAGGCTGCAAATCTTTCCTAGGAGGGATGCATTAGGCTTAACAAGAAAGTAGGCTTTAAGAAATAATAAATGGGATGTAATTATAAAAACTAGGCAGTAACTATAAAAAATGCACCAAACACGTAATTAGTTTTAAAAATATATTATTTTTGGAATTTGAAATTTTTAATTTCATTACTTGTTGCGCGTGCAATATTTCATTGGATTTTTACGTAATACAAATTTATTTTCAAATTATATTTAATCTGACTAGAAATTTCGGCTTAAAAATATTTCGTATCCCATCAAAATGTGTAAATTTTTATTAAATTCTGTTTTGAGTGGTTGGTTGAAATTATTAATAGTTGTCCTAGCTAGAAAATGGGTTGTACTATTAACCAACTGTAAATGGTTTGTAGTAAATTCCATTAGAATTCAAAAATGGGCTGTACATTCTTACAAATCACAAATGGGCTATATGTTCTCTTCCACGCACTTGTGCGACTACTAAATTGACGCGTCCCCTTAAAAAACAAAAACTAAGTTGACGCGTATGCAAGGCTTTGTCAACTTATAGTCAACACACGGTTCTAGCAGCAGTGGCCGTTGGATGTCCATCCAACGGATGTCGTGCTTCTTCTTCAATCTCGGATATTTTGCTTTAGCCGCCCAAAAAATGATTCCTCCCCCTGACATCTGGGGCGCACCGTTTTGGAGGCTGACCTATGGGCCTACTAAGTTGGCGCCTACCAAGGGCTTTGTCAACTTAGTCAATATAAACGATTCTAGCTACAGTGACCGTACGATGTCCATCCAACTGCCGTCGTGCTTCTTCAACCTCTGGTCTTCTTGCTCCAGCCGCCTGAACCAGCGTCGGCCGTGCCGCTTGCTCCTGCCTCTCGTGTCTGGCTGTGCTGCCACCGCTGGCCATGCCATCCCTCTATACTCACCCACACCTCCTGTTATTCTCCGGCGACGGCAACCTCACACCGCAGCCGAAGCAGTCAACCCACGTACTCCCCTCCGTGTGGGAATCCACTTCCGCGTCTTCCCCGGCTCCGTGTTGTTCCCTTCCTAGGCCTCGCCGTCGTCCACCGCCTTGGTGCTCTCGGCGCGGCATGGTCAACGAAGGCCAGCCGTCGGAAGAGGACTTTAGGCAGTGTGGCTGACAGCTGGACCCACCAGCTACATCTTCGAACATAAGGAAGTGCCCCCTTATTACTTGCAAAATAAAAACGATTCCTTCCCCTGATAGTTGGGACCGAGCGGCTATATCTTCGCACGCAAGGAAGTGCGTCCTTATCCTCCCTGACCGCTGGGACACACCCGGTCAAAGCGTATGTAGCATTGTCTGTCTGGTCGCAAACGTGTACATACATATTGGTCGATCGGTCTCTCAGCAAGTATGAACCATGGCCGAGTAAGTAGAGGAATGTGTCGTTGTAGAGCACCCGACATAGCAGTTCACGCAGTCCCGTCTAAGTCGTGTACACATATGTACAACCACAGGGAGAAAAATACGGCCACATACGTACATACGGGCAGGGTCTCGAGCGCGTACTCGTGCATATATATACGGACGGCCAAGGTTTGTGTACATGGAGAGGCAACAGATTGCAGCAACGGCATCCTGTTCATCGGGCAGCGAACCGGCTGGGTCAGAACGGAGAAACAGCGTCCTGTTCATCGGGAGGCAACCGACTGGGTCGAAATGTGTCGTGTTCAACGGGAGCCAACCGGCTTGGACGGAACAGCAAAAATGGGGCCTGGCGTACCATAGAATGGAGAAAACGGCCTTGTATTCGACCGGCCACAGTTGAAACGGGATCCTGTTCATCGGGAGGGGTCTGGCGTACCGCGAAACAAAGGAAACAGACTTATGTTCAAGTGCCTACGATCGAAACATGGTTCTGTTCATCGGGAGGGGTGTGGCGTACCGCAAAACAGAGGAAACGGACTTGTGTTGGAGCACTACAGTCGAAATGGGGGTCCTGTTCACTAGGAGGGGTGTGGCGTACCGCAAAACGGGACTCCATAGGCTACTGTTCATCTCCACCGTCGACCTCCTCCAGCCTCCATGGGCTACTGTTCATCCACCGTCGACCTCCTCCAGCCTCCACCTGCGACTGTTCATCCACAGGCTCCTGTTCATCCAGCCTCCACCGCTCCTCCACCGGCTACTGTTCAACCAACCCTCTCCACGGGGTCCTGTTCAACCACCCCTCCACAGGCTACTGTTCATCCAACCCTCCACCGGCTACTATTTAACCAGCCCTCCACGGGGTCGTCATTTTCATCCACCCCTCCACGGGGTCCTGTTCATCCACTCCCAACCGGCTCGTTCGGGTCCTGTTCATCCAGCCGCAACGGCCTAGTACCACGGGGTCCTGTTCATCCAACCCCATCGGGAACTATTCATCCAACCCCCACCAGGAACTGTTCATCCACAGCCAACCAACCAGCTCGACTCACCATGTCTCGACTCGTTCTACGTACCGCGCGCACGATAGCAACAATCATTGTTCATCGAGAGGCAACCCAACACCGTTGGCTACCTCTCGCACGGGGGCTCGATTGGATTCAGTAAGCAGCAGCAGTGATTGATCGCTCGGGTTTAGTTAGCAGTTGTGGCGAAGGAATTGCTCGGGTTCAGTCAGCAGCGAATGAATTGCTCGCGTTCAGTTAACAGCCAAGGGATCGGTCGCTCGGGTTCAGTAACATGCGATCGCTCGGGTCCAGTTAGAGCGCAACGCCTCGCACACACACACGTGTACGTGTACGAGAGAAACACGCAAACCTCCGTGCATCGCTCGGCCCCGACCACCCACCATAACTGGGAACTCCCCGATATTTTCCTCGCCCTCGCTTCTACCATGGTTTTTTCCGTCATGGACGGCCCAAAGAATGTCATGCAGCTGCGTCTCCGGCCCGCCCAGGATGAGAAGCCCATTTTTTGTCATGATTTTTTGTAATAGAAGTAGGAGCCCACCACACCTATGATGATACCGGGTTTTGTCACAATTATCATCATAGAAGTGCCTTAAGCATGACAGAAAAAAATTCGTTTGGCCCAAAATGTCAAGGATGTGTCTTTTTTTTGGTAGTGATTCCCATCTATATTTTCAACCAGAAGATCCTTAACCATAGCAACACTAGGTTCTACCGTGATTTTGTCAGCTGATTTAGGTGTTCTAATATAACTTTTATTGACCATAGTTGAAACTTTAGCATGTTCCTTCATCCTAACAGGGAAAGGTGGTTTTACAATATAAGTAGTAGGAACAACTGGATCAACATTATAAATAATAGTTTCATCTTTAGCTATTACCGGTTCTTTAATTTCTTATTTAATAGGTGGGTGATGTTTAAACCACTTCTCCTTAGGGAGATCAACATGAGTAGCAAAAGATTTACAAAAGGAGTCTAGTGCATATTTAGTGCTAAACTTTTGAAAAGCATCGGTATTCATAAAAGATTTAACACAATCAAACTTAAGCTTAATACCTGACTCTTTACCTTCATCGAGTTCCTAATCTTCAGAGTTGCGTTTAATTCTTTCCAAAAGATCCCACCGGAATTCGATAGTCTTCTTCATAAAGGAACCAGTACAAGAAGTATCGAGCTTGGATCGATCATTATGAGAAAGCCGAGCATAAAAATTCTGAATAACAATTTCTCTTGAGAGCTCATGGTTGGGGCATGAACATAACATTGACTTAAGCCTCCCCAAGCTAGAGCGATACTTTCTCCTTCACGAGGCCAAAAATTATATATATAATTCCGATCACGATGAACTAGATGCATAGGATAATTGCTTTTGGTGAAACTCCACTTTCAATAGATTCCAATTCCAAGATCCAATGTCATCGCATAGCCTATACCATGCCAATGCTTTTCCCTTCAAAGATAAAGGGAAAACCTTCTTCTTAGCTTCATCTCCAGGTAAACCAGCAAGATTAAACAATCCACATATATCAGGTGCATATCAGGATGTTCGGTTCCATCTCCTGCATAAGGATTAGCTAGCAGTTGTTCAATCATACCCAAAGGAATTTCATATTCGGTATTTTCAGTAGGTGAAGTGGGTTGAGGGGCAACTAATTGTGGTTCCGATCAAGGTGAAGTTACCCTGAACAAACCTCTCAAAGGATTGTTCTCCATAGTAACAAGTGACAATAAATTTCAGAATGTAGTAATAATTTTTTTCCTTACCAATTTCCACTTACCAAGAGCGCCTCACTCCCCGGCAACGGCGCCAGAAAGGAGCCTTGATGACCCACAAGTATACGGGATCAATGGTAGCCATTTCGATAAGTAAGAGTGTCGAACCCAATGAGGAGCAGAAGGAAATGGCAAGTGGTTTTCAGCAAGGTAATGTCTGCAAGTGCTGAAATTGTAAGTAACAGATAATTTGGTAGCAGGATAATTTGTAACGAGCATGTAACGGTAACGGAAACTAATATGCAGCAAGATAGCCCAATCCTTTTGTGGCAAAGGACAGACCAAAACGGTTTCTTATAATAAGCAAAGTGTTCTCGAGGGCACACGGGAATTTCATCTAGTCACTTTCACCATGTTGGCTTGATTTGTGCTCACAACTTTGATAATTTGATATGTGGGTGGATCAGTGCTTTGGTGATATTCTTACTTGAACAAACCTCCTACTTTTGATTAACCCCCTCGCAAGCATCCGCAACTACAGAAAATTATTAAGATACAAACTAACCATAACATTAAACTTTTGGATCCAAAACGGTCCCTTAGGAAGTAGCGCATAAACTAGGGTTTAAGATTCTATCACTCTACCAACTCATCATCTAATAACTACTCCACAATGCATTCCCTTAGGACCAAATATGATAAAGTGTCATGTAGTCGACGTTCACATGACACCACTAAGGGAATCACAATATACATATTATCAAAATATCGAACACATATCAAGTTCACATGATTACTTGCAACATGATTTCTCCCGTGACCTCAAGAACAAAAGTAACTATTCACAAGTGATAAACATGTTCATGATCAGAGGGGTAATAAATAGCATAATGGATTTGAACATATAATCTTCCACCAAATAAACCATATAGTGATCAACTACAAGATGTAATCAACACTACTAGTCACCCACAGGTACCAACCTAAGGTTCCCGTACAAAGATTGAACACAACAAATGAACTAGGGTTTGAGAGGAGATGGTGCTGGTGAAGATGTTGATGAAGATTGGACTCCCCAAGATGAGAGGGTTGTTGGTGATGATGATGACGGTGATTTCCCCCTCCGGGGGGGAAGTTCCCTCGACGGAATCGCTCCGCCGAAGGGCAAAAGTGCTCCTGCCCAAGTTCTGCCTCGAGACGGTGGCGCTCCGTCCTGAAAGTCCTCTCCTTATTTTTTTTCTAGGTCAAAATGACTTATATACCAGAATATGGGCACTGGAGGTGGGCCGAGGAGGGCACAACCCACCAGGGCGCGCCTAGGCTCCCTGGCATGCCCAGGTGGGTTGTGCCCACCTGGTGGGCCCCCTCTGGTAGTTATTCGCTCCAATAATTCTCATTTATTCCATAAAAATTGCTCGTGAAGTTTCAGCTCATTTGGAGTTGTGCAGAATAGGTAGCCTGACGTAGCTTTTTCAGGTCCAGATTTCCAGCTGCCGGAATTCTCCCTCTTTGTGTGAATCTTGCATATTATGAGAGAAAAGGCATTAGAATTACTCCAGAAAGCATTACTTTGCATAAAAACATTATAAATAACAGTAGGTAAACATAATGCAAAATGGACGTATCAATGCCCTTTAATCTTGAAATTAATATTAAAGAATTTATTAATTCTCAGAAGATTTTCAATACTATGATAGAGGAAAAATTGAATAAAGTTGATCATATGGCTAGGAACATGGATAGAATTGTACATGATGTGGAAAATCTCCAATCTAAATTTTGCCACCTAAGCTTGATATTAGTGAATCCATTAAATCTATCTATGTCTAAATTAATGAAAGTAAAGAGAGAACCGCTAGGTTGAGGGCTAAGAGAGAATTCTTAGAAAAAGCAATGTCGCCCGATTTTTATAGTAATCATGATGAAGATATTAAAATGATTGGTGTCTCACCCCTTGAATCTTTATTTAGCAATATAAAACTTGATAAAAAAGAGACTCAAGATGAGTCAACTTTAGCTAGAAGGCGTCCCAATTGTTCGGAGGGTGACAATCTTAATGAAATAAATGATAAAAGTGTGTCTGGAGAGGTCAAAACATTAACTAGTGATGTGACCACTACTTTGGATTTCAAGGATTTTAATTATGATAGTTATTCTTTAATTTAATGTATTCCTATGTTGCAATCCATGATAAATTCACCCAATGCTTATGAACAAAATAAAGCTTTTACGAAACATATTGTAGAAGGTATGACGATGGCTTTAGAAGAAAAGCTAGAATTGGAGGTTTCAATACCTAGGAAATTTTATGATGAATGGGAACCAACTATTAAGATAAACATTAAAAATTATGAGTATGCTTTATGTGATTTGGGTGCTAGCATTTCCACTATACCAAAATCTTTATGTGATGTCCTAGGCCTTCATGATTTGGATGAATGTTCTCTTAATTTGCACATAGTGGATTCCACTATTAAGAAAACTTTGGGTAGAATAAATGATGTTCTTATTCTTGCAAATAGAAATTAGGTGCCCGTGGATTTCATCGTGCTTGATATTGATTGCAATTTGCAATCTGTCTTGTCCCATAATACTTGGTAGGCCTTTCCTATGTACCATAGGTGCTATTATTGATATCAAAGAAGGTAACATAAGATTTCAATTTCCATTAAAGAAAGGAATGTAACACTTCCCTAGAAAGAGAATTAATCCACCATATGAATATGTTATGAGGGCCACCTATGGAATTAATTTGAAGGATGAAAATACTTGAAAGTATGCATTACGCCTAGCTAGGGGCATAAAACAATAGAGCATGTTGGGAGGCAACCCAATAGTTCTCTTTATTTTCCTTGTTTATTTTCTGTTTTTGTGTGTGCACACAATTATCCTAATGTTATGGTTGTGTTTTTGTGTTTAAATTAGTGTTTGTGCCAAGTAAAGCCTTTGGGATGATTTGGTTGATAGTTGATTTGATTCTGTGAAAAAACGAAAACTTTTGCGCCCAGTAGAAGAATTGTTTATATTCACTGGAAGTTTGGAACGTTATAAAAACCTTAATTTTTTACACATGATTGGTATACAAATTACCCACATTTTCGTAATTTTCAGAAGTTTTGGAGCTACAGAAGTATTGCGTTTTTCCAGATCATTATAGACTCTTCTGTTTTTGACATATTTTGTTTTCGTTGCATTGTTTGCTTGTTTTAATGATTCTCTGGATTGTATCGGGGGGTATAAGTCATGGTGAAGTTATAATAAAGTAGGTATTACACAACAATAAAATATGAATGGGTTTAGAGCAGTACCTAAAGTTTATGTTTGGTTTATTATACTAACGGGTCTCACGAGTTCTCTATTGAATTTTGTGTGCTGAAGTTTTCAAGTTTTGAGTGAGATCGCGATGTATGAAGGAATAAGGAGTGCCAAGACCCTAAGATTGGGGATGCCCAAGGCACCCCAAGGTAATATTCAAGGACACCCAAGACTCTAAACTTGGGGATGCCCCGGATGGCATCCCCTCTTTCTTCTACCAACCATCGGTAAATTACTTGGAGCGTCGTGTATTATATGAGTATTTGCTTTGTTTTATTTTTAGTTTTCCATAATCATCTTAGGTGGAAACACATTTTGAGAGGGACACACATTATTCGTGATTTCTTCGAATACTCTATATGCTTCACTCATATATTTTGAGCTAGGCAGTTGCCCTAGTGCTTCACTTATATCTTTTAGAGCACGGCAATGGTTATATTTTAAGGAAATAGTTGCACTCTCATGCTTAACTTATATCATTTTGAGAGTTTAATAAATAGTAATGGCAATATGCATGGGTTATGAAATTGGTCCTAATATGATAGGTATGCAAGAGGGGTATAATAAAAACTTCCATGTAGACCACTGAATATGATAAGTTTGATTCCTTGCAATAGTTTTGCAATATAAAGATGGTAATATGTGGGACGTACTTGTGAATGATTGTGGTTTATTAAGAATATTGGTGCTAAGGTTTGTGATTCCCGAAGCATGCACGTATAGTCTCCCGTTATGCTAAGAAGTTGGGGCATGATTTATTATTGAATGTCTTCCTTTGCATGAAGGTCGGGGGCGCGCGATGGTTAACTCCTACCAATCTCCCCTTAGGGGCATGCATAGTAGTACTTTTATTCGATGGCTAATAGACATTCGCAATAAATATGTGAGTTCTTTATGACTAATGCTCGAGGTCTTCTGGAGCAATCAAGTTGGATGCACACCCACTTAGTTTTCATTTTGAGATTTCATACACTTATAGCTCTTAGTGCAACCGTTGCATGGTAATCCCTACTCCTTTCATTAGCATCAATTGATGGGCATCTCCAAAGCCCGTTGATTAGCCTCGTCAATGCGAGAGTTTCTCCGTTTTTGTCTTCTCCATATTAATTTCTACCACCATACTCTATTCCACCCATAGTGCTATATCCATGGCTTGCGCTCATGTATTGCGTGGGGGTTGAAAAAGCTGAAGCGCGTTAAAAAGTATGAACCAATTGCTTGGCTTCCACGGGGGTAGTGCATGATTTATAATCTGTGTTAAGAAGATGAAGCATGATAAGGCTATATGATTTTCTAGGGATAGCGTTCTTTAGCATTTATATTTTGAAAGGCATGATTGTTTGTTGGTATGACTGGGTATTAATGTGTTTATGTCAAATTATAGGCTATTGCATGCAATCATTCATATTTAAATATTCATACCATAAAATAAAGATTACATGATGAACCTTTTGCAGGGGAAGACTGCTTTTGTCAGGATAAGCTATACCAGTTATCTCCTTTCAAATTGGCCATTGTTGGATCCCTTCCCGCTCAATATTTCGGGAGAGGACCATGGACTCTATAAATAGGACTAGCCACCACAGTAGGAGGGGACGAAGCCTCAGGCATCTGATCTTTAGCCAATCCCTAGCCACACACCGAGCACAAGAACACCCCAACCTCAGGAGGTTGTTCTTCCCCTTGTAACTGTTTATCCTCAGCCCAAGAGGCAATCCACCACCACCACACTGGAGTAGGGTATTACACCACAACGTTGGCCCGAACTAGTATAAATCTTGTGTTCTTTGTGTTGCGAGTTGGTCGAGTTAGTCCTTGAGATCTTAGCAAAGCTAGGACGTGGATCGGTAGGGGGAGATCTTTGTGCGCACGCCAAAGTTCGAACCTTAAGGGTTTTGCTGGAACCTATGATCCGACATTTGGCGCGCCAGGTAGGGGTGCGCCGAAGCTTCCCTTCCGTTGCTCCGCGTCCCGTCGCTTCATCGTATCCATGGCGGAAGCATGCCGTGCTCGAACCGAGTGCCGGGCTGCCCTCGCCACCCGCGTTGCTCAGGCGGCTCCCGTTGGCGGGCCAACCCATCGTTCTCTGTCGCCTGCCGCCAACGCCGCCACCGGACCGGCGGGGAACGAGCAGCAAGCATCCTTGTTGCATCGCCACTCCGTCGCTGACTCCCGCTAGTTCATCGTCTCACGCTCGTCGTGCTCCCACGGATGCACGGGCCGTGCTCCTCATGGCGCACGAGCTCCTGCGCTACCGCCCAGTCGACGACCTCTACGAGGACTGGTTCGATCGCATCGCCGAGCTTGTCAGCGCCGCAGGGGCTCCCCTGTGCCGTCCCTCTCACTGCCACACCCTCCGCCAGCTACGGGCAACGTAGTTCACGGAGCACCTCCACCACCTGTGAACCAAGACGGCGCCCTGGCACCAAGGCGCGTGGCTCCACGGCGCGACCTACCGCATTCAGCGCCCGCGCGTGAAGAAATAAGCTGGCAAGAAGTCCCTCGACCGCAAGAGAACGGTCCACCACTCCCCGCACCGCCACGCCAGGATCGCTTGCTGCGGCAGGGCCCCGCGCCGCTTGCCGTGGCGGCGCGTGGGTGCCAAGACCAAGCTCCACCTCCAAGACGGGCCCCAGTGACCACGGCCGGCTGCCGCACCTTCACCCCCGAGCTGTGTAGCGTTGCCTGGCCGGGCAAGTTCAAGCCGGATCTGCCTCCTCGCTATGACGGCACCCCGACCCCGCGGAGTTCCGGCAGCTCTATGAGCTGAACATTGAGGCGGCCAACGGCGACAATAAAGTCATGGCGAACTGGTTCCCCATGGCTCTCAAAGATGGTGCCCGCTCCTGGCTCCTGAACCTGCCTCCAAGCTCGATCACCTCATAGGACGAGATGCGCGACCGCTTCATCACCAACTTCTAGGGCACTCGCGACCGCCCTCCGGCCGCGGGTGACCTACGCCACGTCAAGCAACAACCAGCAGAGACCCTCCAGAAGTACATCCAGCGCTTCAACAATGTTCGCCTCAAGATCCCCAAGGTGACGGATGAGGACATCATCTTCGCGTTCTCTGATGGCGTTCGTGACGTCAAGATGAAGGAGGAGCTCGCCATCCACGAGGAGCTATGCATGTCCCTGGAGCTGTTCAACCTGGCGACCAAGTGCGCAAGAGCTGAGGAGGGGCGCCTCTCCCTTCTCGAGCTGCCGGCTGCAGACCCGGAGGAGAAGAAAGCCAAGGCCAAGGACGTGAAGCGCAAGGGAGCAGCCGTGCTCGCAGCGGAGCCAGACACCAAGCGGGGCAGGGACCAGCCCGGGTCATCCAAGAGCAGTCGACCGTTCTGCGCCTTCCATAACCTGCATAGCCACAACACCAGCGACTGTCAAGAGCTCAGAGCCATTCGATAAGGACACTTCGGTCGACGCCCCGAGCGCAACGACCGGGGCTACGGCCGAGGAGGAGGACGTGGTGGTGGACGCTGGGATGCGGCCCGCGCCAGGGGTGGCGTGACCGACCTCGTGAGGACCACTAGCAGGATCAGCCTCGCGAGGGCGCCTGGAGGGACCAGCCTCGTGAGGATCATCCTCAGGGCAACGCCGGTCTTCCTCCACTACCGCCACCACCAAGAAGGAATGACGACCACCATCAAGACGAGGGGGCTGGGGGCTTCCAGGAGCCGCGTGCTATCGCCTGCATCTTGGGCGGAGCTCAGGCCACAGCCTCGCAACGTATCTTCAAACAGTTTGCTCGTGAAGTGAATGCAGTCCTCCCCAAGCTCGAGGCCACGCGCCCGCTCAGATGGTCCAAGTGCGCCATCACATTCAGTTCGGCAGATCAGCTCAAGTGCGTGGCAACCATTGGCGACCTCCCGATGCTTTGTTCCCCAGTCATCAACAACGTGCAAGTCACCAAGACCCTCATCGACGGCGGCGTAGGTCTCAATGTCCTGTCCGTCGACACGTTCGACAACCTTCAAGTGCCCTACGACCAGCTTCAGCCCACCAACCCTTTCTCAGGAGTGACCGACGGTTCCACCACACCGATAGGGCAGGTCCCCCTCCCTGTCACCTTCGGAGAACGCAGCAACTACTGCATCGAGCTCATCGACTTCGACGTCGCACACATCCGTCTGTCGTACAATGCCATCCTCGGATAGCCAGCCCTGGCCAAGTTTATGGCGATGACCCATCACGGCTACAATGTCCTCAAGATGCCAGGAAGCGACGGAATCATCACAGTCCCATGCGAAGAAAGAGACACGATGTGCTCCCTCGAGTGTGCCTTCCAAGCTGCAGCAATCGACGACCCCGACAGCAAGGGCGAGTGCCCTCCTGAGGCCACCCCCAAGAAGAAGAAGCAGCTGCTCCGTGCAGGATCTCAGGAGGGTGGCGCCGCGAGTGGTACCTCATCAGGATCAGCGCCCGCACCTCGGGCGCCTCCCTCCATCGCATAGGAAAGCGCGCCCGGTGCCCTTCTCGGGCAGGGCTTGGGGGCTCTCTTCTGGAGGGCCTCAGACCTTGCTAACATCACGAGGGAGGCGCTCGGGCACCACTTGGAGACGTGCTTCACGACACGTTTTCCTCAGGAGAACACAGGGCGAGGAGCGCCCACCGCTCGGGAGTTCATCACCAAGACCACCCAGGAGCTGCAAGATGCGAGGGCCATGTGCGGCGATCGCCGTTCACCTGGCGCAGCCTCCCATCTAGGCGAGGGTGTCGGGCTGCGCATCTGCATCAACGTCCCAGGGCTCAACAGGGTTGCATCTCAGGAGCTCTTCTGGCCTTCGCACACGGGACGCTGCGAGGGTCCACCGCACAGCTACGTTCGCATGCCTTTTGGCCTGCCGAGCATGGCGTAGGCCTATCAGCACAACTTGCGGCGCGCCCTGGCGACTCAGAAGGCCAGGCACCACGCCGTCCTAACAGAGATGGAGACGGTTGAAAGTGCAACTATCCCTAGGTCGTTTTGGTAATTCATAACAACATATAGCTCATTGAGCTAATGCTATTCCAAGACAATTATTTTAGGAAAGCTCAATGATTGGCATGGCATGGATGGTGAAAGTGGAACCCTCAAAATGATAAGGACAAAGGATTGGCTAAAGCTTCAAGCTCAAGACTCTTCATTTTTACATTTTAGTGATCCAAGATCACATTGAGTCCATAGGAAAAGCCAATACTATCAAGGAAGGATGAGGTGTTGATTAATGAGCCTTTTGCTTCAAGTGCTTAATGATATGCTCCAAAATCCTCAGCTACTTTCCCATATCCACAAATGACCTAAACTCCAAGCCAAACTCGGTCCTACCGATTCTTTCCATCCGGCGCCACCGAGTTTCACATGTCATAAGCCACTGCCAAACCCTAGCAATTCGGTTCTACCGATAGGGATCTCGGTCTCACCGAGATGGGACTGCAATCCCTCTGTTTCCTTTTTGTAACTTTTCGCTCTCACTGAAAGAGCGGATCGGTCCCACCGAGATTGCAATGTAAACTCTGTGTTTCCCCTTTGTAACTTTTTGGTCTCACCGAAAGAGCAAATCGGTCCCACCGAGTTTACCTGACCAACTCTCTGGTTAGCTAGTTACCAAAATCGGTCTCACCGAGTTTGTGTAATCGGTCTCACCGAGATTACGTTATGCCCTAACCCTAACCATATCGGTCCTACCGAGTTGCATGTCAGTCCCACCGAAAATCTCTAATGGTCACTAGGTTTACTATTTCGGTCCGACCGAGTTTGTTGATTCGGTCCCACCGAGATTGGTAAATTGTGTGTAACGGTTGGATTTTGTGTGGAGGCTATTTATACCCCTCCACCTCCTCTTCATTTGTGGAGAGAGCCATCAGAACACATCTACACTTCCAACTCATATGTTCTGAGAGAGAACCACCTACCCTTGTGTTGAGGCCAAGATATTCCATTCCTACCATATGAATCTTGATCTCTAGCCTTCCCCAAGTTGCTTTCCACTCAAATCTTCTTTCCACCAAATCCAAATCCTATGAGAGAGAGTTGAGTGTTGGGGAGACTATCATTTGAAGCACAAGAGCAAGGAGTTCATCATCAACACACCATTTTTTACTTCTTGGAGAGTGGTGTCTCCTAGATTGGCTAGGTGTCACTTGGGAGCCTCCGACAAGATTGTGGAGTTGAACCAAGGAGTTTGTAAGGGCAAGGAGATCGCCTACTTCGTGAAGATCTACCGCTAGTGAGGCAAGTCCTTCATGGGCGATGGCCATGGTGGGATAGACAAGGTTGCTTCTTCGTGGACCCTTCGTGGGTGGAGCCCTTCGTGGACTCGCGCAACCGTTACCCTTCGTGGGTTGAAGTCTCCCTCAACGTGGATGTAGGATAGCACCACCTATCCAAACCACGGGAAAAACATCCGTGTCTCCAATTGCGTTTGATTCTCCAAACCCTTCCCTTTACATTCTTGCAAGTTGCATGCTTTACTTTCCGCTGCTATATACTCTTTGCATGCTTGCTTGAATTGTGTGGTGATTGCTTGACTTGTCCTAAAGTTGCTAAACTCTGCCAAGAACTAAAATTGGGAAAAGGTTAAGTTTTTATTTGGTCAAGTAGTCTAATCACCCCCCCTCTAGACATACTTCCGATCCTACAATGATCCTCAAGGAACCGTCTGGACCCCTAGAGCCTCCCGAGGCTCAAGGCCCCGGTGGCTCATGAGGAGCAACCCCTTCACCGCGTACCTTCAGCTGCTCCAACATCCCTTCATCAACATAACCAGGTGACATTTTCCAAGTCTATCTAGCTGGGAGCGCCCCCTGGGCTGCATCATTCCTAGGCCACATGGGTCTGTCCCTGTGGCATGTATCCCTTTTCATGTCTTTAGCTTACCTTGCTGGGGGCGCCCCTCGGGCCGCTTCATCCCCAAGTCGCTCGGGCCAGGCCCAGTGGCATGTATCTTCCCTACATTTACTTAAGCTAGTATGCTTTCCATGCTTAATCTACCTATGACTATCACCTGCTCGATCGTCACCCACCATGGGAGCCGCGCGCCGACCGTCTTTTCTTCAGGACCTTTTACGTGAGAAGGATAGGCACGTCGTCTGTGCTCGGGCCCGTCCCTGCAGCGTCGATAAATCCAACGACTGAGCTCTGTCTGGAGGGCCGGCCCCGTTCACGTCACCTCCTGGGGCCGTTGGTGCTTGGCTTTCTCACACAATAACCTCAGGAGATTCGGTCGGCGCAGGCTGACTAACCACCTCGCAAGATCACTACAGCAAACAAGAATCAAGACCAGGCACAACCCGCCTTGAGGTAGGGCCTCGTGAGCCCCGCGCTGGCTCACGAGTGCCCAGATACACCTCGTCTAGCCCTGCCGTGCAAGCCACGTGTCAGGGCGGGGCTGTACACGCCCCGGGGCTCTCCGCAGTAGGGAGTCCCCCTCCCACGTACCAGTGGAAGCACCATGCTCCGCGCTGGCCGTCGACACTGCCGAGGAGAGGCTATGCCCATGCGCAAGCGGAAGCACTATGCTCCGTGCTGGTGATAAACAACTGAGGGCGGCCTCACAGTCGCACCAACCTCAGGGAGCCCCAGAGCTCAGTATCCGGCCTCATCGCAACACTGTAGGATCGGAAGTATGTCTAGAGGGGGGTGATTAGACTACTTGACCAAATAAAAACCTAGCCTTTTCCCAATTTTAGTTCTTGGTAGATTTTAGCAACTTTAAGACAAGTCAAGCAATCATTACACGATTCAAGCAAGCATGCACAGAGTATATAGCAGCGGAAAGTAAAGCATGCAACTTGCAAGAATGTAAAGGGAAGGGTTTGGAGAATTCAAACGCAATTGGAGACACGGATGTTTTCCCGTGGTTCGGATAGGTGGTGCTATCCTACATCCACGTTGATGGAGACTTCAACCCACGAAGGGTAACAGTTGCGCGAGTCCACGGAGGGCTCCACCCACGAAGGGTCCACGAAGAAGCAACCTTGTCTATCCCACCATGGCCATCGCCCACGAAGGACTTGCCTCACTAGCGGTAGATCTTCACGAAGTAGACGATCTCCTTGCCCTTACAAACTCCTTGGTTCAACTCCACAATCTTGTCGGAGGCTCCCAAGTGACACCTAGCCAATCTAGGAGACACCACTCTCCAAGAAGTAACAAATGGTGTGTTGATGATGAACTCCTTGCTCTTGTGCTTCAAATGATAGTCTCCCCAACACTCAACTCTCTCTCATGGGATTTGGATTTGGTGGAAAGAAGATTTGAGTGGAAAGCAACTTGGGGAAGGCTAGAGATCAAGATTCATATGGTAGGAATGGAATATCTTGGCCTCAACACAAGGGTAGGTGGTTCTCTCTCAGAACATATGAGTTGGAAGTGTAGATGTGTTCTGATGGCTCTCTCCACGAATGAAGAGGAGGTGGAGGGGTATATATAGCCTCCACACAAAATCCAACCGTTACACACAATTTACTAATCTTGGTGGGACCGAATCAACAAACTCGGTCGGACCGAAATAGTAAACCTAGTGACCGTTAGAGATTTTCGGTGGGACTGACATGCAACTCGATAGGACCGATATGGTTAGGGTTAGGGCATAACGTAATCTCGGTGAGACCGATTACACAAACTCGGTGAGACCGATTTTGGTAATTAGCTAACCAGAGAGTTGGTCAGGTAAACTCGGTGGGACCGATTTGCTCTTTCGGTGAAACCGAAAAGTTACAAAGGGGAAACAGAGAGTTTACATTGCAATCTCGGTGGGACCGATTTGCTCTTTCGGTAAGACCCAAAAGTTACAAAAGGGAAACAGAGAGATTGCAACCCCATCTCGGTGAGACCGAGATCCCTATCGGTAGAACCGAATTGCTAGGGTTTGGCAGTGGCTTATGACATGTGAAACTCGGTGGCGCCGGATAGAAAGAATCGGTAGGTCCGAGTTTGGCTTGGAGTTTAGGTCATTTGTGGATATGGGAAAGTAGCTGAGGGTTTTGGAGCATATCATCAAGCACATGAAGCAAAAGGCTCATTAAGCAACACCTCATCCCTCCTTGATAGTATTGGCTTTTCCTATGGACTCAATGTGATCTTGGATCACTAAAATGTAAAAATGAAGAGTCTTGATCTTGAAGCTTTAGCCAATCCTTTGTCCTTAGCATTTTGAGGGTTCCACTTTCACCATCCATGCCATGCCAATCATTGAGCTTTCCTGAAATAATTATCTTGGAATAGCATTAGCTCAATGAGCTATATGTTGTTATGAATTACCAAAACCACCTAGGGATAGTTGCACTTTCAAACACCCTCCCATCGGGAGAGTCGCGCGAGGGGGCTAGGCATGGGGGCTGCGCCCGGGTCACGCCCAAGCGTACGCCACCCTAGCCAGGTCCCTCGGACCTGGTCGTCGCACACCCCTCCTGAGTCGTGCCTCGGCGAGGGCAAAGGTATGGAGAGTGTTTTCACGTCAAGGGGGACTCCTGAGCATCGCGACTCAGGAGCCTAACTGGTCACGTAGCCCCTCACTCCTTGGGTCCGTCCTGGTCTCTGGTCGGTCCAACGGCGGCTGAGGTATGCGCGTGGCCGGGCTCTGCCGACGCAGAACATAAAGCAAATAGGAAGAAAATCGCAAAATCTCATAGCAAATATTACAAGACATATTGTTCTCACAATATCAAACGCAAGTTTAATGCCTCCACAAGGCATGGTGCATGTTGCAGGAATAAAACAGGAAGGGAGCCGCAGGTCATCCCTGAACGCCATCGACGCCCGCGAGAGCCACTCCTCCCTTGATGATGTCGCCTTCGTCTTGGCCACCGGCCGGAGCTGCAGGGGTGGCGGCGCCTCCGGTCGAAGGCACGGAAGCGAAGCCATAGAACTTCTTCAGCAGGGCCTCCACCTGACCCTTCATGGCTGCGGCGGTGGCCGTGCAGTGTTCATCAGCCACAGGCTCTAGCAGCTCGTCGAAACGAGCGCTGGGGTCACGAAGGTGCAGATGGCTGAAGACACGCGTCAGTGCAGCTGAAGAAAGGACACGAGCCTCTGCCTTTGCCATGGGACCGATGTCGTCCACGACTTCTTCGAGAGCCTTCACCAAGTAGGGAAGCAGCTGGGCGGGGCCGTCCTCATCCGTGGTCAACGGCCTCTCCAAGCCCTTTTCATAGAGTGACTTTAGAGCCTCGCAGGACCTCTTATCGAGAAGCGCGAAGGCCGCGCGGTCCTCAGCCAGGACCTTCGCCTTGGCGTCAAGATCGACCTTCTTCACCTCCACCTTCCGCTCCAGCTCCTCCAGCCGGAAGCGTTTAGCGGCCTGCGTCTTCGCCAACTCCCCCAGCTCAGTGTTGCGGTTCTTGATGGCGTCCTCCCGGGCCCTCATCTCCTCCTCCTTCACCTGGCGGCCACGAGCTTCTTCTGCGTGCTCATCGCGCAGACCCTTCAGCTCGTCCTCCAGCGCCCGGCAGCGGTCGTGGGAAGCCTTGGCGTCCTTTAGCGCCGCCTCGCGGTCGGCCGCGGCTTTAGCGGCGGCCCGCTTCTCCTTCTCGGAGGTCGTCGCGGCCTGGCTCAACGCCGCTCGGACTGCTGTGTCAAACTGAAGCCAGCCGGAGGCCAGCTCCAGGCGCCCGGCTACCAGGCGCGGATCCGTGCCCAGGAGATCTTCCCGCTGTTGAGTCATCTCTGAAAGGGCATGCTCCAAGACAGCAGAGGAGGCAGAAGAACCTGGGAACAATGGCGCGGCAGGAGAAGGAGGCGATGTCGTCACCAGGGCCTAGGAGACCAAGGGTTCCTGAGCCTTTGGGACCTCGCCGGACGAGCCGGACTTTGGCACTTCCGCAGCCAGCGGGACCTCGGGGGCTGACTCCTCGTGACGATGCTCCTCCTGGTCTCGCGAGGGTGACCGGGCCGGGAGGCGCGAGAGCTGGCGTTCCTTTCCCCACGGAGAGGGGCGCGGCCGCTACAAATGGTTCAGTCCCAGGCGTGGGCACTGCATCCGACTTCCTCTTCTTCGCCGAAGGCGGCGGCCTAGTCGAACAAGGACGAATGTCAGGAAGTAGTAGTATAAGCAAGAACAAGATGGAGCTCGGGCACTTACTGATCCACAGCAGTGTAGTCCACCCTCCGCTTGGTAAGCTTGAAGCCTGAGAGCCTCGAGGCTTGGGGTACGGGCGCGCCGGCTCCAGGAGCAGAAAATGGGGCAGCGGAGGGGCCAGAAGCGGCACAGGTCGGCGCCAGAGCAGAAGTAGCATCCCGGGAGACCAGCGACGATCTGCCCCTCGTCAGGATAACGGGCACCTCCCCCTCTTCCTGGCGGGCGTCGGCCTTGTCGTCGTCAGGAAAGGCGCGAGGATGTCAGCTTTGCTCAAGGGGAAGGTCTCCCCCATCCCTTCGAGAGTCACCTCTGAGTCTTCCTCCTCCCCCTCTTCCTCCCCGTGGGACTCATCTGAAGACAGCTCCACCGGCTTCAGCGCCGCAGGGGCCCCGGTAGGCGCCGGCGGCACCAGCCCGCGCCCGTCAAAAGTCGGCCTGGAAGCCACGACCTACGCCCCGTCCTCACGAAGAAACAAGGGGGTGAAGATGCTCGGCGTGTACTCCTGGTCGTCCCCAAGTAAGAGGCGGAGAACTGCGGACAGCTCACCGTCAGACAAGGCTTTCGGGCTCAGGCGAACCTTGTCCTCTTCGTCCCCAAGCTCCCACAAGGGGCGCGTATGGGCCTGAAGCGGGGCTACGCGCAGCTCCAGGAATTCCCTCGGGAGCATGGCCCCTGTCACCTTCGCCGCCTTCGCGTTGCCCGGCTTCAGGTCGGTCTTCATCTACTCCAGCACCAACGTCGCCCGCTCGTCGGTGAGGTTCGCGCAGGACCACCCCTTGTCAGACTGGGGCATCTCCGTCGGCAGCGTCAAGCGTGGGTGGATGCATTTAGCGTCCATCATGGCCCACTTGCTCCGGAAGCCTTCAGCTTTCTTCCCCATCTTCGAGATCGAGTTGGCCTTGCCGGCCGCGATGAAGTTGGTACACCCGGAGGTGTGACCCTCCTTGACGCAGAGGAAGAAGAAGTGGCGCAGAAGAGCCACGGACGGCATCACGCCGAAGTACGCCTCGCAGTAGTAGGCGAAGATGGACAAGAGAAGAATGGAGTTGGGATGAAGATGCAGCGCGTGCAACCCGTAGTAGCCAAGGACCTCGTAGAAGAAGTCAGAAAAGGGGGGACCAACCCGGCGGCGATGGCGCTCGTGAAGAAGGGGAAGAAGGTGCTTCCCTCGGGCTCCAGCAGGTCGGAGGCGACCCGGAGCCCCGTCTCCCCCCTCTGGTTGCTTTCCCCCGTCGTCAGCAGGCGAGTGGCGGCGAGGCTCTTCTCTGAAATGTTGGGGGCTTCGAGAGCTGGCTCGTACCAAGCCGGCGGCGAGGCAGACTTGACCTTGTGCAGCGCCATTACTCGCTGATGCGGGAGAAGATGGAAGCATATCTGGGGATTTCAGAGGCAGGGCACAAGAAAGAGGATCTGAGCAAGGAGAAAGGAAGCAGTGAACGCAAGCGCGGTCTACGCCAGCCTTTTGACAGTCGGGCAGTTGCCGAGGCAGCGTGGGGAAGCGGAGACGCCCACGTCCAATCAACCGCCACGCGTCGGCCAAGGCCGCAGGCTATTGGGGCCCGCGGTGCTCCGCACTTGACCTTTGGCTTCGCCTCGAAGCCAAGCCCGAGCGCGCCTTGGGCCCGAGGGCTACTGTCGGCATTCTGGAAACGGGGGTCCCCAGACTTGCCTACCTGCGGCCCACGGCATGGCTCTGTGAGCAGGCCCGTATGACCCATCTTCACCAACAAGCATTCAAGACCCTCGCGAGGGGCCAAGCCTCGCAAGGCGGACGACACAAGACCTCCTCAGGGGCGGCCTCACCAGGTTGGCTCACGAGGGGCGGAGAGATCAAGTCAAGGCAAACCTCGCGAGGTTCTCGTGACGTGAGCCATGACGATCGAGACCAGGCAGGCGCCAGGCGGGCGCCAGCGCGCACAGTATCCTTGTTTCCTCTTTGGTGCTAAGGAAGCAAGTGCAGACGAGGAGTACCGAGGCGTCAAGCAAAGGTTTTCGTATCGGTGCAACGAGACCAAGACCAGCAGGACGGCAGGACGGAGGTCACCGTGGAGCCCAAGGCGGCGTCACCACCAGAGCCTTTTGCGGGCGAAGGCTGCTTTTGTCAGGATAAGATGTACCAGTTGTCTCCTTTCAAATTGGCCGTTGTTGGCTCCCTTCCCGCTCAATATTTGGGGAGAGGACCAGGGCCTCTATAAATAGGACTAGCCACCACAGTAGGAGGGGACGAAGCCTCAGGCATCTGATCTTTAGCCAATCCCTAGCCACACACCAAGCACAAGAACACCCCAACCTCAGGAGGCTATTCTTCCCCTTGTAACTGTTCATCCTCAGCCCAAGAGGCAATCCACCATCACCATACTGGAGTAGGGTATTACACCACAACGGTGGTCCGAACCAGTATAAATCTTGTGTTCTTTGTGTTGCGAGTTGGTCGAGTTAGTCCTTGAGATCTTAGCAAAGCTAGGACGTGGATCGGTAGGGGAGATCTTCGTGCGCGCCCCAGAGTCGAACCTTAAGGGTTTTGCCGAAACCCGTGATCCGACATGGGGGAGGGAGATCGTACCGAATGAGATCGTTTGTTCGCGGGAGAAACTAGCTGAGGAGCGCTCGTTCTCAGCCTCCCCAAGGGTTACTTAGGGTGGGCTGAAAGTGTGCCACTTGGCGCGCTCTCAGCCGCCGCCACGTGTCGCGCTCTCTCCCGATTTTTTTCCTGCATGAGTTTTCGGCTTTTAGATGTTTTTTTCTTTTTTTAGCTTTTTGAATTATTAATTTTTTTTTGCAAAAATAACACATATTTTTTCTTTCGTTAGAGGCACGATTTTACTTCCGTAAGAGGCATGGCCGTGCCTCTCGGAAAAGAAAAAGAACCGCATTTTTTTATTTTGTGAGACACGGATTTGCTTCCGTGAGAGGCACGGCCGTGCCACTGAGAAACAAAAAAAACGTGTTTTTTTTGCTTCCGTGAGAGGCACCGTTTTGTTCTCGCGAGAGACACGGTTTTGCTTCCACGAGAGGCACGACTGTGCCTCTCGAATAAGAAAAAGAAAACGTGTTTACTTTTTTTTTCTTCCGCAGAGGCATTGATCTGCTTCCGCGAGAGGCACGGCCGTGCCTCTCAAAACTAAAAAATGCGTTTTTTTTCTTCCGTGAGAGGTATGGTTTTTCGCCTGTTTTTTTTTTTATTTTTTTTGAGAAAAAAGTTCTTCAAAACCTATGAACATGAGACTAGTTTGAAGATCTCGGCGCGAGGAATTCAACGGTGAAACAGTTTGAGGTTTAGACGAAATATTTTGAAGCGGAGTGACCTTTGAAAGGAGTATTCCTCAATTAGTGATCTCATTCCGCTCTCCTGGATCGAACACAATGTTCAATCTGGCTCTTCCTTTCCCGAGCGTTCGGGAGATATCGACATCATTTATTTAAGCCAAGTGCGTCTTGCGATATTTTTCAAGACTGCTAGGTCTTAGTCGAATGAGACTTAACGAAGTCTTAGCCGATGCTATATTCGTTAGATTTTACGTGGAGATGCGTATAATTTTTTTAAAGTTCTTTTATATATTCTATCAATAGATTGAGACTTTGTGAAGTCTCAATCAACAGAGATCTAGCCACAACCTTTATTTTTATCTCAAACGGTGTGCTTTATGAGAGGATGTGTACAGTCCTTGGTTTGAGCAGATCCGCCATGCACGTCTGTCTGCACACTTTGTGTGCTGGGCTTTGGGTTGTTGCCGTGGTTGAACCAGACAGGACAGGATCCCCTAGCTGTGGACGGCCTTGCATGCACTTGTCTCCTTTACTTCCTTCCTCCCCACGCGGAAAATCTTGGCATCATGCTATGCTGCTGCAGCCGATCCGCCCGACGCAGACGATGCAGATTCGCGGCAGTGTAAGTCGTACGTATACACAACTGTAGGCAACAAGTTGGCGGGTTGGCGTGTTCTGGTGGTGTAGGCAGCTTCCGTGCACAACGGAAAGCCTACCTAGCCCGGAGACCCGTCAGGCCTTGTCCAGCTAGCTGCGGCCGTTGAATCGAACGGAGTTCTGTTCAGATAGCCTCTTCTCATCTCCGGGCTAAAAGTGATTATGCTGATGCGTCGTAGCTGCCGTTTGATTGATTAAATAAGGAATTGGTAATGCTCAATCAACCAAGATTTTACACAAATTATTGTTGGGATAAATGCACGTCGTGTGTTCATCGTCGAGCTAAAATAGAGTGATCTCGTGGTGTTCCCTTCCACTCCCGGCAATCTTATTTCGTACTGTACTACATAAAGTGAAAGTGGTAGTATAGCTAGCCGAAGGTGCAGCTTTTGCTTTGTGTCAGCAGGAGGCCACTCGAGTGGTCTTGCTGTTGCCTTGCTGTGTTGGCTTTGAGACGAAGCAGACAAGCAATGCCAGGAACCTGGCTGAGAGCATGGTTAATAATATAGCCAGCTGCTGGCTATAAGCCGTTGCCATGTCATTTACAGCCCATCTTATAGCCAACATGTATAATAGTAGATAAAAAGAGTGTACTACTTTTTTATTATGTGGCCCACCTTTCATTCTCACAAAGTGTCTAGGAGCACGTGCTAGAGCTGGCTCTTCACGAAGAGCCCGCTTACCTTCTCTCTCCTCTTCTCTATCCTCCAACTAAGCACAAATATACTAGTTTAATCCTTATAGCCCGCTGACTCAGCTCTATTATACTTGCTCTGAAGGAACACCACTCGGCCGGACCCCGGATCACACACCCTGCGCCGGCCGGCCATGCGGCGCCTAGCGGACAAGGTGACCAGCGCTACTCGTTCCCAGAGACGCAGGAAGGCAACGGATAAAAAATGCGTTGCTTTTCTTTTCCGGTGCACTGGATGGAGGCGCTTCGATAGCCGTTCTCTCGGCCCTGTACTCCGATCACCGTCGTGCGGCATGTGATGCGTGTAAGTATGTCGGGGCACTGCATTTGAGCGCCTAAACGACATTCCCGGTGGCTTTTACGTGGATGCACCTTCACCTGTAATATGGCTTGATGGTATCACATGCGTGTCACTTCATTCCAAAGTTCGGTTTTGTATGGAGCTCGGATAGTTTAGTAGATAGCGTTTTTGTTTTGACAAAAGGAGAGAATAGATTGTTGGCAAGTACTCCTACTATTAGTTCCAGTAGTACTGAGTTGTGAGCTATTCCTCAAAAACGATGAACAATGAGTAAATTGCACAGAAGTATCACAATTGAGGCATTGAGAGTAGATTGGTACCAAGTTTGATAATTTTTACATGTCAGTACCAAGTCTGGGGCTATACGTTACAAAAAGGTCTAAATCGTGTATAAACGCGTATTGACAGAGTATCTGACCGGCGGGGCCCGCCTGTCAGCTGCCGACGTGGCATTTTTTTGCAGAAATCCCCCGCACCTCCTTCGTCCTCACGCGCGGCGGCGCTCGATCTGGATCGAGGGGAGGAGCCCCTCGAGCCCCTCACGCCTGTTGCTGCGCCTTCTTCCTGGACGCCATCGGCGGCAAGGCGCTCACTCGCGTCGCCTGCGCGCTCGTCGCCTTCGTCGTCCTCGCCGCCGGGGTCACGCTGCTCGCCCGTCATCACATCTACCGCCCGCTCACCTCGCCTCACCGTCGAGGACCCGACCCTCGCCCACCTCGCCCTTGCCGACAGAAACGCCACGACCATCGCGCTCGCCTACGACGTCTCGCTCGCCGTCGCCCTACACAACCACAGGCTCAGGCGCGCCGAGCACACGGCGCCGCTCGACGCGGAGCTGCTCTTCGCCGGCGCGCGCTTCGCCTGCATCGCGCTGGCCGGCGCGGGGGCCGTGGTCCGGGCGGGAAACACGGAGGCGTACCGCGCCGTGGCGGCGGCCGACAGGGCGGGCGTCGCGCTTGGGAGCGCAGGGGTGGCCGAGTTCGTCAGGGAGAGCACGGCGGGACGCGCTCTGCCCGCTGGAGCTGCTGCAGCGGAGGGGGGGAGAGGCCGCAGCGGCGCGAGCAGAGGCCGCGGCGGCGCGAGCAGGGGCGGCGGTGATGCGAGAGGAGCTCGGGCTCGAGGGGATCCTCCCCTCGATCCAGACCGGGCGCCGCCGTGCGGGGGGTTTCTGTAAAAAAAGTTGCCACGTCGGCAGCTGACAGGCGGCCCCGCCGGTCAGATACACTGTCAATACGCGTTTATACGCGATTTAGACCTTTTTGTAACGTATAGCCCCAGACTTGATACTGACATGTAAAATTTATCAAACTTGGTACCAATCTGCTTTCAATGCCATTTCTGTGCAATTTACTCATGAACAATAGATAAATCTTACCACTGACACGCTATAAAACGGCGAAGGTAAGTAGTACAGACACGTCCAAAGCACTGGGTCCCACAGGTAAAAGAGAAAAGGAAAGAGCGGAGTCGAGGTTGGTACTAGCTGGAGGCGGAGGGTGGACGGCGTCGCTCTCGCGCAAAGCGTGCGGGCGAGGGCAGAGGAGGGAAGCCGATTCGATTCCGGCAGCGGCAGGCCCGAATGGAAAGCGAAAGCAAAGGCGAGATGCTGGAATTTAATTAGGTAAAACCGGGCGGGTGGGGGACACGTCGCCGACAGCCCGGCGACACCCACGTGCTCCCGGCTTTATCACCTTCTCCCCCTTCCCGTACGCTTTCGCCGCTGGTACACGCCTTTGCGGGATCGGTGATGCAGGGCGCCGGGCCGTCGGATCGGGATCGGGCGGCGCGGCGGGGCCGAGTGGACCTGCAGGGTGGCCAACCGGCAGCCCGGGCCCACGCATGGAAAAACGGGCGGCACGAACGTTAATGCTGCACCACCCCCTCCGCTGGATGGATGGACAAGGACGATGATGACCCGATTTCTCTGTTTCTTTTATTTACAAAAAATTATAAAAATATCCCCGTGGGAATGAGGATTGTGTTTGGAGAAATCCAGGGACGTGCGAATTTACGTTATGGACCTCCGCGACTCGGCGGGATGGAGTAAAGTTGATCTGTCTTGGACTGGAATGCAGATATCAGTGGGAAGTGGCATCGCGACGAAAAATTGTGGGTAAAACCCAAGGTCACGAGCAGAGCTCCGAGTGTCAGAGCGCCAATGGCCGACACGTAATTAAACCCCCTCGACGACCGGTAGACCGGTGACCGCACCCACCTATAACCTCCTCTCCTCTCCGCCCCACCTCGCAGAGCCGCCGCCTGTGACCGACCGGAGAGCCAGACGACAAACCGAACCCACCGCACCAACACCACCACTCCTCCTCCTCCTCTTGCGCGGCTGCAGCTGCCGGCCATGTCGGTGGAGACGGAGCGGAGCTCCACGGAGTCCTCCGCCGCCTCGGGCCTCGACTTCGAGGACACCGCCCTCACCCTCCGCCTCCCCGGCTCCGACCCCGACCGCAAGCGTGCCTCCACCTCCGACCCCGACTGCCCGTCCCCGACCGCCGCCGCCTCTGACTCTCCCCCTTCCCCCAAGTACGCGCGCGTGCCTGCCTTCTCTCACTTCTTCCGTCTGAAATTTGGCGCCCATGCTTTTTGAGCTGACATGGTCTCGCTGTGCAGGGCGCAGGTGGTGGGCTGGCCACCGGTGCGGTCGTTCCGGAAGAACGCCCTCGCGGCCGCGGCCTCGTCCAAGACTAAGTTCGTCAAGGTGGCCGTCGACGGCGCGCCCTACCTGCGCAAGGTCGACCTCAAGGCTTACGCTGGCTACACAAGCTCTGCCTCCTACGACCAGCTCCTCGCCACGCTCCAGGACAAGTTCATCTCCCACCTCACCGTCCGTGAGTGCACCGCCGCGACATGCCATGCCTGTATCTGTGTGTTAGCTACGTGTTGCTCTCTCGTGGGTTCTGACGATTTGACTGTGGATGCAGGCAAGCTTGGGAACGAGGAGATGAAGCTCGTGGACGCGGTGAGCGGGACGGAGTATGTGCCGACGTACGAGGACAAGGACGGCGACTGGATGCTCGTCGGAGACGTCCCCTGGAGGTGAAATTTTTGGGCCTTTTGTGCTATTTACAGTTAAAATCCGCATGCCGCTGCATCTCGTGTTGCTCGTCAGCTATGTCCCTTTGTTTAAGTTCATATATACACTGCTTAATTAGGGTCATGGGTTGAATCGCTAACTGATCAGGTGCTATAGCACTCAGGTTCAGAAATCTGGATGGTTTGGTGATCGTACGCTGTTAGTTTAGGTTTATCTTTGCTTGAGAAACGATTAATTTGGGTTTAATGGGTTGTTGATCTGGTAGTGATATATAAGGAACTTGGACCCGGTGTCTGAACATGAAAATTTATTAAACTGTACCAAGGGATCACGAGATTGCTCCTGGTTTTCACTACTATGTGATGTTTAGGGTTGAAACTAGTGGAGGAGCATTGGTATTTGTTTCTGACAGCAAGCCATCCTGTGCTGTTTGTGGAAATGGATCTTCTTACCATCCTGTGCTGTTTCATGTGTAATTTGAATTGAATGGCTTAGGGAAACTGGACAATAATTGAGAATTGTGCCTACCAGCTCTAGTTTTGGCCTAATTTTTCTTCCAGACTTTTGTATCTATTAGCCGTGCCTCACTTACAGGAGTGCGCTCTTTAATTCATTTTCCACAGTGTACTCTTATTGTATTAGGAGGGTTCAACAAACTTTCTGTTTGAGAAGAAATTGACAAGTTGAACTTTGCTGCATCTTACCACTATCAGATAACCATGTGCTAAATATAAAAGAATTTGGTTGCTTGTTCTTGTTATTAGATTTCGGGCTTTATTACGATTCTGTAAAAGGTTGGCTCTAATATGGTACTGATCTCCTATTATTGACCTGCAGAATGTTTGTGGAGACTTGCCAGCGCATTCGTCTCATGAAAAGCTCTGAGGTTGTCAATCTAGGTATACATAACTCCTCTGACCTTGTTTTTCAGACTAGTGGAACTTATTGTTTTTGTTGTAGTTCAACTCAATATCACTGGATAAATCTGACTGCTCTCTTCTACCTGCAGCACCAAGAGCTGGTCGGTGAGGCACAATCCTTGCTCCTTTTTCTACAGACCACTTCAGAGGAAGAAATGTCTTTGCTCAGTGAGGTTTTTCCGCAAGTTTCCGAGAGAGAAATGTGTACAGTGATCTCTACTTTTTGCCCAGCACGGTATTGAGTTCAGAAAGTGTCGTAGCTTGTAATTCCATTACCAGCCAGTCAGTAGTATCTACATGTAAGATGGAGAGGTTGTGATGCTTCAGAAATACACCTACAGTTCGTTCTTGAAAAATAAGACCGCAGTCCGTGTTCTCCCGAGCTGCTTGCTACTGGAGCATGCTTTTGTGTAACTTTCTGCAAGTGAGGCACCTGGTACAAGAGTCATATAATGCGTCAATTTTCCTACAAGTTTTGTGCTGTGATTTTGCTATATTATGTAACAGTATGCTTGCTTTTGCTGCTGCGTGCAACTTGTTTCTGAGTAGGTTATGTAACATATAATGAAAGGGGAGGTTGACAGGTGAGTTGGTATTGCAGTTCCTGTAAAAATCTTCCCCTAAAATTTGGTTCTCCAATTAAATGTACAAATGGCATATGCATGTCAATTCTATCAACATGGTAATTCAAAACAATGTTATTCCAACACACATAATTTATCATTATTTAGAACCACAATATATGAAATATGATTCAAAACTGAAAACCAAATTTGAACACAACTAATGTTCCTAATCATTTGAAGTAAATAAATTATGAAGGAGTTCATTGACCAAGAAGCGACCATAAATGCTCAATAAGATCGTCATGAAGTTGTTCGTGCCCCCCCCCCCCTGCGGTTTTCAATCAGGCAATGCATTTCAAGAAATTTCTCAAGTCGTCGTTCATCACTCTGTGAACCAACTTTGTTTTTGTTCCCCTCATTCTCATAGAGATAATCTGGTGGCTATTCCCACACATGTGGTCATGATGCACCACACATCCTTTTAGTGTCAGAATCGTGTAGAGCCATGAACAATGGCAAAGCGTGCTTACAGAACCTCAAATGACCGCTCGACATTCTTCCTACATCCTTCTTAACGCCTTGCAAAGTGAATTCTCTTGTTACCTTGAGGTTTTGATATTATCTTCACAAAAGTAGACCATGATGGATATATGCCATCAGCAAGAGGATAGCTCATGTTGTATTGATGCCCTTTGTCGGAGTCGATTCCCGCAGATCTCGGGTAGGGCTCCCCGAACTAGTAGTTTTGATGCGATGGTAACAGAGACACATGATTTACCCAGGTTCAGGCTCTCCTAAGAGATAAAATACCACGTTGTGCTTGTGTTGTACTCCCTCCGTCCCATAATATAAGAACGTTTTTGACACTAGTGTAGTGTTAAAAACGTTCTTATATTTTGAGACAGAGGGAGTATTAATTTGGGATGGAGTACAAAATACAGGTTGATCTACCACGAGATCGTTGTGTGTCGTCTACGAGCCCTACCCCGGGTTTATATATGTACCAAGGGGTCTAGGGTTACAATTAGGTCGGCTACGTAGAAGGTAAACATGTTGTAGATGACCTCTTAATCTTGGAGCCAAATCTTCGGGAGCATTCCTTCTACGCGCCTTGGGTCGCCTTGACGTGGGAGTGCATGGCCCGACCCACCTGGCCTGGAAACGACGTGGCAAGTGACCCCTAATCTGGGACACCATTAGTGGCCCCTAAAGCGGTTTTCAAGTCAGAGACACTCCTAGGATCTTCCCGAGATGTTTTGCTTTTTGGGCCGCCAGTCATGAAAACTGTGTCGGTGTATTAAAACTAGGGTGGTGACAACCTGGCATAGCGGGCCTAAAACAAATTGGGCCATACACTTTTCTTGGACAGGAAGGAAGGCTTTAGGAGGCTCTTCAATATCTCGCGGACTTTGGCATGCGTCTATACAGAATGGCTCAAGACATGATACCAGATGAACTCCTGGGATCACTTCGCGTGGTCCTCCCGGGAGGATGCGTCGACGCGTCCGAGAAGAGAAGACCTCGACCCCGAGATAAGGATTGCAACCCATGCCCCGGAGGAGGGCTACCGGCGCTAGGTGGCAGGCCGAGGGTGTACAACTGGATCTCACGCGTAGGCTCCGGTAGGATCTGTGTGGACCTAGTCATCCGCAGTGGCCATAGTAAGATTCGCCTGTTGTCTACACTGCTACAGTGGATGTACTTCACTACCACCTGACGTACACCAAAGAAGGAGGGAGGTGAGTACTCGGGGGGTAACACGCTACCTCAGGAAGTCATCATCATCACACGTACAAGCGTGCCATGGGCAACCATACCCCCATGGTACATGCTAGACCAGCCTACTCTAATGTCATTCAACCAATTAGAATCTCCAACCGCTCCACCCTCGACACTATAAATAGGGGAGACCAAAGCCTCACAATGGGTCGACTTTTCAGCTTGTAACACACACATTATAGCTCACCACCATTGCAATACAAAACAAGGCAGGAGTAGGGCATTACACCAAGAAGGTGGCCCGAACCTAGGTAGCTCTTTGTGTTCGTCTGTAGTTCATCCACCACATTTTCATTCATGACTTGGGATGGATGAAAATGTGGTGGATGAACTACAGATGAAAATGTGGTGGATAACCCACAAGTATAGGGGATCACAACAGTTTTCGAGGATAGAGTATTCAACCCAAATTTATTGATTAGACACAAGGGGAGCCAAAGAATATTTGCAAGTATTAGCAGTTGAGTTGTCCATTGAACCACACCTGGAGATTAAATATCTGCAACAAAGTGATCAGTGGCACAGTAATATAATAGTTTTGATAGTTGTGGTAACAGTAACAGTAACAATGCTAGCAATGATTTTGTAGCAGGTGTAACAGTAACAACAGTAGTAGTAACTTAGCAAGAACAATATGTGGAAAATTCATAGGCATTGGATCGGTGAACCCATTGGATGATATTCATCATATAACACTCATAACCTAGGGCGATACAAAACTAGCTCGAGTTCATAAATATAATGTAGGCATGTATTCCATATATAGTCATACATGCTTATGGAAAAGAACTTGCATGACATCTTTTGTCCTACCCTCCCGTGGCAGTGGGGTCCATAAGGAAACTAAGGGCTATTAAGGCCTCCTTTTATAGAGAACCGGAACAAAGCATTAGCACATAGTGAATACATGAACTCCTCAAACTACGGTCATCACCAGAAAGTATCCCAATTATTGTCACACTGGGGTTTACAGATCATAACACATAATAGGTGAATATGACTTGCAAGATCGGATCTAGAACATAGATATAATGGTGAAAACGTAAATGGTTCAGATATGAAATCATGGCACTCGGGCCCTAGTGACAAGCATTAAGCATAGCAAAGTCATAACAACATCAATCTCAGAACATAGTGGATACGGGATCAAGCTGTTGGGAACGTAGCATGCAATTTTCAAAAAAATTCCTACGCTCCTGCAAGATCTATCTAGGAGATGCATAGCAACGAGAGGGGGAGAGTGTGTCCACGTACCCTCGTAGACTGAAAGCGGAAGCGTTAGCTTAGCACGGCTGATGTAGTCGAACGTCTTCTCGATTCAACCAATCAAGCACCGAACGTCCGGCACCTCCGAGTTCTGCACACGTTCAGCTCGATGAAGCCCCTCGAACTCTTGATCCAGCAAAGTGTCAAGGGAGAGTTCCGTCAGCACGATGGTGTGGTGACAGTGATGGTGAAGTGATCCGCGCAGGGCTTCGACTAAGCACTACATGAATATGACCGGAGGCGTAAACTGTGGAGGGGGGGCCGCACACGGCTTGGAAGAATTGATTTGTGTCAAAGGCGTCCCCACCCCTATATAAAAAGGAGGGAGAGGGGAGGAGGCCGGCCCTAGGCGCACCCCAAGTAGGAGGAGTCCTACTTGGGCTCCTAGTAGGATTCGCCCCTCCCTTTCCTTTTACGAGAAGGGGAAAGGGGGAAACAAAGAGAGGAGGAGCTGGAAAGGGGGGCGCCGCCCCCTCCCTTTGTCCAATTCGGACTCCTCCCTTGTGGGGGGCGCGCCACCCCTTTGTGGGCTGGTGTGCCTCCTTCCTATGGCCCATATGGCCCATATTTTCCCCCGGGGGGTTCCAGTGGGTACTCCGATATGTACTCGATACATTCCGAAACACTTCCGGTGTCCGAATACTATCGTCCAATATATCAATCTTAACCTCTCGACCATTTTGAGACTTCTCGTCATGTCCGTGATCTCATCCAGGACTCTGAACAACATTCGGTCACCAAATCACATAACTCATAATACAAATCGTCATCGAACGTTAAGCGTGCGGACCCTACGGGTTCCAGAACTATGTAGGCATGACCGAGACACCTCTCCGGTCAATAACCAATAGCGAAACCTGGATGCTCATATTGGTTCCTACATATTCTACGAAGATCTTTATCGGTCAAACCGTAATGACAACATACGTCATTCCCTTTGTCATCGGTATGTTACTTGCCTGAGATTCGATCGTCGGTATCTTCATACCTAGTTCAATCTCGTTACCGACAAGTCTCTTTACTCGTTTCGTAATGCATCATCCCGCAACTAACTCGTTAGTCACATTGCTTGCAATTCTTATCGTGATGTGCATTACCGAGAGGGCCCAGAGATACCTCTCCGATACTCGGAGTGACGAATCCTAATCTCGATCTATGCCAACCCAACAAACACCTTCGAAGATACCTGTAGAGCATATTTATAATGACCCAGTTACGTTGTGACGCTTGATAGCACACAAGGTATTCCTCCGTATTCGGGAGTTTCATAATCTCATAGTCAAAGGAATATGTATAAGTCATGAAGAAAGCAATAGCAACAAAACTTAACGATCTTATGCTAAGCTAACGGATGGGTCTTGTCCATCACATCATTCTCCTAATGATGTGATCCCGTTCATCCAATGACAACACATGTCTATGGTTAGGAAACTCAACCATCTTTGATTAACGAGCTAGTCAAGTAGAGGCTTACTAGGGACACAATGTTTTGTCTATGTATCCACACATGTGTCAAGTTTCCGGTTAATACAATTGTAGCATGAATAATAAACATTTATCATGATATAAGGAAATATAAAATAAAAACTTTATTATTGCCTCTAGGGCATATTTCCTTCAGTCTCCCACTTGCACTAGAGTCAATAATCTAGTTCACATTGCCATGTGATTTAACACCAATAGTTCACATCTTTATGTGATTAACACCCATAGTTCACATCGCCATGTGACCAACACCCAAAGGGTTTACTAGAGTCAATAATCTAGTTCACATCGCTATGTGATTAACACCCAAAGAGTACTAAGGTGTGATCATGGTTTGTTTGTGAGAGAAGTTTAGTCAACGGATCTGCTACATTCAGAAACATATGCATTTTACAAATTTCTATGTCTATAATGCTCTGCACAGAGCTACTCTAGCTAATTGCTCCCACTTTCAATATGTATCCAGACTGAGACTCAGAGTTATCCAGATCAGTGTCAAAGTTTACATCGACGTAACCCTTTACGACGAATTCTTTGTCACCTCCATAAGCGAGAAACATTTCTTAGTCCTCTTTAGGTACCTAAGGATAATTTTGACCACTGTCCAGTGATCTACTCCTGGATCACTATTGTACCCCCTTGCCAAACTCATGGCAAGGTACACAATAGGTTTGGTATACAGCGTGGCATACTTTATAGAACCTATGGCTGAGGCATAGGGAATGACTTTCATTCTCTCTCCATCTTCTGCCGTGGTTGGGCTTTGAGTCTTACTCAACTTCATACCTTACAACTCACGCAAGAACTCCTTTCTTTGACTGGTCCATTTTGAACTCCTTCGAAATCTTATCAATGTATGTACTCATCAAAAGTCTTATCAAGCGTCTTAATCTATCTCCATATATCTTGATGCCCAATATGTAAGCAGCTTCACCGAGGTCTTTCTTTGAAAAACACCTTTGAAACACTCCTTTATGCTTTCCAAAAATTCTACATCATTTTCGATCAACAATATGTCATTCACATATACTTATCAGAAAGGCTGTAGTGCTCCCACTCATTTTCTTGTAAATATAGGCTTCACCGCAAGTCTGTATAAAACTATATGCTTTGATCAACTCATCAAAGCATATATTCCAACTCCGAGATGCTTGCACCAGTCCATAGATGGACCGTTGGAGCTTGCACACTTTGTTAGCACCTTTAGGATTGAGAAAACCTTTTGGTTGCATCATATACAACTCTTCTTCATAAATCCATTAAGAATTGCAGTTTTGACATCCATTTGCTAGATTTCATAAAATGCGGCAATTGCTAACATGATTCAGACAGACTTTAAGCATCGATACGAGTGGGAAAATCTCATTGTATTCAACACCTTGAACTTGTCAAAAACCTTTTGCGACAATTCAAGCTTTGTAGATAGTAACACTACTATCAGCGTCCATCTTCCTCTTGAAGATCCATTTATTCTCACTGGCTCGCCGATCATCGGGCAAGTCAATCAAAGTCCATACTTTGTTCTCATACATGGATCCTATCTCAGATTTCATGTCCTCAAGCCATTTATCGGAATCTGGGCTCATCATCGCTTCCTCATAGTTCGTAGGTTCGTCATGGTCTAGTAACACGACTTCCAGAACAGGATTACCGTATCACTCTGGTGTGGAACATGCTCTGGTTGACCTACAAGGTTCAGTAGTAACTTGATCCGAAGTTTCATGATCATTATCGTTAGCTTCCTCGCTAGTAGGTGCAGGCATCACGGGAACGGTTTTCTGTGATGAGCTACTTTCCAATTCGAGGGAAGGTACAATTACCTCATCAAGTTCTACTTTCCTCCCACTCACTTCTTTCGAGAGAAACTCCTTCTCTAGAAAGGATCCATTCTTAGCAACAAAGATCTTGCCTTCGGATCTGTGATAGAAGGTGTACCCAACAACTTCTTTTGGGTATCCTATGAAGACGCACTTCTCTGATTTGTATTCGAGCTTAACAGGCTGAAGCTTTTTCACATAAGCATCGCAACCCCAAACTTTAAGAAACGACATCTTAGGTTTCTTGCCAAACCATAGTTCATACGGTGTCGTCTCAACGGATTTATATGGTGCCCTATTTAACGTGAATGCAGCTGTTTCTAATGCATAACCCCAAAATGATAGTGGTAAATCGGTAAGAGACATCATAGATCGCACCATATCTAATAAAGTATGGTTACGACGTTCGGACACACCATTACGCTGTGGTGTTCTAGGTGGCATGAGTTGTGAAACTTTTCCACATTGTTTTAAATGGAGGACAAACTCGTAACTCAAATATTTGCCTCCGCGATCAGATCATAGAAACTTTATTTTCTTGTTACGATGATTCTCCACTTCACTCTGAAATTCTTTGAACTTTTCAAATGTTTCGTACTTGTGTTTCATCATGTAGATATACCCATATCTTCTCAAATCATCTGTGAAGGTCAGAAAATAACGATACCCGCCGCGAGCCTTAACAGTCATCGGACCGCATACATCGGTATGCATTATTTCCAGTAACTCAGTGGCTCGCTCCATTGTTCCGGAGAACGGAGTTTTAGTCATCTTGCCCATGAGGCATGGTTCGCAAGTATCAAATGATTCATAATCAAGTGATTCCAAAAATCCATCTGTATGGAGTTTCTTCATGCGCTTTACACCAATATGACCTAAACGACAGTGCCTTACACCAATATGACCTAAACGGCAGTGCCACAAATATGTCGCACTATCATTATCAACTTTGCATCTTTTGGCATCAATATTATGAAATGTGTATCACTACAATCGAGATTCAATAAACCATTTACATTGGGTGAATGACCATAGAAGGTTTTATTCATGTAAACAGAACAACAACAATTCTCTGACTTAAATGAATAACTGTATCGCAATAAACATGATCCAATCATATTCATGCTCAACGCAAACACCAAATAACATTTATTTTGGTCCAACACTAATCTCGAAGGTAGAGGGAGTGTGCGATGGTGATCTTATCAACCTTGGAATCACTTTCAACACACATCGTCACCTTGCCCTTAACTAATCTCTTTTCATTTTGCAATTCCTATGTTGAGTTACTAATCTTAGCAACTGAACCGGTATCAAATACCCTGGGGTTACTATGAACACTAGTAAAGTACACATCAATAACATGTATATCAAATATACCTTTGTTCACTTTGCCATCCTTCTTATCCGCCAAGTATTTGGGGTAGTTTCGCTTCCAGTGACCATTCTCTTTGCAGTAGGAGCACTCAGTTTCAGGATTAGGTCTAGCTTTGGGTTTCTTCACGGGAGTGGCAACTTGCTTGCGATTCTTTCTTGAAGTTCCCTTTATTTTGCTTTGCCCCTTTTCTTGAAAATAGTGGTCTTGTTAACCATCAACACTTGATGCTCTTTCTTGATTTCTACCTTCACCGATTTTAGCATCGCGAAGAGCTCGGGAATCGTTTTTGTCATCCCTTGCATATTATAATTCATCAAAAAGTTCCAGTAACTTGGTGATAGTAACTAGAAAACTCTGCTAATCACTATCTTATCTGGAAGATTAACTCCCACTTGATTCAAGCGATTGTAGTACTCAGACATTCTGAGCACATGCTCACTGGTTGAGCTATTCTCCTCCATCTTGTAGGCAAAGTACTTGTCAGAGGTCTCATACCTCTCGAATTGGGCATGAGTCTGAAATACCAATTTCATCTCTTGGAACATCTTATATGCTCCATGGCGTTCAAAATGTTTTTGAAGTCCCGGTTCTAAGCCGTAAATCATGACGCACTAAACTATCACGGAGTCATCATACCGAGCTTGCCAAACGTTCATAACGTCTGCATCTGCTCCTGCAATAGGTCCGTTACCTAGTGGTGCATCAAGGACATAATTCTTCTATGCAGCAATGAGGATAATCCTCAGATCACCAACCCAGTCCGCATCATTGCTACTATCATCTTTCAACTTATTTTTCTCTAGGAACATATCAAAAATAAATGGGGAGCTACATTGCAAGCTATTGATCTACAACATAGATATGCAAATACTATCAGGACCAAGTTCATGATAAATTAAGTTCAATTAATCATATTACTTAAGAACTCCCACTTTGATAGACATCCCTCGAGTCATCTAAATGATCACGTGATCCATATCGACTAAACCATGTCCAATCATCACATGAGATGGAGTAGTTTTCAATGGTGGACATCTCTATGTTGATCATATCTACTATATGATCCACGTTCGAACTTTCGGTCTCCAGTGTTTCGAGGCCATGTCTGTACATGCTAGGCTCGTCAAGTTTAACCCGAGTATTCCGCACGTGCAAAACTGTCTTGCACCCATTGTATGTGAACGTAGATCTTATCACACCCGATCATCGTGTGGTGTCTCGGCATGACGAACTGTCGCAATGGTGCATACTCAGGGAGTACACTTATACCTTGAAATTTTAGTGAGGGATCATCTTATAATGCTACCGCCGTACTAAGCAAAATAAGATGCATAAAAGATAAACATCACATGCAATCAAAATATGTGACATGATATGGCCATCATCATCTTGTGCCTTTGATCTCCATCTCCAAAGCACCGTCATGATTTCCATCATCACCGGCTTGACACCTTGATCTCCATCGTAGCATTGTTGTCGTGTCGCCAACTATTGCTTCTACAACTATCGCTAACGCATAGTGATAAAGTAAAGCAATTACATGGCGATTACATTTCATACAATAAAGCGACAACCATAAGGCTCCTGCCAGTTGCCGATAATTTTTACAAAACATGATCATCTCATACAACAACATATATCGCATCATGTCTTGACCATATCACATCACAACATGCCCTGCAAAAACAAGTTAGACGTCCTCTACTTTGTTGTTGCAAGTTTTACGTGGCTGCTACGGGCTTCTAGTAAGAACTGTTCTTACCTATGCATCAAAACCACAATGATGTTTCGTCAAGTTTGTTGTTTTAACCTTTAACAAGGACCGGTCGTAGTCAAATTTGATTCAACTAAAGTTGGAGAATCAGGCACCCGCCAGCCACCTTTATGCAAAACAAGTTGCATGTCTGTCAGTGGAACTGGTCTCATGAACGTGGTCATGTAAGGTTGGTTCGGGCCGCTTCATCCAACAATACCACCGAATCAAAATAAGACGTTGGTGGTAAGCAGTATGACTATCACTGCCCACAACTCTTTGTGTTCTACTCATGCATATCATCTACGCATAGACCTAGCTCGGATGCCACTATGGGGAACGCAGCATGCAATTTCAATTATTTTCCTACGCTCACTCAAGATCTATCTAGGAGATGCATAGCAACGAGAGGGGGAGAGTGTGTCCATGTACCCTCGTAGACCGAAAGCGAAAGCGTTAGCTTAACGCGGTTGATGTAGTCGAACGTCTGCTCGATTTAAACGATCAAGCACCGAACGTACGGCACCTCCAAGTTCTGCACACGTTCAACTCGATGACGTCCCTCGAATTCTTGATCCAGCAAAGTGTTGAAGGAGAGTTCCGTCAGCACGACGGCGTGGTGACGATGATGGTGAAGTGACCCGCGCAGGGCTTCGACTAAGCACTAGTGAATATGACCGGAGGTGTAAACTGTGGAGGGGGGCGCCGCACACGGCTTGGAACAGTTGATGTGTGTTAGAGGCGCCCCCACCCCGTATATAAAGGAGGGAGAGGGGAGGAGGCCGGCCCTAGGCGCGCCCCAAGTAGGAGGAGTCCCCCCTTTCCTTTTATCAGAAGGGGAAAGGGGGAAGGAGAGAGAGGAGGAGAAGGAAAGGGGGGCACCTCCCCCTCCCCTTGTCCAATTCGGATTCGTCCCTTGTGGGGGGGGGGGCGCCATCCCTTTGTGGGCTGCTGTGCCTCCCTCCTATGGCCCATATGGCCCATATTTTCCCCCGGGGGGTTCCGGTAACCCCTTGGTACTCCGATATGTACTCGATACATTCCGAAACACTTCCGGTGTCCGAATACTATCGTCCAATATATCAATCTTTCCTCTCGACCATTTCAAGACTCCTCGTCATGTCCGTGGTATCATCCAGGACTCTGAACAACATTCGGTCACCAAATCACATAACTCATAATACAAATCGTCATCGAACGTTAAGCGTGCGGACCCTACGGGTTCGAGAACTATGTAGACATGACCGAGACACCTCTCCAGTCAATAACCAATAGCGGAACCTGGATGCTCATATTGGTTCCTAAATATTCTATGAAGATCTTTATCGGTCAAACCGTGATGACATCATACGCCATACCCTTTGTCATAGGTATGTTACTTGCCCGAGATTCGATCGTCGGTATCTTCATACCTAGTTCAATCTCATTACCCGCAAGTCTCTTTACTTGTTCGGTAATGCATCATCCCACAACTAACTCATTAGTCACATTGCTTGCAAGGATTATCATGATGTGCATTACCGAGAGGGCCCAGAGATACGTCTTTGATACTCAGAGTGACAAATCCTAATCTTGATCTATGCCAACCCAACAAACACCTTCGGAGATACCTGTAGAGCATCTTTATAATGACCCAGTTACTTGTGATGTTTGATAGCACACAAGGTATTCCTCTGGTATTCGGGAGTTGCATAATCTCATAGTCAAAGGAATATGTATATGTCATGAAGAAAGCAATAGCAATAAAACTTAACGATCATTATGCTAAGCTAACGAATGGGTCTTGTCCATCACATCATTCTCCTAATGATGTGATCCCGTTCATCAAATGATAACACATGTCTATGGTTAGGAAACTGAACCATCTTTGATTAACGAGCTAGTCTAGTAGAGGCTTACTAGGGACACAATGTTTTGTCTATGTATCCACACATGTATCAAGTTTCCGGTTAATACAATCCTAGCATGAATAATAAACATTTATCATGATATAAGAAAATATAAAATAACAACTTTATTATTGCCTCTGGGGCATATTTCCTTCACAAGCCCTAACAAAACTAACTCGATTACATGATGAATCTAATCCAACTCCTCACCGACCAGCGGGCCTATGAAGGAATTACTCACTCCCGGTGGGGAGCATCATGGTATTTGCGATGAAGGAGGGTCGGTTATGACGAAGACCGAAGATTCCCCTCTCCAGAGCCCAAACGGGCTCCCGATCTGTCCTTCCGATGAAGAATGGGAGGTGGCGGCGGCTCTGTATCGTAAAACGCGATGAAACTTCCTCTCTTATTTTTCTCTGAAAATATGATTTTATAGTGCTAGAATTAGGGTCTGCGAGGCCACAAGTTTGGCACAACCCACTAGGGCGCGTCAGAGGGAGGGGGGCACCCTGGTGTATCATGCCCAGCCAGGGCACCTCCTGCGGTGGTTCTTGATCCTAGTATTTTTTATTTATTCTGAAATAAATGTCCAAAAAGTTCCGTTCCAATCAGAGAACTTTTATTTCCGTGCAAAAACAACACCATGGTAGTTCTCCTGAAAACATCGTCAGTCCGGGTTAGTTTCATTCAAATCGTGCAAATTAGGGTCCAAAACAAGAGCAAACACGTTAGGAAAAGTAGATACGATGGAGACGTATCAACTCCCCCAAGCTTAAACCTTTGCTTGTCCTCAAGCAATTCAATTGATAAACTGAAAGTGAAAAAGAAAAATTTTACGGACTCTTTTGTTCTTGTTTACGTAAATAAGCTTAAGTAGCACACAGGTTTTCAGCAAAGATCATGATTAACCATGTCGATGATAACTCTTAGAAATTATATTAACTCATATCAATGGCATAATCTACTACTCCCTCCGTCCCATAATATTAGAGCATTTTTGACACTAGTGTAGTGTCAAAAACGTTCTTATATTATGGGACGAAGGGAGTAGAGAGCAATAATAAGATATATCAAATGCCAACACTTTGTCAAAAAAATCATGATATAATATGACAACGGTGGTATCTCGCTAGCCCTTTCTGAGACCGCAAAACATAAATGCAAAGCACCTCCAAAGTTCAAGCAGCGACTAAACATTGTAATTCATGGTAGAAAAGATCCAGTCATGATGCATTCAACATTAACTATACACAATGCATGAGGATGACAATAGTGCTCTCAGATTTGGCGCTTGTTTGAGGGGGTGATGACTCAACATAAAATTAAATAGATAGTCCCTTCACAGAGGGAAGCAGGGATTTGCAGAGGTTCTAGAGCTCAAAGCTTAAAACAGAGATAAATATAATTTTGGGAGGCACACCCATCCTGTCAATGTTACGACCAAGAGTTATCAATATCTTCCATGATAAACACATTAGTGGCGGTTCCCAAGCAATAAAAGTAAAGGTTTACTCCCCCTCCACCAACAAACACACTCCACGGCTAGCCGAATCCACGGGTACCGTCCATACCAACATCAGTTCTGGGGGAGCTTTGTTTAATTATTTGCAACTTTTCAATTCGGGACTGGGCATCCCTATTACCGCCCTCTCGTGCAAGGACGATTGAATAAACACTCATCATGAGAATAACCCGCTTAGCATGGAAGATACTAACTGTCTCCTGTCGCTCCATGAGCGGTCCAGGCACACAAAACAGATGTTCATTTGAAATTTAGAGGTAGCACATGCAAATTTACTTGGAAGGGCAAGGTAATACCGCATATAGGTAGATATGGTGGAATCATCAGGAATAACTTTGGGTTTTAGGATTTGATGCACAAGCATTATTCCCGCTTAGTATAGGCGAAGGCTAGCAAATAGGTTGAGAAGCGGGGGATACCAAATCAACATACTACATCACAATCATTTTAATGCATGTTGACATCCAAGATAAATCATTATCCACTCCTGACTACTTAAGCATGGCATGAGAAACTATGGTCTCTAATTGTCATTGCAAACATGTTTGATCATAATATGTTGAATCATGGATACTAGGTTAAACATATTTACAAAAATAGAACAAGTTGAGTTCGTACCTATTTCTCTCTGCCATAGTCAATTCATCAAATATCGTCATTATTGCCTTTCACTTGCATGACCGAGTGATATGAAAATAATAATAGTGCAAGAGTGCCGTGGACTAAGCTGGAATCTGCAAACATTTTATTCCAAAGGAGAAGACAAGGTAATTTGGGCCCTTTGTTAGATCAACAATAATACATATGAGAGCCACTCAATAGTTTCATCGTGGTCTTCTTCTTGGTACAAATCAATAATAAGAAAATAATTTCAGAGAAACACACTGAAATATTTTTGGAGTTTTTAGTTTTTCTTGAAGAAAGCAAATTAAAGAAGGGAAAGCAAAAATGAGAAAAACTATTTACACAATAAAGCTCCTAATAGGCAAAAGAAGAACATGGAAATCTTTTTGGGTTTTCTTTTAACACTACAACTAATTTAAGCTAGAAAGAAAAACCGAAAAGAAGCGAGAAATATTTTTGGGTTTTCTCAAAGTTTTTCAAACACACAAGAAGAAAGCGAGAACATATATCTAGCATGGATAATACAATGAAAAAGTGTGGACACCGACAACTGGAATGAAATGTGTGAACATGAATGTAATGTCGGTTGAAATACGTACTCCCCCAAGCTTAGGCTTTTGGCCTAGCTTGGTAATCACCAACCATAGTAGCCATCCGGTCCCATGTCGAAGTGATGTGGCGGAGGCACCTGAGCATTCCACTCCTGAGGCTCCTCCTATACCGCTGCCTGGGCGTTCCGGTAGGCAATAATGTCCGCTGGCATGACCCTATATCCGCCCCTGGTAATAGAATCAAACAAAGCAGGTGTAGGCAATGGAATAACATTACGGGAATCCACACTGAAACCCAGGTTGTAACGAATATTATGAAGAGAGTTAGCATAATCAGTAAACCGGTGAGCTACCATCGCCTGGTGATCTAGATAAACTCGGGGCAAAGGATAATCATGTTGGCGTATCTGAACGTTAAAGTGACTCGCTATGGCAGTAGCATAAATACCACCATGAATTTTTCCCTTAGTCCTGTTAAGGTGCAGACAATGTGCAATAATAGCTGCTAGGCTAAAGGTGTGATCATTGTGTAGTGCATGGCAAAGTCGGGCACACTGAGTGCACCAACCTTTTCTCTAGCAGTTAAACACTTCGCGATGAATAAAGCAAAGTAATTCACAGAAGGAAACTGCAAACTAGTGGCAGTGACATTCGACACGCCTCTCTCATCCCCCACTATCAGAGAGCTATAAAAGTCCTCAAACTCTGCAGGTCTAGGCTCTCTTAATTCCCCATCAAAAGGGATCAAACATATATGACAAAAGTTAGTGAGCGGTACCTAATGGGGTTTAGCATACAAATTAAACCGCACGTAAGGAGGATTATTTCTACTAATAAAATGAAATTTTTGCACAAAGGAATTTATAAGGAGATGGTGTTGGTCACACTCAGCTGCGAGGAAGTCGGCCAGCCTAGCATTTCCAATGAATTGGGTGAACTCTTGATGGAACCCGACCCCCTCCATGAAGGCATTATGCGGCCATTCGCACGGCCGCACCTCCGCCGTTCTCGGAGTGCGGAGGTCATTGTCCGATGATTCCCCAATGACTCCCTTAGCACTGTTTTTGGAAGAAAACTTCCTAAAGAAACTCATCCTATTCCTATAAATAAAATTCTAAAATTTTTAGTCCACAAAATTTTTGTCAACCAAACTTCACAAGATTGATAGCAACTACTCATAAGGATGCATAGAGGCCATATCAAGCATTCAAACTACTTAGAACTCTAAGAATTCAACATGCAAGCCCATTTACGGCAGCACCAAGAGTAGATGATTATGCGAAATATAAACCACTAAGGCAAAAACTAATTGGAGCAATGGAGGAGTCACATACCAAGTAGCAATCCCCCAAAATAGTTCCTAAAACGGAGCTTCGAGCAAAGAGATCGAAATCCACGGGTTTGAGAGCAAGAACATGAGAGAGAGAGAGAGAGCTATGGTGATTTTTTCTGGAGGTAGGAGATGACATGGGCTAAAGAAGTAAGTGAGGGGACCCACGTGGGGACCACAACTCACCAGGGCGCTCCTGGGGTTGCTGGTGCACCCTGGTGTCTTGTGGTCACCAGGTGCACCCCCTCTGATGTTATTTGCACCAGAAATTCAGAAATATTCAGAAAAAATCGTGTTAAAATTTCAGGGCATTCTGAGAACTTCTATTTTTGGGTCATTTTTTTATTGCACGGGAAATTCAGAAAACAGACAAAACATGGCATTTTATTTTATTTAACTAAGAAAACAGAAAACAAAAGGTGGGAGCAGAACGTTGTGCCTACTAAATTCATCGACTTCATACCTCTCAAAAATGATCCATTAACAAGGTTGATCAATTCTTATTAACAACCACTTTCGATTAGCATGAAACCGAGGAACTTTCGCAAAACACTAAGTTACCTCAACGGGGATGTGAATATCCCCAACAATAAGTATGTCATATTTCTTTTTGGCAGTAGGTAGAGGTAGTTGAAAACTTCCAATAGTGAGTGTTGGAGATTTTTCAATAACATTAATACCATTCACTTGGAATTGTTTCTTCAGAAAGTGCATTGTATGCTCATTACCATTGATATGAAAAGTGACCTTGCTTTTATTGCAATCATTAACAGCCCCAGCAGTATTCAAAAAGGGTCTACCAAGGATAATCGACATGTTGTCATCCTCGGGCATCTCAAGTATAACAAAGTCTGTTAAGATAGTAACATTGGCAACAACAACGGGTACATCTTCACAAATACCGATAGCTATGGCAGTTGATTTGTCAGCCATTTGCAAAGATATTTCAGTAGGTGTGAGTTTATTCAGGTCAAGTCTTTTATATAAAGAGAAAGGCATAACACTAACACCAGCTCCTAAATTACACAAAGTAGTTTTGACATAATTTCTTTTGATGGAGCAAGGTATAGTTGGTATTCCTGGATCTCCAAGTTCTTTAGGTACCCCATCCTTAAAAGAGTAATTAGCAATCATGGTGGAGATTTCAGCTTTATGTATCTTTCTTTTATTAGTGATGATGTCTTTCATGTATTTTTCATTAGGGGCCATCTTCAAAATATCAATCAAGCGGGTGCGCAAAAAGACTGGCCTAAGCATTTTAGCAAAGTATTCAAATTCTTCATCATCTTTTTTCTTAGTTGTCTTAGGTGGAAAGGGCATGGGTTTCTGAACCCATGGTTCTCTTTGTTTACCATGTTTTCTAGCAACAAAGTCTCTTTTATCATATCTTTTACTTTTAGGTTGTGGGTTATCAAGATCAACAACAAGTTCTATCTCAACATCATTATCTGGTTGTTTATCATTATCTGGCTAGGTGTCTTCATGAACATCATCATTTTCATTTTCATTATCACTAGATGAGTGTTCGTTACCAGATTGAGTTTCAGCATCAGAGATAGAGACATCATTACTATCTTTAGGAGGTTTTTCTATTTCATGTTCACTAGAGGCATGTAAAGTCCATCACTTTTCTTTTTCTTCTTCTTTTTACAAGGACTAGGTGCATCAGTGTTAATTATTTTATAATCTTGTTCAATTCTTTTAGGGTGTCCTTCAGGATAGAGTGGTTCCTAAGTCATTTTGCCTCCTCTAGTTGCTACTCTAACAGCAAAATCATTCATATCATTATTCATTTCATTAAGCAATTCTCTTTGAGATTTAGCAACTTGTTCTAGCTGGGTTTGAACCATAGAGGCATGTTTCCCTACACCTCAAACATCATTAGTGATTCTAAATAACAAGTCACTCAAGCGAGCAATCATATCAGAATTGTATTTCAATTGTTTCAGAACATCTGCATTGAAGTGATCTTGTTTCCTAATGTAATTTTGAAACTCATAAAGGCATTCACTAGTATGTTTATTATAAGGGATGTCACTTCGTCAAACTTTAATAAAGAATTTACCTCTACCACCGGTGGTGCTGGTGTGTCAAGTCCATGTATTTCTTCAAAAGGTGGTAAATTCTTAACGTCTTCAACTTTAATACCCTTTTACTTCATACATTTCTTTGCCTCTTGCATATCTTCAGGACTGAGAAATAAGACAGCCCTCTTCTTCGGAGTGGGTTTAGGTGGTGGTTCAGGAAGAGTCTAATCATCATAATTTTTCAATATGTTATTCAATAATTCCTCAGCTTGTTCAATAGTTCGTTCCCTGAAAACACAACCAGCACAACTATCTAGGAAGTCCCTAGAAGCATCGGTTAGTCCATTGTAGAAGATATCAAGTATTTCATTTTTCTTAAGAGGATGATCAGGCAAAGTATCAAGCAATTACAGAAGCCTCCCCCAAGCTTGCGGGAGACTCTGTTCTTCAATTTGCACAAAGTTAAATATTTCCTGTAAGGAAACTTGTTTATTATGAACAGTAAAATATTTTTCAGAGAAGTAGTAAATCATATCATGGGGGCTACGCACACAACTAGGAGCAAGAGTATTGTACCATATCTTAGAGTCACCTATCGGTGTCAAAACCGGCGGATCTCGGGTAGGGGGTCCCGAACTGTGCATCAAGGCCGGATGGTAACAGGAGACAAGGGACACGATGTTTTTACCCAGGTTCGGGCCCTCTCGATGGAGGTAATACCCTACTCCTGCTTGATTAATATTGATGATATGGGTAGTACAAGAGTAGATCTACCACGAGATCAAGGAGGCTAAACCCTAGAAGCTAGCCTATGGTATGATTGTGTATGAAGATGATTGTCCTACGGACTACAACCCTCCGGTTTATATAGACACCGGATAGGGTTAGGGTTACACAGAGTCGGTTACATTGGTAGGAGATCTTGGATATCCGCATCGCCAAGCTTGCCTTCCACACCAAGGAAAGTCCTATCCGGACACGGGACGAAGTCTTCAATCTTGTATCTTCATAGTCTAGGAGTCCGGCTGAAGGTATAGTCCGGCTAACCGAACACCCCCTAATCCAGGACTCCCTCAGTAGCCCCCGAACCAGGCTTCAATGACGACGAGTCCGGCGCGCAGATTGTTCGGCATTGCAAGGCGGGTTCTTCTCCAAATCCTGTGTGCATGTAGGAATAATGTCCCTTTTTTGTAATGTAGCGCTCCTCGGCTCCTGCGCCCAATAATTGTCGTCTTCCACGTGTCAAACGAATGCGAAAAGCCGGGGTGTTTTTACATCCACACCCCTAGCCGTATAAACGAGCCGCCTATTTAACGGGATGGGGATTCAGATCCAAACCACATCTTCTCCTCTCCGCAAGCTATCATCGGAGCGCTCCCAGCAAAGGTCCATTCCAACATGGCCAGCCGTTGCAGCTCCTCCCCTCGCTCCTCCGGTCCTATACTCGGGGACTGGGAGAGTTGCACCATCCCACATAGCGAGTTAGTGTCGCTTCAGGCCAAGGGATTTCTCCCTCAGACATACATGGTCCTAGTCCGAGCCGGTCTCGCCACTTATAATGGCGGTAAACAAGCGGAGAGCACCCCCAATCCTTCTAAAGGAGAACGGGTGTGCCTTGTTCCCTATCTAACAAGGGGACTGGGATTTCCAATTCATCCATTTCTCCGCGGGCTTCTAGAGTTCTACGGACTCCAGCTGCACAATCTCACGCCCGGCTCCGTGTTACATATTGCGGGCTTCGTCACCCTTTGCGAGCTATTTTTAGGCGCCGAGGCTCACTTCGCGCTGTGGAAGAGGTTGTTCTGCTTGGTACCCCGCTCTCAAGAGGGGCACATATATCAAGTGGGCGGAGCCGAAGTATGGCGCATCGCCGGGACCGGATACCTATCCGGAACCCCAAAAAAGGCGTCCGTGGACTGGCCTTCGGAATGGTTTTACACAGATGACGTCCCGCTGCTGGACCCTACCCGGGTCGGTCTCCCTGAGTTCGACAGTGCTCCATTGAAGAAACGCCTGAGCTGGCATCCGCGGAGCTCTCAGAGAGAAAGCGACAGAGACGTCTTTTACCCGATGGGCCGGATAAGACTGTTGGCTCATTCCGGACTAACCATGATTGGAGTCATGGCCGCATGCATTATGCGGGGGGGGGGGGGGGGGGGTGCAGCCGCTACAATATAGAGGCCACCCCATGTGGGATTTCAACGGGGAGGCTGACGCCACGCGTTACGGTCGTAAGGGGCCGGCTTCAGCCGCCACTCTAGTGAAGATCTTATCTTCTTTGTACAAGGGCGAAAAGGAGGAATTCCTCCCCGTCAATCCGCGGGATGGATTCACTATGTACGAACCTCCAAGTTGGGTAAGTGAACAATTGCACTTGCCCTTTTTTTTTATACTCCCACGGTTAGATATGTAGTCTAATGACTTTAATGCAGGAACTACGACAAGAAGTAAAGGATATAAACAGCCGCCCTCCGCAGCCCGAGGACCCAGGAAGGTCCCTCGATCTGGACTCCGAAGAGGATCCAGACATATCTGTGGAGCTTATCGACGGGGTGTTCCATCAGTTAAGCAAGGACAATACCTTGGTAGCCATTACGGCTGATTACCTCGGGTTAATCCCGGCCTCCCAGGTGACAGAAACGGGAGTGTTTATTCCTGCAAGAGAGATTCCATTCTCACGTATTCCGGCGTTTCCAATGACAACCGTATCTTGCAGGGGAGATTTCTGAGGCAGGAGGCCGAACCTGCGGCAGCTAACCAGTGAGGGGCCGCAGGGCCCCGTGGGGCAAAAAGAAATGTAGTCTGGACTGAGATGCCGGCGCCAAGGTATAGCGCACCCTCTGTTTCCCTGGTGTTACCCTGTCAGGGCATATTAACATTTGTGTTGTCTTCAGGACGAAGAGACCTCGCCGGACTATATCCAGAGAGGTTGCCAATCGCGCCTCCACCAGCCAGGCTCCAACGTCCGGCCAGGAAGTGGAGACGAGCACCAGGTGCGCACCGGACGCTCCTCCGACAGAGGATGCGGACAGACTGTCAGCCACACATTTAGAAGTGGAGAGTGCCATGAACCACAGGCTTCGCCGGACAGTTCTGCGCGACGCTTGTTTCTCCCAAGAGGCTTTAGATGCCTTTAATTCGGGAGACGCGTACCTCCGTGCCGCTCAAGATGGTTTAGCCAGAGCCATGAAGCAGTATGTGAAAGACATACCAGTAGCCCCCGAGACTTGAAACAGTTAAAGGAACTGATTTAAGGATCATATAATATGCAGGTTCTTACGAAGAAGAACACCGTAATGTCCCAGGAGCTGGAAAAGTGCAAGGCCCAACTAGAGGCCGCACTAGCCGCAGCAGGGGAGCCCAAAGGGACTCCCTCAGGTAAGATACACTTCGAAAGATTAGTATTGTGCGGTTTGGGTGCAAATCTGACAATTAATGTTGCAGATGGCGCCGGACTTGATCCGGAAAAGCAACAACTCTTACGCCGGTTAAAGGCCGGTGAGAGTATGTTGACCAAGGTGAGGCGAGAGAAGAATGATCTTCAGGACGCCAACACCAAGCTGGATGTTGAACTTAAAGACGTTCGTGGCCAGCTGTCGAACTCTTCGAAGGAGAATCAGCGGCTTCGACGCAACATATTAGTAAGTGCTTGAACGAACTTTGAAAAATGAGTTCGGCGAGGAAGTCGACTAACAGAGTATTGTCTGTAGGTATGCTCACAGGTCGTCCTACAGAGGAGATGCCCGGTGCTACGGGTGACCTTCTTCCCGAACTCCTGCAGCTGCACGAGCGGGTTCGGCAAGCTATGCAAGGCGTTGCCCAAGCCTTATGGCCCGCCCACTCCATGCCCGAGGGTCTTGGAGAGCTTGCGGAGAAGCTGAAGGGAGCTCGGCGGCGCTTCCGCTTGTGGAAGATATCAGCCTGCCGACAAGGCGCTAGGGAGGCCTGGGCCATGGTGAAGACCCGTTTTACGAAGTCTGACCCAAACCACATGGCCGAGGTCGGACCGGTGGGGCCTGATGGGAAGGAGATCCCTGTAAGCTTAGTGTATGGTCAAGTAGAATTGGCCGCAAAGTATTCCTCAACAGGACTGTAAATTAGACAGCCTGTTAGATGGTATAGAGGAGGAATATAATCAGTCAAAATGACTATGTACTTTGAAATTGACATATGTAATGCCTTCTAGCCGGATTGTAGATCGTTTGTCGTTGCCGACATTTTCGCTTCAACCTCAGGACCTGACGGTCCGGAGTGTGTCCGGATACCATAGCGGTTATATAAGAACCGTGGTATGCGTGGAGATCAGGCGTAGGGGTCATTAGTGCTTTATCAGACAAGTGCCCAACTAGTTATGTTATATTACATGGTTAGTAAGAAACATCTTCCAGAGAGAATAGTTCCGTTAAGGGTTCCTTTCGCTGGGGAGGCATGCCCTAAAGTGCATGTCCGAACTGCGGGAAAAAGATGCAGAAAGAGCATCTGGGGGCGCATGAAAATTAATAAAAAAGATCATCTTTTATTTCACCAACCAAATATTCCCTTAAGAACGCTAGCTTTCGGCTTCACCCAGTCTGAGGTACACATCCGTCTGACCCGACGGTAACAATCGCAGAGGTGCTCCCTTTACCGCCTAGCCGAACAATCGGGAACGTAGGGGTAAGCACAGGAGCCAGGCAACCCAGCTTAGCCAAAACTTAAGTCATATCGATGCATATAATGGTGAAGAAAAGGGTACATGCGGAAGTTTGACACGTGTGTTGGGCATGAAGCCCGTATAAATTAGCTTCTGTTAAAGAAGCCCCCAGGTTAAATGAGCACGAGTGGCGCGTCATGTAGTGAGCCTTTTAAGGGCTATGAAGGAAAAAGAGGGGAAGGAGAGAAATACAAGACAGAAAAAATGTAAAAAATGGACAGGGGAAGGAGACGAACACGGAGTCCGGCACTAGGCGTAGAATCTTCGGAGACAGGTGGCGTTCCACGGGTTCGGTTCGAGTCGGTTATCTGACGCATCCTGTAGGTGGTATGCCCCACCAGTCAGGACTTGGTCAATTATAAATGGACCTTCCCACTTGGGCTTGAGTTTGTCCTTTTTCTTATCCGGCAGGCGTAGAACTAGTTCGCCAACATTGTAATTTTTGGCCCGTACTTCTCTGCTTTGGTATCTTCGGGCCTATTGTTGATAAAATGCGGAACGGGCTTTTGCCGTGTCGCGCTCCTCCTCCAAGGCGTCCAAGCTGTCCTGCCGATCGAGCTCGGCTTCTGTTTCTTCGTACATGCGCACTCAAGGTGAGTCATGGATTATGTCGTAGGGCAGAACTGCCTCTGCGCCATACACCATAAAGAAAGGTGTGTATCCGGTGGTGCGATTAGGCGTAGTCTGCAGCCCCCAGAGTACGGAGTCGAGCTCCTCTACCCAGTGCGTGTTAGATTCCTTGAGGGACCGCACTAGTCTGGGTTTGATGCCGCTCATGATAAGACTGTTTGCACGTTCGACCTGGCCGTTGGTTTGTGGGTGATAGACTGAAGCATGATCGAGCTTGATGCCCATGTTTTTGCACCAGAGTTTTACCTCGTCGGCTGTAAAGTTTGTGCCGTTATGGGTTATGATGCTGTGGGGGACGCCATAACGGTGTACAACCCCGGATATGAAGTCTATCACAGGTCCGGATTCAGCCGTTTTAACAGGCTTGGCTTCTATCCATTTGGTGAACTTATCCACCATGACCAGTAAGTATTTTTTCTTACGGGTTCCACCTTTAAGGGGTCCGACCATGTCAAGCCCCCAGACCGCAAAGGGCCAGGTGATGGGTATAGTTTGGAGTGCGGTGGGTGGCATATGGTTTTGGTTGGCAAAAAGTTGGCAACCAACGCAACGTTGGACTAGGTCCTGAGCGTCTGCCCGGGCCGTCGGCCAATAAAAGCCTGTACGAAAAGCCTTGCTAACAAGGGACCGAGCAGCAGCGTGATGACCACCGAGTCCGGCGTGAATTTCAGCCAGAAGGTTCCGCCCTTCCTCTTCGGAGATGCACCTTTGGAGGACTCCGGTAGTGCTTTTTTTACAAAGCTCCCCTCGTGGACTTTGTAGGCTTTAGATCGCCACACTATGCAGCGGGCCTCGTTTTGGTACTCTGGGAGTTCCTGCCTAGTAAGGTAGGATAGGAATGGTTCTGTCCACGGGGCGATAACCGCCATTATTACATGGGCCGAAGGTGTAATTTCATTGGCAGGACCTCCAATTATGTCAGGTTGTTCGGCGTCGAGTGGTGCGGCTGCGTCGGGGCTGTTAATTGCGGGTTCCCCCTCCCATGTTACTGATGGCTTGAACAATCTTTCCAAAAAGATGTTGGGGGGACTGCATCGCGTTTTGCTCCGATGCGTGCCAGGACGTCCGCTGCTTGATTGTTTTCTCGGGCTATATGGTGAAACTCTAGCCCCTTGAACCGGGCCGATATTTTTATGACGGCGTTGCGGTAAGCTGCCATTTTTGGATCCTTGGCGTCGAAGTCACCATTTATCTGGGATATCATGAGGTTCGAATCCCCGCGCACCTCTAGGCGTTGAATGCCCATGGATACTGCCATCCGGAGACCGTGTAAGAGGGCCTCATATTCGGCTGCATTGTTGGAGTCCGTGTACATAATTTGGAGTACATATTGGATAGTGTATCCTGTGGGGGACGTCAAAATGATGCCAGTCCCCAGTCCGGCCAACATTTTGGAGCCGTCGAAATGCATGATCCAGTTTGAGTATGTGCCGTACTCTTTAGGGAGTTCGGCCTCCGTCCACTCTGTGACGAAGTCGGCCAACACTTGCGATTTGATAGCTCGCCGTGGCTTATAAGTTATATCAAACAGGAGGAGGTCAATGGCCCATTTTGCGATCCGGCCCGCTGCATCGCGGTTATTGCTAATGTCATTGTGGTACTTCCGAGGCTACTGTAATCGAACACTCTTGAAAGTAGTGTCGTAGCTTCCGGGATGCCATGAATACCGCGTATGCAATTTTTTGATAATGCGGGTATAGTGATTTGTATGGAGTGAGGATGGTGGACACGTAGTAGACTGGCCTTTGAAGGGGGAATTTGTGTCCGTCCGTTTCCCGCTCGACGACGAGCACTGCGCTGACAACTTGATGGGTTGCCGCGATGTATATTAGCATTGGCTCGCCGGTGTTTGGCATGGCCAGGACTGGGTTTGTTGCCAATATGGCTTTTATTTCACCGAGTCCGGCCGTGGCGGCATCCGTCCACTCGAAGTGTTCGGTGCGCCGAAGGAGGCGATAAAGGGGCAGCGCCTTTTCTCCCAAGCGGGAGATGAAGCGGCTTAAAGCCGCCACGCATCCGGTTAATTTCTGTATTTGTTTGAGTTTTTTTGGGACATCCAATTGTGACAAAGCTCGGATCTTTGCTGGATTTGCTTCAATTCCTCTACCGGATACGATGAAGCCTAGGAGCTTTCCGGCCGGAACACCGAAGACGCATTTCTCCGGATTGAGTTTGATGTCGAATTTTCGGAGGTTATTGAATGTAAGCCTCAAGTCGTCTACTAGAGATTCGACGTGTTTTGATTTGACGACCACATCATCCACATACGCCTCTACTGTTTTGCCGATCTGGTTTGCCAGACATGTCTGTATCATGCGCTGATATGTTGCGCCGACGTTTTTCAGCCCAAAGGGCATTGTGTTGAAGCAGAATGGGTAGTATGGTGTGATGAATGCTATTGCAGCTTGGTCTGATTCTGCCATCTTGATTTGATGGTAACCGGAGTATGCATCGAGGAAACACAACGAATTGTGTCCTGCGGTGGCATCGATAATTTGATCGATTCGGGGGAGGGGGAAGGGATCCTTTGGGCAGGCTTTATTAAGGTCTTTAAAATCGACACACAGGCACCAGGATTTGTCCTTCTTTGGTACCATCACCAGGTTTGCTAGCCAGTCCGGATGTTTTATGTCTCTAATGAATCTGGCCTCCAATAACTTGGCTAGCTCCTCTCCCATAGCCTGTCTCTTCGGTTTGGAAAAATGCCGAAGGGCTTGTTTGACGGGTTTGAATCCTTTCTGTATATTTAGGCTATGTTCGGCCAGCCTACGTGGGATTCCTGGCATGTCTGAAGGGTGCCAGGTGAAAATATCCCAGTTCTCTTGTAGGAACTCTCGTAGTGCAGTGTCTACTTCAGGGTTCAGTCGTGCCCCGATGGAAGCTGTTTTATTGGGGTCCGTTGGATGGACCTGGAATTTTACTATTTCGTCCGCTGGCTTGAAGGATGTGGATTTGGATCTCTTATCGAGTATCACATCATCCCTATTAACCGTGGAGCGCAATGCAGTCAGTTCCTCTGCCGCCAAGGCTTCGGATAGTGCTTCAAGGGCCAATGTGGCCGTTTTATTTTCGGCGCGGAGTGCTATGTCCGGATCACTAGCGAGGGTGATAATTCCGTTTGGCCCGGGCATCTTTAGCTTCATGTACCCGTAATGGGGTATTGCTTGGATATTGTAAATGCCTCCCGCCCTAGTATAGCATGGTATCCGCTATTGAACAGGGCCACCTGGAACGTGACCTCTTCGGACCTATAATTACCCGACGTGCCGAACACCACATCTAGTGTGATTTTTCCTGTGCAGCGCGCTTCCCGACTGGGGATTATTCCTCTAAAAGTTGTGTTGCTTCACTCGATGCGGCTCCAGTCTATATCCATTTTCTGGAGGGTTTCCTTGTAAATGAGGTTCAGTCCGCTGCCTCCATCCATGAGTACCTTGGTGAGGCGAAAGCCGTCCACTATTGGACTGAGGACCAATGCGGCTGGTGCTCGGGCTATTCGGAATTTAGGTTCGTCACTTGTGTTGAAGGTGATAGCAGTGTCGCGCCATGGGTTTATTGTTGCTACTTGATAGACTTCGGCGAGGCTGCGGAGTGTTCTTTTTCGCATATTATTCGATGCGAAAGTCTCGAAGACTATGAGAACGGTACTGGTATCCTCGGGCTAGCTTTCTGCGGCCTCCGAAATTAGGAGATCCTCGCCAATTTTGGCCACCTGCCGGAGTATCCAACATGCTCTAAGGCTGTGAGTTGGTGTGGCGTCCTCTGTACTGTGGATTCTACAGGGTCCATCAAGCCACCTTTCCAGTACGGTTCCATGCCCTGTAGAGGGTTTTCGCTTTTTGATATTTAACCTGGGTGTCTTATTATGGTGCACCCTCTTAGTTCGGACGGGATTGCTATTCAAGGCCGGATTATCCCAAAATTTTATTTCGGTTCTCCAAGCGCTTTCCATCGCACAGTACTTTTGTACTATGGACGCCAAGTCAGCGAAGCATGTGATGTCGCGACGACTTATGGCGTTGAGTATTCCCTCGTCCGTGCAATTACTGCAAAAGATTGAAATTGCGTCTCCCTCGTGGCAGTCCTTTGTCCTGCTCATAACCAGGAGGAATCTGGCCAAGTAGTGATGTACTGTCTCCTCGGGCTTTTGCCTGATTTGGGAAAGATTGCTTATGTTCGGGCGGGCGGGTATTGTTGAATCTGAGACCTCACCCAATTTAAGATTCGGAGGCCGAAGAGCTTCCGAACTCTGAAGTCCGGAGTCTTGGATGTTGTCCAATGAATCTAGCCCATTGCCTGATTCTAAGCTCAGGTCTTGAGTTATGTCCTTCCCTCCGCGGGTATCCGGCTTGGAGGGTTCGGGAATTCGGACGTAGTTAGTCGTTAGGATAGATGAAGGGTCGCCGCTCTGCACCTCTACCACGGCAACGTGGTGAGTGGCTTGGGGAGAGTTAATTTATCTTAGATCGGGTTTAAGCCCAACCTGGTCGTAATTTGTAGCGACCCCTAGTGCGGCGATGCGATCCAAGAGTTCATTTACGGAAGAGGGCTCCATTGGATCCAGCTGCTCGGCAAGTTCCGAGCTGACATGAAGGTTGCTTTCGATGACCCAAGAGGTCACCGTCGGCGCAACAGCCGAACAAGCGGTCGTGAGAAAACCACCTAGCCGGAGGGTTTGGCCGACAGCCAAAGCTCCCTTCATAACGGCGCCGTCTTTAAAGACGGGAAGAGGCATCCTTCCTGATTGCGACGGCACAGAGGAACTCTCAATGAAAGCACCAATGTCGGTGTCAAAACCGGCGGATCTCGGGTAGGGGGTCCCGAACTGTGCGTCAAGGTCGGATGGTAACAGGAGACAAGGGACACGATGTTTTTACCCAGGTTCAGGCCCTCTCGATGGAGGTAATACCCTACTCCTGCTTGATTAATATTGATGATATGGGTAGTACGAGAGTAGATCTACCACGAGATCAAGGAGGCTAAACCCTAGAAGCTAGCCTATGGTATGATTGTGTATGAAGATGATTGTCCTACGGACTACAACCCTCCGGTTTATATAGACACCGGATAGGGTTAGGGTTACACAGAGTCGGTTACATTGGTAGGAGATCTTGGATATCCGCATCGCCAAGCTTGCCTTCCACGCCAAGGAAAGTCCTATCCGGACACGGGACGCAGTCTTCAATCTTGTATCTTCATAGTCTAGGAGTTCGGCTGAAGGTATAGTCCGGCTAACCGAACACCCCCTAATCCAGGACTCCCTCATCACCCTTTAATGAGAACAGAAATAATTTGAGGATACAGTAGTAGCGAATTTTCTCATCATTAGCAAAAAGGATGGCTATATCATTTAGTTTAGTGAGATGTGCCACTACAGTTTCAGTTTCATAGCCATGGAAAGGATCAGATTCAACCAAAGTAATTAACTCTGGGTCGACAGAGAATTCATAATCCTTATCGGTAACAAAGATAGGCGAAGTAGCAAACACAGGATCACATTTCATTCTAGCATTCAAAGAATTTTCTTTCCATTTGCATAATAATTTCTTTAGATCATCCCTATCATTGCAAGCAAGAAAATATCTAGATATATCCTAATCCATAACATAACCTTCATGTATCTTAGGCATTTCATATATCTAGGAGAGCTAGGTCTACTAGGTGTTTCAAGATTTTCAGTTTCAATAATTTCATCAGTTTCAACATTCTCAATATCTTTATCTCTAGCAATTTGCTCATCAAGAAATTCACCTAGTGGCATATTATCATCACGAGAGGTACTAGCATCATCATGAGTATCATTCATAGCAGAAGTAGCATCATTAATAACTTGCGACATATCAGGATTAATAGCATGTGGTGGTGTAGCAAGTCTACTCAAAACATAAGTTGAATCAAGTGCAGAGTGTGATGGCAGTTCCTTACCTCCCCTCGTCCTAGAGGGAACAATCTTGGTTTTTGTATCCTTCAGATTATTCATAGTGATAAATAGATAATAATCCCAAGTGACTCAGCAAATATAGCTATGCTCCCCGAGAATGAGGACATAAAAAGTCTTGATAATCCACAAGTATAGGGATCGCAACAGTTTTCGAGGGTAGAGTATTCAACCCAAATTTATAGATTTGACACAAGGGGAGCAAAAGAATATTTGCAAGTATTTCAACCACACCTGGAGATTAAATATCTGTGGCAAAGTGATCAGTAGCACATTAATATGATAGTTTTGATAGCAATGGTAACAGTAACAGTAGTAGTAACATTGATAGCAATGATTTTGTAGCACGTGTAACAGTAACAATAGCAATAGTAACTTAGCAAGAACAATATGTGGAAAATTCATAGGCATTGGATCGGTGAATTCGGTTGATGATATTAATCGTATAAAATCATAACCTAGGGCGATAAAAAACTAGCTCTTGTTCATAAATATAATGTAGGCATGTATTCCGTATATAGTCATACGTGCTTATGGAAAAGAACTTGCATGACATATTTTGTTCTACCCTCCTGCGGCAGCGGGCTCCATAAAGAAACTAAGGGATATTAAGGGCTCCTTTTAATAGAGAACCAGAACAAAGCATTATCACATAGTGGATACATGAACTCCTCAAACTACGGTCATCACCGGAAAGTATCCCAATTACTATCACACTTGGGTTTACGGATCATAACACGTAATAGGTGAATATGACTTGCAAGATCGGATCTAGAACATAGATATAATGGTGAAAACATAAACGGTTCAGATTTGAAATCATGGCACTCGGCCCCTAGTGACAAGCATTAAGCATAGCAAAGTCATAACAACATCAGTCTCTAAACATAGTGGATACTAGGGATCAAGCCCTAACAAAACTAACTTGATTACATGATTAAAATCATCCAACTCCTCATCGACTAGTGATCCTATGAAGGAATTACTCACTCCTGGTGGGGAGCATCATGGAATTGGCGATGAAGGAAGGTTGGTGATGACGAACACCGAAGATTACCCTCTCTGGAGCCCCGAACGAGCTCCATATCTGACCTCCCGATGAAGAACAGGAGGTGGCGGTGGCTTCGTATCATAAAACACGATGAAACTTTCTCTCTTATTTTTTTGTCCGAAAATAGGGTTTTATAGTGCTATTATAGGGTCTGCGGGGCCACGAGGTGGGCACAACCCACTAGGGCGCGCCAGAGGGAGGGGACGCGCCCTGGTGTATCGTGCCCAACCAGGGAAACCGCTCTAGTGGTTCTTGGTCCCAGTATTTTTTATTTATTCTGAAATAAATCTCCAAAAAGTTTTGTTCCAATCCGAGAACTTTTATTTCTGCACAAAAACAACACCATGGTTGTTCTGCTCAAAATAGCGTCAGTCCAGGTTAGTTTCATTCAAATCATGCAAATTAGAGTCCAAAACAAGAGCAAAAGTGTTAGGAAAAGTAGATACGACGGAGACGTATCGGGCGGTGACCTCAGCAATGCGGAACACGAACTTGATCCTGAAAGGTTGCGCCGGTCCCCGTTAGGCAACTAGGGAATTAGACGAGTCCATAATCCGGCCTGTGTCGCAGGGAGGCGCACACTCATCTCCAAATTGCAAACCCTGCGGTGGCCAGAATAGCAAGGGCCAAGGATGCCAACATGGCATGGTAGGCCTGTTGTTCCCATGATTGTAATGAACACCAGCGGGAGAAGGCGCTTATGTATGGGTCTCCGCGAAGATGATACACACAAAGAGGGTAGGACTACTCCTGCCGCGACGGCAGGGAGATGTCCTTCCCGGTACTGGCCTTTCGGGTTGAGCAATGTGGGAAACGCTTATCAAAGGCTTGTGTTGCTCTTCCTAGGTCCTGATGTCTACTACGCAACATTCTCCTTGTAGACGTTGTTGGGCCTCCAAGTGCAGAGGTTTGTAGGACAGTAGCAAATTTCCCTCAAGTGGATGACCTAAGGTTTATCAATCCGTGGGAGGCGTAGGATGAAGATGGTCTCTCTCAAGCAACCCTGCAACCAAATACAAAGAGTCTCTTGTGTCCCCAACAGACCCAATACAATGGTAAATTGTATAGGTGCACTAGTTTGGCGAAGGGATGGTGATACAAGTGCAATATGGATGGTAGATATAGGTTTTTGTAATCTAAAAATATAAAAACAGCAAGGTAACTAATAATAAAAGTGAGCGTAAACGGTATTGCAATGCTAGGAAACAAGGCCTAGGGTTCATACTTTCACTAGTGCAAGTTCTCTCAACAATAATAACATAATTGGATCATATAACCATCCCTCAACATGCAACAAAGAGTCACTCCAAAGTCACTAATAGTGGAGAACAAATGAAGAGATTATGGTAGGGTACGAAACCACCTCAAAGTTATTCTTTCCAATCAATCCGTTGGGCTATTCCTATTAGTGTCACAAAGAGCCCTAGAGTTCGTACTAGAATAACACCTTAAGACACAAATCAACCAAAACCCTAATGTCACCTAGATACTCCAATGTCACCTCAAGTATCCGTGGGTATGATTATACGATATGCATCACACAATCTCAAATTCATCTATTCAACCAACACATAGAACCTCAAAGAGTGCCCCAAAGTTTCTACCAGAGAATCAAGACGAAAACGCGTGCCAACCCCTATGCATTAGTTCATGGGCGGAACCCGCAAGTTAATCACCAAAACATACATCAAGTGAATCACGTGATATCCCATTGTCACCACAGATACACACGGCAAGACATACATCAAGTGTTCTCAAATCATTAAAGACTCAATCCGATAAGATTACTTCAAAGGGAAAACTCAATCCATTACAAGAGAGTAGAGGGGGAGAAGCAACATAAGATCCAACTATAATAGCAAAGCTCATGATACATCAAGATCGTGCCAAATCAAGAACACGAGAGAGAGAGAGAGAGAGAGATCAAACACATAGCTACTGGTACATACCCTCAGCCCCGAGGATGAACTACTCCCTCCTCGTCATGGAGAGCGTCGGGATGATGAAGATGGCCACCGGTGAGGGTTCCCCCCCTCCGGCAGGGTGCCGGAATAGGGTCCCGATTGGTTTTTGGTGGCTACAAAGGCTTGCACCAGTGGAACTCCCGATCTATTTTGTTCTCCGAAGTTTTTAGGGTATATGGAGATATATAGGCGGAAGAAGTACGTCGGTGGACCTCCGGGCTGTCCACGAGGCAGGGGGGCGTGCCCTAGGGGGGTGGGCGCGCCCCCACCCTCGTGGGTAGCCCGGGACTCCCCTGGTGCAACTCCGGTACTCCGTGGGCTTCTTCTGGTCCAAAAATAAGTTCCGTGGAGTTTCAGGTAAATTGGACTCCGTTTGATATTCCTTTTCTTAGAAGCACTGAAATAGGCAAAAAACAGCAATTCTGGGCTGGGCCTCCGGTTAATAGGTTAGTCCCAAAAATAATATAAAAGTGGATAGTAAAGCCCAATATTGTCCAAAATAGTAGATAATATAGCATGGAGCAATGAAAAATTATAGATACGTTGGAGACGTATCAAGCATCCCCAAGCTTAATTCCTGCTTGTGCTCGAGTAGGTAAATGATAAAAAAGATAATTTTTGATGTGGGGTGCTACTTGGCATACTTTCAATGTAATTCCTCTTAATTGTGGTATGAATATTCAGATCCGAAAGATTCAAGGTAAAAGTTCATATTAACATAAAAATAATAATACTTCAAGCATACTAACAAAACAATCATGTCTTCTCAAAATAACATGGCCAAAGAAAGTTATCCCTACAAAATCATATAGTCTGGCTATGCTCTATCTTCACCACACAAAGTATTTAAATCATGCACAACCCCGATGACAAGCCAAGCAATTATTTCATACTTTTGACATTCTCAAAACTTTTTCAATCTTCACGCAATACATGAGCGTGAGCCATGGATATAGCACTATATGTGGAATAGAATGGTGTTTTTGGAGAAGACAAAAAGAGGGGAAGATAGTCTCACATCAACTAGGCGTATCAACGGGCTATGGAGATGCCCATCAATAGATATAAATGTGAGTGAGTAGGGATTGCCATGCAACGGATGCACTAGAGCTATAAGTGTATGAAAGCTCAATAAAAGATACTAAGTGGGTGTGCATCCAACCCACTTGCTGATGAAGACCCAGGGCATTTTCAGGAAGCCCGTCATTGGAATATGCAAGCCACGTTCTATAATGAAAAATTCCCACTAGTATATGAAGGTGATTAAATGAGAGACTCTCTATCATGAAGATCGTGGTGCTACTTTGAAGCACAAGTGTGGTAAAAGGATAGTAACATTGCCCCTTCTCTCTTTTTCTCTCTTTTCTTTTTTTTTTGTTTGGGCCTTTTCTCCTTTTTTATGGCCTCTTTTTATTTTTTTATTTTTTTATTTTCCGTCCGGAGTCTCATCCCAACTTGTGGGGGAATCATAGTCTCCATCATCATTTTCCTCACTTGGGACAATGCTCTAAAAATGATGATCATCACACTTTTATTTTCTTACAACTCAACAATTACAACTCGTTACTTAAAACAAAATATGACTCTATATGAATGCCTCCGGCGGTGTACCGGGATATGCAATGAATCAAGAGTGACTTTATGAAAGAATTATGAACGATGGCTTTGCCACAAATATGATGTCAACTACATGATTATGCTAAGCAATATGACAATGATGGAGCGTGTCATAGTAAACGGAACGGTGAAAATTTGCATGGCAATATATCTCGGAATGGCTATGGAAATGCCATGATAGGTAGGTATGGTGGCTGTTTTGAGGAAGGTTTATGGTGGGTGTATGATACTGGCGAAAAGTGCGGGGTATTAGAGAGGCTAGCAATGGTGGAAGGAAGAAGGGTGCGTATAATCCATGGACTCAACATTAGTCATAAAGAACTCATATACTTACTGCAAAAATCTACAAGTTATCAAAGCAAAGTATTACGCGCATGCTCCTAGGGGGATGGATTGGTAGGAAAAGACCATCGCTCGTCCCCGACCGCCACTCATAAGGAAGACAATCAATAAATAATTCATGCTCCGACTTCATCACATAACGGTTCACCATACGTGCATGCTACGGGAATCACAAACTTTAACACAAGTATCTCTCAAATTCACAACTACTCAACTAGCATGACTCTAATATCACCATCTTCATATCTCAAAACAATTATCAAGCATCAAACTTTTCTTAGTATTCAACACACTCATAAGAATTTTTACAAATCATTTATGCTTATCATATTAGGATTATTTAATCAAATTACCATGCTATTTAGGACTCTCAAAATAATATAAGTGACGCATGAGAGTTCATCTATTTCTTCAAAATAAAACTACCACCATGCTCTAAAAGATATAAGTGAAGCACTAGAGCAAACAACAAACTACTCCGAAAGATATAAGTGAAGATGAATGAGTAGTCGAATAATTATGCAACTATGTGAAGACTCTCCCATTTTAAGAATTTCAGATCTTGATACTTTATTCAAACAGCAAGCAAAGCTAAAGAAAATAAAATGACGCTCCAAGCAAAACACATATCATGTGGTGAATAAAAATATAGATCCAAGTAAAGTTACCGATGAACGAAGACGAAAGAGGGGATGCCTTCTGGGGCATCCCCAAGCTTAGGCTCTTGGTTATCCTTGAATATTACCTTGGGGTGCCTTGGGCATCCCCAAGCTTAGGCTCTTGCCACTCCTTATTCCATAGTCCATCGAATCTTTACCCAAAACTTGAAAACTTCACAACACAAAACTTAACAGAAAATCTCATGAGCTCCGTTAGCGAAAGAAAACAAATCACCACTTCAAAGTAATGTAATGAACTAATTATTTATTTTTATTGGTGTTAAACCTACTGTATTCCAACTTCTGTATGGTTTATAAACTATTTTACTAGCCATAGATTCATCAAAATAAGCAAACAACACACGAAAAACAGAATCTGTCAAAAACAGAACAGTCTGTAGTAATCTGTAACTAACGCAAACTTCTGAACTCCAAACAATTCTAAAATAAATTGGTGGACCTGAGGAATTTGTCTAGTGATCATGTGCAAAAAGAATCAAATAAATATCACTCTCCAGTAAAAAGTTTTAGCTAATATCATGAGCGCTAAAGTTTCTGTTTTTTACAGCATGATCATAAAGACTTCACCCAAGTCTTCCCAAAGGTTGTACTTGGCACAAACACTAATTAAAACATAAAACCACATGTAAACAGAAGCTATATGGATTATTTATTCCTAAACAGAACCAAAAAGCAAGAAACTAAAATAAAATTGGGTTGCCTCCCAACAAGCGCTATCGTTTAACGCCCCTAGCCAGGCATGATGATTTCAATGATGCTCGCATAAGACATAAGAATTGAAACATAAAGAGAGCATCATGAAGAATATGACTAGCACTTTTAAGTCTAACCCACTTCCTATGCATAGGCATTTTGTGAGCAAACTTATGGGAACAAGAATCAACTTGCATAGGAAGGTAAAACAAGCATAACTCTAAAACTTTGAGCAAATAGAGAGGAAACTTGATATTATTGCAATTCCTACAAGCATATATTCCTCCCTCATAATAATTTTTAGTAGCATCATGAATGAATTTAACAATATAACCAGCACCTAAAGCATTCTTTTCATGATCTACTTGCATAAAATTTTTACTACTCTCCACATAAGCAAAATTCTTCTCATTCGGAATAGTGGAAGTATCATAAGAGACTTGAATACTATAAATTGTTTCCACATTAAAAGAGTAATGTTCAGAGAAATGGTACTCATAATCATGACAAGTTTAATAAATATAATCATCACTACTCTTTATAGCATAAGTTTCATCACAATAATCATCATAAGTAGCAACTTTGTTCTCATCATAATAAATTGTAACCTCTTCCGAAATAGTGGATACATCACTAAATAAAGTCATGACCTCTCCAAATCCACTTTCATAAATATTATAAGATTCAACATCCTCCAAAATAGTGGGATCATTACTTCTGAAAGTTGACACTCTTCCAAACCCACTTTCATCAATATAATTATCATAAGTAGGAGGCATGCTATCTTCATTATTAATTTGCATATCAAAACTTGGCAGACTAAAAATATCATCATTATTAAACATAGCATCCCCAAGATTGGGACAAACATTAATTGCAGCAAATATATTCTCAAATATGTCATCCTCATCAAACATAGCTTCCGCAAGCTTGGGCCTTTTCATATCATAAGCATAACCACTCTCATCATTAATAGTATGGATAACACCAATAGCATAGCAATTATCATATTCTTCCAAGCAAGTGCCAAAAAGATTTTCAAGATCATAAGAAGTATCATTACCATCCCAATCATAATCATCACAACAAGCAATAGGCACAACGAGATCATCATCAAGTGGTTCATCTTCCAAAATTATTTTTGATTCATTTTCATGGGGCACAACAATAATAGGAGCAACATTATTTGGGAGAGATATCTTTTTACCTCTCTTCCTTTTTTCTTCTTCTTCTTCACCACATCATGTGTGGGTTCAATCCTCTTTTTGGAGCTCCTTATTAATGAGGTTGGTTGAATAGAAGGCTCCTCCTCGTTACCTGATTCATCATAAGAAATAATAGGAGGATATTGGAAGTCTCTTCCCTTTCATTAGTATTCTCATCCTCTATTTGTTTTCTTTTCTTTATGTAATTGGGAATATAAGGATTTTCAATGCAATTCACCGCACAATACATATAAATTACTTCTAGATCAATATCGAGGAATTTCTTGAGGTTATATTCTGGAATATGCTTAGTTTGACGTTTCAATTCTTCATAACCCAAAAGCAAACTTAGTTCATTATAATGCGCAAGGGAAATCAAGTCATCACAATTTTTGGACACGATTCGATCATGAAACAATTTGCATTTGATATTTAAATGACCATGTTCATTGCAAAGTTCACAAGTACGGCTAAGATATCTTAAATTTTCAGCACTAACATTTAGCCTTTCTTGCAACCATTTGGTTTCTAAGTACTTATGCCTCTCGCAATATCTATCTTCCCTATTTGGTGCGTACTTGCAAACCCAATGCACTCCACAAAAATTGATATGTTTATAGGAGGCATTTTCATCATAACTAGTGCAATCATCATTAGTACTATGGATATTCAAGGAATTCATACTAACAACATTTCAATCATGCTCATCATTCAAATATTTAGTGCCAAATATTTTAATGCATTCTTCTTCTAACACTTTGGCACAGTCTTCCTTTCCATCATACTCACGAAAGATATTAAAAAGATGAAGCGTATGAGACAAACTCAATTCCATTTTTTTGTAGTTTTCTTTTATAAACTAAACTAGCGCTAAAACAAGAAACAAAAAGATTCGATTGCAAGATCTAAAGATATACCTTCAAGCACTCACCTCCCCGGCAACGGCGCCAGAAACTGCTTGATGTCTACTACGCAACCTTCTCCTTGTAGACGTTGTTGGGCCTCCAAGTGCAGAGGTTTGTAGGACAGTAGCAAATTTCCCTCAAGTGGATGACCTAAGGTTTATCAATCCGTGGGAGGCGTAGGATGAAGATGGTCTCTCTCAAGCAACCCTGCAACCAAATAACTCTTGTGTCACCAACACACCCAATACAATTGTAAATTGTATAGGTGCACTAGTTCGGCGAAGAGATGGTGATACAAGTGCAATATGGATGGTAGATATAAGTTTTTGTAATCTGAAAATATAAAAACAACAAGGTAACTTGTGACACCCCTGATTCAATCAAACACTAATCATGCATGCAAACGTGTACGATCAAGATCAGGGACTCACAGGAAGATATCACAACACAACTCTAAAACATAAATAAGTCATACAAGCATCATAATACAAGCCAGGGGCCTCGAGGGCTCGAATAAAAGTGCTCGATCATAGACGAGTCAGCGGAAGCAACAATATCTGAGTACAGACATAAGTTAAACAAGTTTGCCTTAAGAAGGCTAGCACAAACTGGGATACAGATCGAAAGAGGCGCAGGCCTCCTGCCTGGGATCCTCCTAACTACTCCTGGTCGTCGTCAGTGGGCTGCACATAGTAGTAGGCACCTCCAGTGTAGTAGGAGTCGTCGTCGACGGTGGCGTTTGGCTCCTGGACTCCAGCATCTGGTTGCGACAACCAGAAAGAAAGGAAAGGGGGAAAGGGGGGGGGGAGAAAGCAACCGTGAGTACTCATCCAAAGTACTCGCAAGCAAGGAGCTACACTACATATGCATGGGTATATGTGTAAAGGTCCATATCAGTGGACTAAACTGCAGAATGCCAGAATAAGAGGTGGATAGCTAATCCTGTTGAAGACTACACTTCTGGCAGCCTCCATCTTGTAGCATGTAGAAGAGAGTAGATTGAAGTCCTCCAAGTAGCATCGCATAGAATAATCCTACCCGACGATTCCCTCCTCGTTGCCCTGTTAGAGAGCGATCACCGGGTTATATCTGGCACTTCGAAGGTTGTGTTTTATTAAGTATCCGGTTCTAGTTGTCATAAGGTCAAGTTACAACTCCGGGTCGTCCTGTTACCGAAGATCACGACTATTTGAATAGATAAACTTCCCTACAGGGGTGCACCACATTACCCAACACGCTCGATCCCATTTGGCCGGACACACTTTCCTGGGTCATGCCCGGCCTCAGAAGATCAACACGTCGCAACCCCACCTAGGCTCAACAGAGAGGTCAGCACGCCGGTCTAAATCCTATGCGCGCAGGGGTCTGGGCCCATCGCCCATTGCACACCTGCACGTTGCGTACGCGGCCGGAAGCAGACCTAGCCTAGCAGGCGTTCCAGTCCAATCCGGCGCGCGCCGCTCAGTCGCTGACGTCAAGAAGAGCTTCGGCTGATACCACGACGCCGGTTGCCCATATCTTATCCCACGTGGCGGTTAGTGCGTATAAGGTCAACGACCCAACTCAGATCAAATACCAAGATCTCGATAAGCGTGTTAAGTATCCGCGAACTCCGACCAGGGCCAGGCCCACCTTCGCCTAGGTGGTCTCAACCTGCCCAGTCGCTCCACCTCAAAGATCCACTCGCGGGTACTCCTACGAGCCGACCCGACTTTAGTCACCAAAGGTATCATGTAAAGTATATAAGTATATACCCGTGATCACCTCCCGAGTGATCACGACCCGATAGTATAGCAAGGCAGACGGACAAGAATGTAGGGCCACAGATGGAATACTAGCATCCTATACTAAGCAGGTAGGATTGCAGGTAAAGGTAACAACCGTAATAGCAAGGACATGCTATGCATCAGGATTGGATTAACGGAGAGAAGTAACATGCTACACTACTCTAATGCAAGCAGTATAGAGAAGAATAGGCGATATCTGGTGATCAAGGGGGGCTTGCCTGGAACCTCAGCCGAGAAGGAGGGGTCGTCAACACCGTAGTCGTACTGGGTAGCAGCGGCGTCGGTCTCGGTGTCTAGCGAGAGAAGAGGGGGAAGAAACAATAAATACAATGCAAAGAAATGCATGATGATGTGAAAGCACAAGTGCTCCCTGGGTGGTTTTGGTAATTAATGTCAACATATCTCTTGTTGGACTAACAATTTTACCTAGTATGTTTCAGATAAGTTCAACAATGGAGTGGCATGGACTAAAGGATGTGGAACCCCTTCAAGATGCTAAGGACAAAGGATTGGCTCAGGCTTCAAGATCAAGACTCTACATTTTCTATTTTAGTGATCCAAGATCACATTGAGTCCATAGGAAAAGCCAATACTATTAAGGAGGGATGAGGTGTTGCTTAATGAGCCTCTTGCTTCATGTGCTTAGTGATATGCTCCAAAATCCTCAACTACCTTTCCATATCCACATATGACCCAAACCTAAAGTCAAACTCGGCCCCACCGATTCTTTCTATCCGGAGCCACCGAGTTTCACATGTCATAGCCACTGCAACAAACCCTAGCAAATCGGTTTCACCGATAGGGATCTTGGTCTCACCGAGATGGGATTGCAATCTCACTGTGTATGTCCATTGCCAAAATCGGTCTCACCGGGTTCGTGCAATCTGTACTACCGAGATTACAATGCAAATCCTCTGGTTAGCTTATTACCAAATTGGTCCCACCGAGTTTGTGTAATCGGTCTCACTGAGTTTGCCTGACCAACTCTCTGGTTAGCTTATTACCAAATCGGTCTCACCGAGTTTGTGTAATCGGTCACACCGAGATTACGTTATGCCCGAACCCTAACCATATCGGTCGTACCGAGTTGCATCTCAGTCCCACCGAAAATCCTAACGGTCACTAGATTCGCTGAATCGGTCTGACCGAGTTTAACGATTCGGTCCCACCGAGTTTGGCAGATTGTGTGTAACGGTTAGATTTTGTGTGGAGGCTATATATACCCCTCCACCCACTCTTCATTCGTGGAGAGAGCCATCAGAACAGATCTTCACTTCCAATACACATTTTCTGAGAGAGAACCACCTACCCTTGTGTTGAGCTCAAGATATTCCATTCCTACCATATGAATCTTGATCTCTAGCCTTCCACAAGTTTCTTTCCACTCAAATCTTCTTTCCACCAAATCCAAATCCTGTGAGAGAGAGTTGAGTGTTGGGGAGACTATCATTTGAAGCACAAGAGCAAGGAGTTCATCATCAACACACCATTTGTTACTTCTTGGAGAGTGGTGTCTCCTAGATTGGCTAGGTGTTACTTGGGAGCCTCCGACAAGATTGTGGAGTTGAACCAAGGAGTTTGTAAGGGCAAGGAGATCGCCTACTTCGTGAATATCTACCGCTAGTGAGGCAAGTCCTTCGTGGGCGATGACCGTGATGGAATAGACAAGGTTGCTTCTTCGTGGTCCCTTCGTGGGTGGAGCCCTCCGTGGACTCGCGCAACCGTTACCCTCCGTGGGTAGAAGTCTCCATCAACGTGGATGTACGATAACACCACCTATCGGAACCACGCCAAAAACATCCGTGTCTCCAATTGCGTTTGAATACTCCAAACCCTTCCCTTTACAATCTTGCAAGTTGCATGCTTTACATTCCGCTGCTCATATACTCATTGCATGCTTGCTTGATATGTATTGTGTTGGTTAAACTTGTGCCTAAACTCCACCTAAACTTAAGAATTTTTAAAACTACAACTTTTGGTACTTAGTGTCTAATCACCCCCCTCTAGACACCTCTTCTCGATCCTCTCAATTGGTATCAGAGCATTGGTCTCCATTGCCTTGGTTTAAACACCTTTGGAGGAAGATGGATGTGTCCACTTTAGGGAGTCTTACACATAGAGTGCCCATTTGTGATGGAGAATATTTTCATGAGTGGAAAAATGAAATGCTTGAGATTTTCAATGAATATCATTTGAACAAGTACATTGCTAGTCCTTGTGCACCTCATATTGATCCTTTTCACCCTACCCCAGATGAAGATATTGACATGATTCGTACTCTTAGAACTGTTGAGCTTATCATTAGAGGATTGCCCAAAAATTTGATTGCTAGTTTGCCTATTCTTAATTGTGCCTATACTATATGGAAATTTCTTGAGGAACGATTTCCCGATTATTCCTTGAAAAATTTAGATGAAATTCTCCATAAATCTATTGCCTTGAGTGACACATTTTAATTAAACATACTAATCAACCTAATCAGGATTAATTAGGGGTGGGCCCCACTGTCATTGACTACTTAATTAACTAATTAACTAATCAAGTTAATTAGGTAACTAATGTGTAATTAGTTTAACTAGTTGTTTAATTTATTTAATCAAAATTAATTAAGTTAATTATTTCTTTAATTAATTGATTAATTAATTATTTTTATTTTTATTTTAAATTTTAAATACATTCTGGGGTGGCCCCCCTGTGTCATAGGCAGGGGGCTTAGCGGGCGCCGGGTGAGCAACGCGGAGGGGCGCCCGAACGGGCGTGAGCCCGAGAGGCGCTGGGCGCGCGGGTGCAAGCGGAGGGACGGGGCATGGCGGAGGACGGCGAGGGCGGGGCAATTGGGAGCGCGGCCGCCGGCGCAAGCAGCGGCGGAGGCAACGTCAGGCGGGTGACGCGACACAGCGGAGCAGCAGCGCGCGCGAAAGAGTGTCAGAGGCGGGGCGAAGCGAGGCGTGGGCCACGACGAGGGAGAAAGGCCAGGGCGCGCGAGGCCATGGCGGTGCAGCACGGGGTCGGCGACGGTCGGCTGCGGCCACAGTAGGCGCGTGGACGGGCATTTTCTAAAAAGGTATTTGCTGCACTATAATTACCTATGCCATTTTTGGCACTGCCAGTACATATTTGTTTCAATGTTTGAAGACATTTGTTTGTTTGCCATAATTTTTGAATCAGTTTGAACTAACGAAAGATTAGCAACAGTAGTCGCAGATGACATGGTATCATTAGCATAGGTTCACTGTAGCATATTTATCCGGGCGTTACAATTCTCCTCCAGTACAAGAAATCTCGTCCCGAGATTTAGGAGGTAGAGGGAAACAGTGCGGGGTATTCATCACACAGGCGGTCCTCGCATTCCCAAGTGGCTTCATCTTCAGAATGGTGCGACCACTGGACTTAAAGGAACTTGATCGCCTTCTAACGTGTGCGGTGTTCAGCTTGGTCGAGAATGCGGACCGGATGCTCTTTATAGGAGAGGTCATGTTGCAATTCGAGCACTTCATGATCCACTTCTCGGATTGGTTCCTTGAAGCAGCGTCGGAGTTGTGACACGTGCAATGATACGTCTCCAACGTATCTATAATTTATGAAGTATTCATGCTATTATACTATCCTTCTAGGATGTTTTACATGCATTTATATGATATTTTATATGATTTTTGGGACTAACCTATTAACCTAGAGCCTAGTGCCAGTTTATGTTTTCTCCTTGTTTTAGAGTATCGCAGAAAAGGAAAACTAAACGGAGTCCAATTGACGTGCCACTTGACGGAGATAATTTTTGGACCAGAAGAATCCCACTGAGTACGAGAAGCAGGCCAGAAGAGTCCCGGGCTGCCCACGAGGGTGGGGGGCGCGCCCCCTACCTCGTGGACAGCCCGGAGACCCCCCTGACGTGAAGTCATTACTCCGTGTCACGCAAGCGTGAGGTATTCCCGCTATAGGGTGTTGCAATACATTCATGATTCGCTTATAGTGGGTTGGTGAGTGACTGAAACACAAACCTGAGTAAGAGGGATTGTTGCTTATGGGAATAAAGAGGACTTGATGCTTTAATGCTATGGTTGGGTTATGCCTTAATGATCTTTAGTAGTTGCGGATGCTTTCTAGAGTTCCAATCATAAGTGCATATGATCCAAGTAGAGAAATTAAGTTAGCTTATGCCTCTCCCTCATGTGAAACTGCAATAGTGATTACCGGTCTTGTTAACAATTTCCTAGGACAATTCCGCACACCGATCCACCATTATTCCACACTCGCTATTTATAATATTTAGTAATATATTCTAACTTTATGATAACAGCACCTACTTTTATGTTTTAGCTCTCCGACATCATGCAAAGTTATCCTCTTCATACCCACAACGTAGTTTTATTTATCGTCTCTAGTTGGAAGTAAACGTTCGGTGCACATAGAGTCGTATTAGTGGAAAATAGGGCTTGAGAGAATATTGATCTTACCTTTAGCTCCTTGTGGGTTCGACACTCCATACTTATCACTTCCACCGTTGGAAAGTGCTACGATGATTCCCTGCACTTGGGGATTATCAAGCTCTTTTCTGGTGCCGTTGCCGGGGAGCAATAGCGTGGGGTTGATATTCTCGTGTGTGCTTGTTTGCTTTCTTCACTTATTAGATTTTGTTTTTCCTTTTTGTTTCTGTTTAGTTGTGGGTGAAACATACAAAAAAATTTAAAAGAATGAAAATACAAAAAAAAATTACTTGCCTTTCATGCCTAAAAAGTTTTTCAAAAAGAGAAGTGATTGGAAAGTTATGCATTGAAGAAGTGAGGGTCGACCTTGAGCACTTGTTTTCATGCTCACGGAAACAATGTAGAATTTTTAATGGAAGCTTTTCTGTAAATAATTATCCCCTTGTATATATTCATTGTATTATAAAAATAAATGTGCCAAGCTTTGGTTTTAGGATGATTAGATTGCTTGTTTGCTATGTGTAGAACAAAAACAGAAACTTTGGCTGTAGTGCGTGAATTTACATTTTTTTACTGGAAAGTCAAATGGGTCTGAAACATTTTTCACATTACTTCTGTAATAATTTTTCAAATTTTCAAATTTATTTCATAATTTTAGGAGTTACAGAAGATTACCAAACTTCCAGATTACTACAGACTGTTCTGTTTCTGACAGATTCTGTTTTCATTGCATAGTTTGCTTGTTTTCTAGTTTCTATAACTTATATTTCTCAATATAAATTGTAGAAATGATATGGTACAGTAGGCATTATGTGAGAACAATTATGAAACTTGTCCTTAACAGTACCAAAGTGAATGGTTTACTCTTTATCGTACTAACCTATCTCACGAAGTTTGGTTAAGTTTGGTGTGATTGAAGTTTCCAAGCTTTGGGTGAGATATCGATATGAGGAGAATAAGGAGTGGAAAAACCCTAAGCTTGGGGATGCCCAAGGCACCCCAAGATAATACTCAAGGAAGACTCAAGTACCTAAGCTTGGGGATGCCCCGGAAGGCATCCCCTCTTTCGTCTTCAAAACTATCGGTACACCTTACTCGGAGCTATATTTTTATTCGTCACATGATATGTGTTTTGCTTGGAGCGTATTTTCAATTTTACTTGATGTTTGAATAAAATCATTGGATCTAAAATATTGAATTAAAAAATCCTATCATGGCTTGTTAATTATTTGACTACACAGTGTTCTTCACTCATATCTTTTGGAGTAGTTTGTCATTTATTCATATGCTTCACGTATATCCTATGAGTAAATGGTTGAATAAATTGAATGTCATAAACCTGAATTTATATATGTTTCATATGCTTATAACATGGGGAGTAATTACTTCACACATAATAAGTATAGGTAGTAAACTTATTGAAATTTAGCAAACGTAGAATTGGTCACTTGAACAATTCATGAAAGAATATTGAAGGAAGAGAGGTTTCACATATAAATGTACTATCTTGGACATCTTTTATGATTGGGAGCACTCATTAAAATATGACATGCTAAAGAGTTGATGTTGGACAAGGAAGACAACGTAATGGGTTATGTTTTCTTATATCTGAAATAAAGTATATTGTCATGGATCATACAACATGTTGAGCTTGCCTTTCCCCCACATGCTAGCCAAATTCTTTGCACCAATTAGAGATACTACTTGTGCTTCCCAAAACCCTTAAACCAGTTTTTCCACGAGAGTCCACCATATCTACCTATGGATTGAGTGAGATCCTTCAAGTAAGTTGTCATCGGTGCAAGCAATAAAAATTGCTCTCTAAATATGTATGACTAATTGGTGTGGAGGAAATAAGCTTTATACGATCTTGTGATGTGGAAGAAATAAAAGCGACGGACTGCATAATAAAGGTTCATATCACAAGGGGCAATATAAAGTGACGTTCTTTCGCATTAAGATTTTGTGCATCCAACCCTGAAAGCGCATGGCAACCTCTGCTTCCCTCTGCGAAGGGCCTATCTTTTACCATTATCTTCTACCTTTTGCAAAAGTCATGGTGATCTTCACCTTTCCTTTTTACATTTTATCCTTTGGCAAGGACAGGGTGTTGGAAAGATCCTGATATATATATCTAATGGGATGTAAGTTAGCATGAGCTATTATTGTTGACATTACCCTTGAGGTAAAAGGTTGGGACGCGAAACTATAAGCCCCTATCTTTCTCTGTGTCCGATTAAAACTCCATAACCACAAGTATTGCGTGAGTGTTAGCAATTGTGGAAGACTAAATGATAGTTGAGTATGTGGAGTTTGCTAAATCAAAGCTCTAACATAGACTCTTCCTGAAAATGAATTGCAATTGTTTGATGACTGAGAATATTGTTTGTTAGTTTTCAAGAAAGTTTATGATCTATACTTTAAAATGTGATTAGCTTGTTACTTTATCATGAGAAGTTTTATGAGATGAGCTACTGTTATGACATGTAATGATGCTAGAAAAAGTGATTGGAATTATTATTGATCAAACTTAAGAACTTTCTAGCATTCACACGTCATAAAGTATTTCTTTTATCATTTACCTACTGGAGGACGAGCAGGAATTAAGCTTGGGGATGCTGATACGTCTCCAACGTATCTATAATTTATGAAGTATTCATGCTATTATAATATCCTTCTAGGTTGTTTTATATGCATTTATATGATATTTTATATGATTTTTGGGACTAACCTATTAACCTAGAGCCCAGTGCCAGTTTCTGTTTTCTCCTTGTTTTAGAGTATCGCAGAAAAGGAAAACTAAACAGAGTCCAATTGACATGCCACTTGACGGAGATAATTTTTGGACCAGAAGAATCCCACTGAGTACCAGAAGCAGGCCAGAAGAGTCCCGGGCTGCCCACAAGGGTGGGGTGGGCGCGCCCACCCCCCTAGGGCGCGCCCCCTACCTCGTGGACAGCCCGGAGACCCCCTGACGTGAAATCAACGCAAAACTCTTCTATATATACTCAAACTTCCAGAAAGAAACCTAGATCGTAAGTTCCGCCGCCGCAAGCCTCTGTAGCCACGAGAAGTCAATCTAGGCCCTCTCCGGCACCCTACTGGAGGGGGCCATCATCACCGGTGGCCATGGAGGAGTATCCCGGAGGGGCCATCATCACCATGAAGGCCAAGGACCAGAAGGTGGAGGCCATGGAGGAGGAAGCACAAGGGGGAGAACCTCTCCTCCGCTCTTCAGGTGGCGCCGGAGTGCCATCGGGAGGGGAATCATCGCCGCGGTAATCGTCTTCATCAACATCACCATCATCATCATCATCATCATCATCATCATACTCATCTCTTTTACGCGGTCCACTCTCCCGCACCCCATTGTAATCCCTACTTGAACACGGTGCTTTATGTCACATATTATGATCCAATGATGTGTTGCCATCCTATGATGTTTTGAGTAGATATCTATTGTCTTTGGGTTGATTGATGATCTAGATTGGTATGAGTTGTATGTTTTACTTTGGTGCTGTCCTATGGTGCCCTCCGTGCCGCGCAAGCGTGAGGGATTCCCGCTGTAGGGTGTTGCAATACGTTCATGATTCGTTTATAGTGGGTTGGTGAGTGACTGAAACACAAACCCGAGTAAGAGGGATTGTTGCGTATGGGAATAAAGAGGACTTGATGCTTTAATGCTAGGGTTGGGTTATGCCTTAATGATCTTTAGTAGTTGCGGATGCTTGCTAGAGTTCCAATCATAAGTGCATATGATCCAAGTAGAGAAAGTATGTTAGCTTATGCCTCTCCCTCATGTGAAACTGCAATAGTGATTATCAGTCTTGTTAACAATTGCCTAGGACAATTCCACACACCGATCCATTCCACACTCGCTATTTATAATAGTTAGTAATATATTCTAAATTTATGATAACAGCACCTACTTTTATTTTTTAGCTCTCCGACATCATGCAAAGTTATCCTCTTCATACCCACAACGTAGTTTTATTTATCGTTTCTAGTTGGAAGTAAACGTTCGGTGCACGTAGAGTCGTATCAGTGGCAGATAGGGCTTGAGAGAATATTGATCTTACCTTTAGCTCCTTGTGGGTTCGACACTCCATACTTATCGCTTCCACCATTGGAAAGTGCTACGATGATTCCCTGCACTTGGGGATTATCATGGAACACATCGTGAACGTGAGAAAGGTTTGACGGAAGCTCCAGTTGATATGCCACTTGTCCATGCCTTTCATGAATAGGGAAGGGGCCAATATGGCGAGGCGCTAGCTTGCCCTTGATCCCAAAGCGGTGAGCACCCTTCATTGGTGTAACTCGAAGATAAGCCTTTTCGCCAGGTTAATAGACCATGTCTTTATGTTTACGGTCATACTGACTCTTCTGACGCGTCTGAGCAGTCTTGAGATTCTCGCGAATAATGCGGACTTGTTCTTCGGCATGTTGGATAATATTCGGACCAAATAGTGGATGTTCCGTAGTTTCTGACCAATTCAGAGGGGTTCAACACTTTCGTCCATATAACACTTCGAAGGGGCCATCTTCAGACTAGCTTGATAGCTATTATTATAAGAGAACTCAGCATACGGGAGAGATTCCTCCCATTTCTTGCCGAAGGAAATAACACAAGCTCGAAGCATGTCTTCGAGAACTTGGTTGACACGTTCAACTTGCCCTTGCGACTGAGGATGAAACGCAGTACTGAATGACAGATGAGTTTCCATAGCTTCTTGGAAACTTGCCCAGAATCTTGAAGTGAATAAGCTGCCACGGTCTGAACTGATAACCAGTGGAATACCGTGAAGTGAAACAATTCTGGACATGTAGAGAGTTGCAAGCTAACTAGCAGTGATCGTTTCTTTGACCGCCAGAAAATGTGCAACTTTATAAAGCCGGTCAATGACGACAAGAATAGCATCATTACCTTTCTGCGATTTGGGAAATCCAGTGACGAAATCCATTTCAACATGGTCACATTTCCATTCAGGAATAGAGATAGGTTGTAGAGTTCCAGCAGGCCTTTGATGTTCTGCTTTGATACGACGGCAAACGTCACACTCAGCAACATAACGAGCAATGTCTTGCTTCATATTAGACCACCAGAATCTTTGACGGATGTCTTGGTACATCTTTGTACTACCAGGATGGATACATAGAGGTGTATCATGAGCTTCTTTCATAACTTTCTGAGTCATATCCAGGGTTTTCTCCTTACACGACACCACTAGGCGGCCTTTGAAGTACAATGCGCCATCATCAGCAATAGTTAAGAATGAGGGCTTTCCTTCTGCGAGGTAGCACTTAATCTTGTGGGCTTCAGAGTCATATCCCTGTATTATCTTGATGGAGTCCAAGAGATCTGGTTCGACAGCCAGGGTATTGAGGGAACCCTAGGAAACAACACGAAGGTTCATCTAGAGAAACTCCTTAGGGGGGGGGAGCGAGTGCATTCGGAGGAACAATATGGAGGTTCAGCTTTCTGAATTCTTCAACAAGCGAGGGCTGAACTTTGTGAACCTGTAGGTGATTACAGTAAGACTTGCGGCTAAAGGCATCAGCCATTACATTAGCCTTGCCTGGTGTATAGGAAATACCCAAGTCAAAGTCTGCTACAATCTCCATCCATCTCTGCTGACGGAGGTTCAGGTCTGGCTGAGTAAACAGATACTTCAGACTTTGGTGGTCAGTGAAGATCTCGCAACGATTACCGAGAAGGTAATGTCGCCACTACTTTAGCGCATGAATGACAGCAGCAAGCTCGAGGTCATGAACTGGGTAGTTCTCTTCGTGAGGGCGCAATTGTCGAGAGGCATAAGCAATTACTTTGCGGTCTTGCATTAAGACACAGCCTAATCCTTGACGGGAAGCGTCGCAGTAAATGACAAAGTCCTTCTTAGTATCAGGTGGAGCAAGCACTGGGGCTGAAGTCAACTTGTCTTTGAGTGCCTGGAAACTTTCCTGACATTTATCTGTCCACTGGAACTTGATGCCCTTATGCAACAGGTTAGTCAGAGGCCTGGCAATCTTGGAGAAGTTCTCGACGAATCGACGGCAATAGCTGGCAAGACCGAGAAAACTTCTGACTTGCTTAACGTTCTTGGGAGGAGTCCAATCAAGGATAGCCTGGACTCGTTCAGGGTTGACGGCAATACCATCCTTAGAGATGACATGCCCAAGATAGGTTACTTCGGGTAGCCAAAATTCACATTTGGAGAACTTGGCATATAGTTGATGCTCTCGTAGCTTTTCCAGCACAAGATGAAGATGTTCAGCATGTTCCTCTTCGTTCTTGGAAAATACCAGGATATCATCCAGATAAACCACGACGAACTTGTCGAGGTAATCTATGAATATATAGTTCATCAGACGAGAGAAGGTGGCTGGAGCATTGGTTAAGCCGAATCACATGCCGGTGTACTCGTATGATCCATATCGAGTCACGAAGGCGGTCTTTGGGATATCTTCTTCACGAACACGGATCTGGTGGTAACCCAACCTCAAGTCGAGTTTAGAGAACACTGATGAACCAGCCAGTTGATCATATAGATCATTGATCCGAGGAAGAGGATACTTATTCTAAATAGTAGCTTGGTTTATAGGACGGTAGTCTTGGACTAATCGGTTTGTCCCATCCTTCTTCTTGACAAAGTGAGAAGGTGCTCCCCAAGGAGAGCAACTTGGGCGAATGAATCCTTTGCGAAGATATTTATCAATTTCCTCCTTAAGCTCAAGGAGTTCATGTGGCGGCATCTTGTAGGGTCGCTTGGCTATAGGAGTGGTGCCTGGTTTCAAGCCGATGATGAATTCGACAGCTCTAGCAGGGGGAATCCCTGGAAGTTCTTCAGGAAAGACGTCCTGGAATTCGCGAACGACAGGAATGTTTTCAATGCCCTCGAGTGGTGCAGCTGTAACACCCCAGATGTAACTTGCCATATTTGTAATCCAACTCTTGCCATTTCCGGCTATGTGTTATGATATTCCCTCCGTGGTTGGGTTCTCTCCGTTTTGCATTTTGGTCATGTCATGCATTTCATATCATGTCATCATGTGCATCGCATTCGCATACGTGTTCGTCTCATAAATCCGAGCATCTTTCCCGTTGTCCGTTTTGCAATCCGGCGCTCCTATGTCTCCCGGCGTCCCCTTTTACATTTCTTCGTGAGCGGGTATTAAACATTCTCGAATTGGACCGAGGTTTGACATGTGGCCTCGGTATAGCACCGGTAGACCGCCTGTCAAGTTTCGGGTCAATCGGAGTTCGTTTGGTACTCCAACGGTTAACCGGGTAACCGCGAAGGCCTCGGGTGTGTTGCAGCCCAACACCCCTTCAAAACAGCCCAATAACCCATCTAAGTCACTCCCATGTCCTCCGCCGTTCGATCACGATCGCGTGGGCGAAAACCGCACTCCGTTTGGAGCCTCCTAGCTCCTCCTATCTATAAAAATGCCTTCCCCGTCCAAATCTGGGAGAGAGACACCCCGAAACCCTAGTCTTCGCCTCGAAATCCGTGCCCCGAAGCCCATCCGCCGCGCCGCGCCCCAGCGCGCCCGCGACCGCGCCTCCCTCCGCCGCGCCCGCGCCCGGCCGCCACTCCGCCGCCGCCCGCCTACTCCGCCGTCGCCGCCGTCGCCGCCGGCAGGCCCCGCGCCTCGCTCGGAGCCGCGCCGTCCCCGCGCTCCGCCGGAGCCAGATCCGGCCAGATCCGGTCGCCCGGCCTCTCCTCCGCCTCCCCCGAGCCGAGCCGCCTCCTCCGGCGCCCTCCCGGCCAACTCCGGCGAGATCCGCCCGGCGGACCTCGATTTCCGCGCCAAGGGTTGACTTCGTTTCTTCCCCCCCGTTTTCTCTAAGTCTCTAAATTTTGTATCATCATGCCATGTTTGCCATGCCGTAACTTTGCATCCGTAGCTCCGTTTTGCGCGTATAATATGTCAGTTTGTTTGCCTCGAAGAGTAAATCATTTTGTCCCATTGCATCTTTTTCATTTGAGGTCATCTTGATGCCCGAAATGCTGTTAGAAGAGGGCTAGTTGATGTTAGTTGCTGGATCTTATCTGAATATGCACTTTTGTCATTTTTGCCATGATTGATGTGTACCTCCTATGAAGTTGAGTCCTACATGAGTTTTGTAATATGCCATATTATATATCCAGAGGATTTTGCCATGTATTTTTGTGATCTATGTGGTGACTAGCACAAGCATGCAAACTAGGTATCTTGATGCTGCTGATTTCAGAGACTTAGTGATTTCACTAAGTCCCTGACTGCTGTTATTTTTATGCCATGTGTTCATGTTGTTTCCGAGAGATCTATGCATAATTTGAGCATGATCAGTAAGGGAGTTTTGAACTTGAGTATTTGATTAATCCGTCCATGCCTTTGTTTGCAATTATGGAGTGACATAGCTTGAGTCAATCGAGCTCTACTTTTGCTTCAAAATGTTGCTGGCAGATTGTTTACATGTTATTTGATTTTGCCAAGCTTGGTGTAGTTGATCCTTGCACGATATGATGTTGTTCTTGCCATGTATAGTTACTATGCCGTGTATTATTGATGTATGTATGATTATTTAATCTTGAAATGCTCTGTAGTGAGTGCATCGAGCTCACGAACATGCCTAGTCGTTAACAGTTTTCTGCCATTTCCAGTTTTCTGCTAAGTCTGAAGCCTGTAACGAAACTTGCTTAATTGACATGGGTGTAATCATATGTTATGGTCCTTTTTGGCTTATGGTCAGTAAGAGACTTTTGTCAAGTGCTATGAGTAGATTCATGCCATGCCTTACTTTGCTATGTTCTGAACCTGTAGCATGTTGTTTCATTGCTCTGAACATGTCATTCTGATGTTAGTTTCTGCTTGTTGATATTTTCTCTAAGTCTGGGAACTTGTTATCGTTTGCACTTTGCCCTGATTGTTTGGACCTGTTATGCTGTGAATTAGCCGTAGCTCAGTGTTCACCTTTTGCCGTGCATCTTGTGTAGATTACCGTCGTATGCTTTGTTGCCATGTTTGGGTGCAGTAGCTTAATTATTTGTTGCTTGCTAAGTAGCATCATGCTGTTTATGGCAGATTCGTGTCATTCTTGTTTTGCTTGCCATTTGCAAACCGTGCATCCGATTCCGGTGATCTTTATATCGATTTCAACCGAAATCACCTCATCTATCCAGTGGCATGCTTGGTTTGCCAAGATCATGCCCTGCTCACCCTTGTCCTTCCGGAGCATGCATTCGCATTTCATATCACCTCTCGCATATCATGCCATGTTTTGCATCATGTTGCTTGCGCATTGCATCGTGGTTGATATTGTCCCCTTTGCTTGTTTTCTTGCTTTGGGTAGAGCCGGGAGACGAGTACGTGAACGAGGATTCTGTTGAGAACGCTTACGAGGACCAAGCTTTCGACAACTCTGAGAACCTTGCAGGCAAGATGACCATACCCTCGAAATCACTTCTATCTTTGCTTGCTAGATTGCTCGCTCTTTTGCTATGCCTATGCTGCGATACCTACCACTTGCTATATCATGCCTCCTATATTGCCATGTCAGCCCCTAACCATCCATGTCCTAGCAAACCGTTGTTTGGCTATGTTACCGCTTTTGCTCAGCCCCTCTTATAGCGTTGCTAGTTGCAGGTGAAGATGAAGTTTGTTCCTTGTTGGAACATGGACTTGTTGTTCCTTGTTGGAACATGTTTACTTGTTGGGATATCACAATACCTCTTATTTAATTAATGCATCTATATACTTGGTAAAGGGTGGAAGGCTCGGCCTTATGCCTGGTGTTTTGTTCCACTCTTGCCACCCTAGTTTCCGTCATACCGGTGTTATGTTCCCGGAGTTTGCGTTCCTTACACGGTTGGGTGATTTATGGGACCCCCTTGACAGTTCACTTTGAATGAGACTTTTCCAGCAAGGCCCAACATTGGTTTTACCATTTGCCACCTAGCCTTTTTTTCCTTGGGTTCTGCAGACTCAAGGGTCATCTTTATTTTAAACCCCGGGGCCAGTTCTCCTTCGATTGTTGGTCCAAACTAGAGCCCTTTGCAGCGCCACCTCGAGGCAACTCGAGGGCTGGTTTTAGTTGTACGGAGTGTTCATCCGGATGTGCCCTGAGACCGAGATATGTGCAGCTCCTATCAGGATTTGTCGGCACAATCGGGCGGCTTTGCTGGACTTGTTTTGTTGCTGCCGAAATGTCTTGTAGTCCGGGATTCCAAGATTGATCGGGTCTTCCCGGTAGAAGGAATATCCTTCGTTGACCGTGAGAGCTTATCATGGGCTAAGTTGGGACACCCCTGCAGGGTATTATCTTTCGAAAGCCGTGCCCGTGGTTATGAGGCAGATGGGAATTTGTTGATGTCCGGTTGTAGAAAACCCGAAGTTGACCTTAACTAAAACACATCAACCACGTGTGTAACCGTGATGGTCTCTTCTCGGCGGGGTCCGGGAAGTGAACACGGTTGTTGGAGTTATTCCTGACGTAGGTTGTTTCAGGATCACTTCTTGATCACTTCTAGCTTCACGACCGTGCTTTGCCTTCTCTTCTCGCTCTCTTTTGCGCGGTAGCCACCATATACTAGTCGCTTGCTGCAGCTCCACCTCACAACCCCTTTCCCACCTTTAGGCTTAAATAGTCTTGATCTCGCGGGTGTGAGATTGCTGAGTCCCCATGACTCACAGATATATCACCTCAGTTGCAGGTACCAACGATGTCAGTGCTGATGACGCGACCGAGCTCACTTGGGAGTTCGATGAGGAACGTGGCCGTTACTATGTTTCTTTTCCAGATGATCAGTAGTGGAGCCCAGTTGGGTGATCCGGGGATCTGTTTAGCATTTGGGGTAGTCTTCTTCCATTTTGGTACCGTAGTCGGACCTTGAGTGTAATCTGTATGATGGATGTTATTTATGTACTTGTGTGAAGTGGCGATTGTAAGCCAACTATGTATCTTTCCCCATTATTTATTACATGGATTGTGCGAAGATTACCTCACTTGCGACATTGCTTTCAATGCGGTTATGCCTCTAAGTCGTGCCTCGACACGTGGGAGATATAGCTGCATCGAGGGCGTTACAAGTTGGTATCAGAGCCTTTCCCCGACCTTAGGAGCCCCACTGTTTGATCGTCCTTAGTGGCCGAGTTGTGTCTAGAGAAAAGTGTTTTGAGTCTTTTAGGAATTATATATCGGAGAGTTTAGGAATTCTTTTTACTTCCCAGTCCCTTCGACCTTCTGGTAAGGCATCCTGACGTAGAGTTTTGGCTCTTCTCTTCTCAAATTTCACTAAAAAAAAATTTAGGATCACGCGGGTATATTACAATCGTTCCGATGGTTTTATGATGACAACATTGTCTTGGTTGCCTCCTGACATTTAGGGGTTGTGGCAGTGTCCCGGGGAGTTGAGCTCCGAGGTGTTGTCGTCATAATTTTATCGTTGCGGTTTTGGAATACCTGAGTCTAGTACGACCGACATCGAAAATCTCTTTTGTACAGTTGTTGGTGAGATAACCCTGATAGCCCAGTACTGTGGCGAGTGCAGGAGTATTGCCATGACTTGTATAACGGATGTGTTTTCGAAGGTTGAGGTAGACGATTTCCGAAGGTTTCTTGGTTATGTGTTGAAGGATGGATACAGCTGGTTGTAGGATTTGCTAGTTTGGGTGAGATATTATGCTTCCCCTGTATCCCCAACACCTGATTGCATAACCAGAAAGTTTCGGGAGTTTATAAGTGGGAATTCTTGTAGCTTTAGTATTTCTTCCGCAGATATTTGGTTTGTGATTGGGTAATCCTTACCAAGTATTTGTTCACTTCCGTACCTTGTTGATTTTATTTCTTACCATGTTCTAAGTGGCTTCTCAGCTTTGGAAGTGTGATGATTTACATTGGAATTCATTCGTTCATTCTCGTTCGAATGTTAATTGTGAAGACTATATGTTGCAATTTCGTTCCTTTGATTCAGCTTCAATACATCTCTGTCAAGATGCTAATGGATGTCACCCTCTTCAGGATGGATCCACCAACGCGTCAGAATCCGGAACGCAATGACGGGAATCAGGCTAACCCTCCGCCACCACCTCCGCCTCCGGAAGCTTGGCAGGCCCTGATGACTGCTACAAATGCCAATGCTCAGATTCTGATTCAGCTCTTGCAAGATCGCAACCAAGGTCAAGCTAATCAAGAGAATCAAGGCCAAGGCAACAATCAGCCGCATTTCGCTTCACTGAACCAGTTTCTTGCTAATCAGCCAAAGACCTTCAGCTACTGTGTCGAGGCCACTGACGCTGATGATTGGCTCGTGGACATCAACAAGCATTTCGAGTGCAGCAATGTGAGACCTGAGGACTTTGTCAAGTTTGCCTCTTTTCAACTCAAAGATCAAGCTGCTGAGTGGTTCCAGCAATACAAAGATTCCAGAGGAGGTCGTGTGATTACTTGGGATGATTTCCGTCGTGATTTCAAAGCGCACCACATTCCAGAAAGTGTTGTTGAGCTTAAGCGTGAGGAATTCCGCAATCTCAAGCAAGGCACCATGTCTGTCTATCAATACAACACTCAGTTCCAGAAGCTCTCTCGTTTTGCAAGGCAAGACATTCCTGATGAGAAGAGTATGATCTACCAGTTCAGGCGTGGTCTCAGAGAAGATCTGCAACTTGCTCTCGTGCTTTTCGAGCCATTAAAGTATGATGAATTCTACAACATGGCACTGAAACAAGAAGCTGCTCAGCTCAAGTGTGAGGCATCTAAGAAGAGAGTCAGAGACGCAGTTCAGTCTTCTTCTTCCTCACTTGTGGCAGCTAAGCAACAGAAGTTCTGGTTGCCTCCTCCTCCTCCGTTCCGTCAGCCTTATCAGCAGAAGAACTCAAGTGGCCGTGGATCTTCCCACCCACCCAACCCTGGTTATCAGAACAAGTCTCAGAACCAAACTCCAAGGCCAAGTGCTCCTTACCATCGTCCGCTCTCAGAGGTGACTTGTAACAAATGTCAGCAGAAGGGTCACTATGCGAACAAGTGCTTCAACCAGAGGCGCCTTCCGCCTCCTCCTCCAGTGAAATCTTCCAGCAATGCAGTGGCCAAGCATAATTCCCAGCATGCCAAGGTGAACATGTTGAATGCAGCTCAAGCAGAGGAGTCTTCTGAAGTGATCATGGGTAATCTTCCTGTTAATGATATTCCTGCAAAAGTCTTATTTGACACTGGAGCATCGCTTTCTTTCATTTCAAGACCTTTTGCATCTAAGAATGATTTCGTTACTCTAGTTTTGCCGAGACCGTTGTCTATTGTGTCCCCGGGCAAGCAAATGACATCTAATGTTTATGTCCCGGATGTTTCTATCAAGATGGGCGACTACAAATTCTTGTCTAAACCAATTGTTCTTGGTGATTCTGATATTGATCTCATTCTCGGGATGGACTGGCTCTCTAAGCACAAGTCTCAGCTTGAGTGTGCTGCCAGGGAAATCAAATTGACTCACACTTCGAACGATGTGATCATCTATGCTTCTCGTGATGATACCATTCGGTTGTTTTCTCTCAATGAGATGGGTGAAATGGAGGCTATCTCTCAGATTCCAGTCGTTTGTGAGTACCAAGATGTTTTTCCAGAAGAGCTTCCGGGTATGCCTCCCCGTCGGCCAGTTGAATTCGTTATTGAGCTTGAGCCTGGCACGGAACCCGTTTGCAAGCGTCCTTACAAGCTTGGACCAGATGAGCTCAAGGAATTGAAGATTCAACTCGATAAACATGAACGTCTGGGCCTGATCAGACCGAGTTCTTCTCCTTGGGGTTGTGGTGTTCTTTTTGTCAAGAAGAAGGATGGCACGGACCGACTTTGCGTCGATTACCGTCCATTGAACAAGAAGACTATCAAGAACAAGTACCCACTTCCCAACATCAATGAGCTATTTGAGCAACTCAAAGGTGCTAAGGTGTTCTCCAAGCTTGACCTTCGTATGGGTTATCATCAGATTCGCATTCGTGAAGAAGATATTCCCAAGACAGCATTCAGAACAAGCTTTGGTTCTTATGAATATACTGTCATGTCTTTCGGCCTCGTCAATGCTCCACCGTATTTCACTCGCTTGATGAATTTCATCTTCAACCCCTACATCAACGAATTTGTCTTGGTCTATCTCGATGATATTTTGGTCTTCTCCAAGAATAAGAAGGATCATGCCGAACATTTGCGATTGGTACTCGACAAGCTCAGAGAATATCAGTTATATGCGAAGTTCTCCAAATGTGAATTCTGGCTTGATGAAGTTCTTTATCTTGGTCATATCATCTCTGCCAAGGGCATCGCTGTTAATCCAGAGAGGGTGTCTGCAGTTTTGAATTGGAATCCTCCTCAGAATGTCAAGCAGCTTCGCAGTTTTCTTGGACTTGCAAGCTATTGCAGAAGATTCGTTGAGAATTTCTCAAAGATTGCCAAGCCTCTTTCCAACCTCCTCCAGAAGCATGTGAAATATGTCTGGTCTCCTGAGTGTGACGTTGCTTTCAACACTCTCAAAGAGAAACTCGTCACTGCTCCAGTTCTGACTCCTCCTGACGAATCCAAGCCTTATGAAGTGTTCTGTGATGCTTCTCTCCAGGGCCTCGGTGCTGTGTTAATGCAAGAGAAGAAAGTTGTTGCCTATACCTCTCGCCAGTTGAAGCCCAATGAAAGGAACTACCCCACTCACGATCTTGAGTTGGCGGCAGTTGTCCACGCACTAATAACATGGAGACATCTCCTGTTGGGAAGGAAAGTGGACATTTTCACAGATCACAAGAGCCTCAAGTATATCTTCACTCAGCCTCATCTCAACCTCAAGCAAACTCGATGGGTCGAAATGATTCAAGAGTATAATCCGAGTATTGAATATACTCCAGGCAAGGCTAATGTGATTGCAGACGCTTTGAGCAGAAAGGCTTACTGCAACAGCTTAATCCTCAAGCCTTTTCAACCGGATCTTTGTGAAGCTTTCCGCAAGTTAAATCTCCAAGTTGTTCCTCAAGGTGTTCTTGCCAACCTCATTGTCTCTCCTACTTTGGAAGATCAGATTCGTGAGGCACAATTGTTGGATACCATGGTGAAGAAGGTGAAACGTGGTATTGACAAGGGCATTTCCAAATACAAGTGCTATCGAGTTGATGACAGAGATACTCTTTTCTTCGAGGACCGGATCGTGGTTCGAAAGGGTGATCTTCGTAAAGTCATTATGAATGAAGCGCACAATTCTCTTCTGTCAATTCATCCTGGAAGTTCGAAGATGTACCATGACCTCAAGCAGTCGTATTGGTGGACTCGAATGAAGCGTGAAATTGCTCAATTCGTTAATGAGTGTGATGTCTGCAGAAGAGTGAAAGCAGAACACCAACGACCAGCTGGTCTTCTCCAACCTCTTGCTATTCCAGAATGGAAGTTTGATCATATCGAAATGGACTTCGTGACTGGTTTTCCTAAGTCCAAGCGTGGAAATGATGCTATTTTCGTCGTCATCGACAAGCTCACCAAAGTGGCTCATTTTCTTCCTATCAAAGAGTCTATCACAGCAGCGCAGCTGGCAGAGCTCTACACCTCCAGAATTGTCTCTTTGCACGGCATTCCACAATTGATCTCTTCAGACCGTGGCAGCATCTTTACCTCCAAATTTTGGGATTCTTTTCAGACGGCCATGGGCACCAACATCCGCTTCAGCACAGCGTTCCACCCTCAGACTAGTGGACAAGTCGAGCGTGTCAACCAAATTCTTGAAGATATGCTCAGAGCCTGTGTTATCTCTTTCGGCATGAAGTGGGAGGATTGTCTTCCTTATGCTGAGTTCTCTTACAACAACAGCTTTCAAGCCAGCTCGGGCAAAGCCCCATTCGAGATTCTCTATGGCAGGAAGTGCCGTACTCCTCTCAACTGGTCTGAAACCGGTGAACGTCAATTGCTCGGCAATGATTTGATCTCAGAGGCTGAGGCTATGTGCAAGGTGATTCGTGAGAACCTCAAAGCCGCGCAGTCGCGCCAGAAGAGCTATTACGACAGCAAACACCGAGATGTGGCATTCGAGATCGGAGACCATGTTTACCTCCGTGTCTCGCCAATGAAAGGAACTCGTCGCTTCGGCATCAAGGGGAAACTTGCTCCCAGATACGTCGGTCCCTTCAAGATCATCGGCAAACGAGGCGATCTCGCCTATCAACTTGAGCTCCCCTCCAACTTTGCAAATGTGCACGATGTCTTCCACGTGTCACAGCTTCGCAAGTGCTTCAAGACGCCTGAGCGCACCATCAACTTCGAAGAGATTGATCTTCAAGAAGATTTGTCTTATCATGAGCACCCAGTTGCTATTCTTGAGACAACTGAGCGCAAGACTCGCAACAAGTCAATCAAATTCCTCAAAGTGAAATGGTCACATCATTAAGACCGAGAGGCCACCTGGGAGCGTGAAGACCACCTACGTTCTGAGTATCCGGAGTTCTTTCAGTCCTAGATCTCGGGACGAGATCCTCTCGTAGTGGTGGTGTGTTGTAACGCCCCAGATGTAACTTGCCATATTTGTAATCCAACTCTTGCCATTTCCGGCTATGTGTTATGATATTCCCTCCGTGGTTGGGTTCTCTCCGTTTTGCATTTTGGTCATGTCATGCATTTCATATCATGTCATCATGTGCATCGCATTCGCATACGTGTTCGTCTCATAAATCCGAGCATCTTTCCCGTTGTCCGTTTTGCAATCCGGCGCTCCTATGTCTCCCGGCGTCCCCTTTTACATTTCTTCGTGAGCGGGTATTAAACATTCTCGAATTGGACCGAGGTTTGACATGTGGCCTCGGTATAGCACCGGTAGACCGCCTGTCAAGTTTCGGGTCAATCGGAGTTCGTTTGGTACTCCAACGGTTAACCGGGTAACCGCGAAGGCCTCGGGTGTGTTGCAGCCCAACACCCCTTCAAAACAGCCCAATAACCCATCTAAGTCACTCCCATGTCCTCCGCCGTTCGATCACGATCGCGTGGGCGAAAACCGCACTCCGTTTGGAGCCTCCTAGCTCCTCCTATCTATAAAAATGCCTTCCCCGTCCAAATCTGGGAGAGAGACACCCCGAAACCCTAGTCTTCGCCTCGAAATCCGTGCCCCGAAGCCCATCCGCCGCGCCGCGCCCCAGCGCGCCCGCGACCGCGCCTCCCTCCGCCGCGCCCGCGCCCGGCCGCCACTCCGCCGCCGCCCGCCTACTCCGCCGTCGCCGCCGTCGCCGCCGGCAGGCCCCGCGCCTCGCTCGGAGCCGCGCCGTCCCCGCGCTCCGCCGGAGCCAGATCCGGCCAGATCCGGTCGCCCGGCCTCTCCTCCGCCTCCCCCGAGCCGAGCCGCCTCCTCCGGCGCCCTCCCGGCCAACTCCGGCGAGATCCGCCCGGCGGACCTCGATTTCCGCGCCAAGGGTTGACTTCGTTTCTTCCCCCCCCGTTTTCTCTAAGTCTCTAAATTTTGTATCATCATGCCATGTTTGCCATGCCGTAACTTTGCATCCGTAGCTCCGTTTTGCGCGTATAATATGTCAGTTTGTTTGCCTCGAAGAGTAAATCATTTTGTCCCATTGCATCTTTTTCATTTGAGGTCATCTTGATGCCCGAAATGCTGTTATAAGAGGGCTAGTTGATGTTAGTTGCTGGATCTTATCTGAATATGCACTTTTGTCATTTTTGCCATGATTGATGTGTACCTCCTATGAAGTTGAGTCCTACATGAGTTTTGTAATATGCCATGTTATCTATCCATAGGATTTTTCCATGTATTTTTGTGATCTATGTGGTGACTAGCACAAGCATGCAAACTAGGTATCTTGATGCTGCTGATTTCAGAGACTTAGTGATTTCACTGTCCCTGACTGCTGTTATTTTTATGCCATGTGTTCATGTTGTTTCCGAGAGATCTATGCATAATTTGAGCATGATCAGTAAGGGAGTTTTGAACTTGAGTATTTGATTAATCCGTCCATGCCTTTGTTTGCAATTATGGAGTGACATAGCTTGAGTCAATCGAGCTCTACTTTTGCTTCAAAATGTTGCTGGCAGATTGTTTACATGTTATTTGATTTTGCCAAGCTTGGTGTAGTTGATCCTTGCACGATATGATGTTGTTCTTGCCATGTATAGTTACTATGCCATGTCTTATTGATGTATGTATGCTTAGTTAATCTTGAAATGCTCTGTAGTGAGTGCATCGAGCTCACGAACATGCCTAGTCGTTAACAGTTTTCTGCCATGTCCAGTTTTCTGCTAAGTCTGAAGCCTGTAACGAAACTTGCTTAATTGACATGGGTGTAATCATATGTTCTTGTCCTTTTTGGCTTATGGTCAGTAAGAGACTTTTGTCAAGTGCTATGAGTAGATTCATGCCATGCCTTACTTTGCTATGTTCTGAACCTGTACCATGTTGTTTCATTGCTCTGAACATGTCATCCTGATGTTAGTTTCTGCTTGTTGATATTTTCTCTAAGTCTGGGAACTTGTTATCGTTTGCACTTTGCCCTGATTGTTTGGACCTGTTATGATGTGAATTAGCCGTAGCTCAGTGTTCACCTTTTGTCGTGCAACTTGTGTAGATTACCGTCATATGCTTTGTTGCCATGTTTGGGTGCAGTAGCTTAATTATTTGTTGCTTGCTAAGTAGCATCATGCTGTTTATGGCAGATTCGTGTCATTCTTGTTTTGCTTGCCATTTGCAAACCGTGCATCCGATTCCGGTGATCTTTATATCGATTTCAACCGAAATCACCTCATCTATCCAGTGGCATGCTTGGTTTGCCAAGATCATGCCCTGCTCACCCTTGTCCTTCCGGAGCATGCATTCGCATTTCATATCACCTCTCGCATATCATGCCATGTTTTGCATCATGTTGCTTGCGCATTGCATCGTGGTTGATATTGTCCCATTTGCTTGTTTTCTTGCTTTGGGTAGAGCCGGGAGACGAGTACGTGAACGAGGATTCTGTTGAGAACGCTTACGAGGACCAAGCTTTCAACAACTCTGAGAACCTTGCAGGCAAGATGACCATACCCTCGAAATCACTTCTATCTTTGCTTGCTAGATTGCTCGCTCTTTTGCTATGCCTATGCTGCGATACCTACCACTTGCTATATCATGCCTCCTATATTGCCATGTCAGCCCCTAACCATCCATGTCCTAGCAAACCGTTGTTTGGCTATGTTACCGCTTTTGCTCAGCCCCTCTTATAGCGTTGCTAGTTGCAGGTGAAGATGAAGTTTGTTCCTTGTTGGAACATGGACTTGTTGTTCCTTGTTGGAACATGTTTACTTGTTGGGATATCACAATACCTCGTATTTAATTAATGCATCTATATACTTGGTAAAGGGTGGAAGGCTCGGCCTTATGCCTGGTGTTTTGTTCCACTCTTGCCACCCTAGTTTCCGTCATACCGGTGTTATGTTCCCGGAGTTTGCGTTCCTTACACGGTTGGGTGATTTATGGGACCCCCTTGACAGTTCGCTTTGAATGAGACTTTTCCAGCAAGGCCCAACATTGGTTTTACCATTTGCCACCTAGCCTTTTTTTCCCTTGGGTTCTGCAGACTCAAGGGTCATCTTTATTTTAAACCCCCGGGCCAGTTCTCCTTCGATTGCTGGTCCAAACTAGAGCCCTTTGCAGCGCCACCTCGAGGCAACTCGAGGGCTGGTTTTAGTTGTACGGAGTGTTCATCCGGATGTGCCCTGAGACCGAGATATGTGCAGCTCCTATCAGGATTTGTCGGCACAATCGGGCGGCTTTGCTGGACTTGTTTTGTTGCTGCCGAAATGTCTTGTAGTCCGGGATTCCAAGATTGATCGGGTCTTCCCGGTAGAAGGAATATCCTTCGTTGACCGTGAGAGCTTATCATGGGCTAAGTTGGGACACCCCTGCAGGGTATTATCTTTCGAAAGCCGTGCCCGCGGTTATGAGGCAGATGGGAATTTGTTGATGTCCGGTTGAAGAAAACCCGAAGTTGACCTTAACTAAAACACATCAACCGCGTGTGTAACCGTGATGGTCTCTTCTCGGCGGGGTCCAGGAAGTGAACACGGTTGTTGGAGTTATGCCTGACGTAGGTTGTTTCAGGATCACTTCTTGATCACTTCTAGCTTCACGACCGTGCTTTGCCTTCTCTTCTCGCTCTCTTTTGCGCTGTAGCCACCATATACTAGTCGCTTGCTGCAACTCCACCTCACAACCCCTTTCCCACCTTTAAGCTTAAATAGTCTTGATCTCGCGGGTGTGAGATTGCTGAGTCCCCGTGACTCACAGATATATCACCTCAGTTGCAGGTACCAACGATGTCAGTGCTGATGACGCGACCGAGCTCACTTGGGAGTTCGATGAGGAACGTGGCCGTTACTATGTTTCTTTTCCAGATGATCAGTAGTGGAGCCCGGTTGGGTGATCCGGGGATCTGTTTAGCATTTGGGGTAGTCTTCTTCCATTTTGGTACCGTAGTCGGACCTTGAGTGTAATCTGTATGATGGATGTTATTTATGTACTTGTGTGAAGTGGCGATTGTAAGCCAACTATGTATCTTTCCCCATTATTTATTACATGGATTGTGCGAAGATTACCTCACTTGCGACATTGCTTTCAATGCGGTTATGCCTCTAAGTCGTGCCTCGACACGTGGGAGATATAGCCGCATCGAGGGCGTTACAAGTTGGTATCAGAGCCTTTCCCCAACCTTAGGAGCCCCACTGTTTGATCGTCCTTAGTGGCCGAGTTGTGTCTAGAGAAAAATGTTTTGAGTCTTTTAGGAATTATATATCGAAGAGTTTAGGAATTCTTTTTACTTCCCAGTCCCTTCGACCTTCTGGGGCAGGTGCAGTTGGCAGACGAGGTGCAGCATAGGTCTGCCTTGGGGCAGGTGCAGTTGGCTGGTACATGCTGTTGGGAATCCATATCTTACGCTTCTGCAAGGGCGGGCCCAAAGATGAGCCCATGTCACGGTTGCACCTGTGAGAGCTCTGGTATTCCTGCAGACCAGTTTCGACATTGATGGCCTTGTTCACCAAGGTGGCGAAATCAGTAAAGTCATGCACTAGAAGTGCGAGCTTGATGTCGGCTTGAAGGCCGTCACGAAACTTCTCCTGTCTGCCTGCATCAGTTGCAATGTCCTTTTCAGCATGGCGAGACAAGTACAGAAAGTCCCGCTGATAAGCTTCAACAGTTCTGTTGCCTTAGGTGAGGTTGCGGAACTCACGCTTCTTCCGGTCCATGACTCACTGAGGAATGAAGAGGGCACGGCAAGCAGCTTGGAAGTCTGGCCAGGTGATGATTGTTCCAGCTGGCAGAGTACGCATGTGGCTGTCCCACTGAGGGAGTCCTGGATTAGGGGTGTTCGGATAGCCGAACTATATCTCCAGTCGGACTCCAAGACTATGAAGATACAAGATTGAAGACTTCGTCCCGTGTCCGGAAGGTTCTTTCCTTGGCGTGGAAGGCAAGCTAGGCGTGCGGACATTCAAGATCTCCTACCAATGTAACTGACTCTATGTAACCCTAACCCTATCCGGTGCCTATATAAACCGGACGGTTGTAGTCCGTAGGACGAACACATCATAACCATCATCATACCTATAGGCTAGCTTCTAGGGTTTAGCCTCCTTGATCTCGTGGTAGATCTACTCTTGTACTACCCATATCATCAATATTAATCTAGCAGGAGTAGGGTTTTACCTCCATCGAGAGGGCCCGAACATGGGTAAAATAAAGTGTCCCTTGTCTCCTGTTACCATCCGACCTTGACGCACAGATCGGGGCCCCCTACCTGAGATCCGCCGCTTTTGACACCGACATTGGTGATTTCATTGAGAGTTCCTCTGTGCCGTCGCGATCAGGAAGGATGCCTTTTCCCGTCTTTAAAGACGGCGCCGTCACTGAGGGAGCTTTGGCTATCGGCCAACCCCTCCGGCTGGGTGGTTTTCTCATGACCACCCGTTCGGCCATTACGCCGACGGTGACCTCTCGGGTCATCGAAAACAATCTCCGCGTCAGCTCGGAATTGGCCGAGCAGCTAGATCCGGTGGAGCTCTCCTCCATAAACGAGCTCCTGGATCGCATCGCCGCCTTGGGGGTCGCTACAAACTACGACCAGGTTGGGCCTAAACCCGATCTAAGGGAAATCAACTCTCCCCAAGCCACCCATCATGTTGCTGTGGTGGAAACACAATGCGGTGACCATTCATCAATCTTAAGGACCAGTTACGTCCGAATTCCGGAACCCTCCATGCTGGATATCCACGGAGGGGAGGGTACAACCCAAGACCTGGGCTTGGAACCAGGCAAACCGGAAAACATACAGGACTCCGGATCTCGGAATCTGGAGGTCGTTCGGCCTCCGAACAGCAAACCGGGCGAAGTATCAGATCTAATGAATTCCGCCCGTCCGATCTTAAGCGATCTCTCCCAAATCAAGCAGATGCCTGAAGAAATAGTACATCATTACTGGGCCAGATTCCTCCTGCTTATGAACATGATAAAGGACTGCCACGAGGGAGACGCGATTTCAATCTTTTGCAGTAACTGCACGGACAAGGGGATACTCAACGCCATAAGTCGTCGTAATATTACGCGCTTTGCTGACTTGGCGTCCATAGTACAAAAATACTGTGCGATGGAAAGTGCTCGGAAAACCGAAATTAAATTTTGGGATAATCCGGCCTTGAATAGCAATCCCGTCCGAATCAAAAGGGCGCACTACAGCAAAGCGCCTGGATTAAATAAAAAATCAAAACCCTCTAGGGGGCACAGAACCGTGCTAGAAAGGTGGCTCGATGGACCCTGCAAGATTCATAGTACAGAGGATGCCACCCCAACTCACAGCCTCAGGGCATGTTGGATACTCCGGCAGGTGGCCAAAATTGGCGAGGACCTCCTAAATCCAGAGGTCGAAGGAAACCAGCCCGAGAATTTCACTACCGTTCTCACAATCTCCGAGACTTTCGCATCAAATAACATGCGAAAAAGAACACCTCGCAGCCTCGCCGAAGTATACCATGTAGCAACCATAAATCCATGGAGCAATACTGCCATCACCTTCAATGCGAGCGACGAACCTAAATTCCGAACAGTCAGAGCGCCATCCGCATTGGTTCTCAGTCCCATAGTGGACGGCTGTTGCCTCGCAAAGGTACTTATGGACGGAGGCAGCGGATTGAACCTCATCTACGAGGAAACCCTCCAAAAGATGGAAATAGACTGGAACCGCATTGAGTGAAGCAGCACAACCTTTAGAGGAATAATCCCCAGTCAGGAAGCGCGCTGCACCGGAAAGATCACACTAGATGTGGTATTCGGCACGCCGGATAATTACAGGTCCGAACAAATCACGTTCCAGGTGGCCCCGTTCAGAAGTGGATATCACGCTATATTAGGATGAGAGGCATTCACAGTTTTCCAAGCCATACCCCATTACGGGTACATGAAGCTTAAGATGCCTGGGCCAAACGGAATTATCACTCTCGCTAGTGATCCGGACATAGCACTCCGCGCTGAAAACAAGACAGCCGCATTGGCCCTCGAGGCACTATCTGAAGCCTTAGCGGCCGAAGAGCTGACGGCGCTGCGATCCACGGTTAGCAGGGATGATGTGATACTCGATAAGAGATCCAAATCCACATCCTTCAAACCAGCGGACGAAATAGTCAAATTCCAGGTCCACCCAACGGACCCGAATAAAACAGCCTCCATCGAGGCACAATAGAGCCCTGATGTAAACGCCGCACTGCGCGAGTTCCTACGAGAGAACTGGGATATTTTCGCTTGGCACCCCTTAGATATGCCAGGAATCCCACGCAGGCTGGCCGAGCACAGCTTAAATATCCAGAAAGGTTTCAAACCTGTCAAACAAACCCTTCGGCGTTTCTCCAAACCAAAGAGACAGACCATGGGAGAGGAGCTAGCCAAATTATTGGAGGCCGGATTCATTAGAGATATCAAACACCCGGACTGGCTAGCAAACCTGGTAATGGTACCAAAGAAGGACAAATCCTGGCGCCTGTGTGTCGACTTCAAAGACCTTAATAAGGCCTGCCCAAAGGATCCCTTTCCCCTCCCTCGAATTGATCAAATCATTGATGCCACCGCAGGACACGATTCCCTGTGTTTCCTCGATGCATACTCCGGTTACCATCAAATAAAGATGGCAGAATCCGACCAAGCTGCAACAGCATTCATCACGCCATACGGCCCATTCTGCTTCAACACAATGCCCTTTGGGCTCAAAAACGCCGGCGCGACATATCAGCGCATGATTCAAACATGTTTGGCAAACCAGATCGGCAAAACAGTGGAGGCGTACGTAGATGATGTGGTCGTTAAATCAAGACACGTCGAATCTCTAGTAGACGACTTGAGACTTACATTCGACAACCTGCGAAAATACGACATCAAGCTCAATCCAGAAAAATGTGTTTTCGGCGTCCCAGCCGGAAAGCTCCTGGGCTTCATTGTATCCGGCAGAGGAATTGAAGCAAATCCAGCTAAAATCCGAGCTCTGTCACAATTGGATGTCCCAAAAGATCTCAAGCAAATTCAGAAACTCACTGGATGCGTGGCGGCCTTAAGCCGCTTCATCTCCCGCTTGGGAGAAAAGGCACTACCCCTTTACCGCCTCCTTAGGCGCACCGAACACTTCGAGTGGACGGACGCTGCCACGGTCGGACTCGAGGAAATAAAGGCCATCTTGGCAACAAACCCCATCCTGGCCGCGCCGAATACCGGCGAACCCATGCTTTTGTACATTGCCGCAACCCATCAAGTTGTTAGCGCAGTACTCGTCGTCGAACGGATAATGGACGGACATAAATTACCCCTTCAAAGGCCGGTTTACTACGTGTCCACTTTCCTCACACCATGCAAATCACGGTACCCGCATTATCAAAAAATCGCATACGCGGTATTCATGGCATCCCGGAAGCTACGACACTACTTTCAAGAGTGTTCTATTACAGTAGCCTCGGAAGTACCACTCAATGATATTATCAACAACCGCGATGCAATAGGCTGGATAGCAAAATGGCCATAGAGCTCCTCCCTTTTGATATAACCTATAAGCCACGGCGAGCAATTAAATCACAAGTCCTAGCCGACTTCGTCGCCGAATGGACAGAGGCCGAACTCCCTAAAGAGTACGGCACGTACTCAAAATGGATCATGCATTTCGACGGCTCCAAAATGCTGGCCGGACTGGGGGCCGGCGTCGTTTTGACGTCCCCTACAGGAGATACAGTCCAATATGTACTCCAGATTATGTACACGGACTCCAACAATGCAGCCCAATACGAGGCCCTTCTACATGGCCTCCGGATGGCGGTATCCATGGGCATTCAACGCCTGGAAGTACGCGGGGACTCAAACCTCGCGATATCCCAAATAAATGGCGACTTCGACGCCAAAGACCCAAAAATGGCAGCTTATCGCAATGTCGTACTAAAAATGTCAGCTCGAATCGAGGGACTGGAGTTCCATCACATAGCCCGAGAAAATAATCAGGCAGCGGACGTCCTGGCACGCATTGGAGCAAAACGAGATGCAGTCCCCCCAACATCTTCTTAGAAAGATTATTCAAACCATCCGTAACATGGGAGGGGGAACCCTCGGATAAAAGCCCGGGCATAACCGCACAACCCAATGCCGAACAATCAGACATAGTCGGCGGCCCCGCCACCGAAATTACACCCTCAGCCCACGCAATAATGGCGGTCATCGCCCCGTGGACGGAACCATTCCTAGCCTACCTTACTAGGAAGGAACTCCCCGAGGACCAAACGAGGCACGCTGCATAGTGCGGCGATCTAAAGCCTATAAAGTCCACGAGGGAGAGCTATATAAGAAAAGCACTACAGGAGTCCTTCAAAGGTGTATCTCCGAATAGGAAGGGCGGAGTCTGTTGGCTGAAATTCATGCCGGACTCGGTGGCCATCACGCCGCGGCTCGGTCCCTTGTAAGCAAGGCTTTCCGTACTGGCTTCTATTGGCCGACGGCTAGAGCAGACGCTCAGGACCTAGTCAAACGGTGCGTCGGTTGCCAGCTCTTTGCCAACCAAAGCCATATGCCACCCAACGCCCTCCGAACTATCCCAATCACTTGGCCTTTCGCGGTCTGGGGGCTCGATATGGTGGGACCCCTTAAAGGTGGAACCCACAAGAAAAAAATACTTATTGGTCATGGTGGATAAATTCACCAAATGGATAGAAGCCAAGCCTATCAAGACGGCTGAATCCGGACCTGTGATAGACTTCGTATCCGGGGTCGTACACCGTTATGGTGTCCCCCACAGCATTATCACCGATAACGGCACAAACTTCACCTCTGATGAAGTAAAGTTGTGGCGCAAAAACATGGGCATTAAGCTCGACTACGCTTCTGTCTATCAGCCACAAACTAACGGTCAGGTCGAACGTGCAAATGGTCTCATCATGAGCGGCATCAAACCCAGGCTAGTGCGGCCCCTCAAGGAATCTGATATGCACTAAGTAGAGGAGCTCGACTCCGTACTCTGGGGGCTGCGAAGCACGCCAAATCGTACCACCGGATTCACACCATTCTTTATGGTGTACGGCGCTGAGGCGATTCTGCCCTGCGACATAATTCATGACTCACCTCGAGTGCGCATGTACGAAGAAAGAGAAGCCGAGCTTGATCGGCAGGACAACCTGGACGCCTTAGAGGAAGAGCGTGACGTGGCTAAGGCCCGTTCCGCATTCTATCAACAGCAAGCTCGAAGATATCAAAGCAGAGAAGTACGGGCCAAAAATTACAACATTGGTGAACTAGTTCTGCGCCTGCCGGATAAGCAAAAGAACAAACTCAAGCCCAAATGGGAAGGTCCATTCATAATCGACCAAGTCCTAACTGGTGGAGTGTACCGCCTGCGAGATGCGTCGGACAACCGACTCGAGCCGAACCCATGGAACGCCACACGTCTCCGAAGATTCTATGCCTAGCGCCGGACTCTGTGTTTGTCTCCTTCCTCTGTCCATTATTTACATTTATACCTTTTTTTTACTTTGTCTACTACTCTTTTCTTTTCTAGCCCTTAAAAGGCTCATTATGTGATGCGCTATCCGCGCTCCTTAAACCTGGGGGCTTCTTTAACAGAAGCTTGTCTATATGGGTTTCACACCCAACGCATGCGTCAGACTTCTGCATGCACCTTTTCTTCGCCATTATATGCATCGATATGACTTAACTTTTGGCCAAGCTGGGTTGCCTGGCTCCTGTGCTTACCCCTACGTTCCCGACTGTTCGGCTAGGCGGTAAAGGGAGCACCTCTGCGATTGTTACTGCCGGATAAACCGGATGTGTACCTCAGACTGGGTGAAGCCGAAAGCTAGCGTTCTTAAGGGAATATTCGGTCGGTGAACTAAAGATGAACCTTTTTATTTTATACATGCCCCCAGATGATCTTCTGCATTTGCAGTCCGGACGTGCACTTTAGGGCACGCCACCCCAGCGAAAGGAACCCTTAACGGAACTATTCTCTCTGGAAGATGTTTCTTACTAACCATGTAATATAACATAACTAGTTGGGCACTTGTCTGATAAAGCACTAATGACCCCTATGCCTGGTCTCCATGCATACCCCGGCTTTTATATAGCCGTTATGGTATTCGGACACACTCCGGACCGTCAGGTCCCGAGGTCGAACCGAAAAGGTCGGCAACGACAAACGATCTACAATCCGGCTAGAAGGCATTACACACGTCAATTATAAATCACATAGTCATCTTGACTGATCGTATTGAAGGTACGCATCTCCCGAATTGAAGGCGTCTAAGGCCTCTCGGGAGAAACAAGCGTCGCGTAGAACTGTCCGGCGACGCCTATGGTTCATGGCGCTCTCCACCTCTGAATTTGTGGCAGATAGCCGGTCCGCGTCCTCTGTTGGAGGAGCGTCCGACGCAAGCCTGGTGTTTGTCCCCGCCTCCGGACCAGACGTTGGGGCCTGGCTGGTAGAGGCGCGATTGGCGGCCCCTTCGGATATAGTCCGGCGAGGCCTCTTCGTCCTGGAAACAGTACGGATGTTAACATGCCCTGACAGAATCACGCCGGGAAGACAGAGGGCGCGTTATACCTTTGTGCCGAACTCTCAGTCCGGACTTCATCCCTTTTTGCCCCACGGGGCCCGGCGGCTCCTCGTTGGCTAGCCGCCGCAGGTTCGGCCTCCCTCCTCAGAAATCTCCCCTGTAAAATACGGTTGTCGTCAGAAACACCGGAATATGTAAGGACGGAATCTCTCTTGCGGGAATAAACACTCCGGTTTCTGTCACCTGGGAGGCCGGGATTAACCCGGGATAATCAGCCGTAATGGCCACGAAGGTATTATCTTTGCTTAACTGGTGGAACACCCCGTCGATGAGCTCCACCGATATGTCCGGATCCTCTTCGGAGTCCGGATCGAGGGACCATTCTGGGTCCTCAGGCTGTGGAGGGCAGCTGTTGATATCCTTTACCTCCTGTCGAAGCTCCTGCATTGAAATCACCATATTACGTATCTAGTCATGGGAGCATTAAATAAGTGGGCAAGTGCAATTGTTCACTTACCCAACTTGGAGGTTCATACATAGTGAATCCGGCCTGCGGGTTGACGCGGAGGAAGTCCTCCTTTTCTCCCTTGTACAAAGATGTTAGAATCTTTACTAGAGCGGCAGCTGTGTCTGGCCCCTTGCGGCCGTAACGGGTGGCGTCATCCTCCCCGTTGAAATCCCACATGCGGTGGCTCCTATATTGAAGCGGCTGCACCCCCCGCATAATACATGCGGCCATGACTCCAATCATGGTTAGTCCAGAATGAGCCAACAGTCTTATCCGGCCCATCAGGTAAAAAACGTCTCTGTTGCTTTCTCTCTGAGAGCTCCGCGGATGCCAACTTAAGCGTTTCTTTAAGGGAGCCATGCTGAACTCAGGGAGGCCGACCCGGACAGGGTCCGACAGCGGGACGTCGTCTATGTAGAACCATTCTGAAGGCCAGTCCTCGGACGCCTTCTTTGGGGTTCCGGATAGGTATCCGGTCCCGGCGATGCGCCATATTTCGGCTCCGCCCACTTGGTATATAGACCCCTTCTGAGAACGGGGCACCAAGCAGAACAACCTCTTCCACAGTGCAAAATGAGCCTCGACGCCTAAAAATAGCTCGCAAAGGGCAACGAAGCCTGCAATATGTAGCACGGAGCCAGACGTGAGGTTGTGCAGCTGGAGGCCGTAGAACTCCAGAAGCCCGCGGAGGAATGGATGAATTGGAAATCCCAGACCCCTTAATAAATAAGGGATGAGGCACACCCGCTCTCCTTTAGAAGGATTGGGGGTGCTCTCCGCTTGCTTGCCGCCGTTGTAGGTGGCAACTCCGGCTCGGACCGAGACCATATATGCTTGGGGAAGGAATCCTTTGGCCTGCAGTGACACTAGCTCGCTGTGTGGGATGGTGCAACTCTCCCAGTCTCCGGATTTGGGGCTGGAGGGGCGAGGGGAGGAGCTACGACGGCTGGCCATGTTGGAATGGACCTTTGCTGGAGACGCTCTGATGATAACTCGCGGGGAGAAGAAGATGTGGTTTGGATCTAGATCCCCATCCCGTTAAATAGACGGCTCGTTTATACGACACGTGGAAGACGGCAATTATTGGGCACCGAGACCGAGGAGCGCTACGGGCATTATTCATACAGGTACACAAGATTCGGAGGGGGAACCCGCCTTGCAATGCCGAAGACAAATTTGCGCGCTGGACTCGACGTCATTGAAGCCTGGTTCGGGGGCTACTGAGGGAGTCCTGGATTAGGGGGTGTTCGGATAGCCGAACTATATCTCCAGCCGGACTCCAGGACTATGAAGATACAAGATTGAAGACTTCGTCCCGTGTCGGAAGGTTCTTTCCTTGGCGTGGAAGGCAAGCTAGGCGTGCGGACATTCAAGATCTCCTACCAATGTAACTGACTCTGTGTAACCCTAACCCTATCCGGTGCCTATGTAAATCGGAGGGTTGTAGTCCGTAGGACGAACACATCATAACCATCATCATACCTATAGGCTAGCTTCTAGGGTTTAGCCTCCTTGATCTTGTGGTAGATCTACTCTTGTACTACCCATATCATCAATATTAATCTAGCAGGAGTAGGGTTTTACCTCCATCGAGAGGGCCCGAACCTGGGTAAAATAAAGTGTCCCTTGTCTCCTGTTACCATCCGACCTTGACGCACAGATCGGGACCCCCTACCCGAGATCCGCCGGTTTTGACACCGACACCCACCATTGAGCTGCAGGTCCCTTCGGGAAGAAGGAAGCAAAGGTGACATAGCTGGCAGGGGCTACATCAGCAGACTCCATCTCATAGGTGATGTCACGGAGCCATTCATCAGCATCCAGAAGCTGAGTTGAGCTGCGGTACACAGTTGGGTTGAGGCGCATGTAATCCCGCAGAGTTACTGGGGTTTGCTGCTGGTTCATATTGGGGCGAGGAAACTGAGCCATCATATTCTCCATGAACTGGCGATTCATCTCAAGCTGTTGGATCATACCAGTCATGTACTCAGGCGGTGGTGGGGCGTTGCCACCACTACCACGACCACCTGGTCTAACCATCTTGCTAATATATAACAGGGGTTGTTCAGCATTGAGAAATTTGCAAAGACAAGAATCATTCATGACGAAACATGCATAATGAAAGCAGCATGATAGATACTACATAGTAGTCGGCATATCTTACAAAAGGGATCATGCATAGAGTTCGGTACAGAAAGTTCAGTACATAGACTAAAGACATCATAGGCGGCACGCATGCTCGCGGCGAATGCATCTAACACTAAAAAGTAAGCCTACATTAGTCCCAAGAGGTACTATGGAGGTAGGTGTAGCCTGAAAGCTGGCAGTGTCGTATCGGGAACTCCATGTCATCAACCTGGGGTCCACGGATACTCTGGTGCAGAACCTGACGCTGAAGTGGCAGAAGAGGACCAAGTGCGGGAGAGTAACCTCCCACATCTGGCCAGCCGACATCCTGGGGCATCATAGTCCTGGCTGGGTAGATCGCAGAACGGTGCAGCTCTCTAGATCGGACAAAGGGGTGCAACAGCGTCAGAGCACGGTAAAGGTGCTGACCGGTGGTGTACAACTCGTGGCGTAGAGCTCGGTTAGCTCGATCCTTCCCATCAGAATGCTGAACCAGGTTCTGATGGTAGAAGGGCTCTCGGGTGATAGTGGAGTAGGCAGCAGTGTAGTAACCCTCCGCACCAACATCGGATGCGATAGCAATGTGCCTGAAGGGGGAGGTATCCAACTCCTGATACTCTCCACGAAGGCGCGTCAGAGCAGCATAAGCAACATTGTGAACTGCCATATCGATGGTCACTCCAACACCATGAGCAGTGTGCAGCACAGTAGTGGAGTCATACTCCCGAGAGTAGAGGTGGACGATGGCACGATACTGCTCCTGGTTAAAGTCCTGGTACTCCTCAAAGACGGTGTACTCAGGGTTCCAGCGATAACCCAGATAGGTCATCATCTCAGCTAGCACAGCAGGTGATCCCGAGGCACCAATGGCCGTCGTGTGGCACACGACCTGCCTCGTGGGTTCCATCTGAAAGCAAAGATGTCTCAAAGGAGTTAAATGACAATGTGGGAATTGTTCAAAATACTATTCTAACAAATAACTATGACTTATCCAACTTTGGGGTGAATGTGGTCACGGGAACCTAGTGTTAGAGTTAGTAAATTCGTTTAACCCGAGTAGAAGAGAGTTCAGAGTCCCAAAGTAAAGGCCGAGGAGTAAAAGATCCTAGTACCACCCAATGGCGATGTGGGCCCGTAAGACACACAGCCATGTTAGTAAAAAGTTTTTGCAATGTCTAAACTCGACTTCGGCCAAGGAGTGTGGAAGGGGGATTCCTACATGCAGTCGGCTTTGATACCAACTTGTGATGCCCCCGATTCAATCGTACACTAATCATGCATGCAAACGTGTACGATCAAGATCAGGGACTCACGGGAAGATATCACAACACAACTCTAAAACATAAGTAAGTCATACAAGCATCATAATACAAGCCAGGGGCCTCAAGGGCTCGAATACAAGTGCTCGATCATAGATGAGTCAGCGGAAGCAACAATATCTGAGTACAGACATATGTTAAACAAGTTTGCCTTAAGAAGACTAGCACAAACTAGGATACATATCGAAAGAGGCGCAGGCCTCCTGCCTGGGATCCTCCTAACTACTCCTGGTCGTCGTCAGCGGGCTGCACGTAGTAGTAGGCACCTCCAGTGTAGTAGGAGTCATCGTCGATGGTGCCATCTGGCTCCTGGACTCCAGCATCTGGTTGCGACAACCAGAAAGAAAGGAAAGGGGGAAATGGGGGGGGGGAGAAAGCAACCGTGAGTACTCATCCAAAGTACTCGCAAGTAAGGAGCTATACTACATATGCATGGGTATATGTGTAAAGGGCCATATCAGTGGACTGAACTGTAGAATGCCAAAATAAGAGGGGGATAGCTAATCCTACCGAAGACTACGCTTCTGGCAGCCTCCATCTTGCAGCATGTAGAAGAGAGTAGATTGAAGTCCTCCAAGTAGCATCACATAGCATAATCCTACCCGGCGATTCTCTCCTCGTCGCCCTGTTACAGAGCGATCACCGGGATATATCTGGCACTTGGAAGGGTGTGTTTTATTAAGTATCCGGTTCTAGTTTTCATAAGGTCAAGGTACAACTCCGGGTCGTCCTGTTACCGAAGATCATGGCTATTTGAATAGATAAACTTCCCTGTAGGGGTGCACCACATTACCCAACACGCTCGATCCCATTTGGCCAGACACACTTTCCTAGATCATGCCCGGCCTCGAAAGATCAACACGTCGCAGCCCCACCTAGGCTCAACAGAGAGGTCAACACGCCGGTCTAAATCCTATGCGCGCAGGGGTCTGGGCCCATCGCCCATTGCACACCTGCACGTTGCGTACGTGGCCGGAAGCAGAACTAGCCTAGCAGGCGTTCCAGTCCAATCCAGCGCACGCCGCTCAGTCGTTGACGTTAAAAAGAGCTTCGGCTGATACCACGACGCCAGTTGCCCATATTTTGTCCCACATGGCGGTTAGTGCGTATAAGGTCAACGACCCAACTCAGATCAAATACCAAGATCTCGTTAAGCATGTTAAGTATTCGCGAACGCCGACCAGGGCCAGGCCCACCTCTCGCCTAGGTGGTCTCAACCTGCCCTGTCGCTTCGCCTCAAAGAACCACTCGCGGGTACTCCTACGAGCCGACCCGACTTTAGTCACCACAGGTATCATGTAAAGTATATAAGTATATACCCGTGATCACCTCCCGAGTGATCACGGCCCGATAGTATAGCAAGGCAGACGGACAAGAATGTAGGGCCAAAAATGGAATACTAGCATCCTATACTAAGCAGGTAGGATTGCAGGTAAAGGTAACAACAGTAATAGAAAGGACATGCTATGCATCAGGATAGGATTGACGGAAAGCAGTAACATGTTACACTACTCTCATGCAAGCAGTATAAAGAAGAATAGGCGATATCTGGTGATCAAGGGGGGGGGGCTTTCCTGGAAGCTCAGCCGAGAAGGAGGGGTCGTCAACACCGTAGTCGTACTGGGTAGTAGCGGCGTCGGTCTCGGTGTCTAGCGAGAGAAGAGGGGGAAGAAACAATAAATACAATGCAAAGAAATGCATGACGATGCATGACGTGACAAAGCGTGATGCTAAGCATGCCCCATCGCGGTAGTAGGTGATACCGGCAAAGGGGGAAAGCATCTGAGAAAGTATTCCCGATGTTTCGCGTTTTCGGACAGATGAACCAGAGGGGGGAAATTGCGAGTTCGATAGGTTAGGGATGTGTGGCAGACGAACGGGCTGCGTATCCGAATTCGTCTCGTCGTTCTGAGCAACTTTCATGTAGAAAATATTTTAAACCGAGTTACGGATTAAAAGATATGATTTTCAAAAGAATTTACTAATTTCTATAATTTAATTAATTATTAAATTTAATTCGAAACTGGATTTATGACATCAGCATGATGTCAGCAGTCAACAGGGGTTGACTGGTCAACTTGACCAGTGGGTCCCACTTGTCAATGACACATTTTAATTAAACATACTAATTAACCTAATCAGGATTAATTAGGGGTGCGCCCCACTGTCATTAACTACTTAATTAACTAACTAACTAATCAGGTTAATTAGGTAACTAATGTGTAATTAGTTTAATTAGTTGTTTAATTTAATTTATCAAAATTAATTAAGTTAATTATTTCTTTAATTAATTGATTAAGTAATTATTATTTATTTTTATTTTTAAATATGTTCTGGGGTGGGCCCCCTGTGTCATAGGTAGGGGGCTTAGCGGGCGCCGGGCGAGCAACGCGGCGGGGCGCCCGAACGGGGGCAAGCGGAGGCACGAGGCATGGCGGAGGACGACGAGGGCGGGGCAGTTGGGAGCGCGGCCACCGGCGCAAGCAGCGACGGAGGCGGCGGCGACGTCAGGCGGGTGGCGCGGCACAGCGCAGCAGCAGCGTGCGCGGCAGAGCGGCACAGGCGGGACGGAGCGAGGCGCGGTCCGCGAGGAGGAAGGCCGGGGCGCGCGAGGCCATGGCGGTGCAGCGCGGGGTCGGCGACGGTCGGCTGCGGCCACAGCAGGCGCGTGGACGGGCACGGTCGCCGCGCGGCGAGCGAGAGCGCGCGCGCACAGAGGGGGAGCGAGGTGAGCAGCGGTAGCAACTCGAGGGCAGTGGGGCGCGGCTGGTGGCTGCGAGCGGGCAGACAGCACGCATGCGTGCGGGAGGAGGGCCGCAGCGGCATGGCGAGGCGGGCGCGTCACGGACTGCAGCAGGGGCATGAGGCGCGTGGCCAGGGACGCGGGCAGGGCGCGGGCGCCGGTGCGCGGCGGTGACCGCAGGGAAGGAGGAAAAGAGGGGGCTCACGGGGGGATGCAGGGAACGTGGCAATGGTGCTTGGGGAGGATGACAGCGACGACGTGCGTAGAGGGAGGCAGTCTGGCGGAGAAGTCCGGCGTCGAGCGGCGGGGCGGCGTCGGGCCGCGAGGCGCTAGGGAGCAGCGGGGGCGGAGTCGGGCTCGATCCCGATCCAGAACTAATGATCAAAGTGAGCGTAAACGGTATTGCAATGCTAGGAAACAAGGCCTAGGGTTCATACTTTCACTAGTGCAAGTTCTCTCAACAATAATAACATAATTGGATCATATAACTATCCCTCAACATGCAATAAAGAGTCACTCCAAAGTCACAAATAGCAGAGAACAAACGAAGAGATTATGATAGGTACGAAACCAGCTCAAAGTTATTCTTTCCAATCAATCCGTTGGGCTATTCCTATAAGTGTCACAAACAGCCCTAGAGTTCGTACTAGAACAACACCTTAAGACACAAATCAACCAAAACCTTAATGTCACCTAGATACTCCAATGTGACCTCAAGTATTCGTGGGTATGATTATACGATATGCATCACACAATCTCAAATTCATCTATTCAACCAACACATAGAACCTCAAAGAGTGCCCCAAAGTTTCTACCAGAGAATTAAGACGAAAACGCGTGCCAACCCCTATGCATAAGTTCATGGGCGGAACCCGCAAGTTGATCACCAAAACATACATGAAGTGAATCACGTGATATCCCATTGTCACCACAGATACGCACGGCAAGACATACATCAAGTGTTCTCAAATCATTAAAGACTCAATCCGATAAGATTACTTCAAAGGAAAAACTCAATCCATTACAAGAGAGTAGAGTGGGAGAAGCAACATAATATCCAACTATAATAGCAAAGCTCGCGATACATCAAGATCGTGCCAAATCAAGAACACGAGAGAGAGAGAGAGAGATCAAACACATAGCTACTGGTACATACCCTCAGCCTCGAGGGTGAACTACTCCCTCCTCATCATGGAGAGCGTCGGGATGATGAAGATGGCCACCGGTGAGGGTTCCCCCCCTCCGGCAGGGTGCCAGAACAGGGTCCTGATTGATTTTTGGTGGCTACAGAGGCTTGCGGCGGCGAAACTCCCGATCTATTCTGTTTTCCCATGTTTTTAGGGTATTTGGAAATATATAGGCAGAGGAAGTACGTCTGTGGACCTCCGGGCTGTCCATGAGGCAGGGGGGCGCGCCCGCCACCCTCGTGGGCAGCCCGGGACTCCCCTGGTGCAACTACGGTACTCCGTGGGCTTCTTCTGGTTCAAAAATAAGTTCCGTGGAGTTTCAGGTCAATTGGACTCCGTTTGATATTCCTTTTCTTCAAAACACTGAAATAGACAAAACCCAGCAATTCTGGGCTGGGCCTCCGGTTAATAGGTAGTTTCAAAAATTATATAAAAGTGGATAATAAAGCCCAATATTGTCCAAAACAGTAGATAATATAGCATGGAGCAATAAGAAATTATAGATACGTTAGAGACATATCAGGTCCTAGCATGAGGTTCCCCTGTCAAGTTAACACTCTCGGGGCCTGTAGGCCGCCCCAGGAAAAAAAATGCCGCAGCTACGATAAGGGCGCTCGACCTCTCGGACGCCCCTCTCGGAGTCATGAAGACCAACTCGATGCGTGAGCCGCCTCAACATCAATGCCCATATGGGCGCCTCCTCACTGGCCGAAGACGCACACGAGAGATCTGTAAAAAGGACGCGGGCAGGTTACCCACTACCAAGAAGAAGCCTTGACGATATGTTCTCTACCTACCGGATGACCATGGTCAAAACTGTGTGACCGGTGTGTGTCGCGCCAGTCACTATGTGAAAAGTTCCCGGGACCTTTCCCGCGCGTACCACTTTTCGTCAGGTTGATGGGCCCGTGCTTCTCTCCCATCGCGGTAGAATCACAGCTATGCGCCCCGCCTGCACGTGGGAACATTTTCAGGTCCTGTCCCGATGATCCTCTTCTCTCTGACTACCAGCGCACTCCAACTCACCCATGCGGTCGAGCCACAGCAGAGCATCGTGTCCCCTGTGATGGAAACACTCACGGGATCCGTCCCATACAAGTCACTTTCTAGGCACTGCCACCCTGGTGTCAACCCTAGTGGATTCAAAGACGCGTTCCCCACCTGCTGCGAGGGGAAAGCTCCCGGGTCCTGTCCCGTGCGAGAAAAATTTCCCAGGCCACCAAAGCCTCTTCTCCTTCCCCTCGTGTGACGAAGTTGCTGCAGTGTGTTGTGCCTACCGCTAAGGAAAAGTTCCAGGGATCTCTCCCGTGCGGACCGCTTTCCCGAGTTGCTGGGTTTCATTGTATTTTCCTTGACCAGTTTAGCCAGTACGGTGAACCTTCGCCTCCTCCGTCTGTGTGGTATGACGAGAATGACCAAGGAAAAGTTAGATACTCCTAGAACATGAAACTTAATTTATAGGATGAACAGGATGACGCATACATCGGTCTGCACCGCCCCACCAGCCCTACGACGCAATGGCCTGCTTCCCTTACAAAAAAAACAAGAAGAAGAAAAAGAAATTGGCGCCGGAGGCCTTGAGGATGCATGAACTTCAGGCGCCATCAGAGTTGGCATCCATCTCCTGCTGCACCACGGTCATGACGACGCCCTCAACCGCGCGTTGGGCCGTCCACCAGTCCTCGACCATCTGCTCCCCCGGCACAACCCTCAGCGGGAAGTGGGGGGAGGGAAGGTGTACGCCAACAAGGACACGCGTGGCCACCGACCACATGCCCTCCTCCACAAGCTCCCTTCGGCCTTTGCACTCTAGGACCAATGTCCGTCTGGCCCAAGCCGCCGCCTCCTGCGCCGCCTTCCTCAGTTGGCGGAGCTCTCCGAACCTGGTGGTGAGGACCTGGAAGACGACTGTCAGGTGGTTTAGCTTCCCCTCATCGAAGGCGGAGTACGGGAAGAACGACTAAATGTCAAGGACATGCATGTCCTCGTTCAGCCATCTGTACACATAGCGCAGTGACCCCATGCTCCCATAGTGGTCGGTGTGGAGGTGACTGAAGAGCTGCTCCGGCTCACGGCAACGGATCTTCTCCATCTCTAGTTCCCCATGCAACTCAGCGGTCTTGTTCTCCAGGCAGAGAGGAGTTATGTTGAGGGCTGCGCGTAGCTCCCGAAGCTCAATGTCCTTCACAACAACAGTTGCCAGCATCTTCTCTCTCTCTCTCTCTCATTGTTGATGTCCCCATGCGCCATCGCAGGAGAACAAGAGCAAGGAAGGAGGAAGAAAAAGGCGAAGGCGACGGGAGATGCTCAGGGGCTGTGGAGACGGGTAACAAGAGGCGACTAAACCCCTGTGTTTTATAGGCAGAGTGGGGTAGGCGATGGACGTCTCGCTTCCACGACGCGCAACCCCCGCCTTCTCCCCTCCCAATCTCCGTTTCCCAGGCGCCACGACACGGGAACCAAGGCGACGCCCGCCTCAGAGGTGCCATTATAGCTGACAACCCGAAATGACCGGGCGGCGCAATGACATGATGACAGGAGTGCGATTTCCCAAGACTAGGTAACCCATCCCACATGTCCGGCCCTCGCGATAACTGGGTCCCATCTGCCCCGTGCATTTGTGCGCGAACCGCATGGGCCCTCTGGGCCCGGGGGCTACTATACACACGACAGGCCCGACATGGCCTGGAATCTCAAGACGAGCCCACTCGCGACAACAGATCGGGGATCACAGAAGGACAAATATTTAAAGAGAAGAAATTATGGCTACTGGACGTAAATATGGCATTCCTTACAACAAGCACGTCCAAGAACTAAGATAAGTGGCGATAGATGCCAAAAACAGTTACAAGCAAGTAATATCAGGAAGTTCTAGGCTTCAAAGTCAGCATCCACATCCAGTGAGCCCCACGACATTTGTAGAATCCTCTGAGGCACCTCCATCATTGTCAGGCACAAATACACCGACAAGCTCCTCAGCGAAGCCGGCGGCACAACCCTTGAATCTTTGGCCCGTGCACCCTTCATAGGAGGCTTCACTAGCTCCGCGTACAGGAAGGCAATGTCGATAAGATGAAGATTGCCGAGGACACGCTCCCCGGCTAGCGTCGCCACCTCCCGAGCTCCGGCTTCAATGGTCTCCAGGAACTCTCCCGTGAATGTTTCCAGCTTGTCAATGAATTCCTCCAAGAACAAGGTGTAGCTCCCTATGTCATTATCTTGAAAATTAAGAGACCCTGAGAGGGGCATTCTTAGCTTCCTGATGATCGTGAATATATGATCATGGACCTCCTTGAAGACATCACACTGCATCCTATGCTGCCCTCGAAGCTGGTCCATTTCTTCACCCTGTTTTGCGAAGTTGCTCACCAACTGAGTGTTTTACGTCTCGAGGTGTGAAAACTCTACCGACAATCCAAGAGTTTCTGCAAGGCCTCATCCCGGGCCTTCTCGCTGGCGCCCGCCAAAGACCTTGCTTCACTAATGGATCCCTCCATGGAACCTAGTTGTCTCTCCAGGACCTCACATTTGGCCTCTAAGGTTTTTATTTTCTTCGTGAAGCGTGTTTCCTGGAGGGCCAGCTTTCGCTGATATTCAGAGCGGGTGTCTTCCTTCTGCTTAAGAAGGGTGTCCACAAGGATCTTCTTGTTTTGGCCTCCTTGTCGCGTCGGTCCCTTAGTCGAGCGTCGGAGGTGTCAACATTGGTTGATGGGTGGCCTCCCGGCAAAAGACGGCAGCTTTGCGGCTTTCAAGCTCGACCTTCCGGGCATGTAGCACCTCCTGAAGCAGCTCCAACCGTTATCTCTTGATGCAAAGGTTCGATGCTGTCTTCTCATCCTCCACCTCGTGCGCTATGACATCGACCTGTTGGTCGGTCACGACCGCCTCACAGGTGATACGTCTCCGACGTATCTATATTTTTTTATTGTTCCATGCTATTATATTATCCATCTTGGATGTTTTATATGCATTATTATGCTATTTTATATTATTATTTTGGGACTAACCTATTAACCTAGTGCCCAGTGACAATTGTTGTTTTTTCCTTGTTTTTATCTTTTATAGAAAATCAATACCAAACGGAATGAAACTTTTTGAGGATTTTTCTTGGACTAGAAGACACCTAGGAACCTTTGGGAGGGGGTCAGAGAGGCCGACAGTTGGCGACAAGCTTGAGAAGCGCTAAAAGCACAGGTTTACTCCCAGAGGGGGTGAATGGGAGATTTTTAGAAATTCTTCAAACTCTGATGGATTTGACGAAAATTAGAGTGAAGAAATAGAAACACAAGGGAAACTAAGTCATCACAGAATCAAAGTACATGCAATCAGGATACATAAGAGTGAAGAACATGCAATCATACATTCATACACACATGAAGAAAATGAACTAAGGAAATAAGGATAGCGAGATGAAATTCTTCAGTTCAAATTAGTCACAGCACAGATCACAAATTCTTCAACATCGGAATAAAGTAAGAGAGGGTTGAGGAATTTGAAACCAGGTTGGCTCGGTGAAGAAAATGGAATTTGGTAGACTAGTTCCAATTGCTGCATCAACTGTATGTCTGGTTGAGGCGGCTAAGTCGCAACTCAGAGGACACACAGTCCTCACCGTATTCCTCTTGAGCTAACGTCACTTAGTCCTCACCCAATCACTCGTGGTAAGTCTTCGAGGTAGACTTCCAAAACCTTGACAGACTTGTTCACCGACACACCACAATGACTCTTGGTGTACTCAGAACTTGACGCCTAACCATCTGGAAGAATGAAAGTCTTCAAAGGTAACAAACGTCAGATCACACAGATCAATATCTTCAGTGATGCTCAATCACTTTGGCTCTGGGTTTTTCCTCACTTAGGATTCTCTCAAAGTCATCAGAGGATGGGTTGCTCTCTTATGACAAGTGTCAAGTTCTCTCAGAGCAGCAAACTGATACGGCTCCAACGTATCTATAATTTTTTATCGCTCCATGCTGTTATATTATCATTCTTGGATGTTTTATATTCATTTTATAGCAACTTTATATCATTTTTTGGGACTAACCTATTGACATAGTGCCCAGTACCAGTTGCTGGTTTTTGCTTGTTTTTTAGTTCATAGAATATCCATATCAAATGGAGTCCAAATGCAGCGAATCTGTTTGGAGATTTTTTCAGCCCAGAAGACAACTTGGGAGCCAAGGAAGTGCATGAGGGAAGGCCCATGGAGCCCACCATCCACCTGGGCGTGCCAGAGGCCCCTAGCGTGCGCTGATGGGTGGTGAGGCCCACGGAGGTCCTTTCCAGCGCCTCTCAGATCTATAAATACCCAAATATTCCAGAAACACGGGGGGAGTTGAACAAACACAATTCCAGCCACCGTAAGTTCTAGGACCATGAGATCCAATCTAGAGCCCTATTCCGTCATCCTGCCGGAGGGGAACACGATCACAGAGGGGTTCATCATCCTCATTGGTGCTCCTCCGATGATGTGTGAGTAGTTTAGCATAGACCTACGGGTCCGTAGGCAGTAGCTAGATGGCTTCTTCTCTCTTTTTGATTCTCAGTACAATGTTCTCCTCGATGTTCTTGGAGATCTATTTGATGTAATGACTTTTTGCGGTGTGTTTGTTGGGATCCGATGAAGTGCGAGTTTATGATCAGACCTATCTATGAATATTATTTGAGTCTTCCTTGATCTCTTATATGCATGATTTTTATAGCCTCGTATTTCTTCTCCGAAACTTTGGTTTGGTTTGTCCAACTAGATTGATTTTTCTTGCAATGGGAAGTGGTACTTTGTGATGGGTTCGATCTTGCGGTGTCCTCACCCAGTGACATAAGGGGTAGCAAGGCACACATGTATCGTTGCTATTAAGGATAAAAAGATGGCTCTATTCCTACAAGAATAGATCTTGTCCACATCATGTCATCATTCTTATTGCATTACCCCGTTTCTCCATGAACTTAATACACTAGATGCATGCTGGATAGCGGTCGATGTGTGGAGTAATAGTAGTAGATGCTGGTAGGAGTCGGTCTACTAATCTTGGATGTGATGCCTATATACATGATCATTGCCTTGGATATCGTCATAATTATTCGCTCTTCTATCAATTGCCCAACAGTAATTTGTTTACTCACCTTATGCTATTTTCTCGAGAGAAGCCACTATCATAATCTACAGCCCATAGGTGATTATGTATTGCTATACAACTCTTGTTTAAATTTTTTTGCAGGAAAACTTCTCTCTAAATGGGAAGGCCCTTACATCATCGAGGAGGTCTATCGTTCCGGTGCCATAAAAATCAACAACTTCGAAGGCACAAATCCGAAGGTGGTGAATGGTCAAAAAATCAAACATTATATCTCAGGTAATCCCATAAATGTTGAAACCAATGTTATTGAATACGTAACCCCAGAGGAATACATCAGGGACACTTTCCAGAACGTTTTAGACTCCGAAAAGGGATAGGTATGTGGTACGGTAAGTAAACCGACTCCAAAACAGTTTTTAAGGCAATATTTCTCCGTTTTGGAATATTTAGAAAATTAGAAAAATAAGTAGCAGTCCGGGAAGGACACAAGGGCCCCATGAGGGTGGAGGGCGCGCCCCCTACCTCGTGGACACCTCGTGTGGGAGCTGGGCACGACCCTCCGCCTCTTGGTTGGGGACGACCAAGGGTATCCGCCGGACACCTTTGTTCCCCTGTACCGCCGCCCAGATGGGGTGAAGATTGCCGCCGCCATGCCTGCCTTCGATGGGCGTGGGCTCGTGCCACCTGCGCCCTCAGATGCCCCGGTGGTGACGACTCCGGTGATGGTATCCTCCGATGACTCCGAAGAAGAGGAGGAGCTGAGCTCGGAGGCGACCCGGGAGGGGGCAGGGAAGACCTCCCCTGTGCGCAAGGCCGACCTCCTCCGCGCCTTGCCTGACGCTGATGACGCCGACGACCACTTGGTGAGGGAAGTCTTGCCTCCTGCTGGGGTCACGACGAGGTCCAGGGTCACCCCCTCGAAGAAGCCGCCACCTGGGGTCCCGATGAAGAGCAGATCGGCGCTGATCTCCTGAGGTGATGTCTCCGCCCTGTCGCTGCCTGAGGCTGCCGAGGCCTCATCTGCTCCTGGGGCCCGTGCGCCAGCGCCCCAGGCTGCGAGGCCCCTAGTCTTCGCGCTTCTGAAGAGGCCGCGGGACTACGCCGCCATGGACCAGTAAATATCTTGCCCTGACTTTGCTCTTGCTCCTGCTTCTATTGTCGCTTCCTGATGCTCATTTCTTGTGCTGCTAGGCCGACGCTGTCGGCGAATAAGAAGAGGGAGAGGGCGGTCGCATCCTCGGGGACCCAGCAGCCTGGCATGGCCGCACCTCCTCCGGCGCAGAAGGGCGGCAGCGGGCCTCGCACCTCTCCAGCCCGATCATCCTCGCGAGGCCCGGAGGAGCGTCTCCAGGAGAGGGCGACCCCCACCATCACGTCGGCTCTTGAGGCGCTCGTCCCTAGCTCGCTGGCCGAGGCACCGCAGGCTCCAGAGCTTCTGGCTTCTTCTTCCGCCGCCATCAACCTGTAGGTCTTGGCGACAACGCTGGCTTCTTCTTCCATCGCACCGCAAGCTCGCGGTCCTTCTGTTGCGCCCGTCGCCCTAGAGCACGCTCTTTCTGCGCTGACCCAGCTGCGGGATGATCTTCAAGGCGCTGACCATTGCCTGGTGGCGGGGCGCTTGGAGCTGATCTCGGGTTGGCTGCACTCCGGCGCATCCGTCAGGGCGGCGTTGGGCCAGGCCGCGGCGACTATCGAGGAGGACTGATACGTCCATTTTGCATCATGCTTTTATATCGATATTTGTTGAATTATGGGCTGTTATTACACGTTATATCACAATACTTATGCCTATTCTCTTTTATTTTACAAGGTTTACATAAGGAGGGAGAATGCCGGCAGCTGGAATTCTGTGCTGGAAAAGGAGCAAATATTAGAGACCTATTCTGCACAACTCCAAAAGTCCTGAAACTCCAGGGAAGTCATATTTGGAAATAATAAAAAATATTGAGCGGAAGAAGTTCACCAGAGGGGGGCCCACCTGTCCACGACATTGGGGGGCACGCCCTACCCCCTGGGCGCGCCCCCTACCTCGTGGGCCCCCTATTGGCTCTCCGATGGCCATCTTCTGCTATATGAGGTCTTTCGATGAGGAAAAAATCATAAGCAACCTTTCGGGACGAAACTCCGCCGCCACGAGGCGGAACCTTGGCGGAACCAATCTAGGGCTCCGGCAGAGCTGTTCTGCCGGGGACACTTCCCTCCGGGAGGGGGAAATCATCTCCATCGTCATCACCAACACTCCTCTCATCGGGAGAGGGCAATCTCCATCAACATGTTCACCAACACCATCTCATCTCAAGACCCTAGTTCATCTCTTATATCCAATTCTTGTCTCCAAGTCCGGGATTGGTACTAGTAGGTTGCTAGTAGTGTTGATTACTCCTTGTAGTTGATGCTAGTTGGTTTATTTGGTGGAAGATCATATGTTCAGATCCTTTATGCATATTAATACCCCTCTGATTATGAACATGAATATGCTTTGTGAGTAGTTACGTTTGTCCTTGAGGACGTGGGAGAAGTTTTGCTATTAGTAGTCATGTGAATTTGGTATTCGTTCGATATTTTGATGAGATGTATGTTGTCTAGCCTCTAGTGGTGTTATGTGAACGTCGACTACATAACACTTCACCATTATTTTTTGGCCTAGAGGAAGGCATTGGGAAGTAATAAGTAGATGATGGGTTGCTAGAGTGACAGAAGCTTAAACCCTAGTTTATGCGTTGCTTCGTAAGGGGCTGATTTGGATCCATATGTTTCATGCTATGGTTAGGTTTACCTTAATACTTTTGTTGTAATTGCGTATGCTTGCAATAGAGGTTAATCATAAGTGCGATGCTTTTTCAAGTAAGAACATCACCCAAGCACCTGTCCACCCACATATCAAATTATCAAAGTACCGAATGCGAATCATATGAACGTGATGAAAACTAGCTTGACGATATTCCCATGTGTCCTCGGGAGCGCTTTTCCTTATATAAGAGTTTGTCCAGGCTTGTCCTTTGCTACAAAAAGGATTGGGCCACCTTGCTGCACTTTATTTACTTTTGTTACTTGTTGCTCGTTACAAATTATCTTATCACAAAACTATCTGTTACCACTTATTTCAGTACTTGCAGAGAATACCTTGCTGAAAACCGCTTATCATTTCCTTCTGCTCCTCGTTGGGTTCGACACTCTTACTTATCGAAAGGACTACGATAGGTCCCCTATACTTTTGGGTCATCAAGACTCTTTTCTGGCGCCGTTGCCGGGGAGTGAAGCGCCTTTGGTAGGTGGAATTTGGTAAGGAAAAATTTATATAGTGTGCTGAAATTTACTGTCACTTGTTACTATGGAAAGTAATCCTCTGAGGGGCTTGTTCGGGGTATCTTCACCCCGACTAGTAGAGCAAAGAATTGCCCCTCAACCTACTGAACCTACTAAAAATGAAATTATTCCCTTTGAAGTTCCTTCGGGTATGCTAGAAAAACTGCTTGATAATCCTTTTACAGGAGATGGAACAAAGCATCCTGATGAAGATCTACTATATGTGGATGAAGTTTGTGGATTATTTAAGCTTGCCGGTATACCCGATGATGTTGTTAAGAAGAAGGTCTTCGCTTTATGTTTGAAGGGAGATGCATCGACATGGTATAGGCTATGTGATGATACGGGATCATGGAACTATAAACGAATGAAGTTGGAATTTCATCAAAAGTATATCCTATGCATCTTGTTCATCGTGATCGCAATTATATATACAATTTTTGGCCTCACAAAGTAGAAAGCATCGCTCAAGCTTGGGGGAGGCTTAAATCAATGTTATATTCATGCCCCAATCATGAGCTCTCAATATAAATAATTCTTCAAAAAAATTTATGCTCGACTTTCTAAAAACAATCGCATCATGCTCGATACTTCTTGTGCTGGCTCTTTTATGATGAAGACTATTGAATTCAAATGGAATTTATTGGAGAGAATTAAACACAACTCCGAAGATTGGGATCTCGACGAAGGTAAGGAGTCAGGTATGACACCTAAGTTTGATTGTGTTAGGTCTTTTATGGATACCGATGTTTTTCGTAAATTTAGCACTAAATATGGACTTGACTCTGAGATAATAGCTTCTTTCTGTGAATCTGTTGCTACTTATGTTGATCTCCCCAAGGAGAAGTGGTTTAAATATCATCCTCGCATAGAAGTAAAAGTAGCTGCACCTATTAAAGTTGAAGAAAAGACTGTCACTTATAATGATCCTATTGTTCCTACTTCTTATGTTGAGAAACCACCTTTCCTTGTTAGAATAAAGGATCATGCTAAAGCTTTAACTGTGGTTCGTAAAAGCAATATTAGAACTTACACACCTCCTGAGCAAGTCAAAGTTGAACCTAATGTTGCTATTGTTAAAGATCTCTTGTCTGATAATATTGATGGGCATGTTATTCAATTTTGCGGTGAAACCGCTATTGCCAAACCTTATGCTAAAGATAAACATAAACCTATGGTAGGCGTGCCTGTTATTTCTGTTAAAATAGGAGATCATTGTTATCATGGCTTATGTGATATGGGTGCTAGTGCTAGTGTTATACCACATACTTTATACGAATAAATTAAGCATGAAATTGCGCCTGCTGAGTTAGAAGGTATTGATGTTACAATTAAACTTGCCAATAGAGATACGATATCAGCAATGGGAATTGTTAGAGATGTTGATGTCTTGTATGGGAAAACTAAATATCCTGCTGATTTTCTTGTTCTTGGTTCCCCACAAGATAGCTTTTGTCCCATTATATTTGGTAGACTCTTCTTGAACACCGTTAATGCTAAGATAGAGTGCGGAAAGAATGTTGTTACTATTGGTTTGGGTGATATGTCTCATGAGTTTAATTTCTCTAAATTTAGTGGACAACACCGTGAAGAAGAATTGCCTAGTAAGGATGAAATTATTGGTCTTGCTTCTATTGCCGTACCTCCTAGTGATCCTTTAGAACAATATTTGCTAGACCATGAAAATGATATGTTTATGAATGAAAGAAGGGAAATAGATGAAGTATTCTTTAAGTAGGAACCTATTCTGAAACACAATTTGCCTGTTGAAATCCTAGGGGATCCCCCTCCACCCAAGGGTGATCCCGTGTTTGAGCTTAAACCATTGCCTGATAATCTTAAATATGCTTATCTTGATGAAAAGAAGATATATCCTGTTATCATTAGTACTAACCTTTCAGAACATGAAGAAGAGAGATTATTGAAAACTCTGAAGAAGCACCGTGCTGCTATTCGATATACTCTTGATGATCTTAAGGGCATAAGTCCCACTCTATGTCAACATAAAATAAATTTGGAAGAAGATGCCAAACCAGTCCATGATCATCAACGAAGGCTTAATCCTAAGATGAAAGAAGTGGTAAGAAAAGAAATACTAAAGCTTCTGGAGGCAGGTATAATTTATCCCGTTGCTGATAGTCAGTGGGTAAGTCCTGTCCATTGTGTCCCTAAGAAGGGAGGTATTACTGTTGTTCCTAATGATAAAGATGAATTGATTCCGCAAAGAATTATTACAGGTTATAGGATGGTAATTGATTTCCGTAAATTAAATAAGGCTACTAAAAAGGATCATTACCCCTTACCTTTTATCGATCAAATGCTAGAAAGATTATGCAAACATACACACTATTGCTTTCTAGATGGTTATTCTGGTTTCTCTGAAATACTTGTGTCAGCTAAAGATCAATCAAAGACCACTTTTACTTGCCCTTTTGGTACTTTTGCTTATAGACGTATGCCCTTTGGTTTATGTAATGCACCTGCTACCTTTCAAAGATGCATTATGGCTATATTCTCTGACTTTTGTGAAAAGATTTGTGAGGTTTTCATATACGACTTTTCCATCTATGGATCCTCTTTTGATGATTGCTTGAGCAACCTTGATCGAGTTTTGCAGAGATGTGAAGAAACTAATCTTGTCTTGAATTGGGAAAAGTGCCACTTTATGGTTAATGAAGATATTGTCTTGGGGCATAAAGTTTCTGAAAGAGGTATTGAAGTTGATAAAGGTAAGGTTGATGCTATTGAAAAGATGCCTTGTCCCAAGGGCATCAAAGGTATAAGAAGTTTCCTTGGTCACGCCGGTTTTTATAGGAGGTCCATTAAGGACTTCTCAAAAATTTCTCGGCCTCTGACTAGTTTAGTACAAAAAGATATACCATATTTATTTAATGATGATTGTGTAGAAGCATTTGAAATACTTAAGAAAGCATTGATCTCTGCACCTATTGTTCAGCCACCTGATTGGAATTTACCTTTTGAAATCATGTGTGATGCTAGTGATTATGCTGTAGGTGCTGTTCTAGGGCAAAGAGTTGATAAGAAATTAAATGTTATCCATTATGCTAGTAAGACTCTAGACAATGCTCAAAGAAATTATGCTAATACTGAAAAATAACTGTTAGTAGTTGTATTTGCTTGTGATAAGTTTAGACCTTACATTGTTGATTCTAAAGTAACTATTCATACTAATCATGCTGCTATTAAATATCTTATGGAAAAGAAAGATGCTAAACCTAGACTTATTAGATGGGTTCTCTTACTGCAAAAATTTGATTTGCATATCGTTGATAGAAAGGGAGCTGAGAACCCCGTTGCAGACAACTTGTCTAGGTTAGAAAATGTTCTTGATGACCCACTACCTATTGATGATAGCTTTCGTGATGAGCAATTAAATGTCATAAATATTTATCATAGTGCTCCATGGTATGCTGATTATGCTAATTATATTGTTGCTAAATTCATACCACCTAGTTTCACATACCAGCAAAAGAAAAAGTTTTTCTATGATTTGAGACATTACTTTTGGGATGACCCACATCTTTATAAAGAAGGAGTAGATGGTGTTATTAGACATTGTGTACCTGAGCATGAACAGGAACAGATCCTACGCAAGTGCCACTCCAAAGCTTATGGAGGACACCACGCTGGAGATAGAACTGCACATAAGGTATTGCAATCCGGTTTTCCTTGGCCTACTCTCTTCAAGGATGCCCGTAAGTTTGTCCTATCTTGTGATGAATGCCAAAGAATTGGTAATATTAGTAGACGTCAGGAAACGTCTATGAATTATTCACTTGTTATTGAACCATTTGATGTTTGGGGCTTTGATTATATGGGACCTTTTCCTGCCTCTAATGGATATACACATATTTTAGTTGCTATTGATTATGTTACTAAGTGGGTAGAAGCTATTCCAACTAGTAGTGCTGATCACAACACTTCTATTAAAATACTTAAAGAAGTTATTTTTCCGAGGTTTGGAGTCCCTAGATACTTAATGACGGATGGTGGTTCACATTTTATTCATGGTTCTTTCCGTAAAATGCTTGCTAAGTATGATGTTAATCATAGAATTGCATCTCCCTATCATCCACAGTCTAGTGGTCAAGTAGAATTGAGTAATAGAGAGCTCAAATTAATTTTGCAAAAGACTGTCAATAGGTCTAGAAAGAATTGGTCCAAGAAACTTGATGATGCATTATGGGCCTATAGAACTGCATATAAAAACCCTATGGGTATGTCTCCGTATAAAATGGTTTGTGGAAAACAATGTCACTTACCTCTCGAACTAGAACATAAGGCATATTGGGCTATTAAAGATCTCAATTATGATTTCAAACTTGCCGGTGAGAAGAGGTTATTTGATATTAGCTCACTTGATGAATAGAGAACCCAAGCTTATGAAAATGCCAAGTTGTTTAAAGAAAAGTTAAAAGATGGCATGACAAAAGGATACAAAAGCGTGAGTTTAACGTAGGTGATTATGTATTGCTATACAACTCTTGTTTAAGATTTTTTGCAGTAAAACTTCTCTCTAAATGGGAAGGCCCTTACGTCATCGAGCAGGTCTATCATTCCGGTGCCATAAATATCAACAACTTCGAAGGCACAAATCCGAAGGTGGTGAACGGTCAAAGAATCAAACATTATATCTCAGGTAATCCCATAAATGTTGAAACAATTGTTATTGAATCTGTAACCCCGAGGAATACATAAGGGACACTTTCCAGAACGTTTCAGACTCCGAAAAGGGATAGGTATGTGGTACGATAAGTAAACCGACTCCAAAACAGTTTTTAAGGCAATATTTATCGGTTTTGGAATATTTAGAAAATTAGAAAAATAAGTAGCATTCCGGGAAGGACAAGAGGGCCCCACGAGGGTGGAGGGCGCGCCCCCTACCTCGTGGACACCTCTTGTGGGAGCTGGGCACGGCCCTCCGCCTCTTGGTTGGGGACGACCAAGGGTATCTGCCGGACACCTTTGTTCCCCTGTACCGCCGCCCAGATGGGGCGAAGATTGCCGCCGCCATGCCTGCCTTCGATGGGCATGGGCTCGTGCCGCCTGCACCATCGGATGCCCCGATGGTGACGGCTCCGGTGATGGTATCCTCCGATGACTCCGAAGAAGAGGAGGAGCTGAGCTCGGAGGCGACCCAGGAGGGGGCAGGGAAGTCCTTCCCTGCGCGCCGCCCGGGGTCCCGACGAAGAGCAGATCGGCGCTGATCTCCCGAGGTGATGTCTCCGCCCTGTCGCCGCCTGAGGCTACCGAGGCCTCATCTGCTCCTGGGGCCCGTGCGCCAGCACCCCAGGCTGCGAGGCCCCTAGTCTCCACGCTTCTGAAGAGGCCGTGGGACTACGCCGCCGTGGACCAGTAAATATCTTGGCCTGACTTTGCTCTTGCTCCTGCTTCTATTGTCACTTCCTGATGCTCTTTTCTTGTGCTGCTAGGCTGATGCTGTCGGCAAAGAAGAAGAGGGAGAGGGCGGCTGCATCCTCGGGGACCCAGCAGCCTGGCATGGCCGCACCTCCTCCGGCGCAGAAGGGCGGCAGGAGGCCTCGCACCTCTCCGGCCCGATCATCCTCGCGAGGCCCGGAGGAGCGTCTCCAGGAGAGGGCGACCCCCACCGTCACGTCGGCTCGTGAGGCGCTCGTCCCCAGCTCGCTGGCCGAGGCCCCGCAGGCTCCAGAGCTTCTGGCTTCTTCTTCCGCCGCCATCAACCTGTAGGTCTTGGCGACGACGCTGCCTTCTTCTTCCATCGCACCGCAAGCTCGCGGTCCTTCTGTTGCGCCCGTCGCCCTGGAGCATGCTCTTTCTGCGCTGACCCGGCTGCGGGATGATCTTCAAGGCGCTGACCGTCGCCTTGTGGCGGGGCGCTTGGAGCTGATCTTGGGTTGGCTGCACTCTGGCCATCTGTCAGGGCGGCGTTGGGCCAGGCCGCGGCGGCTTTCGAGGAGGACTGATACATCCATTTTGCATCATGCTTTTATATTGATATTTATTGCATTATGGGATGTTATTACACGTTATGTCACAATAATTATGCCTATTCTCTCTTATTTTACAAGGTTTACATAAGGAGGGAGAATGTCGGCAGCTGGAATTCTGGGCTGGAAAAGGAGCAAATATTACAGACCTATTCTGCACAACTCCAAAAGTCTTGAAACTCCGCGTAAGTCATTTTTGGAAATAATAAAAATTATTGAGCGGAAGAAGTTCACCAGAGGGGGGCCCACCTGTCCACAAGGGTGGGGGCGCGCCCCTACCTCGTGGGCCCCCTGTTGGCTCTCTGATGGCCATCTTCTGCTATATGAGGTCTTTCGATGAGGAAAAAATCATAAGCAACCTTTCGGGACGAAACTCCGCCGCCACGAGGCGGAACCTTGGCGGAACCAATCTAGGGCTCCGACAAAGCTGTTCTGCCAGGGACACTTCCCTCCGGGAGGGGAAATCATTGCCGTCGTCATCACCAATGCTCCTCTCATCGGTAGAGGGCAATCTCAATCAACATCTTCACCAGCATCATCTCATCTCAAAACTCTCGTTCATCTCTTGTATCCAATTCTTGTCTCCAAGTCCTGGATTGGTACTAGTAGGTTGCTAGTAGTGTTGATTACTCCTTGTAGTTGATACTAGTTGGTTTATTTGGTGGAAGATCATATGTTCAGATCCTTTATGCATATTAATACCCCTCTGATTATGAACATGAATATGCTTTGTGAGTAGTTACGTTTGTTCCTGAGGACATGGGAGAAGTCTTGCTATTAGTAGTCATGTGAATTTGGTATTCGTTCGATATTTTGATGCGATGTATGTTGTCTAGCCTCTAGTGGTGTTATGTGAACGTCGACTACACAACACTTCACCATTATTTGGGCCTAGAGGAAGGCATTGGGAAGTAATAAGTAGATGATGGGTTGCTAGAGTGACAGAAGCTTAAACCCTAGTTTATGCGTTGCTTCGTAAGGGGCTGATTTGGATCCATATGTTTGATGCTATGGTTAGGTTTACCTTAATACTTTTGTTGTAGTTGCGGATGCTTGCAATAGAGGTTAATCATAAGTGGGATGCTTGTTCAAGTAAGAACAACACCCAAGCACCGGTCCACCCACATATCAAATTATCAAAGTACCGAACGGGAATCATATGAACGTGATGAAAACTAGCTTGACAATATTCCCATGTGTCCTCAGTAGCGCTTTTCCTTATATAAGAGTTTGTCCAGGCTTGTCCTTTGCTACAAAAAGGATTGGGCCAACTTGCTGCACTTCATTTACTTTTGTTACTTGTTGCTCGTTACAAATTATCTTATCACAAAACTATCTGTTACCACTTATTTCAGTACTTGCAGAGAATACCTTGCTGAAAACCGCTTATCATTTCCTTCTGCTCCTCGTTGAGTTCGACACTCTTAGTTATCAAAAGGACTACGATAGATCCCCTATACGTGTGGGTCATCAAGGACTAGAGCATTGCCGAACAAGCTGCACTCGCCCGTGAGGTGGCGCTGAAGGATGCCGAAGCCGCCAAGGAGCGCTGCCGGTCAATGGAGGCCGAGCTGAAGACCATGCGCAACGAGCGCATGGCCGAGGCCCGCATTCGCAAGGCGGAGGAGAAGATGAAGGCCCGAGAAGACGTCGTCACCGGTCGCGACGCCGAGTTGGAGCAGCTGGCGAGGGCGCAGGCCGCGAAGCGCAGCCGTCTGGAGAAGCTAGAGCAGAAGGTGGAGGAAGAGAAGGTCCAACTGGAAGCCAAAGCAAAGGTCCTGGCTAAGGATCGCGTGTCCTTCAAGTCCCTTGAGGAGAGATCCCACGAGGCACTGCGGGTACTCTACGAGAAGGGCTTGGAGAAGCCGCTGGTAACAGACAACGAAGGCCCCACCCAGCTGCTCCCTTATCTTGTCGTGGCGCTCGTGGGTGTCATCGACGGGATCAACCCCATGGTGGAAGGGGAAGCCCGCGCGCTTTCTTCTTCAGCCCCGACACGCTTCTTCAGCAATCTACATCTTCGCAACCCCGACACCGATCTCGGCGAGCTGCTCGAGCCCGTGGAGGAGGAGTCCTGCGCAGCTACCGCCGCAGCCGTGAAGGGCCAGGTGGAGGCCTTGCTGAAGAAGTTCCTCGACATCGAACCTGCACCTCCAACTGGTGGGGCTGCCAATCCCGCGACCAAGGCCAATGACATAGCTGATGGTGACGCTGCCGACGGGAAGGCGCTTCCCGACAACGGCGCCCAAGGTTGAAGAAAAGGCTTGCTGGTGAAGAATGGCGTTCCTTCTCATTTTACTTTCCCGCGAACTTCCCTGTGACATGAGACATGCCTCCTGGAGGCGGTAAAACTCAGCTTGATGATTGGGGGACAATATGCTTTGTAATATTTAGTCAAGGTTCTGCGATTTCCTTTCTATTTGCTTGGTGTTCTACTTCGGCAAGGCCCGACCCCGCGCATACCTCGACCGCCGTTGGATCGTCTGGATCACCAGGACGAGAACAAGGGTTGCGGGACTACATGGCCAGTTAGGCTCCTGAGTCACGATGCTCAGGAGTCCCCATTGACGCGCAAACAACTTACGGGAAGGAGATACAAAACTAGGCCTTAGTGTTCTACGTCGGCAGGGCCCGACCCTGCGCATAACTCAACCGTCGTTGGGCCGTCTAGATCACCAGGACGGAACCAAGGAGCGAGGGGCTACGTGGCCAGTTAGGCTCCTGAGTCGCGATGCTCAGGATCCCCCTTGACGTCCAAATGACCTTCATACCTTTTCCTGGCCGAGGCTCCCCTCGGGAGGGGCGCGTGACGACCAGGTCCGAGGTACCTGGCAGGGTGGCGCACGCTCGGGCGTGACCCTCGCGCAGCCCCCTCGCGTGACTCTCCCGAGGGAAGTGTTGCGACGAGACTGGACACCGAGCTGGAGGCTCCCTGAGGTTGGTACGGCCATGGGGCCGCCCTCAGTTGTTTATCACCAGCGCGGAGTGTAGCGCTTCCGCACTTGCACGAGCATAGCCGCTCCTTGACCGTGTCGACTGCCAGCATGGAGCATGGTGCTTCCACTGGTGCGTGGGTGAGGGCTCCCTCTGAGTGGAGCCCCCGGGGCGTGTACATCCCTGACCTGACACGTGGCTTGCATGGCAGGGCTAGACGAGGTGTGTCTGGGCACTTGTGAGCCAGCGCGGGACTCACGAGGCCCTACCTGAAGCCGGGTTGCGCCTGGTTTTGGCTCTTGATGGCTGTGGTGATCCTGCGAGATGGTTAGGCAACCTGCATCAGGCGAATCTCCTGAGGCGGTCACATGAGAGGGCCAAACACCAACGACCTCCGGAGATGATGTGAACGGGGCCGACCCGCCAGACAGAGCTCAGTCGTTGGGTTTATCGATGCTGCAGGGACGGACCCGAGCACAGACGCCGTGCCTAGACTTCTCATGCAAAGAATCCTGAAGAAAGACGACCGATGCACGGTTCCCGTGGTGACGAGGCACCGGGTCGCGCGCCCTGGCCTGTCCGTCCATGATTAGCTCATGCGAGAACAAGGCACCAAGGGCCATGGGAGGTGACGTAGACGGTAGCGGGCCCACGAGCCAGAGCTCAGCCTCTTGGCTTTGGCGACGTTGTAGGGACGGACCCGAGAACAGACGCCGTGCCAGTCCTTAATCATGAGGCGGTCGTGGGTGGGCTTGCATGGACGTACGACGTTCGTGGTATCGAAGTACCGGACAGGTAGGTGATAATCATAGGGAATTCATGGAAGGAGGCAAGCTAGTTCAGATAGATGTAAGAATGATACACGCCACAGGGACGGACCCATGCGGCCTGGGGATGATGCATCCCGAGGGGCGCCCCCGACGGAGTAGACTTAAAGATGCAAAAAGATACACGCCGCAGGGACATGCCCGTGTGGCCTGGGAAAGATGCAGCCCGAGGGGCGCTCCCCGCTGAGTAAACCGGAAAATGTCACCTGGTACCATTGTTGAGGGAGTGTTGAAGTAGCTGAAGGTGCATGGCGAAGGAGTCGCTCCTCACGAGCCACCAGGGCCCTGAGCCTGAGGAGGCTCCGGGGGCTCGGGTGGTTCTTGGAGGACCGTCGCCACCTCCGCCAGGACTGCATGATGCCTAGCCTCCTGAGCCGCCAGGACGCTCCGCAAGTGGCACTGGAAGGCGTCAGCCACGTTCGGCAGGCCAAATGGCATGCGAACATAGCTGTGAGGCGGACCCTCGCACCGACCAGCGCACGAACGCCATAAGCGATCTTGAGATGCATCCCTGTTGAGCCTTGGGATGTCGACGTAGACGCGCAGCCTGCCGTCCTCGCCAGGATGGGGAGCTGCGCCGGGTGGTGGGCGGCAGTCGTCGTGCATGGTCCCTACTTCTTGTTGCTCCTGGGTCGCCTTGATGATGAACTCCTAAGCACCGGGCGCTCCTCGCCCACTGCCCTCCTAAGGGAAACGGGCGGAGAAGCACGCCTCGACATGGTGCCCGAGCGCCTCCCTTGTGATGTTGGCTAGGTCTGAGGCCCTCCAGAAGAGAGCCCCCGAGCCCTGCCCGAGGAGGGAGTCGGGCGTGCCTTCCTATGTGAGGGAGGGAGGCTCCCCAGCTGCGGGAGCGACTCCTGAGGTGGTGCTGCTTTAAACGCTGCTCTCCTGAGGCCCTGGGTGAAGTAACTGCTTCTTCTTCTTGGGGATGGCCTCAGGAGGGTGCAGGGTGCGTTCGTTGTCGGGGTCTTCGACCGCTGCGGCTTGGAAAGCGTGCTCAAGGGAGTACGCCACATCTCTTTCTTCACAGGGGACCGTGATGACGCCGTCGCTTCCTGGCATCTTGAGGACGTTGTAGCCATGGTGGGTCACTGCCATGAACTTGGCCAATGCTGGATACCCGAGGATGGCGTTGTATGGCAGATGAATGTGGACGGCGTCGAAGTCGATGAGCTCGGTGCGGTAGTTGTTACGCTGGCCGAAGGTGACAGGGAGGCGCACCTGCCCTATCGGTGTGGTGGAGCCGTCGGTCACTCCTGAGAAGGGCTTGGTAGGCTGTAGCTGATCGTATGGCACTTGGAGGCTATCGAACGTCTCGACGAACAGGACATTGAGCTGTGCGCCACCGTCGATGTGGGTCTTGGTGACTTGAACGTTGCCGATGATGGGTGAGCAGAGCATCAGGAGAGCGCCGGCAGTTGTCGCGCATTTGAGCTGGTATGACGAGCTGAAGGTGATGGTGCACTTGGACCACCTGAGTGGGCGTGTGGCCTCGAGCCTGGGGAGGGTCGTGTTCACCTCACAGGCAAACTGGTTGACGATACGCTGAGAGGATGGGGCTTGAGCGCCACCCAAGATGCAGGCGATGACACATGGCTCCTGGAAGCCCCCAGCCCCCTCGTCCTGATGATGGTCGTCATTCCTCCTTGGCGGTGGTGGCAGCAGAGGGAGACCGACATTGCCCTGAGGTCGGTCCTCATGAGGCTGGTCCCTCCAAGCATCCTCACAAGGCTGGTCTTGCCAGTGGTCCTCACGATGTCGGTCGCGCCACTCCTGACGTGGGCCGCGGTCGTCCCATCATCCTCCACTTCATCCTCCTTCTCGGCCGTAGCCCCGCTCATTGCACTCGGGGTGTCGACCGAAGCGTCCATATCGAATGGCCCTAAGCTCTTGACAGTCGTTTGTGTTGTGGCTGTGAATGCTGTGGAAGGCGCGGAATGGACGGATGCTCTTGGACGACTCGAGTGGTCCTGACCGCGCTTCATATCCGGCTCGGCCGCGAGCACGGCTACTCGCTTGTGCTTCACGTCCTTGGCCTTGGCTTTCTTCTCTTCTGGTTCGACAGCAGGGAGCTCGAGGAGGGAGAGGCGCCCCTCCTCAGCTCTTGCACACTTGGTTGCCATGTTGAACATCTCTAGGGCCGTGCATAGTTCCTCGTGGATGGAGAGCTCCTCCTTCATCTTGACATCATGGACACCATCAGAGAATGCCAAGATGATGGCCTCGTCCGTCACCTTGGAAATCTTGAGACGAACGCTGTTGGAGCGCTGGATGTACTTCTGTAGGGTCTCTCTCCGTTGCTGCTTGATGCAGTGCAGGTCGTCCGCGGCCTGCGGGCGTTCGCGGGTGCCCTGTTAGTTGGCGACGAAGCGCTCGCGCATCTCGCCCCAGGAGGAGATCGATCCCGTGGGCAGATTTAGGAGCCACGAGTGCGTGTCATCCTTGAGGGCCATGGGAAAACCAGTTCACCATGACCTTCTCATTGCCGTTAGCTGCCTCGATGCTCTGCTTGTAGAGCTGCAAGAACTCTGCGGGGTCGGGGGTGCCATTGTAGCGCGGAGGCAGGTCTGGCTTGAACTTGCTGGGCTAGACGATGCTACGCAGCTCATGAGTGAAGGCACGGTAGCCTGTTGTGGTCTCCGGAGCCCGTCGCGGAGACAGAGCCTGATCTTGGCGTCCACACGCTACCGCTGCAAGCGGCGCGCGGTCTTGACGTGGCGGCGCCTAGAGTACAGGAGCGCCTTCTCGCGGCCTGGGACTTCTTGACAGCTTCCTTCTTCGTGCGCGGCGCCCGGCGTGGCGGGTCGTGCTGGGGGGCTGGGCGCCTTGGTGCCAGGGCGCTGTCTTGGTGCGGAGGTGGTGGAGGCGCTCCATGAGCAACGTTGCCCGTGGCCGCAAGAGGGCGAGGCAGCGAGAGAGATGGTACAGGAGAGCCCCCAGCAGCACTGACGAGCTCGGCGATGCGGTCCAGCCAATCCTCGTAGAGGTCGTCGACCGGGCGGTAGCGCAGGAGCTCACGTGCCATGAGCAGCACGGCCTGATCGTTCGTGGGTGCGCGACGAGCGTTGGACGATGAGCCAGCCGGAGTCAGCGATGGGGTGGCGGTGCGGCCGTCCCACCGCATAGAGGGGTGCAGCGATGATGCTGGCTGCTCGTTTCCCGCCAGGCCAGTGGCGGCGTTGGCGGTGGGTGATGGAGAGCGACGGGGAGGCCCGCCGACAGGAGCCGTTTGAGCGACACGGGCGGCAAGTGCTGCCCATCGCTCAAGGCGGGATCAGCGAGCGTTGGCCATCGACGCGGTGGTGCAATGGAACGCGGATCGATGAAAGAAAGGCTTCGGCGCACCCCTACCTGGCGCGCCAAATGTCGGATTACGGGTTTTGACAAACCCTTGAGGTTCGAACACTTGGGTGCGGACGAAGATCTCTCTTCCCCTAGCTCACACTCTCAACAATCCCAAGGCCTAGCTCACCGAACCCAAAGAACCAGGGACACAAGAGTTTATATTGGTCCGGGACACCGTTGTGGTGTAATACCCTACTCCAGTGTGGTGTGGTGGATTGCCTTGTAGGCTGAGGTTGAACAAGTACAAGGGAAGAACAACCTCCTGAGGAGAGGTGTTCTTGAGCTCGGTGAGCTTGTGTGGTTGGGTATGATCTGAATGATCCGCCCCCCGCTAGGGTGGTGGCTAGTCCTATTTATAGAGGCCTTGGTCCTCTTCCCAAATGTTAGGCGGGAAGGGATCCCACAACGACCAATTTCGAAGGGAGACAAGTAGTACAAGTTATCCTGACAAAAGGTGGTCTTCACCTGCCAAAGACTCTGGTGGTGACGCTGCCATGGGCTCCGCGGTGACCTCCGCCCTGGCGGTCTTGGTCTTGTTGCACCGATATGGAAACCTTTGCCTGATGCCTCGAGACTCCTCACCTGTGCCTGCCTCTTTAGCACCAAAGAGGAAACTCGTACACTGCGCCTGCTGGCGCCTCCCTGGCAGCGGTCGTCATGGCTCACATCATGTGAACCTCGCGAGCTGCCCCTCCGCCTTGATCTCTTCGCTCCTCATGAGCCAGCCTAAGGAGGCTGCCCCTGAGGGGATTCTTGTGTCGTCCGCCTCGCGAGGCTTGGCCCCTCGCGAGGGTCTTGAGTGGTTGTTGGTGATGATGGGTCGTACCAGGCCGTTGGTGGAGCCACGGCATGGACCACAGGTAGGCAAGTCTGGGGACCCCTATTCGCAGAACGCCGACAACATACTGTTGCTTGGTTCTCCTACTGGATTGATAATCTTGGTTTCATAACTGAGGGAAATACTTGCCGTTGTTGTGCTGCATCATCCTCTCCTCTTCGGGGAAATACCAACGCAGATACAAGCAATCACCAACCAACAAGTGGTTGTGGGGGCGGCTATTTATAGCCAGGGGCAATCTGACATGAATTGTCATAAATGCCCTTCTCCGATTCGACCATTGTGAGGATAAGGATCCACTCGACATATAGCACGCGACGCAGTAACGGTAAGAATTTGAACTTTCAAATTCGTCGGGGCACTCAATTTCCTCACCTTTAGGAAGAACGCACTCACAAACTCCTAACTCCTCAGCATGACCAAATTCGTCAGCGACCAGATGAACTCTATCACTCTCGCTAGCAAATGCGTCAGCTGCACTGGAGATTTCCAAAGGTTTCACTAGAAGCGGCTTTTGTGTATAGGTTTGAATAGGTTTGAGCATCACTTTGGAAATGTGAACTATGATTCACCTAGAACCCCTTTAACAGTATGGTTTTTCCTATGACTAAAAGAGGAAGAAAAGAAATTATGAAAACAAGGTCTTCAAGCTTCAAACTCTTCACATCAATATCTTCAAAGGTCATACCAATTTCATCACCAATTTCTTCACTTGAAGAAATACATTTTAGGGGTCATCTTCCATGTGTTAAACCAAATCTTTTGTGACTCTGTCACCTATGTGTACTCACAAACTCATTAGTTCCTCAACCTATTTGTCGTCTATACTCCAAAACCACTAAGGGGGCACTTGATGCACTTACAATCTCCCCATTTTTGGTGATTGATGACAAATTGGTAGGTTTGAACGGGAGTAAAAATAATTGAAGTGTAAGTATAGAGTTTGAAGAAATTGGTTACACCATATTGAGGAACTCCCCGTGAAAATATTACTCCAACTTTCCAAGGATGGAAGTACATATATTTAGAGGATCTCAAACTTCTAAAATATAGAATGAAGATTAGGCATGAGAGAATGTTCTCCAACTGGCTGGATTCTTTGCTGTAATCTCCTTTATTTTCTTCTTTTTTTTCTCCTGTTGTAGGTTTTTTTCCTAGTTTCTCTAAATAGTCTTTTCTTCTTTCTTTTTTTCCTTTTCTCTTCTTTTGTTATTTCGAGGGCTTACCTCAAGCCCTTAAGACTACCCTGTTTCTTTTAAGTTTAATAAAAGTTGCAGTGGGGTGTTTACCCTACTGTTTATAGTCAAAAATAAGATGTGCATATGAGGAATTTGCTTTGGATTGCAAATGCACATGGCAGGTTGATTTGTGGAGATCTCCCCTATATCTTGGAGACCAATCCTGCATGATCATAAGTTATTTGAACAATATGAATGCATGATGAAAATTGGTGTCTAACGAAACTGTGCATGCATGAGCAGATATATATTGAGGAATAAAGCATGCGCGTCAAATGAGGTGTAATAGTGAGACAACCAACAGTTATTAAGTTATAACTCATCAACAGCACATCCAGAAAAGTTTCAAGAGTTGCAACTTAAGAAAAACAGCCCATATAAAGACCCGATTGAAGACTAACTCAAATTTCTCCCCCTTTTGTCATCAAATGACCAAAAGGTGAGGAATATAAGAACTAACGCCCCTGAAGAGAAATCATCAAGCAGAGGACAAGGGAGTGCCAACGTTGTTGGGGTCGTGCAGTTCAGAGGGACCAATAGCAGTATCTTCAACGTTTTTATTTTCATTAGTGGAGTGCAATGAAGATTCAGAGCTTGGCATCAGAGGAGGAGATGGAGTTTTCTTGAATTTCTTCCTTGGCGGTTCAGCCCAGTCAAAATTCATCTGAAAGTTGTCAGTAGCAAGTTCCTCATTTGTCTTGAGATGTGAAAGTGTGGCCCAACTGCGATCAAATATCTCATGGAGATAGTATCTGTTCTTGTGGACTGTGTTATGCGTCACTGTCATATTTACTTGAACAACTGCACATTGAAGCTTAACCCATCGATGATGCTTGTCAAGTTTCTGATGAAGACTTATAAGCAGCTCACGGACAGTCATGACACGTGGAGCTTCTGGTGAAGAAGATGGCCTTGAAGCTTTTGCTGTAGTGTCTTGGCTGGCAGATTCATCAGCTATGGAGCTTGAGATGGGTTGACAAAATTTTCCATCAAGGGGACGATCTCCTTCATCAATTACACTCTTTCCTTTGCCAGGAACCGTGTGCTTTGAAGAATTTCAATGTCAGACATAAAGCTTAGGTTGTTCTAACGATCAGCCTTGTAGTGAATTGAAGACCAGGATCTGATGAATCACATAATCCTTGGTGCATACGGCTTCAACTCAAACGGAGACTGAGCAACCGTTAGCAAAGTCCTCAAAAAGAAATCATGAATGTTGATGGGAGTGCCATGTATGATGTGGAATAACAAATTCTTCATGACTCCCACAACTTCTTCAGTGTCTGAATTGTGGCCTTTGATCGGACTAAGCGTCTTTGTAGAATATGATAGACAGTCTTCGGCACATAGAGAAAATCCTTCACTAAGAAGGTTGTCCTTGGAGCATTGTCATCAACCGTAGGCTTCATCATCACTTGCATCATATGGTTAGCTAGCTCAGGTTCTTCATATATCTTTCTTTCTTCTTCTTGGGGTGGATGAACTTGAAGAGCATGAAGTAATTCATCAATAGGTGCTTTGTAATGAGTGTCTTCACTCATCCAGTCCAGAGCCCAGGTAGCAGTATCGTCAGCATTGCCCGAGAAGTGCACAGTGGCATAAAATTGAAGAATAAGCTCTTCATTCCAGTCGCGGATATTTGTGCAGAAGTTTAGCAATCTAGCATCATGTATCACAACCAATACTGGCCAGAAGCAAGAAATTGGCTCCATATCTACGTGAGGAATATGGCAATGCGGAAACACTTTCTTCTTGTCAAATATCAGTGAAGCATAGAAGTTCATCTATGTCCTTGTCTAGAACCTTAGACATCTTAGCTTGTCCGAGTCATATGGTGACTCACCAATGAAGAAATTCTTTTCTTCGAATAGTTTGGCGCTGTCAAATTTTGGTCACTTGAGGATTTTGCCAATCGAGGGCATAACTGAGACATGTTGAAGATTGTGCTTCTTCTTTCTCACATCAAAGATTGACCTAGGAGATCCAGTTGAGTCATTGGGATCCATGATGGCCAGAGACTTTGCAACTTCCTCAGCTGTAGCAGTAGGAACTGTATTAGTGTCTGCTGAGGGAATTGATTCGGAGCGAGGAGGAGAGGCATTGAGAACATCAATATTAGGGTCATCATTAGTAATTTCACCAGTTGCTGTAGCTAGAACTTCTTCAGGGATGCTTTGGAGCAAGGGTTGTTGTTCTTCAGAGCCACTTGGAATTTCTTCAGTGCGCTGAGGCGACTGAGGCTCTATTGTGAGGGGAGTGGTGAGGGGTGAATTTGGGTGAGCTGCTTCCCAATACTCGTCATGGAGTGGAGGAGTTGTTTCACCATCGATATCCACTTCCTCCTCCTTTTCTTCAATCAGCAGAGTACGCCGAGGGGTTTGAACTGTCTCTTGAGGCGCAGATACATCAGTGTCAGCTTCAATTTCTTCATGCATTTGCTCTGTGGTAGCAGTAGAATGGGTATCATCTTCTTCTTCATCAGCCTGTGGGATTTCATAATCCACCCCATATGGAACCATTTGAAGATTTTCAAGGTTACGAGTAGGGGGCGCTGATGAGATTGGTATTGCGTCAATGGGAATGAAAAGTGAAGACCTTGTCGCCATCTTCGATTTCTTCAGTGATTCAGGCATCAGTGGAGCTGATGCCTTTCTCTTCTTGGCTTCTTTCTCAGCAGCCTTTGTCTTATTCACTACTGATGTAAAAGGAAGAGTGATAAGCTTCAAAGATGAGGCCGTTGGTGGAGGTGATGTTGAGAAACTGGTTGGAGCAGTTTCGTTAGGCGTGACTGATGTAGTCACCCTGGCAATTTCTTCATGCACAACCCTTACAGTTGCCCTAGGAATTTCTTCAGAAGCAACATCATCCATTGCTCTTTCAGTTTCTTTAGGTACAACTTCTTTAGTTGCCCTGACATTTTCTTCAATAGATAAAGGCGCAGTCTCACTAGCCAATGTGGGTGGAGGTGGAGCTGATGAACTTTATGGTGGAGCAGAACCAAATTTGGTGGCTTCTCTCTTGTTGTGGTCTTCAACTACCTTAGCTAAGGCAGTGATGAATCATTCTTTGACGCCACAACAATGATTGGCCCGCCTTTCATATTCCTCAGACAGCTGAAAAATTTTAGACTGAAGAGTCACAAGCTGGTGAGGAGATATTGAATGTTGGGAATCGTTGCATGGAAAACAAAAAAAATCTACGCACACGCAATGATCTATCCATGGAGATGCATAGCAACGAGGGGGAGAGTGTGTCTACGTACCCTCGTAGACCGTAAGTGGAAGCGTTTATCAACGCGGTTGATGTAGTTGTACACCTTCATGATCCATCCTGATCAAGTACCGAACGTACGGCACCTCCGTGTACAACACACGTTCAACTGATGACGTCCTTGCCTTCTTGATCCAGCAAGAGGGGCGAAGTAGTAGATGAGTTCCGGTAGCATGACGGTGTGGTGACGGTTGGTGATGAAGAGAATTCTCCGCAGGGCTTCCCCAAGCACTACAGAAACTAGATGGAGGATAAACTAGAGGGGACGGGGTTTCCGGCACACGGCTTGGTGAATCTTGATGTGTTCCAGCTGCTAGCCCTGCCCCTCTATTTATATGTTCTTCCCTGGGTCGTAACTTGGAGAAAGAGCCTCCTCAAAGTCAGTTTTGCTTACAAGGAAGAGTCCTTCTCGGACTTCTAGGACCAGACACCATAGTCCTTGGTGTCTGGCCCAGATGCCATGTCCTCGGCATCTGGCCCAGGGCCAGACGCCAAGGTCTCCGGCGTTTGGCCCCCTGGCCTCCGCAAAACTCCTTTTGCACCGACTTAAAGCCCCGTGGGCCTTACCCCTTGGCCTAACCATATCATCCTATATATCAATCTTTACCTCTGTACCATTCCGGAGCTCCTTGTCATGTCCGTGATCTCATCCGGGACTCCGAACAACATTCAGTCACCAACATACATAACCCATAGAATATTATATCGTCAACGAATGTTAAGTGTGCGGACCCTACGGGTTCGAGAACTATGTAGACATGACCGAGACACCTCTCTGATCAATAACCAATAGCGGAACCTGGATGCCTGTATTGGCTCCTACATATTCTACGAAGATCTTTATCGGTTGAACCTTTATGACAACATATGTAATTCCCTTTGTCTATTGGTATGTTACTTGCCCGAGAGTCGATTGTCGGTATCTTCATACCTAGTTCAATCTCGTTACCGACAAGTGTCTTTACTCGTTCCGTAATACATCACCTCGTGACTAACTCCTTAGTCATTTGCTTGCAAGCTTATGATGTGTATTATCGAGAGGGCCTAGAGATACCTCTCCGATACTCGGAGTGACAAATCCTAATCTCGATCTATGACAACTCAACAAACACCTTAGGAGATACCTATAGAGCATATTTCAAATCACACAATTACATTGTGACATTTGATAGCACACAAGTCATTCCTCTGGTATCCGGGAGTTGCATAATCTCCTAGTCAAAGGAATATGTATTTGACATGAAGAAAGCAATAGCAAAAAACTGAAGGATCATAATGCTAAGCTAACGGATGGGTCTTGTCCATCACATCATTCTCCTAATGATGTGATCTTGTTATCAAATGACAACTCATGTCCATGGTTAGGAAACCTTAAACATCTTTGACCAACGAGCTAGTCGAGTAGAGGCTCACTAGGGACACGATGTTTGTTTATGTATTCACACCGGTATTTAGGTTTCTGATCAATACAATTCTTGCATTAATAATAAACCTTTATCATGAATGAGGAAATATAAAATAACAACTTTATTATTGCCTCTAGGGCATATTTCCTTCAGTCTCCCACTTGCACTAGAGTCAGTAATCTGGATTACATTGTAATGAATCTAACACCCATGGAGTCTTGGTGCTGATCATGTTTTGCTCGCGGAATAAGCTACATTCAGATTCATATGTATTTTGCAAATCCCTATGTCTCCCTCCTTGACTTCTTCACGGATGGAGTTGAAGGGTCTCTTGATGTGTCTAGCTCTCTTGTGAAATGTGGATTCCTTTGCGAAGGCAATCGCTCCAGTATTGTCACAATTTTTTTGTTGGACCCAGTGCACTAGGTATTACACCTAGATCAGATATGAACTCCTTTATCCAGACTCCTTCATTTGCTGCTTCCGAAGCAGCTATGTACTCCGCTTCACACGCAGATCCCGCCATGACACTCTGCTTGGAACTGCACCAACTGACAGGTCCACCATCCAATATAAATAAGTATCCATTTTGTGACTTAGAGTCATCCGGATCAGTGTCAAAGCTAGCATCGACGTAACCATTTACGGCGAGCTCTTTATCACCTCCATAAATGAGAAACATATCATTGGTCCTTTTTAGGTACTTTAGGATGTTCTTGACCGCTTTCCAGTGATCCACTCCTGGATTACTTTGGTACCTCCCTGCCAGACTTATGGCAAGGCACACATCAGGTCTTGTACAAAACATAGCATACATGATAGAACCTATGGCTGAGGCATAGGGAATAACTTTCATTTTCTCTCTATCTTCTGTAGTGGTCGGGCTTTGAGTCTGACTCAACTTCACACCTTGCAACACAGGAAAGAACCCTTCCTTTGACTGACCCATTTTGAACTTCTTCAAAACTTTGTCAAGGTATGTGCTTTGTGAAAGTCCTATTAAGCGTCTTGATCTATCTCTATAGATCTTGATGCCCAATATATAAGCAGCTTCACCGAGGTTTTTCATTGAAAAACTCTTATTCAAGTATCCTTTTATGCTATCTATAAATTCTAAATCATTCCTAATCAACAATATGTCATCTACATATTATATTAGAAATGCTACAGAGATCCCCCTCGCTTTCTTGTAAATACAGGCTTCACCGAAAGTCTGTACAAAACCATATGCTTTGATCACCTCATCAAATCGTATATTCCAACTCCAAGATGCTTGCACCAGTCCAGAGATGGATCGCTGGAGCTTGCGCACTTTGTTAGCACCTTTAGGATCGACAAAATCTTCTGGTTGCATCATATACAACTCTTCTTTAATAAATCCATTAAGGAATGCAGTTTTGACATACATTTGCCAGATTTCATAATCATAAAATGCGGCAATTGCTAACATGATTCGGACGGACTTAAGCATCGCTACAGGTGAGTGCTACTTCTTGAGCCTGTGTTGGTTTTTCCCTTGAAGAGGAAAGGGTGATGCAGCAAAGTAGAGATAAGTATTTCCCTCGGTTAGAGAACCTAGGTATCAATCCCGTAGGAGACAACACACAAATCACCAATACCTGCACAAACAATCAAACAACTTGCACCCAACGTGTCGGCGTTCTGGGAACAGGGGTCCCCAGACTTGCCTGCCTGCGGCCCGCGGCGTGGCTCGAATGGAGGCCCAGTACGGCCCGTCTTCATCAACACGATACTCAAGACCCTCGCGAGGGACCAAGCCTCGTAGGGAGGACGACACAACACTTCCTCAGGCGCGGCCTCTTCAGGCTGGTTCATGAGGAGGCGGAGAGATCTAGGCAGGGTACCTCGCGAGGTGCCCATGACGCAAGCCGTGACGACCAAGGGTGCCAGGCGGGCGCCAGACCGCACAGTGTCCTCCCCTTTCCTCTCTGGTGCAAAGGGGGCAAGCGCAGGCGAGAGGATCAAGCAAATGCATCCATTTCGGTGCAACAAGACCAAGACCAGTCCAACAGTGGGAATGAGCTCATCGTGGAGCCCAGAACGGCGTCACCACAGGGCCTTTGGCAGGCGAGGACCAACTTTGGTTAGGATAAGTGTACTGTATGTTCCCCTTGGAATTGGCCAATTGTTGGCGCCCTTCCCGCTCAATATTTGGCAAGAGGCCCAAGGCCTTTGCCTATAAATAGGACTAGCCACCCCCAAGGTAGAGGCATCTGGAAAGCATCAGGTATCCAGAATCCGAGCAAAGAGAGAGAGAAAGAGAGAGAGAGAGAGAGAGAGAGAGAGAGAGAGAGAGAGAGAGAAAGAGAGAGAGAAGGGCGGCTGAACTCCCCTAGCAGTTCATCGTCCCAGCTAGAACACGCCCTCGCGAGGTTGTTCACCCTTGTACTGTTCATCTTCATCAGCCCAAGAGGCAATCCACCTCACCACACTGGAGTAGGGTATTACACCACACCGGTGGCCCGAACCAGTATAAACTTTGTGTCTTTTGTTTGTTCTTTTGGTAGTTTAGATCCTTGTGAGATGGAGAGGTAGAGGGCAGAATCTCCGCGCGCACCCCAGAGTTCGAACCTTAAGGGTCTGCCGGAACCCACGATCCTACATTTGGCGCGCCAGGTAGGGGTGCGCCGGAATCTGTCTTCCACCGCTCCGTTCTCCTCCGACCGTGGCATCCATGTCTGACCCTCGTCGGGCCCGCGCCGACCGCCGGGCCGCCATCGCTTCCCGCGTCGCCCAGACAGCTCCCGTGTAGCATCGGAAGTATGTCTAGAGGGGGGGGGGTGATTAGACTACTTGACCAAATAAAAGCTATGCCTTTTCCCAATTTTAGTTCTTGGCAGATTTTAGCAACGTTAGGACAAGTCAAGCAATCATCACACAATTCAAGCAAGCATGCAAAGAGTATATAGGCAGCGGAAAGTGAAGCATGCAACTTGCAAGAATGTAAAGGGAAGGGTTTGGAGAATTCAAACGCTATTGGAGACACGGATGTTTTTCCCGTGGTTCGGATAGGTGGTGCTATCCTACATCCACGTTAGTGGAGACTTCAACCCACGAAGGGTAACGGTTGCGCGAGTCCACGGAGGGCTCCACCCACGAAGGGTCCACGAAGTAGCAACCTTGTCTATCCCACCATGGCCATCGCCCACGAAGGACTTGCCTCACTAGCGGTAGATCTTCACGAAGTAGGCGATCTCCTTGCCCTTACAAACTCCTTGGTTCAACTCCACAATCTTGTCGGAGGCTCCCAAGTGACACCTAGCCAATCTAGGAGACACCACTCTCCAAGAAGTAACAAATGGTGTGTTGATGACGAACTCCTTACTCTTGTGCTTCAAATGATAGTCTCCCCAACACTCAACTCTCTCTCACAGGATTTGGATTTGGTGGAAAGAAGATTTGAGTGGAAAGCAACTTGGGGAAGGCTAGAGATCAAGATTCATATGGTAGGAATGGATTATCTTGGTCTCAACACATGAGTAGGTGGTTCTCTCTTAGAACATATGAGTTGGAAGTGTAGATGTGTTCTGATGGCTCTCTCCACGAATGAAGAGGAGGTGGAGGGGTATATATATAGCCTCCACTTAAAATCCAACCTTTACACACAATTTACCAATCTCGGTGGGACCGAATCAACAAACTCGGTCGGACCGAAAAGGTAAACCTAGTGACCGTTAGAGTTTTTCGGTGGGACTGACATGCATCTCGGTAGGACCGATATGGTTAGGGTTTGGGCATAACGTAATCTCGGTGAGACCGATTACCCAAACTTGGTGAGACCGATTTGGTAATTAGCTAACCAGAGAGTTGGTCACGCAAACTCGGTGGGACCGATTTGCTCTTTCGGTGAGACCAAAAAGTTACAAAAGGGAAACAGAGAGTTTGCATTGCAATCTCGGTGGGACCGATCCGCTCTTTCGGTGAGACCGAAAAGTTACGAAAAGGAAACAGAGAGATTGCAATCCCATCCCGGTGAGACCGAGATCCCTATCGGTGAAACCGATTTGCTAGGGTTTTGGCAGTGGCTTATGACATATGGAAAACTCGGTGGTGCCGGATAGAAAGAATCGGTAGGACCGAGTTTGGCTTAGGGTTTAGGTCATATGTGGAAGTGGGAAAGTAGCTGAGGGTTTTGGAGCATATCATCAAGCACATAAGGCAAAGAGCTCATTAAGAAACACCTCATCCCTTCTTGATAGTATTGGCTTTTCCTATGGACTCAATGTGATCTTGGATCACTAAAATGTAAAATGAAGAGTCTTGAGCTTTTGAGCTTGAGCCAATCCTTTGTCCTTAGTATTTTGAGGGTTCCACTTTCACCATTCATGCCATGCCAATCATTGAGCTTTGCTGAAATAGTTATCTTGGAATATCATTAGCTCAATGAGCTATATGTTGTTATGAATTACCAAAACCACCTAGGGATAGTTGCACTTTCAATATCCCCTTTTTTGGTAATTGATGACAACATATAGATCAAAGCTTCGACAAATGATAATAAGAATGAATTACATCGTCGCTTTGAGAAGTATGTGATAAGTAAGAGCTCCCCCTAAATTTGTGCATATTTAAAATTTGCTTTGGACTACAAATGCACAAGAGGTTAGAGTTATGGGTTACTCTTCCATGCCACATACATCTTGGTGGAGCGCTCAAAATGATTAATAATGAAATACATGCACTCATCACCAAGGCAAAGTGAATGATCACATAAGATAGATAAGATAAATCAAGCATGCATAAGTGTAGCTTATGATCAAACACATGATCATCAATGTCTCACAAGCATATCAAAGTATCTCAACCAAAAGCAAACAATGTTGTAAAGACCACCAAATAAAAGCAAGAGAGAATAAAAGCAACACTCTCTCTCTCGAAGCCTATGATCTATACATTTTTCTCCCCCTTTGGCAACAACTTACCAAAAAGTTCCTAGAAAATGCATAGTGCTAGATCGACACTCAGGCTTGATCTTCAGGTAGTGGTGGAGTCTGGATCACTCCAAGGAGGAAGGCTTCCGTAGATGCTGTTGGCCTTGGAGCTGAAGTGGATGCTGGAGCAGGTTGGGTTGGTGCTGCGGCTGGTGCTGAGGCGGTTGCTCTTGTGTCAGGAACTGGCACTGCAGACGACCTTGGACCTCGTGGCACTCTGGCAAATGCATCTGTGGTTGTCTTCCCTCTCCTGTCCTGCATGTCATCTTGGAGTTGCTCCACTGCAGTCTGAATCTCTGTCACCTTGATATCCAAGTCATAGAACTTCTGTTCTACGATTCTCTCTAAGCTTGCCTGGTTCTGAGTTAGGTTGGCCAGACCTTTCTCAATCCGCAGGGTGGATGCAATCAGGTAACTAAGCTGCTTGTCGGTGTCAAAACCGGCGGATCTCGGGTAGGGGGTCCCGATCTGTGCGTCAAGGTCGGATGGTAACAGGAGACAAGGGACACTTTATTTTACCCAGGTTCGGGCCCTCTCGATGGAGGTAAAACCCTACTCCTGCTAGATTAATATTGATGATATGGGTAGTACAAGAGTAGATCTACCACGAGATCAAGGAGGCTAAACCCTAGAAGCTAGCCTATGGGTATGATGATGGTTATGATGTGTTCGTCCTACGGACTACAACCCTCTGGTTTATATAGGCACCAGATAGGGTTAGGGTTACACAGAGTCGGTTACATTGGTAGGAGATCTTGAATATCCGCACGCCTAGCTTGCCTTCCACGCCAAGGAAAGAACCTTCCGGACACGGGACGAAGTCTTCAATCTTGTATCTTCATAGTCCTGGAGTCCGGCTGAAGATATAGTTCGGCTATCCGAACACCCCCTAATCCAGGACTCCCTTAGTAGCCCCCTAACCAGGCTTCAATGACGTCGAGTCGAGCGCGCAAATTTGTCTTCGGCATTGCAAGGCGGGTTCCCCCTCCGAATCTTGTGTACCTGTATGAATAATGTCCGTGGCGCTCCTCGGTCTCGGTGCCCAATAATTGCCGTCTTCCATGTGTTGAACGAATGCGAAAAGCCCGGGGGTGTTTTTATATTCACACCCTTGGTCATATAAACGAGCCGCCTATTTAACGGGATGGGGATCTAGATCCAAACCGCATCTTCTTCTCCCCGCGAGTTATCATCAGAGCGTCTCCAGCAAAGGTCCATTCCAACATGGCCAGACGTCGTAGCTCCTCCCCTTGCCCCTCCAGCCCCAAATCCGGAGACTGGGAGAGTTTCACCATCCCACACAGCGAGCTAGTGTCACTGCAGGCCAAGGGATTCCTTCCCCAAGCATATATGGTCCCGGTCCGAGCCGGACTCGCCACCTACAACGGCGGCAAGCAAGCGGAGAGCACCCCCAATCCTTCTAAAGGAGAGCGGGTGTGCCTCGTCCCTTATTTATTAAGGGGTTTGGGATTTCCAATTCATCCATTCCTCCGCGGGCTTCTGGAGTTCTACGGCCTCCAGCTGCACAACCTCACGCCTGGCTCCGTGCTACATATTGCAGGCTTCGTGGCCCTTTGCGAGCTATTTTTAGGCGTCGGGGCTCATTTTGCGTTGTGCAAGAGGTTGTTCTGCTTGGTGCCCCGTTCTTAGAAGGGGTCTATATACCAAGTGGGCGGAGCCGAAATATGGCGCATTGCCGGGACCGGATACCTATCCGGAACCCCAAAGAAGGCGTCCGAGGACTGGCCTTCAAAATGGTTCTACATAGACGACGTACCGCTGCCGGACCCTGTCTGGGTCAGCCTCCCTGAGTTCAGCATGGCTCCCTTAAGGAAACGCTTAAGTTGGCCTCCGCGGAGCTCTCAGAGAGAAAGCAACAGAGACGTTCTTTACCTGATGGGCTGGATAAGACTATTGGCTCATTCCGGACTAACCATGATTGGAGTCATGGCTGCATGTATTATGCGGGGGGTGCAGCCGCTTCAATATAGGAGCCACCCCATGTGGGATTTCAACGGGGAGGATGACGCCACCCGTTACGGCCGCAAAGGGCCAGACACAGCTGCTGCTCTAGTAAAGATTCTAACATCTTTGTACAAGGGAGAAAAGGAGGACTTCCTCTGCGTCAACCTGCGGGCCGGATTCACTATGTATGAACCTCCAAGTTGGGTAAGTGAACAATTGCACTTGCCTGCTTATTTAATGCTCCCATGACTAGATACGTAATCTGGTGATTTCAATGCAGGAGCTTCGACAGGAGGTAAAGGATATCAACAGCTGCCCTCCACAGCCTGAGGACCCAGAACGGTCCCTCGATCCGGACTCCGAAGAGGATCCAGACATATCGGTGGAGCTCCTCAACGGGGTGTTCCACCAGTTAAGCAAAGATAATACCTTGGTGGCCATTATGGCTGATTATCCCGGGTTAATCCCGGCCTCCCAGGTGACAGAAACCGGAGTGTTTATTCCCGCAAGAGAGATTCCGTCCTTACATATTCTGGCGTTTCTGACGACAACCGTATTTTACAGGGGAGATTTCCGAGGAGGGAGGCCGAACCTGCGGCGGCTAGCCAACGAGGAGCTGCCGGGCCCCGTGGGGTAAAAAGGGATGAAGTCCGGACTGAGAGTTCGGCACAAAGGTATAACACGCCCTCTGTCTTCCTGGCGTTATTCTGTCAGGGCATGTTAACATCCGTACTGTTTCCAGGACGAAGAGGCCTCGCCGGACTATATCCGGAGGGGCCGCCAACCGCGCCTCTACCAGCCAGGCTCCAACGTCTGGTCCGGAGGCGGGGACGAACACCAGGCTTGCGCCGAACGCTCCTTCAACAGAGGATGCGGACCGGCTATCTTCCACAACTTCAGAAGTGGAGAGCGCCATGAACCATAGGCGTCGCCGGATAGTTCTACGCGACGCTTGTTTCTCCCGAGAGGCCTTAAATGCCTTCAATTCGGGAGATGCGTACCTTTGTGCTGCTCAAGATGGTTTAGCCAGAGCCACGGAGCAGTATGTGAAAGACATACGGGTAAGAAAATTTAAATATATATATGACAGTAGCCCCCGAGTCTTGAAACAGTTAAACTAACTGATTTAAGGATCATATAATATGTAGGTTCTTACTGAGAAGAACACCGTGCTGTCCCAGGAGCTGGAAAAGTGCAAGGCCCAACTAGAGGCCGCACTAGCCGCAACAGGGGAGCCCAAAGGGACCCCTTCAGGTACGATATACGTTGAGAGATTGGTATTGTGCGGCTTATGTGCGAATCGGACAATTAATGTTGCAGATGGTGCCGGACTAGATCCGGAGAGGCAACAACTCTTACGCCAGTTAAAGGCTGGCAAGAGTACGTTGACAAGGGTGAGGCGAGAGAAGAATGATCTTCAGGATGCCAACACCAAGCTGGATGTTGAATTGAAAGACGTTCGTGGCCAGCTATCTGACTCCACGAAGGAGAATCAGCGTCTTCGACGCGGCATATTTATTAAGTGCTTGAGCGAACCCTTTAAAAAAAGGAGTTCGGCGAGGAAGACGAATAACAGAATTATGTCTGTAGGTACGCTCACAGGTCGTCCTGCAGAGGAGATGGCCGGTTCTACGGGTGACCTTCTCCCCGAACTCCTGCAACTACACGAACGAATTCGGCAGGCAATGCAAGGGGTTGCCCGGGCCTTATGGCCTGCCCACTCCACGCCCGAGGGCCTTGGAGAGCTTGCGGAGAAGCTGACGGGAGCTCGGCGGCGCATCCGGTTGTGGAAGATATCAGCCTGCCGACAAGGCGCGAGGGAGGCCTGGGCCATGGTGAAGACCCGCTTTACAAAGTCTGACCCCAATCACATGGCCGAGGTCGGACCAGTGGGGCCTGACGGGAAGGAGATCCCTGTGAGCTTGGTGTATGGCCAGGTAGAGCTGGCCGCAAAGTATTCCCAGCAGGACTGTAAATTAGACAGCCTGTTAGATGGTATAGAGGAGGAATACGATCAGTCAAGATGACTATGTAATTTATAATTCACATGTGTAATGCCTTCTAGCCGGATTGTAGATCGTTTGTCGTTGCCGACCTTTTCGCTTCGACCTCGGGACCTGACGGTCCGGAGTGTGTCCGAATACCAGAACGGCTATATAAAAGCCGGGGTATGCATGGAGACCAGGCGTAGGGGTCATTAGTGCTTTATCAGACAAGTGCCCAACTAGTTAAGTTATATTATATGGTTAGTAAGAAACATCTTCCAGAGAGAATAGTTCCGTTAAGGGTTCCTTTTGTTGGGGTGGCGTGCCCTAAAGTGCACGTCTGGAATGCAAATGCAGAAGATCATCTGGGGGCATGTATAAAATAAAAAGGTTCATCTTTAGTTCACCGACCGAATATTCCCTTAAGAATGCTAGCTTTCGGCTTCGCCCAGTCTGAGGTACACATCCGGCTTATCCGGCAGTAACAATCGCAGAGGTGCTCCCTTTACCGCCTAGCCGAACAATCGGGAACGTAGGGGTAAGCACTGGAGCCAGGCAACCCAGCTTGGCCAAAACTTAAGTCATATCGATGCATATAATGGCGAAGAAAAGGTGCATGCGGAAGTCTGACGCATGCGTTGGGTGTGAAACCCATATAGACAAGCTTTTGTTAAAGAAGCCCCCAGGTTTAAGAAGCGCGGACAACGCGTCACATAATGAGCCTTTTAAGGGCTAGAAAAGAAAAGAGTAGTAGACAAAGTAAAAAAAGGTATAAATGTAAATAATGGACAGAGGAAGGAGAAAAACACAGAGTCCGGCGCTAGGCATAGAATCTTCAGAGACGTGTGGTGTTCCATGGGTTCGGCTCGAGTCGGTTGTCCGACGCATCTCGCAGGCGGTACGCTCCACCAGTTAGGACTTGGTCGATTATGAATGGACCTTCCCATTTGGGCTTGAGTTTGTTCTTTTGCTTATCCGGCAGGCGCAGAACTAGTTCACCAACGTTGTAATTTTTGGCCCGTACTTCTCTGCTTTGATATCTTCGAGCTTGCTGTTGATAGAATGCGGAACAGGCCTTAGCCACATCACACTCTTCCTCTAAGGCGTCCAGGTTGTCCTGCCGATCAAGCTCGGCTTCTCTTTCTTCGTACATGCGCACTCGAGGTGAGTCATGAATTATGTCGCATGGCAGAATCGCCTCAGCGCCGTACACCATAAAGAATGGCGTGAATCCGGTGGTACGATTTGGCGTGGTTCGTAGCCCCCAGAGTACGGAGTCGAGCTCCTCTACCCAGTGCATATCAGATTCCTTGAGGGACCGCACTAGTCTAGGTTTGATGCCGCTCATGATGAGACCATTTGCACGTTCGACCTGACCGTTAGTTTGTGGGTGATAGACAGAAGCCAGTCGAGCTTAATGCCCATGTTTTTGCACCACAGCTTTACTTCATCAGAAGTGAAGTTTGTGCCGTTATCGGTGATAATGCTGTGGGGGACACCATAACGGTGTACGACCCCAGATACGAAGTCTATCACTGGTCCGGATTCAGCCGTCTTGAGAGGCTTGGCCTCTATCCATTTGGTGAATTTATCCACCATGACCAATAAGTATTTTTTCTTGTGGGTTCCGCCTTTAAGGGGTCCCACCATATCGAGCCCCCAGACCGCGAAAGGCCAAGTGATGGGGATAGTTCGGAGGGCGTTGGGTGGCATATGGCTTTGGTTGGCAAAGCGCTGGCAACCGACGCACCGTTTGACTAGGTCCTGAGCGTCTACTCTAGCCGTCGGCCAATAGAAGCCATTACGGAAAGCCTTGCTTACAAGGGACCGAGCCGCGGCGTGATGGCCGCCGAGTCCGGCATGAATTTCAGCCAACAGACTCCGCCCTTCCTCTTCGGAGATACACCTTTGAAGGACTCCTGTAGTGCTTTTCTTATATAGCTCTCCCTCGTGGACTTTATAGGCTTTAGATCGCCGCACTATGCAGCGTGCCTCGTTTTGGTCCTCGGGGAGTTCCTGCCTAGTAAGGTAAGCTAGGAATGGTTCCGTCCACAGGGTGATGACCGCCATTATTGCGTGGGCTGAGGGTGCAATTTCGGTGGCGGGGCCGCCGATTATGTCTGATTGTTCGACATTGGGTTGTGCGGTTATGCCCGGGCTATTATCCGAGGGTTCCCCCTCCCATGTTATTGATGGTTTGAATAATCTTTCTAAGAAGATGTTGGGGGGGGGACTACATCTCGTTTTGCTCCAATGCGTGCCAGGACGTCCGCTGCCTGATTATTTTCTCGGGCTATGTGATGGAACTCCAGTCCCTCGAACCGAGCTGACATTTTTAGTACGACATTGCGATAAGCTGCCATTTTTGGGTCTTTGGCGTCGAAGTCGCCATTTATTTGGGATATCGCGAGGTTTGAGTCCCTCCATACTTCCAGGCATTGAATGCCCATGGATACCGCCATCCGGAGGCCATGTAGAAGGGCCTCGTATTCGGCTGCATTGTTGGAGTCCGTGTACATAATTTGGAGTACATATTGGACTGTATCTCCTGTAGGGGACGTCAAAACGACGCCAGCCCCCAGTCCGGCCAGCATTTTGGAGCCGTGGAAATGCATGATCCAGTTGGAGTACGTGCCGTACTCTTTAGGGAGTTCGGCCTCTGTCCATTCGGCGACGAAGTCGGCTAGGACTTGCGATTTAATTGCTCGCCGTGGCTTGTAGGTTATATCGAACGGGAGGAGCTCTACGGCCCATTTTGCTATCCGGCCTGTTGCATCGCGGTTGTTGATAATATTGTTGAGTGGTACTTCCGAGGCTACTGTAATGGAACACTCTTGAAAGTAGTGTCGTAGCTTCCGGGATGCCATGAATACCGCGTATGCGATTTTTTGATAATGCGGGTACCGTGATTTGCATGGTGTGAGGACAGTGGACACGTAGTAAACCGGCCTTTGAAGGGGTAATTTATGTCCGTCTGTTATCCGTTCGACGACGAGTACTGCGCTAACAACTTGATGGGTTGCGGCAATGTACAATAGCATGGGTTCGCCGGAATTCGGCGCGGCCAGGACGGGGTTTGCTGCCAAGATGGCTTTTATTTCCTCGAGTCCGGCCGTGGCAGCGTCCGTCCACTCGAATTGTTTGGTGCGCCTAAGGAGGCAGTAAAGGGGTAGTGCCTTTTCTCCCAAGCGGGAGATGAAGCGGCTTAAGGCCGCCACGCATCCGGTGAGCTTCTGAATTTGCTTGAGATCTTTTGGGACATCCAATTGTGACAGAGCTCGGATTTTAGCTGGATTTGCTTCAATTCCTCTACCGGATACAATGAAGCCCAGGAGATTTCCGGCTGGGATGCCGAAAACACATTTTTCCGGATTGAGCTTGATGTCGTATTTTCGCAGGTTGTCGAATGTAAGTCTCAAGTTGTCTACTAGAGATTTGATGTGTCTTGATTTAACGACCACATCATCTACGTACGCCTCTACTGTTTTGCCGATCTGGTTTGCCAAACATGTTTGAATCATGCGCTGATATGTCGCGCCGGCGTTTTTTAGCCCAAAGGGCATTGTGTTGAAGCAGAATGGGCCGTATGGCGTGATGAATGCTGTTGCAGCTTGGTCGGATTCTGCCATCTTTATTTGATGGTAACCGGAGTATGCGTCGAGGAAACACAGGAATCGTGTCCTGCGGTGGCGTCGATGATTTGATCAATTCGAGGGAGGGGAAAGGGATCCTTTGGGCAGGCCTTATTGAGGTCTTTGAAGTCGACACGCAGGCGCCAGGATTTGTCCTTCTTTGGTACCATTACCAGGTTTGCTAGCCAGTCCGGGTGTTTGATATCTCTAATGAATCCGGCCTCCAATAATTTGGCTAGCTCCTCTACCATGGCCTATCTCTTTGGTTCGGAAAAACGCCGAAGGGTTTGTTTGACAGGTTTGAATCCTTTCTAGATATTTAAGCTGTGCTCGGCCAGCCTGTGTGGGATTCCTGGCATATCTGAGGGGTGCCAAGCGAAAATATCCCAGTTCTCTCCTAGGAACTCGCGCAGTGCGGCGTTTACATCAATGCTCAATTGTGCCCCGATGGAGGCTGTTTTACTCGGGTCCGTTGGGTGGACCTGGAATTTGACTATTTTGTCCGCTGGTTTGAAGGATGTGGATTTGGATCTCTTATCGAGTATCACATCATCCCTGCTAACCGTGGATCGCAGTGCCGTCAGCTCTTCGGCCGCTAAGGCTTCAGATAGTGCCTCGTGGGCCAATGCGGCTCTCTTGTTTTCGGCGCGGAGTGCTATGTCCGGATCACTAGCGAGAGTGATAATTCCGTTTGGCCCAGGCATCTTAAGCTTCATGTACCCGTAATGGGGTATGGCTTGGAAAACTGTGAATGCCTCTCGTCCGAATATAGCGTGATATCCGCTTCTGAACGGGGCCACCTGGAACGTGATTTGTTCGGACCTGTAATTATCCGGCGTGCCGAATACCACATCTAGTGTGATCTTTCCGGTGCAGCGCACTTCCTGACTGGGGATTATTCCTCTAAAGGTTGTGCTGCTTCACTCAATGCGGTTCCAGTCTATTTCCATCTTTTGGAGGGTTTCCTCGTAGATGAGGTTCAATCCGCTGCCTCCGTCCATAAGTACCTTTGCGAGGCGACAGCCGTCCACTATGGGACTGAGAACCAATGCGGATGGTGCTCTGGCTGTTTGGAATTTAGGTTCGTCGCTCGCATTGAAGGTGATGGCAGTATTGCTTCATGGATTTATGGTCGCTACATGGTATACTTCGGCGAGGCTGCGAGGTGTTCTTTTTCGCATGTTATTTGATGCGAAAGTCTCGGAGATTGTGAGAACGGTAGTGAAATTCTCGGGCTGGTTTCCTTCGACCTCTGGATTTAGGAGGTCCTCGCCAATTTTGGCCACCTGCCGGAGTATCCAACATGCCCTGAGGCTGTGAGTTGGGGTGGCATCCTCTGTACTATGAATCTTGTAGGGTCCATCGAGCCACCTTTCTAGCACGGTTCTGTGCCCCCTAGAGGGTTTTGAATTTTTATTTAATCCAGGCGCTTTGCTGTAGTGCGCCCTTTTAATTCGGACGGGATTGCTATTCAAGGCCGGATTATCCCAAAATTTAATTTCGGTTTTCCGAGCACTTTCCATCGCACAGTATTTTTGTACTATGGACGCCAAGTCAGCAAAGCGCGTAATATTACGATGACTTATGGCGTTGAGTATCCCCTTGTCCGTGCAGTTACTGCAAAAGATTGAAATCGCGTCTCCCTCGTGGCAGTCCTTTATCCTGTTCATAAGCAGGAGGAATATGGCCCAGTAATGATGTACTATTTCTTCGGGCATCTGCTTGATTTGGGAGAGATCGCTTAAGATCGGACGGGCGGAATTCATTAGATCTGATACTTCGCCCGGTTTGCTGTTCGGAGGCCGAACGACCTCCGGATTCCAAGATCCGGAGTCCTGTATGTTTTCCGGTTTGCCTGGTTCCAAGCCCAGGTCTTGGGTTGTACCCTCCCCTCCGTGGATATCCAGCATGGAGGGTTCTGGAATTCGGACGTAACTGGTCCTTAAGATTGATGAATGGTCACCGCATTGTGTTTCCACCACAGCAACATGATGGGTGGCTTGGGGAGAGTTGATTTCCCTTAGATCGGGTTTAGGCCCAACCTCGTCGTAGTTTGTAGCGACCCCCAAGGCGGCGATGCGATCCAGGAGCTCGTTTATGGAGGAGAGCTCCACCGGATCTAGCTGCTCGGCCAATTCCGAGCTGACGCGGAGATTGTTTTCGATGACCCGAGAGGTCACCGTCGGCGTAATGGCCGAACGGGTGGTCATGAGAAAACCACCCAGCCGGAGGGGTTGGCCGATAGCCAAAGCTCCCTCAGTGACGGCGCCGTCTTTAAAGACGGGAAAAGGCATCCTTCCTGATCACGACGGCACAGAGGAACTCTCAATGAAAGCACCAATGTCGGTGTCAAAAGCGGCGGATCTTGGGTAGGAGGCCCCGATCTGTGCGTCAAGGTCGGATGGTAACAGGAGACAAGGGACACTTTATTTTACCCATGTTCGGGCCCTCTCGATGGAGGTAAAACCCTACTCCTGCTAGATTAATATTGATGATATGGGTAGTACAAGAGTAGATCTACCACGAGATCAAGGAGGTTAAACCCTAGAAGCTAGCCTATAGGTATGATGATGGTTATGATGTGTTCGTCCTACGGACTACAACCGTCCGGTTTATATAGGCACCGGATAGGGTTAGGGTTACATAGAGTCGGTTACATTGGTAGGAGATCTTGAATGTCCGCACGCCTAGCTTGCCTTCCACGCCAAGGAAAGAACCTTCCGGACACGGGACGAAGTCTTCAATCTTGTATCTTCATAGTCTTGGAGTCCGGCTGGAGATATAGTTCGGCTATCCGAACACCCCCTAATCCAGGACTCCCTCAGTGGGACAGCCACATGCGTACTCTGCCAGCTGGAACAATCATCACCTGGCCAGACTTCCAAGCTGCTTGCCGTGCCCTCTTCATTCCTCAGTGAGTCATGGACCGGAAGAAGCGTGAGTTCCGCAACCTCACCTAAGGCAACAGAACTGTTGAAGCTTATCAGCGGGACTTTCTGTACTTGTCTCGCCATGCTGAAGAGGACATTGCAACTGATGCAGGCAGACAGGAGAAGTTTCGTGACGGCCTTCAAGCCGACATCAAGCTCGCTCTTCTAGTGCATGACTTTACTGATTTCGCCACCTTGGTGAACAAGGCCATCAATGTCGAAACTGGTCTGCAGGAATACCAGAGCTCTCACAGATGCAACCGTGACATGGGCTCATCTTTGGGCCCGCCCTTGCAGAAGCGTAAGATATGGATTCCCAACAGCATTTACCAGCCAACTGCACCTGCCCCAAGGCAGACCTATGCTGCACCTCGTCTGCCTACTCCTCCAACTAGGCAGCCAAGGCTTCCAGCTCCACCACCCCAAGCTCCTGTTCCCACTCCCAATAATGGTTTGTGCTTCAGGTGTGGTCAACCAGGGCACCGTGCTAGGGAATGCAACCAGAACCAGAATCAACTGGCCCTTCCAGCAACTAGCGTGGAAGCAACCAGCCCCGCAGCAACAATGCCAAGTCTTATGGATGTGTTCATGCCAACCACGTTGATCTCAATGAAGCTCAAGACCAGCCTGCTACTGTGATGGGTACACCCCTTGTTAATTTTGTACCTGCATCTGTTTTATTCGATTCAGGAGCATCGCGTTCATTCATGTCAGAGGATTTTGCATACAAGCACGACGTTAAATGTGAGGAGATGAACACCTCGGTAGTGGTCAAAACCCCCGTGGGACAGTGTCAAACCTCCACGGTTGGCATCGACATCCCCGTGGAAATCGAAGGGCTGGATTTCTATGCCTCTCCCATTATCGTGAAGTCGTCTAACATCGACCTCATTAAGGGGATGGATTGGTTGAAAGTGCATACTACTTCTATAGTTTGCGCCACTAAGACCGTCCATCTACTACACCCTTCAGATGAAATAGTTACTTACCAAGCTCATCTGGTGCAAAATGCCGGGGCAAGACTCTATGCATTGAATGCATTGAACGCTGCACCACTCGAGGGCATTGAAAACATTTCTGTCGTTCGCGAATTCCAGGACGTCTTTCCTGAAGAACTTCCAGGGATTCCCCCTGCTAGAGCTGTCGAATTCATCATCGGCTTGAAACCAGGCACCACTCCTATAGCCAAGCAACCCTACAAGATGCCGCCACATGAACTCCTTGAGCTGAAGGAGGAAATTGATAAATATCTTCGCAAAGGATTCATTCGCCCAAGTTGCTCTCCGGTTTATATAGGCACTGGATAGGGTTAGGGTTACACAGAGTCGGTTACATTGGTAGGAGATCTTGAATATCCGCACGCCTAGCTTGCCTTCCACGCCCAGGAAAGAACTTTCCGGACACGGGACGAAGTCTTCAATCTTGTATATTCATAGTCCTGGAGTCCGGCTGAAGATATAGTTCGGCTATCCGAACACCCCCTAATCCAGGACTCCCTCACTGCTCTTGCTTGGTTTTCAAGAAGTATTCAGATGCCTCCTCTTGAGTTGGCATCCTTGCAGCTTTCTCCTTCCTTGCCTTCTCCTTCTTGGCTTGTGCCTGGACTGATGATGGTTCATTTTCATGCATCACAACTTGGTTGTCCTCGAAATCTGGATGGATAGGCAAATGTTCCTTGTCCAACAAGTATGTGTCTGTGCCCATTCTAGAGTTGATCAGTTCCTGGATCTGAGGGGCATATCCACAGCTCCTCTTCTCGTCTGCGGTAGTCCTCTTGATTGTTTCTATCATAAGGCTCATGACTTTGAACTTCTGAGGCACATCTAAGATATGAAGCAAATTGATTGCATGGCCTCTGATCATCTTGTGATCACCTGACTTGGGCAACAGAGTGTGCCTTAAGATCCAATTGATGGTTGGCAATCCTGACAGAAGATAGTGTACAGATCCATACTTGAAAGTTTCAAGTGCCTTGTCAGGGATCTCTTTGTACATGTTGATCATGGAGTTGTGGTCCATCTTCTTCTTGGAATAGACATCCAAGTCATGTTCATTTTCCTCTGGGGCATTGATAAGCTGTGCCCACTCAGCAACTGTTGATTGGTACCTCATACCTTCAGACATCCATGTGATCCTTCCATCTGGGTAAAAGTGTGTTGTGGAGTAGAACTGCATGATGAGTTCCTCATTCCACTTTGTGAGCTTTTGCCCAACAAAGTCTGCTACTCCACACGCCTGAAAGCTATCCTGGACTCCAGGGTAGTGCTCTTCGTTGTCCTTGATGTATTGCCAATCGACCCATCTCATGTCACATACAATGGGCTTCTTGTCTAACAAGACTGTCTCATAGAAGTCTTACTGTTCCTTAGTATGGAACCTGTAGTCTACATCAGTCCTTCTCCTGGTAGCATAGGGATCCTCTGCTCTCCATTTTCTCAATCCAGAGTCTCTCCTGATTTCCATATCCTCAGCCACAGGATGAGCATCATTGTGGTCTGGGATCTTGGGCTTCAACTTTCTCAGCACTTGGCCTTCCTCCTCTTCTGCAGGTTTAGGCACTGGGGCCTTGTTTTTCTCAGCAACTGGGATGCTCCTAGCATTCCTCTTTGGTTTAGGCTTTGGAGCTGGCTTGGCCTTGGAAGCAGACTTGGGGGCTTCCTTTGGCTTAGATGCAGCTGCTCCTGATCTAATGGCATCACCCATCAGCTTGGGTGCCTTAGGTGCTGGTGCAACACCTTCCTCTTCTTCTTCTTCTTCTTCATCAGAAGAGTACTGTTCGAATTCAGCCATGGGATCTACTTTCTTGCACCATCTGCCTCTTTTCCTTTCTTTCTTTGTTTCAGCTGCAACTGGCTCTTTGGGTGCAGGCTTCTCCGGAATCTTTGTTGAGGCTCTGGCCATTGGCATGGGCTGCCTGCCTGCTGGCCTTTTGACCTTTAAGCCTGGCTTGTTGGCTGCAGCTGAGCCATATTCCTTTTTCAGCACAACTCTCTTGGAAGTTGCCTCTTCCTTTGCCACATAATCTTCATCCTCTGATTCTGAAGTTCTCTTCTTTCTCTGTCTTGTGGCAGCTTTTGGCAGATTGCTAGGGGTGCTTCTGTTGCCATCATCTGAGGAACTGGAGGGACTAGTGCCCTCACTCATGTGCACAAGCTGCTCTGACTGATTCTGACTATCACTTTGATCTGACATGATGAACAAGCTGACTGCTGACTGCTGACCCCTGTGAATAGTTTATAGATGAGGTAGAGTGGATGAGCATCACAAAATGCAGAGATTTTGCAAAACAAATGATTCAAAAACTTAGTTTTAGTTTCCCACAGAAAGCATCTCGGATCTACCGATGTTTAAACTCGGTGATACCGAAGCAGTTTTTTGGAACCTAAACTAGTGAACTCGGTCAGACCGAGTCACAGTTCGGTGGCACCGAGACTACTAGGGTTTCACAAAGTTCAAAAATCGGTCACACCGATTAGTTACACTCGGTCAGACCGAGTTTCACTTGTGCAATGGCATAGGCCAATTCGGTGGGACCGAGTTTTTCAACTCGGTGGGTCCGAGATGGTTTCAGCGGAAACCTAACCCTAAAATTTTCAAATCAAAACTAATCTACGAGTTCTTTGACTGGATAGAAGTTTATCAATCGTGGCAAGAATCATTATGATCACAATGTGCTAGGAATCGGATTGGGGAATAGCACAAAGATCGAGTCCGTACCCTAGTTCGGCGGAGACTCGCTACGGCGGCAACGGCGGGGTTGATTCCCATTGACGGCGATGGAGACCAGTGACTGGAGGCTGCTGGCGGCAAGGAGACGATCCGGAGACCACGTCGGCAGAGCGAGCTATGGCGCGGGCGAAGAGGTTCGGAGAAATTTCCAAAATTTTGCCCGTGTCTATATATAGCCCGACCCTGTCGGTGTGACCGAGTGGAACAACTCGGTGGCACCGAGATGCAAAACTGTGTACAGTTATTGCAACTCGGTGTGACCGAATAGTTCAAATCGGTTGCACCGAGATTAAAAACTTAAGATCAACTTGATGATCTCGGTAGGACCGAAAGTGGGGTATCGGTCAGACCGAAAATCACAAAGAGGTTTTGGAAGTTTAAGTCTATGACGAATCGGGGACTCTGAGTGCTCCTCACACAGAGTGGTTCGAATCTGACCTGATCACTTTTGTTATCTAGCATGAATAGAGTTTGAGACGAGAAAAGCATAGATAGCTAGAGGGGGTTCTTAGGCATTCTTGTCCATCCACTAGGCAAAAGAACAATAAAACCAAACAATCAAAACAACAGGTGGATGTCCTCGAATGAGTAAAATATGCAACCAACATGCTCACACAATAAAATGGCAATTGAAATATGTGACAAAAAATGCACAACGAATTCTAGCATCTATCAAGCAATTGGCGATGACTAGGTCATCTATATATGAGTATATTGACTTAGGAGTCAAATGAGAACATTTGATCATAGGTCATACTCATCGTTTAAGCTCAAGTGGGGGTACCACTTTTACATAAAGCATTGTTGTGTTCACATCATTAGAGTCGCTTTAGCTCAAGTCTTAGAGTAAAGCTCCCCCTAGATGTGATATCCCCCCGAAGAGGGATGAACTAACCTTGGGTTTTGTCGATGATGGCTTCATGTAGATGTTGAAGATGTGGATGCTCAATGTTGATGTAGATCACTTGGAGCTATCCTTTTGAGTGAATTGCACTTTCAATACCTGCATGGGTTAGTCCCACAAGGAACAAGCAAGTATATCCATAGACATAGAGTGATGCACATACAAGATGATGTCTATGAAAGCTTTTAGGTTACCTTTTCCCTTGACTTACCAACAAGAGGGTTTGTGACTCCTTGAACTAGTGCAAGATGTGGAAGTTGATTGCAGTTGTTCTTGCCAAAATGATAAGAGTGAAGTTTGTTGGCGGAGTCACCCTCAAGAACTCTCTAGTTCTTCTTCTTTTGGATTCACACCATCTTGATGGGAATCCTTGGAGTTGTAGTCGTACTTGATGAAGTGGAACTTGAAGTAGTCTTGGGAATCCACTTGACTAAGGTCTTAGGAGCTTCTTCAAATGCATCTATTTCCTCTTGAAGCTTGTCCTTGCCTTTTTGCTTGTAGTCTTGTGGTGGAAGATCATCTTGAGTTTGTGTCCCCTTGAAAGAAGTTGGGTCATACTTCTCTTGTTGAGGAACAAACTTTGTCTTGGGGTATTGATCTTCTTCCCACTCAACTCCATTGGCATTGAACTTTCGTTCAAAACCAACACCTTGATTCTTCCGGTGCCTTCCTTGCTTGCGTACAATCTCCTCGAATTGCTTACTTCCGGCAAGACTTTTGTACACTCCTTTCTATATGATTTCCTTCAATATGCTATTTTCTTGCTCAAGTGTAACTTGGCTAAGAGAATCATTAGTGGAATCAAGAGAATTACTAGAAGCAACAATATTGGATTTAACATGATCATTGTTACTACTAGAAGAAGAATCTTTCTTGTTCTTGTTACTAGACTTGACTTGAGGCATGTAAGTGGATAAGAGTAAACGTTTGGCAATGTAAGAAGAAATTTTCTTGCGGAGATCATAATTGATTGCCTTTAAAAGCTCATGTTCTTGCTCAAGATTGAGATTTTCAAAGCGTAACTTCTCATGAGCCCTCAAAAGTTCTCGATGATCTTCGAAGATAGTTTCATGAGCTAACTTAAGAGTGTTTAGTTCTTTAGTTAGAGCCTCAATTTTCACCTTATCATTGTCATTCGTTTTAGCATGATTAATTGACGTTTCATCATAGGATTCATCACTAGAGTTGTCAACAAGTAAATCATCATCGCTTAACAAGTCATCATCATCACTATTAAAATCTACATACTCAGGATGAGTTACCTTAGGACCTTTGGCCATGAAACATCTTCCAATTCCTTCATTTGGTGAATCAAATATGTCGTAGGAGTTGGTTGACACAAGTGCTAGACCGGCAACACCTTCATCTTGAGTATATTCGGATTCGGAGTGATAACTTCTCTCGGAGTGGTTGTCGGAGTCGGAGCCGGCTCCCCATTCACCAACATGAGCTTGATGTCTTCGTTTTGTGTAGATCCTTGATGATTTTTCCTTCCTTTCCGAATCCTTGCTTCTCCGTGAGTATCTTCGTTCATAACGATCATCTCTACTCCTTCTCTCTCATGATGGTGATTCCTCTCTTTTGCTTCTTATTTTTGGAGAATCTTCTCTTCTTTTGTAGGAAGCCGTACACTCATTGGAATAGTGTTCGGGTCTTCCACAATTGTAGCAGTTTCGCTCTCGACTAGAAGATCTTTTGTCATTGTAGGACCTTGACTTGGTGCTTCTATCTTTGCTTCTACTCTTGTAGAACTTGTTGAAGTTCTTCACCATTAAGCTCAGTTGTGCATTTAAGTTTTGTTTCTCACTTGATGTTGTGGGGGCTTCACATGAGGCTTTGTAAGCACCACTTGATTTGTTGTGAAGTTCCTCTTTATCCTTGAGTGACATCTCATGAGCAACAATTCTTCCAATGACTTCCATTGGCTTGAGATCTTTGTAATTGGGCATCATTTGGATCAATGTGCACACGGTATCATATTTTCCATCCAAGGCTCCTAGGATCTTCTTGATGATGAATCTGTCGCTCATCTCTTCACTCCCTAAGCCGGCAGTCTCATTTGTGATGAGAGCAAGCCTAGAGTACATTTCAGCGACACCTTCACCATCCTTCATTTTGAACTTGTCAAGTTGACTCTGAAGCACATCCAATTTGGATTCCTTGACGGAGTCGGTACCCTCGTGCATATCAATCAAAGTATCCCAAATTTCCTTTGCATTCTCAAGACGGCTGATTTTGTGGAATTCTTCGGGGCACAATCCGTTGAAGAGAATATCACAAACTTGAGCGTTGTATTGTAGCATCTTCAACTCATCCGCGGTAGCTTCACGGTTTGGTTCTTTCCCGTCGAAGAAGTCACCTTGCAAGCCAACACACACAATACCCCAAACGGCTGGGTTATGTCCAAGAATATGCATTTTCATTTTATGCTTCCAACTAGCAAAGTTAGTACCATCAAAGTAAGGACCTCTACGGTGATAATTTCCCTCACTAGACGCCATACTCTCCTAGGTTGTGAAACCAAGGCTATGACCACAAAAAGCTATGGAAACCAAAGCAAATGGAGACCAAAGCTCTGATACCACTTGTAGGATCGGAAGTATGTCTAGAGGGGGGGTGATTAGACTACTTGACCAAATAAAAGCTATGCCTTTTCCCAATTTTAGTTCTTGGCAGATTTTAGCAACGTTAGGACAAGTCAAGCAATCATCACACAATTCAAGCAAGCATGCAAAGAGTATATAGGCAGCGGAAAGTAAAGCATGCAACTTGCAAGAATGTAAAGAGAAGGGTTTGGAGAATTCAAACGCTATTGGAGACACGGATGTTTTTCCCGTGGTTCGGATAGGTGGTGCTATCCTACATCCACGTTAGTGGAGACTTCAACCCACGAAGGGTAACGGTTGCGCGAGTCCACGGAGGGCTCCACCCACGAAGGGTCCACGAAGTAGCAACCTTGTCTATCCCACCATGGCCATCGCCCACGAAGGACTTGCCTCACTAGCGGTAGATCTTCACGAAGTAGGAGATCTCCTTGCCCTTACAAACTCCTTGGTTCAACTCCACAATCTTGTCAGAGGCTCCCAAGTGACACCTAGCCAATCTAGGAGACACCACTCTCCAAGAAGTAACAAATGGTGTGTTGATGACGAACTCCTTACTCTTGTGCTTCAAATGATAGTCTCCCCAACACTCAACTCTCTCTCACAGGATTTGGATTTGGTGGAAAGAAGATTTGAGTGGAAAGCAACTTGGGGAAGGCTAGAGATCAAGATTCATATGGTAGGAATGGAATATATTGGTCTCAACACATGAGTAGGTGGTTCTCTCTCAGAACATATGAGTTGGAAGTGTAGATGTGTTCTGATGGCTCTCTCCACGAATGAAGAGGAGGTGGAGGGGTATATATATAGCCTCCACTTAAAATCCAACCGTTACACACAATTTACCAATCTCGGTGGGACCGAATCAACAAACTCGGTCGGACCGAATAGGTAAACCTAGTGACCGTTAGAGTTTTTCGGTGGGACTGACATGCATCTCGGTAGGACCGATATGGTTAGGGTTTGGGCATAACGTAATCTCGGTGAGACCGATTACACAAACTTGGTGAGACCGATTTGGTAATTAGCTAACCAGAGAGTTGGTCACGCAAACTCGGTGGGACCGATTTGCTCTTTCGGTGAGACCGAAAAGTTACAAAAGGGAAACAGAGAGTTTGCATTGCAATATCGGTGGGACCGATCCGCTCTTTCGGTGAGACCGAAAAGTTACGAAAAGGAAACAGAGAGATTGCAATCCCATCCCGGTGAGACCGAGATCCCTATCGGTGAAACCGATTTGCTAGGGTTTTGGCAGTGGCTTATGACATATGGAAAACTCGGTGGCGCCGGATAGAAAGAATCGGTAGGACCGAGTTTTGCTTATGGTTTAGGTCATATGTGGAAGTGGGAAAGTAGCTGAGGGTTTTGGAGCATATCATCAAGCACATAAGGCAAAGAGCTCTTTAAGCAACACCTCATCCCTTCTTGATAGTATTGGCTTTTCCTATGGACTCAATGTGATCTTGGATCACTAAAATGTAAAATGAAGAGTCTTGAGCTTTTGAGCTTGAGCCAATCCTTTGTCCTTAGTATTTTGAGGGTTCCACTTTCACCATTCATGCCATGCCAATCATTGAGCTTTCCTGAAATAGTTATCTTGGAATATCATTAGCTCAATGAGCTATATGTTGTTATGAATTACCAAAACCACCTAGGGATAGTTGCACTTTCATCCCATCGGGGGGCGTCCTCGTCGTTCCCCGTCGCCCGCCATCAACGCCGCCACCGGCCCGGTGGGGAACGAGCAACAAGCATCGTCTCAGCACCCATCCGTGCGGCGAGACGGCCGCACCGCTACGCCGTCACTCACGCCAGCTGGCTCAAATGAGCTCCTGCGCTACCGTCCCGTCGATGACGTCTACGAAGAGTGGCTCGACCGCGTCGCCGAGCTCGTCCGCGCCGCAGGGGGCTCTCCTGCACCATCCGCTCCGCTGCGCCGCACCCCGCCTGCGCGGGCAATGAAGCTCCGGGGGCGTACCAGCCACCTCCACTCCAAGAAGACGCCATGGCTCCAAGGCGCATGGCCGCTGGGCGGAACCCGCTCCGTCAGGCGCCAGCCCAGCATGAACGGAGCTGCCAAGAAGTCCCTCAACCGCAAGAGGCTGCCCGGGCGCTCCCTGCTCTGGCTCGCCGCGACCCTGCTCCAGCTCCGGCACGTCAAGACCCCGCGCTGCTCCCAGCTGCAGCGCAAGGGGGCCCGCAAGGCCAAGCTCTCCCTCAACCAAAGCCACCCGTGGCCACCGCAGACTGCCGCGCCTACACCACCGAGCTGCGTAGCGTCGCGTGGCCTGGCAAGTTCAAGCCGGACCTGCCTCCTCGCTACGACGGCACTACCGATCCCGCCGAGTTCCTCCAGCTCTACGAGCTGGGCATCGAAGCTGCTAGCGGGGATGAAAAGGTCATGGCGAACTGGTTCCCCATGGCGCTGAAGGAAGGAGCTCGCACCTGGCTCCTGAATCTGGCTCCAGGCATGATCACCTCCTGGGAGCAGATGCGCACCCGCTTCATCGCGAACTTCCAAGGTACTCGCGACCGGCCGCCCGCCGTGAGCAACATGCGCCGCATCAAGCAGCAGCGTGGGGAGACCCTGCAAAAGTACATCCAGTATTTCAATAGTGCGCGCCTCAAGATCCCCAAGGTGTCCGAGGAAGCCATCATCTCAGCCTTCTCCGATGGCGTGCGCGACATCAAGATGAAGGAGGAGCTGGCGATGCATGAAGACCTCTGCACCTCCCTGGAGCTGTTCAACTTGGCGACCAAGTGCGCCAGGGCTGAGGAGGGACGTCTCTCCCTCCTCGAGCTGCCCGCCGCAGATCCAGAAGAGAAGAAGCCCAAAGCCAAGGACGTGAAGCGCAAGGGGGCTGCCGTACTCGCGGCAGAACCGGACACCAAGCGGGGCAAAGATCTGCCCGAAACCTCCAGGGGCAGTCGGTACTGTGTGTACCATGACCTCCACACCCACAACACCAACGAATGTCAAGAGCTCCGCACTGTGAGAGAAGGAAGGATCGGCCGTCGCCCCGACCGCGCCGACCGGGGCTACGGCCAAGGAGGAGGAAGAAACCCGGGACGCTGGGAAGATCGCGGCCCGCGCCAGGGGTGGCACGGCCAACCTCACGAGGACCGCTAGCGGGATCTGCCTCACGAGGGGGACTGGAAGGATCAGCCTCGTGAGGACCGCCCTCATGGCAACGCGGGCCTCCCTCCACTGCCGCCTCAACCAAGGAGGAATGAAGACCGCCATCAAGACGAGGGGGCTGGGGGCCTCCAAGAGCCGCGCGCGATCGCCTGCATCCTAGGCGGAGCTCAAGCCCCAGCCTCCCAACGCATCATCAAGCAGTTTGCCCGTGAAGTCAATGCAGTCCTCCCCAAGCTCGAAGGAACGCGCCCCCTCAAGTGGTCGGCATGCGCCATCACGTTCAACTCAGTAGATCAGCTCAAGTGCGCGGCCACAGCTGGGGTCCTCCCGATGCTTTGCTCCCCAGTCATCAACAACGTACTGGTCACCAGGACCCTCATCGATGGTGGAGCAGGGCTCAACGTCCTGTCCGTGGAAACATTCGACAACCTCCAAGTGCCCTATGACCAGCTTCAGCCAACCAAGCCTTTCTCCGGAGTCACCGACGGTTCCACAATCCCGATCGGGCAGGTCCGCCTCCCTGTCACCTTCGGGGCCCGCAGCAACTACCGCACCGAGATCATCGACTTTGACGTTGCTCACATCCGCCTGCCGTACAACGCCATCCTCGGGTACCCAGCGCTGGCCAAGTTCATGGCCGTAACTCACCACGGCTACAATGTCCTCAAGATGCCAGGGAGTGGCGGCGTCATCATGGTGCCATGTGAAGAGAGGGATGCAGTGTGTTCCCTGGAGCGAGCCTTTCAGGCCGCGTCACTAGAAGACCCAGATCGCGGGAGCAGGAGGCTTCCCGAGACCACACCCAAGAAGAAGAAGATGTCGTCAGGCTCTGCCCTTCAGGAGGCAGGACCCTCAGGGCACGTGCCTGTCCAGGGGGACCCTCCTTCCATCGCATAGGAAAACGCGCCCGGCGCCCTCCTCAGGCAGGGCTCGGGGGCTCTCACCTTGAGGGCCACCGACCTAGTCAGGGTCACGAGGGAGGCGCTTGGGCACCACGTGGAGGCGTGCTTCGACGCACGTTTCCCTCAAGAAGGAGCGAAGCAAGCAGAGTCAGACCAGCAGGAGTTCGTTAACCAGGCCATTCAAGAACTACAAGAGTCGAGAATCATGAGAGGTTGCCGCCACTTACCGGCTGTGGCTCCCCATCCAGGCGAGGATGGTGGGCTGCGTGTCTGCATCGACGTACCAGGGCTCAATCAAGTCGCCACGACAGAGCGCCTCTGGCCCTCACAAGTGGGGCGTTGCGGAGGTCCACCCCACAGCTATGTTGGCATGCCCTACGGCTTGCCGAGCGTGGCTGCTGCGTACCAGCGCCTCATGGGGGGCATCATGGAGGCTCAGGAAGACAGGCGTTCCGCAGTCCTGGCGGAGATGGAGATGATTCGCGAGGAGCCACCAGCGCCTCCGGAGCCTCCCGAGGCCCCAGGGCCTGGGGGCTCGTAAGGATCCGCTCCCGCAGCCAACCGAGTCTGCCGCACCAACGCCATTTCGCCATCGACATCTTCAGGTGACATCTTTCAAGCTTCATTCCCAGCTGGGAGCGCCCTCTTAGGGCTGCATTACTCCCAGGCCGCGTGGGTCCGTCCCTGCGGCGTGTATCCCTTTTTAGTTTTCGATCGTTAGCTTGCTTTGTTGGGGGCGCCCCTCGGGCTGCATCATCCCCAAGCCGCTCGGGCTAGGCCCAGCGACGTGTATCTCCCTTGCGTTTATTTCCAACTATGCATTCGCCTATCATGCTTGATCACTTGATGCCTGTCCACTACAACTTTTCTTCTCCATGTCGACCACTTGCACGTTAAAGGGGGGGTGCCTGAGCATCGCGACTCAGGGCTCTTACCGGCTCTCCAGCCCTCACCCTCTGGCCTTGTCCACGGCATCGCAACCTGGCATACCAGCGACGGCTGAGACAAGCTCGAGGGCCGGGACCCAAGGACGTAGAGTGCCGGCATCTAACCAAATTCTGCAGGAACACATCTCAAGATACGGTCCAGTGCCAGGCGTAACCCGCCTAGAGGTAGGGCCTCGTGAGTCCCGCGCTGGCTCACGGGTCCCCTGATACACCTCACCTACCCCAACTAGTGAGCTTTTAAGCGACTAACGGTCGACTAATGACTGTCAAGGCAGCCCCTTCTTCTTTCTGTGATGAGTCTGCAGGATCCTTGGAGGGAGTTGCGCTAACCGAGGCCCTCACGGAGTCTTCTTCACCCTCGCCCGCGCAAACCGCTTGCGCGTTAAAGGGGGGGGGGTTCCTGAGCATCGTGATTCAGGGCTCTTACCGGCTCTCTAGCCCTCACCCTCTGGCCTTGTCCACGGCATCGCGACCTTGCATACCAGCGACGGCTGAGACAAGCTCGAGGGCCGGGACCCGAGGACGTAGAGCAGAAAGGGGAGCAGGGGCGAGGGAGAAGGGACACGCGAGGACCACGCCGAGCAACTCCGTTCTAACTACACCACGGACCCGACGATGCGCTGGGGACGACCCCTGATCCTCCAGATAAGTCACCATCCAAAGCACTGGCTACCACGGCACTACCCCCGCACCCATGCAATTCCGTACCAGCGACGTCGTTTCCCTTTCTCATCAAGCGACGGCTGCTTGGGCGCCAAAGGGGACCTCCTGAGTATCGCGACTCAGGGGCTCTTACTGGACCCCGGGTCGCTCACCTCCTGGCCTTGACCACGGCATCGTGACTTGGCATACCAGCGACGGCTGACGCCGCCTTGGGACTGGGACTTGTCGACGCAGAGCGCCAAGCCCTCGCGAGGTTCGAAAGGGAAGACTAAGCTACGACGGAATTAGCGACCCGCACGGTTCCATAGCAAAAGTCACGTATTAACAGAAAGGATCACAGACACCTTACAAGCCCACACGGGGCGCAGTATGATTCCTTGCAGGAAACGGATCCTAAGGGATGCTATCTACACGCGCCCCAGCAGACGACACCATCATCAACAGTGAGCCGTCAGGCATCGGCGCCAACCCCATCCAGATCAGAGTCGGCGGCGGCCGAGCGAGCCCGCCCTGCTCCGGGAGCGGCGCTGGCTCGCGGGCTCGTAGCTGTCCTCGCTCGTCTCCGGAGTCGCAAAGACCTCACTGGGGTCGCTGGATCCTCCGGCGCTTCCGCCGCTTGTGGAGCTGTCCAGGGGACGGTTGGTGGGCCCAGCCGTCGCCATCGCGTGGTCCTGGCCACCTCTCCTGGGGCAGCACTCAAGCCGGCGCCCGCTCGCGTCGAAGACCTTGAAGAACATCACCGAAGCGCCATCGTACTCCAGGTGGATCGTGAGGGCGCCCCTTGCTCTGCAGCCCCGAGCGATCTCGCCCCAGCCACGAGTCATGAAGACCTCGCCCGAGGCGAGCGTCGCGACCGAGGCTGCAGTCGGCGTGCTGCAGCCACAACTCCAGGAGTCTTCCCTGTGGGAAGACGGAGGCGAAGAAGGAAGGAAAGCGAATCCAAGTTCGCGGAGGCATGGCGGCGTGGAGCACGAGCTCGCGGGAGGAGCCCTCGGCATGGACTCCAAGCGAAACGACCAACACCTTCGTGACCCGACGGCGACGGCGCCTGCTGCTGGGATCGATGTCGCCCCCTCCGAGGCCCTCGGCGTGGGCAAACAAGGGAAGCGGAAACCCCGGCGGAGGCCGCTTGTACCAAGGACTTGATACCACCTCGTGATCTACTTCGTCTCGGCTGCGAGGGGCAAGTCGCTTCTTCGGCGGGAGCGGGTCTGGCACTTCTTGGAGAGCTTTTCCCTTCTCCGCCGCAGAGAACCGGCGAATCAGGGCCATCGCGCCAAGAGGGAGCAAGAATCAAGGCGAAGGAGAAAACAAGAAGAGATGGACTGGAAGGGCACGCGTAGTGCCGTACTTATAGCCAGCGGAGGCCAACCGTCGGCCTCCACGATCACAAGTAATCATGACACGATTTGCATGCAGGGACTTGTCCAATCCGCGCGATCGTCGAGGCGTCGTGGGGAAGCGGAGACGCCCACGTCCTGTCAAACCGCCACGCGGCGCCCGAGGCCGCATGCTGTTAGGGCCCACGGCGCTGCGCCCTTGCCCTTTCGCCTCTCGGCACGTCCAAGCCCGGGCGCGCCTTGGGCCCGGGGGCTACTGTCGGTGTACTGGGAACGGGGGTCCCCATACTTGCCTGCCTGCGGCCCGCGGCGTGGCTCGAATGGAGGCCCAGTACGGCCCGTCTTCATCAACACGATACTCAAGACCCTCGCGAGGGGCCAAGCCTCGCGGGGAGGACGGCACAACACTTCCTCAGGCGCGGCCTCTTCAGGCTGGTTCATGAGGAGGCGGAGAGATCAAGGCAGGGTACCTCGCGAGGTGCCCATGACGCAAGCCGTGACGACCAAGGGTGCCAGGCGGGCGCCACACAGTGTCCTCCCCTTTCCTCTTTGGTGCAATGGGGGCAAGTGCAGGCGAGAGGATCAAGCAAAGGCATCCATTTCAGTGCAACAAGATCAAGACCAGTCCAACGGTGGGAATGAGCTCATCGTGGAGCTCAGAACGGTGTCACCACAGGGCCTTTGGCAGGCGAGGACCAACTTTGGTCAGGATAAGTGTACTGTATGTTCCCCTTCGAATTGGCCAATTGTTGGCGCCCTTCCCGCTCAATATTTGGGAAGAGGCCCAAGGCCTTTGCCTATAAATAGGACTAGCCACCCCCAAGGTAGAGGCATCAGGAAAGCATCAGGTATCCAGAATCCGAGCAAAGAGAGAGAGAGAGAAGGGCGGCTAAACTCCCCTAGCAGTTCATCGTCCCAGCTAGAACACGCCCTCGCGAGGCTGTTCACCCTTGTACTGTTCATCTTCATCAGCCCAAGAGGCAATCCACCTCACCACACTGGAGTAGGGTATTACACCACACCGGTGGCCCGAACCAGTATAAACTCTGTGTCTTTTGTCTTGTTCTTTTGGTAGTTTAGATCCTTGCGAGACGGAGAGGTAGAGGGCAGAATCTCCGCGCGCACCCCAGAGTTCGAACCTTAAGGGTCCGCCGGAACCCACGATCCGACACAACGTGATAAAGGGTTTGCCAATGCCTTCATGGTTACTTGCAAAATTGAGACCTAATAGAGATAGATGAAACTAAACAAAAGGTAAAGTAAATATTTTTGGTATTTTTGGTTTATAAATTGGAAAGTAAAAGATTGCAAAATAGTTGATCAGAAACTTATATGATGGAAAATAGATCGGAAACTTATATTATGCAAAGTAGACCCGGGGGCCATATGTTTTACTACAGGCTTCTCTCAAGATAACAAATAACACGGTGGGTGAACACATTATTGTCGAGCAATTGATAGAGAAGCGCAAAGTTATGATGATATCTAAGGCAATGATTATGAAATATAGGCATCACATCTGTTTCAAGTAGACCAAAACGATTCTGCATCTACTACTATTACTCCACACATCGACCGACTCCTGCGTGCATCTAGAGTATTAAGTTCATGAAGAACAGAGTAATGCATTAAGTAAGATGACTTGATGTAGAGGAATAAACTCAAGCAATGTGATGTAAACCCCGTCTTTTTATCCTCGATGGCAACAACACATTACATGCCTTGTTGCCCCTACTGTCACTACGAAAGGACACCGCAAGATTGAACCCAAAGCTAAGCACTTCTCCCATTGCAAGAAAAACCAATCTAGTTGGCCAAACCAAACCAATAGTTCGAAGAGAATTACAAAGATACCAAATCATGCTTAAAATAATTTAGAGAAGATTCAAATAATATTCGTAGATAAGCTGATCATGAATCTACAATTCATCAGATCTCGACAAACACACTACAAAAAAAGATTACATCGGATAGATCTCTAAGAACATCGAGGAGAGCATAGTATTGAGAATCAAAGAGAGAGAAGAAGCCATCTAACTACTAGCTATGGACCCATAGGTCTATGGTAAACTACTCACGCTTCATCAGAAGGGCAATAAAGTTGATGTAGAAGCCCTCCATGATCGAATCCCCCTCCGACAGGATGCCGGAAAAGGCCTCTAGATGGGATCTCACAGGTACAGAAGGTTGCGGCGGTGGAAAAGTGTTTTCGTGGATACTTATGGTGGTTTGGAAATATATGTGAATATATAGGCCGAATAATTAGGTCAGGGGAGTCACGAGGGGCCCACAAGGCAGGGGCATGCCCTACCCCCTGGGCGCGCCCTCCTCCCTTGTGGCCGCCTCGTGGCTCTTCCGACTTGATCTCCAAGTTTTCGGGGTGTATTCTGGTCCAAGAAAAATCATTGCGAACATTTTATTCTGTTTGTACTCCGTTGGCTATTCCTTTTCCGCGGAACTCAAAAACAAGGCAAAAACACAATCTGGCACTTGGCTCTAGGTTAATAGGTTAGTCCCAAAAATAATATAAAATAGCATATTAATGCATATAAAACATCTGAAACAGATAATATAATAGCATGGTACAATAAAAAATTATAGATACGTTGGAGACATATCATGCATCCCCAAGCTTAATTCCTGCTCGTCCTCGAGTAGGTAAATGATAAAAAACAGAATTTTTGATGTGGAATGCTACCTAACATATTTATCCATGTAATTTTCTTTATTGCGGAATGAATGTTCGGATCCATAAGATTCAAAACAAAAGTTTAATATTGACATAAAACAATAATACTTTAAGCATACTAACAAGGCAATTATGTCTTCTCAAAATAACATGGCCAAAGAAAGCTTGTCCCTACAAAATCATGTAGTATGGCTATGCTCCATCTTCATCACACAAAATATTCAAATCATGCACAACCCCGATGACAAGCCAAGCAATTGTTTCATACTTTTGATGTTCTCAAACTTTTTCAACTTTCACGCAATACATGAGCGTGAGCCATGGACATAGCACTATAGGTGGAATAAAATATGGTGGTTGTGGAGAAGACAAAAGAAGGAGATAGTCTCACATCAACTAGGCGTATCAACGGGCTATGGAGATGCCCATCAGTAGATATCAATTTGAGTTAGTAGGGATTGCCATGCAACAGATGCACTAGAGCTATAAGTTTATGAAAGCTCAAAAAGTAACTAAGTGGGTGTGCATCCAACTCGCTTGCTCACGAAGACCTATGGCAATTTGAGGAAGCCCATCATTGGAATATAAAAGCCAAGTTCTATAATAAAAAATTCGCACTAGTCTATGAAAGTGACAACATAGGAGACTCTCTATCATGAAGAGCATGGTGCTACTTTGAAGGACAAGTGTGGTAAAAGGATATTAACATTGCCCCTTCTCTCTTTTCTCTCATTTATTTATTTTGGGCCTTCTCATTTTTTTGCCTCTTTTTTCGTCTGGAGTCTCATCCCGACTTGTGGGGGAATCATAGTCTCCATCACCCTCTCCTCACACGGGACAATGCTCTATAATGAAGATCATCACACTTTTATTTACTTACAACTCAAGAATTACAACTCGATACATAGAACAAAATATGACTCTATAAGAATGCATCCGTCGGTGTACCGAGATGTGCAATGAATCAAGAGGGACAATTACGAAAGAATTATGAACAGTGGCTTTGCCACAAATACGATGTCAACTACATGATCCTGCAAAGCAATATGACAATGATGAAGCGTGTCATAATAAACCGAACGGTGGAAAGTTGCATGGCAATATATCTCGGAATGGCTATGGAAATGCCATAATAGGTAGGTATGGTGGCTATTTGAGGATGTTATATGGTGGGTGTATGGTACCGGCGAAAGTTGCGTGGTACTAGAGAGCCTAGAAATGGTGGAAGGGTGAGAGTGCGTATAATCCATGGACTCAAGATTAGTCGTAAAGAACTCACATACTTATTGTAAAAATCTATTAGTTACCGAAATGAAGTACTACGCGCATGCTCCTAGGGGGATAGATTGGTAGGAAAATACCATCACTCATCCCCGACCGCCACTCATCTGGAGGACAATCAATAAATAAGTCATGCTCTGACTTCATCACATAACGGTTCACCATACGTGCATGCTATGGGAATCACAAACTTTAACACATGTATTTCTACAATCCATAATTACTCACTAGCATGACTCTAATATCGCCATCTTTATATCTCAAAACAATCATAAGGAATCAAACTTCTCATAGTATTCAATTGACTTTATATGAAAGTTTTTATTATACCCCTCTCGGATGTCTATTATATTAGGACTATATTTATAATCAAAGCAAGTTACCATGATGTTTAGAGACTCTCGAAATAATAAAAGTGAGGCTTGAGAGTTCAATAATTTCTATAACGAAATCCGTTGCTTGTTCTTTCGGTAGCCTTCTTTCATTTCTGGATTTGCTTGCGAGCAGTCCTTGCATTAGTATGAGTTCATTGACCGCGTAAGGGTGAGCCACCGCCGTGCTCGAAAAAGATATAAGTGAAGCACTAGAGCAAAATTCCCTAGCTCAAAAGGTATAAGTGAAGCACATAGAGTATTCTAATAAATCATGATTCATGTGTGTCCCTCTCAAAAGGTGTGTACAGCAAGGATGATTGTGGCAAACTAAAAAGCAAATACTTCTACCATACAGGACGCTCCAACAAAAACACATATCGTGTGGTGAATAAAAATATAGCCTCAAGTAAAGTTACCGATAGACGAAGAAGAAAGAGGGGATGCCTTCCAGGGAATCCCCAAGCTTAGGCTCTTGGTTGTCCTTTAATATTACATTGGGGTGCCTTGGGAATCCCTAAGCTTAGGCTCTTGCCACTCCTTATTCCATAGTCCATCAAATCCTTACCCAAAACTTGATAACTTCTCAACACAAAACTCAACAGAAAATCTCATAAGCTCCGTTAGTATAATAAAATAAATCACCACTTTTGGTACTGTTGTGAAATCATTATTTATTTATATTGGTGTAGTATCTACTGTATTCCAACTTTTCTATGGTTCATACCCCCCGATACTACACATAGAATCATCAAAACAAGCAAACACCACATAGAAAACAGAATCTGTCAAAAACAGAACAGTCTGTAGTAATCTGTAACTCCCGAATACTTCTGTAACTCCAAAATTCTTAAAAATTAGGACGACCTAAGAATTTTTTTATTAATATTATGAAAAAAGAATCAATATTTTATCACGCTTCTGTTAAAAATGAGAATTGTTTTCCTGAGCACAAAAGTTTCTCTTTTTCAGCAAGATCAAATCAACTATCACCGTAAGCCATACTAAAGGTCTTACTTGGCACAAACACTAATTAAAACACAAAACCACATCTAACCAGAGGATATATGATTTTTTTATTGCAAAATAGAACCTAAAAATCAAAAACAAAAATAAAATTGGGTTGCCTCCCAACAAGCGCTATTGTTTAACGCCCTTAGCTAGGCATAAAAACACGAATAGATCTAGGTATTGTCATCTATGGTACGCAATCCATAAGTGGATCTCATAATAGATTCATAGGGCAATTTAATTTTCTTTCTTGTAAAGTGTTCCATACCCTTCATTAATGTAAATTGAAATCTAATATTTCTTTCTTTCATATCAATAGTTGCACCAATGGTTCTAAGGAAAGGTCTACCAAGAATAATAGGACATGTAGGACTGCAATCTATATCAAGAACAATGAAATCTACGGGCACATAATTCCTATTTGCAACAATAAGAACATCATTAATCCTTCACATAGGTTTCTTAATAGTAGAATCCACAAGATGTAAATTTAAAGAACAATCATCAAATTCGGAAACCTAACACATCACATAAAGTTTTTGGAATCGTGGAAATGCTAGCACCCAAATCACACAAAGCATGGCACTCATAATCTTAAATCTTAATCTTAATAGTAGTTTCCCACTCATCATAAAGTTTTCTAGGGACAGAAACTTCCAATTCAAGCTTTTCTTCAAAATATTTCATCATAGCATCAACGATATGTTTAGTAAAAGCTTTGTTTTGATTATAAGCATGATGGGAATTCAACCTGGATTGCAACAAGGAAATACAATCTATTAAATAACAATTATCATAATTAAATTCCTTGAAATAAAAAAGAGTGGGTTCATTGCTACTTAAAGTTTTGACCTCTCCAATCCCACTTTTATCAATTTTTGCATCAAGATCTAAAAACTCCGAATCATTGGGACGCCTTTTAACTAAAGTTGACTCATCTCTAGTCCCATCTTTATCAAGATTTATATTGGAAAACAAATATTCAATAGGATTCAGATCAATCACTTTAAGATCTTCATCATTATTTTCACGGAAACTACAAGAACACGTTTTTACAAACCAATCTAGTTTAGCACGCATCTTAGCGGTTCTTTCCTTGCACTCATCAATGGAAATTATCATAGCTTTGAGAGACTTATTGATATCATGCTTGTGTGGAATAGATCTAAGTTTCAAAGAATCAACATCAAGAGAAATTCTATCTGCGTTCCTAGCCAAATCATCAATCTGAAGCAATTTTTCTTCAATCAAAGCATTGAAATTCTTTTGCGAGATCATAAATTCTTTAACACTATTCTAAAAATCATAGGGCATCTTATTATAATTTCCATAAGAATTATTGTAGAAATTACCATAATTATGAGAGGAATTACTAGGGAACGACCTAAGATTAAAACTACCTCTATACTCGTTATTACCAAAATTGTTCCTACCAATAAAATTCATATCCATAGATTCATTATTATTCTCAATCAAAGTAGACAAAGGCATATCATTAGGATCAAAGAAGGACTCTTGCTAGAAAATAATTTCAGAAGCTCGTCCATCTTTCCACTCAAAACGTTAATCTCTTCGATCGCATGCACTTTTTTACTAGTGGAAGATCTTTCGGTATGCCATTGGGAATAATTAACCATAATATTATCTAGGAGTTTAGTAGCTTCTCCTAAATTAATTTCCATAAAATTACTTCCCGTGGCCGAATCTAAAATATTTCTAGAAGGAAAATTCAATCCGACATAATTTTTTTGTATAATCATCCACAAAATCAAACCATGAGTAGGGCAATTTCGTATGATCAATTTCATCCTCTCCCAAGATTGTGCAACATGTTCATGATCAAGTTGCTTAAAATTCATAATATCGTTCCTAAGGGAGATGATCTTAGCGGGAGGAAAATACTTGGAAATAAAAGCATCTTTACAATTATTCTATAAATCAATACTATTTTTAGGCAAAGATGAAAACCAAGTTTTAGCACAATCTCGAAGCGACAATGGAAATAGCTTCAGTTTAACAATATCATTATCCAAAACCTTTTTCTTTTGAATATCACACAAATCAACGAAATTGTTTACATGGGATGCAGCATCTTCACTAGGAAGGTAGGAAAATTTATCTTTCATAACAAGATTCGGCAAAGCGGCATTAATTTCACAAGATTCTGCATTAGTAGTGGGAGCAATCGGAGTACTAATAAACTCATTATTATTGGTGTTGGAAAATTCACACAATTTGGTATTCTCTTGAGCCATCGTGACAAAGCAAGCAATCCAACACACGAACACACAAAAAGCAAGCAAAGAAGACGAATGGAAGAGGGGTGAAGAAAAGGCAAATCTTTTCGAAAATCATTTTAGAAGTGGGGAAGAGGAAAACGAGAGATGAATGGCGAATAATGTAATGAAAGAGATGAGAGTTTATGATGGGTACTTGGTATGGCTTGACTTAGCAAAGATCTCCCCGGCAACGGCACCAGAAATTCTTCCTGCTACTACTTGATCTTGCGTTGGTTTTTCCTTTGAAGAGGAAAGGGTGATGCAGCAAAGTAGAGATAAGTATTTCCCTTAGTTTGAGAACCAAGGTATCAATCCAGTAGGAGACAATGCACAAGTCACCGAATAACTGCATAAACAATCAAACAACTTACACCCAACGTGATAAAGGGGTTGTCAATCCCTTCACGGTTACTTGCAAAAGTGAGATCTGATAGAGATAGATAAACGGTAAAGTAAATATTTTTGGTATTTTATAGATCAGAAAGTAAAATATTGCAAGATAGTAGATCGGAAACTTATATGATGGAAAATAGAAACTTATATGATGGAAAATAGACCCGAGGGCCATAGGTTTCACTAGAAGCTTCTCTCATGATAGCAAATAATAGGTGGGTGAACAAATTACTGCCGAGCAATTGATAAAAAAGTGCAAAGTTATGACGATATCTAAGGCAATGATTATGAATCTAGGCATCATGTCTGTGTCAAGTAGACCGAAACAATTCTGCATCTACTACTATTACTCCACACATCGACCGCTATCTAGCATGCATCTAGAGTATTAAGTTCATAAATAACAGAGCAACACATTAAGCAAGATGACATGATGTAGAGGAATTAACTCAAGCAATATGATGAAAACCCCATCTTTTTATCCTCGATGGCAACAATACACACTACAAATAAAAAGACACATCCTTGACATTTTGGGCCGTAATAATTTTTTTTCTGTCATACATATGACACTTCTATGACGATACTTGTGACAAAACCCAGTATCATCATAGATGTGGTGGGATCCTACTTCTATGACAAAAAATCATGACAGAAAATGGGCTTTTCGTCCTGGGCGGGCCGGAGACGCAGCTGCATGACATTCTTTGGGCCGTCCATGATGGAAAAAACCGTGGTAGAAGCGAGGGGGAGGAAAATTTTGGGGAGTTCCCGGTTACGGTGGGAGGTCGGGGGCCGAGCGATGCGCGTTTCTCTCGTACACGTATGTGTGTGTGTGCGAGGCGTTGGCTCTAACTGAACCCGAGCGAGGCGTTGAGCTCTAATTGAACCTGAGCAATTGCACTGCAGGCTACGCGTTACTGAACCCGAGCGATCGATCGATGGCTGTTAACTGAACCCGATTGAGCGATTCCTTCGCTACTGCTGCTAACTGAAGCCGATCGATGCTGCCTCTGGGATGAACAGTGAGTGTTGCGAGGATGGGGTGTTGGATGAACAGTGAGTGGTGGCGTTGCCTCTAGATGAACAGGACCCCGTGGTGTGGTGGAGGGTTGGATGAACAGTAGACGGTGGAGGGGTGCCCGTGGAGGGGTGGTTGAACAGGACCCCATGGTGTGGAGGGCTGGATGAACAGTAGACGGTGGAGGGGTGGTTGAACAGTAGTCGGTGGAGTAGCGCGCGGTGGAGGCTGGATGAACAGGAGCCCGTGGAGGCTGGAGGAGGTCGACGGTGGAGATGAACAGTATCCCGTGGAGTCCCCTTTTGCGGTACGCCACACCCCTCCCGATGAACAGGACCTCCGTTTCGACCGTAGCGCTCCAACACAAGTCCGTTTCGTCCGTTTTGCGGTACGCCACACCCCTCCCGATCAACAGGACCCCCGTTTCGACCGTAGGAGGTCCGTTTCGTTCGTTTTGCGGTACGCCACACCCCTCCCGATCAACAGGACCCCCATTTCGACAGTAGGAGGTCCGTTTCCAACATTTTGCGGTACGCTAGACTCCTCCCGATGAACAGGATCCTGTTTAGAACGTGGCCGGTCGAACACAAGGTCGTTTCCTCCGTTGTGTGGTACGCCAGGCCTGGTTTCCATCGCCTGTTCCGTCCAAGCCCTCCCGATGAACACGACCACGCATTCCATTCCGACCCAGCCGGTTGGCTCCCACGCGTTCCGTTGCCTCCCGATGAACACGACGCATTCCGCTGCCTCCCGATGAACACAATGCATTCTGTTGCCTCCCCATGAACACGACGCATTCCATTGCCTCCCAATGAACACGATGATGACGCTGTTTCTCCCTTCCGACCCAGCCATGTACACGAGACCTGGGCGTACGTATGCGCGAGTAGGCGTTCGAGACCCCGCCCGTATTACACATACGTGGCAGTATTTTCTTTCTTGCACCCTGGCCGCTGTACGTACGTGTACATGCTACATGCGCGCCTCTACTATGACACGTACGCGCCTCTACTACAACACGTGCGCGCCTCTACATCCACCAGTATATATGTACGTACACGTTCGCGACCAGAATGACAATGCTACGTAGCTTCGACTAAGTGGGTCGCGACTGTCAGGCACTTCCTTGCGTGCGAAGATGTAGCTGGTGGGTCCCAGCAGTCAAGGGGCGAATCGTTTTTTCCCCCGGATGCACTTCCTTGCATGCGAAGATGTAGCTGGTGGGTCCCAGCTGTCAGGGGCAAACGTTTTTTTCATGCAATACGGTGGCCCGTCCGGTGGGTCCCCGCTGTCAGGTGGAGGAATAATTATTTTGCACGTAATAAGGAGGCACTTCCTTGCTGCGGCCGTGGACCCAGCAGTCAGCCTCTCCACGTACAGTCCACGTCCGATGGAAGAAGTTCCTTGACCACGTTGACCACGCTACGCCGAGAGCACCAGGGCGGTGGACAACGGCGAGGCCTGGGAAGGGGATGACGCAGATCCGGGGAAGACGCGACAGTGGATGCCCACACATAGAGGAGTACGAGGGTTCACTGGTTGGCTGTGGTGTGAGGCTGCCGTCAACGCGGAATAACAGGGGGTGTGGGTGAGTAGAGGGATGGCCTGGCTAGTGGTGTGAGTAGTAGGGCGCGGTGAGGCCTCCGCCGCATCACAGCCGGCCACGGGAGTGAGGAGCACGAGGCACGACCGACGCTGGTTTGGGCGGCTGGAGCAAGAAGACTAGAGGTTGAAGAAGCACTACGGCCATTGGATGGACATCGTATGGTCACTGGAGCTAGAATCGTGCATATTGACTAAGTTGACAAAGCCCTCCGTCCCCGTCAACTTAGTAGGTCCACAAGTAAGCCTGCCACTATACTGGCTCCCAGCTAACAGGGGGGTATTCATTTTTTGGTGCATAATAAGGAGGCACTTCCTTGCGTGTGAAGATATAGCTGGTGGTCCGAGCTGTCAGCGGCGGTAACATTTTTTTCGTGAAATACAGAGGCCCTTTCGGTGGGTCCCTGATGTCAGGTGGAGGAATCATTATTTTGCGCATAATAAGGAGGCATTTCCTTGCGTGTGGCCGTGGACCCAGCTGTCCGCCTCTCCATGTATAGTCCACTTCAGATGCATGTCGGTCGTTGACCACGTTGACCAGGCCACGCCGAGAGCACCAGGGCAGTGGACGACGGCGAGGCCTAGGAAGGGAACGACACAGAGGCAGGGAAGACTCGGTAGTTGTTTCCCATGCGGAAGGGAGTACGACTGTACAAGGGTTTACTGTCGGATTTAGGGTTCCGGCAGACCCTTGAGGTTCGAAGTCTAGGGTGCGCGCGGAGATTACGCTTCCTACCTATCCATACCCCTCCGCCTCGCAAAGATGTAAGCTATCAAGAACACAACACAAGAGACACAGAGTTTATACTGGTTTGGGCCACCGATGTGGTGTAATACCCTACTCCAGTGTGTGGTGTGGTGGATTGCCTCTTGGGCTGATGATGAACAATACAAGGAAGAACAGCCTCGTGAGGCCCTGTTCTTAGCTGGGGCGATGAACTGCTAGGGAGTTCAGTCGCCCTTCTCTCTCTCTCTCTATTTGATTGCCGATTGATTCGTTCCCCTACTCCGGGGTTGGCTAGTCCTATTTATAGGCAAAGGCCCTGGGCCTCCTCCCAAATATCGAGTGGGAAGGGCGCCAACAATTGGCCATTTTGAAGGGGAACATCTGGTACACTTATCCTGACTAAAGTTGGTCCTCGCCTGCCAAAGGCTCTGGTGATGACGCCGGCTTGGGCTCCACAATGACTTCTTCCTTGTCGCGGAGTTGGTCTTTATCTCGTTGCACCAAAATGGGTGCCTTTGCTTGATCCTCTCGCCTGCGCTTGCTCCCTTTGCACCAAAAAGGAAAGGGAGGACACTGCGCTGGCTGGCGCCCGTCTGGCGTCCTCGGTCGTCATGGCTTGCATCATGGGCACCTCGTGAGGTACCCCGCCTTGATCTCTCCGCCTCCTCGCGAGACAGCCTGATGAGGCCGTGCCTGAGGAAGCTCCATGTCGTCCGCCCCGCGAGGCTTGGCCCCTCGCGAGGGTCTTGAGTCTGTGTTGATGAAGATGGGCCATGCGGGGCCCCCTTTGAGCCACACCGCAGGCCGCAGGCACGCAAGTCTGGGGACCCCCGTTCCCAGAACGCCGACAGTAGCCCCCGGGCCCAAGGCGCGCCCGGACTTGGCCGTGCAGTGAGGAGAAAGGGCAGGGGCGAAGCGCCGTGGGCCCTAACAGCCTGCGGCCTTGGGCGCCGCGTGGCGGTTGATTGGACGTGGGCATCTCCGCAACCGCGCGAGTTGATAAGGGAGCGGCATCTGCCCAGGTTTTGCTCCTTCCGCTTTCTCCGGTTGCTGCTCAGATCCCCTTTCTTGCGCCTCTCCTTCCTTCCCCCAAATCTCCAGATCTGCTTCGACCGCTTGATCCAGAAGCCATGGCGCCTCGTCAGTCCCCGGCCGGAGCCTGGTTCTCGTCCGCCTTGGAGCCGCCAAACGTGTGGGAAGCCAGCCTCGCCCGGTTGCGCCGGATGGCGGCGGCGCAGGGCATCGACGGGGCGACGGTGTTCAAGGCCGGCTCCGCCACCCCCGAAGGTCGAGGGAGCACCTTTTATCCGCTCTTCGTAAGCTCCATTACTGCTGGCCTGGTGCCTCCCTTCTCCGAGTTCTTCTTCTGTGTCCTCCGCCATTACAACTTACAAGCTCTGCATCTCCATCCCAACTCTGTCCTCCTGGCCATCTTCGCCTATTACTGCAAGGCTCACGTGGGGGTGCAGCCCTCAGTGGCCTTGCTGCACCACTACTTCTCCCTCCGGGTCTCTCACGGTTCTCCTTCCGCGTGCGCGAGCTTTATTGCGTACAATGGTGCCATTGCCATTTCAAAGCCCGGGAAGAGGATTGAGGGCTTCAGGAGCAAGTGGGTCTTGGCTGACGCCGGGCGCATCCACCCGCGGCTGATTTTGCCCACGGGGCTGCCCGCGAGCTCCGGTGATTGGGCTCGTGCGGAACTCACGGACCCCCGTGCAAAGCCGGTGTTGGAGAAGATGGACGCGGATCTGAGGCCGGCCAGCTTGGCGGCGGCGAAGCTGACCGGTGCTTCGTTGCTGAGGGAGTTCCTGGAGCACCAGCTGGTTCCGCTTCGGCAGTACTCTCGTCCGATGTGGAGGCCTCATCCAAGCCCCGCGGCCTTGGGTGACGGAGATCTGGCCGCGGTGCTCCAATCCCTGGTCGGGGGTGATGTGGCGAGGTTGGAGGGGCGCTCCTACGCCCTTGTTCCTCCGTGACGATTGGGAGCAGGTGGTGGAGTCCATGCCCGTCTTCAACGGAGACGGGCCCTTGCCTGCTGAAGACCTCGAGGGACCAGTGGACGTGTCCTCCGACGACTCTAGCAAAGAGGAGGGCGGAGTGGAGCGGGGGAAGGGGCCTGACTCTGAGGCGACTGATGGAGAGTCAAGGGCTCCCCTCTCCCGGTGCAGGCCCCATGCTCTCTGCCTCTCCCCGAGCGACGACGACGAGGACGATGATGCGCTGGGCAGCGGGAGCTCGCCCCCGATCCCGAAGAAGGACAGGACCGGGCTGATCCACCGCGGGTCCGCCCCGGCTCCGGGGCGATCCGCAGACGCGACGCGCCCTCTGCTTCCGAGGTTGATCTCTCCAGCCGGCTTTCAGGCTTCAAGTTTGGCCGGAGGCTGCCCGAGCTCATCGGCGATGACCTGTAAGTGCTTGACCCTTGTTTCTGTTTCTTGTGCTGCTGTTGAGAGGCTTGACACCCGCATTTCTTGAATAGGCCGGCGCCCGCGACGAAGAAGCTGAAGGGGGCTCCTGAAGTTCCACCCGCGGCAGTGCCTCTGCCTGCGGAGGAAGGTGGCCGCGACGCACGGGCCTCTCCTGCCCGGTCGTCCTCGCGAGGCCTGACTGAGCTGGCTGGGGCGAGCCCACCCCCCAGTGCCCAGGTGACTCCCGAGGTGCCTTTGCCTGCCGCCGCCATCGCAGTCGTCGGGGTGCAGCAGGCTCCTCCTCAGGGTGCTGTGGTCGTGCCGCCGTCTTCTCCTCCTACTCCACCGACTGCTGTTTCTCTGACTCCTCCCGCCGTTCTGGATCGAGCGGCTGCCGAGCTGGACCAGCTCTGGCAGGATCTTCTTGGCGCCGACCCTCGCTTGGTGGCCGGGTGCTTGGAGCTGGCTTCAGGATGGATTCGCTCCGATGCTTCGGTACGGGCGGCGCTGGTCCAGGCCTCAATGGCTTGCGACGAGGAGAGGCAGGCCGCCCTTGAGGGGAAGGCTGCTCGTGACGCGGCCCAGGGGGAGGCGGCCGACGTCCGTGGTCGCTGCAAGGTGCTGGAGGGCGAGCTGCAAGGCCTGCGGGACCAGCTCGCGAAAGAGGCCCGCCTTTGCCAGGAGCAAGAAGAGGGCGTGAAGGCTCGCGAGGCGGCCGTCGAGGTCCGAGAGGCCAAGCACAAGAAACGCCGCGACCGCATGCGCGTGCTGGAGGAGGAGTTGGGGGCGAGGAAGGTCGAGCAGGATGACAAGGCTCGGGTTCTTGCCGAGGACCGCGTGGCCTTCGCAGACATGGAGAAGAAAGCTCGGGCCTCGCTGGAGATGCTCTACACCAGCGGCCTGAAGAGCCCGCTGGCTGGCTCCGAGGACGGCCCCGCCAAGCTGCTTCCCTTCCTGGTCCGTGCTCTTGAGGATGTCGCCCTTGGCCTTGGCCCCACGGCCGAGGCCGAGGCGCGTGTCTTGTCTTCTGCAGCGCTGACGCGGGTCTTCGCCCACATCCACCTTCGTGCCCCTGACATCGACCTCGACAGCCTGCTGGAGCCAGTAAGCGGCGAGTGTGCTGCTGCCGCTGCCGAGGCCGTGAAGGGTCGCACGGAGGCTCTGCTGGGGAAGTTCCGGGCCTTCAGTGCCAAGCCGAAGCCAGATGCTGCCGGTCCTGCTGCTCCATGAGGTGAAGCCACCCCGTGCTGTTCCACCGTCGTCTGGCGATTCCATCGTGGCTCCTGTCCTGTTTTTAATTCCTGCACACGTATCATGCCTCAGGGAGGCGTTTAAACTTGCGTTTGGCATCGAGATAACAGTACGGACTGTAATATTTGCTTCTGAGATTTTTGAATTTACGCTATTCCTTCCTACTTGCTTATGTTCTACGCCGGCAGATCCCGACCCTGCGCATACCTCACCCAGCATCAGCCCCGACCGGAAACCAGGACAGGACCAAAGGAGTGAGGGGCTACAGGACAAGTTAGGCTCCTGAGTCGCGATGCTCAGGAGTCCCCCTTGGCGCACGAATCAGTAAGTTGGGAGGCGATCCTTGGGGTCTATGTTTTTCCTTCCTACTTGCTTAGGTTCTACACCGGCAGAGCCCGGCCCTGCGCGTGCCCCACCCAGCATTAGTCTTTCGGAACTAAAGGTGTGAGGGGCTACAGGACCAGTTAGGCCCCTGAGTCGCGATGCTCAGGGGTCCCCCTGGGTGCCCGAACAGCAAGTAGGGAGGTGAGATGTGGGTGGATCTACCATTCTACGTCTGCAGAGCCCGGCCCCGCGCGTACCTCACCCAGCGCTAGCCTTTCGGAACTAGGGAGTGAGGGGCTACGGGACCAGTTAGGCTCCTGAGTCACGATGCTCAGGAGTCCCCCTTGACGCTCAAACGGCCTTCGTACCTTGGCTCCGCTCGGGGAGAGACGCGCGATGAACCAGGCCCGGGAGGCCTGGCTGGGTGGCGTGCATCTGGGCGTGACCCAGGCGCAGCCCCCGTGCCCAGCCCCCTCACGCGGCACTCCCGAGGGGAGGCGTTGCGATGAGGCCAGATACTGAGCTCTGGGCTCCCTGAGGTTGATGTGGCCCGGGGCCACCCTTAGTTGTTTATCACCAGCACGTAGCATAGCGCTTCCGTATGTGTACGGGCATAGCCGCTCCTCGGCAGTGTCGTCAGCCAGCGCGAAGCATGGTGCTTCCACTGGTACATGGGAGGGGGCTCCCCTCCGGGAGGAGCCCCCGGGGCGTGTACAGCCCCGCCCTGACACGTGGCTGACACGGTAGGGCCTGATGAGGTGTATCTAGGCACCCGTGAGCCAGCGCGGGACTCACGGGGCCCTACCTCTAGGCGTGTTGCGCCTGGCACTGGGCCTTATCTTGTGATGTGTTCCTGCAAGTTGGGTTAGATGTCTACACTCTACGTCCTCGGGTCCCGGCCCTCGAGCTGGTCTCAGCCGTCGCTGGTATGCCAGGTCGCGATGCCATGGACAAGGCAAGAGGGTGAGGGCTGGAGAGCCAGTAAGATTCCTGAGTCGCGATGCTCAGGCACCCCCCTTTAACGTGCAAGTGGTCGACATGGAGAAGAAGAGGCGCCGTGGACCGGCATCGAATAATCAAGCATGGTGGGTTGAATGCATGGCCGCAGGTAAACGTAAGAAGGGATACATGCCGCTGGGTCTGGCCCGGGCGGCTTGGGGATGATGCAGCCCGAGGGGCGCGCCCAACATAGCAAGCTAACAACACTAAATAAAAGGGATACACGCCGCAGGGACGGACCAATGCAGCCTGGGAATAATGCAGCCCTGGGGGGGGCTCCCAACTGGAAATGAAACTTGAAAGATGTCACCTGGTGATGTTGAAGACGGAGCAATGTTGGTGCAGCAGACTCGATGGGCTGCGGAAGCCGACCCTCACGAGCCCCCAAGCCCTGGGGCCTCGAGAGGCTCCGGGGGCGCTGGTGGCTCCTCGCGGGCCGTCTCCATCTCTGCCAGGGCTGCGGAATGCTTGGCCTCTTGAGCTTCTAGGATGCCCCTCATGAGGCGCTGGTACGTGGCAGCCACGTTCGCCAAGCCGTAAGGCATGCGAACGTAGCTGTGGGGTGGACCCTCGCAGCGCCTCACTTGCGAGGGCTAGAGGCGCTCCAGCGAGGCGACTCGGCTGAGCCCTGGTACGTCGACGCAGACGCGCATCCCCTCATCCTCGCCTGGATGGGGGACCACAGCTGGTAGGCGGCGACTGCCTCTCATGACTCTTGACTCTTGTAGCTCCTGAATGGCTTCGCTGACGAACTCCTGAGGGTCTGACCCTCCTTGCTTCACTCCTTCTTGAGGGAAACGTGCTTTGAAACACGCCTCCATGTGGTGCCCAAGCGCCTCCCTCGTGACCTTGGCCAGGTCGGTGGCCCTCCAGGGGAGAGCCCCCGAGCGTTGCTTGAGGAGGGCACCGGGCGCGCTTTCCTATGCAATGGAGGGAGGATCCCCCTGGGCAAGCACATGCCCTGAGGGACCTGCCTCCTGAGGGACTCGGCCTGACGATGTCTTCTTCTTCTTGGGGGTGGTCTCAGGAAGCCTCCTGCTTTTGCGATCCGGGACTTCCAATGATGCGGCCTGAAAAGCTCGTTCCAAGGAACACACCGCGTCTTTCTCTTCACAGGGCACCGTGATGACTCCGCCGCTTCCCGGCATCTTGAGAACGTTGTAGCCATGGTGAGTTACGGCCATGAACTTGGCCAGCGCTGGGTACCCAAGGATGGCGTTGTACGGCAGGCGAATGTGAGCGACGTCGAAGTCGATGAGCTCGGTGCGGTAGTTGACGCACGCTCCGAAGGTGACAGGGAGGCGGACCTGCCCGATTGGGACCGTGGAGCCGTCAGTGACTCCAGAGAAAGGCTTGGTTGGCTGAAGCTGATTGTAGGGCACTTGGAGATTGTTGAATGTATCCACGGACAGGACGTTGAGCCCTGCCCCGCCGTCGATGAGGGTCCTGGTGACCACCACGTTGCTGATGATTGGGGAGCAAAGCATCGGGAGGACTCCGGCCGTGGCTGCACACTTGAGCTGATCTGCTGAGCTGAACGTGATGGCGCATGACGACCACCTGAGGGGACGTGTGGTTTCGAGCTTGGGGAGGACTGCATTCACTTCGCGGGCGAACTGCTTGAAGATGCACTGAGAGGCTGGGGCTTGAGCTCCACCCAGGATGCCGGCGATCGCGCACGGCTCCTGGAAGCCCCCAACCTCCTCATCCTGGTGGCGGTCCTCGTTTCTTCTCGGACGCGGCGGCAGCGGAGGGAGGCCTGCGTTACGTTGCGGGCGATCCTCGCAAGGCTGGTCCCTCCAGTCTTCCTCGCGAGGCGGGTCCTGCCAGCGGTCCTCGCGAGGTCGACCGCGCCACCCCTGGCGTGGGCCGCGGTCTTCCCAGCGTCCTGGGTTCCTTCCTCCTCCTCGACCGTAGCCCCGGTCGACACGGTCGGGGCGACGGCCGATCCTTCCTTCTCGCACGGCTCTGAGCTTTTGGCATTCGTTGGTGTTGTGGGTGTGGAGGTCGTGGTACACACAGTAGCGATTGCCCTTGGAAGACTCGTGCTGATCTCTGCCCCGCTTGGTGTCCGGTTCTGCCGCGAGCACGACAGCCCCCTTGCGCTTCACATCCTTGGCCTGGGACTTCTTCTCTTCTGGATCTGCGGCAGGGAGCTCGAGGAGGGAGAGACGCCCTTCCTCAGCCCTAGCGCACTTGGTCGCCAAGTTGAACAGCTCCAAGGAAGTGCATAGGTCTTCATGCATCGCCAGCTCCTCCTTCATCTTGACGTCGCGCACGCCATCGGAGAAGGCTGAGATGATGGCCTCCTCGGACACCCTGGGGATCTTGAGGCGTGCGTTGTTGAAGCGTTGGATGTACTTTTGCAGGGTCTCTTCGGGCTGCTGCTTGATGCGGCGCATGTCGTTCACGGTGGGTGGCCGGTCGCGAGTACCTTGGAAGTTGGCGATGAAGCGGGTGCGCATCTCGTCCCAGGAGGAGATCATGCCTGGGGCCAGGTTGAGGATCCAGGTGCGGGCCCCATCCTTGAGCGCCATGGGAAACCAGTTCGCCATGACGTTCTCATCTCCGTTGGCAGCTTCGATGCTCAGCTCGTAGAGCTGGAGGAACTCCGCAGGGTCGGCCATGCCGTCGTAGCGAGGAGGCAAGTCTGGCTTGAACTTGCCAGGCCACGCGACGCTGCGCAGCTCGGTGGTCAAGGCGCGGCAGCCCGCCGTGGCCACGGGAGGCCTTGGGGTGACGGTGAGCTTGGTCTTGCAGGTCCCCGCGCGCTGCAGCTGGGAGCCGCGCGGGGTCTTGACGTGCGGGAGCAGGAGCGCGACCGCTACGTGCTGGAGCGTGGAGCGCCCAGGCGGCTTCTGCGGGCGAGGGACTTCTTGGCAGCTCTGCTCTTGCCGTGCTGGTGCTTGGCGAAGCGGGTTCCAGCCAAGGGCCATGTGTCTTGCGGCCGGGGCGTCTTCTTGGCGAGGAGGCGGCTGGGGCGCCCCCAGAGCTTCGTCGCCCGCGCGGGGCGGGGCGCGGTGCAGATGGACGAACGGTGCAGGAGAGCCCCCCGCAGCACGGACGAGCTCGGCGACGCGGTCGAGCCACTCTTCGTAGACGTCGTCGACGGGACGGTAGCGCAGGAGCTCGTTTGTCGCGATGAGCGCAGCTCGAGCCTCCATGGGTGCGTGGAGCGCGCGGGATGAGGAACCAGCTGGGGTGAGCGAGGGAGTAGCGGTGCGGCCGTCTTGCCGCACAGACGGGTGCTGAGACGATGCTTGCTGCTCGTTCCCCGCTGGGCCGATGGCGGCGTTGACGGCAGGCGACGGGGAACAGCGAGGACGCCCGCCGACAGGGGCCGTATGGGCGATGCGGGAAGCGAGAGCGGCTCAGCGCTCGGTGCAGGCCTGACGAGCGTCAGACATGGACGCGATGGTCGGAGGAGAACGGAGCGGCGAAAGACGAATTCCGGTGCACCCCTACCTGCTGCGCCAAATGTCGGATTTAGGTTTCCGGCAGACCCTTGAGGTTCAAACTCTTGGGTGCGCGCGGAGATTACGCCTCCTACCTATCCATACCCCTCCGCCTCGCAAGGATCTAAGCTATCAAGAACACAGCACAAGAGACACAGAGTTTATACTGGTTCGGGCCACCGATGTGGTGTAATACCCTACTCCAGTGTGTGGTGTGGTAGATTGCCTCTTGGGCTGATGATGAACAATACAAGGAAGAATAGCCTCGCGAGGCCCTGTTCTTAGCTGGGGCGATGAACTGCTAGGGGAGTTCAGTCGCCCTTCTCTCTCTCTCTCTCTCTCTCTCTCTCTCTCTATTTGATTGCCGATTGATTCGTCCCCCCTACTCTGGGGTTGGCTAGTCCTATTTATAGGAAAAGGCCCTGGGCCTCCTCCCAAATATCGAGCGGGAAGGGCGCCAACAATTGACCTTTTTGAAGGGGAACATCTGGTACACTTATCCTGACTAAAGTTGGTCCTCGCCTGCCAAAGGCTCTGGTGATGACGCCGGCTTGGGCTCCACAATGACTTCTTCCTTGTCGCGGAGTTGGTCTTGGTCTCATTGCACTGAAATGGGTGCCTTTGCTTGATCCTCTCGCCCGCGCTTGCTCCCTTTGCACCAAAGAGGAAAGGGAGGACACTGCGCTGGCTGGCGCCCGTCTGGCGCCCTCGGTCATCATGGCTTGCGTCATGGGCACCTCGTGAGGTACCCCGCCTTGATCTCTCCGCCTCCTCGCGAGACAGCCTGATGAGGCCGTGCCTGAGGAAGCTCCGTGTCGTCCGCCCCGCGAGGCTCGGCCCCTCGCGAGGGTCTTGAGTCTGTGTTGATGAAGATGGGTCGTGCGGGGCCCCCTTTGAGCGATGCCGCAGGCCGCAGTCAGGCAAGTCTGGGGACCCCCATTCCCAGAACACCGACATTTACTGGTTCGTCTGCCGATGGTGGAGAATAACAGCAGGTGTGGGTGAGTAGAGGGATGGCTAGGCCAGCGATGGGAGTACGCTGGGGCGGTGTGGCTTGCGCGGCAGCAGAGCCGACCGCGGGGAGGAGGGAGCAGGCAGTCCCACCGGCGCTTGTTTGAGTTGCTGGAGCAGGAAGAGCAGAGATTGAAGATGCACGACGGTCGTTGGATGGCCATCCAACAGTCACTGCTTGTGCATCAACCTTTTTTTTAGGAAAGCCTCAAATTTGTGGAAAACAACATACAACCCATCTGCCATTATTTCTAATAATTTACAGCCCATTTGCTAATTATTAAGTTTTTTTGGAGCCCATATTCTTTTTGTTAGCATTACATCCCATATTGTGGCCACGGTTAAAAAATTATACGAATTTTTGCATATTTCGGTGAGGTCCGAACTGTTTTTAATCCCGAAATTTCGACTTGCCTTCAAACTGATTTTAAAAATAAATGTATATCAATATAAAATCCAACAAATTCTCCACGCATAAAAATTAATGTAATTTAAAATCTCGAAATGAAAAAAAAGATATTTGAAACTAATTGACGGTTTGATGTTTTAAAAATGTACAGCGCATTTCTCATTACTGAGGGGCCATTTTCTCGGCCAGCCGAATGAAAGCTCTCCTCGTCTTGAAAGATTTGCAGCCCAACAGGCCTGACAAAGCGACTTACTTGGCAAATCACAAAAAAACTGGGTTGTGGCCGTGGACCCAGTTGTCAGGCTCTCCATGTACAATACTCTTCCGATGGAATGTCGTTGACCACATTGACCATGCCGCGCCGAGAGCACCAAGGCGGTGGACGACGGCGAGGCCTAGGAAGGGGAGGATGCGGAGCCGGGGAAGAGGCGACAGTGGATGCCCACGTGGAGAGGAGTACGAGGGTTCACCGGTTCGTCTTTGGTGTGAGGCTGCCGTCGCCACAGGGCCTGGCTTGCGGTGGGAGTAGTAGGGGGCGATGAGGCCTCATCGGCTGCACAACCGGCCACTGGAGGCAGGAGCAGGCGGTCTCCCCGGCGCTGGTTTGGGCGGCTGGTGCAAGAAGAGCAGCGATTGAAGAAGCAGCAGGACCGTTCGATTCAAATCCAACGGTTACTGCTGCTAGAACCGTTTGTTGACTAAGTTGACAAGCCCTGCGTACGGGTCAACTTAGTAGGCCCACAGGTCAGCCTCCTAACCGGTGCGCCCCAGATGTCAGTGGGAGGAATCATTTTTTCCGCATAATAAGGAGGCCGTTGATTGTGTGCGGCCAGGCCAGCAGAGGGAGTAGGATTGGCCAGGGAAGCCTGCGCGGCATCACAGCGGGCCACAAGAGGAGAGAGCAGGCAGTCCCGCCATCGCTAGTTTAGGCGGCTGGAGCAGGAAGATCAGAGATTGAAGAAGCACGTCGGCCGTTGGATGGACATCCAACAGTCACTGCTGCTAGAATCGCGTGTTCAGTGACAAAGCCTTGCATAAACAAGCCAGCCTCGAAATCTGTGGCGTGTACAACCCATTTGCTATTATTTTTATAATTTTTACTCATTTTCTAATTCATATGGAATTTATTGCAGCCCGTTTTCCATTTTTAGAATTGCTGGCCATTTTCTGGTCAGTACCAGGGTAAAAACTAAATATGTGGGAAATTTTGAAAATTCGCAAATTTTTGCTGGGGAATGAAATATTCTTGATCCAAAAATTAATAGCCATACTAAAACAAATTTAAAAATAAATTAGTACTATGTCATGTTAAATCCAATGAAATACGTATAAGATATCAGTGAAGAACAAAAACAAAAAAAGAAACTTATATCCCATTTGCTATAATTTTTTTTGGAATTTTCAACCCCTTTTAATATTACTTTTAACAGACATTGACCATACTCTTAAGCCAGGCCGGAATGCATCCCTCCTTGTCTTGAAAGATTTGCTGCCCAGTAATTCAGAGAAAACAAATCGGCCTAGCTTGGGTATTCTTCAAAAAGAAATACTGGGCTACCTATTTTCCCAAAGAACTGGTGCATGAGCATTTATTTACTTATTTATGTTTAGGGGACCATCAACATGTACCTGGGCCGGATTCATGTGAGAGCCTCCCTTCCAGTTAATTATGGGCTTCTCTATTGGGCCTTCATCAGTGGGCTGCATGTTATCAACAAGTGGAAAATGTGTTCCGTACGAAAAATAGTATGCGCTACGTACGTTACGGGGCACTAAAGGATCAAACCGTGCAACGACTTCCAAAACATTGTGTTTGTCGTTCCACCAACACATTTATTCAACCAACAGACGAAATATACTACTGATTATACATTGAAAACAGCAGCAGCAACAACCAAGGCTGGGGGTGCAACAGAAGCAGTAAGCTGGCCAGAAGAGTAAAGACGCAACTCTCTCTTCCAAACCAAACATCAGCCATCATTACAAAAGGGCTACCAAAAAAGAACAAGTGTACGCATCTAACTAACTGGCTCAGTTAGACGTTACTATTTATTAAGCTATGGAGATTGGCTGACGGCTTGAACCAGATGGGTGCCTGACGGGGGAAACTCCAGCCAGCAGGTCAAAGTATGATACTTGCGACCCTCTCTCCTACTTTGGGCTGCAGAACGTGGCGGCACATATTAGGGTATGGTGCATGCAGAGACGCATGGTACGCTGTGTACACACAGTTTTGCCTGATGAACGAAACCGTGCTGCCATCATGATCCTTGCCGTCGGTTATCTCCTTGTTAATCAGACAATTCAGTCCAACAAACAGAGAGCGTGTACCAAGGCAACTTACCAGCCTCCAGTCAAAAATTCCTGAAGGCCCAGAGAAGCTGGGATCCTGCTCAAAGACCTTGCAGTGACTGCGATTGTATTCCGCGAAACAACACGTCTGGTACGTGCGAACGATCATCAATCTTTCGCCGTCGTCTGATCGAGCCAGGAACCACCTGCAACTGCCATGCCGCTTTTCTTTGAAAGGTTCTGGGATTAGGAAGGGTAGGGACACCAGGCGGCCTACAACATCATATCAAGTTGGAGTCAAATAAAAAAGGGCTCTTGATTTAGTCAATCTTAAGAACAACATGTTATGAGCATGAATATTTGTTCAGCAAATGTTAACAGTAATATAAGAAAGCCATCATGATATCATAGGAAAGTAACATACTGCTGTAACAGCCGTTTGTAGCGATGACTGGAGTAGGCCAGCAATACGTCCAACCATAGAAGGAGTCAACAATGTAAATGAAGCCCTTGTGTTCAATGGCATCAGAGAACCATGGAGGATGTATGATCCTGCGATGGACGTGCAAATTTATCCACTTACCGCAGTGACCTGTCAGATAGGCGAGACCATGGTTGAAGAACGCAATTAGCCTTAAGTCTTTATAATTCGCACATCTTGTGGGCACTTGGCAGATTACAACCTTGAGCAAATCAAACTTGGTATCATGTTGGCTACTGTAAGATTCCGAGTATTCTGGGCCGCGGTGCCAAAGCAGTGCAGTGTTAATCGAAGGAAGGGGGATCAATCGCCGGGTGTAGACCTCCACGAGCATCCAGCTGCCGCGACCGTCGACGAGCACCATCCAAGACATGTTCATGCCGACCCAGTACATACCGTTAATGTAGTTGAGGCTGACGGGGATCGGATCGCAGTCAAGGGGGTTGAGGCTCGCCACCCTATGATCGTTATGCTGCGTGACACGTCGTTTCTGAAGATCAGGCGGCATCAGCAAGCAAGGAGCTGGCTTAAAAAGCTCCGTCCTGAGGGCTTTGAGTAAACGGTACAACCCCGACGAGCACACGACGAGCGGCATGGTACTGAGATTGTCCACACACGAAACAATGAGCTTGATTACCTCTATGGGGAGCGAATTCCAGCCACTCTTTTGGCGGACGCTGCTCGGTTCTACCATTGTTAGTGCTTGGGTTTCGGACGAGGGGGGAGGCGCCTTAGCGGGGATGGAAGAGCGGACAAAGATGGAGAAGCGAATATGTGTTGTGGGAAGTGGATAGGTGATGATGACTACAGCACGCCACTTGACTTACGAGACATATACCAGCAGCGTAGGGTCATAACAAAGTCAGACAACTTGCTTGAGTGATCACAGTACTGGTACTCCCTATAGTACCTGCTATTATGCCCTAACTTGCTTGAGTGGAGTAGTAGTGGAGTAGGACTCTGCTCTACTACTAGCACCGGAGGAGTAGTATGTTCTCCCGAGCTGGGACCTTCCCGCCGTCGTCGACATGGAAAACCCATGGTGTTATTTGAACTCCAACAATGTGCACAGGGACTCCAAGGAGGTTCACCTAGACATCTGCATTTTCAAGTTAAATGTTGATCATTAGTCTTCGCTCAATGTAATCTGGTGTCTAATCATGTGGAGACTTCCATGCATGATCTTGCTCTATTGGAGTATCGCGCATGAATAAAAGTGTATCCATTTATGGTTTAGTCTAGAATCTTCCATGTATGTATTTTTACTACAGTACTGGTGAAAGACTTATGATGAACCATTTCTTACATATCCTCTGCCCCTCCCAAGTCATCCTAATTTAATCCCTCCATCTAGGTGTATAAGGGCATGGTTAATACTTAAATAGTATAGCCAACTATTGGCTATAAGAAAGTGCCATGTCATCTGTAGCCAACAGGTATAACAATCGATACTCAAAAACTAATTCTTGAAGATCATTTCCTGCAAAGCACAATAAGAGTTATTTCTTCACAAGTTTTGGATGCTGGTTGAACAGTTGAACACTTTTGTTTTCAAAAGATACTTTTTATCTATTTCACCTGGATGTTTGTGACCTCTAGAGATGAAATAATATCCGAACAAACCTATTGATACTCGTTACACATGAGATGACCCCCACATCCTTTGTCAAAATAAACAACTCCCCGATCAATGCATTTCACTCTTCTGTGCAACGCACGGGCACCTTACTATAGATTAGTACGACCAAAAATTGAACTAACGTTATATACAGTACGATAAATGATGATGCATGTCACCTAAAATTATATCTTTGAAAACTATGTTCAAATACGAATCCAACGATATTGTTTTTGTTGACATGCACTAACATTTTGTCAGTCAGTCAAGATCAATGGGGGATAAACCACGACCGATGTAGTAGTACTAATGTAGAGGGCGGCGCTGCATGGGAGTCTCACCTCTCACCCCGCTCGTGGCGCGACAGTAAAGCCGTCATATCACAAAACCCAACCACTCCGAGTAGTAAGTGGCCTGGTAAAATAAACAGACAAGCAACCATCACATCCCTCCGTCTTTTTTGCATTTCATCTCTTTGCATTTACTTTCTCCGGTTCATCTCGGACACTCGATCCCTAGCTACTACTCCTAGTGCCTTTCTTTTGGCGGCTTCCCCAGCTTTTCCCACAAGACTAGTCACAATGGAGAGTAACAATAAGGCGCCTCACTCATTTATTTGGGCTTCTAAACTACTCCCTCCGTCTAGGTGTGTAAGTCATCTTACGAAAACCAAATAATCCAAAAACACTTAGGCGCGGTACATTAACTCTCATCTCGTTTCTTGTCATGTGACATATCAACCAATAAGAGATGTGTGCCATGCATGCTTTAAATGACTTGAGACTACCAAACACGACATGTAGTGGTTAGTTCATTGCATGCAATGTTATTAATTAGTAAAATAACATTAATTTCTCTCGTTTTCCCCTCCACCTTGGTCACGGTGCGCAACCTAAAATGACTTACACACCTAGACGGAGGGATTACTATTCCGTCCTGGTTTATTCCTCACCATTGTAATTTTTGCTAAATTTTGACCAAAGATTTAACCGGTTTATTCCTCACCATTGTAATCCCTCCGTCTAGGTGTGTAAGTCATCTTACGAAAACCAAATAATCCCAAAACACTTAGGCGCGGTGCATTAACTTCTACCTCATTTCTTGTTTCTTGACATATCAACCAATAAGAGATAAAGTGTGTGCATGCTTTTAATGACTTGAGATATCAAACATGACATGCAGTGGTTAGTTCATTGCATGCAATACTATTAATTAGCAAATAAACATTAACGTTTCTCGTTTTCTCCTCCTCCTTGGTCACGGTGCATAGCCTAAGATGACTTACTCACCTAGACGGATGGAGTAGTGCATGTGACATGCACTAACATTTCATTAGTTAAATTTATGATCAAAATTTGACACAGATTACAATGGGGACCAGTAAACCAGGACGGAGGTAGTAGTTATGGGATTACTAATCTAGAAGCCTAAAAGAACTGGCCCCTGGTACTCCTACTAGTAGTAGTACTCAAGTTGGAATTCCAATTGCATGGCACAACTTGTTAGGAAAAAAATTCGATACAGGGTGTAGGAAGCGGTTTGGGAATTTGCATGCCTTTCCAACCAGTGAGATACTTTGTACAAAGTACAACAGAGAAATAACCACAGAGAAGGAAGCTAAAAGTAAACAATCAAACGAGCATTTTTGCCTTTGTTTTGCATTGAATCGTATCACAAGCTTGACTAGTGCTGTTTTTCTACTTTTACAAAAACCGCATCGTAATGTTAAAACGTGCATTTGCATGTACATAAGTAACAGTAGTACTCCCTCCGTCTAGGTGTATAAGTCTTCCCTCCATCTTGGTCAGGGTGTACAACCAAAGATGACTTATTGACCTGGACAGAGGGAGTAGCACAGTCTGCAAGCATATATCGAGAGAGACGTGTAGTGCGATAGTATATAGTAAACTTTGTGCTATATGCACGTACTTGCTAAATGCGTACGAATACACAAGGTTTCCAAAATTTCCCTTTTACATACTTAATTAAGGACGCTAAAAATTATTGAACGTTCGGGATTTATCATTTGCGTCCCAAAACTAATGAGATCGCCTTACGAAACAAAAATTATACTCCTCCTAAAAGCCACGACGCTCGCAGGAGCGCTTGCGGCGCGCCATGAGTGCCCTGGTGCTAGGCAGTTTCCCAGCGCGCTGACACAACGCCTCTTCCTCAGCCTTGCAACTCGCGAGGTGCTGATTGGCGGCTTGCCGGCGGGCGAGCGCAATCTCACCAGTGTGGTGTTCCGGCGCCAACAGGTACTCCTCCTCGCTGGAAGCGTGCACCCGGTCCACGTACCGCCAAGCGTAGATGAGGCGCTTGGGCCCAACTGCACTCAGGGCGTCGGCACGGGCGTCCTCCGCCACCCTCACAACCCTCGCACGAGCCTTCTACCAAAGAGCCAATTGCTTGACTCTCTCGGACGCGACATAGCCCTCCCAGGCAGCTTGTTCCGCGGTGCGCTTCTCTTCCTCAGCCTTCTTCTCCGCCTCTATTTTGGCGTGCTCTGCTGGAGGCAAAGCCTCGCACAAGGCGACATCCTATTCTTTCCAAAGCTCCTCAAGGCTGGGGGGCTCGGCTGGCGGTGCGACGTTCTCCTCGTAGCAGGGAGCAAATGCGTCCTCCGGCGCGCGTGATGGCGAGATTGGGAACGCCGACGCGTCCACCTCGACGCGTCGCGGCGAGGAGCGGAACGCCGACGCGTCCTCCTCGACTACTGGCGGCGAGGAATGGAATGGCGACGCGTCGCGTCGCGGCGAGGAGCGGAATGCCGACGCGTCCTCCTCGACTAGTGGTGGCGAGGAACGGAATGGCGACGCATCGCGTCGCGGGGAGGAGCGGAACACCGACGCGTCCTCCTCTACTAGTGGCGGCGAGGAACGGAATGGCGACGCGTCGCGTAGCAGCGAGGAGCGGAACACCGACACGTCCTCCTCGACTAGTGGCCACGAGGAACGGAACGACGACGCGTGACCGTCCGCGCGGTGCAGCGAGGGGCTCCTAGGGCTTGGGAGGGGCGATGCCATGGTGGTCGATGTGAGAGGGAGGGGGAGGAGATAGCGATGAACATGAACATGAGCGGGAGGAGATAGCGATGTCGTGGGAGGCGCAGTATTTATAGCGAGCAATGGCACACCTATGTAAGATATGGACTGAGCTGCACTGACTTAACTGCAGGTCCAGTTGCGTCACTGACATGTGGGCCAGACCCCTATTGGGCCCATATGTCAGTGACCCAATGCACATGCAGTTAAGTAACAGCTACGTGGGCATATTTGTTGGAGTAAATTACGGTGGAGCAAAGGGGTGGAAATATTGCTAGTCACAACGGATTGGACGAGCCTGGGGGAGGAGAGTCATGCATGCAGATTTTTTCACATGGGGTCGAGTGGTGGGACCACCGGAGGGAGAAGGAGAGTTTGGCAGGCATATTGTTTCCACACATGGAGAGGAAAAGATTTGGAGAGGAACGGGCTTCCTGCAGGTATGGGGAACGGTGCATAATAAGTCATCTTGCATGTCGGGCTAGGTATAGTCTCAAGTCATTAAAAACATACACGCCCCACACATGTTGATATTTCAAGGTGCACTAAATTATTGCATGCGATGATTAAGGCTTGCCATAATGGTGGTATCTTAGCTGGTATCATGCACATAGGAATAGCAAACATGCTGAAGTGGCAAAGAATTAAAGAAGAGAGGGGGGTTAGAGTAACAAGTGTTCATGCATGGATTGGTAAACACATTTTTTGTGAAGAACGACAACACTAGTTGAGTACTTTTGCAGACTTCAAAAACTATTCCGCCGCCTCTACTATCTTGCTAAGAGTAGGTGAATTTTTTGAATCGAGCCCTTTAAACTAGAAGGGAGGTAGTGGTACTCTAATAGCTAACCTTGCTGTGATAACAAGATAGGACATGGCACGCACCTGGACAGAGGAACTAGTCTACATTGTGCATTTAAGTTTTGTTTGAAGTCAATGTACCTCTACTTTCATGAGACTTATAGAAAAATGTGTCAACATTCACAATGTCAAATCAATATTTTTACACTCATTATAAAACTAGTTCTTATACTCATTATAATCAGTATTGTAGATATTGATATTTTTAGTATAAGTTTGGTCATGGGATTTCATTGATGCCTGTCAAAGCATGGAGGAAGCAGAGCTTAGGGCTTGCATTGCCGGTCTCTACATAGGTATTTCTCTTCATAATCCTGTAAATTTAGAGACTGATTGCGCTTTTGTGGTAGCGTGTCTTGCATCGGGGGACTATGACAGGTCTGCTGTGCGTGACCTGAAGATGAAAGCATTGAGCATATCGAAGTTGATCAACAATCTTCAATTGTCAAAGATTAGCCATTCGGCCAATAAGGTGGCACACTTAATCGCTAAGTATAGCTTTGACAATAGATTAGATGGTATTCTTGTAAATAACATACCGCCCTATGTGGTGAATATTGTATCGAATGAGTGTACTGGTGTGGCTGGTTAATTAATATAAGGTGGTGTTTAAAAAAAGTATAAATTTGGTCAAACACTTTGCAAACGGTTGACGGGAGTAAAAAGGACCAGAGGGAGTATCATGCATGCGGAGTAGGCAAAAAAATTTGCTTGTCTAAAAAAAAGGCAAAAAAATTGCTCATTTATAGCCGGTCGAAGTCTCAAAGGGCGCGACCACGCGAGGGAGGCGAAGGTCGTGGGAGGCGCGACGTTTGACGGAATTAAGTGAAGTTACATCCACGCGCCGGCATGGCATGTGAACAGGCAGAAGCTATACCGTCAGGCCTACGATATGGGTCTAGTAGACATGACATCTAGTGGGTCCCACATAGTTCTTGAGAACTCTTTGGGGGCTTGCAGCTGTTTATCCACCGGGCAAGCTAGCAACCCCACGCTGTTCGCACGCCCTACTCGTCCCCGTCTTCTACCTTACAACAGTTCACTCCCAGTCGTCCCGTCCTTTCACATTACGGTAGTTCCACTAATCCTAACCCTTCTCCCAAATCCATGGCGTCCCAAATCTCCATGATCGGCGGTGAGTACAATGTTAGAACCATCACCGGCGATGAGTTCGACGTCATCTACACCCGTTCTTCCGCAACGGAGAAAGAATGCCTTGCTCGCTTCAAACGCATGTTCGAAAACTCAAATGATGAGTGGGTCGCTGGGCTAGATGTTGAGTACACCACAGTCCTAGGAAGCGAGAAGAAACTAAAGGAGGCAGAGAAGAAGAAGCCCGCCGTGATCCAGATTTGCGTGCATGACTTATGCTTGGTCTACCACATATGCCATGCCGATGTTGAGTGCGAGGAATTTAAGAAGTTCCTCAAGGGCGGCCGAGTCAAATTCATTACTGTAGACTTTAGGAACGACAAGGAAATCCTGGGTCGGGTAGGCCTCGTTGTAGGCCAGCCCTTCGATCTCCAAAAGGCAATCCTGGTGTCCTCCTCTCAGCCTTCAATGTTGACCCTGGCAGCAGCCATGATTGATCGTTCGTATGCTAAACTGAAGGAACCTCACCATGAGTTTCATCATGCATGGGACTCGAAGACATTAGATGAAGATCACATCCTGTATGCAGCAATGGATGCCAACCTTTGTTTAAATATCTACAAGGGTTGGATGAAGAAGCAGAGCCCAGTGTCCGGTTCAAGCAAAGAAGCATGGCGAAGAGGAAGAGGGACAAGGACGAAGTCGAGGACGTGGACTCGAACTCCAAGTAGGTGGCAGTGCCGTCGCTCATGCTAGTTCTACTGCAGTGTCAAGCGGACTAGTTGCTTAGTTTATTTTCAAGGGTGTGTTGTGCTGAGGCCCCAGCAGAACTATGTTTATGTTCTTTCTCGTTATTTGAACTCTTTAGTACGTACAGTAGTGCTAGTACTATGTCTTACTACTGTTCTTCTTGCAGTTGGTACTAGTGCTTGTATCTTCGTGTTCCTACTGTACTTAATACGTTCGTACTAGTAGTATAATTTGGGTCAGTCGATTTGTGAAAGAAGTTCGACGGAGCGAAGGAAGAAGACGATAGAAGAGGTGGAAGAAGCCCTTCTAGCCATCCATGTTGCATCAAACGGCTCACATGAGTCGACTGACCCAAATTGCTCCTTCAGATTGCAGGATCCACGTGGCATTCAAGGTCTCGAAGGCAGATTCCGCGTCCGCACCCGGTTTGCAGGCTCGACGTGCGTGCGACCGGCTTCCGCTGCGACAGCCACCATGCGCGCCTCCTCCGCGTGGGCGGAGACGACAGTGACACGCTAGTTCCTCCTCGCCGGCGTGCTGGAGCACGCGCTCGTCCTCCTCTTTGTACGCCGCGTGCATAGACGCGGCTCCACCAACTTCTCGTGTGTTTGGCAGTGCGGCGGCATCGCGAGGAGGGATACAGACAACATGAGCGGGCGAGCCTTCGGCTTCATGGCACAGGGATGGTGGCGACACGACGGTGATGGGCGAGAAATTGTTGGCCGGAGCAGGCGGGCGCCGGCATGCGCAACGGCAGCGGCGGCATATTGATGAGTGCGTGTGTGGGGGCTTACTTTAGTTTTATATATAAGGTTGGTCAAACTTAAAAGAAAACCGTACTAGTACACGTAGCATTAGACATAGGCAGCGCTTTTATTAGTTAGTACCACAGCCACGATACGGAATCCTGTGCAAGCGCGTGGACCTCGGCCGCACGGTCGATCGAGCGGTGCGTCACCGTGTCGCGCTCGAAGGACATCCACCGAACCTTTTTGTGTGTGTGAAAACAATCCTAGAATATTACTCAACTTTTTTTCCCGTGAAAGTTCTTGACGCTGCAATATTTCCATATATTTGAATTTAGCTCCATTTCGTGTTTATTTGGATTTGGACGTTTTAGGTGGGCCCTAGTTTTTTTAATACTGATTTTGTGTGTGTGACTGAGAGAGAACGTGTGTATGTGTCCATTTGTGTGTTGTGGCGGAAGGGTAATGTGGAGACGGTGTGCGTGTGATACAGACATAGAGAGGTGTGAATGTGCAAATGATCATGCATGAGTGAGACATAGACAGATGCCGATACGTTGTGTATACATGAGAGAACGGTCTTCTAGTTTACTTGTGTGTGTGTGTGTGTGTGTGTGTGTGAGAGAGAGAGAGAGAGAGAGAGAGGGAGAGAGAGACAGAGAGAGGAGCATCCGTAACACAACAACCATCTCTCTCGATTCGTCCGTCCCTCGCACGGTCGCATGCAACACATGCATCAACGCGCACATTTTGACACCCTCACCCGGCCCCTGCCCACCTCAAGGCCCGCACAATCTCTTCGTGAATACCCATTTCTCTCCTTAGGTTTGTTTTCTCTCAATATCTCATACACACACACACACAGAGAGAGAGAGAGAGAGAGACACACGCAGCACAACACACATACACACACACACACACTCCCCCGAGCACACAATTCATCCCCATCCAAGGTTATACGGCGACTACTCTCGCTTGTGCTTCTTTGCACCCCAACATGCACAACACCTCAATCTTCAAAGATGGCATCGAGCAGATCGAAGACGACGACCACACCGCGCTAGAGAATGCGGGGTCATTTGGAAGCAGGGTGATGTGACGACAGCTGACTGACTCCTCCCCCACCCTCTCTCTCTCTCTTGCACAAAATTACCAATCCCTCTCTCCCCCGCACAAAATTGTCAATCCCTCAACCCACGAGATCCTTCCCCTCTTGTCCATGTTTTTCCAGCTCTCTCATCAAACATGTTGTCTCTTCTCCTTCCACGTATACAGAATCCAGATGCACACGCATCTCATGTATATTACATGTATCCATCTTTCTCACAGACCTAACTTCTTCCTCTCTCTTTCTCTCTCTATCTCTCTCTCTCTATCTCGTTAGGTTTGTCTCCTACTCTCTCATCCATATACATACAATCTTTCCCGCCCTATCTGCTCCATCTTCAAAGGCTCTCTCTGCACGTTTCATTCACACATTGGGATATGTCAAAATGTTGCTTCTATAATGGCTGATGTAGAGTTATGGTTGTTTTTGTTGCATCCTACAAAGTAATAACTATGAAATGCATTTAGATTCTCATTTGACTGGGATTATGTGAGTTTGAGCATGTTGTAAAGTACTATAGACCTTGTATACATCTTGGGATTCGACAATGATTGTAACTATTGAATTGTATAGACCATTACATTCAAAGTCAATAGCCTAATATATTTATTTAACAATTTCAACAAATGATTAGTTCACTACAAACTAAGAAAAAAAATGTGTACTCCCTCCGTTTTTATTTAAGTCCGCGTATTAGCATTGGTCAAAGTCAAGTTTTGAAAACTCTCAGAAAGCTTATAACAAAAAATATTAACATATACAATAACAAATAAATACCATTAGATTCATTATTGAATGTACTTTCACATCATACATATTTGTTATGGTAAATGTTTATATTTTTCTATAAACTTGGTCAAAGTTTAGGAAGTTTGACTTCGGTCAAACCTAATATGCAGAGTTTACTACTACTACTCACTAGTTGCTTAGCCGAATCACTCAACACGCCACATGGGGAGTCCAGTGTCGCAAAATTTTGAGGTTGGCGGGAAAATCTCCCACGACCCTGATTCGAGCAGTGGGATGTTACCATCATAGCCTTCGGAACAGGCCTATGGATGACAGTAGGTAGGGAGTTGTTTTCGTAACTTCAGGTTCACCCTACCCAGCCAACCCCACCCCGGCACCCAGAGTAGTACACCTGAATACTCCCCAATTTCTATCCCCACCGCAAAATAGACTTCTCCATGGCACCGCAGCCTCCGTGCTCCTCCCCTTTACATCAGCGCAATAATCCACCGCAGCGCATCTGCCTCATTGACGACCTCGTACGCCTCACTAGAGCCGGTCCACCGTCGTCGTCATACACGGAGCCTATTCCCCGGCATCGTCTTCCACGGTCTCGGATATGCTTCCCGGAAGCCGACCCAAGCGCAGAAGTACCACCGTCGTGGACAATGAAGTGACTCCCGTTGCCGACCATGACTCACAGAGGCTGCCTCGACCATAGTTCTCCTCCTCGATTGGTAATGTGTGTATTGAATCACTTAGCAGTACATGTGCAGTTCCAATTTTGTTCATACCTATCCTTCAAATTTCCTGGGTGCTATTGTTCCCGTAAAAGTAATTGGTTATAGCCTCCATTGTCCAACAGAATATCAGCTTGTAATTGTGCGTCGCTCCTATGTCACGCTGTGCTTGGGTAGGTTTTTCATCTGCAACCAGTAGTGTGGCAAATGATGGAAAGGTTTTTAGAACTAGCAAGATGCCCATGTGTTGCACGCATCAAGGTGCATTTGTATAAGTAGTTTATCTTGTGGGAGAAAAGGATGAACGAGGGAAGGCCTTATTTGCAAATCTAGAGAGGGGTATGGGTATCTTCTTGCAAACTTCCCATTTGTTTCCTTCCTATCTGTCAGATATAAATCGGACGACCTATATTGCAAGAAAAAAAGTATAGAGAAAAAAAAGTAGACAGTAAAGGAAGTAGAGATAAATATTAAATATTTAACATAAAATAAATATAATAGTAGAGAAGAGAGTAGAGATAGCAGAGACGTCGGGAAAGGATCGCGCACGCGCGGGAAAAAGCGGCCGGGCGTGCGCTAGTTTTGGCGCGCGGCGTCCGACGCGCTTTATAAAATCCAACGCCCTACCACCGCTCTGTGCCTTGCCACCGCTCCCTCCATGCTCCGTGCCTCGCCACCGCTCTCTCCCCGCTCTTTTTCGCTCACCGCCGCCACGCCACCATGCCACCGCGTCGCTGGCAAATTTGGGGATACCGCGGCGTCCGCGCGCGCCCCTCCGGCGTCTTCTTCGCCGAGATCCGGTTCCGCGGGATGTGCCTCGTCCTCGGCAATTTCGACACCACCAACGAGGCCGCCCACGCGTACGACGCGGTGGTGTGGCGCCTCCGGTGGCCTCATAGAACATTGAACTTCCCCAACGTGCCGTCACAGGAGCGGGCGCAGGAGCTCGCGCCTCCGCCGCGACGTAGCACCGACGAGGATCGTCGCGACAACCGCATGCGGGAGCACTGTCTCGGCATCGTCGAGATGGACGAGGAAGCCATGGCGCTATGGTGCCAACACTTCTCGCAGGACATCATCAACGAGCGCGAGTTCTACGCGCAAAGGAGGGCGGAGAGGGATAAGAGGAGGGCGGAGCGAGCCGCCTATCGCGAGGAAAAGCGTAGGCTAAAAGCGGACGCAGCGTCGCCCTGGGAATCCGACGACGATCGATATCTTCATGCCTACAGTGAGACGTCGGAGGAGGACATCACCGAGGAGGATACGGATGACAAGGAGTAGTTGAATTATCTTTTTTTATCTATCTATGCTGAGAACTATCCTCTACTCTGTAGTATCTACTTCTCGATCTTAGCACTGTAAATGCTTTTTTAAAGCGCCATGCGTTGCGATTCTGTTGGCGATGCTCTAACATGGCACACGAGTGCTTTAATGTTGCCCACAAGATGTGCGAGTATTACTAGTAGTATATTTTGTTGCCATGTTGAGATTTTAAAACCATGAGTGCGGACATGCAGAGGAGCAGTGAAGACCAAACATGGGATATTCGGGACATCTTCAAGGAGCGTGGCAAGTTAAAGAGGAGCTGCACCGAACCTGTAAAACGAGCTTTGGTAAGTAACACCCTTTCAATTACTTTCGTGGAGCCTCGTGTTCTTCGATGTGTATATGTTGTAATTTCTGTTTCTCTTAAGCGTGGTGTTCTTCGATGTGTAATAAGAAGAGTCTTAATCGTACTAATGCTTTCGTTTTTAGCTTGATGTAGGAAGTGGGTGTTCTCACCTTGTAGTCTGTTTTATTTTTTTCCTTTTGAATTCACTTCTCCGAGTTCTGTTTATCTGGCTTCTACTAAATGGATCTAGGTTGCTCTGCGTATTGATCTAAAAAAGAAGCAACTTCCTGTCAGGATGCAGTTCCTGCAAGGAGGGAAGTATGGTCAACCTCAAGATCATGTTTCCAAAATGAGGCTGGATTACACACAAGGTGCCAGTTCCCTAATGATGCTGGATTAGACACAAGGTGCAAATTCCCAGATGATGCTTGATTACACACAAGCCAGGTGGAGTCGTCAGCTGTTCGTGTCCTTGTGGCATTAGTAAAGGCTGAAAGAAAGCGTGCAGCAGCCCTTGAAAATGTAGCTGAGTTCCTGAAGAAGCGAAAAGAGCAATCAGATGCTCTCTTCACCCAAGTCAAAGAAGAGATGGAAGAAGCCATAAATAAGCTAGCAGAGGCAGAGCAGGCTAGGCGTCTCCTGCTATCTAAAACTGTTGTCAATACAAAATTTCCTTCATAATAGCTTGGTTCAAATGTTTATCCAGTCAGCATGCCTGTTGTGATGTCCGTGCATCTACTGATGTGGCACAAAATGTTTTTTTCGGGTCATGTAATAACAACAATTACTTTCCAAACAATAACAGACGAAGCATTGGACATGGTATAGTTCACGCGCAAGCCCGACATTCCAAGTTCAACTTCCACATCAAAATCATGTTCACAAATATCTGCACATTCATACACAATGTCCACAACCATGATTCACTTCAAAGCCAAAAAAAATGTGAGGAGAGTTATAAATAAAGAAAATCCTCTACTAGTTCCTGCTACCAGTGCGAGCACAACAAGTCAAGACCATGCGTAAATTAATTATATTTTAGTCATTTTTTGTGTTCTAAAATGCCTGCCGGCTTGCGGAAGGATGTGTTGCCGGCACACGTGCGGATTCAATGAAGGCAGGCGGGGCAGTCTTAAGCTGGTTGCACGCAGCGAGGAGGCGTGCTTAGCCGGGCCTGCAGCGAGTGCGGCCCTCTTGGCCGGCACGCCGGTTCAATGCCTGCGCTATGAGAGGTCGCATCCGTGTCAGAGCACTCACTGCCTCCAGTCCTTTTTTGTTTGGGTATAACAAAATCTTGTTTTCCATTCACATTTTACAAGTAAAATTCGTGGACAAACTTTGACCCAAAGTACGACGGGGACTAGTAAACCAGAATGGAGGTAGTAGCTTTTTTAATCAAAGAAGGGTTTCCCCTTCCGATTTTCATTATTGAAAACCAGCATCTAAATCTAAACCATAGTATTTGCCCTAGAACTACCAGGTTCAACATCTCGCAACATAAACCCATACAACCTACATTGCAAAAAAAACCATACAACCATACGCTAAGGAGGTACGTAGCACTATGAATTCCATTTTCGCTCCATACCAATCGTTCTAAAAACTACTTACTACTTATAACGCACCATTGAAAATCAGAACTCTTAACCCCGCTAAAAAAATGATATTTTAAACGTGGCTACTCGATCCATGGCAACTGGCGAGCCAGCGCGCTCCAAGTCGTTCACCTGTGGTCCCGACCATCAACTCCTACAGATCAAATTATCACGCGAGCTGACTATTCCTACAAAGGTGCTCCACCACGTAGATGGTACCCGCGAATGCAGCAATCGTGCACCTAGGGTTTTAGGGTTTATTTGTTAACGTCGCCTTTACGTAACACTCATGTGTGCAAGACAGCGAGAGGTCGACTGCGTGCGTGCGCCTCTTCTCTTCGTATATGTACTCCAACGTTTGTCTGGTGTCCAAAAAATTATAATAACTACTAGCAATGTGCCAATGCGTTGCCAAACAATCAAAGTAGATTAATACATATTCACCGATTTGATAGAAAAAAAGTCTAGTTTTGAAATACGTATATCACTAAAAATATGTTATGTTTCACTCAAAATATATTCCTCTGGCGGTTTTGATGAGATAAGGGAGGAATGTTGTTTGTTTCAAGATTCGAGAAGTGGTATATGTCTAATTTCTACTCTTACTAGCAAGATGCCCATGCGTTGCACGGAACATCAAGATCTTGTGGGAGAAAAGGATGAACGAGGGAAGGCCTTATCTGCAAATGTGGTGAAGAGTGCGGGTAAATTGCCATATTTTCCTTCCTATTCGTCAGATGTAAATCGGCGACCTACATTGCAGGATGGCATGCCCACCATCATCAACAACTCTATTTTTTATCCCTACTCTTATAAAAAGCATTGTCGGTGATGATCGTGTGCCTGCCATCCTGCAATATAGGCCATCCGATCTATATCTGACGGATAGGAAGGAAACTATGGCAATTTTGCAAAAAGATACGCACACCCCTCTCCACATTTGCAAATAAGGCCTTCCCTCGTTCATCCTTTTCCCCCACAAGATAAACTACTCATACAAATGCATCTTGATGTCCCGTGCAACGCATTTGCATCTTGCTAGTTGTTGCAAAAAGCCCATGTGTGTGTGAGAGAGAGGGAGAGTGGAGGAGGACGGAGTGCATGTGTGACAAAGACACAAGGAGTGTGTGTGTGATAGGTATCAGCTTAAAATGAGGCGATAGTGTGTGTGTGCACAATCGAGAGGGCGTGTCTCGAGAAGGGAAGAAAAATCTACATAGATACAAGGAGCGGGAGAGAGACATGTATGTGATGGTGGAAGCATGAGTGTGCGGGTGTATAAACCTATCTAGAGGATAGCTAGTCGATTAATATTTGTGAGAGAAATACGAGTCGGGGTGCGAAAGCGAGAGTTTTGTGTGTGTGTGAGAGAGAGAGAGACGGTAGTCGGGAAGGGGAGTGGAAGCAGGAGTTGTGTGTGTGTGTGTCTGTGTGTGTGTGTGAGAGAGAGAGAGAGAGGAGACGGTAGTCGGGGTTGTCTGATCGGTAAACAAATGGATAATGTCAGTCTGGGATGGAGACGAAAAGGAGACCGCAACAAATGTTGTGTCTACAGGAGAGAGAGAGAGTAATTTTAGTGGTATGAGTCATATGTAGAGACATATTGGGTGTGTGAGAGAATCCCATAGAGAGAAAGACAAAGTGAAAGACGAGTGGAGACTATGTGTGTGGTGGTGAAAAAGAAAGCTTAGGTACTGAGTGATACCAGAGAACAGTAGAGACGTGAGAGATAATGAAAACCGTGTAATGTATAATGATAGGGAGAGTGTGACACTTCTCAAGGGGGGCGTCAAGAGACCATGTTTGCGAGGATAGGAGAAACATGAAGTGAGCGTGTGGGTGAGCTGGAGAAAAGAGAGTGATAGCTACCTGAAGGAGCATGCATGCGAGAGAGATGGGCGTGAAAGGAGTGAACAAAAAAGGGATTCAAATATTTGAATTCGAGATGATGATACATGTAATCCATACTCGAACCAAAATTGATCTATCAAACATGCATACTCATATGAATTCACGCACATCTATGTTATTTAATATGTAGATATTACTGATCCATACATTTTAGTAGAACATAATTTGGTTAAATTTTATCGAATTCAACCTTAAGATTTCGAGATCGTTGTATTTGTAAATCATATTATACCTATAAAGGAGCAGAATTCTTTGTTGTGCTTTTGAAAGTATATATAAAAATGATGTATATAGAATGTAATTCCAATTTAAAATGGATCCCGCCCGAAGAAAATGGAATACAAACGGGATTCGAATTGAGTTGGCACGGTAAACATGCACTCTGCAAAATTTGAACGAAGCGGGGAAAGTCGCAGTAACCGACCGAAACCAAAATCTGCGAGATGGAAATCACTACTGCCTATCCCTGCCACGCAAAGCCCATCTGCTGGATTTCTATAGGTTTCGATAGGGGTAGGTTTGTAATTTCACCCAAACGTGACGTAACCGCCTCTCACCCGGATTCATACACAGTGGGCGCCAAAACACAGTGTGTCCTTGGCCGAAATCGACTCCCTCCCTGATTCATATTCATACACGGTGGGCGCCAAAAACAAACTCACGTCGGCAAATATTCGGTGTATGCGAGATTACCGTCCTATCCCCAACCGACTAATGTTGTTGTGATGTAGTAGAAATTTGAAACGGGGGCTAAGTTTGTAAATTTCCTCGCATTTGTGACAAGCGTGCCCTGAATACATGGTTCCCCCTTCCTCTCTACCTCCCTTTTCCCCATTCGTACTCTGTGGGTGCCAAAACACCCTCTCCACCCCACCCTCCTCCATCCGCCACCCCATCCACCCCCGTCCTCCTCCACCATGCCGGAGCTGATACCCCGACGCTGCCGGCCAATACAAGAGATCCACCTCTCTCATCCACGGCTTCGGACCGGGATCCTTGCATCCCGTCCTCTCGTTTCATCCCCGCCGTCGTCCACCTTGCCGGCGCCACTCCTACGACCGTCTCGTCCACCGCGTTCTGCCGCCACCGTCTACCCTCCTAGATCTGCTTCCATGCCACCGACAGCCATCGCTACCGCAGCACCGTCAAATTCTCAGCAGATGCGTACATGGCACCGCACCAGAGGCGGTACTCTTTCGTATCTGCTCAACTTATTTATCGCAGCAAGAAAATAGACCGCCACTGCTTTACTCTGATTTCTTGTCTTGGTTCCGAAGTTGCCTTTGTCCGGTTTGCACCTTCAGATCCGCCATGGCACGCTCAACATTATACTCCCAATGCTTATGGTTTTCTCCTTTTATATTCCACACTAGTTCAATCACAGTAGACTAAATTTCAAAATTGGTTCAGTCAATTTTTCAGAGCTCGCCGGAGTTCGCCGGTGCGATCGAAGGGGCTTGGGTGGTTGTGGGGCCTCGTCGAACGAAGAAAACTCGATGCGGGTGGGGACGGGGGTGGGGGTGGCGGAGGAACACAGGCGGTGGGGCCGGTGGTTCGGCCGGCGGCCCGTGCGGTGTTCTGTATGGGAAGCACAGTATGTTCCTTGTCAGGAAGGGGAGCACGGACATCTCCAGTCAACAACTAATAGAGCTGGCCTGTACGTGATCGATAGGCTTTCAATTAGTAGCGGCAATACAACACCGTAATTTCCAGCCAGTTCCACTTTCCCGATTTATATATCCTGGTTATGGTGTACCCCTTTTATGTACACTACGATCTACCTAGTTGTTGTGTGCTCTTGTTATCATGGTTTGGCAATAAACTCTCTATACAGTATATTATGAACCTATCATCTGCCAACTATCCTTACTTCTAGAGCCTATATTTTTTGGTACTTGTGCCAGATTATATTAATGCACACACCATATTACACCACACATGGGCTCTCTCATCAGAATCCGGTGATAGCACACAAGGGTTTACAAGGGCGCCCCTATATTAAAATATCCTCTGCATTACAAAGATAATCTCACTACTATTTATGTTTTCATGCTTCTCAGATATTATATGTAATCATAGAGAATATCAGAATCCGCGCATCAGAAGAATATTGTGGAACACTGCAACGACTTACAAAATTGGCACCAAGGCATTGAGTGCCATTCTGGATGCAATGAAACTCATACGCTCCCCACCTGTAGATTCTTGTTTAGAATATGATCCTAATGACTACTCTAACCTCGAGGAGTCAAAGGCAGATGGCCTATCATGTTCACCCATCAAGGTGCCTGTTCTAATTTGGCAAGGTTTTATTGATTGCGTGTATCTTGCATAAGTTGTCTTGCATTTCCTCTACTTTGTAGCACCGCCCTTTGCTTAGTTTACTCATCATATATGTCAAGATACCATGCCCATCCATTATCAATACATATTCCATCTGTCATCATACCATGTTTTTGCACTCAAATGTTGTTCTTGTGCATCAGACATCAGAAAGGAAGAGGGTGATTGCCGAACCTGAAGGAGCACCAGCAAAGTCCTTGAAAAAATGTGGTGGTGCCGGAGAAATCAGACGGCACCCCACTTATATTGGCTCTACAACCAGTGACACGAAACGTAGGACCGACTCCAGCAGACTGTACCCATACTTCACTAGCTACACCACTAGCCCCACCACATAGGACCTGCACTCCAGCAAAAGGTATGCCAATTTCAGTTGCCATAGCACCAGCCGTACCACAGAAAAATCCCACTCCAGCAAAAAGTATAGCAAGTCCACCGGCCGAAGACCTATCCCAACTGCAGAGACAACCAATTCCTGCAGATTGGAACCCCATTCTAGTTATTCCCAGTTTAAAAGACAATGCTTTCAATGCTGTTAGGGACTACGTGCATATATTCCCGTCATGGGAAGATTATAAACGAATTTCCAGTGAAGTCTCCTGTGCTAAATTCAGAAGACATTGAATGGAAAAACCTTGTTATTCACTGGTCTCGTTCCTAGGATGAGGTACCGTCTATGAAATCACATGACAATTTGAACTTCTACTTTTCCGCATGTGCCTTACAGATCTTTTTTGCAGGAAATCTGCTCGAAGAAGAATTTCGGTTTGACAAGAACGACAGGATATCGCAAATATGCTGCCCACTGCTTTGCTCTTGTTAGTACCTGTTGTCCTATATCACTCTACTTGCATACATACCTGGTTCATTATGTGATAGCAGTATGCATGATAGCTTGCTTATCAATTGTTTGCTCCAAATTATTTGACTTGTATGAATGGTTACATTAGTGTAGAATATATCCAATGCCAATGTTTTTTTAGCTCTGGATTGTTCTTGTAAGTACATGCTGTCCTTTATTAGTGTACTTATAATGACAGGTAGTTGTTCATGTACCATCACTCTGCAGCTTATTTTCCTTTGCCCTCCATTTTCTACACATCAGATCTATACTTACTCTTACCATAAGGTTGGTACTGAATAAGTTTAGCGGTGCATTGCTCTTGGCTATACCTTTTGCCTGTATCGGTGCACTTACATCTATATTTACTCTTAACAAAATGTAGAATAAAGGCAATGCTTTTGAAGAAGATTCTATGGTAAACTTCTTGAATTGCTCCCCCCATCAGCATGGACAAGGCCTTTATAGAGCCTGTCTTCACCAATAATGTAAGTTTGTCCATCTCAAGCCTTTAAACTTTGTTGTATATATTTGGTTAGGCATGACTCCAACAGCTATTTATTTTTTGTGTTTGCATCAAATTGCTTGTTTAAAGTTTATTATGTAGTTCATAAACAAAAGTTTGTCCTTTCTCAATTTAAGTTTTCAGTTGTACAACCAAGTTCCTTCTTCATACCATGTAAATTAAACTATACAGAGCAAGTGATCTTCTTTTGCACTACATGTATGCTTCTGTTCTTCATCCGTAATCCAGTGGTGTGGTGAACCTACCCACTACAACACAATGTCATATTCTGCAGTGTCTTAACTATGAACAATGTCATATCATTCTACTATTATTTAAACCGTCTCTTTATTTGCCAATCTGAAATGGTATAAATTGACAGCACACTAACCATTGATACTTATGAGTTCTTGATCTGTAATCCAGTGGTGTCGTGAAGCTGCCAACTCCTTCACAATGTCATTTCCTGCGATGTCTTGACCTGAACAATACTATATTGTGTTAATGCAATTTTAAACTATGTCACTTTATTTGTCAGTAAGAAATGTGATGAATTGTCAGTACTGATACTTTTATGTGCAAAACATGTCATCTGTCTGCTTGTTTATCTTTCAGAGTGAGGAAGATATAAGTGTTGAACAAGCGCAGTCTCATCATCTTGCTCAGCTGCTTGCGCTGTAGCTCCCCAGCAGGGCTAACCTTTCTTGAACTCTATTGAAGTGTTGTCGGTTTTGTATATTATTTTGTCGGCATGTTTATTTGCACTGGTGGCGATCTTTGATGCCCAGTGTATGTAATCTGCTGTCTACTTGTGCTTTATTATCATAGTGGCGAACTTTGATGCCCAGTGGATGTAATATGCCATAATTTCTTTATTGTATAGTCTAGGTTTTTTCTTATTCATGATGCTGCAGTTATTTTACTGTATATATATATATATATATATATATATATATATATATATATATATATATATATATATATATATATATATATATCCTGTCTTCGCAGTAAACCGGCCAAACCGTAAAATTACGGTACATAATCGGGCCGTCATGCAATCACGATGTAGGTTGGGCCTGAAACGTGCCGAACAGCTCACGGGCCGGCAGCAGCCCGAAATGAACCCCGAGCCATGATTGTGCGAATCAGATCATTGGCTTTTAACATGCCAAAATTGTCTTAGTCCTTGTTTGGCCCAGTCAGATATCGGCTGCGAGTAGGCCGGATGCAAACCGGGCCATAGTTAGGCCCAATTATATGACGGGCTTTTAGCAGGCCGAAATTAATATAGGGCCCAAGTGTTAAACAAGCCCTTAACAGGCCAAAACTAATATCAGGCCGAATTACCAAGTGGGCCTTTAGCAAGTGGGCCCAAAAGCATAGTGTCCAGTTGACGGGCCGAATCTGATATGGGCCATAATTGAGCCCAAAGCCTCTTAAAGGGTCGGCCTGATCTGGGTCATAATTTGGCCCAGAACTTGGTAGGATTTTAACAGGCCAGATCTCATATGGGCGACTATTAGGCCCGGAGCGTGGCGGGACATTAATGGACCGGATCAAATATGGGCCGGCATTTGGCCCAAAACATGGCAGCCAGTTAATGGGTCGGCCTACTAGGGTCCTCAAAATCTTGTGGGCCTACAGCTGGGCCGGCCCATTAATGTTGGTGAAATCTCGTGGGCCTTTAGCTGGGCCGGCCCATTATGATCCGCAAGAATCTTGTGGGCCTTTAGCTGGTCGGCCCATTATGATCTGCAAGAATCTTGTGGGCCTTTACCTGGGCCGGTCCATTATGGCCCGCAAAATCATGTGGGCCTTTAGCTGGGCCAGCCCATTAGGGTCCACAAAATCTTGTGGGCCTTCAGTTGGGCCGGCCCATTTAAACTTGATGGGTCGGTCCACGTGTCAACATATCATAGGCGAGTCTCGCCCATTGGATGAGTGACACCTGTGCCAACGCGGACCTGACACGTGTCTCCTCTAGACAATGATGATTTTACACGTGGAAAATCCCCATTGGTCGGTGCTGTTAACGGGTTATCTGATCCAAAACCCGACCTGATAGCTTAACGACGTTCCGTTACGGTGGATGCCACGTGTCGGTCACCCTTGACGAAAGCACTTCTGTGACGCGCGATTTATCGTCATGGAAGTGGACACTTCTATGATGATAATTTTGGTAATGTCATGGAACACTTCTACGACAGCACAGGTATGACTATCTTGATTCTGTCATAAATTTGTCATTGATGTACATGCATGACAAAAAACGTGACCTACTGTGACAAACGCGTATCATCACGGAAGTGTATTTTTGCGACGACGAACGCCGAGACAAGCATGTGAGACCACTGCCACCCTGTCTTAGCGTAACGCGAGTCGAGGCGGACGTCGTCGCGCTAGCGACGACGGACGCTAAGACGAGCACGTGACACCACTGCCACCCTGTCTTAGCGAAACGCGAGTCGAGGCGGACGTCGTCGCAGTAGCGACGATGGACGCCGAGACGAGCACGTGACACCACTGCCACCTTGTCTATCTTAGGGTAACGCGAGCCGAGGTGGACGTCGTCGCGGTAGCGACGATGGACGCCGAGACGAGCACGTGACACCACTGCCACCCTGTCTATCTTAGGGTAACGCGAGTCGAGGCGGACGTCGTCGCGCTAACGACGACGGACGCCGAGACGAGCACGTGACACCACTGCCACCCTGTCTTAGCGAAACGCGAGTCGAGGCGGACGTCGTCGCAGTAGCGACGATGGACGCCGAGACGAGCACGTGACACCACTGCCACCTTGTCTATCTTAGGGTAACGCGAGTCGAGGTGGACGTCGTCGCGGTAGCGACGATGGACGCCGAGACGAGCACGTGACACCACTGCCACCCTGTCTATCTTAGGGTAACGCGAGTCGAGGCGGACGTCGACACGGTAGCGATGACGGACGCCGAGACGGGCCCGTAACACCACTGCCACCCTGTCTATCTTAGGGTAACGCGAGTCGAGGCGGACATCGTCGCGGTAGCGGCGATGGACGTCGAGACGAGCACGTGACACCACTCCCACCCTGTCTATCTTAGGGTAACGCGAGTCGAGGCGGACGTCGACACGGTAGCGATGACGGACGCCGAGACGGGCCCGTAACACCACTGCCACCCTGTCTATCTTAGGGTAACGCGAGTCGAGGCGGACGTCGTCGCGGTAGCGACGACGGACGCCGAGACGAGCACGTGACACCACTGCCACCCTGTCTTAGCGAAACGTGAGTCGAGGCGGACATCGTCGCGGTAGCGGCGATGGACGTCGAGACGAGCACGTGACACCACTCCCACCCTGTCTATCTTAGGGTAACGCGAGTCGAGGCGGACGTCGTCGCGGTAGCGACAACGGACGCCGAGACGAGCCCGTGACACCACTGCCACCCTGTCTATCTTAGGGTCACGCGAGTCGAGGCGGACGTCATCGCGGTAGCGACGCCGGACGCCGAGACGTGCCCGTGACACCACTGCCACCCTGTCTATCATAGGGTAACGCGAGTCGAGGCGGACTTCGTCGCGATAGCGACGACGGACGCCGAGACGAGCATGTGACACCACTGCCACCCTGTCTTAGCGAAACGTGAGTCGAGGCGGACGTCGTCGCAGTAGCAACGATGGACGCCGAGACGAGCACGTGACACCACTGCCACCTTGTCTATCTTAGGGTAACGCGAGTCGAGGTGGACGTCGTCGCGGTAGCGACGATGGACGCCGAGACGAGCACGTGACACCACTGCCACCCTGTCTATCTTAGGGTAACGCGAGTCGAGGCGGACGTCGTCACGGTAGCGACGACGGACACCGAGACGGGCCCGTAACACCACTGCCACCCTGTCTATCTTAGGGTAACGTGAGTCGAGGCGGACATCGTCGCGGTAGCGACGACGGACGCCGAGACGAGCACGTGACACCACTGCCACCCTGTCTTAGCGAAACGTGAGTCGAGGCGGACATCGTCGCGGTAGCGGCGATGGACGTCGAGACGAGCACGTGACACCACTCCCACCCTGTCTATCTTAGGGTAACGCGAGTCGAGGCGGACGTCGTCGCGGTAGCGACAACGGACGCCGAGACGAGCCCGTGACACCACTGCCACCCTGTCTATCTTAGGGTCACGCGATTCGAGGCGGACGTCATCGCGGTAGCGACGCCGGACGACGAGACGTGCCCGTGACACCACTGCCACCCTGTCTATCATAGGGTAACGCGAGTCGAGGCGGACTTCGTCGCGATAGCGATGACGGACGCCGAGACGAGCACGTGACACCACTGCCACCCTGTCTTAGCGAAACGTGAGTCGAGGCGGACGTCGTCGCAGTAGCAACGATGGACGCCGAGACGAGCACGTGACACCACTGCCACCTTGTCTATCTTAGGGTAACGCGAGTCGAGGTGGACGTCGTCGCGGTAGCGACGATGGACGCCGAGACGAGCACGTGACACCACTGCCACCCTGTCTATCTTAGGGTAACGCGAGTCGAGGCGGACGTCGTCACGGTAGCGACGACGGACACCGAGACGGGCCCGTAACACCACTGCCACCCTGTCTATCTTAGGGTAACGTGAGTCGAGGCGGACATCGTCGCGGTAGCGACGACGGACGCCGAGACGAGCACGTGACACCACTGCCACCCTGTCTTAGCGAAACGTGAGTCGAGGCGGACATTGTCGCGGTAGCGGCGATGGACGTCGAGACGAGCACGTGGCACCACTCCCACCCTGTCTATCTTAGGGTAACGCGAGTCGAGGCGGACGTCGTCGCGGTAGCGACAATGGACGCCGAGACGAGCCCGTGACACCACTGCCACCCTGTCTATCTTAGGGTCACGCGATTCGAGGCGGACGTCATCGTGGTAGCGACGCCGGACGCCGAGACGTGCCCGTGACACCACTGCCACCCTGTCTATCATAGGGTAACGCGAGTCGAGGCGGACTTCGTCGCGATAGCGACGACGGACGCCGAGACGAGCACGTGACACCACTGCCACCCTGTCTTAGCGAAACGCGAGTCGAGGCGGACGTCGTCGCGGTAGCGACGACGGACGTCGAGACGAGCACGTGACACCTCTGCCTCCCTGTCTTAGCAAAACGCGAGTCGAGGCGGACGTCGTCGCAGTAGCGATGATGGACGCCGAGACGAGCACGTGACACCACTGCCACCTTGTCTATCTTAGGGTAACGCGAGCCGAGGTGGACGTCGTCGCGGTAGCGACGATGGACGCTGAGACGAGCACGTGACACCACTGCCACCCTGTCTATCTTAGGGTAACGCGAGTCGAGGCGGACGTCGTCGCGCTAACGACGACGGACGCCGAGACGAGCACGTGACACCACTGCCACCCTGTCTTAGCGAAACGCGAGTCGAGGCGGACGTCGTCGCAGTAGCGACGATGGACGCCGAGACGAGCACGTGACACCACTGCCACCTTGTCTATCTTAGGGTAACACGAGTCGAGGTGGACGTCGTCGCGGTAGCGATGATGGACGCCGAGACGAGCACGTGACACCACTACCACCCTATCTATCTTAGGGTAACGTGGGTCGAGGCGGACGTCGTCGCGGTAGCGACGACGGACGCCTAGACGAGCCCGTCACACCACTGCCACCCTGTCTATCTTAGGGTAACGCGAGTCGAGTCGGACTTCGTCGCGACAGCGACGACGGACGCCGAGACGAGCACGTGACACCACTACCACCCTATCTATCTTAGGGTAACGTGGGTCGAGGCGGACGTCGTCGCGGTAGCGACGACGGACGCCGAGACGAGCCCGTCACACCACTGCCACCCTGTCTATCTTAGGGTAACGCGAGTCGAGTCGGACTTCGTCGCGACAGCGACGACGGACGCCGAGACGGGCCCGTGACACCACTACCACCCTGTCTATCTTAGGGTAACGCGAGTCGAGGTGGACATCGTCGCGGTAGCGACGACGGACGCCGATACGAGCACGTGACACCACTGCCTCCCTGTCTTAGCGAAACGTGAGTTCAGGCGGACATCGCCGCGGTAGCAGCGATGGACGCCGAGGCGAGCACGTGACACCACTGCCACCCTATCTATGTTAGGGTCACGCGAGTCGAGGCGGACGTCGTCGCGGTAGCGACGACGTACGTCGAGACGAGCCCGTGACAGCACTGCCACCCTGTCTTAGCGAAACGCGAGTTGAGGCGGACGTCGTCGCGGTAGCGACGACGGACGCCAAGACGAGCACGTGAAACCACTGCCACCCTGTCTATCATAGGGTAACGCGAGTCGAGGCGGACGTCGGACGCCGAGACGAGCCCGTGACACCACTGCCACCCTGTCTATCTTAGGGTCACACGAGTCGAGGCGGACGTCGTCGCGGTAGCGACGCCGGACGCCGAGACGAGCCCGTGACACCACTGCCACCCTGTCTATCATAGGGTAACGCGAGTCGAGGCGGACGTCGTCGCGGTAGCGACAACGGACGCCGGGACGAGCCCGTGACACCACTGCCACCCTGTCTATCTTAGGGTCACGCGAGTCGAGGCGGATGTCATCGCGGTAGCGACGCCGGACGCCGAGACGAGCACGTGACACCACTGCCACCCTGTCTATCATAGGGTAACGCGAGTCGAGGTGGACTTCGTCGCGATAGCGACGATGGACGCCGAGACGAGCACGTGACACCACTGCCACCCTGTCTTAGCGAAACGCGAGTCGAGGCGGACGTCGTCGCGGTAGCGACGACGGACGCCGAGACGAGCACGTGACACCTCTGCCTCCCTGTCTTAGCAAAACACGAGTCGAGGCGGACGTCGTCGCGGTAGCGACGATAGATGCCGAGAAGAGCACGTGACACCACTACCACCTTGTCTATCTTAGGTTAACGCGAGTCGAGGTGGACGTCGTCGCGGTAGCGACGACGGACGCCGAGACGAGCACGTGACACCACTGCCACCCTGTCTATCTTAGGGTAACGCGAGTCGAGGCGGACGTCGTCGCGGTAGCGACGACGGACGCCGAGACGGGCCCGTGACACCACTGCCACCCTGTCTATCTTAGGGTAACGCGAGTGGAGGCGGACGTCGTCGCGGTAGCGACGACGGACGCCGAGACGAGCACATGACACCACTCCCACCCTGTCTTAGCGAAACGTGAGTCGAGGCGAACGTCATCGCGGTAGCGACGATGGACGCCGAGACGAGCACGTGACACCACTACCACCCTATCTATCTTAGGGTAACGTGGGTCGAGGCGGACGTCGTCGCGGTAGCGACGACAGACGCCTAGACGAGCCCGTCACACCACTGCCACCCTGTCTATCTTAGGGTAATGCGAGTCGAGTCGGACTTCGTCGCGACAGCGACGACGGACGCCGAGACGAGCACGTGACACCACTACCACCCTATCTATCTTAGGGTAACGTGGGTCATGTCGGACTTCGTCGCGACAGCGACGACGGACGCCGAGACGAGCACGTGACACCACTGCCACCCTGTCTTAGCGAAACGCGAGTCGAGGCGGACGTCGTCGCAGTAGCGACGATGGACGCCGAGACGAGCACGTGACACCACTGCCACCTTGTCTATCTTAGGGTAACGCGAGTCGAGGTGGACGTCGTCGCGGTAGCGACGATGGACGCCGAGACGAGCACGTGACACCACTGCCACCCTGTCTATCTTAGGGTAACGCGAGTCGAGGCGGACGTCGACACGGTAGCGATGACGGACGCCGAGACGGGCCCGTAACACCACTGCCACCCTGTCTATCTTAGGGTAACGCGAGTCGAGGCGGACATCGTCGCGGTAGCGGCGATGGACGTCGAGACGAGCACGTGACACCACTCCCACCCTGTCTATCTTAGGGTAACGCGAGTCGAGGCGGACGTCGACACGGTAGCGATGACGGACGCCGAGACGGGCCCGTAACACCACTGCCACCCTGTCTATCTTAGGGTAACGCGAGTCGAGGCGGACGTCGTCGCGGTAGCAACGACGGACGCCGAGACGAGCACGTGACACCACTGCCACCCTGTCTTAGCGAAACGTGAGTCGAGGCGGACATCGTCGCGGTAGCGGCGATGGACGTCGAGACGAGCACGTGACACCACTCCCACCCTGTCTATCTTAGGGTAACGCGAGTCGAGGCGGACGTCGTCGCGGTAGCGACAACGGACGCCGAGACGAGCCCGTGACACCACTGCCACCCTGTCTATCTTAGGGTCACGCGAGTCGAGGCGGACGTCATCGCGGTAGCGACGCCGGACGCCGAGACGTGCCCGTGACACCACTGCCACCCTGTCTATCATAGGGTAACGCGAGTCGAGGCGGACTTCGTCGCGATAGCGACGACGGACGCCGAGACGAGCATGTGACACCACTGCCACCCTGTCTTAGCGAAACGTGAGTCGAGGCGGACGTCGTCGCAGTAGCAACGATGGACGCCGAGACGAGCACGTGACACCACTGCCACCTTGTCTATCTTAGGGTAACGCGAGTCGAGGTGGACGTCGTCGCGGTAACGACGATGGACGCCGAGACGAGCACGTGACACCACTGCCACCCTGTCTATCTTAGGGTAACGCGAGTCGAGGCGGACGTCGTCACGGTAGCGACGACGGACACCGAGACGGGCCCGTAACACCACTGCCACCCTGTCTATCTTAGGGTAACGTGAGTCGAGGCGGACATCGTCGCGGTAGCGACGACGGACGGCGAGACGAGCACGTGACACCACTGCCACCCTGTCTTACCGAAACGTGAGTCGAGGCGGACATCGTCGCGGTAGCGGCGATGGACGTCGAGACGAGCACGTGACACCACTCCCACCCTGTCTATCTTAGGGTAACGCGAGTCGAGGCGGACGTCGTCGCGGTAGCGACAACGGACGCCGAGACGAGCCCGTGACACCACTGCCACCCTGTCTATCTTAGGGTCACGCGATTCGAGGCGGACGTCATCGCGGTAGCGACGCCGGACGACGAGACGTGCCCGTGACACCACTGCCACCCTGTCTATCATAGGGTAACGCGAGTCGAGGCGGACTTCGTCGCGATAGCGACGACGGACGCCGAGACGAGCACGTGACACCACTGCCACCCTGTCTTAGCGAAACGTGAGTCGAGGCGGACGTCGTCGCAGTAGCAACGATGGACGCCGAGACGAGCACGTGACACCACTGCCACCTTGTCTATCTTAGGGTAACGCGAGTCGAGGTGGACGTCGTCGCGGTAGCGACGATGGACGCCGAGACGAGCACGTGACACCACTGCCACCCTGTCTATCTTAGGGTAACGCGAGTCGAGGCGGACGTCGTCACGGTAGCGACGACGGACACCGAGACGGGCCCGTAACACCACTGCCACCCTGTCTATCTTAGGGTAACGTGAGTCGAGGCGGACATCGTCGCGGTAGCGACGACGGACGCCGAGACGAGCACGTGACACCACTGCCACCCTGTCTTAGCGAAACGTGAGTCGAGGCGGACATTGTCGCGGTAGCGGCGATGGACGTCGAGACGAGCACGTGGCACCACTCCCACCCTGTCTATCTTAGGGTAACGCGAGTCGAGGCGGACGTCGTCGCGGTAGCGACAATGGACGCCGAGACGAGCCCGTGACACCACTGCCACCCTGTCTATCTTAGGGTCACGCGATTCGAGGCGGACGTCATCGTGGTAGCGACGCCGGACGCCGAGACGTGCCCGTGACACCACTGCCACCCTGTCTATCATAGGGTAACGCGAGTCGAGGCGGACTTCGTCGCGATAGCGACGACGGACGCCGAGACGAGCACGTGACACCACTGCCACCCTGTCTTAGCGAAACGCGAGTCGAGGCGGACGTCGTCGCGGTAGCGACGACGGACGTCGAGACGAGCACGTGACACCTCTGCCTCCCTGTCTTAGCAAAACGCGAGTCGAGGCGGACGTCGTCGCAGTAGCGATGATGGACGCCGAGACGAGCACGTGACACCACTGCCACCTTGTCTATCTTAGGGTAACGCGAGCCGAGGTGGACGTCGTCGCGGTAGCGACGATGGACGCCGAGACGAGCACGTGACACCACTGCCACCCTGTCTATCTTAGGGTAACGCGAGTCGAGGCGGACGTCGTCGCGCTAACGACGACGGACGCCGAGACGAGCACGTGACACCACTGCCACCCTGTCTTAGCGAAACGCGAGTCGAGGCGGACGTCGTCGCAGTAGCGACGATGGACGCCGAGACGAGCACGTGACACCACTACCACCTTGTCTATCTTAGGGTAACACGAGTCGAGGTGGACGTCGTCGCGGTAGCGACGATGGACGCCGAGACGAGCACGTGACACCACTACCACCCTATCTATCTTAGGGTAACGTGGGTCGAGGCGGACGTCGTCGCGGTAGCGACGACGGACGCCTAGACGAGCCCGTCACACCACTGCCACCCTGTCTATCTTAGGGTAACGCGAGTCGAGTCGGACTTCGTCGCGACAGCGACGACGGACGCCGAGACGAGCACGTGACACCACTACCACCCTATCTATCTTAGGGTAACGTGGGTCGAGGCGGACGTCGTCGCGGTAGCGACGACGGACGCCGAGACGAGCCCGTCACACCACTGCCACCCTGTCTATCTTAGGGTAACGCGAGTCGAGTCGGACTTCGTCGCGACAGCGACGACGGACGCCGAGACGGGCCCGTGACACCACTACCACCCTGTCTATCTTAGGGTAACGCGAGTCGAGGCGGACATCGTCGCGGTAGCGACGACGGACGCCGATACGAGCACGTGACACCACTGCCTCCCTGTCTTAGCGAAACGTGAGTTCAGGCGGACATCGCCGCGGTAGCAGCGATGGACGCCGAGGCGAGCACGTGACACCACTGCCACCCTATCTATGTTAGGGTCACGCGAGTCGAGGCGGACGTCGTCGCGGTAGCGACGACGTACGTCGAGACGAGCCCGTGACAGCACTGCCACCCTGTCTTAGCGAAACGCGAGTTGAGGCGGACGTCGTCGCGGTAGCGACGACGGACGCCAAGACGAGCACGTGAAACCACTGCCACCCTGTCTATCATAGGGTAACGCGAGTCGAGGCGGACGTCGGACGCCGAGACGAGCCCGTGACACCACTGCCACCCTGTCTATCTTAGGGTCACACGAGTCGAGGCGGACGTCGTCGCGGTAGCGACGCCGGACGCCGAGACGAGCCCGTGACACCACTGCCACCCTGTCTATCATAGGGTAACGCGAGTCGAGGCGGACGTCGTCGCGGTAGCGACAACGGACGCCGGGACGAGCCCGTGACACCACTGCCACCCTGTCTATCTTAGGGTCACGCGAGTCGAGGCGGATGTCATCGCGGTAGCGACGCCGGACGCCGAGACAAGCACGTGACACCACTGCCACCCTGTCTATCATAGGGTAACGCGAGTCGAGGTGGACTTCGTCGCGATAGCGACGATGGACGCCGAGACGAGCACGTGACACCACTGCCACCCTGTCTTAGCGAAACGCGAGTCGAGGCGGACGTCGTCGCGGTAGCGACGACGGACGCCGAGACGAGCACGTGACACCTCTGCCTCCCTGTCTTAGCAAAACACGAGTCGAGGCGGACGTCGTCGCGGTAGCGACGATAGATGCCGAGAAGAGCACGTGACACCACTACCACCTTGTCTATCTTAGGTTAACGCGAGTCGAGGTGGACGTCGTCGCGGTAGCGACGACGGACGCCGAGACGAGCACGTGACACCACTGCCACCCTGTCTATCTTAGGGTAACGCGAGTCGAGGCGGACGTCGTCGCGGTAGCGACGACGGACGCCGAGACGGGCCCGTGACACCACTGCCACCCTGTCTATCTTAGGGTAACGCGAGTGGAGGCGGACGTCGTCGCGGTAGCGACGACGGACGCCGAGACGAGCACATGACACCACTCCCACCCTGTCTTAGCGAAACGTGAGTCGAGGCGAACGTCATCGCGGTAGCGACGATGGACGCCGAGACGAGCACGTGACACCACTACCACCCTATCTATCTTAGGGTAACGTGGGTCGAGGCGGACGTCGTCGCGGTAGCGACGACAGACGCCTAGACGAGCCCGTCACACCACTGCCACCCTGTCTATCTTAGGGTAATGCGAGTCGAGTCGGACTTCGTCGCGACAGCGACGACGGACGCCGAGACGAGCACGTGACACCACTACCACCCTATCTATCTTAGGGTAACGTGGGTCATGTCGGACTTCGTCGCGACAGCGACGACGGACGCCGAGACGAGCACGTGACACCACTGCCTCCCTGTCTTAGCGAAATGTGAGTTCAGGCGGACATCGCCGTGGTAGCAGCGATGGACGCCGAGGCGAGCACATGACACCACTGCCACCCTATCTATGTTAGGGTCACGCGAGTCGAGGCGGACGTCGTCGCGGTAGCGATGACGTACGTCGAGACGAGCCCGTGACAGCACTGCCACCCTGTCTTAGCGAAACGCGAGTTGAGGCGGACGTCGTCGCGGAAGCGACGACGGACGCCAAGACGAGCACGTGAAACCACTGCCACCCTGTCTATCATAGGGTAACGCGAGTCGAGGCGGACGTCGGACGCCGAGACGAGCCCGTGACACCACTGCCACCCTGTCTATCTTAGGGTCACACGAGTCGAGGCGGACGTCGTCGCGGTAGCGACGCCGGACGCCGAGACGAGCCTGTGACACCACTACCACCCTGTCTATCATAGGGTAACGCGAGTCGAGGCGGACGTCGTCGTGGTAGCGACGACGGACGCCGAGACGGGCACGTGACACCACTGCCTCCCTGTCTTAGCGAAACACGAGTTGAGGCGGACGTCGTCGCGATAGCGACGACGGACGCTGAGACGAGCACGTTGCACCATTGCCACCCTGTCTATCTTAGGGTAACGCGAGTCGAGGCGGACGTCGTCGTGCTAGCGACGACGGACGCCGAGACGAGCACGTGACACCACTGCCACCCTGTCTTAGCGAAACGCGAGTCGAGGCGGACGTCGTCGCGGTCGCGACGATGGATGCTGAGACGAGCACGTGACACCACTGCCACCTTGTCTATCTTAGGGTAACGCGAGTCGAGGTGGACGTCGTCGCGGTAGCGACGACGGACGCCGAGACGAGCACGTGACACCACTGCCACCCTCTCTATCTTAGGGTAACGCGAGTCGAGGCGGACGTCGTCGTGGTAGCGACGACGGACGCCGAGACGGGCCCGTGACACCACTACCACCCTGTCTATCTTAGGGTAACGCGAGTCGAGGCGGACGTCGTCGCGGTAGCGACGACGGACGCCGAGACAACCACGTGACACCACTCCCACCCTGTCTTAGCGAAACGTGAGTCGAGGCGAACGTCGTCGCGGTAGCGACGATGGACGCCGAGACGAGCACGTGACACCACTACCACCCTGTCTATCTTAGGGTAACGTGGGTCGAGGCGGACGTCGTCGCGGTAGCGACGACGGATGCCGAGACGGGCCCGTGACACCACTGCCACCCTGTCTATCTTAGGGTAACGCGAGTCGAGGCGGATGTCGTCGCGGTAGCGACGACGGACGCCGAGACGAGCACGTGATGAAGGAAATATGCCCTAGAGGCAATAATAAAGTTATTATTTATTTCTTTATATCATGATAAAGGTTTATTATTCATGCTAGAATTGTATTAACCGGAAACATAATGCATGTGTGAATACATAGACAAACAGAGTGTCACTAGTATGCCTCTACTAGACTAGCTCGTTAATCAAAGATGGTTATGTTTCCTAACCATGAACAAAGAGTTGTTATTTGATTAACGAGGTCACATCATTGGTTGAATGATCTGATTGACATGACCCATTATATTAGCTTAGCACCCGATCGTTTAGTATGTTGCTATTGCTTTATTCATGACTTATACATGTTCCTATGACTATGAGATTATGCAACTCCCGTTTGCCAGAGGAACACTTTGGGTACTACCAAACGTCACAACGTAACTGGGTGATTATAAAGGAGTATTACAGGTGTCTCCAATGGTAGATGTTGGGTTGGCGTATTTCGAGATTAGGATTTGTCACTCCGATTGTCGGAGAGGTATCTCTGGGCCCTCTCGGTAATGCACATCACTTAAGCCTTGCAAGCATTGCAACTAATGAGTTAGTTGCGGGATGATGTATTACGGAACGAGTAAAGAGAATTGACGGTAAAGAGATTGAACTAAGTATTGGATACTGACGATCGAATCTCGGACAAGTAACATACCGATGACAAAGGGAACAACGTATGTTGTTATGCGGTCTGACCGATAAAGATCTTCGTAGAATATGTAGGAGCCAATATGGGCATCCAGGTCCCGCTATTGGTTATTGATCGGAGACGTGTCTCGGTCATGTCTACATTGTTCTCGAACCGTAGGGTCCGCACGCTTAACGTTACGATGACAGTTATTATGAGTTTATGCATTTTGATGTACCGAAGGAGTTCGGAGTCCCGGATGTGATCACGGACATGACGAGGAGTCTCGAAATGGTCGAGACATAAAGATTGGTATATTGGAAGCCTATGTTTGGACATCGGAAGTGTTCCAGGTGAAATCAGGATTTTACCGGAATACTGGGTGGGTTACCGGAACCCCCCGGGAGCGATATGGGCCTTAATGGGCCTTAGTGGAAAGGAGAAAGGGGCAGCCCTAGTGGCCGCGCGCCTCACCCCTTCCCTAGTCCTATTAGGACTAGGAGAAGGTGGCCGGCCCCCCTCTCTCTCTTTCCCCCCCTTGAGGAATCCTATTCCAACTAGGATTGGGGGGGGGGGGAATCCTACTCCCGGAGGGAGTAGGACTCCCTGGCGCGCCACCCCTTGGCCGGCCAGCCCCTCCCCCTTGGCTCCATTATATACGGGGGCAGGGGAGCACCCTAGTACACACAAGTTGATCTACGGATCGTTCCTTAGCCGTGTGCGGTGCCCCCTTCCACCAAATTCCACCTCGGTCATATCGTTGAAGTGCTTAGGCGAAGCCCTGCGCCGGTAACACATCAAGATCGTCACACGCCGTCGTGCTGACGGAACTCTTCCCCGACGCTTTGCTGGATCGGAGCCCGGGGATCGTCATCGAGCTGAACGTGTGCCAAGAACTCGGAGGTGCCGGAGTAACGGTGCTGTGATCGGTTGGATCGTGAGGAGAACGTACGACTACTTCCTCTACGTTGAGTCAACGCTTCCGCTTCAGTCTACAAGGGTATGTAGACAACATCTCCCCTCTCGTTGCTATGCATCACCATGATCTTGCGTGTGCGTAGGATATTTTTTGAAATTACTACGTTCCCCAACACGTGACACCACTCCCACCCTGTCTTAGCGAAACGTGAGTCGAGGCGAACGTCGTCGCGGTAGCGACGATGGACGCCGAGACGAGCACGTGACACCACTACCACCCTGTCTATCTTAGGGTAACGTGGGTCGAGGCGGACGTCGTCGCGGTAGCGACGCCGGACGCCGAGACGAGCCCGTGACACCACTGCCACCCTGTCTATCTTAGGGTAACACGAGTCGAGGCGGACTTCGTCGCGACAGCGATGACGGACGCCGATACGAGCACGTGACACCACTACCACCCTGTCTTAGCGAAACGCGAGTCGAGGCGGACATCGTCGCGGTAGCGACGACGGACGCCGAGACGAGCACGTGACACCACTGCCTCCCTGTCTTAGCGAAACGTGAGTTCAGGCGGACATCGCTGCGGTAGCAGCGATGGACGCCGAGGCGAGCACGTGACACCACTGCCACCCTATCTATGTTAGGGTCACGCGAGTCGAGGCGGACGTCGTCATGGTAGCGACGACGTACGCCGAGACGAGCCCATGACAGCACTGCCACCCTGTCTTAGCGAAACGCGAGTCGAGGCGGACGTCGTCGCGATAGCGACGACGGACGCCAAGACGAGCACGTTGCAACATTGCCACCCTGTCTATCATAGGGTAACGCGAGTCGAGGCAGACGTCGGACGCCGATACGAGCCCGTGACACCACTGCCACCCTGTCTATCTTAGGGTAATGCGAGTCGAGGTAGACGTCGTCGCGGTAGCGACGACGAACGCCGAGACGAGCACGTGACACCACTCCCACCATGTCTATCTTAGGGTCACGCGAGTCGAGGCGGACGTCGTCGCGGTAGCGACAACGGACGCTGAGACGAGCCCGTGACACCACTGCCACCCTGTCTATCTTAGGGTCACGCGAGTCGAGGCGGACGTTGTCGCGGTAGCGACGCCGGACGCCGAGACGAGCCCATGACACCACTGCCACCCTGTCTATCATAGGGTAACGCGAGTCGAGGCGGACGTCGTCGCGGTAGCGACGACGGACGCCGAGACGAGCACGTGACACCACTGCCTCCCTGTCTTAGCAAAACATGAGTTGAGGCGGAATCCGTCGCGATAGCGACGACGGACGCCGAGATGAGCACGTTGCACCGTTGCCACCCTGTCTATCTTAGGGTAACGTGAGTCGAGGCGGACGTCGTCGCGCTAGCGACGACGGACGCCGAGACGAGCACGTGACACCACTGCCACCCTGTCTTAGCGAAACGCGAGTCGAGGCGGACGTCGTCGCGGTAGCGACGATGGATGCCGAGACGAGCACGTGACACCACTGCCACCTTGTCTATCTTAGGGTAACGCGAGTTGACGCGGACGTCGTCGCGATAGCGATGACGGACGCCGAGATGAGCACGTTGCACCATTGCCACCCTCTCTATCTTAGGGTAACGCGAGTCGAGGCGGACCTCGTCGCGGTAGCGATGACGGACGCCGAGACGGGCCCGTGACACCACTGCCACCCTGTCTATCTTAGGGTAACGCGAGTCGAGGCGGACGTCGTTGCGGTAGCGACGACGGATGCCGAGACGACGACGTGACACCACTCCCACCCTGTCTTAGCGAAACGTGAGTCGAGGCGAACGTCGTCGCCGTAGCGACGATGGACGCCGAGACGAGCATGTGACACCACTACCACCCTGTCTATCTTAGGGTAACGTGGGTCGAGGCGGACGTCGTCGCGGTAGCGACGACGGATGCCGAGACGGGCCCGTGACACCACTGCCACCCTGTCTATCTTAGGGTAACGCGAGTCGAGGCGGATGTCGTCGCGGTAGCGACGACGGACGCCGAGACGAGCACGTGATGAAGGAAATATGCCCTAGAGGCAATAATAAAGTTATTATTTATTTCTTTATATCATGATAAAGGTTTATTATTCATGCTAGAATTGTATTAACCGGAAACATAATGCATGTGTGAATACATAGACAAACAGAGTGTCACTAGTATGCCTCTACTAGACTAGCTCGTTAATCAAAGATGGTTATGTTTCCTAACCATGAACAAAGAGTTGTTATTTGATTAACGAGGTCACATCATTGGTTGAATGATCTGATTGACATGACCCATTATATTAGCTTAGCACCCGATCGTTTAGTATGTTGCTATTGCTTTATTCATGACTTATACATGTTCCTATGACTATGAGATTATGCAACTCCCGTTTGCCAGAGGAACACTTTGGGTACTACCAAACGTCACAACGTAACTGGGTGATTATAAAGGAGTATTACAGGTGTCTCCAATGGTAGATGTTGGGTTGGCGTATTTCGAGATTAGGATTTGTCACTCCGATTGTCGGAGAGGTATCTCTGGGCCCTCTCGGTAATGCACATCACTTAAGCCTTGCAAGCATTGCAACTAATGAGTTAGTTGCGGGATGATGTATTACGGAACGAGTAAAGAGAATTGACGGTAAAGAGATTGAACTAAGTATTGGATACTGACGATCGAATCTCGGACAAGTAACATACCGATGACAAAGGGAACAACGTATGTTGTTATGCGGTCTGACCGATAAAGATCTTCGTAGAATATGTAGGAGCCAATATGGGCATCCAGGTCCCGCTATTGGTTATTGATCGGAGACGTGTCTCGGTCATGTCTACATTGTTCTCGAACCGTAGGGTCCGCACGCTTAACGTTACGATGACAGTTATTATGAGTTTATGCATTTTGATGTACCGAAGGAGTTCGGAGTCCCGGATGTGATCACGGACATGACGAGGAGTCTCGAAATGGTCGAGACATAAAGATTGGTATATTGGAAGCCTATGTTTGGACATCGGAAGTGTTCCAGGTGAAATCAGGATTTTACAGGAATACTGGGTGGGTTACCGGAACCCCCCGGGAGCGATATGGGCCTTAATGGGCCTTAGTGGAAAGGAGAAAGGGGCAGCCCTAGTGGCCGCGCGCCTCACCCCTTCCCTAGTCCTATTAGGACTAGGAGAAGGTGGCCGGCCCCCCTCTCTCTCTTTCCCCCCCTTGAGGAATCCTATTCCAACTAGGATTGGGGGGGGGGGGGGAATCCTACTCCCGGAGGGAGTAGGACTCCCTGGCGCGCCACCCCTTGGCCGGCCAGCCCCTCCCCCTTGGCTCCATTATATACGGGGGCAGGGGAGCACCCTAGTACACACAAGTTGATCTACGGATCGTTCCTTAGCCGTGTGCGGTGCCCCCTTCCACCAAATTCCACCTCGGTCATATCGTTGAAGTGCTTAGGCGAAGCCCTGCGCCGGTAACACATCAAGATCGTCACACGCCGTCGTGCTGACGGAACTCTTCCCCGACGCTTTGCTGGATCGGAGCCCGGGGATCGTCATCGAGCTGAACGTGTGCCAAGAACTCGGAGGTGCCGGAGTAACGGTGCTGTGATCGGTTGGATCGTGAGGAGAACGTACGACTACTTCCTCTACGTTGAGTCAACGCTTCCGCTTCAGTCTACAAGGGTATGTAGACAACATCTCCCCTCTCGTTGCTATGCATCACCATGATCTTGCGTGTGCGTAGGAAATTTTTTGAAATTACTACGTTCCCCAACACGTGACACCACTCCCACCCTGTCTTAGCGAAACGTGAGTCGAGGCGAACGTCGTCGCGGTAGCGACGATGGACGCCGAGACGAGCACGTGACACCACTACCACCCTGTCTATCTTAGGGTAACGTGGGTCGAGGCGGACGTCGTCGCGGTAGCGACGCCGGACGCCGAGACGAGCCCGTGACACCACTGCCACCCTGTCTATCTTAGGGTAACACGAGTCGAGGCGGACTTCGTCGCGACAGCGATGACGGACGCCGATACGAGCACGTGACACCACTACCACCCTGTCTTAGCGAAACGCGAGTCGAGGCGGACATCGTCGCGGTAGCGACGACGGACGCCGAGACGAGCACGTGACACCACTGCCTCCCTGTCTTAGCGAAACGTGAGTTCAGGCGGACATCGCTGCGGTAGCAGCGATGGACGCCGAGGCGAGCACGTGACACCACTGCCACCCTATCTATGTTAGGGTCACGCGAGTCGAGGCGGACGTCGTCATGGTAGCGACGACGTACGCCGAGACGATCCCATGACAGCACTGCCACCCTGTCTTAGCGAAACGCGAGTCGAGGCGGACGTCGTCGCGATAGCGACGACGGACGCCAAGACGAGCACGTTGCAACATTGCCACCCTGTCTATCATAGGGTAACGCGAGTCGAGGCAGACGTCGGACGCCGATACGAGCCCGTGACACCACTGCCACCCTGTCTATCTTAGGGTAATGCGAGTCGAGGTAGACGTCGTCGCGGTAGCGACGACGAACGCCGAGACGAGCACGTGACACCACTCCCACCATGTCTATCTTAGGGTCACGCGAGTCGAGGCGGACGTCGTCGCGGTAGCGACAACGGACGCTGAGACGAGCCCGTGACACCACTGCCACCCTGTCTATCTTAGGGTCACGCGAGTCGAGGCGGACGTTGTCGCGGTAGCGACGCCGGACGCCGAGACGAGCCCATGACACCACTGCCACCCTGTCTATCATAGGGTAACGCGAGTCGAGGCGGACGTCGTCGCGGTAGCGACGACGGACGCCGAGACGAGCACGTGACACCACTGCCTCCCTGTCTTAGCAAAACATGAGTTGAGGCGGAATCCGTCGCGATAGCGACGACGGACGCCGAGATGAGCACGTTGCACCATTGCCACCCTGTCTATCTTAGGGTAACGTGAGTCGAGGCGGACGTCGTCGCGCTAGCGACGACGGACGCCGAGACGAGCACGTGACACCACTGCCACCCTGTCTTAGCGAAACGCGAGTCGAGGCGGACGTCGTCGCGGTAGCGACGATGGATGCCGAGACGAGCACGTGACACCACTGCCACCTTGTCTATCTTAGGGTAACGCGAGTTGACGCGGACGTCGTCGCGATGGCGATGACGGACGCCGAGATGAGCACGTTGCACCATTGCCACCCTCTCTATCTTAGGGTAACGCGAGTCGAGGCGGACCTCGTCGCGGTAGCGATGACGGACGCCGAGACGGGCCCGTGACACCACTGCCACCCTGTCTATCTTAGGGTAACGCGAGTCGAGGCGGACGTCGTTGCGGTAGCGACGACGGATGCCGAGACGACGACGTGACACCACTCCCACCCTGTCTTAGCGAAACGTGAGTCGAGGCGAACGTCGTCGCCGTAGCGACGATGGACGCCGAGACGAGCATGTGACACCACTACCACCCTGTCTATCTTAGGGTAACGTGGGTCGAGGCGGACGTCGTCGCGGTAGCGACGACGGACGCCGAGACGAGCCCGTGACACCACTGCCACCCTGTCTATCTTAGGGTAACGCGAGTGGAGGAGGACTTCGTTGCGATAGCGACGACGGACGCCGAGACGAGCACGTGACACCACTGCCACCCTGTCTTAGCGAAACGCGAGTCGAGGCGCACGTCGTCGCGGTAGCGACGACGGACGCCGAGACGAGCACGTGACACCACTGCCTCCCTATCTTAGCGAAACGTGAGTTCAGGCGGACATCGCCGCGGTAGCAGCGATGGACGCCGAGGCGAGCACGTGACACCACTGCCACCCTATCTATGTTTGGGTCATGCGAGTCGAGGCGGACGTCGTCGCGGTAGCGACGACGTACGCCGAGACAAGCCCGTGACAGCACTGCCACCCTGTCTTAGCGAAACGCGAGTCGAGGCGGACGTCGTCGCGGTAGCGATGACGAACGCCAAGACGAGCACGTGACACCACTGCCACCCTGTCTATCATAGGGTAACGCGAGTCGAGGCGGACGTCGGACGCCGATACAAGCCCGTGACACCACTGCCAACTTGTCTATCTTAGGGCAATGCGAGTCGAGGCGGACGTCGTCGCGGTAGCGACGACGGACGCCGAGACGAGCACGTGATTCCACTCCCAACCTGTCTTAGCAAAACGCGAGTCGAGGCGGACGTCGTCGCGATAGCGCCGACGGACGCCGACGAGCACGTGACACCACTGCCACCCTGTCTTAGCGAAACGTGAGTCGAGGCGGACATCATCGCGGTAGCGGCGATGGACGCCGAGACGATCACGTGACACCACGCCCACCCTGTCTATCTTAGGGTAACGCGAGTAGAGGCAGACGTCGTCGCGGTAGCGACAATGGACGCCGAGATGAGCCCGTGACACCACTGCCACCCTGTCTATCTTAGGGTCACGCGAGTCGAGGCGGACGTCGTCGCGGTAGCGACGCCGGACGCCGAGACGAGCCCGTGACACCACTGCCACCCTGTCTATCATAGGGTAACGCGAGTCGAGGCCGACATCGTTGCGATAGCGACGACGGACGCCGAGACGAGCACATGACACCACTGCCACCCTGTCTTAGCGAAACGCGAGTCGAGGCAGACGTCGTCGCGGTAGCGACGACGGACGCCGAGACAAGCACGTGACACCACTGCCTCCCTGTCTTAGCGAAACACGAGTTGAGGGGGACGTCGTCGCGATAGCGATGACGGACGCCAAGACGAGCACGTTGCAACATTGGCACCCTGTCTATCTTAGGGTAACGCGAGTCGAGCCGGACGTCGTCGCGATAGCGACGACGGACGCCGAGACGAGCACGTGACACCACTGCCACCCTGTCTTAGCGAAACGCGAGTCGAGGCGGACGTCGTCGCGGTAGCGACGACGGACGCCGAGACGAGCACGTTGCACCATTGCCACCCTGTCTATCTTAGGGTAAAGCGAGTCGAGGCGAACGTCGTCGCGCTAGCGACGACGGACGCCGAGACGAGCACGTGACACCACTGCCACCCTGTCTTAGCGAAACGCGAGTCGAGGCAGACGTCGTCGCGGTAGCGACGATGGATGCCGAGACGAGCACGTGACACCACTGCCACCCTGTCTATCATAGGGTAATGCGAGTCGAGGCGGACGTCGTCACGGTAGCGATGACGGACGCCGAGACGAGCACGTGACTCCACTCCCACCCTGTCTTAGCGAAACGCGAGTCGAGGCGGACGTCGTCGCGATAGCGACGACGGACGCCGAGACGAGCACGTGACACCACTGCCATCCTGTCTTAGCGAAACGTGAGTCGAGGCGGACATCATCGCGGTAGCGGCGATGGACGCCGAGACGAGCACGTGACACCACTCCCACCTTGTCTATCTTAGGGTAACGCGAGTCGAGGCGGAAGTCGTCGCGGTAGCGACAACGGACGCCGAGACGAGCCCGTGACACCACTGCAACCCTGTCTATCTTAGGGTCACGCGAGTCGAGGCGGACGTCATCGCGGTAGCGACGCCGGACGCCGAGACGAGCCCGTAACACCACTGCCACCCTGTCTATCATAGGGTAACGTGAGTCCAGGCGGAGTTCGTCGCGATAGCGACGACGGACGCCGAGACGAGCACGTGACACCACAGCCACCCTGTCTTAGCGAAACGAGAGTCGAGGCAGACGTCGTCGCGGTAGCGACGACGGACGCCGGGACGAGCACGTGACACCACTGCCTCCCTGTCTTAGCGAAACACGAGTTGATGCGGACGTCGTCGCGATAGCGATGACGGACGCCGAGATGAGCACGTTGCACCATTGCCACCCTGTCTATCTTAGGGTAACGCGAGTCGAGGCGGACGTCGTCGCGCTAGCGACGACGGACGCCGAGACGAGCACGTGACACCACTGCCACCCTGTCTTAGCGAAACGCGAGTCGAGGCGGACGTCGCCGCGGTAGCGACGATGGATGCCGAGACGAGCACGTGACACGACTGCCACCTTGTCTATCTTAGGGTAACGCGAGTCGAGGTGGACGTCGTTGCGGTAGCGACGACGGACGCCGAGATGAGCACGTGACACCACTGCCACCCTCTCTATCTTAGGGTAACGCGAGTCGAGGCGGACGTCGTCGCGGTGGCGACGACGGACGCCGAGACGGGCCCGTGACACCACCGCCACCCTGTCTATCTTAGGGTAACGCGAGTCGAGGCGGACATCGTCGCGGTAGCGACGATGGACGCCGAGACGACCACGTGACACCACTCCCACCCTGTCTTAGCAAAACGTGAGTTGAGGCGAACGTCGTCGCGGTAGCGACGATGGACGCCGAGACGAGGACGTGACACCACTGCCTCCCTATCTTAGCGAAACGTGAGTTCAGGCGGACATCGCCGCGGTAGCAGCGATGGACGCCGAGGCGAGCACGTGACACCACTGCCACCCTATCTATGTTTGGGTCATGCGAGTCGAGGCGGACGTCGTCGCGGTAGCGACGACGTACGCCGAGACGAGCCTGTGACAGCACTGCCACCCTGTCTATCATAGGGTAACGCGAGTTGAGGCGGACGTCAGACGCCGAGACGAGCACGTGATTCCACTCCCAACCTGTCTTAGCGAAACGCGAGTGGAGGCGGACGTCGTCGCGATAGCGACGACGGACGTCGAGACGAGCACGTGATTCCACTCCCAACCTGTCTTAGCGAAACGCGAATCGAGGTGGACGTCATCGCGATAGCGACGACGGACGCCGAGACGAGCACGTGACACCACTGCCACCCTGTCTTAGCGAAACGTGAGTCGAGGCGGACATCATCGCGGTAGCGGCGATGGACGCCGAGACGAGCACGTGACACCACTCCCACCCTGTCTATCTTAGGGTAACGCGAGTCGAGGCGGACGTCGTCGCGGTAGCGACAATGGACGCCGGGACGAGCCCGTGACACCACTGCCACCCTGTCTATCTTAGGGTCACGCGAGTCGAGGCGGACGTCGTCGCGCTAGCGATGACGGACGCCGAGACGAGCACGTGACACCACTGCCACCCTGTCTTAGCGAAACGCGAGTCGAGCCGGACGTCGCCGCGGTAGCGACGATGGATGCCGAGACAAGCACGTGACACCATTGCCACCTTGTCTATCTTAGGGTAACGCGAGTCGAGGTGGACGTCGTCGCGGTAGCGACGACGGACGCCGAGATGAGCACGTGACACCACTGCCACCCTCTCCATTTAAGGGTAACGCGAGTCGAGGCGGACGTCGTCGCGGTAGCGATGACGGACGCCGAGACGGGCCCGTGACACCACTGCCACCCTGTCTATCTTAGGGTAACGCGAGTCGAGGCGGACATCGTCGCGGTAGCGACGATGGACGCCGAGACGACCACGTGACACCACTCCCACCCTGTCTTAGCAAAACGTGAGTTGAGGTGAACGTCGTCGCGGTAGCGACGATGGACGCCGAGACGAGCACGTGACACCACTGCCTCCCTATCTTAGCGAAACGTGAGTTCAGGCGGACATCGCCGCGGTAGCAGCGATGGACGCCGAGGCGAGCACGTGACACCACTGCCACCCTATCTATGTTTGGGTCATGCGAGTCGAGGCGGCGCGACGACGTACGCCGAGACGAGCCCGTGACAGCACTGCCACCCTGTCTTAGCGAAATGCGAGTCGAGGCGGACGTCGTCGCGGTAGCGATGACGAACGCCAAGACGAGCACGTGACACCACTGCCACCCTGTCTATCATAGGGTAACGCGAGTCGAGGCGGACGTCGGACGCCGATACAAGCCCGTGACACCACTGCCACCCTGTCTATCTTAGGGTAATGCGAGTCGAGGCAGACGTCGTCGCGGTAGCGACGACGGACGCCGAGACGAGCATGTGATTCCACTCCCAACCTGTCTTAGCGAAACGCGAGTCGAGGCGGACGTCGTCGCGATAGCGACAACGGACGCCGAGACGAGCACGTGACACCACTGCCACCCTGTCTTAGCGAAACGTGAGTCGAGGCGGACATCATCGCGGTAGCGGCGATGGACGCCGAGACGAGCACGTGACACCACTCCCACCCTGTCTATCTTAGGGTAATGCGAGTTGAGGCGGACGTCGTCGCGGTATTGACGATGGACGCCGAGACGAGCCCGTGACACCACTGCCACCCTGTCTATCATAGGGTAGCGCGACTTGAGGCGGACTTCGTCGCGATAGCGACGACGGACGCCGAGACGAGCACGTGACACCACTGCCACCCTGCCATAGCGAAACGCGAGTCGAGGCGGACGTCGTCGCGGTAGCGACGACGGACGCCGAGACAAGCACGTGACACCACTGGCTCCCTGTCTTAGCGAAACACGAGTTGAGGCGGACGTCGTCGCGATAGCGACGACGGACGCCGAGACGAGCACATTGCACCATTGCCACCCTGTCTATCTTAGGGTAACGCGAGTCGAGGCAGACGTCGTCGCGATAGCGACGAAGGACGCCGAGACGAGCACGTGACACCACTGCCACCCTGTCTTAGCGAAACGCATGTCGAGGCGGACGTCGTCGCAGTAGCGACGACGGACGCCGAGACGAGCACGTTGCACCATTGCCACCCTGTCTATCTTAGGGTAACGCGAGTCGAGGCGGACGTCGTCGCGCTAGCGACGACGGACGCCGAGACGAGCACGTGACACCACTGCCACCCTGTCTTAGCGAAACGTGAGTCGAGGCGGACATCATCGCGGTAGCGGCGATGGACGCCGAGACGAGCACGTGACACCACTCCCACCCTGTCTATCTTAGGGTAACGCGAGTCGAGGCGGACGTCGTCGCGGTAGCGACAATGGACGCCGGGACGAGCCCGTGACACCACTGCCACCCTGTCTATCTTAGGGTCACGCGAGTCGAGGCGGACGTCGTCGCGCTAGCGATGACGGACGCCGAGACGAGCACGTGACACCACTGCCACCCTGTCTTAGCGAAACGCGAGTCGAGCCGGACGTCGCCGCGGTAGCGACGATGGATGCCGAGACAAGCACGTGACACCATTGCCACCTTGTCTATCTTAGGGTAACGCGAGTCGAGGTGGACGTCGTCGCGGTAGCGACGACGGACGCCGAGATGAGCACGTGACACCACTGCCACCCTCTCCATTTAAGGGTAACGCGAGTCGAGGCGGACGTCGTCGCGGTAGCGATGACGGACGCCGAGACGGGCCCGTGACACCACTGCCACCCTGTCTATCTTAGGGTAACGCGAGTCGAGGCGGACATCGTCGCGGTAGCGACGATGGACGCCGAGACGACCACGTGACACCACTCCCACCCTGTCTTAGCAAAACGTGAGTTGAGGTGAACGTCGTCGCGGTAGCGACGATGGACGCCGAGACGAGCACGTGACACCACTGCCTCCCTATCTTAGCGAAACGTGAGTTCAGGCGGACATCGCCGCGGTAGCAGCGATGGACGCCGAGGCGAGCACGTGACACCACTGCCACCCTATCTATGTTTGGGTCATGCGAGTCGAGGCGGCGCGACGACGTACGCCGAGACGAGCCCGTGACAGCACTGCCACCCTGTCTTAGCGAAATGCGAGTCGAGGCGGACGTCGTCGCGGTAGCGATGACGAACGCCAAGACGTGCACGTGACACCACTGCCACCCTGTCTATCATAGGGTAACGCGAGTAGAGGCGGACGTCGGACGCCGATACAAGCCCGTGACACCACTGCCACCCTGTCTATCTTAGGGTAATGCGAGTCGAGGCAGACGTCGTCGCGGTAGCGACGACGGACGCCGAGACGAGCATGTGATTCCACTCCCAACCTGTCTTAGCGAAACGCGAGTCGAGGCGGACGTCGTCGCGATAGCGACGACGGACGCCGAGACGAGCACGTGACACCACTGCCACCCTGTCTTAGCGAAACGTGAGTCGAGGCGGACATCATCGCGGTAGCGGCGATGGACGCCGAGACGAGCACGTGACACCACTCCCACCCTGTCTATCTTAGGGTAATGCGAGTTGAGGCGGACGTCGTCGCGGTATTGACGATGGACGCCGAGACGAGCCCGTGACACCACTGCCACCCTGTCTATCATAGGGTAGCGCGACTTGAGGCGGACTTCGTCGCGATAGCGACGACGGACGCCGAGACGAGCACGTGACACCACTGCCACCCTGCCATAGCGAAACGCGAGTCGAGGCGGACGTCGTCGCGGTAGCGACGACGGACGCCGAGACAAGCACGTGACACCACTGGCTCCCTGTCTTAGCGAAACACGAGTTGAGGCGGACGTCGTCGCGATAGCGACGACGGACGCCGAGACGAGCACATTGCACCATTGCCACCCTGTCTATCTTAGGGTAACGCGAGTCGAGGCAGACGTCGTCGCGATAGCGACGAAGGACGCCGAGACGAGCACGTGACACCACTGCCACCCTGTCTTAGCGAAACGCATGTCGAGGCGGACGTCGTCGCAGTAGCGACGACGGACGCCGAGACGAGCACGTTGCACCATTGCCACCCTGTCTATCTTAGGGTAACGCGAGTCGAGGCGGACGTCGTCGCGCTAGCGACGACGGACGCCGAGACGAGCATGTGACACCACTGCCACCCTGTCTTAGCGAAACGCGAGTCGAGGGGGACGTCATCGCGGTAGCGACGATGGATGCCGAGACGAGCATGTGACACCACTGCCACCCTGTCTATCATAGGATAATGCGAGTCGAGGCGGACGTCGTCGCGGTAGCGACGACGGACGCCGAGACGAGCACGTGACACCACTGCCACCCTGTCTTAGCGAAACGTGAGTCGAGGCGGACATCGTCGCGGTAGCGGCGATGGACGCCGAGACGAGCACGTGAAACCACTCCCACCCTGTCTATCTTAGGGTAACGCGAGTCAAGGCGGACGTCGTCGCGGTAGCGACAACGGACGCCGAGACGAGCCCGTGACACCACTGCCACCCTGTCTATCTTAGGGTCACGCGAGTCGAGGCAGACGTCATCGCGGTAGCGACGCCGGACGCCGAGACGAGCCTGTAACACCACTGCCACCCTGTCTATCATAGGGTAACGTGAGTCGAGGCGGACTTCGTCGCGATAGCGACGACGGATGCCGAGACGAGCACGTGACACCACAGCCACCCTGTCTTAGCGAAACGCGAGTCGAGGCAGACGTCGTCGCGGTAGCGACGACGGACGCCGGGACGAGCACGTGACACCACTGCCTCCCTGTCTTAGCGAAACACGAGTTGAGGCAGACGCCGTCGCGATAGCGATGACGGACGCCGAGACGAGCACGTTGCACCATTGCCACCCTGTCTATCTTAGGGTGACGCGAGTCGAGGCGGACGTCGTCGCGCTAGCGACGACGGACGCCGAGACGAGCACGTGACACCACTGCCACCCTGTCTTAGCGAAACGCGAGTCGAGGCGGACGTCGCCGCGGTAGCGACGATGGATGCCGAGACGAGCACGTGACACCACTGCCACCTTGTCTATCTTAGGGTAACGCGAGTCGAGGTGGACGTCGTCGCGGTAGCGACGACGGACGCCGAGATGAGCACGTGACACCACTGCCACCCTCTCTATCTTAGGGTAACGCGAGTCGAGGCGGAGGTCGTCGCGGTAGCGACGACGGACGCCGAGACGGGCCCGTGACACCACTGCCACCCTGTCTATCTTAGGGTAACGCGAGTCGAGGCGGACATCGTCGCGGTAGCGACGATGGACGCCGAGACGACCACGTGACACCACTCCCACCCTTCTTAGCAAAACGTGAGTTGAGGCGAACGTCGTCGCGGTAGCGATGATGGACGCCGAGACGAGCACGTGACACCACTACCACCCTTTCTATCTTAGGGTAACGTGGGTCGAGGCGGACGTCGTCGCGGTAGCGACGACGGACGCTGAGACGAGCCCGTGACACCACTGCCACCCTGTCTATCTTAGGGTAACGCGAGTCGAGGCGGATTTCGTCGCGATAGCGACGACGGACGCTGAGACGAGCACGTGACACCACTGCCACCCTGTCTTAGATAAACGCAAGTCGAGGCAGACGTCGTCGCGGTAGCGACGACGGACGCCGAGACGAGCACGTGACACCACTGCCTCCATATCTTAGCGAAACGTGAGTTTAGGCGGACATCGCCGCGGTAGCAGCGATGGACTCCGAGGCGAGCACGTGATACCATTGCCACCCTATCTATGTTAGGGTCACGCGAGTCGAGGCGGACGTCGTCACGGTAGCGACGATGTATGCCGAGACGAGCCCGTGACAGCACTGCCACCCTGTCTTAGCGAAACGCGAGTCGAGGCGGACGTCGTCGCGGTAGCGACGATGGACGCCAAGACGAGCACGTGACACCACTGCCACCCTGTCTATCATAGGGTAACGCGATTCGAGGCGGACGTTGGACGCCGATACGAGCCCGTGACACCATTGCCACCCTGTCTATCTTAGGGTAATGTGAGTCGAGGCGGACGTCGTCGCGGCAGCGACGACGGACGCCGAGATGAGCACGTGACTCCACTCCCACCCTGTCTTAGCGAAACGCGAGTCGAGGCGGACGTCGTCGCGATAGCGACGACGGACGCCGAGACGAGCACGTGACACCACTGCCACCCTGTCTTAGCGAAACGTGAGTCGAGGCGGACATCGTCACTGTAGCGGTGATGGACGCCGAGACGAGCACGTGACACCACTCCCACCCTGTCTATCTTAGGGTAACGCGAGTCGAGGCGGACGTCGTCGCGGTAGCGACAACGGACGCCGAGACGAGCCCGTGACACCACTGCCACCCTGTCTATCTTAGGGTCACACGAGTCGAGGCGGACGTCGTCGCGGTAGCGACGCCGGACGCCGAGACGAGCCCGTGACACCACTGCCACCCTGTCTATCATAGGGTAACACGAGTAGAGGCGGACTTCGTCGCGATAGCGATGATGGACACCGAGACGAGCACGTGACACCACTGCCACCCTGTCTTAGCGAAACGCGAGTCGAGGCGGACGTCGTCGCGATAGTGACGAGGGACGCCGAGACGAGCACGTTGCACCATTGCCACCCTGTCTATCTTAGGGTAACGCGAGTCGAGGCGGACGTCGTCGCGCTAGCGACGACGGACGCCGAGATGAGCACGTGACACCACTGCCACCCTTTCTTAGCGAAACGCGAGTCAAGGCGGACGTCGTCGCGGTAGCGACGATGGATGCCGAGACGAGCACGTGACACCACTGCCACCCTGTCTTAGCGAAACGCGAGTCGAGGCAGACATCGTCGCGGTAGCGACGATGGATGCCGAGACGAGCACGTGACACCACTGCCACCTTGTCTATCTTAGGGTAACGCGAGTCGAGGTGGACGTCGTCGCGGTAGCGACGACGGACGCCGAGACGAGCACGTGACACCACTGCAACCCTCTCTATCTTAGGGTAACGCGAATCGAGGCGGACGTCGTCGCGGTAGCGACGACGGCCGCCGAGGCGGGCCCGTGACACCACTGCCACCCTATCTATCTTAGGGAAACGCGAGTCGAGGCGGACGTCGTCGCAGTAGCGATGACGGACGCCGAGACGAGCACGTGACACCACTCCCACCCTATCTATCTTAGGGTAACGCGAGTCGAGGCGGACGTCGTCGCGGTAGCGACAACGGACGCCGAGACGAGCCCATGACACCACTGCCACCCTGTCTATCTTAGGGTCACGCGAGTCGAGGCAGACGTCATCGCGGTAGCGACGCCGGACGCCGAGACGAGCCTGTAACACCACTGGCACCCTGTCTATCATAGGGTAACGTGAGTCGAGGCGGACTTCGTCGCGATAGCGACGACGGACGCCGAGACGAGCACGTGACACCATAGCCACCCTATCTTAGCGAAACGCGAGTCGAGGCAGACATCGTCGCGGTAGCGACGACGGACGCCGGGACGAGCACGTGACACCACTGCCTCCCTGTCTTAGCGAAACACGAGTTGAGGCAGACGTCGTCGCGATAGCGATGACGGACACCGAGACGAGCATGTTGCACCATTGCCACCCTGTCTATCTTAGGGTAACGCGAGTCGAGGCGGACGTCGTCGCGCTAGCGACGACGGACGCCGAGACGAGCACGTGACACCACTGCCACCCTGTCTTAGCGAAACGCGAGTCGAGGCGGACGTCGCCGCGGAAGCGACAATGGATGCCGAGACGAGCACGTGACACCACTCCCACCCTGTCTTAGCAAAACGTGAGTTGAGGCGAACGTCGTCGCGGTAGCGACGATGGACGCCGAGACGAGCACGTGACACCACTACCACCCTGTCTATCTTAGGGTAACGTGGGTCGAGGCGGACGTCGTCGCGGTAGCGACGACGGACGCCGAGACGAGCCCGTGACACCACTGCCACCCTGTCTATCTTAGGGTAACGCGAGTCGAGGCGGACTTCGTCGCGATAGCGACGACGGACGCTGAGACGAGCACGTGACACCACTGCCACCCTGTCTTAGCGAAACGCGAGTCGAGGCAGACATCGTCGCGGTAGCGACGACGGACGCCGAGACGAGCACGTGACACCACTGCCTCCATATCTTAGCGAAACGTGAGTTTAGGCGGACATCGCCGCGGTAGCAGCGATGGACTCCGAGGCGAGCACGTGATACCACTGCCACCCTATCTATTTTAGGGTCACGCGAGTCGAGGCGGACGTCGTCACGGTAGCGACGACGTATGCCGAGACGAGCCCGTGACAGCACTGCCACCCTGTCTTAGCGAAACGCGAGTCGAGGCGGACGTCGTCGCGGTAGCGACGATGGACGCCAAGACGAGCACGTGACACCACTGCCACCCTGTCTATCATAGGGTAACGCGATTCGAGGCGGACGTTGGACGCCGATACGAGCCCGTGACACCATTGCCACCCTGTCTATCTTAGGGTAATGTGAGTCGAGGCGGACGTCGTCGCGGCAGCGACGACGGACGCCGAGACGAGCACGTGACACCACTGCCACCCTGTCTTAGCGAAACGTGAGTCGAGGCGGACATCGTCACGGTAGCGGTGATGGATGCCGAGACGAGCACGTGACACCACTCCCACCCTGTCTATCTTAGGGTAACGCGAGTCAAGGCGGACGTCGTCGCGGTAGCGACAACGGACGCCGAGAGGAGCCCGTGACACCACTGCCACCCTGTCTATCTTAGGGTCACACGAGTCGAGGCAGACGTCGTCGCGGTAGCGACGCCGGACGCCGAGACGAGCCCGTGACACCACTGCCACCCTGTCTATCATAGGGTAACACGAGTAGAGGCGGACTTCGTCGCGATAGCGATGATGGACGCCGAGACGAGCACGTGACACCACTGCCACCCTGTCTTAGCGAAACGCGAGTCGAGGCGGACGTCGTCGCGGTAGCGACGACGGACGCCGAGACGAGCACGTTGCACCATTGCCACCCTGTCTATCTTAGGGTAACGCGAGTCGAGACGGACGTCGTCGCGCTAGCGACGACGGACGCCGAGACGAGCACGTGACACCACTGCCACCCTTTCTTAGCGAAACGCGAGTCGAGGCGGACGTCGTCGCGGTAGCGACGATGGATGCCGAGACGAGCACGTGACACCACTGCCACCCTGTCTTAGCGAAACGCGAGTCGAGGCAGACATCGTCGCGGTAGCGACGATGGATGCCGAGACGAGCACGTGACACCACTGCCACCTTGTCTATCTTAGGGTAACGCGAGTCGAGGTGGACGTCGTCGCGGTAGCGACGACGGACGCCGAGACGAGCACGTGACACCACTGCCACCCTCTCTATCTTAGGGTAACGCGAATCGAGGCGGACGTCGTCGCGGTAGTGACGACGGCCGCCGAGGCGGGCCCGTGACACCACTGCCACCCTATCTATCTTAGGGAAACGCGAGTCGAGGCGGACGTCGTCGCAGTAGCGATGACGGACGCCGAGACGAGCACGTGACACCACTCCCACCCTATCTATCTTAGGGTAACGCGAGTCGAGGCGGACGTCGTCGCGGTAGCGACAACGGACGCCGAGACGAGCCCGTGACACCACTACCACCCTGTCTATCTTAGGGTCACGCGAGTCGAGGCAGACATCATCGCGGTAGCGACGCCGGACGCCGAGACGAGCCTGTAACACCACTGGCACCCTGTCTATCATAGGGTAACGTGAGTCGAGGCGGACTTCGTCGCGATAGCAACGACGGACGCCGAGACGAGCACGTGACACCATAGCCACCCTATCTTAGCGAAACGCGAGTCGAGGCAGACGTCGTCGCGGTAGCGACGACGGACGCCGGGACGAGCACGTGAGACCACTGCCTCCCTGTCTTAGCGAAACACGAGTTGAGGCAGACGTCGTCGTGATAGCGATGACGGACGCCGAGACGAGCACGTTGCACCATTGCCACCCTGTCTATCTTAGGGTAACGCGAGTCGAGGCGGACGTCGTCGCGCTAGCGACGACGGACGCCGAGACGAGCACGTGACACCACTGCCACCCTGTCTTAGCGAAACGCGAGTCGAGGCGGACGTCGCCGCGGTAGCGACGATGGATGCCGAGACGAGCACGTGACACCACTGCCACCTTGTCTATCTTAGGGTAACGCGAGTCGAGGTGGACGTCGTCGCGGTAGCGACGACGGACGCCGAGATGAGCACGTCACACCACTGCCACCCTCTCTATCTTAGGGTAACGCGAGTCGAGGCGGACGTCGTCGCGGTAGCGACGATGGACGCCGAGACGGGCCCGTGACACCACTGCCACCCTGTCTATCTTAGGGTAACGCGAGTCGAGGCGGACATCGTCGCGGTAGCGACGATGGACGCCGAGACGACCACGTGACACCACTCCCACCCTGTCTTAGCAAAACGTGAGTTGAGGCGAACGTCGTCGTGGTAGCGACGATGGACGCCGAGACGAGCACATGACACCACTACCACCCTGTCTATCTTAGGGTAACGTGGGTCGAGGCGGAGGTCGTCGCGGTAGCGACGACGGACGCCGAGACGAGCCCGTGACACCACTGCCACCCTGTCTATCTTAGGGTAACGCGAGTCGAGGCGGACTTCGTCGCGATAGCGACGACGGATGCTGAGACGAGCACGTGACACCACTGCCACCCTGTCTTAGCGAAACGCGAGTCGAGGCAGACGTCGTCGCGGTAGCGACGACGGACGCCGAGACGAGCACGTGACACCACTGCCTCCATATCTTAGCGAAACGTGAGTTCAGGCGGACATCGCCGCAGTAGCAGCGATGGACTCCGAGGCGAGCACGTGATACCACTGCCACCCTACCTATGTTAGGGTCACGCGAGTCGAGGCGGACGTCATCACGGTAGCGACGACGTATGCCGAAACGAGCCCGTGACAGCACTGCCACCCTGTCTTAGCGAAACGCGAGTCGAGGCGGACGTGGTCGCGGTAGCGACGACGGACGCCAAGACGAGCACGTGACACCACTGCCACCCTGTCTATCATAGGGTAACGCGATTCGAGGCGGACGTCGGACGCCGATACGAGCCCGTGACACCATTGCCACCCTGTCTATCTTAGGGTAATGCGAGTCGAGGCGGACATCGTCGCGGCAGCGACGACGGACGCCGAGATGAGCACATGACTCCACTCCCACCCTGTCTTAGCGAAACGCGAGTCGAGGCGGACGTCGTCGCGATAGCGACGACGGACGCCGAGACGAGCACGTGACACCACTGCCACCCTGTCTTAGCGAAACGTGAGTCGAGCCGGACATCGTCGCGGTAGCGGCGATGGACGCCGAGACGAGCACGTGACACCACTCCCACCCTGTCTATCTTAGGGTCAAGCGAGTCGAGGCGGACGTCGTCGCGGTAGCGACAACGGACGCCGAGACGAGCCCGTGACACCACTGCCACCCTGTCTATCTTAGGGTCACGCGAGTCGAGGCAGACGTCATCGCGGTAGCGACGCCGGACGCCGAGACGAGCCTGTAACACCACTGGCACCCTGTCTATCATAGGTTAACGTGAGTCGAGGCGGACTTCGTCGCGATAGCGACGACGGACGCCGAGACGAGCACGTGACACCATAGCCACCCTATCTTAGCGAAACGCGAGTCGAGGCAGACGTCGTCGCGGTAGCGACGACGGACGCCGGGACGAGCACGTGACACCACTGCCTCCCTATCTTAGAGAAACACGAGTTGAGGCAGACGTCGTCGTGATAGCGATGACGGACGCCGAGACGAGCACGTTGCACCATTGCCACCCTGTCTATCTTAGGGTAACGCGAGTCGAGGCGGACGTCGTCGCGCTAGCGACGACGGACGCCGAGACGAGCACGTGACACCACTGCCACCCTGTCTTAGCGAAACGCGAGTCGAGGCGGACGTCGCCGCGGTAGCGACGATGGATGCCGAGACGAGCACGTGACACCACTGCCACCTTGTCTATCTTAGGGTAACGCGAGTCGAGGTGGACGTCGTCGCGGTAGCGACGACGGACGCCGAGATGAGCACGTCACACCACTGCCACCCTCTCTATCTTAGGGTAACGCGAGTCGAGGCGGACGTCGTCGCGGTAGCGACGATGGACGCCGAGACGGGCCCGTGACACCACTGCCACCCTGTCTATCTTAGGGTAACGCGAGTCGAGGCGGACATCGTCGCGGTAGCGACGATGGACGCCGAGACGACCACGTGACACCACTCCCACCCTGTCTTAGCAAAACGTGAGTTGAGGCGAACGTCGTCGTGGTAGCGACGATGGACGCCGAGACGAGCACATGACACCACTACCACCCTGTCTATCTTAGGGTAACGTGGGTCGAGGCGGAGGTCGTCGCGGTAGCGACGACGGACGCCGAGACGAGCCCGTGACACCACTGCCACCCTGTCTATCTTAGGGTAACGCGAGTTGAGGCGGACTTCGTCGCGATAGCGACGACGGACGCTGAGACGAGCACGTGACACCACTGCCACCCTGTCTTAGCGAAACGCGAGTCGAGGCAGACGTCATCGCGGTAGCGACGACGGACGCCGAGACGAGCACGTGACACCACTGCCTCCATATCTTAGCGAAACGTGAGTTCAGGCGGACATCGCCGCAGTAGCAGCGATGGACTCCGAGGCGAGCACGTGATACCACTGCCACCCTACCTATGTTAGGGTCACGCGAGTCGAGGCGGACGTCATCACGGTAGCGACGACGTATGCCGAAACGAGCCCGTGACAGCACTGCCACCCTGTCTTAGCGAAACGCGAGTCGAGGCGGACGTGGTCGCGGTAGCGACGACGGACGCTAAGACGAGCACGTGACACCACTGCCACCCTGTCTATCATAGGGTAACGCGATTCGAGGCGGACGTCGGACGCCGATACGAGCCCGTGACACCATTGCCACCCTGTCTATCTTAGGGTAATGCGAGTCGAGGCGGACGTCGTCGCGGCAGCGACGACGGACGCCGAGATGAGCACATGACTCCACTCCCACCCTGTCTTAGCGAAACGCGAGTCGAGGCGGACGTCGTCGCGATAGCGACGACGGACGCCGAGACGAGCACGTGACACCACTGCCACCCTGTCTTAGCGAAACGTGAGTCGAGCCGGACATCGTCGCGGTAGCGGCGATGGACGCCGAGACGAGCACGTGACACCACTCCCACCCTGTCTATCTTAGGGTCAAGCGAGTCGAGGCGGACGTCGTCGCGGTAGCGACAACGGACGCCGAGACGAGCCCGTGACACCACTGCCACCCTGTCTATCTTAGGGTCACGCGAGTCGAGGCAGACGTCATCGCGGTAGCGACGCCGGACGCCGAGACGAGCCTGTAACACCACTGGCACCCAGTCTATCATAGGTTAACGTGAGTCGAGGCGGACTTCGTCGCGATAGCGACGACGGACGCCGAGACGAGCACGTGACACCATAGCCACCCTATCTTAGCGAAACGCGAGTCGAGGCAGACGTCGTCGCGGTAGCGACGACGGACGCCGGGACGAGCACGTGACACCACTGCCTCCCTGTCTTAGAGAAACACGAGTTGAGGCAGACGTCGTCGTGATAGCGATGACGGACGCCGAGACGAGCACGTTGCACCATTGCCACCCTGTCTATCTTAGGGTAACGCGAGTCGAGGCGGACGTCGTCGCGCTAGCGACGACGGACGCCGAGACGAGCACGTGACACCACTGCCACCCTGTCTTAGCGAAACGCGAGTCGAGGCGGACGTCGCCGCGGTAGCGACGATGGATGCCGAGACGAGCACGTGACACCACTGCCACCTTGTCTATCTTAGGGTAACGCGAGTCGAGGTGGACGTCGTCGCGGTAGCGACGACGGACGCCGAGATGAGCACGTCACACCACTGCCACCCTCTCTATCTTAGGGTAACGCGAGTCGAGGCGGACGTCGTCGCGGTAGCGACGATGGACGCCGAGACGGGCCCGTGACACCACTGCCACCCTGTCTATCTTAGGGTAACGCGAGTCGAGGCGGACATCGTCGCGGTAGCGACGATGGACGCCGAGACGACCACGTGACACCACTCCCACCCTGTCTTAGCAAAACGTGAGTTGAGGCGAACGTCGTCGTGGTAGCGACGATGGACGCCGAGACGAGCACATGACACCACTACCACCCTGTCTATCTTAGGGTAACGTGGGTCGAGGCGGAGGTCGTCGCGGTAGCGACGACGGACGCCGAGACGAGCCCGTGACACCACTGCCACCCTGTCTATCTTAGGGTAACGCGAGTCGAGGCGGACTTCGTCGCGATAGCGACGACGGACGCTGAGACGAGCACGTGACACCACTGCCACCCTGTCTTAGCGAAACGCGAGTCGAGGCAGACGTCATCGCGGTAGCGACGACGGACGCCGAGACGAGCACGTGACACCACTGCCTCCATATCTTAGCGAAACGTGAGTTCAGGCGGACATCGCCGCAGTAGCAGCGATGGACTCCGAGGCGAGCACGTGATACCACTGCCACCCTACCTATGTTAGGGTCACGCGAGTCGAGGCGGACGTCATCACGGTAGCGACGATGTATGCCGAAACGAGCCCGTGACAGCACTGCCACCCTGTCTATCATAGGGTAACGCGACTCGAGGCGGACGTCGGACGCCGATACGAGCCCGTGACACCATTGCCACCCTGTCTATCTTAGGGTAATGCGAGTCGAGGCGGACGTCGTCGCGGCAGCGACGACGGACGCCGAGATGAGCACGTGACTCCACTCCCACCCTGTCTTAGCGAAACGCGAGTCGAGGCGGACGTCGTCGCGATAGCGACGACGGACGCCGAGACGAGCACGTGACACCACTGCCACCCTGTCTTAGCGAAACGTGAGTCGAGCCGGACATCGTCGCGGTAGCGGCGATGGACGCCGAGACGAGCACGTGACACCACTCCCACCCTGTCTATCTTAGGGTCAAGCGAGTCGAGGCGGACGTCGTCGCGGTAGCGACAACGGACGCCGAGACGAGCCCGTGACACCACTGCCACCCTGTCTATCTTAGGGTCACGCGAGTCGAGGCAGACGTCATCGCGGTAGCGACGCCGGACGCCGAGACGAGCCTGTAACACCACTGGCACCCTGTCTATCATAGGGTAACGTGAGTCGAGGCAGACTTCGTCGCGATAGCGACGACGAACGCCGAGACGAGCACGTGACACCATAGCCACCCTATTTTAGCGAAACGCGAGTCGAGGCAGACGTCGTCGCGGTAGCGACGACGGACGCCGGGACGAGCACGTGACACCACTGCCTCCCTGTCTTAGAGAAACACGAGTTGAGGCAGACGTCGTCGTGATAGCGATGACGGACGCCGAGACGAGCACGTTGCACCATTGCCACCCTGTCTATCTTAGGGTAACGCGAGTCGAGGCGGACGTCGTCGCGCTAGCGACGACGGACGCCGAGACGAGCACGTGACACCACTGCCACCCTGTCTTAGCGAAACGCGAGTCGAGGCGGACGTCGCCGCGGTAGCGACGATGGATGCCGAGACGAGCACGTGACACCACTGCCACCTTGTCTATCTTAGGGTAACGCGAGTCGAGGTGGACGTCGTCGCGGTAGCGACGACGGACGCCGAGATGAGCACGTCACACCACTGCCACCCTCTCTATCTTAGGGTAACGCGAGTCGAGGCGGACGTCGTCGCGGTAGCGACGATGGACGCCGAGACGGGCCCGTGACACCAATGCCACCCTGTCTATCTTAGGGTAACGCGAGTCGAGGCGGACATCGTCGCGGTAGCGACGATGGACGCCGAGACGACCACGTGACACCACTCCCACCCTGTCTTAGCAAAACGTGAGTTGAGGCGAACGTCGTCGTGGTAGCGACGATGGACGCCGAGACGAGCACATGACACCACTACCACCCTGTCTATCTTAGGGTAACGTGGGTCGAGGCGGAGGTCGTCGCGGTAGCGACGACGGACGCCGAGACGAGCCCGTGACACCACTGCCACCCTGTCTATCTTAGGGTAACGCGAGTCGAGGCGGACTTCGTCGCGATAGCGGCGACGGACGCTGAGACGAGCACGTGACACCACTGCCACCCTGTCTTAGCGAAACGCGAGTCGAGGCAGACGTCATCGCGGTAGCGACGACGGACGCCGAGACGAGCACGTGACACCACTGCCTCCATATCTTAGCGAAACGTGAGTTCAGGCGGACATCGCCGCAGTAGCAGCGATGGACTCCGAGGCGAGCACGTGATACCACTGCCACCCTACCTATGTTAGGGTCACGCGAGTCGAGGCGGACGTCGTCACGGTAGCGACGACGTATGCCGAAACGAGCCCGTGACAGCACTGCCACCCTGTCTATCATAGGGTAACGCGATTCGAGGCGGACGTCGGACGCCGATACGAGCCCGTGACACCATTGCCACCCTGTCTATCTTAGGGTAATGCGAGTCGAGGCGGACGTCGTCGCGGCAGCGACGACGGACGCCGAGATGAGCACGTGACTCCACTCCCACCCTGTCTTAGCGAAACGCGAGTCGAGGCGGACGTCGTCGTGATAGCGACGACGGACGCCGAGACGAGCACGTGACACCACTGCCACCCTGTCTTAGCGAAACGTGAGTCGAGCCGGACATCGTCGCGGTAGCGGCGATGGACGCCGAGACGAGCACGTGACACCTCTCCCACCCTGTCTATCTTAGGGTAACGCGAGTCGAGGCAGACGTCGTCGCGGTAGCCACAACGGACGCCGAGACGAGCCCGTGACACCACTGCCACCCTGTCTATCTTAGGGTCAAGCGAGTCGAGGCGGACGTCGTCACGGTAGCGACGCCGGACACCGAGACGAGCCCGTGACACCACTGCCACCCTGTCTATCATAGGGTAACACGAGTAGAGGCGGACTTCGTCGCGATAGCGACGATGGACGCCGAGACGAGCACGTGACACCACTGCCACCCTGTCTTAGCGAAACGCGAGTCGAGGCGGACGTCGTCGCGGTAGCGACGATGGACACCGAGACAAGCACGTTGCACCATTGCCACCCTGTCTATCTTAGGGTAACGCGAGTCGAGGCGGACGTCGTCGCGCTAGCGACGACGGACGCCGAGACGAGCACGTGACACCACTGCCACCCTGTCTTAGCGAAACGCGAGTCGAGGCGGACGTCGTCGCGGTAGCGACGATGGATGCCGAGACGAGCACGTGACACCACTGCCACCCTGTCTTAGCGAAAAGCGAGTCGAGGCGGACGTTGTCGCGGTAGCGACGATGGATGCCGCGACGAGCACGTGACACCACTGCCACCTTGTCTATCTTAGGGTAACGCGAGTCGAGGCGGACGTCGTCGCGGTAGTGACGACGGACGCCGAGACGAGCACGTGACACCACTGCCACCCTCTCTATCTTATGGTAACGCGAGTCGAGGCGGACGTCGTCGCGGTAGCGACGACGGACGCCGAGACGGGCCAGTGACACCACTGCCACCCTGTCTATCTTAGGGTAACGCGAGTCGAGGCGGACGTCGTCGCAGTTGCGATGACGGACGCCGAGACGAGCACGTGACACCACTCCCACCCTGTCTTAGCAAAACGTGAGTTGAGGTGAACGTCGTCGCGGTAGCGACGATGGACGCCGAGACGAGCACGTGACACCACTACCACCCTGTCTATCTTAGGGTAACGTGGGTCGAGGCGGACGTCGTCGCGGTAGCGACGACGGACGCCGAGACGAGCCCGTGACACCACTGCCACCCTGTCTATCTTAGGGTAACGCGAGTCGAGGCGGACTTCGTCGCGATAGCGACGACGGACGCTGAGACGAGCACGTGACAGCACTACCACCCTATCTTAGCAAAACGCGAGTCGAGGCAGACGTCGTCGCGGTAGCGACGACGGATGCCGAGACGAGCACGTGACACCACTGCCTCCATATCTTAGCGAAACGTGAGTTCAGGCGGACATCGCCGCGGTAGCAGCGATGGACTTCGAGGCGAGCACGTGATACCACTGCCACCCTATCTATGTTAGGGTCACGCGAGTCGAGGCGGACGTCGTCACGGTAGCGACGACGTACGCCGAGACGAGCCCGTGACAGCACTGCCACCCTGTCTTAGCGAAACGCGAGTCGAGGCGGACGTCGTCGCAGTAGAGACGACGGACGCCAAGACGAGCATGTGACACCACTGCCACCCTGTCTATCATAGGGTAACTCGATTCGAGGCGGACGTCGGACGCCGATACGAGACCGTGACACCATTGCCACCCTGTCTATCTTAGGGTAATGCGAGTCGAGGCGGACGTCGTCGCGGCAGCGACGATGGACGCCGAGATGAGCACGTGACTCCACTCCCACCCTGTCTTAGCGAAACGCGAGTCGAGGCGGACGTCGTCGCGATAGCGACGACGGACGCCGAGACGAGCACGTGACACCACTGCCACCCTGTCTTAGCGAAACGTGAGTCGAGGCGGACATCGTCGCGGTAGCGGCGATGGACGCCGAGACGAGCACGTGACACCACTCCCACCCTGTCTATCTTAGGGTAACGCGAGTCGAGGCGGACGTCGTCGCGGTAGCAACAACGGACGCCGAGACGAGCCCGTGACACCACTGCCACCCTGTCTATCTAAGGGTCACGCGAGTCGAGGCGGACGTCGTCGCGGTAGCGACGCCGGACGCCGAGACAAGCCCGTGACACCACTGCCACCCTGTCTATCATAGGGTAACACGAGTAGAGGCGGACTTCGTCGCGATAGCGACGATGGACGCTGAGACGAGCACGTGACACCACTGCCACCCTGTCTTAGCGAAACGCGAGTCGAGGCGGACGTCGTCGCGGTAGCGACGACGAACGCCGAGACGAGCACGTTGCACCATTGCCACCCTGTCTATCTTAGGGTAACGCGAGTCGAGGCGGACGTCGTCGCGCTAGCGATGACGGACGCCGAGACGAGCACGTGACACCACTGCCACCCTGTCTTAGCGAAACGCGAGTCGAGGCGGACGTCGTCGCGGTAGCGATGATGGATGCCGAGACGAGCACGTGACACCACTGCCACCCTGTCTTAGCGAAATGCGAGTCGAGGCGGACATCGTCGCGGTAGCGACGATGGATGCCGAGACGAGCACGTGACACCACTGCCACCTTGTCTATCTTAGGGTAACGCGAGTCGAGGTGGACGTCGTCGCAGTAGCGACGACGGACGCCGAGACGAGCACGTGACACCACTGCCACCCTCTCTACCTTAGGGTAACGCGAGTCGAGGCGGACGTCATCGCAGTAGCGACGACGGACGCCGAGACGAGCACGTGACACCACTCCCACCCTGTCTTAGCGAAACGCGAGTCGAGGCGGACGTCGTCGCGGTAGCGACGATGGACACCGAGACAAGCACGTTGCACCATTGCCACCCTGTCTATCTTAGGGTAACGCGAGTCGAGGCGGACGTCGTCGCGCTAGCGACGACGGACGCCGAGACGAGCACGTGACACCACTGCCACCCTGTCTTAGCGAAACGCGAGTCGAGGCGGACGTCGTCGCGGTAGCGACGATGGATGCCGAGACGAGCACGTGACACCACTGCCACCCTGTCTTAGCGAAAAGCGAGTCGAGGCGGACGTTGTCGCGGTAGCGACGATGGATGCCGCGACGAGCACGTGACACCACTGCCACCTTGTCTATCTTAGGGTAACGCGAGTCGAGGCGGACGTCGTCGCGGTAGTGACGACGGACGCCGAGACGAGCACGTGACACCACTGCCACCCTCTCTATCTTATGGTAACGCGAGTCGAGGCGGACGTCGTCGCGGTAGCGACGACGGACTCCGAGACGGGCCAGTGACACCACTGCCACCCTGTCTATCTTAGGGTAACGCGAGTCGAGGCGGACGTCGTCGCAGTTGCGATGACGGACGCCGAGACGAGCACGTGACACCACTCCCACCCTGTCTTAGCAAAACGTGAGTTGAGGTGAATGTCGTCGCGGTAGCGACGATGGACGCCGAGACGAGCACGTGACACCACTACCACCCTGTCTATCTTAGGGTAACGTGGGTCGAGGCGGACGTCGTCGCGGTAGCGACGACGGACGCCGAGACGAGCCCGTGACACCACTGCCACCCTGTCTATCTTAGGGTAACGCGAGTCGAGGCGGACTTCGTCGCGATAGCGACGACGGACGCTGAGACGAGCACGTGACACCACTACCACCCTATCTTAGCAAAACGCGAGTCGAGGCAGACGTCGTCGCGGTAGCGACGACGGATGCCGAGACGAGCACGTGACACCACTGCCTCCATATCTTAGCGAAACGTGAGTTCAGGCGGACATCGCCGCGGTAGCAGCGATGGACTTCGAGGCGAGCACGTGATACCACTGCCACCCTATCTATGTTAGGGTCACGCGAGTCGAGGCGGACGTCGTCACGGTAGCGACGACGTACGCCGAGACGAGCCCGTGACAGCACTGCCACCCTGTCTTAGCGAAACGCGAGTCGAGGCGGACGTCGTCGCGGTAGCGACGACGGACGCCAAGACGAGCATGTGACACCACTGCCACCCTGTCTATCATAGGGTAACTCGATTCGAGGCGGACGTCGGACGCCGATACGAGACCGTGACACCATTGCCACCCTGTCTATCTTAGGGTAATGCGAGTCGAGGCGGACGTCATCGCGGCAGCGACGATGGACGCCGAGATGAGCACGTGACTCCACTCCCACCCTGTCTTAGCGAAACGCGAGTCGAGGCGGACGTCGTCGCGATAGCGACGACGGACGCTGAGACGAGCACGTGACACCACTGCCACCCTGTCTTAGCGAAACGTGAGTCGAGGCGGACATCGTCGCGGTAGCGGCGATGGACGCCGAGACGAGCACGTGACACCACTCCCACCCTATCTATCTTAGGGTAACGCGAGTCGAGGCGGACGTCGTCGCGGTAGCGACAACGGACGCCGAGACGAGCCCGTGACACCACTGCCACCCTGTCTATCTAAGGGTCACGCGAGTCGAGGCGGACGTCGTCGCGGTAGCGACGCCGGACGCCGAGACGAGCCCGTGACACCACTGCCACCCTGTCTATCATAGGGTAACACGAGTAGAGGCGGACTTCGTCGCGATAGCGACGATGGACGCTGAGACGAGCACGTGACACCACTGCCACCCTGTCTTAGCGAAACGCGAGTCGAGGCGGACGTCATCGCGGTAGCGACGACGAACGCCGAGACGAGCACGTTGCACCATTGCCACCCTGTCTATCTTAGGGTAACGCGAGTCGAGGCGGACGTCGTCGCGCTAGCGATGACGGACGCCGAGACGAGCACGTGACACCACTGCCACCCTGTCTTAGCAAAACGCGAGTCGAGGCGGACGTCGTCGCGGTAGCGACGATGGATGCCGAGACGAGCACGTGACACCACTGCCACCCTGTCTTAGCGAAATGCGAGTCGAGGCGGACATCATCGCGGTAGCGACGATGGATGCCGAGACGAGCACGTGACACCACTGCCACCTTGTCTATCTTAGGGTAACGCGAGTCGAGGTGGACGTCGTCGCGGTAGCGACGACGGACGCCGAGACGAGCACGTGACACCACTGCCACCCTCTCTACCTTAGGGTAACGCGAGTCGAGGCGGACGTCATCGCAGTAGCGACGACGGACGCTGAGACGAGCACGTGACACCACTCCCACCCTGTCTTAGCGAAACATGAGTCGAGGCGAACGTCATCGCGGTAGCGACGATGGACGCCGAGACGAGCACGTGACACCACTACCACCCTGTCTATCTTAGGGTAACGTGGGTCGAGGCGGACGTCGTCGCGGTAGCGACGACGGACGCCGAGACGAGCCAGTGACACCACTGCCACCCTGTCTATCTTAGGGTAACGCGAGTCGAGGCGGACTTCGTCGCGATAGCGACGACGGACGCCGAGACGAGCACGTGACACCACTGCCACCCTGTCTTAGCGAAACGCGAGTCGAGGCGGACGTCGTCATGGTAGCGACGACGGACGCCGAGGCGAGCATGTGACACCACTGCCTCCCTATCTTAGCGAAACGTGAGTTCAGGCGGACATCGCCGCGGTAGCAGCGATGGACGCCAAGGCGAGCACGTGACACCACTGCCACCCTATCTATGTTAAGGTCACGCGAGTCGAGGCAGACGTCGTCGCGGTAGCGACAACGTACGCCGAGACGAGCCCGTGACAGCACTGCCACCCTGTCTTAGCGAAACGCGAGTCGAGGCGTACATCGTCGCGGTAGCGACGACGGACGCCAAGACGAGCACGTGACACCACTGCCACCCTGTCTATCATAGGTTAACGCGAGTCGAGGCGGACGTCGGACGCCGATACGAGCCCGTGACACCACTGCCACCCTGTCTATCTTAGGGTAATGCGAGTTGAGGCGGACGTCGTCGCAGTAGCGACGACGGACGCCGAGACGAGCACGTGACTCCACTCCCACCCTGTCTTAGCGAAACGCGAGTCGAGGCGGACGTCGTCGCGATAGCGACGACGGACGCTGAGACAAGCACGTGACACCACTGCCACCCTGTCTTAGCGAAACGTGAGTCGAGGCGGACATCGTCGCGGTAGCGGCGATGGACGCCGAGACGAGCACGTGACACCACTCCCACCCTGTCTGTCTTAGGGTAACGCGAGTCAAGGCGGACGTCGTCGCGGTAGCGACAACGGACGCCGAGACGAGCCCGTGACACCACTGCCACCCTGTCTATCTTAGGGTCACGCGATTCGAGGCGGACGTCGTCGCGGTAGCGACGCCGGACGCCGAGACGAGCCCGTGGCACCACTGCCACCCTGTCTATCATAGGGTAACGCGAGTCGAGGCGGACTTCGTCACGATAGCGACGACGGATGCCGAGACGAGCACGTGACACCACTGCCACCCTGTCTTAGCGAAACGCGAGTCGAGGCGGACGTCGTCGCGGTAGCGACGACGGACACCGAGATGAGCACGTGACTCCACTCCCACCCTGTCTTAGCGAAACGTGAGTCGAGGCGGACGTCGTCGCGATAGCGACGACGGACGCCGAGACGAGCACGTGACACCACTGCCACCCTGTCTTAGCGAAACGTGAGTCGAGGCGGACATCGTCGCGGTAGCGGCGATGGACACCGAGACGAGCACGTGACACCACTCCCACCCTGTCTATCTTAGGGTAACGCGTGTCGAGGTGGACGTCGTCGCGGTAGCGACCACGGACGCCGAGACGAGCCCGTGACACCACTGCCACCCTGTCTATCTTAGGGTCACACGAGTCGAGGCGGACGTCATCGCGGTAGCGACGCCGGACGCCGAGACGAGCCCGTGACACCACTGCCACCCTGTCTATCATAGGGTAACACGAGTCGAGGCGGACTTCGTCGCGATAGCGACGATGGACGCCGAGACGAGCACGTGACACCACTGCCACCCTGTCTTAGCGAAACGCGAGTCGAGGCGGACGTCGTCGCGGTAGCGACGACGGACGCCGAGACGAGCACGTTGCACCATTGCCACTGTCGTGGATTTGTCACGGCAGATGTCCTAGCAAAAGGACTTAGTCGTGGAGCCATCGCAGCGGGCTAACTTGAAGGGGTTAAAACGGACACAAGGACACCGTGTTATACTAGTTCGGCCCCTTCGATGAAGGTAAAAGCCTACGTCTAGTTGTGATGGGATTGATGTGTTTCGAGGGCTAGGGAGCAATAAGCTTCGCCTAAACCTCGAGTTGTTGTTGTCTGTCTAAACCGTCGCCGGGTAGTCCCCTTATATACACGGGTGACGCCCGTCAGTTTACAAAATCCCAACCTCCGGTTCATAAACGTGCCCGGGTTGGTCTCTCTATTCCTAACTTACAATGCAAGTTTACCTCAGGCCGGTTTACGGCCATAAACCTTTAAACCGATTATAGGCCTTGGGCCCTTCTATTTCTCCTTGGGCTTTAACATCTTGGGTCCATTGACGGAGCTAACCCGGGCCCTGTAGGCTGGTTTACCCCAAATAGCAATATCCCCAACATTAGGCCCCAGATTGATTTGAACAGGTTCATGTCAATCCTTAATAAAAAATTTCTGTCTTCAAATGTCTTCCAGTAACTGTTAAACCGCAGTTCCATCGTCTCCTCTTGCTGCTGTAAACCGATATGACGTCAGCACAAAGTTACCGTTTCTTTTTACTAAATCCGCAATAATCAAGGCGACAGCTGGGCTCCCGAAATCACCGGCTCCTGGATTCGCGCGCCTGGCACGCTCACCGCGCCTTATAAATAGGACTAGAAGGCCATCTTACTTTCCTCCATTTCATCCCCTTCTTCGTCTTCCTCGCGACTCAGACTCCGGAGCTTCGCCGCTGCCGTCAACTACTGCATCAACTCAGGCCGCTGCATCAACCTGACCGGACCAGAGTACCGCGGCGACCCTCCGCATCCGTTTGGATCCAGGTAAGGCTCCTGTTCTTCTTGCTTTAGATCTGTTCTAGGGTTCGTCATCCCTACCCTGCCACTGTTCATTGTTCATCTCCATAGCAAGATTATGATACTTATATTGTGATTTGTAGTCACTCTCAGTATTCGCCATAAATCTGTACTCATCTCCTTAGATCTCACTCATTTCCCTGCTTGTCGAACTTGTGCTGTTCTGCTGCGAGCCAAACCTCATATTTTTACTTCTTTTTTGCCCTAGCTGTAGATCCATTGTTTTGAAAGAATCTGTACGGGATCTGTTTCTGCTTTCATATTCATAACTGTTAGATCTGGTCGGTTTAACTTTTAGCAGAGCGAACAACCCAAACTATATATCCATTAGTCCCCTTGATAAACCGCCAGATGATATCATTCTAGATAACTCCGGTCTATATAAGAGCATCTTCGGTTTACAATCACGCCTGTTCTCAAACCGGAATACCCTTGTCTTGTAGATTTCCTCATGGCAAAACAGATATAAGAATGCAACTGGGTTCCCTCTCGCATCACCGAGACCCAATTAAACAACTTAGTTCTGACTGGCGCCTTGAGTAGCAAAAATGCCATCCATTGGAGGGTTCCAGGGGATGAATGTCCTCCTACCCCACAGGAAGGAGAAGTTGTTGTGTTTGCGGATCACCTGGCCCGGGTCTTTAATCCACCCGGTTCAAAATTTTACCGGGACGTCCTAGCTAATTTTCAGTTACGCCCACAAGATGTTGGTCCAAACTCAGTCACGAATATCTGCCATTTTCAAGTGCTTTGTGAGGTGTACTTCCAGGAGGAACCTACTGTAGAGTTGTTCCGAGACTGTTTTCATTTGAACCGACGTACTGAATTCACCGATGGCCCTAATATGGAACTGGGTGGTATGCCAATTCAAAAGAGGAAAGAAGTGACTTATCCTCACGCCAAGCTGCATAGTCATCCGCAAGAATGGAATCACACTTGGTTCTATTGCAAAGATACTTCCCCTGCTGAAGAAAATCCTCTGCCTGGCTTCCGTCTAGAGAGACTTAGCAATACACACCCCTTCCCCCCAAGGCTAACCGCCAAAGAGAGGAGTAAGTATGCCCCTCAACTGTCCAAGCTCCGAGCCTTCATGGCTAACGGTTTAACAGGAGTGGATCTTGCCCGTTGCTGGATTTCATGGAGTATCCTGCCCCTTAGTGTCCGCTCCGGTTTAATGTGCAAATACACGGGCCGGGTTAATGATCCTTTGAGGCACTGCAACATTCATCTGACGGAAGACGAAGTTACTGAAGCTGTGAAGAAGATGCTGAATGAACCGGAATATGTTTGCGCCCGAACCAGCCTGCTCCCCTTTTGTGCTATAAATAAACCACCTGCTGTAAGTATCTCACCTCTGTTTGTTATAGAATTTATGATCTCCTTATATGTATACTGTTAACTCCAATCCTTTCTGAAACAGGGAGATGATCCGTTTTCGAGCAAGAAGCTTCTTCAAGAGCCAACAGAAAAGGTAACCCGACCCAAAACAAGGGTGAAGAAGCCTGCTCAGAAGAAAAGGAACACCGCTTCCTCTACCCCGGAATTAGATGAGGATGATGTGGGTAATCCGGACCTTGAGGTAGACCTCGATTCAGTTGGCTTACTTTTTATACGCCTTATTGATGATGATATTTGTCAGGATGACACTGAAGCGAGTAATGCTGAAGGCCCAGAGGTAACTATTCTTTCTTCTGATCCAGTTCCTTTGCCTTTGAAAAAACCTCGCCAAGCAAACCGGAAAGTTAAATTTTCTCATCCTCTTGCTTACTTGGATCCCAAATTTCTTGTGAAGACCCAGCAACATGAAGCTCGTCGCACCACCTGGCACAGTGGCCAGGTAGTTACCTCCGCCGGTTTGCCGAACAGCCCGGTTCGGAAACGCCGCTCAGAGGTCTCCGATTTATGCGTTAGCTTTCCTCCTAAAGCAGGTTTAATTCGTCAGCCTCTTAATCCATCTGACTCCGATTATCAGGTCACTTCCCATTCATCTTCTGGTGAATCTTCAGCCACTCAACTGCCACCGCTAAAGACAGTTATTGGGTAAGTTGGACCGATCACAACATTTTTTTTAACTTACACCGTTCTTCAATCTTTGGGTCTCTCCTCAGGGCTAAACCTAGACCGAGCAAGAAGGCTCGTCTGGATAATCCGGCCGAAGGAACTGCCGCCCCTGAACCGGAGAAAACTCCTGGTGCTGATGCTCTAGTTCGTGAAGACATTCAGAATTATCCACCTCCACAAGATGATGCCTATGCTGAAGAAAGGCCTACCAATCCTGCCAGCCATACCGATCAGCCTGCCAGTCCTGTTCGGGTTGAAGAATCCATCAACCCTTCTGGAACTGTTGATAAACCGACAGTGCCAATGCAGAGCAGCGATTCCAAAGATGATGATGTTGTGATTACCGGCATTGGTCGCTCTGAACCGGGGAACTCTGCTACCTTAGCCAAGCATACTGCTAAGGAAGAAATCTCGGCCATAAAGGGCAAATGGGACGTTGATTCCTCAACGTATGCCGCTTTAAGTGCCCAAGATCTTCATTCTGGGTATCTGAACCGACTGTATACCAGTCGCGATTATGAATCTGGCATGATCAGGATGATGAAAGAAAAACTTGAGGTAACTCTCTTGTGCTTCATTCTATTGCAACTTAGCTTCTCAATTTCTTCCAACCCGAGATGGTAATCCGAATCATACTGCCTTGACAACCAAGGTCCGGTTTGATAAAAACAGGGCTTCAACATAGGTCGTAACCAGAAAACATCATCAAATAACCATTAGCCCCCAAGTGCCAAGTTTAAATACTTGTATTAATCTTGGGACTTTTGTAATGTAAAACATGCGTTAAGATCAAGTACGCATTAGCCCCCAAGTATCAAGCACATAACTTGCTTGTGTGGTTGATACTTCCAAACCGTGCAATATTTTCTGAACACTACTGATGACCTGCTGCAGGCGGATCTGAAAACCAAAGAGAAACAAGTCTCGGACCTTCAGGAAATCCTAAAAACCCAGCAGGCTGAAACTGCAAAAGTGAAGGAAGAATTGACCAATGCCTTAAACGTCATGGAACATCTGAAAGAAAGCCGCAAGAAGGAACAAGCTGATTGGGCTACAGAAAAGGCACTTTTGATTAAAAGGGCTGAAAATGCCGAAGCTGCTCTCAAACCGGTGGTTGATGAATTATCCACCATAAAGCGACAAATACACTCCATGACCTCTGCCGTCTTTGGTAAATTTCTTTCGATGCCCTTCCTCCAATTTGCACCTTGTCTGCTATATCCTATGTCCGGTTTGTAATCCTTCTTGAAACACTACAGGCACACGTATTGGACACTTGGGTTCTGATATGCGGATGAAACTCAAAGCTGCTTATACTTTGATTGAACAGTTGTATACCGGGGCACAGAGAGTTATCACCACTGCATCGCATAACAACCCCGCACCGTCTCTGATTCAAGACACGTTAAAAAGGTTATCCATGCTTCCTGCCCGGATTGAAGAGTTAAAAAGATCAGCTGCTCGAGCTGGAGCCATCACTGCCTTGATCCGGGCCAAAGCGTGGGTTCCAGACTTTGATCCTGTCGAAGCGGCACAAGGATACCCCAGCTTGAAAGAAGACGGTTCAGATTTCGGCGAAAATGACTTGAGGGCGATAAACCGGGCGGTGCGCCCCCTAGCTTGTCAATTGGCTGAAGAAGCAGATCTGACACATTATCAGGCCCAATATGATAACCAGAACAAGCGAGTAGGTGCCCCGATCCCTAAAGCGGAAAACCTTATTCCTCCAATCCATAAGCATACCTACGCCCCTGACATTGAACCGTCTTTGCTGATTCATGAAGAAGCTGTCTTTCAAGCGTTAATGGGAATCGACTGGACCACTACTGATTTCCAGCCAATGGGTAGCCATGAGGAAGCTGAAGCGGCGCAGGATGATCCACAACCTTCGAACCGAGGCGGCGAACAGGCGTAATCAAAGCTCCGGTTCACCTTAATTGGTGACGTTAACCCGTCAAAAAACAATATATTCAGGCACTACGCTGCCTTGTAATAAGATAGTTAATACCTCTGCCTTTGAATGCGCCTTTGTGCACGGGTACTGATGCCCTTGCCATGACTTTTTCCAACTTGTGTTTCCTGTCTTTACTGGGTACAAAGGACGGTCTTTCGACCATACGAACCGTGCTGCGCCTTTGCCAAACCGGGCAACTTGCCTCCGGGTTAACAAACGGACCAGGCTGTGTCAGCTGAATCGGTTTAATAGTATTTGTCGTTCCAAAAAAAACAAAGACACCACGAGAAGGAAGATAACAAACAACCAAATACGAGAGGAAACGCAATAGTAAAACGCGTGCAAATGGTGGTTGCTATGAACCGTTCAGAAGGCATTACCATCGTCAAGACAAAAAAAACCAAGCCCCCAGGGGGTGTAGCTATGGTTTAAGTCGACTAGGTTCCTAACTGAATCGTGGCAAATATGCCGGTCAAATGGCATTGCATTGGGTCGGATTCGACCAAGCCCCCAAGTGACTCAGTGGCCTAGGGCCGATCAAGTGGCATTGCATTGGTTCGGACACGACCAAGCCCCCAAATGACTTATTGGCTGTTTAAAAGCCGATCAGAAGGCATTACCATCATCAAGACATGACCGAGCTCCCATAAGGTGTAACTACGGTTCAAGTCGATTAGGTCCCCAACTGACTTAGTGGCCATCCGGGGTACGTATCTTAAACCGTGCGGCCCAAACTCGATAGCCCACTTGGCAATCCGACCGGTCGCCTCCCAGTTCTGTATGATGTCACCCAAAGGAGCAGAACTGACCACCGTGATGGGGTGCCCTTGAAAATATTGCTTCAGCTTCCGGCTTGCCATAAAAACACCATACACCAGCTTCTGCCAATGCGGATACCTTTGCTTGGACTCGATAAGCACTTCGCTGATATAGTAAACCGGACGCTGAACCGGATGCTCCTTCCCAGCCTCCTTGCGTTCTACCACAATCGCCACGCTGACCGCTCTGGCGTTCACAACAACGTATAACAGGAGTGGCTCTTTATCAACGGGGGCTGCCAACACTGGCGGATTGACTAACTGTCGCTTCAAGTCCTCAAACGCTTTATCAGCCTCCGGACTCCAGACAAATTGATCTGTCTTCTTGAGCATTTGATACAAGGGGATCGCCTTTTCACCGAGGCGGCTGATAAACCGGCTTAACGCAGCAATCCGCCCGGCCACGCGCTGAACATCATTGACGCATTTCGGTTTGGCTAGGGAGGTGATGGCTGTGATCTTTTTCGGATTGGCCTCAATTCCTCTATGGGACACTAAGAATCCCAACAATTTGCCTGCAGGTACACCGAAAACACATTTAGCTGGGTTGAGCATCATTTGGTACACCCTCAAGTTATCGAAGGTTTCCTTCAAATCGTCAACCAGGGTCTCCTTCTTTCGTGACTTGACCACAATGTCATCCACATAGGCATGTACATTACGACCAATCTGTTCATGGAGGCAATTTTGCACACACCGTTGATAAGTAGCCTGCGCACTCTTGAGCCCGAAGGGCATAGAAACATAGCAGAAGGCTCCAAAGGGAGTAATGAACGCTGTCTTCTCCTGGTCCTTAAGTGCCATCTTGATCTGATGATAACCCGAATAGGCATCCAAAAAACTCAAACGCTCGCAACCTGCCGTAGCATCAATGATTTGATCAATACGGGGGAGAGCAAAAGGATCCGCTGGACAAGCTTTATTCAAGTCTGTGTAATCCACACACATGCGCCAGGTGCCGTTTTTCTTAAGAACCAGCACCGGATTAGCAAGCCACTCGGGATGAAAAACCTCAATAATAAAACCAGCTGCCAGGAGCCTGGCTACTTCCTCACCAATCGCTTTACGTCTTTCTTCGTTAAACCGGCGTAGGAACTGTTTTACCGGTTTATACTTAGGATCCACATTAAGAGTATGCTCAGCGAGTCGCCTTGGTACACCAGGCATGTCAGACGGCTTCCATGCAAAGATGTCCCGATTCTCACGGATGAACTCGATGAGCGCGCTTTCCTATTTTGGATCCAAGTTTGCACTGATGCTGAACTGCTTGGACGAATCGCCAGGTACGAAGTCAACAAGCTTAGTTTCGGCAGCTGATTTGAACTTCAAGGCCGGATCGTGGTCCATAGTTGGCTTCTTTAATGAAGTCATGTCCTCCGGATCAACATTGTCTTTGTACTGCTTTAGCTCCTCCGTAACACAAACCGATTCTGCATAAGTCGCATCTCCTTCCTCGCATTCCAAAGCGATTCGACGGCTCCCATGAACCGTTATAGTGCCCTTGTAACCCGGCATCTTGAGTTGCAGATATACATAGCAGGGCCGTGCCATAAATTTTGCATAGGCCGGTCGTCCGAACAAAGCGTGGTATGGACTTTGGATTTTAACCACTTCAAACGTCAGCGTCTTTGATCTGGAATCATGACTATCGCCGAAGACCACTTCTAGGGCTATCTTACCAACAGGGTACGCAGACTTGCCAGGCACCACCCCGTGGAACACCGTATTGGTCGGTTTGAGATCCTTATCCACCAGTCCCATGCGACGGAAGGTCTCATAATACAAGATGTTAATGCTGCTTCCTCCGTCCATGAGTACCTTGGTGAGCTTGTAACCTCCCACCTGAGGCACCACCACCAATGCTAACTGACCCGGATTATAAACCCTGGGAGGATGATCTTCTCGACTCCATATGATTGGCTGTTCCGACCAGCGCAGATAGTGAGGCGCGGCCGGTTCAACAGAACTAACTGCCCGCCTCTGGAGCTTTCTATCCCGTTTATCCAAGCTTGTAGTAAAAACATGATACTGTCCACTACTCAACTGTTTCGGGTTGCTCTGATAACCTGATTGCTGCTGTTGCTGCTGGCTGTAACCACTTTGATTACCTTGATTATTTTGGCTGTTCTGTCCGCCCGGATTACCATTGAACCCTGGACCGGAATTTCCGCCGCCGTACCCTGATCCGGAACCTGAACCGCCGCCAGAGCCGTGATCATATTGGAAAATGTTTGAGCTTTTGAATTCCTTCATGATGTAAAAATCCTTCCAAAGGTGGGTTGCCGGCTCCTCCTTTGTTCCGTGCTTCGGACAGGGCTGGTTTAAGAAAAAGTTCAAACGCTCCGGATTAGGACCGGGATTTCCGCGAAAACCTGGCTGTTTCCCCTTACGTCGCTGGCCCTTATTCTGTGCACTGGTGTTGGCCACAAAATCCACGCTCCCATCCGGTTTACGCTTACCTCCGCCTCCATTGCCTGTTGGTTGATGCTGCTGGCCTTTGGTATTGCTATTCTTCTTTCCCTTCCCTGCTTTGTCGTCACCAGAGTCAGGATCCTTGGTACTGTCAGAATCCGCATACTTCACTAAAGCGGTCATGAGCGTTCCCATATCCGTGCAATCACGCTTCATTCGACCTAACTTTAGCTTCAAAGGGCCAAACCGACAGTTGCCTTCCAACAGCACCACGGCGGTGTCTGCGTTGATGCGATCTGATGAGTGCAAAACTTCTGATACCCGGCGTACCCAATGGGTAGTTGACTCCCCTTCTTGCTGAACGCAAGCTGCTAGGTCAACTATCGACATTGGCTGTTTGCATGTGTCCTTGAAATTCTTGATAAACCGGGCTCGCAACTGGGCCCACGAATTAATGGAATTAGGCGGTAGGCTCTTTAGCCAAGTCCGGGCCGTCCCTTCTAACATCATGGTAAAATACTTCGCACACGCCGTGTCATCCACATCCAGCATCTCCATAGCCATCTCATAGCTCTCCACCCATGTCTCCGGAGGCTGATCCGCCGTGTAGTTTAGTACCTTGCGGGGGCCTTTGAAGTCCTTAGGCAGGCGTACGTTGCGCAAAGCGGGAACGAGGCACGGTACTCCCAAGGAACTAGAAGCCACCCCCGGTTCAGGGGCGGCAGTTGGGAAGATAGGTGTAAGCTGACGAGCCTGATGCTGCGCTGCTAATCCGGCCTCCTGCGCACGGGCGCGATCCACCATCTCCTGAGCATTGTCGACGCCAGCCGGATTGTTGCCGCGGAGCGCTTCATGCCTGGCATTACTTGAAACAGCCGGCTCCTCCATGCGCCTGCTATAGCTCCTGCTGGGGCGAGGGGTGGAGTGAATCCGATCACGGCTTTGCGAATATGCTTCTTGTTGGGCCAAAGCGGTCCTAAGGATCTCCTTGACTCGGCGTGTCTCTACATCCTGTGGTGAATCGCCTTCGATCGGAATGGCTTCCAACCGAGCTGCCGCCGCAACGAGGTTATCCATCGGGTTGGAATAATGGCCTGACGGTGTTGGCACGGCCTGCGGTGTACCAGTGTTGTGACGAGGCAGGTTTATTATACGGTGCTGAACCGGGGCGCCAACTGTTGCTTCCGCACGGTTTACCCCCGGCGGATTATTGGCCCCCGCTCCAGGGGTGTTGAAGAGATTTCTGGCATCGAGGGCTGCGGGCAATCGAGATCGGAATTTCCTCTTCAGGACTTCCTGAGATGCATTCTGGTCCATCATGAGCCTGTAAGCCTGTGCATCTAAAGCGGCGCGCTCTGCCGTCATCCTGGCCTCTTCTGCTGCCAGCCCTGCTTTAGCTTGAGTGATCTGTTCTCTCACTTTGGCAATCTCGGCATTGTGAACCTCCTGATCCACCGGGTTGGCCTCCGCCATAAGCACTGCCAGTGCGTCAAACAGATCTGGCAATACTTGGGCTGGTGAGTCCGCAGGGCCCCCTGCTCGCGCAGCCGTTGCCGCTGCCGATCCGGAGATCACTGCTGCCGCAGTTGATGAATGTGGCGCCGCCTGTGTTCCAGCCATGAAGATCCCAACTCGATTGGGCAGACCAGAGGGGTCCGGAATACTGTCGCCATCGGAGCTTCCCCCAATCCGATCATCTTGCAGCTGGTATAGAGACTCGGTTTCCCCCCTTGACGTTTCATCGCCGGAGTAGATGGAGGTTTCGCCACCGGATTCGGATCCTTCCTCGTAGCTTCCTCCGTGGATGACTCGCACGAAGGCGCGCTTCCTGGTCGGTTTAACCAGGGTCGATCTCGTGCGCTGAGCTGTCTCGACGAGGTCGGTGCAGACGCCCAGCTCAGGGCCCGGTTCTCCGACCTTGCCGATGAAAACATGGATGCCGCCAAAGGGGACCCGGTACCCGTACTCGATCGAGCCGGCGTCGGGGCCCCAGCCTGTGCTATCGATGTAGAGTTTTCCGCGACGACTTTTGGTCATCCGGCCCACAGCGTAACCCTCGAGTCCTTCAAAGCGACCCTCCAAGAACTTGAAACCATCTCGCGATAGCCCCACGGTGGGCGCCAACTGTCGTGGATTTGTCACGGCAGATGTCCTAGCAAAAGGACTTAGTCGTGGAGCCATCGCAGCGGGCTAACTTGAAGGGGTTAAAACGGACGCAAGGACACCGTGTTATACTAGTTCGGCCCTTCGATGAAGGTAAAAGCCTACGTCTAGTTGTGATGGGATTGATGTGTTTCGAGGGCTAGGGAGCAATAAGCTTCGCCTAAACCTCGAGTTGTTGTTGTCTGTCTAAACCGTCGTCGGGTCGTCCCCTTATATACACGGGTGACGCCCGTCGGTTTACAAAATCCCAACCTCCGGTTCATAAACGTGCCCGGGTTGGTCTCTCTATTCCTAACTTACAATGCAAGTTTACCTCAGGCCGGTTTACGGCCATAAACCTTTAAACCGATTATAGGCCTTGGGCCCTTCTATTTCTCCTTGGGCTTTAACATCTTGGGTCCATTGACGGAGCTAACCTGGGCCCTGTAGGCCGGTTTACCCCAAATAGCAATATCCCCAACAGCCACCCTGTCTATCTTAGGGTAACGCGAGTCGAGGCGGACGTCGTCGCGCTAGCGACGACGGACGCCGAGACGAGCACGTGACACCACTGCCACCCTGTCTTAGCGAAACGCGAGTCAAGGCGGACGTGGTCGCGGTAGCGACGATGGATGCCGAGACGAGCACGTGACACCACTGCCACCCTGTCTTAGCGAAACGCGAGTCGAGGCGGACGTCGTCGCGGTAGCGACGATGGATGCCGAGACGAGCACGTGACACCACTGCCACCTTGTCTATCTTAGGGTAACGCGAGTCGAGGTGGACGTCGTCGCGGTAGCTACGACGGACGCCGAGATGAGCACGTGACACCACTCCCACCCTGTCTTAGCGAAACGTGAGTCGAGGCGAACGTCGTCGCGGTAGCGACGATGGACGCCGAGACGGGCACGTGACACAACTACCACCCTGTCTATCTTAGGGTAGTGTGGGTCGAGGCGGACGTCATCGCGGTAGCGACGACGGACGCCGAGACGAGCCCATGACACCACTGCCACCCTGTCTATCTTAGGGTAACGCGCGTCGAGGCGGACTTCGTCGCGATAGCGACGACGGACGCCGAGACGAGCACGTGACACCACTGCCACCCTGTCTTAGCGAAACGCGAGTCGAGGCGGACGTCGTCGCGGTAGTGACGACGGACGCCGAGACGAGCACGTGACACCACTGCCTCCCTATCTTAGTGAAACGTGAGTTCAGGCGAACATCGCCGCGGTAGCAGCGATGGACGCCGAGGCGAGCACGTGAAACCACTGCCACCCTATCTATGTTAAGGTCACGCGAGTCGAGGCGGACGTCATCGCGGTAGCGACAACGTACGCCGAGACGAGCCCGTGACAGCACTGCCACCCTGTCTTAGCGAAACGCGAGTCGAGGCGGACATCGTCGCGGTAGCGACGACGGACGCCAAGACGAGCACGTGACACCACTGCCACCCTGTCTATCATAGGGTAACGCGAGTCGAGGCGGACGTCATCGCGGTAGCGACGCGGGACGCCGAGACGAGCCCGTGACACCACTGCCACCCTGTCTATCATAGGGTAACACGAGTCGAGGCGGACATCGTCGCGATAGCGACGATGGACGCCGAGACGAGCACGTCACACCACTGCCACCCTGTCTTAGCGAAACGCGAGTCGATGCGGACGTCGTCGCGGTAGCGACGACGTATGCCGAGACGAGCACGTTGCACCATTGCCACCCTGTCTATCTTAGGGTAACGCGAGTCGAGGCGGACGTCGTCGCGCTAGCGACGACGGACGCCGAGATGAGCACGTGACACCACTGCCACCCTGTCTTAGCGAAACGCGAGTCGAGGCGGACGTCGTCGCGGTAGCGACGATGGATGCCGAGACGAGCACGTGACACCACTGCCACCCTGTCTTAGCGAAACGCGAGTCGAGGCGGACGTCGTCGCGGTAGCGACGATGGATGCCGAGACGAGCATGTGACACCACTGCCACCTTGTCTATCTTAGGGTAACACGAGTCGAGGTGGACGTCGTCGCGGTAGCTATGACGGACGCCGAGACGAGCACGTGACACCACTGCCACCCTGTCTATCTTAGGGTAACGCGAGTCGAGGCGGACGTCGTCGCAGTAGCGATGACGGACGCCGAGACGAGCACGTGACACCACTCCCACCCTGTCTTAGCGAAACGTGAGTCGAGGCGAACGTCGTCGCGGTAGCGACGATGGACGCCGAGACGAGCACGTGACACCACTACCACCCTGTCTATCTTAGGGTAACATGGGTCGAGGCGGATGTCATCGCGGTAGCGATGACGGACGCCGAGACGAGCCCGTGACACCACTGCCACCCTGTCTATCTTAGGGTAACGCGAGTCGAGGCGGACTTCGTCGCGATAGCGACGACGGACGCCGAGACGAGCACGTGACACCACTGCCACCCTGTCTTAGCGAAACGCGAGTCGAGGCGGACGTCGTCGCGGTAGCGACAACGGACGCCGAGACGAGCACGTGACACCACTGCCTCCCTATCTTAGCGAAACGTGAGTTCAGGCGGACATCGCCGCGGTAGCAGCGATGGACGCCGAGGCGAGCACGTGACACCACTGCCACCCTATCTATGTTAAGGTCACGCGAGTCGAGGCGGACGTCGTCGCGGTAGCGACAACGTACGCCGAGACGAGCCCATGACAGCACTGCCACCCTGTCTTAGCGAAACGCGAGTCGAGGCGGACATCGTCGCGGTAGCGACGACGGACGCCAAGACGAGCACGTGACACCACTGCCACGCTGTCTATCATAGGGTAACGCGAGTCGAGGCGGACGTCGGACGCCGATACGAGCCCGTGACACCACTGCCACCCTGTCTATCTTAGGGTAATGCGAGTTGAGGCGGACGTCGTCGCGGTAGCGACGACGGACGCCGAGACGAGCACGTGACTCCACTCCCACCCTGTCTTAGCGAAACGCGAGTCGAGGCGGACGTCGTCGCGATAGCGACTACGGACGCCGAGACGAGCACGTGACACCACTGCCACCCTGTCTTAGCGAAACGTGAGTCGAGGCGGACATCGTCGCGGTAGCGGCGAGGGACGCCGAGACGAGCACGTGACACCACTCCCACCCTGTCTATCTTAGGGTAACGCGAGTCAAGGCGGACGTCGGAGCGGTAGCGACATCGGACGCCGAGACGAGCCCGTGACACCACTGCCACCCTGTCTATCTTAGGGTCACGCGAGTCGAGGCGGACGCCGTCCCGGTAGCGACGCCGGACGCCGAGACGAGCCCGTGACACCACTGCCACCCTGTCTATCATAGGGTAACGCGAGTCGAGGCGGACTTCGTCGCGATAGCGACGACGGACGCCGATACGAGCCCGTGACACCACTGCCACCCTGTCTATCTTAGGGTAATGTGAGTTGAGGCGGACGCCGTCGCGGTAGCGACGACGGACGCCGAGACGAGCACGTGACTCCACTCCCACCCTGTCTTAGCGAAACGCGAGTCAAGGCGGACCGCGACGACGGACGCCGAGACGAGCACGTGACACCACTGCCACCCTGTCTTAGCGAAACGTGAGTCGAGGCGGACATCGTCGCGGTAGCGGCGATGGACGCCGAGACGAGCACGTGACACCGCTCCCACCCTGTCTATCTTAGGGTAACGCGAGTCGAGGCGGACGTCGTCGCGGTAGAGACAACGGATGCCGAGACGAGCCCGTGACACCACTGCCACCCTGTCTATCTTAGGGTCTCGCGACTCGAGGCGGACGTCGTCGCGGTAGCGACGCCGGACGCCGAGACGAGCCCGTGACACCACTGCCACCCTGTCTATCATAGGGTAACGTGAGTCGAGGCGGACTTCGTCACGATAGCGGCGACGGATGCCGAGACGAGCACGTGACACCACTGCCACCCTGTCTTAGCGAAACGCGAGTCGAGGCGGACGTCGTCGCGGTAGCGACGACGGACGCCGAGATGAGCATGTGTAGCGAAACGCGAGTCGAGGCGGACGTCGTCGCGATAGCGACGACGGACGCCGAGACGAGCACGTGACACCACTGCCACCCTGTCTTAGCAAAACGTGAGTCGAGGCGGACATCGTCGCAGTAGCGGCGATGGACACCGAGACGAGCACGTGACACCACTCCCACCCTGTCTATCTTAGGGTAACGCGAGTCGAGGCGGACGTCGTCGCGGTAGCGACAACGGACGCCGAGACGAGCCCGTGACACCACTGCCACCCTGTCTATCTTAGGGTCACGCGAGTCGAGGTGGACGTCATCGCGGTAGCGACGCCGGACGCCGAGACGAGCCCATGACACCACTGCCACCGTGTCTATCATAAGGTAACACGAGTTGAGGCGGACTTCGTCGCGATAGCGACGATGGACGCCGAGACGAGTACGTGACACCATTGCCACCCTGTCTTAGCGAAACGCGAGTCGAGGCGGACGTCGTCGCGGTAGCAACGACGGACGCCGAGACGAGCACGTTGCACCATTGCCACCCTGTCTATCTTAGGGTAACGCGAGTCGAGGCGGACGTCGTCGCGCTAGCGACGACGGACGCCGAGACGAGCACGTGACACCACTGCCACCCTGTCTTAGCAAAACGCGAGTCGAGGCGGACGTCGTCGCGGTAGCGACGACGGACGCCGAGACGAGCACGTGACACCACTGCCACCCTGTCTTAGCGAAACGTGAGTCGAGGCGGACATCGTCGCGGTAGCGGCGATAGACGCGGAGACGAGCACGTGACACCACTCACACCCTGTCTATCTTAGGGTAACGCGAGTCGAGGCGGACGTCGTCGCGGTAGCGACAACGGACGCCGAGACGAGCCCGTGACACCACGGCCACCCTGTCTATCTTAGGGTCTCGCGAGTCGAGGCGGACGTCGTCGCGGTAGCGACGCCGGACGCCGAGACGAGCCCGTGACACCACTGCCACCCTGTCTATCATAGGGTAACGCGAGTCGAGGCGGACTTCGTCACGATAGCGACGACGGATGCCGAGACGAGCACGTGACACCACTGCCACCCTGGCTTAGCGAAACGCGAGTCGAGGCGGACGTCGTCGCGGTAGCGAAACGGACGCCGAGATGAGCACGTGACTCCACTCCCACCCTGTCTTAGCGAAACGCGAGTCGAGGCGGACGTCGTCGCGATAGCGACGATGGACGCGGAGACGAGCACGTGACACCACTGCCACCCTGTCTTAGCGAAACGTGAGTCGAGGCGGACATCGTCGCGGTAGCGGCGATGGACACCGAGACGAGCACGTGACACCACTCCCACCCTGTCTATCTTAGGGTAACGCGAGTCGAGGCGGACGTCATCGCGGTAGCGACAACGGACGCCGAGACGAGCCCGTGACACCACTACCACCCTGTATATCTTAGGGTCACGCGAGTCGAGGCGGACGTCATCGCGGTAGCGACGCCGGACGCCGAGACGAGCCCGTGACACCACTGCCACCCTGTCTATCATAGGGTAACACGAGTCGAGGCGGACTTCGTCGCGATAGCGACGATGGACGCCGAGACGAGCACGTGACACCACTACCACCCTGGCTTAGGGAAACGCGAGTCGAGGCGAACGTCGTCGCGGTAGCGACGACGGACGCCGAGACGAGCACGTTGCACCATTGCCATCCTGTCTATCTTAGGGTAACGCGAGTCGAGGCGGACGTCGTCGCGCTAGCGACGACGGACGCCGAGACGAGCACGTGACACCACTGCCACCCTGTCTTAGCGAAACGCGAGTCGAGGCGGACGTCGTCGCGGTAGCAACCATGGATGCCGAGACGAGCACGTGACACCACTGCCACCCTGTCTTAGCGAAACGCGAGTCGAGGCGGACGTCGTCGCGGTAGCGACGATGGATGCCGAGACGAGCACGTGACACCACTGCCACCTTGTCTATCTTAGGGTAACGCGAGTCGAGGTGGACGTCGTCGCGGTAGCGACGACGGACGCCGAGACGAGCACGTGACACCACTGCCACCCTGTCTATCTTAGGGTAACGCGAGTCGAGGCGGACGTCGTCGCGCTAGCGACGACGGACGCCGAGACGAGCACATGACACCACTGCCACCCTGTCTTAGCGAAACGCGAGTCGAGGCGGACGTCGTCGCGGTAGCAACCATGGATGCCGAGACGAGCACGTGACACCACTGCCACCCTGTCTTAGCGAAACGCGAGTCGAGGCGGACGTCGTCGCGGTAGCGACGATGGATGCCGAGACGAGCACGTGACACCACTGCCACCTTGTCTATCTTAGGGTAACGCGAGTCGAGGTGGACGTCGTCGCGGTAGCGACGACGGACGCCGAGACGAGCACGTGACACCACTGCCACCCTGTCTATCTTAGGGTAACGCGAGTCGAGGCGGACGTCGTCGCAGTAGCGATGACGGACGCCGAGACGAGCACGTGACACCACTCCCACCCTATCTTAGCGAAACGTGAGTCGAGGCAAACGTCGTCGCGGTAGCGACGATGGACGCCGAGACGAGCCCGTGACACCACTGCCACCCTGTCTATCTTAGGGTAACGCGAGTCGAGGCAGACTTCGTCGCGATAGCGACGACGGACGCCAAGACGAGCACGTGACACCACAGCCACCCTGTCTTAGCGAAACGCGAGTCGAGGCGGACGTCGTTTTGCGGTAGCGACGACGGACGCCGAGACGAGCACGTGACACCACTGCCTCCCTATCTTAGCGAAACGTGAGTTCAGGAGGACATCGCCGCGGTAGCGGCGATGGACGCCGAGGCGAGCACGTGACACCACTGCCACCCTATCTATGTTAAGGTCACGCGAGTCGAGGCGGACGTCGTCGCGGTAGCGACAACGTACGCCGAGACGAGCCCGTGACAGCACTGCCACCCTGTCTTAGCGAAACGCGAGTCGAGGCGGACATCGTCGCGGTAGCGACGACGGACGCCAAGACGAGCACGTGACACCACTGCCACCCTGTCTATCATAGGGTAACGCGAGTCGAGGCGGACGTCGGACGCCGATACGAGCCCGTGACACCACTGCCACCCTGTCTATCTTAGGGTCACACGAGTCGAGGCGGACGTCGTCGCGGTAGCGACGACGGACGCCGAGATGAGCATGTGACTCCACTCCCACCCTGTCTTAGTGAAACGCGAGTCGAGGCGGACGTCGTCGCGATAGCGACGACGGACGCGGAGACGAGCACGTGACACCACTGCCACCCTGTCTTAGCGAAACGTGAGTCGAGGCGGACATCGTCGCGGTAGCGGCGATGGACACCGAGACGAGCACGTGACACCACTCCCACCCTGTCTATCTTAGGGTAACGCGAGTCGAGGCGGACGTCATCGCGGTAGCGACAACGGACGCCGAGACGAGCCCGTGACACCACTACCACCCTGTATATCTTAGGGTCACGCGAGTCGAGGCGGACGTCATCGTGGTAGCGACGCCGGACGCCGAGACGAGCCCGTGACACCACTGCCACCCTGTCTATCATAGGGTAACACGAGTCGAGGCGGACATCGTCACGGTAGCGACGACGGACGCCAAGACGAGCACGTGACACCACTGCCACCCTGTCTATCATAGGGTAACGCGAGTCGAGGCGGACGTCGGACGCCGATACGAGCCCGTGACACCACTGCCACCCTGTCTATCTTAGGGTCAAACGAGTCGAGGCGGACGTCGTCGCGGTAGCGACGACGGACGCCGAGATGAGCATGTGACTCCACTCCCACCCTGTCTTAGCGAAACGCGAGTCGAGGCGGACGTCGTCGCGATAGCGACGACGGACGCCGAGACGAGCACGTGACACCACTGCCACCCTGTCTTAGCAAAACGTGAGTCGAGGCGGACATCGTCGCGGTAGCGGCGATGGACACCGAGACGAGCACGTGACACCACTCCCACCCTGTCTATCTTAGGGTAACGCGAGTCGAGGTGGACGTCATCGCGGTAGCGACGCCGGACGCCGAGACGAGCCCGTGACACCACTACCACCGTGTCTATCATAAGGTAACACGAGTTGAGGCGGACTTCGTCGCGATAGCGACGATGGACGCCGAGACGAGCACGTGACACCATTGCCACCCTGTCTTAGCGAAACGCGAGTCGAGGCGGACGTCGTCGCGGTAGCAACGACGGACGCCGAGACGAGCACGTTGCACCATTGCCACCCTGTCTATCTTAGGGTAACGCGAGTCGAGGCGGACGTCGTCGCGCTAGCGACGACGGACGCCGAGACGAGCACGTGACACCACTGCCACCCTGTCTTAGCGAAACGCGAGTCGAGGCGGACGTCGTCGCGGTAGCGACGACGGACGCCGAGACGAGCACGTGACACCACTGTCACCCTGTCTTAGCGAAACGTGAGTCGAGGCGGACATCGTCGCGGTAGCGGCGATGGACGCGGAGACGAGCACGTGACACCACTCACACCCTGTCTATCTTAGGGTAACGCGAGTCGAGGCGGACGTCGTCGCGGTAGCGACAACGGACGCCGAGACGAGCCCGTGACACCACTGCCACCCTGTCTATCTTAGGGTCTCGCGAGTCGAGGCGGACGTCGTCGCGGTAGCGACGCCGGACGCCGAGACGAGCCCGTGACACCACTGCCACCCTGTCTATCATAGGGTAACGCGACTCGAGGCGGACTTCGTCACGATAGCGACGACGGATGCCGAGACGAGCACGTGACACCACTGCCACCCTGTCTTAGCGAAACGCGAGTCGAGGCGGACGTCGTCGCGGTAGCGACGACGGACGCCGAGATGAGCACGTGACTCCACTCCCACCCTGTCTTAGCGAAACGCGAGTCGAGGCGGACGTCGTCGCGATAGCGACGACGGACGCGGAGACGAGCACGTGACACCACTGCCACCCTGTCTTAGCGAAACGTGAGTCGAGGCGGACATCGTCGCGGTAGCGGCGATGGACACCGAGACGAGCACGTGACACCACTCCCACCCTGTCTATCTTAGGGTAACGCGAGTCGAGGCGGACGTCATCGCGGTAGCGACAACGGACGCCGAGACGAGCCCGTGACACCACTACCACCCTGTATATCTTAGGGTTACGCGAGTCGAGGCGGACGTCATCGCGGTAGCGACGCCGGACGCCGAGACGAGCCCGTGACACCACTGCCACCCTGTCTATCATAGGGTAACGCGAGTCGAGGCGGACTTCGTCACGATAGCGACGACGGATGCCGAGACGAGCACGTGACACCACTGCCACCCTGTCTTAGCGAAACGCGAGTCGAGGCGGACGTCGTCGCGGTAGCGACGACGGACGCCGAGATGAGCACGTGACTCCACTCCCACCTTGTCTTAGCGAAACGCGAGTCGAGGCGGACGTCGTCGCGATAGCGACGACGGACGCGGAGACGAGCACGTGACACCACTGCCACCCTGTCTTAGCGAAACGTGAGTCGAGGCGGACATCGTCGCGGTAGCGGCGATGGACACCGAGACGAGCACGTGACACCACTCCCACCCTGTCTATCTTAGGGTAACGCGAGTCGAGGCGGACGTCATCGCGGTAGCGACAACGGACGCCGAGACGAGCCCGTGACACCACTACCACCCTGTATATCTTAGGGTCACGCGAGTCGAGGCGGACGTCATCGCGGTAGCGACGCCGGACGCCGAGACGAGCCCGTGACACCACTGCCACCCTGTCTATCATAGGGTAACACGAGTCGAGGCGGACTTCGTCGCGATAGCGACGATGGACGCCGAGATGAGCACGTGACACCACTACCACCCTGTCTTAGCGAAACGCGAGTCGAGGCGGACGTCGTCGCGGTAGCGACGACGGACGCCGAGACGAGCACGTTGCACCATTGCCACCCTGTCTATCTTAGGGTAACGCGAGTCGAGGCGGACGTCGTCGCGCTAGCGACGACGGACGCCGAGACGAGCACGTGACACCACTGCCACCCTGTCTTAGCGAAACGCGAGTCGAGGCGGACGTCGTCGCGGTAGCGACCATGGATGCCGAGACGAGCACGTGACACCACTGCCACCCTGTCTTAGCGAAACGCGAGTCGAGGCGGACGTCGTCGCGGTAGCGACGATGGACGCCGAGACGAGCACGTGACACCACTGCCACCCTGTCTATCTTAGGGTAACGCGAGTCGAGGCGGACGTCGTCGCCGTAGCGATGACGGACGCCGAGACGAGCACGTGACACCACTCCCACCCTATCTTAGCGAAACGTGAGTCGAGGCAAACGTCGTCGCGGTAGCGACGATGGACGCCGAGACGAGCCCGTGACACCACTGCCACCCTGTCTATCTTAGGGTAACGCGAGTCGAGGCAGACTTCGTCGCGATAGCGACGACGGACGCCGAGACGAGCACGTGACACCACTGCCACCCTGTCTTAGCAAAACGCGAGTCGAGGCGAACGTCGTCGCGGTAGCGACGACGGACGCCGAGACGAGCACGTGACACCACTGCCTCCCTATCTTAGCGAAACGTGAGTTCAGGAGGACATCGCCGCGGTAGCAGCGATGGACGCCGAGGCGAGGACGTGACACCACTGCCACCCTATCTATGTTAAGGTCACGCGAGTCGAGGCGGATGTCGTCGCGGTAGCGACAACGTACGCCGGGACGAGCCCGTGACAGCACTGCCACCCTGTCTTAGCGAAACGCGAGTCGAGGCGGACATCGTCGCGGTAGCGACGACGGACGCCAAGACGAGCACGTGACACCACTGCCACCCTGTCTATCATAGGGTAACGCGAGTCGAGGCGGACGTCGGACGCCGATACGAGCCCGTGACACCACTGCCACCCTGTCTATCTTAGGATCACACGAGTCGAGGCGGACGTCGTCGCGGTAGCGACGCCGGACGCGGAGACGAGCACGTGACACCACTGCCACCCTGTCTTAGCGAAACGTGAGTCGAGGCGGACATCGTCGCGGTAGCGGCGATGGACACCGAGACGAGCACGTGACACCACTCCCACCCTGTCTATCTTAGGGTAACGCGAGTCGAGGCGGACGTCATCGCGGTAGCGACAACGGACGCCGAGACGAGCCCGTGACACCACTACCACCCTGTATATCTTAGGGTCACGCGAGTCGAGGCGGACGTCATCGCGGTAGCGACGCCGGACGCCGAGACGAGCCCGTGACACCACTGCCACCCTGTCTATCATAGGGTAACACGAGTCGAGGCGGACTTCGTCGCGATAGCGACGATGGACGCCGAGATGAGCACGTGACACCACTACCACCCTGTCTTAGCGAAACGCGAGTCGAGGCGGACGTCGTCGCGGTAGCGACGACGGACGCCGAGACGAGCACGTTGCACCATTGCCACCCTGTCTATCTTAGGGTAACGCGAGTCGAGGCGGACGTCGTCGCGCTAGCGACGACGGACGCCGAGACGAGCACGTGACACCACTGCCACCCTGTCTTAGCGAAACGCGAGTCGAGGCGGACGTCGTCGCGGTAGCGACCATGGATGCCGAGACGAGCACGTGACACCACTGCCACCCTGTCTTAGCGAAACGCGAGTCGAGGCGGACGTCGTCGCGGTAGCGACGATGGATGCCGAGACGAGCACGTGACACCACTGCCACCGTGTCTATCTTAGGGTAACGCGAGTCGAGGTGGACGTCGTCGCGGTAGCGACGACGGACGCCGAGACGAGCACGTGACACCACTGCCACCCTGTCTATCTTAGGGTAACGCGAGTCGAGGCGGACGTCGTCGCCGTAGCGATGACGGACGCCGAGACGAGCACGTGACACCACTCCCACCCTATCTTAGCGAAACGTGAGTCGAGGCAAACGTCGTCGCGGTAGCGACGATGGACGCCGAGACGAGCCCGTGACACCACTGCCACCCTGTCTATCTTAGGGTAACGCGAGTCGAGGCAGACTTCGTCGCGATAGCGACGACGGACGCCGAGACGAGCACGTGACACCACTGCCACCCTGTCTTAGCAAAACGCGAGTCGAGGCGAACGTCGTCGCGGTAGCGACGACGGACGCCGAGACGAGCACGTGACACCACTGCCTCCCTATCTTAGCGAAACGTGAGTTCAGGAGGACATCGCCGCGGTAGCAGCGATGGACGCCGAGGCGAGGACGTGACACCACTGCCACCCTATCTATGTTAAGGTCACGCGAGTCGAGGCGGATGTCGTCGCGGTAGCGACAACGTACGCCGAGACGAGCCCGTGACAGCACTGCCACCCTGTCTTAGCGAAACGCGAGTCGAGGCGGACATCGTCGCGGTAGCGACGACGGACGCCAAGACGAGCACGTGACACCACTGCCACCCTGTCTATCATAGGGTAACGCGAGTCGAGGCGGACGTCGGACGCCGATACGAGCCCGTGACACCACTGCCACCCTGTCTATCTTAGGATCACACGAGTCGAGGCGGACGTCGTCGCGGTAGCGACGCCGGACGCCGAGACGAGCCCGTGACACCACTGCCACCCTGTCTATCATAGGGTAACGCGAGTCGAGGCGGACTTCCTCGCGATAGCGACGACGGACGCCGATACGAGCCCGTGACACCACTGCCACCCTGTCTATCTTAGGGTAATGCGAGTTGAGGCGGACGTCGTCGCGGTAGCGACGACGGATGCCGAGACGAGCACGTGACTCCACTCCCTCCCTGTCTTAGCGAAACGCGAGTCGAGGCGGACATCGTCGCGGTAGCGACGACGGACGCCAAGACGAGCACGTGACACCACTGCCACCCTGTCTATCATAGGGTAACGCGAGTCGAGGCGGACGTCGGACACCGATACGAGCCCGTGACACCACTGCCACCCTGTCTATCTTAGGGTAATGCGAGTTGAGGCGGACGTCGTCGCGGTAGCGACGACGGACGCCGAGACGAGCACGTGACTCCACTCCCACCCTGTCTTAGCGAAACGCGAGTCGAGGCAGACGTCGTCGCGATAGCGACGACGGACACCGAGACGAGCACGTGACACCACTACCACCCTGTCTTAGCGAAACGCGAGTCGAGGCGGACGTCGTCGCGGTAGCGACGACGGACGCCGAGATGAGCACGTGACTCCACTCCCACCCTGTCTTAGCGAAACGCGAGTCGAGGCGGACGTCGTCGCGATAGCGACAACGGACGCCGAGACGAGCACGTGACACCACTGCCACCCTGTCTTAGTGAAACGTGAGTCGAGGCGGACATCGTCGCGGTAGCGGCGATGGACACCGAGACGAGCACGTGACACCACTCCCACCCTGTCTATCTTAGGGTAACGCGAGTCGAGGCGAACGTCGTCGCGGTAGCGACAACGGACGCCGAGACGAGCCCGTGACACCACTGCCACCCTGTCTATCTTAGGCTCACGCGAGTCGAGGCGGATGTCATCGCGGTAGCGACGCCGGACGCCGAGACGAGCCCGTGACACCACTGCCACCCTGTCTATCATAGGGTAACACGAGTCGAGGCGGACTTCGTCGCGATAGCGACGATGGACGCCGAGACGAGCACGTGACACCACTGCCACCCTGTCTTAGCGAAACGCGAGTCGAGGCGGACATCGTCGCGGTAGCGACGACGGACGCCGAGACGAGCACGTTGCACCATTGCCACCCTGTCTATCTTAGGGTAACGCGAGTCGAGGCGGACGTCGTCGCGTTAGCGACGACGGACGCCGAGACGACCACGTGACACCACTGCCACCCTGTCTTAGCGAAACGCGAGTCGAGGCGGACGTCGTCGCGGTAGCGACCATGGATGCCGAGACGAGCACGTGACACCACTGCCACCCTGTCTTAGCGAAACGCGAGTCGAGGCGGACGTCGTCGCAGTAGCGACGACGGACGCCGAGACGAGCACGTTGCACCATTGCCACCCTGTCTATCTTAGGGTAACGCGAGTCGAGGCGGACGTCGTCGCGCTAGCGACGACGGACGCCGAGACGAGCACGTGACACCACTGCCACCCTGTCTTAGCGAAACGCGAGTCGAGGCGGACGTCGTCGCGGTAGCGACGACGGACGCCGAGACGAGCACGTTGCACCATTGCCACCCTGTCTATCTTAGGGTAACGCGAGTCGAGGCGGACGTCGTCGCGCTAGCGACGACGGACGCCGAGACGAGCACGTGACACCACTGCCACCCTGTCTTAGCGAAACGCGAATCGAGGCGGACGTCGTCGCGGTAGCGACCATGGATGCCGAGACGAGCACGTGACACCACTGCCACCCTGTCTTAGCGAAACACGAGTCGAGGCGGACGTCGTCGCGGTAGCGACGATGGATGCCGAGATGAGCACGTGACACCACTGCCACCTTGTCTATCTTAGGGTAACGCGAGTCGAGGTGGACGTCGTCGCGGTAGAGACGACGGACGCCGAGACGAGCACGTGACACCACTGCCACCCTGTCTATCTTAGGGTAACGCGAGTCGAGGCGGACGTCGTCGCAGTAGCGAGGACGGACGCCGAGACGAGCACGTGACACCACTCCCACCCTATCTTAGCGAAACGTGAGTCGAGGCAAACGTCGTCGCGGTAGCGACGATGGACGCCGAGACGAGCCCGTGACACCACTGCCACCCTGTCTATCTTAGGGTAACGCGAGTCGAGGCAGACTTCGTCGCGATAGCGACGACGGACGCCGAGACGAGCACGTGACACCACTGCCACCCTGTCTTAGCGAAACGCGAGTCGAGGCGGACGTCGTCGCGGTAGCGACGACGGACGCCGAGACGAGCACGTGACACCACTGCCTCCCTATCTTAGCGAAACGTGAGTTCAGGAGGACATCGCCGCGGTAGCAGCGATGGACGCCGAGGCGAGCACGTGACACCACTGCCACCCTATCTATGTTAAGGTCACGCGAGTCGAGGCGGACGTCGTCGCGGTAGCGACAACGTACGCCGAGACGAGCCATGACAGCACTGCCACCCTGTCTTAGCGAAACGCGAGTCGAGGCGGACATCGTCGCGGTAGCGACGACGGACGCCAAGACGAGCACGTGACACCACTGCCACCCTGTCTATCATAGGGTAACGCGAGTCGAGGCGGACGTCGGACGCCGATACGAGCCCGTGACACCACTGCCACCCTGTCTATCTTAGGGTCACACGAGTCGAGGCGGACGTCGTCGCGGTAGCGACGCCGGACGCCGAGACGAGCCCGTGACACCACTGCCACCCTGTCTATCATAGGGTAACGCGAGTCGAGGCGGACTTCCTCGCGATAGCGACGACGGACGCCGATACGAGCCCGTGACACCACTGCCACCCTATCTATCTTAGGGTAATGCGAGTTGAGGCGGACGTCGTCGCGGTAGCGACGACGGATGCCGAGACGAGCACGTGACTCCACTCCCTCCCTGTCTTAGCGAAACGCGAGTCGAGGCGGACATCGTCGCGGTAGCGACGACGGACGCCAAGACGAGCACGTGACACCACTGCCACCCTGTCTATCATAGGGTAACGCGAGTCGAGGCGGACGTCGGACACCGATACGAGCCCGTGACACCACTGCCACCCTGTCTATCTTAGGGTAATGCGAGTTGAGGCGGACGTCGTCGCGGTAGCGACAACGGACGCCGAGACGAGCACGTGACTCCACTCCCACCCTGTCTTAGCAAAACGCGAGTCGAGGCAGACGTCGTCGCGATGGCGACGACGGACACCGAGACGAGCACGTGACACCACTACCACCCTGTCTTAGCGAAACGCGAGTCGAGGCGGACGTCGTCGCGGTAGCGACGACGGACGCCGAGATGAGCACGTGACTCCACTCCCACCCTGTCTTAGCGAAACGCGAGTCGGGGCGGACGTCGTCGCGATAGCGACAACGGACGCCGAGACGAGCACGTGACACCACTGCCACCCTGTCTTAGCGAAACGTGAGTCGAGGCGGACATCGTCGCGGTAGCGGCGATGGACACCGAGACGAGCACGTGACACCACTCCCACCCTGTCTATCTTAGGGTAACGCGAGTCGAGGCGGACGTCGTCGCGGTAGCGACAACGGACGCCGAGACGAGCCCGTGACACCACTGCCACCCTGTCTATCTTAGGCTCACGCGAGTCGAGGCGGATGTCATCGCGGTAGCGACGCCGGACGCCGAGACGAGCCCGTGACACCACTGCCACCCTGTCTATCATAGGGTAACACGAGTCGAGGCAGACTTCGTCGCGATAGCGACGATGGACGTCGAGACGAGCACGTGACACCACTGCCACCCTGTCTTAGCGAAACGCGAGTCGAGGCGGACGTCTTCGCGGTAGCGACGACGGACGCCGAGACAAGCACGTTGCACCATTGCCACCCTGTCTATCTTAGGGTAACGCGAGTCGAGGCGGACGTCGTCGCGCTAGCGATGACGGACGCCGAGACGACCACGTGACACCACTGCCACCCTGTCTTAGCGAAACGCGAGTCGAGGCGGACGTCGTCGCGGTAGCGACCATGGATGCCGAGACGAGCACGTGACACCACTGCCACCCTGTCTTAGCGAAACGCGAGTCGAGGCGGACGTCGTCGCGGTAGCGACGACGGACGCCGAGACGAGCACGTTGCACCATTGCCACCCTGTCTATCTTAGGGTAACGCGAGTCGAGGCGGACGTCGTCGCGCTAGCGACGACGGACGCCGAGACGAGCACGTGACACCACTGCCACCCTGTCTTAGCGAAACGCGAGTCGAGGCGGACGTCGTCGCGGTAGCGACGACGGACGCCGAGACGAGCACGTTGCACCATTGCCACCCTGTCTATCTTAGGGTAACGCGAGTCGAGGCGGACGTCGTCGCGCTAGCGACGACGGACGCCGAGACGAGCACGTGACACCACTGCCACCCTGTCTTAGCGAAACGCGAGTCGAGGCAGACGTCGTCGCGGTAGCGACCATGGATGCCGAGACGAGCACGTGACACCACTGCCACCCTGTCTTAGCGAAACGCGAGTCGAGGCGGACTTCGTCGCGGTAGCGACGATGGATGCCGAGACGAGCACGTGACACCACTGCCACCTTGTCTATCTTAGGGTAACGCGAGTCGAGGTGGACGTCGTCGCGGTAGCGACGACGGACGCCGAGACGAGCACGTGACACCACTGCCACCCTGTCTATCTTAGGGTAACGCGAGTCGAGGCGGACGTCGTCGCAGTAGCGAGGACGGACGCCGAGACGAGCACGTGACACCACTCCAACCCTATCTTAGCGAAACATGAGTCGAGGCAAACGTCGTCGCGGTAGCGACGATGGACGCCGAGACGAGCCCGTAACACCACTGCCACCCTGTCTATCTTAGGGTAACGCGAGTCGAGGCAGACTTCGTCGCGATAGCGACGACGGACGCCGAGACGAGCACGTGACACCACTGCCACCCTGTCTTAGCGAAACGCGAGTCGACACGGACGTCGTCGCGGTAGCGACGACGGACGCCGAGACGAGCACGTGACACCACTGCCTCCCTATCTTAGCGAAACGTGAGTTCAGGAGGACATCGCCGCGGTAGCAGCGATGGACGCCGAGGCGAGCACGTGACACCACTGCCACCCTATCTATGTTAAGGTCACGCGAGTCGAGGCGGACGTCGTCGCGGTAGCGACAACGTACGCCGAGACGAGCCCGTGACAGCACTGCCACCCTGTCTTAGCGAAACGCGAGTCGAGGCGGACATTGTCGCGGTAGCGACGACGGACGCCAAGACGAGCACGTGACACCACTGCCACCCTGTCTATCATAGGGTAACGCGAGTCGAGGCGGACGTCGGACGCCGATACGAGCCCGTGACACCACTGCCACCCTGTCTATCTTAGGGTCACACGAGTCGAGGCGGACGTCGTCGCGGTAGCGACGCCGGACGCCGAGACGAGCCCGTGACACCACTGCCACCCTGTCTATCATAGGGTAACGCGAGTCGAGGCGGACTTCCTCGCGATAGCGACGACGGACGCCGATACGAGCCCGTGACACCACTGCCACCCTGTCTATCTTAGGGTAATGCGAGTTGAGGCGGACGTCGTCGCGGTAGCGACGACGGATGCCGAGACGAGCACGTGACTCCACTCCCTCCCTGTCTTAGCGAAACGCGAGTCGAGGCGGAGATCGTCGCGGTAGCGACGACGGACGCCAAGACGAGCACGTGACACCACTGCCACCCTGTCTATCATAGGGTAACGCGAGTCGAGGCGGACGTCGGACACCGATACGAGCCCGTGACACCACTGCCACCCTGTCTATCTTAGGGTAATGCGAGTTGAGGCGGACGTCGTCGCGGTAGCGACGACGGACGCCGAGACGAGCACGTGACTCCACTCCCACCCTGTCTTAGCGAAACACGAGTCGAGGCAGACGTCGTCGCGATAGCGACGACGGACACCGAGACGAGCACGTGACACCACTACCACCCTGTCTTAGCGAAACGCGAGTCGAGGCGGACGTCGTCGCGGTAGCGACGACGGACGCCGAGATGAGCACGTGACTCCACTCCCACCCTGTCTTAGCGAAACGCGAGTCGAGGCGGACGTCGTCGCGATAGCGACAACGGACGCCGAGACGAGCACGTGACACCACTGCCACCCTGTCTTAGCGAAACGTGAGTCGAGGCGGACATCATCGCGGTAGCGGCGATGGACACCGAGACGAGCACGTGACACCACTCCCACCCTGTCTATCTTAGGGTAACGCGAGTCGAGGCGGACGTCGTCGCGGTAGCGACAACGGACGCCGAGACGAGCCCGTGACACCACTGCCACCCTGTCTATCTTAGGCTCACGCGAGTCGAGGCTGATGTCATCGCGGTAGCGACGCCGGACGCCGAGACGAGCCCGTGACACCACTACCACCCTGTCTATCATAGGGTAACACGAGTCGAGGCGGACTTCGTCGCGATAGCGACGATGGACGCCGAGACGAGCACGTGACACCACTGCCACCCTGTCTTAGCGAAACGCGAGTCGAGGCGGACGTCGCCGCGGTAGCGACGACGGACGCCGAGACGAGCACGTTGCACCATTGCCACCCTGTCTATCTTAGGGTAACGCGAGTCGAGGCGGACGTCGTCGCGGTAGCGACGACGGACGCCGAGACGACCACGTGACACCACTGCCACCCTGTCTTAGCGAAACGCGAGTCGAGGCGGACGTCGTCGCGGTAGCGACCATGGATGCCGAGACGAGCACGTGACACCACTGCCACCCTGTCTTAGCGAAACGCGACTCAAGGCGGACGTCGTCGCGGTAGCGACGATGGATGCCGAGACGAGCACGTGACACCACTGCCACCTTGTCTATCTTAGGGTAACGCGAGTCAAGGTGGACGTCGTCGCGGTAGCGACGACGGACGCCGAGACGAGCACTCGACACGACTGCCACCCTGTCTATCTTAGGGTAACGCGAGTCGAGGCGGACGTCATCGCAGTAGCGATGACGGACGCCGAGACGAGCACGTGACACCACTCCCACCCTATCTTAGCGAAACGTGAGTCGAGGCAAACGTCGTCGCGGTAGCGACGATGGACGCCGAGACGAGCACGTGACACCACTGCCACCCTGTCTTAGCGAAACGCGAGTCGAGGCGGACGTCGTCGCGGTAGCAACGACGGACGCAGAGACGAGCACGTGACACCACTGCCTCCCTATCTTAGCGAAACGTGAGTTCAGGCGGACATCGCCGCGGTAGCAGCGATGGACGCCGAGGCGAGCACGTGACACCACTGCCACCCTATCTATGTTAAGGTCACGCGAGTCGAGGCGGACGTCGTCGCGGTAGCGACAACGTACGCCGGGCGAGCCCGTGACAGCACTGCCACCCTGTCTTAGCGAAACGCGAGTCGAGGCGGACATCGTCGCGGTAGCGACGACGGACGCCAAGACGAGCACGTGACACCACTGCCACCCTGTCTATCATAGGGTAACGCGAGTCGAGGCGGACGTCGGACGCCGATACGAGCCCGTGACACCACTGCCACCCTGTCTATCTTAGTGTCACACGAGTCGAGGCGGACGTCGTCGCGGTAGCGACGCCGGACGCCGAGACGAGCCCGTGACACCACTGCCACCCTGTCTATCATAGGGTAACGCGAGTCGAGGCGGACTTCCTCACGATAGCGACGACGGACGCCGATACGAGCCCGTGACACCACTGCCACCCTGTTTATCTTAGCGTAATGTGAGTTGAGGCGGACGTCGTCGCGGTAGCGACGACGGATGCCGAGACGAGCACGTGACTCCACTCCCTCCCTGTCTTAGCGAAACGCGAGTCGAGGCGGACATCGTCGCGATAGCGACGACGGACGCCGAGACGAGCACGTGACACCACTGCCACCCTGTCTTAGCGAAACGTGAGTCGAGGCGGACATCGTCGCGGTAGCGGCGATGGACGCCGAGACGAGCATGTGACACCACTCACACCCTGTCTATCTTAGGGTAACGCGAGTCAAGGCGGACGTCGTCGCGGTAGCGACAACGGACGCCGAGACGAGCCCGTGACACCACTGCCACCCTGTCTATCTTAGGGTCACGCGAGTCGAGGCGGACGTCGTCGCGGTAGCGACGCTGGACGCCGAGACGAGCCCGTGACACCACTGCCACCCTGTCTATCATAGGGTAACGCGAGTCGAGGCGGACTTCGTCGCGATAGCGACGACGGACGCCGATACGAGCCCGTGACACCACTGCCACCCTGTCTATCTTAGGGTAATGTGAGTTGAGGCGGACGTCGTCGCGGTAGCGACGACGGACGCCGAGACGAGCACGTGACTCCACTCCCGCCCTGTCTTAGCGAAACGCGGGTCGAGGCGGACCGCGACGACGGACGCCGAGACGAGCACGTGACACCACTGCCACCCTGTCTTAGCGAAACGTGAGTCGAGGCGGACATCGTCGCGGTAGCAGCGATGGACGCCGAGACGAGCACGTGACACCACTCCCACCCTGTCTATCTTAGGGTAACGCGAGTCGAGGCGGACGTCGTCGCGGTAGCGACAACGGACGCCGAGACGAGCCCGTGACACCACTGCCACCCTGTCTATCTTAGGGTCTCGCGAGTCGAGGCGGACGTCGTCGCGGTAGCGACGCCGGACGGCGAGACGAGCCCGTGACACCACTTCCACCCTGTCTTAGCGAAACGCGAGTCGAGGCGGACGTCGTCGCTGTAGCGACGACGGACGCCGAGATGAGCACGTGACTCCACTCCCACCCTGTCTTAGCGAAACGCGAGTCGAGGCGGACGTCGTCGCGATAGCGACGACGGACGCCGAGATGAGCACGTGACACCACTGCCACCCTGTCTTAGCGAAACGAGAGTCGAGGCGGACATCGTCGCGGTAGCGGCGATGGACACCGACACGAGCACGTGACACCACTCCCACCCTGTCTATCTTAGGGTAACGCGAGTCGAGGCGGACGTCGTCGCGGTAGCGACAACGGACGCCGAGACGAGCACGTGACACCACTCCCACCCTGTCTATCTTAGGGTAACGCGAGTCGAGGCGGACGTCATCGCGGTAGCGACAACGGACGCCGAGACGAGCCCGTGACACCACTACCACCCTGTATATCTTAGGGTCACGCGAGTCGAGGCGGACGTCATCGCGGTAGCGACGCCGGACGCCGAGACGAGCCCGTGACACCACTGCCACCCTGTCTATCATAGGGTAACACGAGTCGAGGCGGACTTCGTCGCGATAGCGACGATGGACGCCGAGACGAGCACGTGACACCACTACCACCCTGGCTTAGCGAAACGCGAGTCGAGGCGAACGTCGTCGCGGTAGCGACGACGGACGCCGAGACGAGCACGTTGCACCATTGCCATCCTGTCTATCTTAGGGTAACGCGAGTCGAGGCGGACGTCGTCGCGCTAGCGACGACGGACGCCGAGACGAGCACGTGACACCACTGCCACCCTGTCTTAGCGAAACGCGAGTCGAGGCGGACGTCGTCGCGGTAGCGACCATGGATGCCGAGACGAGCACGTGACACCACTGCCACCCTGTCTTAGCGAAACGCGAGTCGAGGCGGACGTCGTCGCGGTAGCGACGATGGATGCCGAGACGAGCACGTGACACCACTGCCACCTTGTCTATCTTAGGGTAACGCGAGTCGAGGTGGACTTCCTCGCGATAGCGACGACGGACGCCGATACGAGCCCGTGACACCACTGCCACCCTGTCTATCTTAGGGTAATGCGAGTTGAGGCGGACGTCGTCGCGGTAGCGACGACGGATGCCGAGACGAGCACGTGACTCCACTCCCTCCCTGTCTTAGCGAAACGCGAGTCGAGGCGGACATCGTCGCGGTAGCGACGACGGACGCCGAGACGAGCACGTGACACCACTGCCACCCTGTCTATCTTAGGGTAACGCGAGTCGAGGCGGACGTCGTCGCAGTAGCGATGACGGACGCCGAGACGAGCACGAGACACCACTCCCACCCTATCTTAGCGAAACGTGAGTCGAGGCAAACGTCGTCGCGGTAGCGACGATGGACGCCGAGACGAGCCCCTGACACCACTGCCACCCTGTCTATCTTAGGGTAACGCGAGTCGAGGCAGACTTCGTCGCGATAGCGACGACGGACGCCAAGACGAGCACGTGACACCACAGCCACCCTGTCTTAGCGAAACGCGAGTCGAGGCGGACGTCGTCGCGGTAGCGACGACGGACGCCGAGACGAGCACGTGACACCACTGCCTCCCTATCTTAGCGAAACGTGAGTTCAGGAGGACATCGCCGCGGTAGCAGCGATGGACGCCGAGGCGAGCACGTGACACCACTGCCACCCTATCTATGTTAAGGTCACGCGAGTCGAGGCGGACGTCGTCGCGGTAGCGACAACGTACGCCGAGACGAGCCCGTGACAGCACTGCCACCCTGTCTTAGCGAAACGCGAGTCGAGGCGGACATCGTCGCGGTAGCGACGACGGACGCCAAGACGAGCACGTGACACCACTGCCACCCTGTCTATCATAGGGTAACGCGAGTCGAGGCGGACGTCGGACGCCGATACGAGCCCGTGACACCACTGCCACCCTGTCTATCTTAGGGTCACACGAGTCGAGGCGGACGTCGTCGCGGTAGCGACGCCGGACGCCGAGACGAGCCCGTGACACCACTGCCACCCTGTCTATCATAGGGTAACGCGAGTCGAGGCGGACGTCGTCGCGATAGCGACGACGGACGCCGAGACGAGCACGTGACACCACTGCCACCCTGTCTTAGCAAAACGTGAGTCGAGGCGGACATCGTCGCGGTAGCGGCGATGGACACCGAGACGAGCACGTGACACCACTCCCACCCTGTCTATCTTAGGGTAACGCGAGTCGAGGCGGACGTCGTCGCGGTAGCGACAACGGACGCCGAGACGAGCCCGTGACACCACTGCCACCCTGTCTATCTTAGGGTCACGCGAGTCGAGGTGGACGTCATCGCGGTAGCGACGCCGGACGCCGAGACGAGCCCGTGACACCACTGCCACCGTGTCTATCATAAGGTAACACGAGTTGAGGCGGACTTCGTCGCGATAGCGACGATGGACGCCGAGACGAGCACGTGACACCATTGCCACCCTGTCTTAGCGAAACGCGAGTCGAGGCGGACGTCGTCGCGGTAGCAACGACGGACGCCGAGACGAGCACGTTGCACCATTGCCACCCTGTCTATCTTAGGGTAACGCGAGTCGAGGCGGACGTCGTCGCGCTAGCGACGACGGACGCCGAGACGAGCACGTGACACCACTGCCACCCTGTCTTAGCGAAACGCGAGTCGAGGCGGACGTCGTCGCGGTAGCAACGACGGACGCCGAGACGAGCACGTGACACCACTGTCACCCTGTCTTAGCGAAACGTGAGTCGAGGCGGACATCGTCGCGGTAGCGGCGATGGACGCGGAGACGAGCACGTGACACCACTCACACCCTGTCTATCTTAGGGTAACGCGAGTCGAGGCGGACGTCGTCGCGGTAGCGACAACGGACGCCGAGACGAGCCCGTGACACCACTGCCACCCTGTCTATCTTAGGGTCTCGCGAGTCGAGGCGGACGTCGTCGCGGTAGCGACGCCGGACGCCGAGACGAGCCCGTGACACCACTGCCACCCTGTCTATCATAGGGTAACGCGAGTCGAGGCGGACTTCGTCACGATAGCGACGACGGATGCCGAGACGAGCACGTGACACCACTGCCACCCTGTCTTAGCGAAACGCGAGTCGAGGCGGACATCGTCGCGGTAGCAGCGATGGACGCCGAGACGAGCACGTGACACCACTCCCACCCTGTCTATCTTAGGGTAACGCGAGTCGAGGCGGACGTCGTCGCGGTAGCGACAACGGACGCCGAGACGAGCCCGTGACACCACTGCCACCCTGTCTATCTTAGGGTCTCGCGAGTCGAGGCGGACGTCGTCGCGGTAGCGACGCCGGACGGCGAGACGAGCCCGTGACACCACTTCCACCCTGTCTTAGCGAAACGCGAGTCGAGGCGGACGTCGTCGCTGTAGCGACGACGGACGCCGAGATGAGCACGTGACTCCACTCCCACCCTGTCTTAGCGAAACGCGAGTCGAGGCGGACGTCGTCGCGATAGCGACGACGGACGCCGAGATGAGCACGTGACACCACTGCCACCCTGTCTTAGCGAAACGAGAGTCGAGGCGGACATCGTCGCGGTAGCGGCGATGGACACCGACACGAGCACGTGACACCACTCCCACCCTGTCTATCTTAGGGTAACGCGAGTCGAGGCGGACGTCGTCGCGGTAGCGACAACGGACGCCGAGACGAGCACGTGACACCACTCCCACCCTGTCTATCTTAGGGTAACGCGAGTCGAGGCGGACGTCATCGCGGTAGCGACAACGGACGCCGAGACGAGCCCGTGACACCACTACCACCCTGTATATCTTAGGGTCACGCGAGTCGAGGCGGACGTCATCGCGGTAGCGACGCCGGACGCCGAGACGAGCCCGTGACACCACTGCCACCCTGTCTATCATAGGGTAACACGAGTCGAGGCGGACTTCGTCGCGATAGCGACGATGGACGCCGAGACGAGCACGTGACACCACTACCACCCTGGCTTAGCGAAACGCGAGTCGAGGCGAACGTCGTCGCGGTAGCGACGACGGACGCCGAGACGAGCACGTTGCACCATTGCCATCCTGTCTATCTTAGGGTAACGCGAGTCGAGGCGGACGTCGTCGCGCTAGCGACGACGGACGCCGAGACGAGCACGTGACACCACTGCCACCCTGTCTTAGCGAAACGCGAGTCGAGGCGGACGTCGTCGCGGTAGCGACCATGGATGCCGAGACGAGCACGTGACACCACTGCCACCCTGTCTTAGCGAAACGCGAGTCGAGGCGGACGTCGTCGCGGTAGCGACGATGGATGCCGAGACGAGCACGTGACACCACTGCCACCTTGTCTATCTTAGGGTAACGCGAGTCGAGGTGGACTTCCTCGCGATAGCGACGACGGACGCCGATACGAGCCCGTGACACCACTGCCACCCTGTCTATCTTAGGGTAATGCGAGTTGAGGCGGACGTCGTCGCGGTAGCGACGGCGGATGCCGAGACGAGCACGTGACTCCACTCCCTCCCTGTCTTAGCGAAACGCGAGTCGAGGCGGACATCGTCGCGGTAGCGACGACGGACGCCGAGACGAGCACGTGACACCACTGCCACCCTGTCTATCTTAGGGTAACGCGAGTCGAGGCGGACGTCGTCGCAGTAGCGATGACGGACGCCGAGACGAGCACGTGACACCACTCCCACCCTATCTTAGCGAAACGTGAGTCGAGGCAAACGTCGTCGCGGTAGCGACGATGGACGCTGAGACGAGCCCCTGACACCACTGCCACCCTGTCTATCTTAGGGTAACGCGAGTCGAGGCAGACTTCGTCGCGATAGCGACGACGGACGCCAAGACGAGCACGTGACACCACAGCCACCCTGTCTTAGCGAAACGCGAGTCGAGGCGGACGTCGTCGCGGTAGCGACGACGGACGCCGAGACGAGCACGTGACACCACTGCCTCCCTATCTTAGCGAAACGTGAGTTCAGGAGGACATCGCCGCGGTAGCAGCGATGGACGCCGAGGCGAGCACGTGACACCACTGCCACCCTATCTATGTTAAGGTCACGCGAGTCGAGGCGGACGTCGTCGCGGTAGCGACAACGTACGCCGAGACGAGCCCGTGACAGCACTGCCACCCTGTCTTAGCGAAACGCGAGTCGAGGCGGACATCGTCGCGGTAGCGACGACGGACGCCAAGACGAGCACGTGACACCACTGCCACCCTGTCTATCATAGGGTAACGCGAGTCGAGGCGGACGTCGGACGCCGATACGAGCCCGTGACACCACTGCCACCCTGTCTATCTTAGGGTCACACGAGTCGAGGCGGACGTCGTCGCGGTAGCGACGCCGGACGCCGAGACGAGCCCGTGACACCACTGCCACCCTGTCTATCATAGGGTAACGCGAGTCGAGGCGGACGTCGTCGCGATAGCGACGACGGACGCCGAGACGAGCACGTGACACCACTGCCACCCTGTCTTAGCAAAACGTGAGTCGAGGCGGACATCGTCGCAGTAGCGGCGATGGACACCGAGACGAGCACGTGACACCACTCCCACCCTGTCTATCTTAGGGTAACGCGAGTCGAGGCGGACGTCGTCGCGGTAGCGACAACGGACGCCGAGACGAGCCCGTGACACCACTGCCACCCTGTCTATCTTAGGGTCACGCGAGTCGAGGTGGACGTCATCGCGGTAGCGACGCCGGACGCCGAGACGAGCCCGTGACACCACTGCCACCGTGTCTATCATAAGGTAACACGAGTTGAGGCGGACTTCGTCGCGATAGCGACGATGGACGCCGAGACGAGCACGTGACACCATTGCCACCCTGTCTTAGCGAAACGCGAGTCGAGGCGGACGTCGTCGCGGTAGCAACGACGGACGCCGAGACGAGCACGTTGCACCATTGCCACCCTGTCTATCTTAGGGTAACGCGAGTCGAGGCGGACGTCGTCGCGCTAGCGACGACGGACGCCGAGACGAGCACGTGACACCACTGCCACCCTGTCTTAGCGAAACGCGAGTCGAGGCGGACGTCGTCGCGGTAGCAACGACGGACGCCGAGACGAGCACGTGACACCACTGTCACCCTGTCTTAGCGAAACGTGAGTCGAGGCGGACATCGTCGCGGTAGCGGCGATGGACGCGGAGACGAGCACGTGACACCACTCACACCCTGTCTATCTTAGGGTAACGCGAGTCGAGGCGGACGTCGTCGCGGTAGCGACAACGGACGCCGAGACGAGCCCGTGACACCACTGCCACCCTGTCTATCTTAGGGTCTCGCGAGTCGAGGCGGACGTCGTCGCGGTAGCGACGCCGGACGCCGAGACGAGCCCGTGACACCACTGCCACCCTGTCTATCATAGGGTAACGCGAGTCGAGGCGGACTTCGTCACGATAGCGACGACGGATGCCGAGACGAGCACGTGACACCACTGCCACCCTGTCTTAGCGAAACGCGAGTCGAGGCGGACGTCGTCGCGGTAGCGACGACGGACGCCGAGATGAGCACGTGACTCCACTCCCACCCTGTCTTAGCGAAACGCGAGTCGAGGCGGACGTCGTCGCGATAGCGACGACGGACGCGGAGACGAGCACGTGACACCACTGCCACCCTGTCTTAGCGAAAGGTGAGTCGAGGCGGACATCGTCGCGGTAGCGGCGATGGACACCGAGACGAGCACGTGACACCACTCCCACCCTGTCTATCTTAGGGTAACACGAGTCGAGGCGGACGTCATCGCGGTAGCGACAACGGACGCCGAGACGAGCCCGTGACACCACTACCACCCTGTATATCTTAGGGTCACGCGAGTCGAGGCGGACGTCATCGCGGTAGCGACGCCGGACGCCGAGACGAGCCCGTGACACCACTGCCACCCTGTCTATCATAGGGTAACGCGAGTCGAGGCGGACTTCGTCACGATAGCGACGACGGATGCCGAGACGAGCACGTGACACCACTGCCACCCTGTCTTAGCGAAACGCGAGTTGAGGCGGACGTCGTCGCGGTAGCGACGACGGACGCCGAGATGAGCACGTGACTCCACTCCCACCCTGTCTTAGCGAAACGCGAGTCGAGGCGGACGTCGTCGCGATAGCGACGACGGACGCGGAGACGAGCACGTGACACCACTGCCACCCTGTCTTAGCGAAACGTGAGTCGAGGCGGACATCGTCGCGGTAGCGGCGATGGACACCGAGACGAGCACGTGACACCACTCCCACCCTGTCTATCTTAGGGTAACGCGAGTCGAGGCGGACGTCATCGCGGTAGCGACAACGGACGCCGAGACGAGCCCGTGACACCACTACCACCCTGTATATCTTAGGGTCACGCGAGTCGAGGCGGACGTCATCGCGGTAGCGACGCCGGACGCCGAGACGAGCCCGTGACACCACTGCCACCCTGTCTATCATAGGGTAACACGAGTCGAGGCGGACTTCGTCGCGATAGCGACGATGGACGCCGAGATGAGCACGTGACACCACTACCACCCTGTCTTAGCGAAACGCGAGTCGAGGCGGACGTCGTCGCGGTAGCGACGACGGACGCCGAGACGAGCACGTTGCACCATTGCCACCCTGTCTATCTTAGGGTAACGCGAGTCGAGGCGGACGTCGTCGCGCTAGCGACGACGGACGCCGAGACGAGCACGTGACACCACTGCCACCCTGTCTTAGCGAAACGCGAGTCGAGGCGGACGTCGTCGCGGTAGCGACCATGGATGCCGAGACGAGCACGTGACACCACTGCCACCCTGTCTTAGCGAAACGCGAGTCGAGGCGGACGTCGTCGCGGTAGCGACGATGGATGCCGAGACGAGCACGTGACACCACTGCCACCGTGTCTATCTTAGGGTAACGCAAGTCGAGGTGGACGTCGTCGCGGTAGCGACGACGGACGCCGAGACGAGCACGTGACACCACTGCCACCCTGTCTATCTTAGGGTAACGCGAGTCGAGGCGGACGTCGTCGCCGTAGCGATGACGGACGCCGAGACGACCACGTGACACCACTCCCACCCTATCTTAGCGAAACGTGAGTCGAGGCAAACGTCGTCGCGGTAGCGACGATGGACGCCGAGACGAGCCCGTGACACCACTGCCACCCTGTCTATCTTAGGGTAACGCGAGTCGAGGCAGACTTCGTCGCGATAGCGACGACGGACGCCGAGACGAGCACGTGACACCACTGCCACCCTGTCTTAGCAAAACGCGAGTCGAGGCGGACGTCGTCGCGGTAGCGACGACGGACGCCGAGACGAGCACGTGACACCACTGCCTCCCTATCTTAGCGAAACGTGAGTTCAGGAGGACATCGCCGCGGTAGCAGCGATGGACGCCGAGGCGAGCACGTGACACCACTGCCACCCTATCTATGTTAAGGTCACGCGAGTCGAGGCGGACGTCGTCGCGGTAGCGACAACGTACGCCGAGACGAGCCCGTGACAGCACTGCCACCCTGTCTTAGAGAAACGCGAGTCGAGGCGGACATCGTCGCGGTAGCGACGACGGACGCCAAGACGAGCACGTGACACCACTGCCACCCTGTCTATCATAGGGTAACGCGAGTCGAGGCGGACGTCGGACGCCGATACGAGCCCGTGACACCACTGCCACCCTGTCTATCTTAGGATCACACGAGTCGAGGCGGACGTCGTCGCGGTAGCGACGCCGGACGCCGAGACGAGCCCGTGACACCACTGCCACCCTGTCTATCATAGGGTAACGCGAGTCGAGGCGGACTTCCTCGCGATAGCGACGACGGACGCCGATACGAGCCCGTGACACCACTGCCACCCTGTCTATCTTAGGGTAATGCGAGTTGAGGCGGACGTCGTCGCGGTAGCGACGACGGATGCAGAGACGAGCACGTGACTCCACTCCCTCCCTGTCTTAGCGAAACGCGAGTCGAGGCGGACATCGTCGCGGTAGCGACGACGGACGCCAAGACGAGCACGTGACACCACTGCCACCCTGTCTATCATAGGGTAACGCGAGTCGAGGCGGACGTCGGACACCGATACGAGCCCGTGACACCACTCCCACCCTGTCTATCTTAGGGTAACGCGAGTCGAGGCGGACGTCATCGCGGTAGCGACAACGGACGCCGAGACGAGCCCGTGACACCACTACCACCCTGTATATCTTAGGGTCACGCGAGTCGAGGCGGACGTCATCGCGGTAGCGACGCCGGACGCCGAGACGAGCCCGTGACACCACTGCCACCCTGTCTATCATAGGGTAACGCGAGTCGAGGCGGACTTCGTCACGATAGCGACGACGGATGCCGAGACGAGCACGTGACACCACTGCCACCCTGTCTTAGCGAAACGCGAGTTGAGGCGGACGTCGTCGCGGTAGAGACGACGGACGCCGAGATGAGCACGTGACTCCACTCCCACCCTGTCTTAGCGAAACGCGAGTCGAGGCGGACGTCGTCGCGATAGCGACGACGGACGCGGAGACGAGCACGTGACACCACTGCCACCCTGTCTTAGCGAAACGTGAGTCGAGGCGGACATCGTCGCGGTAGCGGCGATGGACACCGAGACGAGCACGTGACACCACTCCCACCCTGTCTATCTTAGGGTAACGCGAGTCGAGGCGGACGTCATCGCGGTAGCGACAACGGACGCCGAGACGAGCCCGTGACACCACTACCACCCTGTATATCTTAGGGTCACGCGAGTCGAGGTGGACGTCATCGCGGTAGCGACGCCGGACGCCGAGACGAGCCCGTGACACCACTGCCACCCTGTCTATCATAGGGTAACACGAGTCGAGGCGGACTTCGTCGCGATAGCGACGATGGACGCCGAGATGAGCATGTGACACCACTACCACCCTGTCTTAGCGAAACGTGAGTCGAGGCGGACGTCGTCGCGGTAGCGACGACGGACGCCGAGACGAGCACGTTGCACCATTGCCACCCTGTCTATCTTAGGGTAACGCGAGTCGAGGCGGACGTCGTCGCGCTAGCGACGACGGACGCCGAGACGAGCACGTGACACCACTGCCACCCTGTCTTAGCGAAACGCGAGTCGAGGCGGACGTCGTCGCGGTAGCGACCATGGATGCCGAGACGAGCACGTGACACCACTGCCACCCTGTCTTAGCGAAACGCGAGTCGAGGCGGACGTCGTCGCGGTAGCGACGATGGATGCCGAGACGAGCACGTGACACCACTGCCACCGTGTCTATCTTAGGGTAACGCGAGTCGAGGTGGACGTCGTCGCGGTAGCGACGACGGACGCCGAGACGAGCACGTGACACCACTGCCACCCTGTCTATCTTAGGGTAACGCGAGTCGAGGCGGACGTCGTCGCCGTAGCGATGACGGACGCCGAGACGAGCACGTGACACCACTCCCACCCTATCTTAGCGAAACGTGAGTCGAGGCAAACGTCGTCGCGGTAGCGACGATGGACGCCGAGACGAGCCCGTGACACCACTGCCACCCTGTCTATCTTAGGGTAACGCGAGTCGAGGCAGACTTCGTCGCGATAGCGACGACGGACGCCGAGACGAGCACGTGACACCACTGCCACCCTGTCTTAGCAAAACGCGAGTCGAGGCGGACGTCGATGCGGTAGCGACGACGGACGCCGAGACGAGCACGTGACACCACTGCCTCCCTATCTTAGCGAAACGTGAGTTCAGGAGGACATCGCCGCGGTAGCAGCGATGGACGCCGAGGCGAGCACGTGACACCACTGCCACCCTATCTATGTTAAGGTCACGCGAGTCGAGGCGGACGTCGTCGCGGTAGCGACAACGTACGCCGAGACGAGCCCGTGACAGCACTGCCACCCTGTCTTAGAGAAACGCGAGTCGAGGCGGACATCGTCGCGGTAGCGACGACGGACGCCAAGACGAGCACGTGACACCACTGCCACCCTGTCTATCATAGGGTAACGCGAGTCGAGGCGGACGTCGGACGCCGATACGAGCCCGTGACACCACTGCCACCCTGTCTATCTTAGGATCACACGAGTCGAGGCGGACGTCGTCGCGGTAGCGACGCCGGACGCCGAGACGAGCCCGTGACACCACTGCCACCCTGTCTATCATAGGGTAACGCGAGTCGAGGCGGACTTCCTCGCGATAGCGACGACGGACGCCGATACGAGCCCGTGACACCACTGCCACCCTGTCTATCTTAGGGTAATGCGAGTTGAGGCGGACGTCGTCGCGGTAGCGACGACGGATGCAGAGACGAGCACGTGACTCCACTCCCTCCCTGTCTTAGCGAAACGCGAGTCGAGGCGGACATCGTCGCGGTAGCGACGACGGACGCCAAGACGAGCACGTGACACCACTGCCACCCTGTCTATCATAGGGTAACGCGAGTCGAGGCGGACGTCGGACACCGATACGAGCCCGTGACACCACTGCCACCCTGTCTATCTTAGGGTAATGCGAGTTGAGGCGGACGTCGTCGCGGTAGCGACGACGGACGCCGAGATGAGCACGTGACTCCACTCCCACCCTGTCTTAGCGAAACGCGAGTCGAGGCAGACGTCGTCGCGATAGCGACGACGGACACCGAGACGAGCACGTGACACCACTACCACCCTGTCTTAGCGAAACGCGAGTCGAGGCGGACGTCGTCGCGGTAGCGACGACGGACGCCGAGATGAGCACGTGACTCCACTCCCACCCTGTCTTAGCGAAACGCGAGTCGAGGCAGACGTCGTCGCGATAGCGACAACGGACGCCGAGACGAGCACGTGACACCACTGCCACCCTGTCTTAGCGAAACGTGAGTCGAGGCGGACATCGTCGCGGTAGCGGCGATGGACACCGAGACGAGCACGTGACACCACTCCCACCCTGTCTATCTTAGGGTAACGCGAGTCGAGGCGGACGTCGTCGCGGTAGCGACAACGGACGCCGAGACGAGCCCGTGACACCACTGCCACCCTGTCTATCTTAGGCTCACGCGAGTCGAGGCGGATGTCATCGCGGTAGCGACGCCGGACGCCGAGACGAGCCCGTGACACCACTGCCACCCTGTCTATCATAGGGTAACACGAGTCGAGGCGGACTTCGTCGCGATAGCGACGATGGACGCCGAGACGAGCACGTGACACCACTGCCACCCTGTCTTAGCGAAACGCGAGTCGAGGCGGACGTCGTCGCGGTAGCGACGACGGACGCCGAGACAAGCACGTTGCACCATTGCCACCCTGTCTATCTTAGGGTAACGCGAGTCGAGGCGGACGTCGTCGCGCTAGCGACGACGGACGCCGAGACGACCACGTGACACCACTGCCAACCTGTCTTAGCGAAACGCGAGTCGAGGCGGACGTCGTCGCGGTAGCGACCATGGATGCCGAGACGAGCACGTGACACCACTGCCACCCTGTCTTAGCGAAACGCGAGTCGAGGCGGACGTCGTCGCGGTAGCGACGACGGACGCCGAGACGAGCACGTTGCACCATTGCCACCCTGTCTATCTTAGGGTAACGCGAGTCGAGGCGGACGTCGTCGCGCTAGCGACGACGGACGCCGAGACGAGCACGTGACACCACTGCCACCCTGTCTTAGCGAAACGCGAGTCGAGGCGGACGTCGTCGCGGTAGCGACGACGGACGCCGAGACGAGCACGTTGCACCATTGCCACCCTGTCTATCTTAGGGTAACGCGAGTCGAGGCGGACGTCGTCGCGCTAGCGACGACGGACGCCGAGACGAGCACGTGACACCACTGCCACCCTGTCTTAGCGAAACGCGAATCGAGGCGGACGTCGTCGCGGTAGCGACCATGGATGCCGAGATGAGCACGTGACACCACTGCCACCCTGTCTTAGCGAAACACGAGTCGAGGCGGACGTCGTCGCGGTAGCGACGATGGATGCCGAGACGAGCACGTGACACCACTGCCACCTTGTCTATCTTAGGGTAACGCGAGTCGAGGTGGACGTCGTCGCGGTAGCGACGACGGACACCGAGACGAGCACGTGACACCACTGCCACCCTGTCTATCTTAGGGTAACGCGAGTCGAGGCGGACGTCGTCGCAGTAGCGAGGACGGACGCCGAGACGAGCACGTGACACCACTCCCACCCTATCTTAGCGAAACGTGAGTCGAGGCAAACGTCGTCGCGGTAGCGACGATGGACGCCGAGACGAGCCCGTGACACCACTGCCACCCTGTCTATCTTAGGGTAACGCGAGTCGAGGCAGACTTCGTCGCAATAGCGACGACGGACGCCGAGACGAGCACGTGACACCACTGCCACCCTGTCTTAGCGAAACACGAGTCGAGGCGGACGTCGTCGCGGTAGCGACGACGGACGCCGAGACGAGCACGTGACACCACTGCCTCCCTATCTTAGCGAAACGTGAGTTCAGGAGGACATCGCCGCGGTAGCAGCGATGGACGCCGAGGCGAGCACGTGACACCACTGCCACCCTATCTATGTTAAGGTCACGCGAGTCGAGGCGGACGTCGTCGCGGTAGCGACAACGTACGCCGAGACGAGCCCGTGACAGCACTGCCACCCTGTCTTAGCGAAACGCGAGTCGAGGCGGACATCGTCGCGGTAGCGACGACGGACGCCAAGACGAGCACGTGACACCACTGCCACCCTGTCTATCATAGGGTAACGCGAGTCGAGGCGGACGTCGGACGCCGATACGAGCCCGTGACACCACTGCCACCCTGTCTATCTTAGGGTCACACGAGTCGAGGCGGACGTCGTCGCGGTAGCGACGCCGGACGCCGAGACGAGCCCGTGACACCACTGCCACCCTGTCTATCATAGGGTAACGCGAGTCGAGGCGGACTTCCTCGCGATAGCGACGACGGACGCCGATACGAGCCCGTGACACCACTGCCACCCTGTCTATCTTAGGGTAATGCGAGTTGAGGCGGACGTCGTCGCGGTAGCGACGACGGATGCCGAGACGAGCACGTGACTCCACTCCCTCCCTGTCTTAGCGAAACGCGAGTCGAGGCGGACATCGTCGCGGTAGCGACGACGGACGCCAAGACGAGCACGTGACACCACTGCCACCCTGTCTATCATAGGGTAACGCGAGTCGAGGCGGACGTCGGACACCGATACGAGCCCGTGACACCACTGCCACCCTGTCTATCTTAGGGTAATGCGAGTTGAGGCGGACATCGTCGCGGTAGCGACGACGGACGCCGAGACGAGCACGTGACTCCACGCCCACCCTGTCTTAGCAAAACGCGAGTCGAGGCAGACGTCGTCGCGATAGCGACGACGGACACCGAGACGAGCACGTGACACCACTACCACCCTGTCTTAGCGAAACGCGAGTCGAGGCGGACGTCGTCGCGGTAGCGACGACGGACGCCGAGATGAGCACGTGACTCCACTCCCACCCTGTCTTAGCGAAACGCGAGTCGAGGCGGACGTCGTCGCGATAGCGACAACGGACGCCGAGACGAGCACGTGACACCACTGCCACCCTGTCTTAGCGAAACGTGAGTCGAGGCGGACATCGTCGCGGTAGCGGCGATGGACACCGAGACGAGCACGTGACACCACTCCCACCCTGTCTATCTTAGGCTCACGCGAGTCGAGGCGGATGTCGTCGCGGTAGCGACAACGGACGCCGAGACGAGCCCGTGACACCACTGCCACCCTGTCTATCATAGGATAACACGAGTCGAGGCGGACTTCGTCGCGATAGCGACGATGGACGCCGAGACGAGCACGTGACACCACTGCCACCCTGTCTTAGCAAAACGCGAGTCGAGGCGGACGTCGTCGCGGTAGCGACGACGGACGCCGAGACAAGCACGTTGCACCATTGCCACCCTGTCTATCTTAGGGTAACGCGAGTCGAGGCGGACGTCGTCGCGCTAGCGACGACGGACGCCGAGACGACCACGTGACACCACTGCCACCCTGTCTTAGCGAAACGCGAGTCGAGGCGGACGTCGTCGCGGTAGCGACCATGGATGCCGAGACGAGCACGTGACACCACTGCCACCCTGTCTTAGCGAAACGCGGGTCGAGGCGGACGTCGTCGCGGTAGCGACGACGGACGCCGAGACGAGCACGTTGCACCATTGCCACCCTGTCTATCTTAGGGTAACGCGAGTCGAGGCGGACGTCGTCGCGCTAGCGACGACGGACGCCGAGACGAGCACGTGACACCACTGCCACCCTGTCTTAGCGAAACGCGAGTCGAGGCGGACGTCGTCGCGGTAGCGACGACGGACGCCGAGACGAGCACGTTGCACCATTGCCACCCTGTCTATCTTAGGGTAACGCGAGTCGAGGCGGACGTCGTCGCGCTAGCGACGACGGACGCCGAGACGAGCACGTGACACCACTGCCACCCTGTCTTAGCGAAACGCGAGTCGAGGCGGACGTCGTCGCGGTAGCGACCATGGATGCCGAGACGAGCACGTGACACCACTGCCACCCTGTCTTAGCGAAACGCGAGTCGAGGCGGACGTCGTCGCGGTAGCGACGATGGATGCCGAGACGAGCACGTGACACCACTGCCACCTTGTCTATCTTAGGGTAACGCGAGTCGAGGTGGACGTCGTCGCGGTAGCGACGACGGACGCCGAGACGAGCACGTGACACCACTGCCACCCTGTCTATCTTAGGGTAACGCGAGTCGAGGCGGACGTCGTCGCAGTAGCGAGGACGGACGCCGAGACGAGCACGTGACACCACTCCAACCCTATCTTAGCGAAACGTGAGTCGAGGCAAACGTCGTCGCGGTAGCGACGATGGACGCCGAGACGAGCCCGTAACACCACTGCCACCCTGTCTATCTTAGGGTAACGCGAGTCGAGGCAGACTTCGTCGCGATAGCGACGACGGACGCCGAGACGAGCACGTGACACCACTGCCACCCTGTCTTAGCGAAACGCGAGTCGACGCGGACGTCGTCGCGGTAGCGACGACGGACGCCGAGACGAGCACGTGACACCACTGCCTCCCTATCTTAGCGAAACGTGAGTTCAGGAGGACATCGCCGCGGTAGCAGCGATGGACGCCGAGGCGAGCACGTGACACCACTGCCACCCTATCTATGTTAAGGTCACGCGAGTAGAGGCGGACGTCGTCGCGGTAGCGACAACGTACGCCGAGACGAGCCCGTGACAGCACTGCCACCCTGTCTTAGCGAAACGCGAGTCGAGGCGGACATCGTCGCGGTAGCGACGACGGACGCCAAGACGAGCACGTGACACCACTGCCACCCTGTCTATCATAGGGTAACGCGAGTCGAGGCGGACGTCGGACGCCGATACGAGCCCGTGACACCACTGCCACCCTGTCTATCTTAGGGTCACACGAGTCGAGGCGGACGTCGTCGCGGTAGCGACGCCGGACGCCGAGACGAGCCCGTGACACCACTGCCACCCTGTCTATCATAGGGTAACGCGAGTCAAGGCGGACTTCCTCGCGATAGCGACGACGGACGCCGATACGAGCCCGTGACACCACTGCCACCCTGTCTATCTTAGGGTAATGCGAGTTGAGGCGGACGTCGTCGCGGTAGCGACGACGGATGCCGAGACGAGCACGTGACTCCACTCCCTCCCTGTCTTAGCGAAACGCGAGTCGAGGCGGACATCGTCGCGGTAGCGACGACGGACGCCAAGACGAGCACGTGACACCACTGCCACCCTGTCTATCATAGGGTAACGCGAGTCGAGGCGGACGTCGGACACCGATACGAGCCCGTGACACCACTGCCACCCTGTCTATCTTAGGGTAATGCGAGTTGAGGCGGACGTCGTCGCGGTAGCGACGACGGACGCCGAGACGAGCACGTGACTCCACTCCCACCCTGTCTTAGCGAAACGCGAGTCGAGGCAGACGTCGTCGCGATAGCGACGACGGACACCGAGACGAGCACGTGACACCACTACCACCCTGTCTTAGCGAAACGCGAGTCGAGGCGGACGTCGTCGCGGTAGCGACGACGGACGCCGAGATGAGCACGTGACTCCACTCCCACCCTGTCTTAGCGAAACGCGAGTCGAGGCGGACGTCGTCGCGATAGCGACAACGGACGCCGAGACGAGCACGTGACACCACTGCCACCCTGTCTTAGCGAAACGTGAGTCGAGGCGGACATCGTCGCGGTAGCGGCGATGGACACCGAGACGAGCACGTGACACCACTCCCACCCTGTCTATCTTAGGGTAACGCGAGTCGAGGCGGACGTCGTCGCGGTAGCGACAACGGACGCCGAGACGAGCCCGTGACACCACTGCCACCCTGTCTATCTTAGGCTCACGCGAGTCGAGGCGGATGTCATCGCGGTAGCGACGCCGGACGCCGAGACGAGCCCGTGACACCACTGCCACCCTGTCTATCATAGGGTAACACGAGTCGAGGCGGACTTCGTCGCGATAGCGACGATGGACGCCGAGACGAGCACGTGACACCACTGCCACCCTGTCTTAGCGAAACGCGAGTCGAGGCGGACGTCGTCGCGGTAGCGACGACGGACGCCGAGACGAGCACGTTGCACCATTGCCACCCTGTCTATCTTAGGGTAACGCGAGTCGAGGCGGACGTCGTCGCGCTAGCGACGACGGACGCCGAGACGACCACGTGACACCACTGCCACCCTGTCTTAGCGAAACACGAGTCGAGGCGGATGTCGTCGCGGTAGCGACCATGGATGCCGAGACGAGCACGTGACACCACTGCCACCCTGTCTTAGCGAAACGCGAGTCGAGGCGGACGTCGTCGCGGTAGCGACGATGGATGCCGAGACGAGCACGTGACACCACTGCCACCTTGTCTATCTTAGGGTAACGCGAGTCGAGGTGGACGTCGTCGCGGTAGCGACGACGGACGCCGAGACGAGCACGTGACACGACTGCCACCCTGTCTATCTTAGGGTAACGCGAGTCGAGGCGGACGTCGTCGCAGTAGCGATGACGGACGCCGAGACGAGCACGTGACACCACTCCCACCCTATCTTAGCGAAACGTGAGTCGAGGCAAACGTCGTCGCGGTAGCGACGATGGACGCCGAGACGAGCACGTGACACCACTGCCACCCTGTCTTAGCGAAACGCGAGTCGAGGCGGACGTCGTCGCGGTAGCGACGACGGACGCCGAGACGAGCACGTTGCACCATTGCCACCCTGTCTATCTTAGGGTAACGCGAGTCGAGGCGGACGTCGTCGCGCTAGCGACGACGGACGCCGAGACGAGCACGTGACACCACTGCCACCCTGTCTTAGCGTAACGCGAGTCGAGGCGGACGTCGTCGCGGTAGCGACGACGGACGCCGAGACGAGCACGTTGCACCATTGCCACCCTGTCTATCTTAGGGTAACGCGAGTCGAGGCGGACGTCGTCGCGCTAGCGACGACGGACGCCGAGACGAGCACGTGACACCACTGCCACCCTGTCTTAGCGAAACGCGAGTCGAGGCGGACGTCGTCGCGGTAGCGACGACGGATGCCGAGACGAGCACGTGACTCCACTCCCTCCCTGTCTTAGCGAAACGCGAGTCGAGGCGGACATCGTCGCGGTAGCGACGACGGACGCCAAGACGAGCACGTGACACCACTGCCACCCTGTCTATCATAGGGTAACGCGAGTCGAGGCGGACGTCGGACACCGATACGAGCCCGTGACACCACTGCCACCCTGTCTATCTTAGGGTAATGCGAGTTGAGGCGGACGTCGTCGCGGTAGCGACGACGGACGCCGAGACGAGCACGTGACTCCACTCCCACCCTGTCTTAGCGAAACGCGAGTCGAGGCAGACGTCGTCGCGATAGCGACGACGGACACCGAGACGAGCACGTGACACCACTACCACCCTGTCTTAGCGAAACGCGAGTCGAGGCGGACGTCGTCGCGGTAGCGACGACGGACGCCGAGATGAGCACGTGACTCCACTCCCACCCTGTCTTAGCGAAACGCGAGTCGAGGCGGACGTCGTCGCGATAGCGACAACGGACGCCGAGACGAGCACGTGACACCACTGCCACCCTGTCTTAGCGAAACGTGAGTCGAGGCGGACATCGTCGCGGTAGCGGCGATGGACACCGAGACGAGCACGTGACACCACTCCCACCCTGTCTATCTTAGGGTAACGCGAGTCGAGGCGGACGTCGTCGCGGTAGCGACAACGGACGCCGAGACGAGCCCGTGACACCACTGCCACCCTGTCTATCTTAGGCTCACGCGAGTCGAGGCGGATGTCATCGCGGTAGCGACGCCGGACGCCGAGACGAGCCCGTGACACCACTGCCACCCTGTCTATCATAGGGTAACACGAGTCGAGGCGGACTTCGTCGCGATAGCGACGATGGATGCCGAGACGAGCACGTGACACCACTGCCACCCTGTCTTAGCGAAACGCGAGTCGAGGCGGACGTCGTCGCGGTAGCGACGACGGACGCCGAGACGAGCACGTTGCACCATTGCCACCCTGTCTATCTTAGGGTAACGCGAGTCGAGGCGGACGTCGTCGCGCTAGCGACGACGGACGCCGAGACGACCACGTGACACCACTGCCACCCTGTCTTAGCGAAACGCGAGTCGAGGCGGACGTCGTCGCGGTAGCGACCATGGATGCCGAGACGAGCACGTGACACCACTGCCACCCTGTCTTAGCGAAACGCGAGTCGAGGCGGACGTCGTCGCGGTAGCGACGATGGATGCCGAGACGAGCACGTGACACCACTGCCACCTTGTCTATCTTAGGGTAACGCGAGTCGAGGTGGACGTCGTCGCGGTAGCGACGACGGACGCCGAGACGAGCACGTGACACGACTGCCACCCTGTCTATCTTAGGGTAACGCGAGTCGAGGCGGACGTCGTCGCAGTAGCGATGACGGACGCCGAGACGAGCACGTGACACCACTCCCACCCTATCTTAGCGAAACGTGAGTCGAGGCAAACATCGTCGCGGTAGCGACGATGGACGCCGAGACGAGCACGTGACACCACTGCCACCCTGTCTTAGCGAAACGCGAGTCGAGGCGGACGTCGTCGCGGTAGCGACGACGGACGCCGAGACGAGCACGTTGCACCATTGCCACCCTGTCTATCTTAGGGTAACGCGAGTCGAGGCGGACGTCGTCGCGCTAGCGACGACGGACGCCGAGACGAGCACGTGACACCACTGCCACCCTGTCTTAGCGAAACGCGAGTCGAGGCGGACGTCGTCGCGGTAGCGACGACGGACGCCGAGACGAGCACGTTGCACCATTGCCACCCTGTCTATCTTAGGGTAACGCGAGTCGAGGCGGACGTCGTCGCGCTAGCGACGACGGACGCCGAGATGAGCACGTGACACCACTGCCACCCTGTCTTAGCGAAACGCGAGTCGAGGCGGACGTCGTCGCGGTAGCGACCATGGATGCCGAGACGAGCACGTGACACCACTGCCACCCTGTCTTAGCGAAACGCGAGTCGAGGCGGACGTCGTCGCGGTAGCGACGATGGATGCCGAGACGAGCACGTGACACCACTGCCACCTTGTCTATCTTAGGGTAACGCGAGTCGAGGTGGACGTCGTCGCGGTAGCGACGACGGACGCCGAGACGAGCACGTGACACCACTGCCACCCTGTCTATCTTAGGGTAACGCGAGTCGAGGCGGACGTCGTCGCAGTAGCGAGGACGGACGCCGAGACGAGCACGTGACACCACTCCAACCCTATCTTAGCGAAACGTGAGTCAAGGCAAACGTCGTCGCGGTAGCGACGATGGACGCCGAGACGAGCCCGTAACACCACTGCCACCCTGTCTATCTTAGGGTAACGCGAGTCGAGGCAGACTTCGTCGCGATAGCGACGACGGACGCCGAGACGAGCACGTGACACCACTGCCACCCTGTCTTAGCGAAACGCGAGTCGACGCGGACGTCGTCGCGGTAGCGACGACGGACGCCGAGACGAGCACGTGACACCACTGCCTCCCTATCTTAGCGAAACGTGAGTTCAGGAGGACATCGCCGCGGTAGCAGCGATGGACGCCGAGGCGAGCACGTGACACCACTGCCACCCTATCTATGTTAAGGTCACGCGAGTCGAGGCGGACGTCGTCGCGGTAGCGACAACGTACGCCGAGACGAGCCCGTGACAGCACTGCCACCCTGTCTTAGCGAAACGCGAGTCGAGGCGGACATCGTCGCGGTAGCGACGACGGACGCCAAGACGAGCACGTGACACCACTGCCACCCTGTCTATCATAGGGTAACGCGAGTCGAGGCGGACGTCGGACGCCGATACGAGCCCGTGACACCACTGCCACCCTGTCTATCTTAGGGTCACACGAGTCGAGGCGGACGTCGTCGCGGTAGCGACGCCGGACGCCGAGACGAGCCCGTGACACCACTGCCACCCTGTCTATCATAGGGTAACGCGAGTCGAGGCGGACTTCCTCGCGATAGCGACGACGGACGCCGATACGAGCCCGTGACACCACTGCCACCCTGTCTATCTTAGGGTAATGCGAGTTGAGGCGGACGTCGTCGCGGTAGCGACGACGGATGCCGAGACGAGCACGTGACTCCACTCCCTCCCTGTCTTAGCGAAACGCGAGTCGAGGCGGACATCGTCGCGGTAGCGACGACGGACGCCAAGACGAGCACGTGACACCACTGCCACCCTGTCTATCATAGGGTAACGCGAGTCGAGGCGGACGTCGGACACCGATACGAGCCCGTGACACCACTGCCACCCTGTCTATCTTAGGGTAATGCGAGTTGAGGCGGACGTCGTCGCGGTAGCGACGACGGACGCCGAGACGAGCACGTGACTCCACTCCCACCCTGTCTTAGCGAAACGCGAGTCGAGGCAGACGTCGTCGCGATAGCGACGACGGACACCGAGACGAGCACGTGACACCACTACCACCCTGTCTTAGCGAAACGCGAGTCGAGGCGGACGTCGTCGCGGTAGCGACGACGGACGCCGAGATGAGCACGTGACTCCACTCCCACCCTGTCTTAGCGAAACGCGAGTCGAGGCGGACGTCGTCGCGATAGCGACAACGGACGCCGAGACGAGCACGTGACACCACTGCCACCCTGTCTTAGCGAAACGTGAGTCGAGGCGGACATCGTCGCGGTAGCGGCGATGGACACCGAGACGAGCACGTGACACCACTCCCACCCTGTCTATCTTAGGGTAACGCGAGTCGAGGCGGACGTCGTCGCGGTAGCGACAACGGACGCCGAGACGAGCCCGTGACACCACTGCCACCCTGTCTATCTTAGGCTCACGCGAGTCGAGGCGGATGTCATCGCGGTAGCGACGCCGGACGCCGAGACGAGCCCGTGACACCACTCCAACCCTATCTTAGCGAAACGTGAGTCAAGGCAAACGTCGTCGCGGTAGCGACGATGGACGCCGAGACGAGCCCGTAACACCACTGCCACCCTGTCTATCTTAGGGTAACGCGAGTCGAGGCAGACTTCGTCGCGATAGCGACGACGGACGCCGAGACGAGCACGTGACACCACTGCCACCCTGTCTTAGCGAAACGCGAGTCGACGCGGACGTCGTCGCGGTAGCGACGACGGACGCCGAGACGAGCACGTGACACCACTGCCTCCCTATCTTAGCGAAACGTGAGTTCAGGAGGACATCGCCGCGGTAGCAGCGATGGACGCCGAGGCGAGCACGTGACACCACTGCCACCCTATCTATGTTAAGGTCACGCGAGTCGAGGCGGACGTCGTCGCGGTAGCGACAACGTACGCCGAGACGAGCCCGTGACAGCACTGCCACCCTGTCTTAGCGAAACGCGAGTCGAGGCGGACATCGTCGCGGTAGCGACGACGGACGCCAAGACGAGCACGTGACACCACTGCCACCCTGTCTATCATAGGGTAACGCGAGTCGAGGCGGACGTCGGACGCCGATACGAGCCCGTGACACCACTGCCACCCTGTCTATCTTAGGGTCACACGAGTCGAGGCGGACGTCGTCGCGGTAGCGACGCCGGACGCCGAGACGAGCCCGTGACACCACTGCCACCCTGTCTATCATAGGGTAACGCGAGTCGAGGCGGACTTCCTCGCGATAGCGACGACGGACGCCGATACGAGCCCGTGACACCACTGCCACCCTGTCTATCTTAGGGTAATGCGAGTTGAGGCGGACGTCGTCGCGGTAGCGACGACGGATGCCGAGACGAGCACGTGACTCCACTCCCTCCCTGTCTTAGCGAAACGCGAGTCGAGGCGGACATCGTCGCGGTAGCGACGACGGACGCCAAGACGAGCACGTGACACCACTGCCACCCTGTCTATCATAGGGTAACGCGAGTCGAGGCGGACGTCGGACACCGATACGAGCCCGTGACACCACTGCCACCCTGTCTATCTTAGGGTAATGCGAGTTGAGGCGGACGTCGTCGCGGTAGCGACGACGGACGCCGAGACGAGCACGTGACTCCACTCCCACCCTGTCTTAGCGAAACGCGAGTCGAGGCAGACGTCGTCGCGATAGCGACGACGGACACCGAGACGAGCACGTGACACCACTACCACCCTGTCTTAGCGAAACGCGAGTCGAGGCGGACGTCGTCGCGGTAGCGACGACGGACGCCGAGATGAGCACGTGACTCCACTCCCACCCTGTCTTAGCGAAACGCGAGTCGAGGCGGACGTCGTCGCGATAGCGACAACGGACGCCGAGACGAGCACGTGACACCACTGCCACCCTGTCTTAGCGAAACGTGAGTCGAGGCGGACATCGTCGCGGTAGCGGCGATGGACACCGAGACGAGCACGTGACACCACTCCCACCCTGTCTATCTTAGGGTAACGCGAGTCGAGGCGGACGTCGTCGCGGTAGCGACAACGGACGCCGAGACGAGCCCGTGACACCACTGCCACCCTGTCTATCTTAGGCTCACGCGAGTCGAGGCGGATGTCATCGCGGTAGCGACGCCGGACGCCGAGACGAGCCCGTGACACCACTGCCACCCTGTCTATCATAGGGTAACACGAGTCGAGGCGGACTTCGTCTCGATAGCGACGATGGACGCCGAGACGAGCACGTGACACCACTGCCACCCTGTCTTAGCGAAACGCGAGTCGAGGCGGACGTCGTCGCGGTAGCGACGACGGACGCCGAGACGAGCACGTTGCACCATTGCCACCCTGTCTATCTTAGGGTAACGCGAGTCGAGGCGGACGTCGTCGCGCTAGCGACGACGGACGCCGAGACGACCACGTGACACCACTGCCACCCTGTCTTAGCGAAACGCGAGTCGAGGCGGACGTCGTCGCGGTAGCGACCATGGATGCCGAGACGAGCACGTGACACCACTGCCACCCTGTCTTAGCGAAACGCGAGTCGAGGCGGACGTCGTCGCGGTAGCGACGATGGATGCCGAGACGAGCACGTGACACCACTGCCACCTTGTCTATCTTAGGGTAACGCGAGTCGAGGTGGACGTCGTCGCGGTAGCGACGACGGACGCCGAGACGAGCACGTGACACGACTGCCACCCTGTCTATCTTAGGGTAACGCGAGTCGAGGCGGACGTCGTCGCAGTAGCGATGACGGACGCCGAGACGAGCACGTGACACCACTCCCACCCTATCTTAGCAAAACGTGAGTCGAGGCAAACGTCGTCGCGGTAGCGACGATGGACGCCGAGACGAGCACGTGACACCACTGCCACCCTGTCTTAGCGAAATGCGAGTCGAGGCGGACGTCGTCGCGGTAGCCACGACGGACGCAGAGACGAGCACGTGACACCACTGCCTCCCTATCTTAGCGAAACGTGAGTTCAGGCGGACATCGCCGCGGTAGCAGCGATGGACGCCGAGGCGAGCACGTGACACCACTGCCACCCTATCTATGTTAAGGTCACGCGAGTCGAGGCGGACGTCGTCGCGGTAGCGACAACGTACGCCGGGACGAGCCCGTGACAGCACTGCCACCCTGTCTTAGCGAAACGCGAGTCGAGGCGGACATCGTCGCGGTAGCGACGACGGACGCCAAGACGAGCACGTGACACCACTGCCACCCTGTCTATCTTAGGGTAACGCGAGTCGAGGCGGACGTCGTCGCGGTAGCGACAACGGACGCCGAGACGAGCCCGTGACACCACTGCCACCCTGTCTATCTTAGGCTCACGCGAGTCGAGGCGGATGTCATCGCGGTAGCGACACCGGACGCCGAGACGAGCCCGTGACACCACTGCCACCCTGTCTATCATAGGGTAACACGAGTCGAGGCGGACTTCGTCGCGATAGCGACGATGGACGCCGAGACGAGCACGTGACACCACTGCCACCCTGTCTTAGCGAAACGCGAGTTGAGGCGGACGTCGTCGCGGTAGCGACGACGGACGCCGAGACAAGCACGTTGCACCATTGCCACCCTGTCTATTTTAGGGTAACGCGAGTCGAGGCGGACGTCGTCGCGCTAGCGACGACGGACGCCGAGACGACCACGTGACACCACTGCCACCCTGTCTTAGCGAAACGCGAGTCGAGGCGGACGTCGTCGCGGTAGCGACCATGGATGCCGAGACGAGCACGTGACACCACTGCCACCCTGTCTTAGCGAAACGCGAGTCGAGGCGGACATCGTCGCGGTAGCGACCATGGATGCCGAGACGAGCACGTGACACCACTGCCACCCTGTCTTAGCGAAACGCGAGTCGAGGCGGACGTCGTCGCGGTAGCGACGATGGATGCCGAGACGAGCACGTGACACCACTGCCACCTTGTCTATCTTAGGGTAACGCGAGTCGAGGTGGACGTCGTCGCGGTAGCGACGACGGACGCCGAGACGAGCACGTGACACGACTGCCACCCTGTCTATCTTAGGGTAACGCGAGTCGAGGCGGACGTCGTCGCAGTAGCGATGACGGACGCCGAGACGAGCACGTGACACCACTCCCACCCTATCTTAGCGAAACGTGAGTCGAGGCAAACGTCGTCGCGGTAGCGACGATGGACGCCGAGACGAGCACGTGACACCACTGCCACCCTGTCTTAGCGAAACGCGAGTCGAGGCGGACGTCGTCGTGGTAGCGACGACGGACGCCGAGACGAGCACGTTGCACCATTGCCACCCTGTCTATCTTAGGGTAATGCGAGTCGAGGCGGACGTCGTCGCGCTAGCGACGACGGACGCCGAGACGAGCACGTGACACCACTGCCACCCTGTCTTAGCGAAACGCGAGTCGAGGCGGACGTCGTCGCGGTAGCGACGACGGACGCCGAGACGAGCACGTTGCACCATTGCCACCCTGTCTATCTTAGGGTAACGCGAGTCGAGGCGGACGTCGTCGCGCTAGCGACGACGGACGCCGAGACGAGCACGTGACACCACTGCCACCCTGTCTTAGCGAAACGCGAGTCGAGGCGGACGTCGTCGCGGTAGCGACCATGGATGCCGAGACGAGCACGTGACACCACTGCCACCCTGTCTTAGCGAAACGCGAGTCGAGGCGGACGTCGTCGCGGTAGCGACGATGGATGCCGAGACGAGCACGTGACACCACTGCCACCTTGTCTATCTTAGGGTAACGCGAGTCGAGGTGGACGTCGTCGCGGTAGCGACGACGGACGCCGAGACGAGCACGTGACACCACTGCCACCCTGTCTATCTTAGGGTAACGCGAGTCGAGGCGGACGTCGTCGCAGTAGCGAGGACGGACGCCGAGACGAGCACGTGACACCACTCCAACCCTATCTTAGCGAAACGTGAGTCAAGGCAAACATCGTCGCGGTAGCGACGATGGACGCCGAGACGAGCCCGTAACACCACTGCCACCCTGTCTATCTTAGGGTAACGCGAGTCGAGGCAGACTTCGTCGCGATAGCGACGACGGACGCCGAGACGAGCACGTGACACCACTGCCACCCTGTCTTAGCGAAACGCGAGTCGACGCGGACGTCGTCGCGGTAGCGACGACGGACGCCGAGACGAGCACGTGACACCACTGCCTCCCTATCTTAGCGAAACGTGAGTTCAGGAGGACATCGCCGCGGTAGCAGCGATGGACGCCGAGGCGAGCACGTGACACCACTGCCACCCTATCTATGTTAAGGTCACGCGAGTCGAGGCGGACGTCGTCGCGGTAGCGACAACGTACGCCGAGACGAGCCCGTGACAGCACTGCCACCCTGTCTTAGCGAAACGCGAGTCGAGGCGGACATCGTCGCGGTAGCGACGACGGACGCCAAGACGAGCACGTGACACCACTGCCACCCTGTCTATCATAGGGTAACGCGAGTCGAGGCGGACGTCGGACGCCGATACGAGCCCGTGACACCACTGCCACCCTGTCTATCTTAGGGTCACACGAGTCGAGGCGGACGTCGTCGCGGTAGCGACGCCGGACGCCGAGACGAGCCCGTGACACCACTGCCACCCTGTCTATCATAGGGTAACGCGAGTCGAGGCGGACTTCCTCGCGATAGCGACGACGGACGCCGATACGAGCCCGTGACACCACTGCCACCCTGTCTATCTTAGGGTAATGCGAGTTGAGGCGGACGTCGTCGCGGTAGCGACGACGGATGCCGAGACGAGCACGTGACTCCACTCCCTCCCTGTCTTAGCGAAACGCGAGTCGAGGCGGACATCGTCGCGGTAGCGACGACGGACGCCAAGACGAGCACGTGACACCACTGCCACCCTGTCTATCATAGGGTAACGCGAGTCGAGGCGGACGTCGGACACCGATACGAGCCCGTGACACCACTGCCACCCTGTCTATCTTAGGGTAATGCGAGTTGAGGCGGACGTCGTCGCGGTAGCGACGACGGACGCCGAGACGAGCACGTGACTCCACTCCCACCCTGTCTTAGCGAAACGCGAGTCGAGGCAGACGTCGTCGCGATAGCGACGACGGACACCGAGACGAGCACGTGACACCACTACCACCCTGTCTTAGCGAAACGCGAGTCGAGGCGGACGTCGTCGCGGTAGCGACGACGGACGCCGAGATGAGCACGTGACTCCACTCCCACCCTGTCTTAGCGAAACGCGAGTCGAGGCGGACGTCGTCGCGATAGCGACAACGGACGCCGAGACGAGCACGTGACACCACTGCCACCCTGTCTTAGCGAAACGCGAGTCGAGGCGGACGTCGTCGCGGTAGCGACGATGGATGCCGAGACGAGCACGTGACACCACTGCCACCTTATCTATCTTAGGGTAACGCGAGTCGAGGTGGACGTCGTCGCGGTAGCGACGACGGACGCCGAGACGAGCACGTGACACGACTGCCACCCTGTCTATCTTAGGGTAACGCGAGTCGAGGCGGACGTCGTCGCAGTAGCGATGACGGACGCCGAGACGAGCACGTGACACCACTCCCACCCTATCTTAGCGAAACGTGAGTCGAGGCAAACGTCGTCGCGGTAGCGACGATGGACGCCGAGACGAGCACGTGACACCACTGCCACCCTGTCTTAGCGAAATGCGAGTCGAGGCGGACGTCGTCGCGGTAGCCACGACGGACGCAGAGACGAGCACGTGACACCACTGCCTCCCTATCTTAGCGAAACGTGAGTTCAGGCGGACATCGCCGCGGTAGCAGCGATGGACGCCGAGGCGAGCACGTGACACCACTGCCACCCTATCTATGTTAAGGTCACGCGAGTCGAGGCGGACGTCGTCGCGGTAGCGACAACGTACGCCGGGACGAGCCCGTGACAGCACTGCCACCCTGTCTTAGCGAAACGCGAGTCGAGGCGGACATCGTCGCGGTAGCGACGACGGACGCCAAGACGAGCACGTGACACCACTGCCACCCTGTCTATCTTAGGGTAACGCGAGTCGAGGCGGACGTCGTCGCGGTAGCGACAACGGACGCCGAGACGAGCCCGTGACACCACTGCCACCCTGTCTATCTTAGGCTCACGCGAGTCGAGGCGGATGTCATCGCGGTAGCGACACCGGACGCCGAGACGAGCCCGTGACACCACTGCCACCCTGTCTATCATAGGGTAACACGAGTCGAGGCGGACTTCGTCGCGATAGCGACGATGGACGCCGAGACGAGCACGTGACACCACTGCCACCCTGTCTTAGCGAAACGCGAGTTGAGGCGGACGTCGTCGCGGTAGCGACGACGGACGCCGAGACAAGCACGTTGCACCATTGCCACCCTGTCTATTTTAGGGTAACACGAGTCGAGGCGGACGTCGTCGCGCTAGCGACGACGGACGCCGAGACGACCACGTGACACCACTGCCACCCTGTCTTAGCGAAACGCGAGTCGAGGCGGACGTCGTCGCGGTAGCGACCATGGATGCCGAGACGAGCACGTGACACCACTGCCACCCTGTCTTAGCGAAACGCGAGTCGAGGCGGACATCGTCGCGGTAGCGACCATGGATGCCGAGACGAGCACGTGACACCACTGCCACCCTGTCTTAGCGAAACGCGAGTCGAGGCGGACGTCGTCGCGGTAGCGACGATGGATGCCGAGACGAGCACGTGACACCACTGCCACCTTGTCTATCTTAGGGTAACGCGAGTCGAGGTGGACGTCGTCGCGGTAGCGACGACGGACGCCGAGACGAGCACGTGACACGACTGCCACCCTGTCTATCTTAGGGTAACGCGAGTCGAGGCGGACGTCGTCGCAGTAGCGATGACGGACGCCGAGACGAGCACGTGACACCACTCCCACCCTATCTTAGCGAAACGTGAGTCGAGGCAAACGTCGTCGCGGTAGCGACGATGGACGCCGAGACGAGCACGTGACACCACTGCCACCCTGTCTTAGCGAAACGCGAGTCGAGGCGGACGTCGTCGCGGTAGCGACGACGGACGCCGAGACGAGCACGTTGCACCATTGCCAACCTGTCTATCTTAGGGTAATGCGAGTCGAGGCGGACGTCGTCGCGCTAGCGACGACGGACGCCGAGACGAGCACGTGACACCACTGCCACCCTGTCTTAGCGAAACGCGAGTCGAGGCGGACGTCGTCGCGGTAGCGACGACGGACGCCGAGACGAGCACGTTGCACCATTGCCACCCTGTCTATCTTAGGGTAACGCGAGTCGAGGCGGACGTCGTCGCGCTAGCGACGACGGACGCCGAGACGAGCACGTGACACCACTGCCACCCTGTCTTAGCGAAACGCGAGTCGAGGCGGACGTCGTCGCGGTAGCGACCATGGATGCCGAGACGAGCACGTGACACCACTGCCACCCTGTCTTAGCGAAACGCGAGTCGAGGCGGACGTCGTCGCGGTAGCGACGATGGATGCCGAGACGAGCACGTGACACCACTGCCACCTTGTCTATCTTAGGGTAACGCGAGTCGAGGTGGACGTCGTCGCGGTAGCGACGACGGACGCCGAGACGAGCACGTGACACCACTGCCACCCTGTCTATCTTAGGGTAACGCGAGTCGAGGCGGACGTCGTCGCAGTAGCGAGGACGGACGCCGAGACGAGCACGTGACACCACTCCAACCCTATCTTAGCGAAACGTGAGTCAAGGCAAACATCGTCGCGGTAGCGACGATGGACGCCGAGACGAGCCCGTAACACCACTGCCACCCTGTCTATCTTAGGGTAACGCGAGTCGAGGCAGACTTCGTCGCGATAGCGACGACGGACGCCGAGACGAGCACGTGACACCACTGCCACCCTGTCTTAGCGAAACGCGAGTCGACGCGGACGTCGTCGCGGTAGCGACGACGGACGCCGAGACGAGCACGTGACACCACTGCCTCCCTATCTTAGCGAAACGTGAGTTCAGGAGGACATCGTCGCGGTAGCAGCGATGGACGCCGAGGCGAGCACGTGACACCACTGCCACCCTATCTATGTTAAGGTCACGCGAGTCGAGGCGGACGTCGTCGCGGTAGCGACAACGTACGCCGAGACGAGCCCGTGACAGCACTGCCACCCTGTCTTAGCGAAACGCGAGTCGAGGCGGACATCGTCGCGGTAGCGACGACGGACGCCAAGACGAGCACGTGACACCACTGCCACCCTGTCTATCATAGGGTAACGCGAGTCGAGGCGGACGTCGGACGCCGATACGAGCCCGTGACACCACTGCCACCCTGTCTATCTTAGGGTCACACGAGTCGAGGCGGACGTCGTCGCGGTAGCGACGACGGACGCCGAGACGAGCACGTGACACCACTGCCTCCCTATCTTAGCGAAACGTGAGTTCAGGAGGACATCGTCGCGGTAGCAGCGATGGACGCCGAGGCGAGCACGTGACACCACTGCCACCCTATCTATGTTAAGGTCACGCGAGTCGAGGCGGACGTCGTCGCGGTAGCGACAACGGACGCCAAGGCGAGCACGTGACACCACTGCCACCCTGTCTATCTTAGGGTAACGCGAGTCGAGGCGGACGTCGTCGCGGTAGCGACAACGGACGCCGAGACGAGCCCGTGACACCACTGCCACCCTGTCTATCTTAGGCTCACGCGAGTCGAGGCGGATGTCATCGCGGTAGCGACACCGGACGCCGAGACGAGCCCGTGACACCACTGCCACCCTGTCTATCATAGGGTAACACGAGTCGAGGCGGACTTCGTCGCGATAGCGACGATGGACGCCGAGACGAGCACGTGACACCACTGCCACCCTGTCTTAGCGAAACGCGAGTTGAGGCGGACGTCGTCGCGGTAGCGACGACGGACGCCGAGACAAGCACGTTGCACCATTGCCACCCTATCTATTTTAGGGTAACGCGAGTCGAGGCGGACGTCGTCGCGCTAGCGACGACGGACGCCGAGACGACCACGTGACACCACTGCCACCCTGTCTTAGCGAAACGCGAGTCGAGGCGGACGTCGTCGCGGTAGCGACCATGGATGCCGAGACGAGCACGTGACACCACTGCCACCCTGTCTTAGCGAAACGCGAGTCGAGGCGGACATCGTCGCGGTAGCGACGACGGACGCCGAGACGAGCACGTTGCACCATTGCCACCCTGTCTATCTTAGGGTAACGCGAGTCGAGGCGGACGTCGTCGCGCTAGCGACGACGGACGCCGAGACGAGCACGTGACACCACTGCCACCCTGTCTTAGCGAAACGCGAGTCGAGGCGGACGTCGTCGCGGTAGCGACGACGGACGCCGAGACGAGCACGTTGCACCATTGCCACCCTGTCTATCTTAGGGTAACGCGAGTCGAGGCGGACGTCGTCGCGCTAGCGACGACGGACGCCGAGACGAGCACGTGACACCACTGCCACCCTGTCTTAGCGAAACGCGAGTCGAGGCGGACGTCGTCGCGGTAGCGACCATGGATGCCGAGACGAGCACGTGACACCACTGCCACCCTGTCTTAGCGAAACGCGAGTCGAGGCGGACGTCGTCGCGGTAGCGACGATGGATGCCGAGACGAGCACGTGACACCACTGCCACCTTGTCTATCTTAGGGTAACGCGAGTCGAGGTGGACGTGGTCGCGGTAGCGACGACGGACGCCGAGACAAGCACGTGACACCACTGCCACCCTGTCTATCTTAGGGTAACGCGAGTCGAGGCGGACGTCGTCGCAGTAGCGAGGACGGACGCCGAGACGAGCACGTGACACCACTCCAACCCTATCTTAGCGAAACGTGAGTCGAGGCAAACGTCATCGCGGTAGCGACGATGGACGCCGAGACGAGCCCGTAACACCACTGCCACCCTGTCTATCTTAGGGTAACGCGAGTCGAGGCGGACGTCGGACGCCGATACGAGCCCGTGACACCACTGCCACCCTGTCTATCTTAGGGTCACACGAGTCGAGGGGGACGTCGTCGCGGTAGCGACGCCGGACGCCGAGACGAGCCCGTGACACCACTGCCACCCTGTCTATCATAGGGTAACGTGAGTCGAGGCGGACTTCCTCGCGATAGCGACGACGGACGCCGATACGAGCCCGTGACACCACTGCCACCCTGTCTATCTTAGGGTAATGCGAGTTGAGGCGGACGTCGTCGCGGTAGCGACGACGGATGCCGAGACGAGCACGTGACTCCACTCCCTCCCTGTCTTAGCGAAACGCGAGTCGAGGCGGACATCGTCGCGGTAGCGACGACGGACGCCAAGACGAGCACGTGACACCACTGCCACCCTGTCTATCATAGGGTAACGCGAGTCGAGGCGGACGTCGGACACCGATACGAGCCCGTGACACCACTGCCACCCTGTCTATCTTAGGGTAATGCGAGTTGAGGCGGACGTCGTCGCGGTAGCGACGACGGACGCCGAGACGAGCACGTGACTCCACTCCCACCCTGTCTTAGCGAAACCCGAGTCGAGGCAGACGTCGTCGCGATAGCGACGACGGACACCGAGACGAGCACGTGACACCACTACCACCCTGTCTTAGCGAAACGCGAGTCGAGGCGGACGTCGTCGCGGTAGCGACGACGGACGCCGAGATGAGCACGTGACTCCACTCCCACCCTGTCTTAGCGAAACGCGAGTCGAGGCGGACGTCGTCGCGATAGCGACAACGGACGCCGAGACGAGCACGTGACACCACTGCCACCCTGTCTTAGCGAAACGTGAGTCGAGGCGGACATCGTCGCGGTAGCGGCGATGGACACCGAGACGAGCACGTGACACCACTCCCACCCTGTCTATCTTAGGGTAACGCGAGTCGAGGCGGACGTCGTCGCGGTAGCGACAACGGACGCCGAGACGAGCCCGTGACACCACTGCCACCCTGTCTATCTTAGGCGCACGCGAGTCGAGGCGGATGTCATCGCGGTAGCGACGCCGGACGCCGAGACGAGCCCGTGACACCACTGCCACCCTGTCTATCATAGGGTAACACGAGTCGAGGCGGACTTCGTCGCGATAGCGACGATGGACGCCGAGACGAGCACGTGACAACACTGCCACCCTGTCTTAGCGAAACGCGAGTCGAGGCGGACGTTGTCGCGGTAGCGACGACGGACGCCGAGACGAGCACGTTGCACCATTGCCACCCTGTCTATCTTAGGGTAACGCGAGTCGAGGCGGACGTCGTCGCGCTAGCTTCGACGGACGCCGAGACGACCACGTGACACCACTGCCACCCTGTCTTAGCGAAACGCGAGTCGAGGCGGACGTCGTCGCGGTAGCGACCATGGATGCCGAGACGAGCACGTGACACCACTGCCACCCTGTCTTAGCGAAACGCGAGTCGAGGCGGACGTCGTCGCGGTAGCGACGATGGATGCCGAGACGAGCACGTGACACCACTGCCACCTTGTCTATCTTAGGGTAACGCGAGTCGAGGTGGACGTCGTCGCGGTAGCGACGACGGACGCCGAGACGAGCACGTGACACGACTGCCACCCTGTCTATCTTAGGGTAACGCGAGTCGAGGCGGACGTCGTCGCAGTAGCGATGACGGACGCCGAGACGAGCACGTGACACCACTCCCACCCTATCTTAGCGAAACGTGAGTCGAGGCAAACGTCGTCGCGGTAGCGACGATGGACGCCGAGACGAGCGCGTGACACCACTGCCACCCTGTCTTAGCGAAATGCGAGTCGAGGCGGACGTCGTCGCGGTAGCCACGACGGACGCAGAGACGAGCACGTGACACCACTGCCTCCCTATCTTAGCGAAACGTGAGTTCAGGCGGGCATCGCCGCGGTAGCAGCGATGGACGCCGAGGCGAGCACGTGACACCACTGCCACCCTATCTATGTTAAGGTCACGCGAGTCGAGGCGGACGTCGTCGCGGTAGCGACAACGTACGCCGGGACGAGCCCGTGACAGCACTGCCACCCTGTCTTAGCGAAACGCGAGTCGAGGCGGACATCGTCGCGGTAGCGACGACGGACGCCAAGACGAGCACGTGACACCACTGCCACCCTGTCTATCTTAGGGTAACGCGAGTCGAGGCGGACGTCGTCGCGGTAGCGACAACGGACGCCGAGACGAGCCCGTGACACCACTGCCACCCTGTCTATCTTAGGCTCACGCGAGTCGAGGCGGATGTCATCGCGGTAGCGACACCGGACGCCGAGACGAGCCCGTGACACCACTGCCACCCTGTCTATCATAGGGTAACACGAGTCGAGGCGGACTTCGTCGCGATAGCGACGATGGACGCCGAGACGAGCACGTGACACCACTGCCACCCTGTCTTAGCGAAACGCGAGTCGAGGCGGACGTCGTCGCGGTAGCGACGACGGACGCCGAGACAAGCACGTTGCACCATTGCCACCCTGTCTATCTTAGGGTAACGCGAGTCGAGGCGGACGTCGTCGCGCTAGCGACGACGGACGCCGAGACGACCACGTGACACCACTGCCACCCTGTCTTAGCGAAACGCGAGTCGAGGCGGACGTCGTCGCGGTAGCGACCATGGATGCCGAGACGAGCACGTGACACCACTGCCACCCTGTCTTAGCGAAACGCGAGTCGAGGCGGACGTCGTCGCGGTAGCGACGACGGACGCCGAGACGAGCACGTTGCACAATTGCCACCCTGTCTATCTTAGGGTAACGCGAGTCGAGGCGGACGTCGTCGCGCTAGCGACGACGGACGCCGAGACGAGCACGTGACACCACTGCCAACCTGTCTTAGCGAAACGCGAGTCGAGGCGGACGTCGTCGCGGTAGCGACGACGGACGCCGAGATGAGCACGTTGCACCATTGCCACCCTGTCTATCTTAGGGTAACGCGAGTCGAGGCGGACGTCGTCGCGCTAGCGACGACGGACGCCGAGACGAGCACGTGACACCACTGCCACCCTGTCTTAGCGAAACGCGAGTCGAGGCGGACGTCGTCGCGGTAGCGACCATGGATGCCGAGACGAGCACGTGACACCACTGCCACCCTATCTTAGCGAAACGCGAGTCGAGGCGGACGTCGTCGCGGTAGCGACGATGGATGCCGAGACGAGCACGTGACACCACTGCCACCTTGTCTATCTTAGGGTAACGCGAGTCGAGGTGGACGTCGTCGCGGTAGCGACGACGGACGCCGAGACGAGCACGTGACACCACTGCCACCCTGTCTATCTTAGGGTAACGCGAGTCGAGGCGGACGTCGTCGCAGTAGCGAGGACGGACGCCGAGACGAGCACGTGACACCACTCCAACCCTATCTTAGCGAAACGTGAGTCGAGGCAAACGTCGTCGCGGTAGCGACGATGGACGCCGAGACGAGCCCGTAACACCACTGCCACCCTGTCTATCTTAGGGTAACGCGAGTCGAGGCAGACTTCGTCGCGATAGCGACGAAGGACGCCGAGACGAGCACGTGACACCACTGCCACCCTGTCTTAGCGAAACGCGAGTCGACGCGGACGTCGTCGCGGTAGCGACGACGGACGCCGAGACGAGCACGTGACACCACTGCCTCCCTATCTTAGCGAAACGTGAGTTCAGGAGGACATCGCCGCGGTAGCAGCGATGGACGCCGAGGCGAGCACGTGACACCACTGCCACCCTATCTATGTTAAGGTCACGCGAGTCGAGGCGGACGTCGTCGCGGTAGCGACAACGTACGCCGAGACGAGCCCGTGACAGCACTGCCACCCTGTCTTAGCGAAACGCGAGTCGAGGCGGACATCGTCGCGGTAGCGACGACGGACGCCAAGACGAGCACGTGACACCACTGCCACCCTGTCTATCATAGGGTAACGCGAGTCGAGGCGGACGTCGGACGCCGATACGAGCCCGTGACACCACTGCCACCCTGTCTATCTTAGGGTCACACGAGTCGAGGCGGACGTCGTCGCGGTAGCGACGCCGGACGCCGAGACGAGCCCGTGACACCACTGCCACCCTGTCTATCATAGGGTAACGCGAGTCGAGGCGGACTTCCTCGCGATAGCGACGACGGACGCCGATACGAGCCCGTGACACCACTGCCACCCTGTCTATCTTAGGGTAATGCGAGTTGAGGCGGACGTCGTCGCGGTAGCGACGACGGATGCCGAGACGAGCACGTGACTCCACTCCCTCCCTGTCTTAGCGAAACGCGAGTCGAGGCGGACATCGTCGCGGTAGCGACGACGGACGCCAAGACGAGCACATGACACCACTGCCACCCTGTCTATCATAGGGTAACGCGAGTCGAGGTGGACGTCGGACACCGATACGAGCCCGTGACACCACTGCCACCCTGTCTATCTTAGGGTAATGCGAGTTGAGGCGGACGTCGTCGCGGTAGCGACGATGGACGCCGAGAAAAGCACGTGACTCCACTCCCACCCTGTCTTAGCGAAACGCGAGTCGAGGCAGACGTCGTCGCGATAGCGACGACGGACACCGAGACGAGCACGTGACACCACTACCACCCTGTCTTAGCGAAACGCGAGTCGAGGCGGACGTCGTCGCGGTAGCGACGACGGACGCCGAGATGAGCACGTGACTCCACTCCCACCCTGTCTTAGCGAAACGCGAGTCGAGGCGGACGTCGTCGCGATAGCGACAACGGACGCCGAGACGAGCACGTGACACCACTGCCACCCTGTCTTAGCGAAACGTGAGTCGAGGCGGACATCGTCGCGGTAGCGGCGATGGACACCGAGACGAGCACGTGACACCACTCCCACCCTGTCTATCTTAGGGTAACGCGAGTCGAGGCGGACGTCGTCGCGGTAGCGACAACGGACGCCGAGACGAGCCCGTGACACCAATGCCACCCTGTCTATCTTAGGCTCACGCGAGTCGAGGCGGATGTCATCGCGGTAGCGACGCCGGACGCCGAGACGAGCCCGTGACACCACTGCCACCCTGTCTATCATAGGGTAACACGAGTCGAGGCGGACTTCGTCGCGATAGCGACGATGGACGCCGAGACGAGCACGTGACACCACTGCCACCCTGTCTTAGCGAAACGCGAGTCGAGGCGGACGTCGTCGCGGTAGCGACGACGGACGCCGAGACGAGCACGTTGCACCATTGCCACCTTGTCTATCTTAGGGTAACGCGAGTCGAGGCGGACGTCGTCGCGCTAGCGACGACGGACGCCGAGACGACCACGTGACACCACTGCCACCCTGTCTTAGCGAAACGCGAGTCGAGGCGGACGTCGTCGCGGTAGCGACCATGGATGCCGAGACGAGCACGTGACACCACTGCCACCCTGTCTTAGCGAAACGCGAGTCGAGGCGGACGTCATCGCGGTAGCGACGATGGATGCCGAGACGAGCACGTGACACCACTGCCACCTTGTCTATCTTAGGGTAACGCGAGTCGAGGTGGACGTCGTCGCGGTAGCGACGACGGACGCCGAGACGAGCACGTGACACGACTGCCACCCTGTCTATCTTAGGGTAACGCGAGTCGAGGCGGACGTCGTCGCAGTAGCGATGACGGACGCCGAGACGAGCACGTGACACCACTCCCACCCTATCTTAGCGAAACGTGAGTCGAGGCAAACGTCGTCGCGGTAGCGACGATGGACGCCGAGACGAGCACGTGACACCACTGCCACCCTGTCTTAGCGAAACGCGAGTCGAGGCGGACGTCGTCGCGGTAGCAACGACGGACGCAGAGACGAGCACGTGACACCACTGCCTCCCTATCTTAGCGAAACATGAGTTCAGGCGGACATCGCCGCGGTAGCAGCGATGGACGCCGAGGCGAGCACGTGACACCACTGCCACCCTATCTATGTTAAGGTCACGCGAGTCGAGGCGGACGTCGTCGCGGTAGCGACAACGTACGCCGGGACGAGCCCGTGACAGCACTGCCACCCTGTCTTAGCGAAACGCGAGTCGAGGCGGACATCGTCGCGGTAGCGACGACGGACGCCAAGACGAGCACGTGACACCACTGCCACCCTGTCTATCATAGGGTAACGCGAGTCGAGGCGGACGTCGGACGCCGATACGAGCCCGTGACACCACTGCCACCCTGTCTATCTTAGTGTCACACGAGTCGAGGCGGACGTCGTCGCGGTAGCGACGCCGGACGCCGAGACGAGCCCGTGACACCACTGCCACCCTGTCTATCATAGGGTAACGCGAGTCGAGGCGGACTTCCTCACGATAGCGACGACGGACGCCGATACGAGCCCGTGACACCACTGCCACCCTGTCTATCTTAGGGTAATGCGAGTTGAGGCGGACGTCGTCGCGTTAGCGACGACGGACGCCGAGACGAGCACGTGACTCCACTCCCACCCTGTCTTAGCGAAACGCGAGTCGAGGCAGACGTCGTCGCGATAGCGACGACGGACGCCGAGACGAGCACGTGACACCACTGCCACCCTGTCTTAGCGAAACGTGAGTCGAGGCGGACATCGTCGCGGTAGCGGCGATGGACGCCGAGACGAGCATGTGACACCACTCACACCCTGTCTATCTTAGGGTAACGCGAGTCAAGGCGGACGTCGTCGCGGTAGCGACAACGGACGCCGAGACGAGCCCGTGACACCACTGCCACCCTGTCTATCTTAGGGTCACGCGAGTCGAGGCGGACGTCGTCGCGGTAGCGACGCCGGACGCCGAGACGAGCCCGTGACACCACTGCCACCCTGTCTATCATAGGGTAACACGAGTCGAGGCGGACTTTGTCGCGATAGCGACGAAGGACGCCGAGACGAGCACGTGACACCACTGCCACCCTGTCTTAGCGAAACGCGAGTCGAGGCGGACGTCGTCGCGGTAGCGACCATGGATGCCGAGACGAGCACGTGACACCACTGCCACCCTGTCTTAGCGAAACGCGAGTCGAGGCGGACATCGTCGCGGTAGCGGCGATGGACGCCGAGACGAGCATGTGACACCACTCACACCCTGTCTATCTTAGGGTAACGCGAGTCAAGGCGGACGTCGTCGCGGTAGCGACAACGGACGCCGAGACGAGCCCGTGACACCACTGCCACCCTGTCTATCTTAGGGTCACGCGAGTCGAGGCGGACGTCGTCGCGGTAGCGACGCCGGACGCCGAGACGAGCACGTTGCACCATTGCCACCTTGTCTATCTTAGGGTAACGCGAGTCGAGGCGGACGTCGTCGCGCTAGCGACGACGGACGCCGAGACGACCACGTGACACCACTGCCACCCTGTCTTAGCGAAACGCGAGTCGAGGCGGACGTCGTCGCGGTAGCGACCATGTTTGCCGAGACGAGCACGTGACACCACTGCCACCCTGTCTTAGCAAAACGCGAGTCGAGGCGGACGTCGTCGCGGTAGCGACGATGGATGCCGAGACGAGCACGTGACACCACTGCCACCTTGTCTATCTTAGGGTAACGCGAGTCGAGGTGGACGTCGTCGCGGTAGCGACGACGGACGCCGAGACGAGCACGTGACACGACTGCCACCCTGTCTATCTTAGGGTAACGCGAGTCGAGGCGGACGTCGTCGCAGTAGCGATGACGGACGCCGAGACGAGCACGTGACACCACTCCCACCCTATCTTAGCGAAACGTGAGTCGAGGCAAACGTCGTCGCGGTAGCGACGATGGACGCCGAGACGAGCACGTGACACCACTGCCACCCTGTCTTAGCGAAACGCGAGTCGAGGCGGACGTCGTCGCGGTAGCAACGACGGACGCAGAGACGAGCACGTGACACCACTGCCTCCCTATCTTAGCGAAACGTGAGTTCAGGCGGACATCGCCGCGGTAGCAGCGATGGACGCCGAGGCGAGCACGTGACACCACTGCCACCCTATCTATGTTAAGGTCACGCGAGTCGAGGCGGACGTCGTCGCGGTAGCGACAACGTACGCCGGGACGAGCCCGTGACAGCACTGCCACCCTGTCTTAGCGAAACGCGAGTCGAGGCGGACATCGTCGCGGTAGCGACGACGGACGCCAAGACGAGCACGTGACACCACTGCCACCCTGTCTATCATAGGGTAACGCGAGTCGAGGCGGACGTCGGACGCCGATACGAGCCCGTGACACCACTGCCACCCTGTCTATCTTAGTGTCACACGAGTCGAGGCGGACGTCGTCGCGGTAGCGACGCCGGACGCCGAGACGAGCCCGTGACACCACTGCCACCCTGTCTATCATAGGGTAACGCGAGTCGAGGCGGACTTCCTCGCGATAGCGACGACGGACGCCGATACGAGCCCGTGACACCACTGCCACCCTGTCTATCTTAGGGTAATGTGAGTTGAGGCGGACGTCGTCGCGGTAGCGACGACGGATGCCGAGACGAGCACGTGACTCCACTTCCTCCCTGTCTTAGCGAAACGCGAGTCGAGGCGGACATCGTCGCGGTAGCGACGACGGACGCCAAGACGAGCACGTGACACCACTGCCACCCTGTCTATCATAGGGTAACGCGAGTCGAGGCGGACGTCGGACACCGATACGAGCCCGTGACACCACTGCCATCCTGTCTATCTTAGGGTAATGCGAGTTGAGGCGGACATCGTCGCGGTAGCGACGACGGACGCCGAGACGAGCACGTGACTCCACTCCCACCCTGTCTTAGCGAAACGCGAGTCGAGGCAGACGTCGTCGCGATAGCGACGACGGACGCCGAGACGAGCACGTGACACCACTGCCACCCTGTCTTAGCGAAACGTGAGTCGAGGCGGACATCGTCGCGGTAGCGGCGATGGACGCCGAGACGAGCATGTGACACCACTCACACCCTGTCTATCTTAGGGTAACGCGAGTCAAGGCGGACGTCGTCGCGGTAGCGACAACGGACGCCGAGACGAGCCCGTGACACCACTGCCACCCTGTCTATCTTAGGGTCACGCGAGTCGAGGCGGACGTCGTCGCGGTAGCGACGCCGGACGCCGAGACGAGCCCGTGACACCACTGCCACCCTGTCTATGATAGGGTAACGCGAGTCGAGGCGGACTTCGTCGCGATAGCGACGACGGACGCCGATACGAGCCCGTCACACCACTGCCACCCTGTCTATCTTAGGGTAATGTGAGTTGAGGCGGACGTCGTCGCGGTAGCAACGACGGACGCCGAGACGGGCACGTGACTCCACTCCCGCCCTGTCTTAGCGAAACGCGGGTCGAGGCGGACCGCGACGACGGACGCCGAGACGAGCACGTGACACCACTGCCACCCTGTCTTAGCGAAACGTGAGTCGAGGCGGACATCGTCGCGGTAGCGGCGATGGACGCCGAGACGAGCACGTGACACCACTCCCACCCTGTCTATCTTAGGGTAACGCGAGTCGAGGCGGACGTCGTCGCGGTAGCGACAACGGACGCCGAGACGAGCCCGTGACACCACTCCCACCCTGTCTATCTTAGGGTCTCGCGAGTCGAGGCGGACGTCGTCGCGGTAGCGACGCCGGACGGCGAGACGAGCCCGTGACACCACTGCCACCCTGTCTTAGCGAAACGCGAGTCGAGGCGGACGTCGTCGCGGTAGCGACGACGGACGCCGAGATGAGCACGTGACTCCACTCCCACCCTGTCTTAGCGAAACGCGAGTCGAGGCGGACGTCGTCGCGATAGCGACGACGGACGCCGAGATGAGCACGTGACACCACTGCCACCCTGTCTTAGCGAAACGAGAGTCGAGGCGGACATCGTCGCGCTAGAGGCGATGGACACCGACACGAGCACGTGACACCACTCCCACCCTGTCTATCTTAGGGTAACGCGAGTCGAGGCGGACGTCGTCGCGGTAGCGACAACGGACGCCGAGACGAGCACGTGACACCACTCCCACCCTATCTTAGCGAAACGTGAGTCGAGGCAAACGTCGTCGCGGTAGCGACGATGGACGCCGAGACGAGCACGTGACACCACTGCCACCCTGTCTTAGCGAAACGCGAGTCGAGGCGGACGTCGTCGCGGTAGCAACGACGGACGCAGAGACGAGCACGTGACACCACTGCCTCCCTATCTTAGCGAAACGTGAGTTCAGGCGGACATCGCCGCGGTAGCAGCGATGGACGCCGAGGCGAGCACGTGACACCACTGCCACCCTATCTATGTTAAGGTCACGCGAGTCGAGGCGGACGTCGTCGCGGTAGCGACAACGTACGCCGAGACGAGCCCGTGACACCACTCCCTCCCTGTCTTAGCGAAACGCGAGTCGAGGCGGACATCGTCGCGGTAGCGACGACGGACGCCAAGACGAGCACGTGACACCACTGCCACCCTGTCTATCATAGGGTAACGCGAGTCGAGGCGGACGTCGGACACCGATACGAGCCCGTGACACCACTGCCACCCTGTCTATCTTAGGGTAATGCGAGTTGAGGCGGACATCGTCGCGGTAGCGACGACGGACGCCGAGACGAGCACGTGACTCCACTCCCACCCTGTCTTAGCGAAACGTGAGTCGAGGCAGACGTCGTCGCGATAGCGACGACGGACGCCGAGACGAGCACGTGACACCACTGCCACCCTGTCTTAGCGAAACGTGAGTCGAGGCGCACATCGTCGCGGTAGCGGCGATGGACGCCGAGACGAGCATGTGACACCACTCACACCCTGTCTATCTTAGGGTAACGCGAGTCAAGGCGGACGTCGTCGCGGTAGCGACAACGGACGCCGAGACGAGCCCGTGACACCACTGCCACCCTGTCTATCTTAGGGTCACGCGAGTCGAGGCGGACTTCGTCGCGATAGCGACGACGGACGCCGATACGAGCCCGTGACACCACTGCCACCCTGTCTATCTTAGGGTAATGTGAGTTGAGGCGGACGTCATCGCGGTAGCGACGACGGACGACGAGACGAGCACGTGACTCCACTCCCGCCCTGTCTTAGCGAAACGCGAGTCGAGGCGGACCGCGACGACGGACGCCGAGACGAGCACGTGACACCACTGCCACCCTGTCTTAGCGAAACGTGAGTCGAGGCGGACATCGTCGCGGTAGCGGCGATGGACGCCGAGACGAGCACGTGACACCACTCCCACCCTGTCTGTCTTAGGGTAACGCGACTCGAGGCGGACGTCGTCGTGGTAGCGACAACGGACGCCGAGACGAGCCCGTGACACCACTGCCACCCTGTCTATCTTAGGGTCTCGCGAGTCGAGGCGGACGTCGTCGCGGTAGCGACGCTGGACGCCGAGACGAGCCCGTGACACCACTGCCACCGTGTCTATCATAGGGTAACGCGAGTCGAGGCGGACTTCGTCACGATAGCGACGACGGATGCCGAGACGAGCACGTGACACCACTGCCACCCTGTCTTAGCGAAATGCGAGTCGAGGCGGACGTCGTCGCGGTAGCGACGACGGACGCCGAGATGAGCACGTGACTCCACTCCCACCCTGTCTTAGCGAAACGCGAGTCGAGGCGGACGTCATCGCGATAGCGACGACGGACGCCGAGACGAGCACGTGACACCACTGCCACCCTGTCTTAGCGAAACGTGAGTCGAGGCGGACATCGTCGCGGTAGCGGCGATGGACACCGACACGAGCACGTGACACCACTCCCACCCCGTCTATCTTAGGGTAACGCGAGTCGAGGCGGACGTCGTCGCGGTAGCGACAACGGACACCGAGACGAGCCCGTGACACCACTGCCACCCTGTCTATCTTAGGGTCACGCGAGTCGAGGCGGACGTCATCGCGGTAGCGACGCCGGACGCCGAGACGAGCCCGTGACACCACTGCCACCCTGTCTATCATAGGGTAATGCGAGTCGAGGCGGACTTTGTCGCGATAGCGACGACGGACGTCGATACGAGCCCGTGACACCACTGCCACCCTGTCTATCTTAGGGTAATGCGAGTTGTGGCGGACGTCGTCGCGGTAGCGACGACGGACGCCGAGACGAGCACGTGACTCCACTCCCACCCTGTCTTAGCGAAACGCGAGTTGAGGCGGACGTCGTCGCGATAGCGACGACGGACGCCGAGACAAGCACGTGACACCACTGCCACCCTGTCTTAGCGAAACGTGAGTCGAGGTGGACATCGTCGCGGTAGCGGCGATGGACGCCGAGACGAGCACGTGACACCACTCCCACCCTGTCTATCTTAGGGTAACGCGAGTCGAGGCGGACGTCGTCGCGGTAGCGAGAACGGACGCCGAGACAAGCCCGTGACACCACTGCCACCATGTCTATCTTAGGGTCACGCGAGTCGAGGCGGACGTCGTCGCGGTAGCGATGCCGGACGCCGAGACGAGCCCGTGACAACACTGCCACCGTGTCTATCATAGGGTAACGCGAGTCGAGGCGGACTTCGTCGCGAAAGCGACAACGGACGCCGAGACGAGCCCGTGACACCACTGCCACCCTGTCTATCATAGGGTAACGCGAGTCGAGGCGGACTTCGTCGCGATAGCGACGACGGACGCCGAGACGAGCACGTGACACCACTGCCACCCTGTCTTAGCGAAACGCGAGTCGAGGCGGACGTCGTCGCGGTAGCGACGACGGACGCCGAGACAAGCACGTGACACCACTGCCTCCCTGTCTTAGCGAAACGTGAGTTCAGGCGGACATCGCCGCGGTAGCAGCGATGGACGCCGAGGCGAGCACGTGACACCACTGCCACCCTATCTATGTTAGGGTCACGCGAGTCGAGGCGAACGTCGTCGCGGTAGCGACGACGTACGCTGAGACGAGCCCGTGACAGCACTGCCACCCTGTCTTAGCGAAACGCGAGTCGAGGCGGACGTCGTCGCGGTAGCGACGACGGACGCCAAGACGAGCACGTGACACCACTGCCACCCTGTCTATCATAGGGTAACGCGAGTCGAGGCGGACGTCGGACGCCGATACGAGCCCGTGACACCACTGCCACCCTGTCTATCTTAGGGTAATGCGAGTTGAGGCGGACGTCGTCACGGTAGCGACGACGGACGCCGAGACGAGCACGTGACTCCACTCCCACCCTGTCTTAGCGAAACGCGAGTCGAGGCGGACGTCGTCGCAATAGCGACGACAGACGCCGAGACGAGCACGTGACACCACTGCCACCCTGTCTTAGCGAAACGTGAGTCGAGGAGGACATCGTCGCGGTAGCGGCGATGGACGCCGAGACGAGCACGTGACACCACTCCCACCCTGTCTATCGTAGGGTAACGCGAGTCGAGGCGGACGTCGTCGCGGTAGCGACAACGGACGCCGAGACGAGCCCGTGACACCACTGCCACCCTGTCTATCTTAGGGTCACGCGAGTCGAGGCGGACGCCGTCGCGGTAGCGGCGATGGACGCCGAGACGAGCACGTGACACCACTCCCACCCTGTCTATCGTAGGGTAACGCGAGTCGAGGCGGACGTCGTCGCGGTAGCGACAACGGACGCCGAGACGAGCCCGTGACACCACTGCCACCCTGTCTATCTTAGGGTCACGCGAGTCGAGGCGGACGCCGTCGCGGTAGCGACGCCGGACGCCGAGACGAGCCCGTGACACCACTGCCACCCTGTCTATCATAGGGTAACGCGAGTCGAGGCGGACTTCGTCACGATAGCGAAGACGGACGCCGAGACGAGCATGTGACACCACTGCCACCCTGTCTTAGCGAAACACGAGTTGAGGCGGACGTCGTCGCGATAGCGACGACGGATGCCGAGACAAGCACGTTGCACCATTGCCACCCTGTCTATCTTAGGGTAACGCGAGTCGAGGCGGACGTCGTCGCGCTAGCCACGACGGACGCCGAGACGAGCACGTGACACCACTGCCACCCTGTCTTAGCGAAACGCGAGTCGAGGCGGACGTCGTCGCGGTAGCGACGATGGATGCCGAGACGAGCACGTGACACCACTGCCACCTTGTCTATCTTAGGGTAACGCGAGTCGAGGTGGATGTCGTCGCGGTAGCGACGAAGGACGCCGAGACGAGCACGTGACACCACTGCCTCCCTATCTTAGCGAAACGTGAGTTCAGGCGGACATCGTTGCGGTAGCAGCAATGGACGCCGAGGCGAGCACGTGACACCACTGCCACCCTATCTATGTTAGGGTCACGCGAGTCGAGGCGGACGTCGTCGCGGTAGCGACGACGTACGCCGAGACGAGCCCGTGACAGCACTGCCACCCTGTCTTAGCGAAGCGGGAGTCGAGGCGGACGTCGTCGCGGTCGCGACGACGGTCGCCAAGACGAGCACGTGACACCACTGCCACCCTGTCTATCATAGGGTAACGCGAGTCGAGGCGGACGTCGGACGCCGATATGAGCTCGTGACACCACTGCCACCCTGTCTATCTTAGGGTAATGCGAGTCGAGGCGGACGTCGTCGCGGTAGCGACGACGAACGCCGAGACGAGCATGTGACTCCACTCCCACCCTGTCATAGCGAAACACGAGTCGAGGCGGACGTGGTCGCGATAGCGACGACGGACGCCGAGACGAGCACGTGACACCACTGCCACCCTGTCTTAGCGAAACGTGAGTCGAGGCGGAGATCGTAGCGGTAGCGGCGATGGACGCCGAGACGAGCACGTGACACCACTTCCACCCTGTCTATCTTAGGGTTACGCGAGTCGAGGCGGATGTCGTCGCGGTAGCGACAACGGACGCCGAGACGAGCCCGTGACACCACTGCCACCCTGTCTATCTTAGGGCCACGCGAGTCGAGGCGGACGTCGTCGCGGTGGCGACGCCGGATGCCGAGACGAGCCCGTGACACCACTGCCACCCTCTCTATCATAGGGTAACACGAGTCGAGGCGGACTTCGTCGCTATAGCGACGACGGACGCAGAGACGAGCACGTGACACCACTGCCACCCTGTCTTAGCGAAACGCGAGTCGAGGCGGACGTCGTCGCGGTAGCGATGACGGACGCCGAGACGAGCACGTGACACCACTGCCTCCCTGTCTTAGCGAAACACGAGTTGAGGCGGACGTCGTCGCGCTAGCGACGACGGACGCCGAGACGAGCACATTGCACCATTGCCACCCTGTCTATCTTAGGGTAACGTGAGTCGAGGCGGACGTCGTCGCACTAGCGGCGACGGACGCCGAGACGAGCACATGACACCACTGCCACCCTGTCTTAGCGAAACGCGAGTCGAGGCAGACGTCGTCACGGTAGCGACGATGGATGCCGAGACGAGCACGTGACACCACTGCCACCTTGTCTATCATAGGGTAACGCGAGTCGAGGTGGACGTCGTCGCGGTAGCGACGACGGACGCCGAGACGAGCACGTGACACCACTGCCACCCTGTCTATCTTAGGGTAACGCGAGTCGAGGCGGACGTCATCGCGGTAGCGACAACGGACGCCGAGACGGGCCCGTGACACAACTGCCACCCTGTCTATCTTAGGGTAACGCGAGTCGAGGCGGACGTCATCGCGGTAGCGACGACGGACGCCGAGACGAGCACGTGACACCACTCCCACCCTGTCTTAGCGAAACGTGAGTCGAGGCGAACGTCGTCGCGGTAGCGACGATGGACGCCGAGACGAGGACGTGACACCACTGCCACCCTGTCTATCTTAGGGTAACGCGAGTCGAGGCGGACGTCGTCGCGGTAGAGACGACGGACGCCTAGACGAGGACATGACACCGCTGCCACCCTGTCTTAGCGAAACGCGAGTCGAGGCGGACGTCGTCGCGGTAGCGACGACGGACACCGAGATGAGCACGTGACACCACGGCCTCCCTATCTTAGCGAAACGTGAGTTCAGGCGGACATCGCCGCGGTAGCAGCGATGGACGCCGAGGCGAGCACGTGACACCACTGCCACCCTATCTATGTTAGGGTCACGCGAGTCGAGGCGGACGTCGTCGCGGTAGCGACGACGTACGCCGAGACGAGCCCGTGACAGCACTGCCACCCTGTCTTAGCGAAACGCGAGTCGAGGCAGACGTCCTGGCTAGTGGCAGTGCTGACTCGCGTTACCCTAAGATAGATAGGGTGGCAGTGCTGTCACATGCTCGTCTCGGGGTCCGTCGTCGCTACCGCGTCGGCGTCCGCCTCGACTCACGTTACCCTAAGATAGACAAGGTTGCAGTGGTGTCACGTACTCGTCTCGGCGTCCATCGTCACTACCGCGACGGCGTCCGCCTCGACTCGCGTTACCCTAAGATAGACAAGGTGGCAGTGGTGTCACGTGCTCGTCTCGGCGTCCATCGTCGCTACCGCGACGACGTCCGCCTCGACTCGTGTTTCGCTAAGACAGGGTGGCAGTGGTGTCACGTTCTCGTCTCGGCGTCCGTCTTCGCTAGCGCGATGACGTCTGCCTCGACTCGCGTTACCCTAAGATAGACAGGGTGGCAATGGTGCACGGTGCTTGTCTCGGCGTCCGTCGTCGCGGTAGCGACGACGGACGCCAAGACGAGCACATGACACCACTGCCACCCTGTCTTAGCGTAATGCGAGTCGAGGCGGACGTCGTCGTGGTAGCGACGACGGACGCCAAGACGAGCCCGTGACGCCACTACCACCCTGTCTTAGCGTAACGCGAGTCGAGGCGGACGTCGTCGCGGTAGCGACGACGGACGCCGAGACGAGCACCGTGCACCATTGCCACCCTGTCTATCTTAGGGTAACGCGAGTCGAGGCAGACGTCATCGCGCTAGCGAAGACGGACGCCAAGACGAGCACATGACACCACTGCCACCCTGTCTTAGCGTAATGCGAGTCGAGGCGGACGTCGTCGCGGTAGCGACGACGGATGCCGAGATGAGCACGTTGCACCATTACCACCCTGTCTATCTTAGGGTAACGCGAGTCGAGGCGGATGTCATCGCGATAGGGACGACGGACGCCGAGACGAGCACGTGACACCAGTGCCACCCGACGGACGCCGAGACAAGCACTGTGCACCATTGCCATCCTGTCTATCTTAGGGTAACGCGAGTCGAGGCAGACGTCATCGCGCTAGCGAAGACGGACGCCAAGACGAGCACATGACACCACTGCCACCCTGTCTTAGCGTAATGCGAGTCGAGGCGGACGTCGTCGCGGTAGCGACGACGGATGCCGAGACGAGCACGTTGCACCATTACCACCCTGTCTATCTTAGGGTAACGCGAGTCGAGGCGGATGTCGTCGCGATAGGGACGACGGACGCCGAGACGAGCACGTGACACCACTGCCACCCTGTCTTAGCGAAACGCGAGTTGAGGCGGACGTCGTCGTGGTAGCGACGACGGACGCCAAGACGAGCCCGTGACGCCACTACCACCCTGTCTTAGGGTAACGCGAGTCGAGGCAGACGTCATCGCGCTAGCGAAGACGGACGCCGAGACGAGCACGTGACACCACTGCCACCCTGTCTTAGCGAAACACGAGTCGAGGCGGACGTCGTCGCGGTAGCGATGATGGACGCCGAGACGAGCAGGTGACACCACTGCCACCTTGTCTATCTTAGGGTAACGCGAGTCGAGGCGGACGTCGTCGCGGTAGTGACGACGGACGCCGAGACGAGTACGTGACACCACTGCCACCTTGTCTATCTTAGGGTAACGTGAGTCGAGGCGGACGTCGACGCGGTAGCGACGACGGACCCCGAGACGAGCACGTGACACCACTGCCACCCTATCTATCTTAGGGTGACGCGAGTCGAGGCGGACGTCGTCGTGGTAGCGACGACGGACGCCGAGACGGGCCCGTGACACCACTGCCACCCTGTCTATCTTAGGGTAACGCGAGTCGAGGCGGACGTCGTCGCGGTATCGACGACGGACGCCGAGACGAGCACGTGACACCACTGCCATCCTGTCTTAGCGAAACGTGAGTCGAGGTGGACATCGTCGCGGTAGCGGCGATGGACGCCGAGACGAGCACGTGACACCACTCCCACCCTGTCTATCTTAGGGTAACGCGAGTCGCAGCGGACGTCGTCGCGGTAGCGACGCCGGACGCCGAGATGAGCACGTGACACCATGGCCACCCTGTCTACCTTGGGGTCACACGAGTCGAGGCGGACATCGTCGCGGTAGCGACGACGGACCCTGAGACGAGCCCGTGACACCACTGCCACCCTGTCTATCATAGGGTAACGCGAGTCGAGGCCGACTTCGTCCCGATAGCGACGACGGACGCCAGGACGAGCCCGTGACACCACTACTACCCAGTCTTAGCGTAATGCGAGTCGAGGCAGACATCGTCGCTGTAGCAACGACGGACGCCGAGACGAGCCCGTGACACCACTGCCACCCTGTATATCTTAGGGTCACACGAGTCGAGGCGGACGTCGTCGCGGTAGCGACGACGGACGCTGAGACGAGCCCGTGACACCACTGCCACCCTGTCTATCATAGGGTAACGCGAGTCGAGGCGGACTTCGTCGCGATAGCGACAACGGACGCCGAGACGAGCACGTGACACCACTGCCACCCTGTCTTAGCGAAACGCGAGTCGAGGCGGACGTTATCGAGGTAGCGACGACGGACGCCGAGACGAGCACGTGACACTACTGCCTCCCTGTCTTAGCGAAACGCGAGTCGTGGCGGACGTCGTCGCGGTAGCGACGATGGATGCCGAGATGAGCATGTGACACCACTGCCACCTTGTCTATCTTAGGGTAACGCGAGGCGAGGTGGACATCGTCGCGGTAGCGACGACGGACGCCGAGACGAGCACGTGACACCACTGCCACCCTGTCTTAGAGAAACGCGAGTCGAGGCGGACATCGTCGCGGTAGCGACGACGGACGCCGAGACGAGCACGTGACACCACTGCCTCCCTGTCTTAGCGAAACGCGAGTCGAGGCGGACGTCGTCGCGGTAGCGATGATGGATGCCGAGATGGGCACGTGACACCACTGCCACCTTGTCTATCTTAGGGTAACGCGAGGCGAGGTGGACATCGTCGCGGTAGCGATGACTGACGCCGAGACGAGCACGTGACACCACTGCCACCCTGTCTTAGAGAAACGCGAGTCGAGGCGGACATCGTCGCGGTAGCGACGACGGACGCCGAGACGAGCACGTGACACAACTGCCTCCCTGTCTTAGCGAAACGCGAGTTGAGGTGGACGTCGTCACGGTAGCGACGATGGACGCCGAGACGAGCACGTTACACCACTGCCAACCTATCTATGTTAGGGTCACGCGAGTCGAGGCGTACATCGTCGCGGTAGCGAAGACGGACGTCGAGACGAGCCCGTGACACCACTGCCACCCTGTCTTAGCGAATCGCGAGTCGAGGCGGACGTCATCGCGGTAGCAATGACGGACGCCAAGACGAGCACGTGAGACCACTGCCATCCTGTATTAGCGTAACGCGAGTCGAGGCAGACGTCGTCGCGGTAGCGACGACGGACGCCAAGACGAGCACGTGACACCACTGCCACCCTGTCTATCATAGGGTAACGCGACTCGAGGTGGACGTCGTCGCGGTAGTGACGTCGGACGCCGATACGAGCCCGTGACACCACTGCCACCCTGTCTATCTTAGGGTAACGCCGAGACGAGCACGTGACACCACTCCCACCCTGTCTTAGTGAAACGCGGGTCGATGCGGACGTCGTCGCGGTAGCGACGACGAACGCCGAGACAAGCACGTGAGACCACTGCCACCCTGTCTTAGCGTAACGCGAGTCGAGGCGGACGTCGTCGCGCTAGCGACGACGGACGCCGAGACGAGCACGTGACACCACTGCCACCCTGTCTTAGCGAAACGCGAGTCGAGGCGGACGTCGTCGCGGTTGCGACGATGGACACCGAGACGAGCACGTGACACCACTGCCACCTTGTCTATCTTAGGGTAATGCGAGTCGAGGTGGACGTCGTCGCAGTAGCGACGACAGACGCCGAGACGAGCACGTGACACCACTGCCACCCTGTCTATCTTAGGGTAACGCGAGTCGAGGTGGACGTCGTCACGGTAGCGACGACGGACGCCGAGACGGGCCCGTGACACCACTGCCACCCTGTCTATCTTAGGGTAACGCGAGTCGAGGCGGACGTCGTCGCGGTAGCGACGACGGACGCCGAGACGAGCACGTGACACCACTGCCACCCTGTCTTAGCGAGACGTGAGTCGAGGCGGACATCGTTGCGGTAGCGGCGATGGACGCCGAGGCGAGCACGTGACACCACTCCCATCCTGTCTATCTTAGGGTAACGCGAGTCAAGGCGGACGTCGTCGCGGTAGCGACAACGGACGCCGAGACGAGCCCGTGACACCACTGCCACCCTGTCTATCTTAGGGTCACGCGAGTCGAGGCGGAAGTCGTCGCGGTAGCGACGACGGACGCCGAGACGAGCCCGTGACACCACTGCTACCCTATCTATCATAGGGTAACGCGAGTCGAGGCGGACTTCGTCGCGATAGCGACGACGGACGCCAAGACGAGCACGTGACACCACTGCCACCCTGTCTTAGCGAAACGCGAGTCGAGGCGGACGTCGTCGCGGTAGCAACGACGGACGCCGAGACGAGCACGTGACACCACTGCCTCCCTGTCTTAGCGAAATGCGAGTTGAGGTGGACATCGTCGCGGTAGCGACGATGGACACCGAGACGAGCAGGTGACACCACTGCCAACCTATCTATGTTAGGGTCACACGATTCGAGGTGTACATCGTCGCGGTAGCGACGATGGACGTCGAGACGAGCCCGTGACACCACTGCCACCCTGTCTTAGCGAAACGCGAGTCGAGGCGGACGTCATCGCGGTAGCAATGACGGACGCCAAGACGAGCACGTGAGACTACTGCCATCCTGTCTTAGTGTAACGCGAGTCGAGGCAGACGTCGTCGCGGTAGCGACGACGGACGCCAAGACGAGCACGTGACACCACTGCCACCCTGTCTATCATAGGGTAACGCTAGTTGAGGTGGACGTCGTCGTGGTAGCGACGTCGGACGCCGATACGAGCCCGTGACACCACTGCCACCCTGTCTATCTTAGGGGGACGCCGAGAGGAGCACGTGACACCACTCCCACCCTGTCTTAGCGAAACGCGGGTCGATGCGGACGTCGTCGTGGTAGCGACGACGAACGCCGAGACAAGCACGTGAGACCACTGCCACCCTGTCTTAGCGTAACGCGAGTCGAGGCGGACGTCGTCGCGCTAGCGACGACGGACGCCGAGACGAGCACGTGACACCACTACCACCCTGTCTTAGCGAAACGCGAGTCGAGGCGGACGTCGTCGCGGTAGCGACGATGGACACCGAGACGAGCACGTGACACCACTGCCACCTTGTCTATCTTAGGGTAACGCGAGTCGAGGTGGACGTCGTCGCGGTAGCGACGACGGACGCCGAGACGAGCACGTGACACCACTGCCACCCTGTCTATCTTAGGGTAACGCGAGTCGAGGAGGACGTCGTCACGGTAGCGATGACGGACGCCGAGACGGGCCCGTGACACCACTGCCACCCTGTCTATCTTAGGGTAACGCGAGTCGAGGCGGACGTCGTCGCGGTAGCGACGACGGACGCCGAGACGAGCACGTGACACCACTGCCACCCTGTCTTAGCGAGACGTGAGTCGAGGCGGACATCGTCGCGGTAGCGGCGATGGACGCCGAGGCGAGCACGTGACACCACTCCCACCCTGTCTATCTTAGGGTAACGCGAGTCGAGGCGGACGTCGTCGCGGTAGCGACAACGGACGCCGAGACGAGCCCGTGACACCACTGCCACCCTGTCTATCATAGGGTAACGCGAGTCGAGGCGGACTTCGTCGCGATAGCGACGACGGACGCCGAGACGAGCACGTGACACCACTGCCACCCTGTCTTAGCGAAACGCGAGTCGAGGCGGACATCATCGCGGTAGCGACGACGGACGCCGAGACGAGCACGTGACATCACTGCCTCCCTGTCTTAGCGAAACACGAGTTGAGGCGGACGTCGTCGCGGTAGCGACGACGGACGCCGAGACGAGCACGTTGCACCATTGCCACCCTATCTATCTTAGGGTAACGCGAGTCGAGGCGGACGTCGTTGCGCTAGCAACGACGGACGTCGAGACGAGCACGTGAAACCACTGCCACCCTGTCTTAGCGAAATGCGAGTCGAGGCGGACGTCGTCGCGGTAGCGACGATGGATGCCGAGACGAGCACGTGACACCACTGCCAACTTGTCTATCTTAGGGTAACGCGAGTCGAGGTGGACGTCGTCGCGGTAGCGACGACGGACGCCGAGACGAGCACGAGACAGCACTGCCACCCTGTCTATCTTAGGGTAACGCGAGTCGAGGCGGACGTCGTCACGGTAGCGACGACGGACGCCGAGACGAGCACGTGACACCACTGCCACCCTGTCTTAGCGAGACGTGAGTCGAGGCGGACATCGTCGCGGTAGCGGCGATGGACGCCGAGGCGAGCACGTGACACCACTCCCACCCTGTCTATCTTAGGGTAACGCGAGTCGAGGCGGACGTCGTCGCGGTAGCGACAACGGACGTCGAGACGAGCCCGTGACACCAGTGCCACCCTGTCTATCTTAGGGTCACGCGAGTCGAGGCGGACGTCGTTGCGGTAGCGACGACGGACGCCGAGACGAGCCCGTGACACCACTGCCACCCTGTCTATCATAGGGTAACGCGAGTCGAGGCGGACTTCGTCGCGTTAGCAACGACAGATGCCGAGACGAGCACGTGACACCACTGCCACCCTGTCTTAGCGAAACGCGAGTCGAGGCGGACGTCGTCGCGGTAGCGACGACGGACGCCGAGACGAGCACGTGACACCACTGCCTCCCTGTCTTAGCGAAACGCGAGTTGAGGTGGACGTCGTCGCGGTAGCGACGATGGACACCGACACGAGCACGTGACACCACTGCCACTCTATCTATGTTAGGGTCACGCGAATCGAGGCGTACATCGTCGCGGTAGCGACGACGGACGTCGAGACGAGCCCGTGACACCACTGCCACCCTGTCTTAGCGAAACGCGAGTCGAGGCGGACGTCATCGCGGTAGCAATGACGGACGCCAAGACGAGCACGTGAGACCACTGCCATCCTGTCTATCTTAGGGTAACGCGAGTCGAGGCGGACTTCGTCGCGATAGCGACGATGGACGCCGAGACGAGCACGTGACACCACTGCCACCCTGTCTTAGTGAAACGCGAGTCGAGGCGGACGTCGTCGCGGTAGCGACGACGTACGTCGAGACGAGCCCGTGACAGCACTGCCACCCTGTCTTAGCGAAACGCGAGTCGAGGCGGACGTCATCGCGGTAGCAACGACGGACGCCAAGACGAGCACGTGACACCACTGCCACCCTGTCTATCATAGGGTAACGCGAGTCGAGGCGGACGTCGGACGCCGATACGAGCCCGTGACACCACTGCCACCCTGTCTACCTTAGGGTAATGCGAGTCGAGGCGGACGTCGTCGCGGTAGCGACGACGGACGCCGAGACGAGCACGTGACACCACTTCCACCCTGTCTTAGCGAAACGCGAGTCGAGGCGGACGTCGTCCCGATAGCGACGACGGACGCCGAGACGAGCACGTGACACCACTGCCACCCTGTTTTAGCGTAATGCGAGTCGAGGCGGACGTCGTCGCGGTAGCGACGACGGATGCCGAGACGAGCACGTTGCACCATTACCACCCTGTCTATCTTAGGGTAACGCGAGTCGAGGTGGACGTCGTCGCGATAGGGACAACGGACGCCGAGACGAGCACGTGACACCACTGCCACCCTATCTTAGCGAAGCGCGAGTCGAGGCGGACGTCGTCGCGGTAGCGACAACGGACGCCAAGACGAGCCCGTGACGCCACTACTACCCTGTCTTAGCGTAACGCGAGTCGAGGTGGACGTCGTCGCGGTAGCGATGACGGACGCCGAGACGAGCACCTTGCACCATTGCCACCCTATCTATCTTAGGGTAACGCGAGTCGAGGCGGACGACGTTGCTTTAGCAATGACGGACGCCGAGACGAGCACGTGACACCACTGCCACCCTGTCTTAGCGAAACACGAGTCGAGGCGGACGTCGTCGCGGTAGCGACGATGGACGCCGAGACGAGCACGTGACACCACTGCCACCTTGTCTATCTTAGGGTAACGCGAGTCGAGGCGGATGTCGACGCGGTAGCGACGACGGAAGCCGAGACGAGCACGTGACACCACTGCCACCTTGTCTATCTTAGGGTAACGCGAGTCGAGGCGGATGTCGACGCGGTAGCGACGACGGAAGCCGAGACGAGCACGTGATAGCACTGCCACCCTATCTATCTTAGGGTAACACGAGTCGAGGCGGACTCTTCGCGGTAGCGACGACGGACGCCGAGACGGGCCCGTGACACCACTGCCACCCTGTCTGTCTTAGTGTCACGCGAGTCGAGGTGGACATCGTCGCGGTAGCGACGACGGACGCCGAGACAAGCACGTGACACCACTGCCACCCTGTCTTAGCGAAACGCGAGTTGAGGCAGACATCATCGCGGTAGCGACGACGGACGCCGAGACGAGCACGTGACACCACTGCCTCCCTGTCTTAGCGAAACACGAGTTGTGGCGGACGTCCTCGCGGTAGCGACGACGGACGCCGAGACGAGCACGTTGCACCATCGCCACCCTGTCTATCTTAGGGTAACGCGAGTCGAGGCGGACGTCGTCGCGCTAGCAACGACGGACGTCGAGACGAGCACGTGACACCACTGCCACCCTGTCTTAGCGAAACGCGAGTCGAGGCGGACGTCATCGCGGTAGCGACGATGGATGCCGAGACGAGCACGTGACACCACTGCCACCTTGTCTATCTTAGGGTAACGCGAGTCGAGGTGGACGTCGTCGCGGTAGCGACGACGGACGCCGAGACGAGCACGTGATAGCACTGCCACCCTATCTATCTTAGGGTAACGCGAGTCGAGGCGGACGTCGTCGCGGTAGCGACGACGGACGCCGAGACGAGCCCGTGACACCATTGCCACCCCGTCTATCTTAGGGTAACGCGAGTCGAGGCGGACGTCATCGCGGTAGCGACGACGGACGCCGAGATGAGCACGTGACACCACTCCCACCCTGTCTTAGCGAAACGTGAGTCGAGGCGAACGTCGTCGCGGAAGCGATGATGGACGCCGAGACGAGCACGTGACACCACTACCACCCTGTCTATCTTAGGGTAACGTGGGTCGAGGCGGACGTCATCGCGGTAGCGACGACGAACGCCGAGACGAGCCCGTGACACCACTGCCACCCTGTCTATCTTAGGGTAACGCGAGTCGAGGCGGACTTCGTCGCGATAGCGATGATGGACGCCGAGACGAGCACGTGACACCACTGCCACCCTGTCTTAGTGAGACGCGAGTCGAGGCGGACGTCGTCGCGGTAGGGACGATGTACGCCGAGACAAGCATGTGACACCACTGCCTCCCTGTCTTAGCAAAACGTGAGTTGAGGCGGACATCGCCGCGGTAGCGGCGATGGACGCCGAGGCGAGCCCGTGACACCACTGCCACCCTATCTATGTTAGGGTCACGCGAGTCGAGGCGGACGTCGTCGCGGTAGCGACGACGTACGTCGAGACGAGCCCGTGACAGCACTGCCACCCTGTCTTAGCGAAACGCGAGTCGAGGCGGACGTCATCGCGGTAGCGACGACGGACGCCAAGACGAGCACGTGACACCACTGCCACCCTGTCTATCATAGGGTAACGCGAGTCGAGGCGGACGTCGGACGCCGATACGAGCCCGTGACACCACTGCCACCCTGTCTACCTTAGGGTAATGCGAGTTGAGGCGGACGTCGCCGCGGTAGCGACGACGGACGCCGAGACGAGCACGTGACAGCACTTCCACCATGTCTTAGCGAAACGCGAGTCGAGGCGGACGTCGTCCCGATAGCGACGACGGACGCCGAGACGAGCACGTGACACCACTGCCACCCTGTTTTAGCGTAATGCGAGTCTAGGCGGACGTCGTCGCGGTAGCGACGACGGATGCCGAGACGAGCACGTTGCACCATTACCACCCTGTCTATCTTAGGGTAACGCGAGTCGAGGTGGACGTCGTCGCGATAGGGACGACGGACGCCGAGACGAGCACGTGACACCACTGCCACCCTGTCTTAGCGAAACGCGAGTCGAGGCGGACGTCGTCGCGGTAGCGACAACGGACGCCAAGACGAGCCCGTGATGCCACTACCACCCTGTCTTAGCGTAACGCGAGTCGAGGTGGACGTCGTCGCGGTAGCGACGACGGACGCCGAGACGAGCACCTTGCACCATTGCCACCCTATCTATCTTAGGGTAACGCGAGTCGAGGCGGACGACGTCGCTTTAGCAATGACGGACGCCGAGACGAGCACGTGACACCACTGCCACCCTGTCTTAGCGAAACACGAGTCGAGGCGGACGTCGTCGCGATAGCGACGATAGACGCCGAGACGAGCACGTGACACCACTTCCACCCTGTTTATCTTAGGGTAACGCGAGTCGAGGCGGACGTCGTCGCGATAGCGACAACGGACGCCGAGACGAGCCCATGACACCACTGCCACCCTGTCTATCTTAGGGTAACGCGAGTCGAGGCGGACTTCGTCGCGATAGCGATGATGGACGCCGAGACGAGCACGTGACACCACTGCCACCCTGTCTTAGTGAGACGCGAGTCGAGGCGGACGTCGTCGCGGTAGGGACGATGTACGCCGAGACAAGCATGTGACACCACTGCCTCCCTGTCTTAGCAAAACGTGAGTTGAGGCGGACATCGCCGCGGTAGCGGCGATGGACGCCGAGGCGAGCCCGTGACACCACTGCCACCCTATCTATGTTAGGGTCACGCGAGTCGAGGCGGACGTCGTCGCGGTAGCGACGACGTACGTCGAGACGAGCCCGTGACAGCACTGCCACCCTGTCTTAGCGAAACGCGAGTCGAGGCGGACGTCATCGCGGTAGCGACGACGGACGCCAAGACGAGCACGTGACACCACTGCCACCCTGTCTATCATAGGGTAACGCGAGTCGAGGCGGACGTCGGACGCCGATACGAGCCCGTGACACCACTGCCACCCTGTCTACCTTAGGGTAATGCGAGTTGAGGCGGACGTCGCCGCGGTAGCGACGACGGACGCCGAGACGAGCACGTGACAGCACTTCCACCATGTCTTAGCGAAACGCGAGTCGAGGCGGACGTCGTCCCGATAGCGACGACGGACGCCGAGACGAGCACGTGACACCACTGCCACCCTGTTTTAGCGTAATGCGAGTCTAGGCGGACGTCGTCGCGGTAGCGACGACGGATGCCGAGACGAGCACGTTGCACCATTACCACCCTGTCTATCTTAGGGTAACGCGAGTCGAGGTGGACGTCGTCGCGATAGGGACGACGGACGCCGAGACGAGCACGTGACACCACTGCCACCCTGTCTTAGCGAAACGCGAGTCGAGGCGGACGTCGTCGCGGTAGCGACAACGGACGCCAAGACGAGCCCGTGATGCCACTACCACCCTGTCTTAGCGTAACGCGAGTCGAGGTGGACGTCGTCGCGGTAGCGACGACGGACGCCGAGACGAGCACCTTGCACCATTGCCACCCTATCTATCTTAGGGTAACGCGAGTCGAGGCGGACGACGTCGCTTTAGCAATGACGGACGCCGAGACGAGCACGTGACACCACTGCCACCCTGTCTTAGCGAAACACGAGTCGAGGCGGACGTCGTCGCGATAGCGACGATAGACGCCGAGACGAGCATGTGACACCACTTCCACCCTGTTTATCTTAGGGTAACGCGAGTCGAGGCGGACGTCGTCGCGATAGCGACAACGGACGCCGAGACGAGCCCATGACACCACTGCCACCCTGTCTATCTTAGGGTCACGCGAGTCGAGGCGGACGTCGTGGCGGTAGCGACGACGGAAGCCGAGACGAGCCCGTGACACCATTCCCACCTTGTCTATCTTAGGGTAACGCGAGTCGAGGCGGACGTCCTCGCGGTAGCGACGACGGATGCCGAGACGAGCACGTGACACCACTCCCACCCTGTCTTAGCGAAACGCGGGTCGAGGCGGACGTCGTCGCGGTAGCGACGACGAACGCCGAGACAAGCACGTGAGACCACTGCCACCCTGTCTTAGCGTAACGCGAGTCGAGGCGGACGTCGTCGCGCTAGCGACGACGGACGCCGAGACGAGCACGTGACACCACTGCCACCCTGTTTATCTTAGGGTAACGCGAGTCGAGGCAGACGTCGTCGCGATAGCGACAACGGACGCCGAGACGAGCCCGTGACACCACAGCCACCCTGTCTATCTTAGGGTCACGCGAGTCGAGGCGGACGTCGTGGCGGTAGCGACGACGGACGCCGAGACGAGCCCGTGACACCATTCCCACCTTGTCTATCTTAGGGTAACGCGAGTCGAGGCGGACGTCCTCGCGGTAGCGACGACGGACGCCGAGACAAGCACGTGAGACCACTGCCACCCTGTCTTAGCGTAATGCGAGTCGAGGCGGACGTCATCGCGATAGTGACGACGGACGCAGAGATGAGCATGTGACACCATTGCCACCCTGTCTATCTTAGGGTAAGGCGAGTCGAGGCAGACGTCGTCGCGATCGCGACGACGGACGCCGAGACGAGCACGTGACACCACTGCCACCCTGTCTTAGCGAAACGCGAGTCGAGGAGGACGTCGTCGCGGTAGCGACGACGGACGCCGAGACGAGCACGTGACACCACTGCCTCCCTGTCTTAGCGAAACGCGAGTTGAGGTGGACGTCGTCGCGGCAGCGACGATGGACGCCGAGGCGAGCACGTGACACCACTGCCACCCTATCTATGTTAGGGTCACGCGAGTCGAGGCGTACATCGTCGCGGTGGCGATGACGGACGCCGAGACGAGCCCGTGACAGCACTGCCACCCTGTCTTAGCGAAACGCGAGTCGAGGCGGACGTCATCGCGGTAGCAATGACGGACGCCAAGACGAGCACGTGACACCACTACCACCTTGTCTATCTTAGGGTAACGCGAGTCGAGGCGGACGTCGTCACGGTAGCGACGACGGACGCCGAGACGAGTACGTGACACCACAGCCACCTTGTCTATCTTAGGGTAACACGAGTCGAGGCAGACGTCGTCGCGGTAGCGACGACGGACGCCGAGACGAGCACGTGACGCCACTCCCACCCTGTCTTAGCGAAACGCGGGTCGAGGCGGACGTCGTCGCGGTAGCGACGACGAACGCCGAGACAAGCACGTGACACCACTGCCTCCCTGTCTTAGCGAAACGCGAGTTGAGGTGGACGTCGTCGCGGTAGCGACGATGGACGCCGAGACGAGCACGTGACGCCACTCCCACCCTGTCTTAGCGAAACGCGGGTCGAGGCGGACGTCGTCGCGGTAGCGACGACGAACGCCGAGACAAGCACGTGACACCACTGCCTCCCTGTCTTAGCGAAACGCGAGTTGAGGTGGACGTCGTCGCGGTAGCGACGACGGACGCCGAGACGAGCCCGTGACACCACTGCCACCCTGTCTTAGCGAAACGCGAGTCGAGGCGGACGTCGTCGCGGTAGCAACGATGGACGCCAAGACGAGCACGTGAGACCACTGCCATCCTGTCTTAGCGTAGCGCGAGTCGAGGCAGACGTCGTCACGGAAGCGACGACGGACGCCAAGACGAGCACGTGACATCACTGCCACCCTTTCTATCATAGGGTAACGCGAGTCGAGGCGGACGTCGTCGCGGTACCGACGTCGGATGCCGATACGAGCCCGTGACACCACTGCCACCCTGTCTATCTTAGGGTAACGCGAGTCGAGGAGGACGTCGTCGCGGTAGCGACGACGGACGCCGAGACGAGCACGTGACACCACTCCCACCCTGTCTTAGCGAAACGCGGGTCGAGGCGGACGTCGTCGCGGTAGCGACGACGAACGCCGAGACAAGCACATGAGACCACTGCCACCCTGTCTTAGCGTAACGCGAGTCGAGGCGGACGTCGTCGCGCTAGCGACAACGGACGCCGAAACGAGCACGTGACACCACTGCCACCCTGTTTATCTTAGGGTAACGCGAGTCGAGGCGGACGTCGTCGCGATAGCGACAACGGACGCCGAGACGAGCCCGTGACACCACAGCCACCCTGTCTATCTTAGGGTCACGCGAGTCGAGGCGGACGTCATGGCGGTAGCGACGACGGACGCCGAGACGAGCCCGTGACACCATTCCCACCTTGTCTATCTTAGGGTAACGCGAGTCGAGGCGGACGTCCTCGCGGTAGCGACGACGGACGCCGAGACAAGCACGTGATTCCACTGCCACCCTGTCTTAGCGTAATGCGAGTCGAGGCGGACATCATCGCGATAGTGACGACGGACGCAGAGATGAGCATGTGACACCATTGCCACCCTGTCTATCTTAGGGTAAGGCGAGTCGAGGCAGACGTCGTCGCGATCGCGACGACGGACGCCGAGACGAGCACGTGACACCACTGCCACCCTGTCTTAGCGAAACGCGAGGCGAGGAGGACGTCGTCGCGGTAGCGACGACGGACGCCGAGACGAGCACGTGACACCACTGCCTCCCTGTCTTAGCGAAACGCGAGTTGAGGTGGACGTCGTCGCGGCAGCGACGATGGACGCCGAGGCGAGCACGTGACACCACTGCCACCCTATCTATGTTAGGGTCAAGCGAGTCGAGGCGTACATCGTCGCGGTGGCGACGACGGACGCCGAGACGAGCCCGTGACAGCACTGCCACCCTGTCTTAGCGAAACGCGAGTCGAGGCGGACGTCATCGCGGTAGCAATGACGGACGCCAAGACGAGCACATGACACCACTGCCACCTTGTCTATCTTAGGGTAACGCGAGTCGAGGCGGACGTCGTCACGGTAGCGACGACGGACGCCGAGACGAGTACGTGACACCACAGCCACCTTGTCTATCTTAGGGTAACGCGAGTCGAGGCAGACGTCGTCGCGGTAGCGACGACGGACGCCGAGACGAGCACGTGACGCCACTCCCACCCTGTCTTAGCGAAACGCGGGTCGAGGCGGACGTCGTCGCGGTAGCGACGACGAACGCCGAGACAAGCACGTGACACCACTGCCTCCCTGTCTTAGCGAAACGCGAGTTGAGGTGGACGTCGTCGCGGTAGCGACGATGGACGCCGAGACGAGCACGTGACGCCACTCCCACCCTGTCTTAGCGAAACGCGGGTCGAGGCGGACGTCGTCGCGGTAGCGACGACGAACGCCGAGACAAGCACGTGACACCACTGCCTCCTTGTCTTAGCGAAACGCGAGTTGAGGTGGACGTCGTCGCGGTAGCGACGACGGACGCCGAGACGAGCCCGTGACACCACTGCCACCCTGTCTTAGCGAAACGCGAGTCGAGGCGGACGTCGTCGCGGTAGCAACGATGGACGCCAAGACGAGCACGTGACATCACTGCCACCCTTTCTATCATAGGGTAACGCGAGTCGAGGCGGACGTCGTCGCGGTAGCGACGTCGGATGCCGATACGAGCCCGTGACACCACTGCCACCCTGTCTATCTTAGGGTAACGCGAGTCGAGGAGGACGTCGTCGCGGTAGCAACGACGGACGCCGAGACGAGCACGTGACACCACTCCCACCCTGTCTTAGCGAAACGCGGGTCGAGGCGGACGTCGTCGCGGTAGCGACGACGAACGCCGAGACAAGCACGTGAGACCACTGCCACCCTGTCTTAGCGTAACGCGAGTCGAGGCGGACGTCGTCGCGCTAGCGACGACGGACGCCGAAACGAGCACGTGACACCACTACCACCCTGTCTTAGCGAAACGCGAGTCGAGGCGGACGTCGTCACGGTAGCGACGATGGACACCGAGACGAGGACGTGACACCACTGCCACCTTGTCTATCTTAGGGTAATGCGAGTCGAGGTGGACGTCGTCGCGGTAGCGACGACGGACGCCGAGACGAGCACGTGATACCACTGCCACCCTGTCTATCTTAGGGTAACGCGAGTCGAGGCGGACGTCGTCGCGGTAGCGATGACGGACGCCGAGACGGGCCCGTGACACCACTGCCACCCTGTCTATCTTAGGGTAACGCGAGTCGAGGCGGACATCGTCGCGGTAGCGACGACGGACGCCGAGACGAGCCCGTGACACCACTGCCACCCTGTCTATCATAGGGTAACGCGAGTCGAGGCGGACTTCATCGCGATAGCGACGACGGACGCCGAGACGAGCACGTGATACCACTGCCACCCTGTCTTAGTGAAACGTGAGTCGAGGCGGACATCGTCGCGGTAGCGGCGATGGACGCCGAGATGAGCACGTGACACCACTCCTACCCTGTCTATCTTAGGGTAACGCGAGTCGAGGCGGACGTCGTCGCGGTAGCGACAACGGACGCCGAGACGAGCCCGTGACACCACTGCCACCCTGTCTATCTTAGGGTCACGCGAGTCGAGGCGGATGTCGTCGCGGTAGCGACGACGGACGCCTAGACGAGCCCGTGACACCACTGCCACCCTGTCTATCATAGGGTAACGCGAGTCGAGACGGACTTCATCGCGATAGCGACGACGGACGCCGAGACGAGCACGTGACACCACTGCCACCCTGTCTTAGCGAAACGCGAGTCGAGGCGGACGTCGTCGCGGTAGCGACGACGGACGCCGAGACGAGCACGTGACACCACTGCCTCCCTGTCTTAGCGAAACGCGAGTTGAGGCGGACGTCGTCGCGGTAGCGACGACGGACGCCGAGACGATCATGTTGCACCATTGCCACCCTGTCTATATTAGGGTAACGCGAGTCGAGGCGGACGTCGTCACGCTGACGGACGCCGAGACGAGCACGTGACACCACTGCCACCCTGTCTTAGCGAAACGCGAGTCGAGGCGGACGTCGTCGCGGTAGCGACGATGGATGCCGAGATGAGCACGTGACACCACTGCCACCTTGTCTATCTTAGGGTAACGCGAGTCGAGGTGGACGTCGTCGCGGTAGTGACGACGGACGCCGAGACGAGCACGTGACAGCACTGCCACCCTGTCTATCTTAGGGTAATGCGAGTCGAGGCGGACGTCGTCGCGGCAGCGGCGCGGACACCAAGACGGGCCCGTGACACCACTGCCACCCTGTCTATCTTAGGGTAACGCGAGTCGAGGCGGACGTCGTCGCGGTAGCGACGACGGACGCCGAGACGAGCACGTGACACCACTCCCACCCTGTCTTAGCAAAACGTGAGTCGAGGCGAACATTGTCGCGGTAGCGACGATGGACGCCGAGACGAGCACGTGACACCACTACGACCCTGTCTATCTTAGGGTAACGTGGGTCGAGGCGGACGTCGTCGCGGTAGCGACGACGGACGCCGAGACGAGCCCGTGACACCACTGCCACCCTGTCTATCTTAGGGTAACGCGAGTCGAGGCGGACTTCGTCGCGATAGAGACGACGGACGCCGAGACGAGCATGTGACACCACTGCCACCCTGTCTTAGTGAAACGCGAGTCGAGGCGGACGTCGTCGCGGTAGCGACGACGGACGCCGAGACGAGCACGTGACACCACTGCCTCCCTGTCTTAGCGAAACGTGAGTTGAGGCGGACATCGCCGCGGTAGCGGCGATGGACGCCGAGGCGAGCACGTGACACCACTGCCACCCTATCTATGTTAGGGTCACGCGAGTCGAGGCGGACGTCGTCGCGGTAGCGACGACGTATGCCGAGATGAGCCCGTGACAGCACTGCCACCCTGTCTTAGCGAAACGCGAGTCGAGGCAGACGTCGTCGCGGTAGCGACGACGGACGCCAAGACGAGCACGTGACACCACTGCCACCCTGTCTATCATAGGGTAACGGGAGTCGAGGCAGACGTCGGACGCCGATACGAGCCCGTGACACCACTGCCACCCTGTCTATCTTAGGGTAATACGAGTCGAGGCGGACGTCGTCGCGGTAGCGACGACGGACGCCGAGACGAGCACGTGACACCACTCCTACCCTGTCTTAGTGAAACGCGAGTCGAGGCGGACGTCGTCGCGATAGCGACGACGGACGCCGAGAAGAGCACGTGACACCACTGCCACCCTGTCTTAGCGTAATGCGAGTCGAGGCGGACGTCATCGCGGTAGCGACGACGGATGCCGAGACGAGCACGTTGCACCATTACCATCCTGTCTATCTTAGGGTAACCCGAGTCGAGGCGGACGTCGTCGCGATAGGGACGACGGACGCCGAGACGAGCATGTGACACCACTGCCACCCTGTCTTAGCGAAACGCGAGTCGAGGCGTACGTCGTCGCGGTACCGACGACGGACGCCAAGACGAGCCCGTGACGCCACTACCACCCTGTCTTAGCATAACGCGATTCGAGGCGGACGTCGTCACGGTAGCGCCGACGGACGCCGAGACGACCACCTTGCACCATTGCCACCCTGTCTATCTTAGGGTAACGCGAGTCGAGGTGGACGTCGTCGCGCTAGCAATGACGGACGCCGAGACGAGCACGTGACACCACTGCCACCCTGTCTTAGCGAAACGCGAGTCGAGGCGGACGTCGTCGCGGTAGCGACGACGGACGCCGAGACGAGCACGTGACACCACTGCCTCCCTGTCTTAGCGAAACGCGAGTTGAGGCGGACGTCGTCGCGGTAGCGACGACGGACGCCGAGACGATCATGTTGCACCATTGCCACCCTGTCTATATTAGGGTAACGCGAGTCGAGGCGGACGTCGTCACGCTGACGGACGCCGAGACGAGCACGTGACACCACTGCCACCCTGTCTTAGCGAAACGCGAGTCGAGGCGGACGTCGTCGCGGTAGCGACGATGGATGCCGAGATGAGCACGTGACACCACTGCCACCTTGTCTATCTTAGGGTAACGCGAGTCGAGGTGGACGTCGTCGCGGTAGTGACGACGGACGCCGAGACGAGCACGTGACAGCACTGCCACCCTGTCTATCTTAGGGTAACGCGAGTCGAGGCGGACGTCGTCGCGGCAGCGGCGCGGACACCAAGACGGGCCCGTGACACCACTGCCACCCTGTCAATCTTAGGGTAACGCGAGTCGAGGCGGACGTCGTCGCGGTAGCGACGACGGACGCCGAGACGAGCACGTGACACCACTCCCACCCTGTCTTAGCGAAACGTGAGTCGAGGCGAACATTGTCGCGGTAGCGACGATGGACGCCGAGACGAGCACGTGACACCACTACGACCCTGTCTATCTTAGGGTAACGTGGGTCGAGGCGGACGTCGTCGCGGTAGCGACGACGGACGCCGAGACGAGCCCATGACACCACTGCCACCCTGTCTATCTTAGGGTAACGCGAGTCGAGGCGGACTTCGTCGCGATAGAGACGACGGACGCCGAGACGAGCATGTGACACCACTGCCACCCTGTCTTAGTGAAACGCGAGTCGAGGCGGACGTCGTCGCGGTAGCGACGACGGACGCCGAGACGAGCACGTGACACCACTGCCTCCCTGTCTTAGCGAAACGTGAGTTGAGGCGGACATCGCCGCGGTAGCGGCGATGGACGCCGAGGCGAGCACGTGACACCACTGCCACCCTATCTATGTTAGGGTCACGCGAGTCGAGGCGGACGTCGTCGCGGTAGCGACGACGTATGCCGAGATGAGCCCGTGACAGCACTGCCACCCTGTCTTAGCGAAACGCGAGTCGAGGCGGACGTCGTCGCGGTAGCGACGACGGACGCCAAGACGAGCACGTCACACCACTGCCACCCTGTCTATCATAGGGTAACGGGAGTCGAGGCAGACGTCGGACGCCGATACGAGCCCGTGACACCACTGCCACCCTGTCTATCTTAGGGTAATACGAGTCGAGGCGGACGTCGTCGCGGTAGCGACGACGGACGCCGAGACGAGCACGTGACACCACTCCTACCCTGTCTTAGTGAAACGCGAGTCGAGGCGGACGTCGTCGCGATAGCGACGACGGACGCCGAGAAGAGCACGTGACACCACTGCCACCCTGTCTTAGCGTAATGCGAGTCGAGGCGGACGTCATCGCGGTAGCGACGACGGATGCCGAGACGAGCACGTTGCACCATTACCATCCTGTCTATCTTAGGGTAACCCGAGTCGAGGCGGACGTCGTCGCGATAGGGACGACGGACGCCGAGACGAGCATGTGACACCACTGCCACCCTGTCTTAGCGAAACGCGAGTCGAGGCGTACGTCGTCGCGGTACCGACGACGGACGCCAAGACGAGCCCGTGACGCCACTACCACCCTGTCTTAGCATAACGCGATTCGAGGCGGACGTCGTCACGGTAGCGCCGACGGACGCCGAGACGACCACCTTGCACCATTGCCACCCTGTCTATCTTAGGGTAACGCGAGTCGAGGTGGACGTCGTCGCGCTAGCAATGACGGACGCCGAGACGAGCACGTGACACCACTGCCACCCTGTCTTAGCGAAACACGAGTCAAGGCGGACGTCGTCGCGGTGGTGACGACGGATGCCGAGACGAGCACGTTGCACCATTACCATCCTGTCTATCTTAGGGTAACCCGAGTCGAGGCGGACGTCGTCGCGATAGGGACGACGGACGCCGAGACGAGCACGTGACACCACTGCCACCCTGTCTTAGCGAAACGCGAGTCGAGGCGGACGTCGTCGCGGTAGCGACGACGGACGCCAAGACATGCCCGTGACGCCACTACCACCCTGTCTTAGCATAACGCGAGTCGAGGCGGACGTCGTCGCGGTAGCGACGACGGACGCCGAGACGACCACCTTGCACCATTGCCACCCTGTCTATCTTAGGGTAACGCGAGTCGAGGCGGACGTCGTTGCGCTAGCAATGACGGACGCCGAGATGAGCACGTGACACCACTGCCACCTTCTCTATCTTAGGGTAACGCGAGTCGGCGCGGACGTCGTCGCGGTAGCGACGACGGACGCCGAGACGAGTACGTGACACCACTGCCACCTTGTCTATCTTAGGGTAACGTGAGTCGAGGCGGACGTCGCCGCGGTAGCGACGACGTACACCGAGACGGGCACGTGACAGCAATACCACCCTATCTATCTTAGGGTAACGCGAGTCGAGGCGGACGTCGTCGCGGTAGCGACGACGGACGCCGAGACGGGCCCGTGACACCACAGCCACCCTGTCTGTCTTAGGCTCACGCGAGTCGAGGTGGACATCGTCGCGGTAGCGACGACGAACGCCGAGACGAGCACGTGACACCACTGCCACCCTGTCTTAGCGAAACGCGAGTCGAGGCGGACGTCGTCGCGATAGCGACGATGGACGCCGAGACGAGCACGTGACACCACTGCCACCCTGTTTATCTTAGGGTAACGCGAGTCGAGGCGGACGTCGTCGCGATAGCGACAACGGACGCCAAGACGAGCCCGTGACACCACTGCCACCCTGTCTATCTTAGGGTCGCGCCAGTCGAGGCAGACGTCGTCGCGGTAGCGACGACGGACGCCGAGACGAGCCCGTGACACCACTGCCACCCTGTCTATCTTAGGGTAACGCGAGTCGAGGCGGACGTCGTCGCGGTAGCGACGACTGACGCCGAGACAAGCACGTGAGACCACTGCCACCCCATCTTAGCGAAATGCGAGTCGAGGCGGACGTCATCGCGATAGCGACGACGGACGCCGAGATGAGCATGTGACACCATTGCCACCCTGTCTATCTTAGGGTAACGCGAGTCGAGGCAGACGTCGTCGCGATAGCGACGGCGGACGCCGAGACGAGCACGTGACACCACTACCACCCTTTCTTAGCGAAACGCGAGTTGAGGCGGACGTCATCGCGGTAGCAATGACGGACGCCAAGACGAGCATGTGACACCACTGCCATCCTGTCTTAGCGTAACGCGAGTCGAGGCGGACGTCGTCGCGATAGCGACGATGGACGCCGAGACGAGCACGTGACACCACTGCCACCCTGTCTATCATAGGGTCACGCGAGTCGAGGCGGACGTCGTCGCGGTAGCGACTATGACGCCGAGACGAGCACGTGACACAACTGCCACCCTGTCTTACTGTAACGCGAGTCAAGTCGGACGTCGTCGTGGTAGCAACGAGCGACGACGGACGCCGAGGCGAGCACGTGACACCACTGCTATGCTGTATATCTTAATGACGCGAGTCGAGGCGGACGTTGTCGCAAAACGCCGAGACGTGCACTTGAAACCAAATTTACATAACAATTACTTTTGTTTTTCAAAAGTTGTTAGGAATTTCAGACATTACTAATCATTTCCAGGAAAATCACAAATTCAAAAATTGTTAGAATTTTTAATATATGTTATTGCTTTGTAAATTTTTTCATTAATTTGAAATGTTGTTCATAGTTGATCAATTAATTTGATCCTGCTATTTTGAACGTTTCGAGTCAACCGAAAAGTTGTAGATCAATTCAATTGAGCATGCTATTTTTTCTTAATAAAAATATTTTCATGGACAAAGTTGTTTATATTTTAATAATATATGTTATCGCTTTGAAAAGTTTGTCGTTAATTGGAAAAGATTTTCATAGAAAATTCATTGAATGAATATTCCTGATTCAATCAAAAAGTTGTAGATCAATTTTAGTTATTATTCTATTTCTTGGTGATTAAAATATTTTTCTAGGAAAAATTAATTGAAAGGGAATAGAGGGATAGGCTAATTTGATTTTCCGTTAAGAAGTAGCAATTCATTTTAGTTGAAAGTGCTAGTTCATTTCAACTAAAAGTGAGATTTCCCGCCCATTACTATCCCTGAAAAACCGCTGGCCCAGAAAGGGAATTAGCGGAATAGGAAAAAACAGGTCCAAACTAAAAAAACGTGGGAAGGGAATAGAGCGTAGGTAGGTACTGGGCCGAGGCTGATCCCAACTCACGAAAAAGGAATGCTCCAGGCCGCGATCGGTCGAGAAAGGGAATAGGAGGTAGGAGCTTGATCGCTAAACTTTGTCGTTTTGCTGTCCGATTCCTGTGGTCGGAAATCGATCGCGCCTCCTAGGACGCGCGCGCGTGCGCGTTAGCCACGCTCTAATCTATGTGGATGAAGTTTGTGGACTATTTAAGCTTGTTGGTTTGCCTGAGGACAAATTCAAGAAGAAGGTCTTCCCTTTATCTTTAAAGGAGAAGGCATTGACTTGGTATAGGCTACGCGATGATACTGGGACTTGGAATTACAACCGATTGAAATTGGAATTTCATCAGAAGTTTATCCTATGCATCTAGTTCATCGGATTATATATATAATTTTTGGCCTCGTGAAGGAGAAAGTATCTCTCAAGCTTGGCGAAGGATTAAGTCAATGTTATATTCATGCCCCAATCATGAACTCTCAAGATAAATTATTATTCATAAGTTTTATGCTCGACTTTCTCGTAATGATCAATCCATGCTCGATACTTCTTGTACGGGTTCTTTTATGAAGAAGACTATTGAATTCAAATGGGATTTATTGGAAATAATTAAACGCAACTCTGTAAGATTGGGAACTCGACGAAGGTAAGGAGTCAGGTATTATAAGTGCATCTAGTGCCACCCCTAGTTGGTTTTGTAGTATTGACGACAAACGTGGTTGAGGGACTAATGTGTTCGTCAGAATTGCATGATAACACATGTAGAAGTCCCTCATTGATTCGGTTTTCCTACTAGAGATAACCCCTAAAAATGTAAGAAGACATTGAAGATAATGGTGGTTCGTCAAGACATTCACGTTGAAGATAATGACCTATGAAGACATTCACTTGAAGACTATGGAGTGCGGAGACATAGTTTCTTTCGTAGTTTCATTTTCTTCTTTCTTGAGTCATAGGAACCACCGTACTGTTAAGTGGGGTCCAAGTGAACAAAGTCAGATGACTGCTGTGATGCTCAACCAAAATCCTATGTCTTCGAGCGAAGACAATGAGAGCAAATCTTATCCAGAGTTGGTCGAGTCAGCTTTGCTTGTAGCCCAAGCTAAGCTGCCGCGTATGTTTGAAATCCGATCGTTGGACACGTGTCGGTTCCTTTGTGACCCAGGGTCATTTCAGACATATCATGTCGGGTTTCCTCCTGGCTATAAATAGCCCACCCCCTACACCATAAATTTGTGGCTGCTCAGAGTTTGTGCACGACTTTTGTCATTTAAGAGCAACCCACCTCCGAAGCCTTTGAGAGAGAGAGATCCTTACGAGGAGAAAGCCCAAAACACCCAGAGCCAAAGAGTGTTAGGCATCACTGAAGTCTTTCTGTCTGTGTGACCTGAAGACTTGTTACACTTAAGGATTGTGCATCCTCTAGCCGGTTAGGCGTCACGTTCTGAGGATCGAAGAGTCATTGTGGATCGCCGGTGAATGGAGTCTATGAAGGTTTCGAAGTCTACCTTGAAGACTTACCAGAGTGATTGGGCAAGGACTGTGTGTCCTTAGCTCAAGGGGAATAAGGTGAAGACACAGTCTTCTGAGTTCAGTCTCAGCCTCCCTAACCAGACGTATAGTTTTCACGGCAACTGTAACTGGTCTACCAAATCCTTGTCTTCACCAAGCTACTAGTTTTATCCCCTACCTTCATTACATTTCAGTTTGTCTTCGCGAAGTCATTGCACGCTTGCCTGATCTGTTTGACTTCCCTGTGCGAAGACTACTACCTGTTTGGCTTCATACTGTCTTCCATTCCGATCCATACTACCTAGCTGCTATTAGTCTTCATGCTTTCACTATATTGCTTACTTGACTATGGCATGTCTAGAGTAGTTCATCTAACGTTGCATATCATATAGGTTCATATTAATTGTTTGTCTTCAAAGACCTCATATTTTGAAGACTTCCATAAAAAGCACCTATTCACCCCCCTCTAGTCGATAACTAGCACTTTCAATTGTTATCAGAGCAAGGTGCTCCCTTGTTCTGTGTGATTCGGTTTAACCACCTGGAATTTTAGCTATGTCGATTGTAGGGATAATCAAGGTCTCCGCTGCATGCCCAGTCTTCGATGGCATTGATTACCCCTACTGGAAGAATAAGATGCGTATGCATCTTGAAGCCATTGAGATCGACCTCTGGTATGTCGTCAGGACAGGCGTTCCCAAAGTCGGTGAAGGTGTCACCACTGCTCATGTCAAGAGGTTCACGCAACTGGACTCAACTACCAAGAACATCATCTGTGGTCATCTGACCAAAGGATAGTATGGCCGTGTGAGTGCTCTGGAAACTGTGAAGCTAGTCTGGGACTGGCTCTCCAAGGTCAACGAAGGTGTCTCAACTCAGAGAGACTCAAGGATTGATGTTCTTCGCAATCTTTTCAACCGCTTCAAGTGAAACGAGAATGAGAATGTCCAGCTCACGTTTGATCACCTCACAGATATCACCAATGAGCTTCACGCACTTGGCACCACTAAGATCACCAAGCATGAAATTTTGAAGAAGCTACTGAGATCACTTGACAGCTCATTTGACACTTTGTCCCTGATGATTCAAGAACGCCCTAACTTCAAAGATCTCGATCCATCTGACATACTTGAGAGGCTCAACACACATGAGTTCCAGCTATCTGAGAAGAGAGATATCTACGGACCCAACTGTGGCTGATCCCGTGCTTTGAAGGCAAAAGATGTTTCCTCATCTAAAGAAGAATGTGACTGCAGTTCTGGTGATCCTGAAGACATTGGCAAAGAGCTAGCAATGCTTGTGAGGAAGTTCCAAAAGTTCTCCAAGAAGAATCACTTCGGAAAGTATTCAAGATCCAGCTCAAGAAATGATGAGGCTTCCTCTCGTGACTACAAGAAGAGAACATGCCACAAATGCAAGAAGCCAGGCCACTACATATCTGAATGTCTTCAATGGGACAAGGAATCTCAGAAGAAGAAGAAGAAGAGCAAGGAATATGATTCTAATGGCAAGAAGAAGAAGAAGAAATCTTCAAAATCTTCATCTCACAAGAAGAGCTCATCAGGCAAGGCTTGTGCGTTCATTGGCAAGGAGATGGATTCAGAGGAGGGTTCTGCTTCTGAGGAGGTGGAGGTGGAGTCTAAGTAGGAGTCTGATTCGGGCATGGCAAGCCTGGCTCTAGCTTTGGCATTCATCGCCAAGTCCATCTTCAACACTGAACACAATGGTCACGCCGCCGACGCTGAAGCCGATGATGAGGACGACTCTGCTCCGACCTACTGCTTCCTGGCATGAGGTGCCAAGGTAAACTCACACGATGCTTACTCTCAAACCTCAAGTGAAGATGACTCTGAGTGTTAATCCAAACCCAGCTATAAAACACTTGCTAAAATTGCAACTGAACAACAAATTTCTATGGAACACTGTCGGTGTCAAAACCGGCGGATCTCGGGTAGGGGGTCCCGATCTGTGCGTCAAGGTCGGATGGTAACAGGAGACAAGGGACACTTTATTTTACCCAGGTTCGGGCCCTCTCGATGGAGGTAAAACCCTACTCCTGCTAGATTAATATTGATGATATGGGTAGTACAAGAGTAGATCTACCACGAGATCAAGGAGGCTAAACCCTAGAAGCTAGCCTATGGGTATGATGATGGTTATGATGTGTTCGTCCTACAGACTACAACCCTCCGGTTTATATAGGCACCGGATAGGGTTAGGGTTACACAGAGTCGGTTACATTGGTAGGAGATCTTGAATATCCGCACGCCTAGCTTGCCTTCCACGCCAAGGAAAGAACCTTCCGGACACGGGACGAAGTCTTCAATCTTGTATCTTCATAGTCCTGGAGTCCGGCTGGAGATATAGTTCGGCTATCCGAACACCCCCTAATCCAGGACTCCCTCAGTAGCCCCCGAACAGGCTTCAATGACGTCGAGTCCAGCGCGCAAATTTGTCTTTGGCATTGCAAGGCGGGTTCCCCCTCCGAATCTTGTGTACCTGTATGAATAATATCCGTAGCGCTCCTCGGTCTCGGTGCCCAATAATAACCGTCTTCCACGTGTTGAACGAATGCGAAAAGCCCGGGGGTGTTTTTATATTCACACCCTTGGTCATATAAACGAGCTGCCTATTTAACGGGATGGGGATCTAGATCCAAACCACATCTTCTTCTCCCCGCGAGTTATCATCAGAGCATCTCCAGCAAAGGTCCATTCCAACATGGCCAGCCGTCGTAGCCCCTCCCCTCGCCCCTCCAGCCCCAAATCCGAAGACTGGGAGAGTTGCACCATCCCACACAGCGAGCTAGTGTCACTGCAGGCCAAAGGATTCCTTCCCCAAGCATATATGGTCCCGGTCCGAGCCGGACTCGCCACCTACAACGGCGGCAAGCAAGCGGAGAGCACCCCCAATCCTTCTAAAGGAGAGCGGGTGTGCCTCGTCCCTTATTTATTAAGGGGTCTGGGATTTCCAATTCATCCATTCCTCCGCGGGCTTCTGGAGTTCTACGGCCTCCAGCTGCACAACCTCACGCCTGGCTCCGTGCTACATATTGCAGGCTTCGTTGCCCTTTGCGAGATATTTTTAGGCATCGAGGCTCATTTTGCGCTGCGGAAAAGGTTGTTCTGTTTGGTGCCCCGTTCTCAGAAGGGGTCTATATACCAAGTGGGCAGAGCCAAAATATGGCGCATCGCCGGGACCGGATTCCTATCCGGAATCCCCAAGAAGGTGTCCGAGGACTGGCCTTCAGAATGATTCTACATAGACGACGTCCCGCTGCCGGACCCTGTCCGGGTTGGCCTCCCTGAGTTCAGCATGGCTCCCTTAAAGAAACGCTTAAGTTGGCGTCCGCGGAGCTCTCAGAGAGAAAGCAACAGAGACGTTTTCTACCTGATGGGCCGAATAAGACTGTTGGCTCATTCCGGACTAACCATGATTGGAGTCATGGCCGCATGTATTATGCGGGGGGTGCAGCCGCTTCAATATAGGAGCCACCCCATGTGGGATTTCAACGGGGAGGATGACGCCACCCGTTACGGCCGCAAGGGGCCAGACACAGCTGCCGCTCTAGTAAATATTCTAACATCTTTGTACAAGGGAGAAAAGGAGGACTTCCTCCGCGTTAACCCTCGGGCCGGATTCACTATGTATGAACCTCCAAGTTGGGTAAGTGAACAATTGCACTTGCCCGCTTATTTAATGCTCCCATGACTAGATACGTAATCTGGTGATTTCAATGCAGGAGCTTTGACAAGAGGTAAAGGATATCAATAGCTGCCCTCCACAGCCTGAGGACCCAGAACGGTCCCTCGATCCGGACTCCGAAGAGGATCCGGACATATCGGTGGAGCTCATCGACGGGGTGTTCCACCAGTTAAGCAAAGATAATACCTTGGTGGCCATTACGGCTGATTATCCCAGGTTAATCCCGGCCTCCCAGGTGACAGAAACCGGAGTGTTTATTCCCGCAAGAGAGATTCCGTCCTTACATATTCCGGTGTTTCTGACGACAACCGTATTTTACAGGGGATATTTCCGAGGAGGGAGGCCGTTCCTGCGGCGGCTAGCCAACGAGGAGCCGATGGGCCCCGTGGGGTAAAAAGGGATGAAGTCCGGACTAAGAGTTCGGCACAAAGGTATAACACACCCTCTGTCTTCCTGGCGTTATTCTGTCAGGGCATGTTAACATCCATACTGTTTCCAGGACAAAGAGGCCTCGCCGGACTATATCCGGAGGGGCCGCCAACCGCGCCTCTACCAGCCAGGCCCCAACGTCTGGTCCGGAGGCGGGGACAAACACTAGGCTTGCGCCGGACGCTCCTCCAACAGAGGACGCAGACCGGATATCTGCCACAAATTCAGAAGTGGAGAGCGCCATGAACCATAGGCGTCGCCGGACAATTCTACGTGACGCTTGTTTCTCCCGAGAGGCCTTAGACGCCTTCAATTCGGGAGATGCGTACCTTCGTGCTGCTCAAGATGGTTTAGCCAGAGCCACGCAGCAGTATGTGAAAGACATACGGGTAAGAAAATTTAAATATATATATACCAGTAGCCCCCGAGACTTGCAATAGTTAAACTAACTGATTTAAGGATCATATAATATGTAGGTTCTTACTAAGAAGAACACCGTGCTGTCCCAGGAGCTGGAAAAGTGCAAGGCCCAACTAGAGGCCGCACTAGCCGCAACAGGGGAGCCCAAAGGGACCCCCTCAGGTATGATATACTTTGAGAGATTAGTATTGTGCGGCTTATGTGCGAATCTGACAATTAATGTTACAGATGGTGCCGGACTAGATCCGGAGAGGCAACAACTCTTACGCCAGTTAAAGGCTGGCGAGAGTACGTTGACAAGGGTGAGGCGAGAGAAGAATGATCTTCAGGATGCCAACACCAAGCTGGATGTTGAACTGAAAGACGTTCGTGGCCAGCTATCTGACACCACGAAGGAGAATCAGCGTCTTCGACGCGGCATATTTAGTAAGTGCTTGAGCGAACCCTTTGAAAAAAAGGAGTTCGGCGAGGAAGACAAATAACAGAATTATGTCTGTAGGTACGCTCACAGGTCGTCCTGCAGAGGAGATGCCCGGTTCTACGGGTGACCTTCTCCCCGAACTCCTGCAACTGCACGAACGAATTCGGCAGGCAATGCAAGGGGTTGCCCGGGCCTTATGGCCTGCCCACTCCATGCTCGAGGGCCTTGGAGAGCTTGCGGAGAAGCTGACGGGAGCTCGGCGGCGCATCTGGTTGTGGAAGATATCAGCCTGCCGACAAGGCGCGAGGGAGGCCTGGGCCATGGTGAAGACCCGCTTTACGAAGTCTGACCCCAATCACATGGCCGAGGTCGGACCAGTGGGGCCTGACGGGAAGGAGATCCCTGTGAGCTTGGTGTATGGCCAGGTAGAGCTGGCCGCAAAGTATTCCCAGCAGGACTGTAAATTAGACAGCCTGTTAGATGGTATAGAGGAGGAATACGATCAGTCAAGATGACTATGTAATTTATAATTGACATGTGTAATGCCTTCTAGCCGGATTGTAGATCTTTTGTCGTTGCCGACCTTTTCGCTTCGACCTCGGGACCTGACGGTCCGGAGTGTGTCCGAATACCATAACGGCTATATAAAAGCCGAGGTATGCATGGAGACCAGGCGTAGGGGTCATTAGTGCTTTATCAGACAAGTGCCCAACTAGTTATGTTATATTACATGGTTAGTAAGAAACATCTTCCAGAGAGAATAGTTCCGTTAAGGTTTCCTTTCGCTGGGGTGGCGTGCCCTAAAGTGCACGTCCGGACTGCAAATGCAGAAGATCATCTGGGGGCATGTATGAAATAAAAAGGTTCATCTTTAGTTCACCGACCGAATATTCGCTTAAGAACGCTAGCTTTCGGCTTCACCCAGTCTGAGGTACACATCCGGCTTATCCGGCAGTAACAATCGCAGAGGTGCTCCCTTTACCGCCTAGCCGAACAATCGGGAACGTAGGGGTAAGCACAGGAGCCAGGCAACCCAGCCTGGCCAAAACTTAAGTCATATCGATGCATATAATGGCGAAGAAAAGGTGCATGCGGAAGTCTGACGCATGCGTTGGGTGTGAAACCCATATAGATAAGCTTCTGTTAAAGAAGCCCCCAGGTTTAAGGAGCGCGGATAGCGCGTCATATAATGAGCCTTTTACGGGCTAGAAAAGAAAAGAGTAGTAGACAAAGTAAAAAAAGGTATAAATGTAAATAATGGACAGAGGAAGGAGACAAACACGGAGTCCGACGCTAGGCATAGAATCTTCGGAGACGTGTGGCGTTCCATGGGTTCGACTCGAGTCGGTTGTCCGACGCATCTCGCAGGCGGTACGCTACCAGTTAGGACTTGGTCGATTATGAATGGACCTTCCCATTTGGGCTTGAGTTTGTTCTTTTGCTTATCCGGCAGGCGCAGAACTAGTTCACCAACGTTGTAATTTTTGGCCCGTACTTATCTGCTTTGATATCTTCGAGCTTGCTGTTGATAGAATGCGGAACGGGCCTTAGCCACATCACGCTCTCCCTCTAAGGCATCCAGGTTGTCCTGCCGATCAAGCTCGGCTTCTCTTTCTTCGTACATGCGCACTCGAGGTGAGTCATGAATTATGTCGCAGGGCAGAATCGCCTCAGCGCCGTACACCATAAAGAATGGCGTGAATCCGGTGGTACGATTTGGTGTGGTTCGCAGCCCCCAGAGTACGGAGTCGAGCTCCTCTACCCAGTGCATATCTGATTCCTTGAGGGACCACACTAGTCTGGGTTTGATGCCGCTCATGATGAGACCATTTGCACGTTCGACCTGACCGTTAGTTTGTGGGTGATAGACAGAAGCGTAGTCGAGCTTAATGCCCATGTTTTTGCACCACAGCTTTACTTCATCAGAGGTGAAGTTTGTGCCGTTATCGGTGATAATGCTGTGGGGGATACCTTAATGGTGTACGACCCCGGATACGAAGTCTATCACATGTCCGGATTCAGTCGTCTTGACAGGCTTGGCTTCTATCCATTTGGTGAATTTATCCACCATGACCAATAAGTATTTTTTCTTGTGGGTTCCGCCTTTAAGGGGTCCCACCATATCGAGCCCCCAGACCGCGAAAGGCCAACTGATGGGGATAGTTCGGAGGGCGTTGGGTGGCATATGGCTTTGGTTGGCAAAGAGCTGGCAACCGACGCACCGTTTGACAAGGTCCTGAGCGTCTGCTCTAGCCGTCGGCCAATAGAAGCCAGTACGGAAAGCCGTGCTTACAAGGGACCGAGCCGCAGCGTGATGGCCACCGAGTCCGGCATGAATTTCAGCCAATAGACTCCGCCCTTCCTCTTCGGAGATACACCTTTGAAGGACTCCTGTAGTGCTTTTCTTATATAGCTCTCCCTCGTGGACTTTATGGGCTTTAGATCTCCGCACTATGAAGCGTGCCTCGTTTTGGTCCTCGGGGAGTTCCTGCCTAGTAAGGTAGGCTAGGAATGGTTCCGTCCACAGGGCGATGACCTCCATTATTGCGTGGGTTGAGGGTGTAATTTCGGTGGCAGGGGCGCCGATTATGTCTGATTGTTCGGCATTGGGTTGTGCGGTTATGCCCGGGCTATTATCCGAGGGTTCCCCCTCCCATGTTACGGATGGTTTGAATAATCTTTCTAAGAAGATGTTGGGGGGGACAGCATCTCGTTTTGCTCCAATGCGTGCCAGGACGTCCGCTGCCTAGTTATTTTCTCGGGCTATGTGATGGAACTCCAGTCCCTCGAACCAAGCTGACATTTTTAGTACGGCATTGCGATAAGCTACCATTTTTGGGTCTATGGCGTCGAAGTCGCCATTTATTTGGGATATCGCGAGGTTTGAGTCCCCGCATACTTCCAGGCGTTGAATGCCCATGGATACCGCCATCCGGAGGCCATGTAGAAGGGCCTCGTATTCGGCTGCATTGTTGGAGTCCGTGTACATAATTTGGAGTACATATTGGATTGTATCTCCTATAGGGGACGTCAAAACGACGCCAGCCCCCAGTCCGGTCAGCATTTTGGAGCCGTCGAAATGCATGATCCAGTTTGAGTACGTGCCGTACTCTTTAGGGAGTTCGGCCTCTGTCCATTCGGCGACGAAGTCGGCTAGGACTTGAGATTTAATTGCTCGCCGTGGCTTGTAGGTTATATCGAATGGGAGGAGCTCTATGGCCCATTTTGCTATCCGGCCTGTTGCATCGCGGTTGTTGATAATATCGTTGAGTGGTACTTCCGAGGCTACTGTAGTAGAACACTCTTGAAAGTAGTGTCGTAGCTTCCGGGATGCCATGAATACCGCGTATGCGATTTTTTGATAATGCGGGTACCGTGATTTGCATGGTGTGAGGACAGTGGACACATAGTAAACCGGCCTTTGAAGGGGTAATTTATGTCCGTCCGTTATCTGTTCGATGACGAGTACTGCGCTAACAACTTGATGGGTTGCGGCAATGTACAATAGCATGGGTTCGCCGGTATTCGGCGCAGCCAGGACGGGGTTTGTTGCCAAGATGGCCTTTATTTCCTCGAGTCCGGCCGTGGCAGCGTCCGTCCACTCGAAGTGTTCGGTGCGCCTAAGGAGGCGGTAAAGGGGTAGTGCCTTTTCTCCCAAGCGGGAGATGAAGCGGCTTAAGGCCGCCACGCATCCGGTGAGTTTCTGAATTTGCTTGAGATCTTTTGGGACATCCAATTGTGACAGAGCTCGGATTTTAGCTGGATTTGCTTCAATTCCTCCGCCGGATACAATGAAGCCCAGGAGCTTTCCGGCTGGGACGCCGAAAACACATTTTTCCAGATTGAGCTTGATGTCGTATTTTCGCAGGTTGTCGAATGTAAGTCTCAAGTCATCTACTAGAGATTCGACGTGTCTTGATTTAACGACCACATCATCTACGTACGCCTCCACTGTTTTGCCGATCTGGTTTGCCAAACATGTTTGAATCATGCGCTGATATGTCGCGCCGGCGTTTTTGAGCCCAAAGGGCATTGTGTTGAAGCAGAATGGGCCGTATGGCGTGATGAATGCTGTTGCAGCTTGGTCGGATTCTGCCATCTTTATTTGATGGTAACCGGAGTATGCGTCGAGGAAACACAGGGAATCGTGTCCTGCGGTGGCATCGATGATTTGATCAATTCGAGGAAGGGGAAAGGGATCCTTTGGGCAGGCCTTATTAAGGTCTTTGAAGTCGACACACAGGCGCCAGGATTTGTCCTTCTTTGGTACCATTACCAGGTTTGCTAGCCAGTCCGGGTGTTTGATATCTCTAATGAATCCGGCCTCCAATAATTTGGCTAGCTCCTCTCCCATGGCCTGTCTCTTTGGTTCGGAGAAACGCCGAAGGGTTTGTTTGACAGGTTTGAATCCTTTCTGGATATTTAAGTTGTGCTCAGCCAGCCTGCGTGGGATTCCTGGCATATCTGAGGGGTGCCAAGCGAAAATATCCCAGTTCTCTCGTAGGAACTCGCGCAGTGCGGCATTTACATCAGGGCTCAATTGTGCCCCGATGGAGGCTGTTTTATTCGGGTCCGTTGGGTGGACCTGGAATTTGACTATTTCGTCCGCTGGTTTGAAGGATGTGGATTTGGATCTCTTATCGAGTATCACATCATCCCTCCTAACCGTGGATCGCAGCGCCGTCAGCTCTTCGGCCGCTAAGGCTTCAGATAGTGCCTCGAGGGCCAATGCGGCTGTCTTGTTATCGGCGCGGAGTGCTATGTCCGGATCACTAGCGAGAGTGATAATTCCGTTTTGGTCCAGGCATCTTAAGCTTCATGTACCCGTAATGGGGTATGGCTTGGAAACTGTGAATGCCTCTTGTCCTAATATAGCGTGATATCCGCTTCTGAACGGGGCCACCTGGAATGTGATTTGTTCGGACCTGTAATTATCCGGCGTGCCGAATACCACTTCTAGTGTGATCTTTCCAGTGCATCGCGCTTCCTGACTGGGGATTATTCCTCTAAAGGTTGTGCTGCTTCGCTCAATGCGGTTCCAGTCTATTTCCATCTTTTGGAGGGTTTCCTCGTCGATGAGGTTCAATCCGCTACCTCCGTCCATAAGTACCTTTGCGAGGCGACAGCCGTCCACTATGGGACTGAGAACCAATGCGGCTGGCGCTCTGGCTGTTCGGAATTTAGGTTCGTCGCTCGCATTGAAGGTGATGGCAGTATTGCTCCATGGATTGATGGTCGCTACTTGGTAGACTTCGGCGAGGCTGCGAAGTGTTCTTTTTCGCATGTTACTTGATGCGAAATTCTTGGAGATTGTGAGAACGGTACTGAAATTCTCGGGCTGGTTTCCTTCGACCTCTGGATTTAGGAGGTCCTCGCCAATTTTGGCCACCTGCCGGAGTATCCAACATGCCCTGAGGCTGTGAGTTGGGGTGGCATCCTCTGTACTATGAATCTTGCAGGGTCCATCGAGCCACCTTTCTAGCACGGTTCCGTGCCCCCTAGAGGGTTTTGATTTTTTATTTAATCCGGGCGCTTTGCTGTAGTGCGCCCTTTTGATTCGGACGGGATTGCTATTCAAGGCCGGATTATCCCAAAATTTAATTTCGGTTTTCCGAGCACTTTCCATCGCACAGTATTTTTGTACTATGGACGCCAAGTCAGCAAAGCGCGTAATATTACGACGACTTATGGCGTTGAGTATCCCCTTGTCCGTGCAGTTACTGCAAAAGATTGAAATCGCGTCTCCCTCGTGGCAGTCCTTTATCTTGTTCATAAGCAGGAGGAATCTGGCCCAGTAATGATGTACTGTTTCTTCGGGCATCTGCTTGATTTGGGAGAGATCGCTTAAGATCGGACGGGCGGAATTCATTAGATCTGATACTTCGCCCGGTTTGCTGTTCGGAGGCCGAACGACCTCCGGATTCCGAGATCCGGAGTCCTGTATGTTTTCCGGTTTGCCTGGTTCCAAGCCCAGGTCTTGGGTTGTATCCTCCCCTCCGTGGATATCCGGCATGGAGGGTTCCGGAATTCGGACGTAACTGGTCCTTAAGATTGATGAAGGGTCACCGCATTGTGTTTCCACCACAGTAACATAATGGGTGGCTTGGGGAGAGTTGATTTCCCTTAGATCGGGTTTAGGCCCAACCTGGTAGTAGTTTGTAGCGACCCCCAAGGCGGCGATGCGATCCAGGAGCTCGTTTATGGAGGAGAGCTCCACCAGATCTAGCTGCTCGGCCAATTCCGAGCTGACGCGGAGATTGTTTTCGATGACCCGAGAGGTCACCGTCGGCGTAATGGCCGAACCGGCGGTCATGAGAAAACCACCCAGCCGGAGGGGTTGGCCGACAGCCAAAGGTCCCTCAGTGACGGCGCCGTCTTTAAAGACGGGAAAAGGCATCCTTCCTGATCGCGATGGCACAGAGGAACTCTCAATGAAAGCACCAATGTCGGTGTCAAAACCGGCGGATCTCGGGTAGGGGGTCCCGATCTGTGCGTCAAGGTCGGATGGTAACAGGAGACAAGGGACACTTTATTTTACCCAGGTTCGGGCCCTCTCGATGGAGGTAAAACCCTACTCCTGCTAGATTAATATTGATGATATGGGTAGTACAAGAGTAGATCTACCACGAGATCAAGGAGGCTAAACCCTAGAAGCTAGCCTATGGGTATGATGATGGTTATGATGTGTTCGTCCTACGGACTACAACCCTCCGGTTTATATGGGCACCGGATAGGGTTAGGGTTACACAGAGTCGGTTACATTGGTAGGAGATCTTGAATATCCGCACGCCTAGCTTGCCTTCCACGCCAAGGAAAGAACCTTCCGGACACGGGACAAAGTCTTCAATCTTGTATCTTCATAGTCCTGGAGTCCGGCTGGAGATATAGTTCGGCTATCCGAACACCCCCTAATCTAGGACTCCCTCAAACACATTCAAAAGTTGTTAGACAAAAGCGATGACCTGTTGGACGAGGAAATGAATCAAACTCATTCCTTAATCAAAGACATCAAAAATCTTCGTGTTAAGTACGAGGAACTTAAAAGTCGTCATGAAACCCTCTCAACCACTCATGAGAAGCTTTCCTATGATTATCTTCAAAGGAAGCAAGATCTCGAGAAAGTGAAAGCGTCTCATGAAGATCTTCAAAAGGAGAACGATTCACTACTCGCTCAATAGATTAGTTCCGCTTAGGAATACTTTGTGCCACTATAAAATGTCTTGAGCGTGATAATGCTGTCTCTATTGTTGAATGTTCCACTGCATCTGATATTGCAATATCTTCAACTGCTGATGTGGTAACTAACCCCTCTACTGAGGAAACCACTACTATTGCTGATGAGAATGCTAGGTTGAAGACATTGCTTGAAATAGGCATGTAAAAAAGCCTCAAAGGGCATCAGACACCATGTGATGTCCTCAAGAAACATATTCTGAACCGAAACCCTAGGAAAGAGGGTGTTGGTTTCGAGAGGAAAATGAATGTTGATGGTTCTTACTGGAAGCATGAGAAGTACCCCAAACCCACATGGGTTGCTGCAAAGGGCCCTTCAGTGGACCCATCCACCTTATCTGGCTTCACTTGTGCTAATCCCATTATCAGTGATGAGTCTTTTGACGCCAATTATAAGCTGTTTAGGAATCCGAATGGTGAAGTGTTTGCCAGGTTTTTCGGTACTAACTGCCGGAATGGGCCACCTTTGAAGAAGATCTGGGTGCCCAAAAGTTGTTTTGAGAAGTTTTCTGTGAATGCCATCATGACACCACCAGGGAAGAAGACAAACCCCAGACCAAAGGCTTTATATGGCCCAAAGGCTTCAAACAGACAGTGGACCTCACAAGGTCACCCTAACGCCAATGTTTTGCAGGGAAACTATCATTAGAGTCATGAATATGAGCGTGTTTCTTCTAACTGCTATGTTCACAAGTCAAAGAACTTTTCTGCATATTCTTATGAGTATAATTCACCTCCTGCAAAACTATTTTCTAGGGCTGCAAAGGCAAAGTTCTCAGATGCTGCACTTAGACATACTGTTTCTAAGCCACCCTTGAAGATGTGGGTGATTAAGAATAATTAACTTCTCCTGCAGGGAAAGGTCTCCAGCCAGAAATCAAAGACTTCTGACGCCAATGCAGGGGACCTAAAACATCTTGTGGGATGCAAGAAAAAGTGCCAGTATGGTCTTACCATATATTTCGTCCCAGATTTCTTGACGATCATCCCATCTCACCAAACAAGAATCTTAACTTTGATAGCATGCTTGTTCACTATATGTTTGTGCTTCACAATACTCTTGGTGAAGCCTACACTACTTCAGGATGCTGCTAACGCGACACTACGAACAGAGACCCTTAGAGAAACTGTGAGTGATGCCATAATCACAAATAGTGTTGTATGAAAACTGCCAGAAATGTGTAAATTGTTTGCGATGACGGATGCATCAAACACGGTTCAGGTTTTATTTGTGTGTGCGATGAAGGGCATACAGTTCAGTTCAATGAACTGTTTGCAATGAGGAGGAACAAAAGAATCGGGCAGCCAGATGGAGGCGTGTGCGATACACAGCATACGGTTCACTCGGATGAACTGTTTGTGATTAGGCAACACAAAAGAAACGGTCAGCCAGATCAAAGGTGTGTGCGATATACGGCATGCAGTTCACTCAGATGAACTGTTTGTGTTGAGACATGAGAATAGAAATGGTTTAAATGAACAAGATGTGTGTGATACGAGGCAAACAGGTATGTAATCAGAGATGTGTGCGAAGACCGATAACAACACAGACGATTAGTGCTAACAAGCCGTGTGTGTTGTGAGCAAACGATTGCTGGTATACAATTGTGAGTGGTTGATGAAAACATCACCAACGGGTTCCATTGTTTAGTCCATGTGCGATGTGATTTTCTTTGTCCGCACAACATCTACGCTCTGTCTACAACATCAACATATATACTTAAAAAGACAACATTGCATAACCAAATTAAGCATACAATTACACAAGTGATTACACACATAACATTTCCACACACCAAAGAAAGCAATTACATGCATACTTAATTAGGAGAAACGAGGATCTAATCATCTACTTATTGTTGCAACAACGCTTGCCATTGCTCTGCTTCCGGCTGGATCCCTGGCCCATTTGGGGAAGGAGGCACTTCCTCATGTCAATGATCCGCCCGTACATGTCGTGGCTCATGTACGCCTCCTTGGCCGCGTACGCGACGTGAGCTTTGTCGAGTTTCTCCTTCCAGGATGAGTGCCAGGCACGCTTGTCCTTGTTGCACGAATCCTTCATGTCTGTGTAGTAGGGGTCGATGATGGCCTCGGCAAGGTGAACGAATGAGTCCTTCTCATGCTCCTTGCTACCCCTGATCTTGTATCGTCCCTGGATGTCGACAAGATTCTGGCAGGCGATGCCCGGATTCTGGAGCGCCTTTACATCGTTTGTGATGTCCACCATAGCGAACATGTAGTGGGGGTTGTTGACAAACCTGGTGAAACACTCGCAAGGCCTTGTGGCTAGGCAGTAGTGGTAGACTAGGACGTGGTGGCGCACGCACATCTAGGTGACAGTGACCTTGGGACGAGACCCGGCATGAGCACGGGTGTACTCGAGGTCGAACCCGACCACCTTGTACTTCTCCTCGATAAGCAACAACTCCATGATGTGGATGGAGTGCTCCACCCAGACCGGGTCATTGGTGTACACCACCGAGAGGTCCATGAATCTTCTATGGGTGTCCACCATGACACGCATGGTGAACTGCTGCTCATCGTCGGCAGCCGCTCGGAGCACCATTGGAGCCGCGCAGGATACCCTCTAAGAATTTCTTGTGGTGGGTGTGCTTCTTGCAATGGTGGGGCGCAATCGAAAGGTTGAAGAGACACAAGGGTAGGTTAAATGGTCACTGTAATAAATGGGGGCCGGCCGGCCTATACTCGTCACGTCTTGTCATAGTGTTCATAGCGGAGGACATCAGAATCCAGTGCACGCTTGACAACACCGCACCCCAGCCATGGGCTCGAAGAGCCTATTCCCGCGCTAGCACGCTGTGTACCGCACAAGCTTCCCGTCTGGCTAGTTTGGCCACGCGTCGTCTAGAAGGGGGACAAATCATGGGTGTTTATTGGCAAAAAGCATTGTAAAAACAAAGTGCGTGGAATGACTTTGGTCATAAGTTTACCCTTGGGTGATGAGGTCAAAGTTACACAGAAGGGTGATGATGGACACTCAAGTGCGATAATTAATTATGCGCTCTACAGTGCACACGGTGGAAGAGACCAACTGTGTGCAATATTGTCGAAGATCGCAGTCGAGTTAACTATACAGATCGTGTGCTGTGAGATCGACAAGGTAAACTCATTCGAGAATGGTTAATAAAATCTAAGACCATTGCATATTAAGGTCAAAATAGTGCTAGCAATATACGATTCTCATACGATGCCATTTCAACGATTGTACCACAAAAGCTCAAGATGTTACGAGGTTCAAATTCCAGAGTTATATGGCTCAAATTCGAAGATTACAAGGTTCAAATTGATATTAGAAATGAAATTCAGCTCATCAGCTGCAAACGCTCACGCTCATGCGCTGAACATGGATATTAGAGAGGTTCAAACTAATATCACCGCTTCTAAGTCTGGCTTTGAAACCTCACAATTTTTGCAAAGGGGTCAGCCACTATGAAGTCATGTATGGGGTTGACCCGATGACTTCCGATTACTCTGTCATCTGAAGTTCCAAAATGAAATTCAGCATTTTTGGATCTTACTCCATTCTGCCGCAGGCGCCGACGCTGATCAACAGACTATTCATTTTTGTGAAATAAATGTAGGGAAAACCTCATTTCCTTCTGCACCCTTGCTCCGAGAACAAAGAACCTGGCAAATATAATCTCCGGTAAGGTCCCTCGGTAGGAGTTCAAAGTAATTTCTGAGAGATGCATATCTAGGCATTCGACGTGATTGTTATATTGTATCACATTATCCACCACTGGGCCTAATCTTTTCTACAAAAGAAGAAAACGTGTTAGTGCCTACATGCAGTTTTGAACATTACTACAGGACTAGCTATTTGGTTTGCATGATTTCTAAAATGCACTAACATGCCATCTTCGAACTGACTAACATGGGCATTTGATTTTATTCTAGAAAAATGTAGCCTTCTTCACAAGAGGTTGGAGTGGATGAAAAGTTCCCTAAGAAAACTAGTACAGATGAATCCAAAGGAGAAATGCTTATCGATTGTAACCATATGGATCAAGCAACCAATATGGTGGGGGGCATGTATGTACTGAAATCCACCAAAAGAACCTTTAGAAATCATAGTACATTGTCATTGTAAACTTGGAAAAAGGTGTCACAAATTGAACTCCCTTATGGTTAACATTTAACAGGAAAGGAACATCACCTCGATATATAGCTTCTCCAGGCACGGAAAGCATCTCAGGAAACTAACAACTTGCTCCAGGTCGGGCCCGATAGATTCTAGTGCCAAGACCTTCACTGTGCGCAGTTTCGGGGTCAAGCTTGTCGAAATCATTTTCTAAATGACAGACGAACAAACATCTTCAAAATTAGAAATAATGTTAATTTGTAGAAGGAGATGTAGAAGGCGGCTGTTGTACCTGAACAGGTGTGGATCCAATAACAAGTTCAGAGAATTTGTCTAACGAGTAGCCCACCACTGTCAATTTCGGTGCAGAAATGACATTGCTCTTGTTAGACATTATTGATCAACTACAAGTAATGTCTCAAGTGCAGGTGTGTCCTGGATGACCATACCGTGGTCCACCTTTTCTGATGTCTTCCTGCCGCACCAGCAACACACATAAGTAGTCCAGAGAGTCATGGAGGTGATGTGGAAGGTACTCAACCCATTCATCGCCTGAAGACGAAGGTACTCAAGTGTAGTACAGCCACGAAGCAGGAGCTCCATGTCACCCTTTGCGAGGCAGACAGCTACGATCTCGAGGTGCTTCAGTCGTGGTAGAATAAGAACGGGCGCGTCATTAAGGGGCGGGAAATGGCAGTTCCTGGACTTGGCGACGCTCAGCGTGGGCGCGAGGCGGAGTGGGGACGTTGGCAGCGACGACATATGCCCATCATGAAAAGTGAGTGTAACATCCCAAAATTTCAATTTGGAATGTTACACATTAGATCATCATTGCATATCATATTTTATTGCATTTTGGTTTGATCTAGAAATTCTACGCAACTCAAGGACCCACGGAGAGAGTTGGGGATTTCGTTATTTTCATATTTGAGTTTCTCAAATTTTGAAAAAGAGGATTGTTTGATTTTAATTATTTTCTCTTCGAATATTTCTTTTATAAAAATAAAAGAGAGAGGATAAAATGACTTCCTCAAAATAAATAAATATTGGAGATTTAATATTAAAATCAAATAAGATTTTTATTCGGAGTTTTATCGCTAATTTATTTGAATTAGGAAAATATGCATTTTTCAAAATTGCATTAGAGGTACAAATAAATGCTCACCTTGTCCGGCTTATTTTTCGAGGCTGGGGAAAATTTATTTCGGGATTTTTGGAGTCCGTTTAGTACTTCTTTTCTTTCTTTTTCTACACGTCAGAATTATTTAAAAAAACGATGGAGGGGTGGCTGCTAGCTACTTCACACTTTGCTAGGGTGAACCTCGGTTGGGGGCGGGACGGCATGCATTCATAGCTTAGCTAGGATTCCCTTCGTGCCGACATGAGGGAGGGGGGCTGCTAGCTACTTTGCACTTTGCTAGGTGAACCTCGGTTGGGGGGGCATGCATTCATAGCTTAGGAATCCCTTCGTGCCGACACGAGGGAGGGGGGGTGTGTAAGTGCATCTAGTGCCCCTTAGTGATTTTGGTGTATTGAAGACTTATAGGTTAAGTATCTAATGCGTTTATGAGTGTACACAGATCTATTAGTCTATGAGGAGTTTGGTATTTACAGAGAAAGTCGACCCCTAAAAATGAAGTTCTTCGACTGAAGTCTTTGATATACTGAAGACTTTCTGAAGACTTTGAAAGTGAAGAAATTGGTGTGACCTTGAAGACTTGGTATTCATTCGAGGAACATGAAGCGTGAAGACTTTTGTTTTCGTAGTTTCATTTTCTCTTTCTTGAGTCATAGGTAACACCGTACTGTTAAAGGGGGTCGAGGAAATACTAAGGAGAAAATTTCCATGTGATGCTCAACTCAAATCCTACACCTACCAATCCCTTCGAGTGAAGCCATTGGAAATCTCATACAGTTCAGTCAATATCTTCAGTGACAGAGACGCAGTTCTTCTGGTCACTGAGGACTTTGCTCTGACTGAGGAGTTAGGAATTCGCCAGTGCGAATTACCTACACAGTGAGGAACCTGATAGCCCTGAGGAATTTGTACCTCAAATTTCCGACCTTTGCTGTGCTGCGCGCCAGCTGTCCGAAAATATCTTGTCCACCTAACGGTCATATCATTTAAGGGCATTTATGTCTTATCATGTCGGGCTGCTCCCTAGGCTATAAATAGCCGCCCCCTACAACCACTAGCTGGTTGGCTGCTCCGCGAGAACTTGACACTTGTTATTTGAGAGCAACCCATCCTCCGAGGACTTTGAGCGAAAATCATCAAGTGAGGAAAATCCAAACCCCAAACCCAAAACACCTACAAACCAAGAGTGATTGAGCATCACTGAAGAGATTGATCCTGCGTGGATCCGACGCTTGTTACCTTTGAAGACTATGCTTCTTCCAGACGATTAGGCGTCAAGGTCTAGAGCATCCAAGAGGAATTGTGGATCGCCGAGTGACCAAGTCTGTGAAGGTTTGGAAGTCACCTGAAGACTTACCACGAGTGATTGGACGAGGACTGTGTGTCCTTAGTTCAAGGAGAATACGGTGAGGACTTGTTGTCCGGAGCTGCGTGCTCAGGACTGGGTGTCCGGGACTGTGTGTCCTCGAGTTTAAATACTCAGCCGCTCCAACCAGATGTACAACTGAGACAGCAGTTGGAACTGGTCTACCAAATCATTGTCTTCACCAAGCTTACTGGTTCTATTTCCTCAACTCTTTCATTTCCTCAGTAGTGTGCTGTTTGTTTATCATATCTGTGTTTGAAGACTTTGACTGAAGACTTTCTCAATTTCCTTAGTTCAATTTCTTCAGTCTGTTTGTCTTCATCTTGTGTTATCCTGTGTTTACGCTTTCTGTACTCTGTGTTTGTCTTCATTTCATCATGATGACTATGCTTGAATTCTATTATGTTTTCATCTGAGTACTTATTCCGCTGCTAGTTGTTCTTCGCTAAGGAATTTCCTCACTAGCAAATTCCTCAGAGAAGAATTTCATAAAAATCGCCTATTCACCCTCCCTCTAGTCGATATAACGCACTTTCAATTGGTATCAGAGCAAGGTACTCCCTTGTTCTGTGTGACTTTGGTTTAACCGCTTGGAGTTTTAGTTATGTCGACCGCAGGTATGATCAAGGTCTCTGCTGGGTGTCCTACCTTCGATGGGACGGACTACCCCTACTGGAAGAATAAGATGCGAATGCATGTTGAGGCAATTGATAACGATCTCTGGTACGTTGTGGAAAATGGTGTTCCCTCCGTCACTCCCTCACTGAACGCTACCGATGTGAAGAGATTCAAGCAACTTGACTCCCAAGCGAAGAATATCATATGTGGCCATCTGAGTAAGGGTCAGTATGGTAGAGTGAGTGCTTTGGAAACTGCAAAGCTTGTCTGGGATAGGCTATCCAAGGTCAATGAAGGAGTTTCAACTCAGCATGACTCAAGAGTTGATGTTCTTCGTAATCTCTTCAATCGCTTCAAAAGACTCGACAATGAAAATGTGCAGCAAACCTTCGATCGCCTCACTGACATCTCAAATGAGCTTCAAGCACTTGGTGCCACTGACATCACCGACCATCAGGTGGTGAAGAAATTGCTGAGATCGCTTGATTCCTCATTTGACACTCTGGCACTGATGATACAAGAGCGTGGTGATTACAAGTCACTTGACCCCGCTGATATTCTCGAGAGGCTAAACACTCATGAGTTCCAGCTTGCTGAGAAGAGAGATATCTACGGTACAAGCTATAGCAGATCACGTGCACTGAAGGCCAAGGTAGTATCTGAGTCCGAAGATGAAGACTCTGGTAGCAGCCTTGGTGATCCTGAAGAACTGAGTCGTGATCTAGCACTGCTTGTGAAGAAATTCCAGAGGATCTCAAGACGTGGTCACTTTGGAAAACCCTCAAGGAGCAATGATTCCTCATCCAGTGACTATAAGAAGAGGCTTTGTCACAAGTGCAAGAAACCAGGACATTACATCCAAGACTGTCCTCAGTGGGAAAAGGAATCAAAGAAGAAGAAATACAAGAATTATAGTTCTGATGATGCGAAGAAAAAGAAGAAGTCCTCAAAATCTTCATCATCAAAATCCTCAAAGTCTTCGTCTCACAAGAAGAGCAGCTCCAAGAAGGCTCGGGCATTCATTGGCAAGGAAATGGACTCTGAGGCTGAATCTGAAGAAAATGAGGAAGAGGAACAATCTGAAGATTCTGAGTCTGGTGTGTCAAGCCTAGCCCTCGCTACTGCATTCGTCAGCAAATCCATCTTCAACACTGAAGAAAGTGAACTCACCAACAAGGCTGATGAAAGCAGTGATGACTACGCTCCCACCTATTGCTTCATGGCAAAGGGTGCCAAGGTACTCAAATACACCTCCTCTGAATCTAGCGATGACGAATCTGATGAAAAACTTAAGCCTAGCTACTCTAAACTTGCTAAGATTGTTGTGCAACAACAAAAGGCTTTTGAAAAGGTTCAAAACATGCTAGACAAAAGTGATGATATGTTGGGTGAAGAATTGGATCGCACTAAGGCCTTAACTGAAAATCTTCAGAGACTTCAGACCAGGTTTCACAACCTTCAAAATCATCATAACACTCTCTTATCTGACCATGAGAAGCTTTCTTATGAATATCTTCAAAAGAAGCAAGATCTTGAGAAGCTAAGAGAGAGTTATGAAGATCTTCAGAAGGAGCGCGATTCATTACTTGCTCAACAAATCAGCGCTGCTCAGGAAGAATTTATTCCTCCATGTTTAAAATGCATTGAACGAGAATCTGCTAATTCCTCACCTGAATGTTCAAATGCTTCAAATGTTACAAATTCTTCACCTGCCTCTGCTATCACTAATTCCTCATCTGAGGACATTGCTAGTATTACTGACGATGCAGGACTGAAGGAATTGTACATAACAGGCATGTACAAAAGCCTCAAAGGGCATCAGACTCTTTGTGATGTGCTTAAAAAGCATATCCTCAACAGGAACCCTAGGAAAGAGGGTATTGCCTTTGAGAGGAAACTCAATGCTGATGGTACATATTGGAAGCCTGAGCAGTACCCCAAAACCTCATGGGTTGCTGCAAAGGGACCTCCAGTTGATCCATCTAATTTATCTGGCTATACATGTGAATCTTCTCATTCTTCTGATGAGTCTTTTGACTCCAACTATAAACTGTTCAAAAATCAGAATGGTGAAGTATTTGCTAGATATGTTGGCACTAACTGCAGGAACGGTTCTCCTGTGAAGAAAATCAGGGTTCCCAAAAGGCGCCTTCAAAGTCTTCAGGTGAATGTCCTCATGACACCACCTGTGAGGAAAAGGAACCTCAAATCAAATTCTTCATATGGACCAAATTCTTCATATGAGCATTATTCTTCATATGGATCCAAGTCCTCATACGGACCAAATTCCTCAAGGGGATCAAATTCCTCACATGGATCAAAGTCCTCATATGAACATCATCGTGCTAACAACTCTGTTTCGCGGGGAAGAGCCAAGGGCTATGAATATGAGCATTATTCTTCAAATTATTATGTTCATAAGTCCTCGAAGAATTTCTCTGCTTATGCATATGCTTACCCTAACCCCTCTTATGTGAAACGAAATGGTTTGGCTGCTTTGCCACCATTCTCATATGGAGCTCGCAGAGTGATGAACTCTTTGCCACCCATTCAGATGTGGGTGGTGAAGAAAAGGAACTAATCCCTTCTGCAGGGTCAGGTCTCCAGACGTGAAATAACGTCTGAAGAATTTGTTGGGGACCTGACAAAAAAAGTGCCTGAAAGGACGCAGGCTAACCATGATGAAATGAACTTTCATTTCACACGTCCTCCCTCTGTTTTATCTGTCTACTACTTGATGAAATTGATCTGATGGATTGTGATATCATATTCTTCACTGCTGAAGTATATGAGGTCGTAAGTTGCACTAATTCATCTGCAGGATGATCAACCCAAAGCCACTGAATGGGTACTTGATAGTGGATGTACAAATCACATGACTGGTGACAAGAATCTGTTAATGGATGCTCCCTTATCAGCGTCACACATGAAGCATATCATCTTCGCTGATAAAAGCAAAAGTCAGGTATTGGGTCTTGGTAAGGTTGCTATCACAAAGGATCGACACATGGACAAAGTCATGCTTGTTGAGTCCTTAGGATATAATCTTATGTCTGTCTCAATGCTCTGTGATCTTGATATGGTTGTTGTCTTTGGCAAGTATCGTTGTGTTGTGATTATGGAAGCTGACAATTCCAAAGTCTTGGAAGGCTTTAGGAGAGGAGACTTGTATATTGTTGATTTCTCTGCAGATTCACAACCAGCTGTGTGCCTACTTGCAAAAGCTTCAGAAGGATGGCTATGGCATCGACGACTTGGTCATGCAGGCATGAGGAATTTGAACACGCTTGCGAAGAAGAAACATGTCATTGGCATTGAGAATGTCAAATTCCTCAAGGATCACTGGTGCGGTGCCTGTGAAGCTGGAAAGATGACAAAGGCCAAGCATCCAGCGAAGACTATCATGACCACTACTCGTCCATTTGAATTGCTTCACATGGATCTCTTTGGTCCTAACCATTATTCCTCTGTTTCGAATGAAGCATCTCAATATGGCTTTGTTATTGTTGATGATTACTCTCGTTACACATGGGTACACCTTGTCTCTTACAAAACTGAAGTGCAGGAAGTCTTCAAACGATTTTCCTCGAGGGCTTCAACCAACTTTGGTGTGAAGATTAAGCACATCAGAAGTGACAATGGCACAGAGTTCAAGAATTCGGGTCTCGATGACTACCTTGATGAACTTGGTATTACTCATGAGTTATCTGCTCCTTATACTCCTCAACAGAATGGTGTCGTGGAGCGCAAGAATGGGACTCTTGCTGAGATGGCTCGCACTATGATCGATGAGTACAAAACCCCTCGTCGTTTCTGGGTTGATGCAATTGATACTGCGTGCCATATCATCAGCAGAGTATATCTTCACAAATTCTTCAAGAAGACTGCATATGAACTCCTAACTGACAAGAAACCTAATGTAAGTTATTTCAAAGTCTTCGGTGCTAAATGCTGGATTAGAGATCCTCATCACAACTCTAAATTTGCACCGAAAGCACATGAAGGTTTTATGCTTGGTTACGGAAAGGACTCACACACCTACAGAGTCTTCAACAATGTTCTTCACAAGATTGTTGAAACTGTAGATGTGCGGTTAGATGAAACTAATGGCTCGCAAAGAGAGCACCTACCTTCTGTGTTAGATGAACCTGCACCGGAGGATTCAATCAAGCACAAGGCTACTGAAGATGTCATTCCTACTGAATAATCTGCTGAAGAATTCATTCCAGAACGTGAAGAACGTCGAGCTGATGCACCTGAAGAAAATGCTGAGGAAATTGATGGTGAAGAAAATGCTGATCAAATTCCTCAACGACAACCAGCTCACCCTCGCGTTGCAAAAGAAGTGCAAGTGGAGAAGATCATCGATGACATTAGAGCACCAGGTCCTCTCACATGCTCAAAAGCTTCACATATATCTAACTTTTGTGGGCACTTTGCTTTTGTCTCTATCACAGAGCCCACTAAGGTAGATGAAGCATTTCTGGAGCCTGAGTGGATTCAGGCCATGCAAGAAGAATTACATCAGTTCAAGCTCAACAACGTTTGGGAACTAGTCGATCGTCCCGATCCTCGCAAGCATAACATCATTGGCACAAAGTGGATCTACCGCAACAAGCAAGATGAAAATGGTGTTGTGGTGAGGAATAAGGCACGACTAGTAGCTCAAGGCTACACACAGGTTGAAGGAATTGATTTCGATGAAACTTCTGCACCTGTTGCTAGACTTGAGACTATTCGCATATTGCTTGCTTATGCTAGCCATCATGATATCATCTTACACCAAATGGATGTGAAAAGTGCATTCCTCAATGTTAAGCTTGAGGAAGAAGTATATGTTGCTCAACCACCAGGTTTTGAAGATCCAAAGCATCCTGACAAAGTCTTAAGACTTAACAAGGCCCTCTATGGCCTCAAGCAGGCCCCACGGGCGTGGTATGATACACTGAAGAAATTCTTCATGAAGAAAGGCTTCACACCCGGTTCACTCGATCCTACTCTCTTTACTAAATCTTATGATGGTGAACTGTTTGTGTGCCAAATATATGTTGATGATATTATCTTTGGATGTACTGACCAACGTTATAGTGATGAATTTGCCTATATGATGAGAGAAGAATATCAAATGTCTATGATGGGAGAGTTGAAATTCTTCTTAGGTCTTCAAATTCGTCAACAACGCAATGGCATATTCATATCTCAGGAGAAATACCTCAAGGATGTCCTGAAGAAATTCGGCATGCAAGATTGCAAAGGCATCAAAATTCCTATGCCCACAAATGGTCAACTATGCACTGATGAAAATGGTACTGACTTCGACCATAAGGTATACCGCTCCATGATTGGTTCTTTATTGTACTTATGTGCATCTAGGCCAGATATAATGCTTAGTGTTTGCATGTGTGCACGATTTCAAGCTGCACCGAAGGAATCACACCATAAGGCTGTGAAGCATATTCTTCGATATCTAGCTCACACACCAACACTAGGATTATGGTATCCCAAGGGCTCGGATTTTGATCTCATTGGATATTCAGATTCTGACTATGCTGCTGACCGTGTGGATCGCAACTCAAATTCAAGTACTTGTCATTTCCTCGGACGATCCTTGGTCTGTTGGTCCTCGAAGAAACAGAACTGTGTATCACTATCTACTGCTGAAGCTGAGTACATTGCTGCTGGTACTTTCTGTGCTCAACTACTATGGATGAAGCAAACGCTCAAGGACTATGGCATCAACGTGAAGAATGTTCCTCTCCTCTGTGACAATGAGAGTGCCATCAAGATTGCTCACAACCCAGTTCAGCACTCAAAGACAAAGCACATTCAAATTCGTCATCATTTTCTTCGTTATCATGTGTTGAAGGGCGACATTTCTATTGAGCATGTGAAGACTGAAGAACAGCTAGCCGATATCTTCACTAAGCCCTTGGATGAGAAGAGATTTTGCAAGTTGCGGTGTGAGCTAAATATCTTAGAATCATCGAATGTACTTTGAAAAGGCACTCATCCTAACACTTATGCAAAATTGATGACTTAGATGTGCAAGACATTAAGAAACGTTTTTCTTCAATCAATGAAGAATAACACTCTAAGTGTGAAGAAATTAATGAAGAATTTGATTCTCAGAACCCTACGACAATTGTACGCAGTGTCTGAAATCATCATTCTTACACGGTGGGTCACGCTACCACAAAAGTTGAAAATCTTCAATTTGAGTTTTTCCTCAACTTTTGAAATTCTTCAGTTTTTTTTTAAATTCTTCAAACTTTACAAAGTCTTCACTTGTGCCGTCGTTTTTCTTCATTGGCTACATATATATATATATATATATATATATATATATATATATATATATATATATGGTTTTATGTCCTCTACAGCATTCACCTATAGCTATTTCTTCAAGTTGGAACTTTTCTGCTAAGTGAATGTGATCGGACCCTTCCCCTCTATGCTACACTCAATCCAATCTATTCACAAATTCTTCATGTGCGTTCTATTTGAAACTCGTTCAAATTCTTCACTGTGTCCTTGTCAGCTGAAGAAATTGCGAACGGAAAGCTAAAACTAATCTTATCCAAACTTTTGGATTTGCCGCTCAAACCATTCCGCATCCCACGATGGATTATTTTATCCACCCACGATCTTACACAATCTCAACCACACAGTACGTGGGTGACACATGTCGCAAGAAGGAGAACGGCCAGGGGCACATTCGTCCCAAATCTTCGGACAAACAGTTTTTCACTGCGGCTATAAATACCCTCCTTCGCCATCCCCACTTCTTTTACCCCGCTCGATCTCACTCCCTCGCTCGAGCTCTCCAAACCCTAGCGCCGTCGCTACTCCATCGTCGCCGGTGAGGAAAAGCTTCACTGCCTCGACCTCATCGCCGTCGTACTCGCGCCGACCGCGGAAATCTTCACCTCCGCCGCCGCCGTAGACGTCTTCCTCTGCCAAGTTAGGGCGTGGAAGATCTGCATCGACGAACTTCACTATTCCAACTCCCAGTTCGTCGTGTTCTTCGTTCAGGGTAATTAAAAGCTAATTTTACTGCCCTCGTTGATTCGAAATTTTACTACAAAATCTTCAAAGGTGTTTTATTCTTCAAATCCTCACACACAAAACACCTCACATGCTATCTATTCTTGATTCATTTCCCTAAGCATATATAAAGCGCTTAGTGAAATTCCTCAAGACGAATCTGGTCAAATTCCTCAACCTTGTTCTTTATGCAAAAACCTCTGAGAACGCATATGACCTCTTCAAATTCCTCGCAACTATACTCTATTCATAGGTACACATGTCTGCTGCTGAATCTTTAGGTTCTCATCAACTTAACTCATTTGCAGCGTTCCTCGAAGAAAAGTTGCATACTTCTTCAGAAAATTCAATTGTTCAAATTCCTCATCTGAAGAAAATGGCTCAAGGTAAAAGGCCATAGAAAGGAGGAAAGAAGCCTGAGGTGATGACAGCTTTTGAAATACCTGGGGATATCTATGGTGAGTACTGCACGCCTGATGAAGCTAAGTTTGGCAAAGAAGATAAAAATCAGTGCAAGGTGCGAATCCAGAGGATTGAAAGGAGATGGGCACGTGAATGGAGGGAGTACAGATATGTTACTCCAAAATACATGAAGAAATTCGCTGTAAATCCTCCATGCCAAAGACCTCCATTGGCACCTGGCCAAGTGGCTGATCCCACCAGCATCAAGCGTGGTGAGGAATTTCCTAAAGAATGGGCCAAGCGCCAAGCTAAACTGGCAAGGCAAGCCAGAGAAGCAGTGAGGAAATTCAATGAAGACTCTGCTTCTGCTGCTACTGCCACTGAGGCCTCGGTCAAGCCGAAGAAAGCAATGCTAAAGAAGCCCGCTCGCAAGCCAAGTGCTTCATCTTCAATGCCCTCGCGGCCAAGTTCCTCAGTTGCGCCCTCACGGCCAGAATCTTCAAAGTCTTCAAAGCAAATTCCTCATGCTGCTCCTGCTCCACCACAGTCCTCAGCACCTGTGCATCTGGCCTCATGCCAAAGGACGACTGGCATCTCTATTGCCTCTGGTGTCTCAGCTAGTTCTTCAGCTGCACCAAATTCCTCAGCAAGACCCTCACTGCTGAAGAAAAAGGCTACTACTGGACGCGTCACTCGCACAAGTCCTTAGAAGAAGCAGGTAGTCTTCACTGTGCCATCTGATGATGATGAAGCTGATGAAGAAGAACTTACTGAAATCATCAGGGACCGACAAGAACGGGCTGCTAAAGCCAAAGGCACACCTGTGCCCCTGCTATTGGATCCAAAGGCGATCGTAGATTATATTGATCTCTGGCATAAGGATCCTCACACACCTATGCCTGATTTCAAGCTGACACCTGGTCAAAGTCACATGCTGACTCACTTCATCCAAGAGGAGAAGTGGAAATATGATAAGGCCAGAGAGATCAAGACATCACAGTACCGCAAGGAGAAGCTACTGAAGAAAAATGTTCTCTCAATGAAGCCTGAGGAACTTGTCAAGATGCAGGCTGAGATCAAAGCCCTCAGCGACAAATTTGACTCCTACTATGCTGATTGGAAAGGAGCCAAGGTCAGATTTGTGAGGCTGACTGATACCTTCACCAAGGGTGCAGCCTCAAAGCCACAAATTCCTCAAAGCCGAAGCATCTGTTCAGCAAACTGAAGAACATGCCAGCACCGCTGATGAAGTTCAGGCTGCTGAAGAAAATGCTAGTTCCAAGGCTGATGACTCTGCTCCAGCCGTTGATGAAATTGCCAAGGCATCCACTAGTTGTGCGCCTGAAGAAATGGAAGAAACCAGGGCAACTGCATCAGTTGCGCCTGAAGAAAATCAACCAGATTCCTCAGCTTCACCTGCCCCTACGCCAACTCCAATTCTTCCATCTGCATTAGATGTGAAGAAAACAAAGGCTGCAGAACGAGCTGCTGTGAAGAAAAGGAAGGCATCAAATGCTTCAGAATCTTCAGCTCCCAAGAAGATGAAGCCAATGACAAGCTCGTTTGCAAATCCCATTGATGTCGTTCCTATCTCCTCCATACCATCAAAGGACCTTGTTCCTTTTGGTGAAGATTATGAGATCCCTAGTGGATCAGATGAAGAAACTCAATCTGCTGCTTTGTCAGAGCAGATTGATGAAGAAATTGAAGCGGATGCAATCCCTTCAACCCCAATGGTCTCGTCACCAATGCCTCAGTTTGATGCTGAAGAGGCTGGTGTTGAAGAAATTGATGAAGATGTGGATATTGGAAGCACCACTCCAGTGATGAATGACGACTTTTGGGAAAGTCAGCATCCCAATTCCCCACTCTTCACTCCCCTGCAGCAAATTCCTCACTCCCCTTCACCAACAGTACAATTGGGATCTGAAGAAATTCATCCCTCTGCATCTGTGAATGAAGAAATTCCAGCCACTAGCGCTGAAGAAACTGCTGCTGATACAGACAAGGTGACTGCACCTGAGGCAAATCCTGAAATTCCTCAGCCCGAAGAACCTGAGATCGTGATTCCTGAGGTAGTGATGCAACTCACTGACACTCCTCTGCCAAGGCCAAAGGATCAATTCTCACGCAAACAGAAATTCAAGGCTGAAGACTTCTATGGCGAGCATGTGTTCTTCACTGAATACAATCCATATGACTCTGCTCGCATAAGGAAGAGGCGTTTCTGGACTGCCAGCCAAGCAAATTTCTATTCCTCAGTGCTTTACAACAAAGACAAAGTCTTCGACCATGCACATATTCCTCACGTGGATATGGAGTCTTTGCCGTGCTTCACGCCAGTGCTCAGTGTTCTTCACGACGCTGGGCTGCTCAACTTCTGCACAGATATATGCGACTGGAATGAAGAGCTTATTCTTCAATTCTATGCAACATTGCACATCACCGGCAACTCTGAAGATATCAATTCATGGGTTTTGGACTGGATGACTGACAACACCCACCATAAGGCCCCTGCATCTGAATTGCTTCGGGTCCTTCCTCTAAGTCCACCCACTGAAGATGCTCGCTGTGTGTACAACGAACCTGAGCTTTCAAATCATTATATGCAAGTGCTGATGAAGCCTTTGAAGCCAGGGCAGGCTCCTAGAACCAATTTCCTCGTCAAGGAATTGTTGTATGTGCCAAGGACTGTCTATCGCATTCTAACAAAGACAATGAGTCCCATCAAAGGCCACGACTCGTCTGATGAAGAAGTCATTGGCATCATGAAGAATCTGCTTTTCAACATCATCCATGGCGTTCCCGTCAACTTCCATGATTTCTTCATGAGGACTCTGGCCAACATTGCTATGTCACCATTTGAGCTGAAGCCTTATGCACCTTGGATAATGAAATTCATCAGGATAAGGTCTTCACTCAACTACAAAGCTGAAACGCTCAACCACTACAGCTACTTGCCTCCCATTGAAGTCCTCAAACGGACATTTTCCACGGCTGAAGAAAAAGGAAAGGCCACTGCTGTGATAGATGAAGGCATTCGTCCATTGGATGGCCAATTTCGCAAAGCTGCATCTTACTCCACCAATGATGACTCTGCCACACATGACTCTGCTGCTAACACTGCCAAGCCAAATCCTCAAGCCACAGCACCCAGGGTGATGACTGACCGTGAGTTACTCCTTAGTCTTCATCAAAAGGTTGATCGCAACCACAAATGGGTCAAGCGTCAGTTTGGATCAATTCTTCACAACATGACTTCCACACACAATGTAGTGAAGAAAAACCACTACTACATTCATGAAACCCTCAACCGCACCTGGGCTGTTCTATCTCAAGTCTACAGTGCTGAAGACTTGGAGAAAATGGGTCTCAAAGAAGATTTTGACTGGTTTGCACCTCCTCCGAAGAAATACAAGAAGGTCAAGGTTCCTTCTTTGGTGGCCAGTTCATATTCTTCATTGCGTGCGACTGATGAAAATGAAGACTTGGACGACACTGCAGCAGACCCTACTTCAACGACCGACCCCAACAACGCTGGCGCTCCTTCATCAACTTGAAAATCTTCAGGGGCGTTAGTCCTCAGATTTTCGATCCTTTTGGTCATTTGATGACAAAGGGGGAGAAATCTGAGTAAGTCTTCAAGCGGGTCTATAATAAGGGCTTATTCATTTTTTTTTTGCTAAGTTACAACTCTCGTTCTTCCGAAACTTTTATTGGATCGAGTTGTAATCTTAAGTCCGATGGTGCGCTGATACTTTTGTTGCACTATGCTTTGATACTTTGATGCACTATTGTGCATGCTTATTCCTCGTTAATATCATCGCACGCATGCTGAATTACATCAGTCACCATATTTCATCATGCATTTCAAATTCTTCATATTATACATCAAATGCGTGTATGAATTACAAGATATAGGGGGAGATCTCCATGATTCAACTCTTCAAATGTGCATTGCTACAGAAGCAAATTCCTCACTATGCACATCTTCAGGGGGAGTTCTTCTATATCTTGCAATCAAATTCCTCAATATCAGTATTTACACTTCATATATTTATCCCCGTTGAAAACTTAACCTATGTTGTCATCAATCACCAAAAAGGGGGAGATTGTAAGTGAATCTAGTGCCCCTTAGTGATTTTGGTGTATTGAAGACTTATAGGTTAAGTATCTAATGCGTTTATGAGTGTACACAGATCTATAAGTCTATGAGGAGTTTGATATTTACAGAGAAAGTCGACCCCTAAAAATGAAGTTCTTCGACTGAAGTCTTTGATATACTGAAGACTTTCTGAAGACTTTGAAAGTGAAGAAATTGGTGTGACCTTGAAGACTTGGTATTCATTCGAGGAACATGAAGCGTGAAGACTTTTGTTTTCGTAGTTTCATTTTCTCTTTCTTGAGTCATAGGAAAAACCGTACTGTTAAAGGGGGTCGAGGAAATACTAAGGAGAAAATTTCCATGTGATGCTCAACTCAAATCCTACACCTACCAATCCCTTCGAGTGAAGCCATTGGAAATCTCATATAGTTCAGTCAATTTCTTCAGTGACAGAGACGCAGTTCTTCTGGTCACTGAGGACTTTGCTCTGACTGGGGAGTTAGGAATTCGCCAGTGCGAATTACCTACATAGTGAGGAACATGATAGCCCTGAGGAATTTGTACCTCAAATTTCCGACCGTTGCTGTGCTGCGCGCCAGCTGTCCGAAAATATCTTGTCCACCTAACGGTCATATCATTTAAGGGCATTTATGTCTTATCATGTCGGGCTGCTCCCTAGGCTATAAATAGCCGCCCCCTACAACCACTAGCTGGTTGGCTGCTCCGCGAGAACTTGACACTTGTCATTTTAGAGCAACCCATCCTCCGAGGACTTTGAGCGAAAATCATCAAGTGAGGAAAATCCAAACCCCAAACCCAAAACACCTACAAACCCAAAGTGATTGAGCATCACTGAAGAGATTGATCCTGCGTGGATCCGACGCTTGTTACCTTTGAAGACTGTGCTTCTTCCAGACGGTTAGGCGTCAAGGTCTAGTGCATCCAAGAGGAATTGTGGATCGCCGAGTGACCAAGTCTGTGAAGGTTTGGAAGTCACCTGAAGACTTACCACAAGTGATTGGACGAGGACTGTGTGTCCTTAGTTCAAGGAGAATACGGTGAGGACTTGGTGTCCGGAGCTGCGTGCTCAAGACTGGGTGTCCGGGACTGTGTGTCCTCGAGTTTAAATACTCAGCCGCTCCAACCAGATGTACAACTAAGACAGCAGTTGGAACTGGTCTACCAAATCATTGTCTTCACCAAGCTTACTGGTTCTATTTCCTCAACTTTTTCATTTCCTCAGCAGTGTGATGTTTGTTTATCATATCTGTGTTTGAAGACTTTGACTGAAGACTTTCTCAATTTCCTCAGTTCAATTTCTTCAGTCTATTTGCCTTCATCTTGTGTTATCCTGTGTTTACGCTTTCTGTACTCTGTGTTTGTCTTCGTTTCATCATGATGACTATGCTTGAATTCTATTATGTTTTCATCTGAGTACTTATTCTGCTTCTAGTAGTTCTTCGCTAAGGAATTTCCTCACTAGCAAATTCCTCAGTGAAGAATTTCATAAAAATCGCCTATTCACCCCCCCTCTAGTCGATATAATGCACTTTCAGGGTGCTAGCTCTACTTCACATTTTGCTAGGTGAACCTCGGTTGGGGGGCATGCATTCATAGCTTAGGATTCCCTTCGTGCTGACACGAAGGAGGGGGGCTGCTAGCTACTTCACACTTTGCTATGGTGAACCTCGGTTGGGGGGGCATGCATTCATATATAGCTTAGGATTCGCTTCGTGCCGACACGAGGGAGGAGGGGGGCTGCTAGCTACTTCGCACTTTGCTAGGTGAACCTCGGTTGAGGGGGAGGGGGCATGCATTCATATATAGCTTAGGATTCCCTTCGTGCCGACATGAGGGAGGAGGGGGGTTACTAGCTACTTCGCACTTTGCTAGATTGACCTCAGTTGAGGGGGAGGGGGCATGCATTCATAGCTTAGGATTCCCTTCATGCCGACACAAGAGGGTGGGATCAAGCAATATCATGCGCTTTGCGAGAGAGGTGCCACATCGGAGTTGCATTTAGTATTTTAGAATCAAACCACCCTTTTGATACATAAATTTGGTCCACATGCAAGTGTGTTCGTGTTCTGACCCTCTCTCGTGTCATTTTTTTGCCAAATTTATGAACATTAGAAAAGTCGGATGACGCAACAGACACTGTTCACTCAAACTAACCGTGTTCCATGTCGGTGCACCTGTCACGCACACATCCGCACAATACATTGGGCTCCACGATGCTCCCCCGCTCAAAAATATCTGCCCGCTTCGAGGGTTTTTCTGTTTCATAACACACGGTTGTTATCTCCAGACCATGTGCGATGTTTCTTGTTCCCAATCCCGCCTGCATCGAAAATATCTGCCCGCCTAGAGGGTTTTTCTTTTTCATAACACACGGTTGTTATCTCTGGACCGTGTGTGATGCACTATCATCAAAAATTTTCAATAGCCCGGCATTTCACTCCCGCGTTTGACTCCTGCAGTAAAATTTTCAGTACCCGCATCATTTCCTCAAACACCCCGCACCCCTCCACACACACACACAAACACACACCAAAACCTCCTTGGGCGTGCGCAGACACACACACACACACACCCTCCCTCGCTCTAAACCCTAGCAAAGTCCCCGCCGCCACTGCCGCCACCGCCGCCGCTGTCGCCGCCACGAGGACTCCATTGTCAACATATGCCAGTTTGGCCGTGCAGCTTACCCACCGATCACCATACCTAGGCCGCCCTGAGTTTCTTAGATGACGCCTGCCAAATGCCCCCTTTCCCATAGATCCCCATCCCCCACTCCAGAGCGTCGCAACCTAAGCTCGGCTACGCTTCCCGTGGAGCTCGAGGAGCGACTGGCCCAAAGGAGGTGTATAGCGGTCTCTTCGCCGGACGTTGCCGAGGAAGCTGACGACCATTACTGGCGGCAGGCACTCAAGCAGCGAGCTAGAGTATGCGGGCATGTCGCATCCACCATCTAAGACATCGAGGTCATCGACGGCGACGCCCTGAGGCGGGCTGTGTCACAGGTTAAGTGGCCCACCCCCAACCCCTCGGGTTCAACCACCGTCGATCTCATCCATGGCCCCGCCGCTGATCTCCTCTGGCTCGCTGTCAATAATTTGCCATTCTACATCGCCATTGAGCTCCTTTTGTCATTTCTGAAGGACACGTTCTGTGACGCTGGCTTGGGATCCACAGCTTCCAAGTCAGATCTCATCGACGACGACCACGAGGAGGGCACCCTCTCCGGCTCTTCCAAGGGGAAAGCACCCGTCTGCGACATCAGGGAGGGCACCCTACAGCCATGCTCTTCCAAGGGGAAGGATCCCATCTGCGACAACATGGAGCGCATCCAGGGTTCGTGCTCTTCCCACGGGAACGAGCCCATCTGTGACAAGTGAGGAAACACATGATTTGTTTATTTCAGTTGTAAACAATGTGATGCTCTATATGTGCAATTATTTACTATGCAGTACATTTCATCAATCCAGTTTCAAACATACCGATAGGAATGCATATATTTGCTTGTTGTTAATCCTGTTATAGCTATCATATGCCTCTTTTAAAGTTTTATGATTGTTCGGTTGTTTGTAGTTAGCATATGTTAAGTTTCAAATGCTATCTTTGGTTGTTCGTAGTATGCCTTGTTTATTCCAGTTATTCACAACGTGATGTTCTATATGTGCAAGTATGAACTGTGCAGTTCAATTTCATCAGTACAAGTTTCAACAATACCACTATGAATGACTACATTTGGTTGCTGCATCTCGTAGTTAACACACCTTTCCATTTTTTTAACCATAACCAGTGTACTTAGACCGACACAATACCAGTTTGAATGACCATGTTTGCTTGTTGTTAAATGTTAGGCCTGTTGCAGTTAGCACACCTTTCCACTTGTTTTGCTTTACTAGCATGCTTAAACCTGCACACTGAAGCTATCTTTTGGAGACTATTTTGTCAGCCATGTGTAATTTTGGTTGATGTTTAGCCTGTTGTGCTTAACATGCTTCTTGATGTACCTACACAGGACAATTTTGGGAACGACTGCTGTTTTCCATCGAGGTTAGTTTCATCCCATGGCTTATATCTGCTCACTGTTCAGGATATCCGTAGCTCCTACCATATAGGTCGGCGACTGATATGGGACTAATCGATGAATCGGACTTTTAACTGAACATATTTGCAACCCATTTTTCCTTAGGTTAACTAGGGCCATATGTAATATATCTGAGGCTACATAGCAATATGCACTGTACTTAATGTCTAAATATGCAATCCTAGGCCACATAGCAACAAGGAAGAGTCTTATATTAATGTTCTAATGATGTCTAGATATACGTAGAAGAGCAGTAGCAGGAACAGCAACAACACAGCCCTGTTTGGATACTGAACTTAGCTAGAGGTTAGAGTTAGTTTCTAGCTCATTACTAACCCTGAACTAACTCCATCCAAAGAGTTGTTTGGATGGCAGGGTTAGATTGACAATAAATGCACTAGGAGAACTAGCTCCAATTAGCACCTCTTGGGTTGGATACTAGTTTTTTTGGGTGGGTTATAGATGCAACTAGCTCAAACTAGCCCTCATGTTTAGATATACTTTAGGGCTATTTGAGCCCGAACTAGCTCAAACTAACTGTAACCTGTCGATACTGCAACAGATAATTTTTAAGAACGAACTAAACTCCTTCCGGCCCATAATATAAGATGTTAATTCATCTAATATGTGAGTATATTGCATGTGATAAGATACTCCCTCCGTTCCTAAATATTTGTCTTTTTAGAGATTTCAAATGGACTACCACATACGGATGTATATAGACATATTATAAAAGAGTGTTTTACTACATCATTGTGCCATTGTTGTTTAGCTTCTAATATTAACTTGGTGCTTTTATGTACATATGCCATTGGTAAAGATCCACGTTTCAACCCTTTCTGCGTATGGGGCAATGAGATATCGATGAACCAGCATCAAGTGAGGAAGCTGATAAAGATTGTTAGTAAAATGGGTCCAAAGATGGCAATTAAACTATTTGTTTACACTTTCTCCAAGACAACAGCCAACTACAAAATGGTAAGTAAGAACTCTGTAGCCTTCTTTTTACTGCCCATAATGAGTTGTGTTAGATGACAAAGTCTAAAATCTTATTCCTTTGCAGTGGTTGCCAAAGCAGTTTACTCAAGATTACCTCTCAAACTACATGATTGGTGGGCATTCAAAGGTTAAAGTATTTCTACCAGAACACGATGATTATCTGGATGTTTTCATGAAGACCGTGAAGGATGGGCGGTCGACCATCACAAGGGGTTGGACTAGAGTCGTGCGTACCTTCTGCATGGAGGAGGGCACAATATGGGCATTCCGCTTCACCTTGTTCATCAACCAGAATATATTTCACCTCTTTATTTACCGCCTTTAATAGTACAAGTATACACCTGTGGTTCATCTTTCTTTATTTGGTTCGTATGTAATTCTTGACATATGTACCTATGAATCGAATAATGCATTGGTTGTTTGAACCTGATGGATATGAATAAAGCTGTAGCATACATTCAAATTCAAATCCAAATCCGGTACAATTTGGAAAAGCAGTAATTAAATTACGGTGAAATTACGCTCTCCAGGTTGTTACGACATACACGGTTGGTAAAACACAAACGTTTGCGATATGCACCATAATCCGAGACGGTTCACAGAGTGGAAACGTGTGCAAGCATGCACACAATTGCCGTTTGCAAAGCGTGTGTGATGTTAGACAATATCACAAACAGTGCGGGCAAACTAAATGTTTGTGTTAGTTTCCTTATCGTACACGATTCACAACCATGAACTGTTTCTGATGAAGTATGCATCGTAAACGTTGCACCACAAAATAGCGTGTGTGATAGTTGTCGTAGACGATGTTACGACGGTCCAATGTTTCATAATCTTGTCCGACATTCGTACGACGATTAGCTAATCTTCTTAACAGTGAACCGTTTGCGATGGGCCATGCATCATACACGTTCTATAATAGTGAACCGTTAGTGATGAGCCGCGCATCATAAACGTAGCACCACAGAATACCGACTGCGATGGCAATGCAAGCAGAAACGAGTAGGAGTACTGTAGGGGCCCTATCGCCGACGGTTTCCGGGTCGTGTGGGAAGGACCCCCCTATCACCCACACTCACTTGACGACGGTTCCAAATGCCGTCGCGGAAAGGGGTTTTAAACCGTTTGTTTAGGACCGACGCGCACCGGTGCTATACCGCTAACAACACTATGGGGTACGACTCCGAAAGTTACTGAGTGGATAATGGACAGTGGATGCACTAACCACATGACTGGTGATCGAAGTCTTCTCATGGATTCAACCCTACGTCCATCTACTAAAAACCACATCACGTTCGCTGACACTGGTTAAAGCAAGGTATTGGGCCTAGGTAGAGTTGCTATCTCAAAGGATCAACACATGGACAAAGTGATGCTTGTTGAATCCCTTGGATACAACTTAATGTCTATCTCAATGCTTTGTGATCTGAACATGATTGTGATATCGTTGCCTTGTGCTTATGGAAACTGACAAATCACTATTCTTCGAAGGGTATCAAAGAGGTGATCTATATATGGTAGATTTCTCCGCAGGACCACAACTTGCCGTATGTCTTCTAGCAAAAGCTTCAGAGTGTTGGCTCTGGCATCAAAGGCTAGGACATGCGGGCATGAGGAACTTGCACACTCTCGTGAAGAAGAAGGATATCATTGGCATCGAGGGTGTCAAGTTCAATAAATACCATCTATGTGGTGCTTGTGAAGCTGGGAGGATGACCAGGGCCAAGCATCCCTTGAAGACAATCATGACTACATCACACCCCTTCGAGCTACTTCACATGGACTTATTTGGACCTACTCACTACTCTACCCTTAATATCACTGCACATCTCTATGGCTTCATTATTGTTAATGATTACTCGAGATACACCTGGGTGCACGTAATTCTCTATAAGACTGAAGTGCAGGATCACTAGTATAGTGAGGTGCTATGTGATATGTCTCCAACGTATCTATAATTTATGAAGTATTCATGCCGTGTTTACAATAGTTCTATATGAGTTGTATGTTTTATTTTGGTGTTTTCCTTTTGTATCCTCTGTGTCGCGCAAGCGTGAGGGATTCCCGCTGTAGGGTGTTGCAATACGTTCATGATTCGCTTATAGTGGGTTGCTTGAGTGACAGAAGCATAAACCCGAGTACGGGGGTTGTGGCATATGGGATAAAGGGGACTTGATGCTTTATTGCTCTGGTTGGATTTTACATTAATGATCTTTAGTAGTTGAGGATGCTTGCTAGAGTTCCAATCATAAGTTCATGTGATCCAAGAAGAGAAAGTATGTTTTCTTATGCATCTCCCTCATATGAAATTGCAATGATGACTACCGGTCTTGTTAACAATTGCCTAGGATAATTCCGCACACGGATCCATCATTATTCCACACTCTCTATTTATAATATTTAGTAATATATTCTAACTTTATGATAACAGCACCTACTTTTATGTTTTAGCACTCCGATATCATGCAAAGTTATCCTCTTCATAGCCACAATGTAGTTTTATTTCTCGTTTCTAGTTGGAAGCAAACGGTCGGGGTATGTAGAGTCGTATCAATGGCAGATAGGACTTGAGAGAATATTGATCTTTCATTTAGCTCCTTGTGGGTTCGACACTCCATACTTATCACTTCCACCATTGGGAATTGCTATGATGATTCCCTGCACTTGGGGATTATCAAGCTCTTTTTTGGCGCCGTTGTCGGGGAGCAATAGCGTGGGGTTGATATTCTCGTGTGTGCTTGTTTGATTTCTTCACTAAGTATATTTTGTTTTTCCTTTTTTGTTTCTATTTAGTTGTCGGTTTTTTTCCAAAAGGGGGGTGCCCCGGCCTGTGCATCAGAGTGATGCATACGGCCATCTTATTAACCAAATAGCAAAAAGTGCGAACAAGGTTCCATAGTCTCCAGCTGATAAAAGCAAAAGGCAGCTCACACAGAGCTTAAAAAGCTAGATACACAAACTAGCCAGGAAAAGATGCCACAACCGGCTGGCTAAAAATAGATAGGTAAACTAATTGCCTATCCTATTACATGACCGCCATCCAAACCGGTTGAAGATATCCCGAGCTACCATCTCCCAATGGATAGATCCAGTAACGAAACGCTCCCTGGCCTCCATCGGAGTGAGTAACGACAACGAATGGATCACTACCGTAGCTCGGAAAATAACCTGTAAAAAATGAATCCGTGATGTTCTGTTACAAACAAAATCATTTCTGCAATTCCAGATAGTCCACAACAAAGCGCAAACTCCAACCCGAATATGTCTTGCTAAGTGAGGCTCAACCCCATTAAGCCATGTCCCAAATAATACATTGACAGAAGTCGGTGGAGTGATATTAAAAGCAATATGGACCGTTTGCCAAAGAACTCTGGCCAACGGCAATCAAAGAATAAATGCTTAATCGTCTCATCCCGATCACAAAAACTACACCTAGTAGGTCCTGTCCAATTGCGCTTTATCAAGTTGTCCTTTGTTAAAATAACTTGTTTATTGACAAACCACATAAACACTTTAATTTTTAAAGGAACTTTGATAGCCCAAACATACTTGGAAGTTGGAATGGAGTTCGAATTAATAACGTCAATATACATTGATTTAACTGTAAATACTCTAGAACTAGTCAACTTCCAGCGTAATCCATCGGGTTGGTGAGAAAGTTGAACCTCCATCGGTCTCCTAACTAGATGGAGCCATTCTTCCCAACGATTGCCCGCTAGCGACCGCCTAAACTGAATATTAAGGGGATAGATTGAAATACCGTTGCCACAAACACATCACGTCGTTGAACAATCCGATATAAAGACGGATATTGAATGGCTAAAGGTGAGTCTCCAAGCCAAGTATCCTCCCAGAAACGTGTACTTGCACCGTTTCCAATAACAAATCTCGTCCTATTGAACTTTGATTGTTTGACTTTCATTAGTCCTTTCCAGAAAGGCAAATCAGTCGGCCTGACTGCGACCTGGGACAATGTTTTGGTCTGGAGGTACTTGCTGCGGAGTCCCGCGCCCACATGGCCTCAGTCCCGGAAGAAAGCTTCCACAACCACTTACTAAGAAGGCATCTGTTCTTAACTTCAAGATTTTCAATACCAAGACCTCCTTGGTCTTTCGGTCGACAGATGATGTCCCACTTAGCAAGCCGATACTTTTAAGATCATCACCCTGCCAAAAGAAGCGCGACCGATAGAAGTCCAGTCTTTTCCTAACACCAACTGGGACCTCAAAAAACGATAAGAGGAACATAGGCATACTCGTGAGCACCGAATTGATCAAACTCAAACGTCCTCCGTATGACATGAGCTTACCCTTCCAGCAGCTCAGTTTTTTTCTCAAATCAATCCTCGATGCACTTCCATTCTCTATTTGTCAGCCTACGATGGTGTATCGGAATACCAAGGTACGAGAAAGGTAGACTCCCCAACTCACACCCGAACAATTGCCTATAAGACTCCTGGTCGTCTTTGGCTCTACCAAAGCAGAACAACTCGCTCTTATGAAAGTTAATCTTTAACCCGGTCAATTGTTCAAAAAGGCAAAACACCAACTTCATATTTCTCGCCTTGGCCAAGTCATGCTCCATAAAGATGATTGTATCATCTGCGTACTGAAGGATGGAAACACCGCCATCAATGAGATGAGGTACCAAACCACCCACTTGACCATTCTCCTTAGCCCTTCCTATCAAAATTGCTAACATATCCACCACAATGTTAAACAAGATAGGGGACATCGGATCTCCTTGTCTGAGGCCTTTATGTGTCTGGAAGTAATGACCTATATCGTCATTCACTTTAATTCCCACACTCCCTTTTTGCGTAAAGGATTCGACCTGTCGGTGCCAGGCTTCATCAAAACCTTTCATACGCAATGCCTATTGGAGGAATGGTCACTTGACCTTATCGTACGCTTTTTTGAAATCCACTTTAAAAATTACTCCATCTAATTTTTTGGAATGGATTTCATGGAGCGTTTCATGAAGAACAACCACCCCTTCAAGGATGTTCCTGTTCGGCATGAAAGCAGTTTGGGATTGTTGCACCACAGAATGCACAATCTGTGTGAGCCTATTGGTCCTGACCTTGGTGAAGATTTGGAAACTAACATTGAGGAGGCAGATCGGCCTAAACTGCTCAATTCTCACAGCATCCGTTTTCTTAGGGAGCAATGTGATAGTTCCAAAATTCAAGTGAAATAATTGAAGCTGTCCAGAGAATAGGTCATGAAACATAGGTAGTAAATCCCCCTTAATAATGTGCTAGCACTTTTTATAGAACTCAGCCGGGAACCCATTCGGTTCGGGAGCCTTATTGTTTTTCATTTGTGCAATAGCATCAAACACCTCCTTATCTGAGAACGGGGCAACCAGGATATCATTATCAGCAGCAGACAATTGAGGCACATCCTCAGTCGTGGACTCATCGAGGGACACAAAATTATCCTCCGGAGGTCCAAATAACTGTCTATAATACTCGGTAATATAGGTTTTGAGATTATCCTGACCTAAAATCGTACCCTCATCCTGTTCAAGCTGAAAGATTCGCTTCTTTCTGTGCTTACCATTAGCAATGAGGTGAAAGAATTGAGTATTCGTGTCCCCTTGGACCACTTTGCGGACCTTAGCTCGCAAAGCCCACTTCAATTCTTCTTCGCGGAGAAGTTCTTTCAGCCTCTTTTCCGCCTCATTTTTGACCTGGAGCTCAGGAGGCAGCAAAATCGCGGATTCGGCTTTTATGTCCAGGGCCTGTACAAGAGATAGGAGCCTATCCTTCTCGATCTTATACACCCCACTGAGGTGCTTAGCCAAACCCCGTAAGAAACTTCTCAAATGCCTGATCTTATTCTGCCAACGCTCGACCGCCGCCCTTCCTCCTACACCCTTAGCCCATTCCCTGGCTATGAGTTCTAAGAACCCCTCGCGTTCGAACCAGGCCATCTCAAAAGAGAAGGTGTTTTTGTTTCTCAAATGTTTCGGCTCCCCTGAGTCGACGAACAATGGTGTGTGATCGGTAATTCGCCGCGTGAGAGCTTGCATCATAACAAGAGGGAATTTTTGTTCCTACTCAACGCTCGCGAGAACTCGATCAAGCTTTTCATATGTCGAATTTGGCAAAGCATTAGCCCAGGTAAACTTTCTACCAGAAAGCTCTATCTCCCTCAGATCCAAGCTTTCAGTAATGGTATTGAACATAAACGACCACCTGCCGTCAAAATTTTCATTATTTTTCTCCTCTCTCCTCCTAATGATATTGAAATCACCCCCGACCAAAATTGGAAGCTGCTTGGACCCACAGATCCGAACAAGGTCCGCCAGAAACTCCGGTTTAAGCTCGGGCTGTGCGGCACCATAAACCACCACCGCACCATCAACTTTAGACCTAACTCGAAACTTTACCGCGAAGTCTCCCATTACTACACTCCGGACTTCAAGGGAGTCGCATCTCACACCTAGTAAGATACCTCCCGATCTTCCTCGCGGAGGGAGGCAATGCCAATCGAAATCAATACCACCCACAAGAGAGGATAAAAACTGTGACGCAAAATTATCTCTACCCGTTTCTGATAAAGTAATAAAATCTAACCGATGTTCCAGAGAAGCCTCAGCAAGAAACCTTCTTTCAGCCAAGTCTTTCAGACCTCTGCTATTCCAAAAGATTCCTTTCATAAATCATCATGGAATTTTTTAGTAGTTCGTATCCTAGCACTCCTACGAACTGCAGAGTCGGGATAAATCTTCCGTTTCCACTTACGCTTTGGCTTCGTGGGCTCTGTCTCCCAGTCCTCATAACCGGGCTGACCAGAACTAACAGCTGGAACATCTAAAGGCACATCATCGTCCTCAGACTCCTGATTAGAAGATGCTAGATCTGCACACAGATTATCTAGCACTCTAACCCCTAACGCATCAATCTCCTCATCATTCATGGGTTTAACCGCTGCCAGATTACGGATAGTCTCTAGGGCACGCTCTGCCTCCAAATCGAACATATCATTCAGCGAATTGGAGATCTCATTATCAGTAGCACCAAGTGAAACTCCTAATTGGTTTGCATTATGAATGATGTCCTCAGGAGAAAAATGCAATAAAGAATTAGATATGTTGACGGACATACCAGAAGATAGCGCAGCATCGTGAAGCTTGGCCGCCCTCATAGCGCACCGAAGCTGCATGTCATCTACCTCCGGAAGGTCCTGAACTCGAGCACTCATCCGTCTCCCCATCGAGACCGGGTCTGGGATCCCGCCAAAGGCAACAACCTCCTGTCTAGTGAACAAAGGAGGCGGTTGCGGGCTCCCAAGGCCCTCGGACAAGTGCCCCGCGGGTAGGACAAGAGATGGGACAGCTGGGGCCACCTGCCCGCTCCCTCCTCCTGCCCCACCCACCGGCTCAGAGCGAGGCACCGAAGTCGCAGGAGACGCGGTCCTCCTGACCGCAGACGAGGAAGGGAGATCTAGGGCCACCTGCCCCAACCCCCCCTCTCCCACCGCCTCGGGGGACGCGGGTGCCACCACCAGGCCGTGAGGAGGGAGAGCCGAGGCCGCCTGCCTCGGGCTCCCACTCCCAGCGCTGGGCGACCCTGACACAACCGGCGACACCGGCGTCGGTACAATGGGTGGAGAGGTCAAGGCCACCTGCCCTGACCCCCCTCCCCCAAGGTCCACCTCGAACGAAGACGACATCACCGGAGCCACGACAGCCGGTGAAGCAAGAGAAATAGAAGCGACCTCCGGCTCCACTTCCCGAGCAGTAGCCCCCTCAAAGTCCAATGAAGGAAGCGTGTGTTCAAACACATCATCAGTCTCCACCCGATCACTCCAAAGTCTGGGAGGCGCACAAGCAGGCTCAAAAGACCCGAATCGCAACGACGTCTTAGGCACCGATGGTGAAGGTGCCGGCTCAACCCCGGACCCCTCCCCAGGCAACTAAGCATCTGGGCGAGACCAAGCCGACCCCTCTCGAGCAGACTCGGCCGGTGCCCCCTTGGCTCCTGCACCGCCGTCACTCTCGTGCATATCAACATCATCCCCATTAACCTCCTCAGCAAACATCTGAGTGTCCTCAAACTCTATGTCAAGCGGGAAAACCTCTCCCCTATATGTCCAGTGGACCACATCAGGCACGAAATCAACATTCAGAATACTCACCAAGGTCCGAGCAACTCCATGAGCACGAGTGAAAGCCCATATCCACTCTCTCCGTCTTCCCAACCATGATACCCATACTGGCCACAACTCGAACATCCTGCAAAGGCTTAGATGGGGCCCCAGAAAACCTCAACCAGACCTGCGTAAGCGGCTTTCCTTTAGGCTCCACCTTCGTCCACTCGTGAAACTCCAAAATACACTTAGTACCAGGAACTCTACACAAGCCAAAGCTCAGCAGTTTATGCAGATCCTCCAAAGAAGGGAAATCCACCTGAAGACATTAGCTTCGAGGCTGACCAGCTCCCACTGGAAGTCACGCGGTGCAAACTGCTGAAGCCTCCGGATAATCTGAGCCTCAGTCACCTCGCCCTGGGTTGCTTTCACAATCCCGGTAGTCAAGCACTGTGTCTCCTCTGGAATCTCCCTCGTGACCGGGGACTCAAAGAACAAAAGCTCTGCACAATATAGTCCATACATAGTCAGAGCAGGAGCCTGGTCACGCAAAAGTGGGCACTCTCCCGAAGTATGTGCTGGCTTGCCACACGAGTCACATAGCTCTGCCACGCACTCTGCAATAAAATGGCCCTTCTCACCACACCGACAACAGAGCATCCTTTCCTTCTTGCGCTCCCACTTGGCCGCCCTCTCAGAATTAGACCTGTCAGATGCCACAGCCACAGCCCCAGGCACGGGAACCTCAACATTGGCCAGGGCTATTACCACCTCCATCGCCTGACTAGTAAGATCAGAAGACTGAACGTTATCTGTCTCAACAGCGGTAGTCGCATGGTCAACAGCAGCCGGTGGCGGAGGCTGCCTACGAAACCTCCCACGGCCACCACCCCGACCACCCCAATGTCCACGGTAACCACCTCTCTGTCGGTGATCCGGACCGGAGGCCCCCTCAACAAACCCCCCAGGAGGCCCGAGAAACGATCTCTCAGCTGACCCGTCACTGTGCCAGGCATAGCCTCGGCCGCCACCCGTAGACGAGGAATCCCGGTGCTTTTCGTCTCCATATGCATCAACACCATCATCCTCCCACTGACCTCGGGGCGGCTCAAAGTGATCTCTAGCTGTCGAATTATGCCGCGTCTGCGTTGGTCCCGAACGGTTCGTCGCTGGCCTCGCGACGTAGTGTGGTGGAGGTGCGGCCTTAGGCGGACCAGCAGCAGGAACCGGCACCACTGGTCTGGGGCCAGACCCACCGCCCCGCCCCATGGTAGCAGCCCCAAGTGGCGATCGCCCCGTCGGACGGGGTCCAGTGGCAGCGCCCCGCCCAGTGCCGGCTACAGGCAAGCCACCACCGGGGCCGCCCCTTCCCGCCGGCAGCACAGGCGGCTTGGCCGCCACTAGCACAGGCGGCCGCGGCCCAGAGTTCCCTGCATGCTGCCCCGTAGCGGTAGAAGCAGCGACGCCTCGCCCGGCGCCGGCTAAAGGCAAGCCACCAGCAGCCACACCAGACGCAGCGTCGGTAGCCCCCCGCCCAACACCTGCAGGCGGCGGCGGCACCACAGAGTTGGCCCCGTCCCTGGCCGTAGCCACATGGGGTTTCGACACCGGCGGCCCTCCCGTCCCTCGTTCAGCCATTACACCAAGGGGGAGGATCCGACGAGCACGGCCAGAGCCGCACGGAGGGAATACCGGAGTCCCGTTCCAGCCCATGGTGAAGTTGGAATACAGTAGATAAAGTGCTAATATGAAATCGGAATGAGTTTGCAACAGTAGCTAAAGGTAGTGATTTGCTTTAGTATACTAACTGATCTCACAAAGTTTTTGTGGATGAAGTGTTCGAAGAACGAGGAGTTACCAATGTGATAAGAATAAAGAGAGGCAAGAGTTAAGGCTTGGGGATGCCCAAGGCACCCCAAGTAAATATTCCAAGTATACTCAAGCATCTAAGCTTGGGGATGTCCCGATTGGCATCCCATCTTTCTTCTTCAACAATTATCGATATACCTTGGTTTTTGTTTTGTTCACATGATTTGTGTCCTTTGTGTTTTTCTTTTTCTTTAAGAACCATCCTAGTATGAGATGTCCCTTCATCAATTTATAGAATGATTCATGTGCTTCACTTATATCTTTTGAGTATGGTTTTATAGAATGCTTCGTGTGCTTCACTTATATATTTTGAGCTTGGATATTGGTTAGTCTATATTAATTGTAGAATGCTCCATGAACTTCACTTATATCTTTTAGAGTATGAATAATACTATCATCTAAAGCGGGTTTGGAAGAGTGTCAACTTTAGGAATTAGTGATCCCACTATTCTGAATGAGAAGAATTTTGCTTATGTTGAGAGTAGAAAATTTTCTATGCTTCTAGATCATGAAAATAATCCTTTATGTGATGGTTATATATTTGAATTCATTCATGATGCTACTGAAAATTATTATGAGGGAGGAATATATGCATGTAGGAGTTGCAGTAATACCATGTTTCCTCTCTATGTGCTTAAAGTTTTGAAGTTATACTTGTTTTGCCTTCCTATGCTAGTTGATTCTTGTTCCTATAAATTATGTGTTCACAAAATCCCTAGGCATAGGAAGTGGATTAGATTCAAATGTGCTAGTCATATTCTTCATGATGCTCTCTTTATGTTTCAGTTCTTTTCTTTTATGTGAGCATCATTGAAATCATCATGCCTAGCTAAAAGGCATTAAAGAAAAGCGCTTGTTGGGAGACAACCCAATATTTACCCTTACTGTTTTTGTGTGTTTACATGATTAAGCTACGGTAGTAATCATGTTTTATAGACTTTGTTTCAATAAAGTGCCAAGTAAGACCTTTGGGAAGACTTGGGTGAAAGTTAATGTGATCTTGCTGTAAAAAACAGAAACTTTGCACTCACGAGATTAGCTGTCATTTTTTATAGAACAGTGATTTTGAGTTGATTCTTTTTGAATAAGATTAATAGACAAATTCCTCACGTCCACCAATTTATTTCATAATATTTGGAGTAGAAGAAGTATGGTTTCTGTTCAGATCATTACAGACTGTTCTGTTTCTGACATATTTTGTTTTCATTGAATAGTTTGCTTGTTTTCTAGTTTCTATGGCTTATATTTCTCAATATAAATTGTAGAAATGGTATGGTACAGTAGGCATTGTGTGATAACAGTTATGAACCTTGTCTTTGATAGTACCAAAGTGAATGGTTTACTCTTTATCATACTAACCTATCTCACGAAGTTCCGTTAAGTTTTATGTGATTGAAGTTTCCAAGCTTTGGGTGAGATATCGATATGAGGAGAATAAGGAGCGGAAATACCCTAAGCTTGGGGATGACTAAGGCACCCCAAGGTAATATTCAAGGAAGACTCAAGCGCCTAATCTTGGGGATGCCCCGGAAGGCATCCCCTCTTTCGTCTTCAAAACTATCGGTATACCTTACTCAAAGCTATATTTTTATTTGTCACATGATATGTGTTTTGCTTGGAGCGTATTTTCAATTTTACTCGCTGTTTGAATAAAATCATTGGATCTGAAATCTTGAATGAAAAAGAATCCTCCCATGGCTAGTTAGATATTTGACTACTCAGTGTTCTTCACTTATATCTTTTGAAGTAGTTTGTAATTTACTCACGTGCTTCACGTATATCCTATGAGTAAATGGTTGAATGAATTGAATATCATAAATATGAATTTATATATGTTTAATATGCTTATAACATGGGGAGTAATGACTTCACACATAATAAGTATAGGTAGTAAACTTATTGAAAGTTAGCAACGCAGAATTGGTCACTTGAACAATTCATGAAACAATATTCAAGGAAGAGAGATTTCACGTATAAATATACTATCTTGGACATCTTTTGTAATTGTGAGCACTCATTAAAATATGACATGCTAAAAGGTTGATGTTGGACAAGGAAGACAACTTAATGGGTTATGTTCTCCTATAGCCGAAACGTTATATTATCTTGGATCATCCAACATGTTGAGCTTGCCTTTCCCTCTAATGCTAGCCAAATTCTTTGCACCAAGTAGAAATACTACTTGTGCTTCCAAACATCCCTTTAACCAGTTTTTCCATGAGAGTCCACCATACCTACCTATGGGTTGAGTAAGATCCTTCAAATAAGTTGTCATCGGTGCATGCAATAAAAATTGCTCTCTAAATATATGTATGATCTATTAGTGCGAAGAAAATAAGCTTTATACGAACTTGTGATAGGGAAGAAATAAAAGCCACGGACTGCATAAGAAAGGTCTTTATCACAAGCGGCAATATAAAGTGACGTTCTTTTGCATTAACATTTTGTGCATCCAACCATAAAAGCGCATGAAAAACTCTGCTTCCCTCTGCGAAGGGCCTATCTTTTACTTTTATCTTCTACCCTTATACAAGTGTCATGGTGATCATCACCTTTCCTTTTTACACTTTTTCCTTTGGCAAGCACCTTGTGTTGGAGCGATCTGGATATATATATCCACTTGGATGTAGGTTTTCATAATTTATTATTGTTGACATTACCCTTGAGGTAAAAGGTTGGGAGGCGAAACTATAAGCCCCTATCTTTCTTTGTGTCCGATTAAAACTTTGAACCCATAAATATCAGATGAGTGTTAGTAATTGTGAAAGATTAAATGATAGTTGAGTATGTGGAGTTTGCTGAATTAAAGCTCTTACATAGACCCTTCCCGAAAATAAGATGAATTGCAATTGTTTGATGACTAAGAGCATGGTTTGTTAGTTTTCAAGAAAGTTTATGATCTATACTTTAACATATGAATAGCTTGTCACTTGATCATGAGAGGTTTTATGCGTTGAGCTACTGTTATGATATATAATGATGCTAGAAAAAGAGATTGGAACTATCATTGATCAAACTTTTGCACTTGCTAGCGTTCACACTTCGTAAATTATTTCTTTTATCATTTACCTACTCGAGGACGAGCAGGAATTAAGCTTGGGGATGCTGATACGTCTCCAATGTATCTATAATTTATGAAGTATTAATGCCATGTTCACAATAGTTTTATATGATTTTGGTATGATTTGATTAGAACTAACCCGGACTGACGTTGTTTTCAGCAGAACTACCATGGTGTTATTTTTGTGCAGAAATAAAAGTTCCCAGAATGCGATGAAAATCAACGGAGAATTTTTCTGGAAAATATAAAAATACTGGAACGGAGAGTTACTGGAGGGGAGTCCCGTGGGCCCCATGAGGATGGAGGGCGTGCCCACCCCCCTGGGTCGCACCCCCTACCTCATGGACTACCTCTGGGCCCCCCTGACTTGTTCTCGACGCCACCCTCTCCTATAAATATAGAAAACTCCAGAAAATAACCTAGATCGGAAGTTCCGCCGCCGCAAGCCTCTTTAGCCACGAGAAATCAATCTAGGCCCTCTCTGGCACCCTGCCGAAGGGGTCCATTATCACTGGAGTCCATGGAGGAGGATCCCGGAGGGGCCACTATTGCCATGAAGGCCAAGGACCAGAGGGAGAACCTCTCCCCATCAAGGGGGGAGGCCATGGAGGAGGAAGCACAAGGGGGAGAACCTCTCCTCCTCTCTCTCTCGGTGGCGCTGGAGTGCCATCGGGAGGGGAATCATCGCCGCGGTGATTGTCTTCATCAACATCACCATCATCATCACCATCTTCATCTCTTTTATGCGGTCCACTCTGCCGCACCCCGCTGTAATCCCTACTTGAACATGGTGCTTTATGCCACATATTATGATCCAATGATGTTTTGCCATCGTATTATGATCCCTATTTGAACATGGTGCTTTATGCCTCATCTCTTTGTCTTTGGGTTGATTGATGATCCAGATTGGTACGACTTGTATGTTTTATTTTGGTGTTGTCCTATTGTGCCCTCCGTGTCGCGCAAGTGTGAGGGATTCCCACTGTAGGGTGTTGCAATACGTTCATGATTCTCTTATAGTGGTTTGCTTGAGTGACAGAAGCATAAACCCGAGTAAGGGGGTTGTGGCGTATGGGATAAAGGGGACTTGATGCTCTAATGCTCTGGTTGGGTTTTACCTTAATGATCATTAGTAGTTGCGGATGCTTGCTAGAGTTCCAATCATAAGTGCATATGATCCAAGAAGAGAATTTATGTTAGCTTATGCCTCCCCCTCATATGAAATTGCAATGATGACTACCGGTCTTGTTAACAATTGCCTAGGATAATTCCGCACATCGATCCATCATTATTCCACACTCGCTATTTATAATATTTAGTAATATATTCTAACTTTATGATAACAACACCTACTTTTATGTTTTAGCTCTCGGATATCATTCAAAGTTATCCTCTTCATACCCACAAGATAGTTTTATTTCTCGTTTCTAGTTGGAAGCAAGCATTCAGTGTACGTATAGTCGTATTAGTGGCAGATAGGACTTGAGAGAATATTGATCTTACCTTTAGCTCCTTGTGGGTTCGACACTCCATACTTATCACTTCCACCATTGGTAATTGCTACGATGATTCCCTGCACTTGGGGATTGTCACTATACAAACAGTTTTTAACCCCTTTCCGCGACGACATTTGGAACCATCGCCTAGTGTGTGACTGCGATAGGGGGGTCCTTCCCACATGACCCAAAAACTATTAGGGATATGCTCTCCTAGCACACACGCTCAGCAAAATGAGGTCGTGTGCGACCGACGAGCGATCAAATACGGTTATACGTATAGTAGTGCTAAAAAATTCAATTATACAGGTGAAATAATTTCCGGTCGTAAGTTCATCCCACACAGTCAGTCCCCGCTAAACATTTCCGTTCGTATATATATCCCACACAGTTGCTCCAAGGAAAACATTTCTATTCGTAGGTACATCACACACAATTTTCCCCGTGAAATCATTTGTGATAGCATTTCCATTGCACATGATATTAACAATTTTATCATTTGCGTTATTGAATGCATCACACATGGTGCATAGAAGAAACTGTGTGACAAAGGCTGTCCATCACACACAGTTTTTATATGGTAAATGTTTGCGCTAGGTGGCCTAACGCAAACAGTTTTCAAGAGGATGTCGTGTGTGATTGTTCATTAATCCAACATAGTTTATTCCTAGAAATTGTGTGCGTTGCCTGAGGTCATCGCCCACGGTGTTTTCTCAACAACCGTTTGCAATAGAAAAACCCAGTTAGGAGGCTAATTATCTTATTCTTAATAATCCATTTATTAACCTAATTGACAATTCATATATGCATACAATATATTTCATTTTCATAATTAAAATACATCAGGGTACAACATCATATAGCTTCAACACTCAGCTACCCCATTACACAACTGCACCAGCACCAAGTTTCACATGCAACATCTATAACCTTTTGAAATTAGCATCATAGACGGTACATAGATAGATGTATCTCATCCGGAAAACTGCTGAAGCAGAAGGCGAATATTGAGCCTTCATTGATGTTGAAGGTCTTTGCAACTTTAGGCCAGTGCCTGTGGATGATTGACCGTCCATCCTTCGTCCTCTTCAGGAACACTTCAGTATTGAACCATGGGTGTTGTATGAATACCTTCCTCACCTCCTGACCATATAGGTGGTTTGAGAGGTAATCGTCAGTGAACTGATTTGGAAAGGCCTGAAAACAAGGATGTGCATAAATATCTTCTCTATATTGGAAATGGGGCAAAGGAATAAAAATGGCAAGGTATTATAGTTAGTACCGTCCTGTAGTGAACTGATGTCTTCTTCATTGTGCAGACAAAGATCTTGTTGTTTTTTGTCGCTAATTTCTTTATCCTAACAATCTTTCTGAGTTTCTTGACTTGACTGATATTCATGGACAACTCATTTCCCTATATGCAAAAAGGGTCGAACAGTGGGTCAAAACCTCTGACAGCAGGACCTACATGTGCAAGACCAAATTGTTAAAAACCGAAATATTAGAATGGTTCCTACAATTGCACAATAATGTGCTAGTAGACAAAGGACCATGCATGTGCAAAGCTCGATTGTAAACCTCAGTGCTTTCCATTGTTCCCCTGCAACACATATAAGGTAGTTAGTGATCAGGTTAAGTGAGGGTTCACATGCTATTAGTAAAATATGTTGATGAAAAATAAGCACATTGCAGATTCATCAGATTAATTCAAGCTACAAAATTGTATTTGTTTCTCATGTGTTTTGTAAACAAAAATTTGATTTATTTCTCACATGGAAGACAATACAAAATTGCACCCTCAAGAATTGAACACCACATTTGCAGAATTGAACCAAACAGTTACCTGAACACGACAACTAATTAATCAAACAGTTAATAAGTGAGCACCAAATTGCATGATAGATAGAACATATACACTAGAGCAACGGATTGCATGGTAAAAGTAGATAGCACAATTCACTAGAATTTGATAAGGAAAGGCAGTAGCTAGCAAACTGAACATGGGTCCTTATAGTGAGCTAATAAGACAAGATAATCCTCATTGTCGGAGATATCGATGATGATTGGCTCCTTAGACATGGAAGACGGCGAGGCCTCCACATGGTGGGTGCCCTCGTCGTAGTGGTGAGTTGCATGAGCCGCTCCGGGCACCAACCTGTTGGCTCTCGAGTTGTGGTAAGCATGTGCATGCTGAGAAAACACCACGTAGTCTTCGTCGAAGTCATCAAGGGTGGCCTCGAGAAAACGCCACGAACTATCGTTTAAAGTAGCCAACCGCGTTGCGACATCGGTGCGCGAGCATCGATGGTGGCCTCGACGGCGAGGTGCTCCTCCAAGATCTGGGGGTCGACACGAATGGCAGCCATCGTGACCTCATCCGCGCGTGCGGACACAATTTGCTTCTCCGCTGCCAAATGCTCCTTGAGCTCCTGGCTATACTGCATGCTCCATGGCTTAGGGCGGCGCTTATTTGGTGGAGGGGTCGCTTATTTGGGTGGAAGGTGTCACGCCGGAAGTCGGGGCATTTGGGATGTGGAAGGAGGAGGAGGACGGGAGTCGGGTGTGGATTACCTGCCTGGATAGACGAGGCCGAGCAGCACGAAGGAGGGTCGCCGGCGAGGAGGCGGTGCTGGAAGCAAGGAGTGAAGGTTTCAACTTGGAAAGGAAGGCAGAAACAGGGGAAATGTGGCTTTTGGTAAGGGGGAGGGGGCGGGGAGGTAGATATTTCCGTGGAAGCCGAAATTTTGAATTGGTTCAGCGAAAAAACTGGCGCACAAAGTGTCATCAGACATGGTCCCTTATTCAGCACTGTGTATGATATGTGAACGTCACAAACGATAAGGCGGCTGTGGACTTGACGGCCGAACAGGCCAAACGGCGCTGTTTTGAGGAACGGGTGACCGAGATGGAGAAAAAACTCAAGGACACCGCCGCCAAGTGCGAGTCCTTGGAAACAGAAAATAAGACGAAGGGGGCGGAACTCACCAACGCCCTTCAAGACGATTCGGAGGCGCGGTCTGAATCCCGCGCAGCGCGTGAGGAAATCCATCAAGCCAGTCAGATAGCGGCTGGTAAGCCCTTTCTTTACAAACTAAATTTAGGTACCGTAAGTATGTGTCGGTGTACTAGAGTAGGGGTTCCCTAGTATCCCGAACTTGTGCACGGACAGTCGCAGCGTCCCGCGGCAAGGCTTGCCGGGTGACCGCCAAGGTCCTCCGTGGTTCCTTTTGAGCCATTCAAGAGCAAAGTATTCAAGCCAAAGAGACAAGGCCCCGGCAAGAGGAGCTTGCCGGGAAGGCCACTCAAGGCACAAAACCCCGGCAACAGGAGCTTGCCGGTAAGGCCACGCAAGGCTCAAAGCCCCGGCAAGAGGAGCTAGCCGGGAAGGCCACTCAGGGCACAAGACCCCGGCAAGAGGAGCTTGCCGGGAAGGCCAACCAGGGCATCTCAAGGAACTTGCCGCGACGCGCCACGCGTCCCGGCAGGGTCCGGTGAGCGACAAGCTTCCGGACGCGACAAGATAATGGCCGCGGCAAGGCGCTTGCCGTGGCAAGCAACCACTTTGTACCTGCGCTCCAGCACACCCACCTACGTGTCGCTCTGGGACCCTTCCAGGCATACGTGGCGGGAGGCTGTGCAGCCAGGGGTACACTGTGGCAAGCGGCGCTGACAAGATCGCCATCGTGGCGAGCGGTGGCATCCCTGACGGTCCCTTTTTTGCACTGTTTGGGCGACGTAGATAGGCATTTAATGCCTTTGTCCCCTGCCGTCAGGGTTAGGTATGATACATTGTGCAGGTAGCTGTACCAACCGCAGCACCTTTTCCATTTTTGCCCTTGACTACGTTGCCACCTGTCGGTGACCCCTTGAGCATATAAAAGGAGGCCCATGCGCAACGTAGAGGAGAGAGGAAGACGAACAGTGGAACACTCACGCTCGGTCTCGTTAGCTGCTGGTGTGTACTGTAGCACTCAGCGCTCCCGAGCAAGAACTCAATACAATCCACAAAGCAGCAGTAGGAGTATTATCTCTCCGGAGAGCTCCGAAGCTGGGTAAACCGCTTGTGTGCCTCGCCTCGATCTGCTCTTCGTGCGACCTCCACCCCCCGCCGAACCGAAAAGGGGCTCCGTCCCCATAGGTGCTCGCAGAGTCAGCTTTCCCCGACATCTTTGGCGCGCCCGGTAGGGGGCGTCGATGTTGTGTGAACCCGATCCGGCGTTCACACGAGCTAGATCTTCATCGACTTCATCGACATGCCGCTGAAGAAGAAGGCTTCGGAGGCGGCTGCTCCGTCCGCATCGAACCCACCGCCGCCGGAGCAAACGGCTGGTGGGGAAGACGCCGGCGGAAGAACGGGCGTCGACGAGGGAGCCCACGGTGCCACCAGGTCCAAGGACAAGGCTGCGCCGCCCGTCGGTGGCGTAGCAGGCTCCCATGACGACCAGGCGTCCGTGGATGCTCCGCGCCCATCTCAGGAGGCGCGGGACCGGCAGCGTCATGGTACTCACGGTACCATATGCTTGCTGGACCCAAATCGAGCTGGCGGATCTCGGGATGCTCAAGGCCAGCATGCACGCAAATGTGTTGGCGCGAGCGAGGCACGGTTGCCTGGACGGCATACTGCTCCTTCTAACATCGTTGGAAGTCCGAGCGTATCCCGCTCCTCGCACCGTTCGCCACCGCTACCCGCCACTCCAGTAGAAGCTTTGGCGCGAGCTCAACTGCTCCTAGACTTCCCTCCAACGCCAGACAAGATCGACGACTGGAGGGCCACCATTCAGACCCTCATCGGCTTCGCCAACCGCGACACTCCGCGGCAGCTGACTGCGTCGCAGCCGCGGCAAATCAGCCAGGTGCGAACCGATGGCGACAAGACCGGTGGGGTTGCAACTACCGTGCACTCTCCGCCCCGAAGGCCAAGATCGCCGACTCGCCGGTTCCACCGCGATAGCGACTCCACTGCTTCGTCAGATCCGCGAGCTCGCCGCGATCAGCGCCAAGTTCTTCACGAATGACAGCAAGAAGACGCTCGTACTCGCATCGAGCGCCGAAGAGAAGCGCGGCGTCAATCAGACCGGCGCGCTGGGCCCACTGTCGACATGCAAGCGCCAGGGGAACCAGGTGACCTGCCGTACGCGGTAGGTTGCCCTGCGTTCACTCGTGAGCTGCGGCAAGTCCAGTGGCCCAGCACGAAGAATTTCAAGCCAGACGTACCGGATAAGTATGACGACAGGTTGCATCCGTCGGAGTTCCTAAGCATCTACACCATCGCGGTGCAGGCTTCCGGGGGACAAGATGACAAGATCCTTACCAACTACTTCCCGCTGGTGCTCAAACCCAACGTCAGGTCCTGGCTCATGCACTTGCCGGAAAACTCCATATCTTCCTGGGCAGACCTATGCCATCAGTTTGTCGGCGCCTTTACGGGCGGCCACAAACCTCATGGCCAGGAGAGTGACCTTCACCTGCTTGCCCAGAAAGAAGGAGAGCCCTTGCACAAGTACATCCAGAGATTCAGCCAAGTGCAACGCAACATCCCGGATGTCCACCCTGCCGCGGTCATCAGCGCGTTCCACCAGAACGTACGTAACCACAAGATGCGGGAGGAGATGGCGATGTGCAAGATCAGAGACGTCAGCGAGCTATATGCTCTTGCCGACAGGTGTGCACGTGCTGAAGAAGGGAGGAAACTCCCCGGAGAGAATACAGGAACGGGAGGATCTGACAGCGAGGATGCTGCCCCGGCAAATAAGAACCGGCGGCGGAATAACAGGAAGAGGAAAGGCAAAGATGTGCTAGTTGTTGAGCAGTCCGGCAATGACGGTGGCGCCAAGAAAGCCAAAGATGGTAGCTCCGGCAAGGAGGTTGCCGCATGCGCCAACTGCCAGGCTGTGTCGGCCGCCGACAAGCAGGACGGCACCAACAAACAGTACTGCAAGATCCACCGCACCAAGGGCCATGACCTCCAGAGCTGCAAGAAGGTCGAGCAGCTTGTCGAGCTGCAAAAGGCCGAGTACGAGCGATGCGACAAGGAGAAAGCCCAAGCAGGTGCTGGAGGATCCAGTACGAAGCGCACCGGCCGGGGAGGACACCGCGGCAAGGCCAATCTGCGGCAAGGAGACAGACCTCCCCTCGGCCGCGACAAAGATGAAGACGACGACGATGAAGACATGGATGATGACGAGACCAGTGAGCAGGAGTTTCAGAAAGCCACAGAGGTCTTGTGCGTTGACGGTGGTGCTTCTCTACATACTTCACACCGCCAACTCAAGCAGTGGGTGCGGGAAGTCAATGCGGCAGAACCACCCATCGAGTCACGCAAGCTTCTGAAATGGGCCAGCACGCCTATCATCTTTGATATTGAGGACCACCCTGATCGCACAACTGCGGTCGGGTGCTTGCCGATGTTGGTCTCACCAACTATCCGCAGCCTCAAGGTCACTAAGATGCTAGTTGACGGCGGGGCCGTCTTGAACCTGATCTCCTCCGCTGTGCTCCGGAAACTCCAAGTCCCTGACAGCGAGCTCGAAGAGACCGACACATTCCAAGGAATCAACCCGGGAAGGAGCAAGCCGAAAGGGAAGATCACGCTGCCGGTGACATTTGGCAGCGAGTTGAACTTCAGGACCGAGAGGATCACTTTTGACGTTGCCGATTTTCCATTGCCATACAATGGAATTCTCGGTCGTCCAGTGCTCGCCAAGTTCATGGCGGCCTCTCACTACGCGTACAACATGCTGAAGATGCCAGGCCCGATAAGTGTCATCTCTGTCCCTGGCGACAAGAAAGATGCTCTTATCTGTGCCGACAAGATCTACCGGGAAGCAGCAGCCGCAACGGATCGCGAGACACTTGCCGCTGAAGCTCCCGGGGGGAAGAAGAAGACCAAGTCCGGCAAGAGTTCTGATGCCCACTCCGGCAAGCGCATCTCTTCGGAGTGCTGCGCTACCGTCGAGGACGCACCATCGAGCTCCACCGGCAAGTGTAAGAAGACAATGGCAGCTCCGCCAGCGACCAAGAAGGTGTCCGCCAAGGAGGACGGCACTGGTGGTACTTTCACCATCAGTGCCACTCTCGACCCTAAATAGGAAAGCACGCTCATTGCTTTCCTGCGGGCGAACGTCGACGTGTTTGCGTGGCAACCGTCTGACATCCCCGGCTTTCCCAGGAAAGTAATTGAGCACCACCTTGCCGTCTGTCCTCATGCGCGGCCCGTCAAGCAGAAAGTCAGGAAACAAGCAGTGGAACGCCAAGAATTCATCGCAGAAGAGATCAAGAAGTTGGAAGCAGCAGGCCTTGTCAGAGGAGTGCTCCATCCTATGTGGTTGGCCAATCCTGTAGTCGTGCGCAAGGCAAACGGGAAATGGAGGCTTTGTATCGACTTTACCGATGTTAACAAAGCTTGTCCCAAAGATCCATTTCCCTTGCCGCGCATTGACCAGATTGTTGACTCCACGGCCGGATGTGATTTGCTTTCATTTCTTGACGCATACTCAGGATATCATCAGATCTTCATGGCAGAAGAAGATGAGGAGAAGACCGCATTCATCACTCCATGTGGCACGTACTGTTTCATACGGATGCCTTTCGGTTTGAAGAATGCTGGTTCAACATTTGCAAGGGTAGTCCATACTGCTTTTGAACCGCAAATACACAGAAATGTGGAGGCCTACATGGATGACATAGTGGTCAAGAGCAGGGACAAAGCAACTCTGATTCAAGATCTAGAAGAGACTTTTGCAAATCTGCGCAAGATCAGCCTCAAGCTCAACCCCGAGAAGTGCGTGTTTGGAGTCCCTTCCGGCAAGCTTCTCGGGTTCTTCGTGTCTCAGAGGGGAATTGAATCCAATCCCGACAAAATCAAGGCCATTGAGAAGATCGAAGCACCGAAGCGCGTCAAAGATGTGCGGAAACTTGCCGGCTGCGTGGCGGCTCTCAGCAGGTTTATCTCTAAGTCTGCTGAGCACGCCCTGCCGTTTTTCAAAATTTTGAAAAAGGAAGGTCCAATGAAATGGACTCCGGAAGCGGAGGCTGCGCTGCAGGACTTGAATAGATACCTGTCCTCCACTCCAATACTTGTCGCACCTAAACCACAAGAGAAGTTGCTGTTGTATCTGGCGGCAACCAATCAAGTGGTTAGTGCTGCGTTAGTAGCGGAGAGGGAGGCAGATGATGAGCCAGCGACCGCGGCAAGCACATCCAGCGACAAGCAGGGGGCTTCCTCGACAAGCTCTGGTCCCGGCAAAGATGGATCTGCGCAGATGTGTGAAGAGATACAGCAGAAGAAAATGGTGCAGCGCCCAGTCTACTTTGTCAGTTCCCTTCTACAGGGGGCTAGGTCAAGGTATTCTGGTGTGCAGAAATTGCTTTTCGGCCTTCTCATGGCCTCGAGAAAACTGCGCCATTACTTCCAAGCACATGAGATCACAGTTGTCACTCGCTTTCCGCTGAAGAGGATACTGCAGAATCCCGAAGCAACAGGCAGGATTGTTGAGTGGGCACTGGAACTGTCAAGCTTTGGCCTCAAGTTTGAGAGCACTTCAACTATCCAAAGCAGAGCATTGGCAGAATTCATAGCAGAGTGGACGCCAACACCAGACGAAGAAATTCCAGAAACGAGCATCCCCGTCAAGGAAGCAAGCAAAGAGTGGCTGATGTACTTTGATGGTGCCTTCTCGCTGCAAGGCGCCGGTGCTGGCGTGCTGCTTGTCGCATCCACCGGAGAGCACCTCAAGTACGTGGTCCAGATGCACTTTCCCAAGGAGCAAGCAACAAACAATACTGCAGGGTATGAGGGATTGCTTGCCGGTCTCAGGATCGCGGCAGACCTTGGGATCAAGCAGCTCATTGTCAGGGGTGACTCACAGCTTGTCGTCCGCCAAGTGAACAAGAATTATCAGAGTCCGTTGATGGAAGCCTATGTTGATGAGGTGAGAAAGCTAGAAGAGCACTTTGTCGGCCTACAGATGGAACATGTTCCAAGAGCTCAAAACGACATTGCCGATGGCCTGTCAAAGTGCGCATCACTTAAGTTACCTATGGAACCAGGGATCTTTGTGCTCAAGCTGACTCAACCGTCCATGACGCCAACAACTGGACAGAGCAAGAAGAGGAAGTTGATTTCTGGTGACTATTTCCCGGCAGGGCTTCCCGAGGCCGCCGCCAAGAAGGCTCCCAAGATCAACACCAAGAGTGCTAAGGAGCAGTCTGCTCCGACAAGCCCCAGGGTTTGTTTCGTTGTAGCAGACGCTCCCGACAAGTTTTGCTTCGGCAAGCTTGCCGGGGAACGTCAGGCTCCGGCTGAGCCGCAGGTTCTCGCCGTAGAAGCGGATGTTCGCGCAGCAGCAGATATGCCTTTAGTCCTTGTTGTCGAGCCACAAGCTCCAGCATGGGCATAGCAGATCGTCCGTTTCCTCCAGACAGGAGAACTTCCCGAAGAGCCAGAAGAAGTGGAAAGAGTAGCCCGGCAGTCAAGTATGTACCAGCTTGTCGACAACGCATTGTAGAGAAGAAGACTCAACGGTGTGAAATTGAAGTGTATTCACCGGGAAGATGGACAGAAGCTGTTGGCAAAGATACATGGAGGCATATGTGGTCACCACATTGGCGCAAGAGCGCTTGCCGGCAAAGCTTTCCGGCAAGGTTTCTTTTGGCCGACAGCCCTCCAGGATGCAACTGCACAAGTAACCAAGTGTGAAGCGTGCCAGTTTCATTCCAAGCAGATACACCAGCCAGCTCAAGCTCTCCAGACGATCCCTTTATCCTGGCCATTTTTGGCCTGGGTGCTCGACATCCTCGGCCCCTTCCCCCGAGCAGTCGGGGGCTTTGAGTACTTGTACGTCGCAATCGACAAGTTCACAAAGTGGCCGGAAGTGGAACCAGTGAGGAAGGTGACAACACAGTCAGCAGTCAAGTTCTTCAGGTCGATTGTTTGCCGCTTCGGGATCCCTAAAAGGATCATCACCGACAACGGTACACAATTCACGAGCCGCACCTTCATGCAGTACGTCCAAGAGCATGGCGCCAAGGTCTGCTTCGCTTCTGTTGCTCACCCCAGGAGCAACGGTCAAGCGGAGAGGGCAAATGCTGAAGTGCTGCGTGGGCTCAAGACCAGGACTTTCGACAGGCTGCACAACTGCGGAAGAAACTGGATCGAGGAGCTGCTGGTGGTTCTTTGGTCGATCAGGACGACGCCAAATCGAGCCACTGGCCAGACACCTTTCTCTCTAGTCTATGGAGCAGAGGCAGTTATCCCCATGGAACTCGTATACGGGTCACCTCGAGTGCTCGCTTATGATGAGCTTGAGCAAGAGAAGCTGTGACAAGATGACGTTCTGCTCCTTGAGGAAGATCGTCTTCAGGCTGCTGTGCGAGCTGCTCGCTACCAACAAGCTTTGCGCCACTACCATAGCCGCAAAGTTAACGCCAGAAGTCTCGAGGAAGGCGACCTTGTTCTTCGGTGCATTCAGTCCGCCAAGAATTCCAACAAGTTGACGCCGAAGTGGGAAGGCCCTTACCGGGTGAAACGAGTCACTAGGCCTGGCGCTGTCCGCCTTGAGAACGAAGATGGCATTCCAGTGAGCAACTCCTGGAACATCGAACATCTTCGTAAGTTTTACCCGTAAGGCGCGGTTGTCGGACCCTGTTCCGGCAAACCACCTTTTTGTACAAGTCTTGCCGCTGTTGCATGTAATTATTTGTACAAAGCCAGGCGCAGACCCTGAGCATAAGTGAAGCGCTGGCTCCCTAAGTTATAGCATGCATGCTAGGTCGAGTCTCGTCCTTGGTTAGGGTTGACAGAGCTTAGTAGTGGCTAACCCCTAACTTAGAGGTCGAGTGTGCGTCCTTTTGCCGTTCTTTCGTTTCCCTTGGTTCGCAGGGCTCGCATATCCTGGCCGGACCAATTGATGACGAAAAAGAGAAGAAGGACGGACCAGCATCTGGACCCCGGCAAGCCAGTGTTGCCGGGGGCTGCAAGTACAAAGACTCGCCCACAGCAAACCAAAGTTGCCGGGGGCTGCAATCTCAGATAAGTCTTTCATCCCTTATCATGCATTCTCTTATGGACCGAGGAATGCAAAACCTCGTTTCTTCCTAAAAGCTACCGTGCTCCCCTAACTCTAGGCCCTAAGGGCTCGTTCCCGGGGCCAAGTTTGGTGGTAGTCGCGGCAGCAAAGGGACGAAACAAGGAGCCTGAACCCGCCTCATTCCTGCCTCCGCCAAAAGCGTGAGAAAGGTCGAGCGATGTGGGAAGACGGCAGGGCCTGCTGCCGGGAAAAAAAGTGTCTATCTTAAAGATATTAAGGATTTGCTCCTTGACGTGGGTTCCACCCACAAGACAAGTGACCCGGCAAGCATCCCCTTTTCGTAAAAAAAACATTCCACTCAGGTACAGTTCATAGAGAATGAAAAACATGAATAATGGGATTACAAGTTTTAAATGCAGCTAAGGCCCGAGGGCTTACAGATTAAAAAGAGATAAGGTGCCCGTAATCCCTTTCTTGTCCCTCTCTTCAGGAGATAGGTCAAGGAGGCGAAAAGGGCAAAAGGGGCACCTAGGCGAGGTACGGGTGGCAGAAGACACCAAGAGAACATCTCGGTGGTCGTCCAAAGGCTGGATGGTGATGGCGGCGCCAGGGGCAGGGCTCGAAGACGAGGCAGTTGGACGTCAGCATGCTGTCGAGGGCGTCGCGCCCTCGTACTCTGAGTTGACGGCCTTGCCGCCCGCCCTCTTCCTCTTCCGCAGCCTCCCTACACCAGCCGCCCAAGGAGACGACCCCGGGAAGCTCAAGGAGCCGGCGACACGGATGATGGGGTCGCCGGTGCCGCACGGAGCGGCGCCCGACACCTAGTCGGACCCGTCATCCTGCCGCCCGCTACCCTCGTCGTCGCTGTCGCTGTCCTCCTCATCACTCCCGCCCGAGGAGGAGTCTTCGCTATCGGAGGAGCTCTCCACGCAGCACCTTGCCCGAGTCCCGAAGCACCCGAAGACCTTGACGGAGAGGAGACCGCCCTCCATCAGCTTAAAATGGAGGGTAAGCCCCTCCGTCAGGCGGTGGATACGGGCAAACGTCTTCCACCCTCGACCAAGATACATCACATTAGGGGCTGGGAAGTCAACGTGGACTCGCGCACCGCTGATTCCACAGCCCCTCATGTGTAGCCTCAGTGTCTCAGGCGGATCCAACTCCATCTCACTCACGAATGGAGTCGTGAGATGAAGGCGACGACGAGGCGGCCGACGCAGCCTGACGAAGAACTCGCAAGGGTCGTCCCCAATATGGATCGTCGTGGGAAGAGGAGCCACTGGTGGAGGCGAGGCCGGTGCGCCGCCCCGTCCACCTCTTCCCCGAGTGCCTCGGCCTCGCCCTCGACCTCGCCCACGGCCTCGCCCCCTCCCTCTTCCCCCTACGGCTGGCCCTGCCACCACGGGTGCGGGAGAGGGAGGGACGCGTTGTCTAGCGGCGACCCTCGCCGCCACCGTTGAAGGACCAGGATTCCCTTTCTCCATGGCAAATGAGAGAGAGGGGAGCAGAAGCTGAAGGAAAGAGGAGATGAAAGAATGCGGACCTCCGTTCCCTCCCCGCTCCTTATAAAGAGGCGGGGTGGGGGCTCGGCCGCCCCGCTCAGCTAATCAAGACACAGAAGGAGCAGGGAACTGGGACCGACCCTCTGCCTCGACCCACGACGGCCCGGTTCCCCGCCTCCACCTTTCGCCGCCCCAAGTGCATGGAAGCCGCGTGGCAGGCGTGCAGAACCGAGGCGAAGGATGAGGCGACCTCTCCTCACCCCGTGATCGTGGGGAGTGGATGCCTCGAAAACCGCGCCCCTGCCCCTTATTCCCCTGCTTATAGGAGGGGAGGGGGGCGGACGTTCCGCCTTTCCGAATAAATAAACCACCCACGACCTCTCGCACGACGCCTCAATCGACGCGTGCCGTTCGGGGAAGGCGCGGTGGATGCGGAGTAAGATACAGCGTGATCTAGGCCGCGCGTGCCCGTGCCCTGTTTTGGGCCTGGCTCAACAGCGCTCGGCACCGTGTATGGCCCAGGCCCGGGGGCTCCTGTCGGTGTACTAGAGTAGGGGTACCCTAGTATCCCGAACTTGTGCACGGCCAGTCGCAGCGTCCCGCGGCAAGGCTTGCCGGGTGACCGCCAAGGTCCTCCGTGGTTCCTTTTGAGCCATTCAAGAGCAAAGTATTCAAGCAAAGGAGACAAGGCCGCGGCAAGAGGAGCTTGCCGGGAAGGCCACTCAAGGCACAAAACCCCGGCAAGAGGAGCTTGCCGGGAAGGCCACGCAAGGCACAAAGCCCCGGCAAGAGGAGCTTGCCGGGAAGGCCACTCAGGGCACAAGACCCCGGCAAGAGGAGCTTGCCGGGAAGGCCAACCAGGGCATCTCAAGGAACTTGCCGCGACGCGCCACGCGTCCCGGCAGGGTCCGGTGAGCGTCAAGCTTCCGGACGCGACAAGACAACGGTCGCGGCAAGGCGCTTGCCGCGGCAAGCAACCACTCTATACCTGCGCTCCAGCTCACCCACCTATGTGTCGCTCTGGGAGCCTTCCAGGCGTACGTGGCGGGAGGCTGTGCAGCCAGGGGTACACTGTGGCAAGCGGCGCTGATAAGATCACCATCGTGGCGAGCGGTGGCGTCCCTGACGGTCCCTTTTTTGCACTGTTTGAGCGACATAGATAGGCATTTAATGCCTTTGTCCCCTTCCGTCAGGGTTAGATAGATACGCATTTAATGCCTTTGTCCCCTGCCGTCAGGGTTAGGTATGATACACTATGCAGGTAGCTGTACCAACCGCAACACCTTTTCCATTTTTGCCCTTGCCTACGTTGCCACCTGTCGGTGACCCCTTGAGCATATAAAAGGAGGCTCATGCGCAACATAGATGAGAGAGGAAGACGAACAGTGGAACACTCACACTCGGTCTCGTTAGTTGCTGGTGTGTACTGTAGCACTCAGCGCTCCTGAGCAAGAACTCAATACAATCCACAAAGCAGCAGTAGGAGTATTATATCTCCGGAGAGCTCCGAAGCTGGGTAAACCGCTCGTGTGCCTTGCCCCGATCTGCTCTTCGTGCGACCTCCGCCCCCCGCCGAACTGAAAAGGGGCTCCGTCCCCATAGGTGCTCGCGGAGTCAGCTTTCCCCGACAGTATGCCTTGCTTAATCGACAGTGGAGTTCTCCAGACGCATATGCGGATCTGCCGAAGAGTGTTGCGGACGTCGCCCAATTTTTCCATGCAAAGGAGGGGTACGAGACGGAGAAGCTCTTCTGATCGCAGTTTGTGGGGCAGGAGCATCCCGTACTGCTAAATGACCAAATGGCACAATGGGCGGAGCTGCATAAGATGTCCAGCGCGGCCATGAAGGATGTCATAGTCCGGTTGTGCCCGGCCGAAGCCATTCCAGAGAGCTACTTCGGCCTCGTGCAGAGTGTGGTCGATGCGCTTCCCCGGATTGACGCCGTCAAGAGGTGGTCATGTATAGAAGGAGCGCGTATGGCTTTCGCCTGTGTCAAGATGCACTGGGTGAAGATGAATGCCGAAAAGGTGGCAGTTGAGGGTCCTCCCGAAAGCAAGGCCCACCGCACACCAGAGCGCTATTTTGAGGACGTGCTAAAAGGTGCCCGCCTTGTAGAGGGCCAATGCTCTAAGGATGTAGTGTTCAAATAAATGAGTTCGAACTGTCCGGGGGATTTGTATTATGAACTAAGTATTTTGTAATATATTCATTCCTTGATGAAAAGTTTTATCCTCCTGTGCAGCCGTTTATTATATCTAAGAGTTCCCAGTCGTCGGCTTCCACCCCATGTAGATACTACAGGGGTGTTCGGAATTGCACATGACTACACTTAACCCAACATCTTGGTCCCTGAAGGAGGTGTCAGTGCGGCGAACCAGGCAATCGGACTATTCGGTTTTATTGCTCTCGCTTAGCTATAGGAGTTTGACAATGGGTCTATATAGTAGCCACTGGTATGTACGCGGTGTAACACCCCGGATGTAACTTGCCATATTTGTAATCCAACTCTTGCCATTTTCGGCATTGTGATATGATATTCCCTCCGTGGTTGGGTTTTCCTTCGTTTGCATTTTGTTCATGTCATGCATTTCATATCATGTCATCATGTGCATCGCATTCGCATACGTGTTCGTCTCATAAATCCGAGCATTTTCCCCGTTGTCCGTTTTCCAATCCGGCGCTCCTATGTTCCCCGGCGTCACCTTTTAACTTTTTCCGTGAGCGGGTATTAAACATTCTCGGAATGGACCGAGGTTTGTCTGGCGGCCTCCCGGAGAGATCCCGGTGAACCCCGAGATGCGCGCCGCGGGGTTGACTTCTCCTCTCTCCCGAATTTCTCTAAGTCTTTGATAATTTTGCATTATTGTCGCTTGTTCATCGCACCATATCTCTGCATCCGTAGCTCCGTTTTGGGTGTATAATATGTCAAATTCTTCGCCTTGATGAGTACATCATTTAATTCCATTGCATCATTTCCATTTGAGGTCATCTTGATGCCCTAAATGCTGTTGGAAGAGGGCTATGTGATGTTAGTTTCTGATTCTTATCAGAACATGCACTTTTGTCATTTTTGCCACGATTGATGTGTGCACCCTATGAAGTTGAGTCCTACATGAGTTTTGTAATATGCCATGTCATATTTCCAGAGAATTATGCCATGTATTTTTGCGATCTTTGTGGTGACTAGTACAAGCAGGAAAACTAGGGTACTTAATGTTGCTGATTTCAGAGACTTAGTATTTTCACCAAGTCCCTGCCTGCTGTTATTTTTATGCCATGTGTTCATGTTGTTTCAGAGAGATCTATGCCTCTTTTGAGCATGATCAGTAAGGGTATTTTGAGCATATGGATTTTCTCTATCCATCCGTGCCTTTGTTTGTATTTATGGAGTGCCATAGCTTGAGTCAATCGAGCTCTACTTTTGCTATAAAATGTTGCTGGCAGATTGTTTACATGTTATTCGATTTTGCCAAGCTTGTTGTAGTTGATCCTTGCATGCTATGATGTTGTTCTTGCAATGTCTAGTTTCTATGTCATGTCTTCTTGATGGATGTACACTTAGTTTATCATGTAATGCTCTGTAGTGAGTACATCGAGCTCACGAACATGCCTACTTGTTATCTGTTTTTGACATGTCCAGTTTTCTGCTAAGTCTGAAACCTGTAACGAAACTTGCTTATTTGACATGGGTGTTATCATATTTTCCCATCCTTTTTGGCTTATGGTCAGTAAGTGACTTTTGTAAAGTGCTTTGAGTATATTCATGCCAAGCCTTGCTTTGCTATATTCTGAACCTGTAGCATGTTGTTTAATTGCTCTGAACATGTCATCTTGATGTTAGTTTCTGCTATGTTGTTAATTTCACTAAGTCTGTGAACCTGTTATCTTCTGCACTATTGCCATGCTTGTTTGAATCTGTTATGTCGTGATTTAGCCGCAGCTCAGTGTTCATCTTTTGTCAAGCATCTTGAGTAGATTACTTTCATATTCTTTGTTTATATGTTTGGTTGCAGTAGTTTAATTTCTTGTTGCTTGCTAAGTAGCATCATGCTGTTAATGGCAGATTATTGTCATTCTTGTATTGCTTGTCATTTGCAAACCGTGCATCCGATTCCGGTGATCTTTATATCGATTTCAACCGAAATCACCTCACCTATCCAGTGGCATACTTGGTTTGCCAAGATTATGCCTTGTTCATCTTTCTCCTTCCGAAGCACGCATATGCATTACATATCACATCTCGCATATCATGCCATGTTTTGCATCATGTTGCTTGCGCATTGCATCGTGATTGATGTTTGTCCCCTTTGCTTGTGTTCTTGTTGTGGGTAGAGCCAGGAGACGAGTACGTGAACGAGGAACCTGTTGAGAACGCTTACGAGGATCAAGCCTTCGACAACTCTGAGAACCTTGCAGGCAAGATGACCATACCCTCGAAATCACTTCTATCTTTGCTTGCTAGATGCTCGCTCTTTTGCTATGCCTATGTTGCGATACCTACCACTTGCTATATCATGCCACCCATATTGCCATGTCAGCCTCTAACCATCCATGTCCTAGCAAACCGTTGATTGGCTATGTTACCGCTTTGCTCAGCCCCTCTTATAGCGTTGCTAGTTGCAGGTGAAGATGAAGTTTGTTCCTTGTTGGAACATGGACTTGATGTTCCTTGTTGGAACATGTTTACTTGTTGGGATATCACAATACCTCTTATTTAATTAATGCATCTATATACTTGGTTAAGGGTGGAAGGCTCGGCCTTATGCCTGGTGTTTTGTTCCACTCTTGCCACCCTAGTTTCCGTCATACCGGTGTTATGTCCCTGGATTTTGCGTTCTTTACACGGTTAGGTGATTTATGGGACCCCCTTGACAGTTCGCTTTGAATAAGACTCTTCCAGCAAGGCCCAACATTGGTTTTACCATTTGCCTACCACCTACACCTTTTTCCCCCGGGTTTTCGCGAGCCCGAGGGTCATCTTTATTTTAGCCCCCCCCCCCCCGGACCAGTGCTTCTCTAAGTGTTGGCCCGAACCGCGCCGCCTGCGGGGCCACCTCGGGGAAACTCGATGCCTGGTTTTTACTCGTAGCCTGTCTCATCCGGATGTGCCCTGAGACCGAGATATGTGCAGCTCCTATCAGGATTTGTCGGCACAATCGGGCGGCTTTGCTGGACTTGTTTTATTACTATCGAGATGTCTTGTAGTCCAGGATTCCGAGGCTGATCGGGTCTTCCCGGTAGAAGGAATATCCTTCGTTGACCGTGAGAGCTTATAATGGGCTAAGTTGGGACACCCCTGCAGGGTATTATCTTTCGAAAGCCGTGCCCGCGGTTATGAGGCAGATGGGAATTTGTTGATGTCCGGTTGTAGAAAACCCGAAGTTGACCTTAACTAAAACACATCAACCGCGTGTGTAACCGTGATGGTCTCTTCTCGGCGGGGTCCGGGAAGTGAACACGGTGTTGGAGTTATGTATGACGTAGGTTGTTCTAGGATCACTTCTTGATCACTTCTAGCTTCTCGACCGTGCTTTGCTTCTCTTCTCGCTCTCTTTTGCGTTGTTAGCCACCATATATGCTAGTCGCTTGCTGTAGCTCCACCTCATTAACCCATCCTACCTATAAGCTTAAATAGTCTTGATCTCGCGGGTGTGAGATTGCTGAGTCCCCTGTGACTCACAGATTCTACCAAAACAGTTGCAGGTACCAACGATGCCAGTGCAGGTGACGCAACCGAGCTCACTTGGGAGTTCGACGAGGAACGTGGCCGTTACTATGTGTCTTTTCCTGATGATCAGTAGTGGAGCCCAGTTGGGGTGATCGGGGATCTGTGTAGCATTTGGGGTAGTTTTCTTTCTTTTTGGTACCATAGTCGGACCTTGAGTGTAATTTGAATGATGGATGTTTATTTATGTATTGTGTGAAGTGGCGACTGTAAGCCAACTATGTATCTCTTTCCCTTATGTATTACATGGGTTGTGTGAAGATTACCTCACTTGCGACATTGCTTTCAATGCGGTTATGCCTCTAAGTCGTGCCTCGACACGTGGGAGATATAGCCGCATCGAGGGCATTACACGCGGCTACCATGACGCGGATGCGTTACATATGTGACCGGGAAACAGTCCTTTGTGTAATATGGAAAAATCGCTAAGGATTGTAATGAATTGCCGAGTGGCTGACCAGCTCTCGCTGCATCATGGCAGTCAGTTTTCGGCTTTCTCTACTAAGGTGCTTAACCGGACGAACCAGAAACACAATCGCAGTAGTTCTCTTTACTACCCTAGCCGATCAGACGGAACGTAAGGTAGCAAACACAGGAGCCGGCCAACCCAACTATTGACAAAAGACATGATTCGGAGCCGATGCATATAGTGCCGAGCTCGGGACGCCGAATTGTGCTATAAAGCTGTTCAGACTTTTGTTTGGCAACACACATGTTGCCCTATAGAGCACTGGCAATTTTGTGCCGAGGTGTGTGCATGAGACTACTGAACAGACGGAATAAAGTGTATAAATAAAGGTGATACTAAACAAGAATTTGGTTCATTGGGATCTAATGGATACGTCAAAATGTAATCTGATAGAATGTACCATAATCACCAAGGCCATTTTGCATGCCGAGGGTCTAGGGCTAATGGGAAAAGCACTATGCAGGTTCTTGAGTGAAGTTGTGGTCTGAAAAATGCTTTGCGCCTTCCTGCCGCACGTTTGCATCGCTTTCACCCAAGTAAGAAAGATTCCTTTAGAGGAATGGTCTTCGGCTATGTATACGGAACCGGGCTCGGAGAGAGTCCTCGTGAGTCCGAAGAATGAGTAGGTTTAATTCACCTGTGGTAAAAAAGAAAATATGATCAAAGAAAGGGAAAGGTCGTATAAGGTAGAACCGTGTTATAGGCCTGTCCGTATATTGCCTCCGCCGATGACCAAGGTATTTTGAGTGCATAATTGTCCACGCGAGGTACGAATTTCGCTGATGTATGTGGCGGTCGACGGAGGCGAAACTGCTAATCCAGCCCTGGAGTTGCCGGGCTGCCGTCATGCAGAACTGACCGGCCTTGTGCAATGAAGTCCGGTGGCTTAATAGCCGATGAGGTGTGCGGCTTGACAGGGCCGCTTTGTACTTCGGCCGCAATGGTCGTGGTATGCTCCTCAGTATGGATGGCACGCTCCATGTTTCCATTGATTGTAATGACGCCACGTGGACCGGGCATTTTGAACTTCAAATAGGCGTAGTGTGGGACCGCATTGAAGCGGATGAAAGTGGTTCGTCTGAGCAGTGCGTGATAGCCGATTTGGAAGGGGACGATATTGAAGATCAAGTCTTCGCTTTGGAAGTTGTCCGGCGAACCGAAGACAACTTCCAGCGTGGTTGAGCCCGTACAGCGGGCCTCTACACCAGGTATTACTCCTTTGAAGGTAGTTTTAGTGGGCTTGATTCTTGACGGATTAATACCCACTTTGCGTACAGTGTCTTGATAAAGTATATTGAGACTGCTGTCGCCGTCCATGAGGACTCGCATGAGGTGGAATCCGTCGATGATTGGATCGAGGACCAGAGCTGCCGAACCTCCATGACTGATACTGGTTAGGTGGTCCTTTCGATCGAAGGTGACCGGACAAGCCGACCATGGGTTGAATTTTGGGGCGACCGGCTCTATGGCATAGACATCCCTTAGTGGGCGCTTGCGCTCCCTCTTAGGGATACGTGTGACATATATTCACTGTTTTTACCTCGGGGGGAAATTGCTTCTGTCCCCCTGTGTTCGGTTGACGAGGCTCTTGGTCATCATCGTTGCTTGGCGACCCTTTTCCCTTGTGTTTGGCGTTAAGTTTGCCGGCCTCCTTAAAGACCCAACAATTTCTGTTGGTATGATTGGCAGGTTTATCGGGGGTGCCATGAATCTGGCAAGGCCAATCCAGTATTCTGTCTAAACTAGATGGGACATCTCTATTTGCCTTGAATGGCTTCTTCCGTTGACTGGGTTTGGAGTCACTAAATCCGGCGTTGACCACCGTGTCTTGGGTTCCTTCGTTAATGTTTTGATGCTAGTGCTTGTTGCGCCGTGGCTTGCCGTTGCCGTCCCTGGCTTTGGAGGTTTCGGGGTCGCTGGTGCTATTGCTTCTACGAGCAAGCCAGCTATCCTCTCCCGTGAAGAAGCGGGTCATAAGTGCGGTAAGGGCTGCCATGGACTTCGGCTTTTCTTGGCCGAGGTGGCGGGCGAGCCACTCGTCTCGGACACTATGCTTGAAGGCCGCAAGGGCTTCGGCGTCCGGACAATCCACAATCTGGTTCTTGATTAAGAACCTGGTCCAGAGCTGCCGGGCCGATTCCCCGGGTTGCTGGATTATGTGACTAAGGTCGTCGGCGTCTGGGGGCCCAACGTACGTACCTTGGAAGTTATCTCTGAATGCGTCCTCCAAGTCTTCCCAGCTACCAATAGAGTTTTCCAGTAGGCTGTTCAGCCAGTGCCGTGCTGGTCCCTTAAGTTTAAGGGGAAGGTATTTGATGGCGTGTAGATCGTCACCGCGAGCCATGTGAATGTGGAGAAGAAAATCTTCAATCCATACTGCGGGATTTGTTGTGCCGTCATATGATTCAATGTTCACGGGTTTAAACCCTTCTGGGAACTAGTGCCCCATTACCTCATCAGTGAAGCACAGGGGGTGTGCGGCTCCTCTGTATCGGGCCATGTCGCGACGCAGTTCAGATGACGTGCGTATGTGGTTTTCGGCCCAAGCGTGGTTATGCTTGTCGCGCTAGGCTTGATAGTCATTTTCTCGCGCCGGGGCACGCCCCTGCGATCCATAGATTGATCTAGTCTGACCTGCTCTATTTTCCAGGTCCTGTCGTAGGTCATATGTGTATCCCAGAGCTGTTGTTTCTCTGCTTTTACGGCGAGGTGGTGCGGGCTGGTGTTCGGCTTGAGTTGTCATTCTATCCCGGCCACGTGGTGGTCCGTCAGGTCTGTGAGCCGTGTTACGAAAGGGTGGTATAGGCTCTAGCGCATCATCGTCGAATTGGGGTAGCAGCTTATGCTTCGAGTAACTCTTTGTTGGGCATTCGAGGCTATGTTCTTCGGCTACCAGGACATTAGTCCATCTGTCATTGAGCAGATCTTGGTCAGCTTGAAGCTGTTGCTGCTTCTTTTTTAGGCTTCTTGATGTGGCTATTTGCCAGCGCTTAAAGTGCTCTTGTTCTAGGGGTTCCTCTGGCACGATAAAATCTTCGTCGCCGAGGCTCATGTCATCCTCGGAGAGTGGAAAATAGTTGTTGTCCTCCGAGTCTTTGTTCCCTACTTGCTCGTAAGGGTCAACTTGCCCGTCCTCCCGATCATCCTATTCGGATGTTGGTTCGATGGGGTCTTCTTGGTCTTCGGAATTTTCCGTAGTATCATTGTCTCTGGTGGCGGTATTGCTGTCCTTTCCGCGACGCGATTTAGAGCGGCGCCGCTGACGTTGATGCTTTGGTGGTATCTCAGGAGGTTCATCCTCGACTGGTTCTTCTCATCATCGTCGTCACCTTGTTTAGGTGTGTCCACTATGTACACGTCGTATGAGGAAGTGGCCGTCCAGCGTCCGATGAACGGCGGATTTTGGGCCTGCTCCTCTCCGACATCGTCGTCTATACCATCGATGTCTTCGAAGGCGTAGTCCAGCATGTCGGTTAGGTCCTCGATAGCGGCTATAAAGTGGGTGGTGGGTGGGAGGTAAAATTCCCTATTTTCCGCCCCTAGTCCGGGCTGGGCGCAATTCGGAAGCATTTCCTCTATGATGGTGATGGATCACATTAAGTCCAGAGTCTCATTTAAGAGCGAGGTTTGGATGGGGACAAAAGTTTCCTGGCCGAACTCGCATGATGCGGGCTTCGAGGGTTCGGAGCTAGTATTCGGATAAGAGCTTGGCTTTGTGATAACTGCCGGTGGCGCTATTCTCTCCGGTTCTCCAGTGTTGAGCTCTATAGCTGCAGAGAGTCCGGTGGGTTCTAAACTCACATCTTCGAACCTGGTGGCGTGCTCCAGATCTAAGGCCGGAGCGGTGGTTGGAGCCGCGAACCCTTGGAAGATCAAGTCTCCTCGGATATCAGCGACATAGTTCAGATTTCCAAAACTGATCTGGTGACCAGGGGCGTAGCTGTCGATCTGCTCCAGATGGCCAACCGAGATGGCACGCAGTGCGAAGCCACCGAATACGAAGATCTAGCCGAGGAGGAAAATTTCCTTCGCGGCAACATTGTTTGTAGATGACTGATAGAGACATTGAGCTTTTCGACGACGGTACAGTGGAACTCTCAATGAAAGCACCAATGTCGGTGTCAAAACCGACAGATCTCAGGTAGGGGGTCTCGAACTGTGCGTCTAAGGATCGAGGGTAACAGGAGGCAGGGGACACAATGTTTACCCAGGTTCGGGCCCTCTTAATGTAGGTAATACCCTACTTCCTGCTTGATGGACTTTGATGAGTATATGGGTTACAAGAGTTGATCTACCTCGAGATTGTAATGGCTAAACCCTAGATGTGTAGCATGTATGATTATGATCGTCTCTATGGACTAAACCCTCCGGTTTATATAGACATCGGAGGGGGCTAGGGTTGTACAGAGTCGGTTTACAGAGAAAGGAATCTTCATATCCGAACACTAAGCTTGTCATCCACGCAAAGGAGAGTCCCATCCGGACACGGGGGAAGGCCGTCTATATTGTATCTTCACGGCCCGTCTGTCCGGCCCACGTCACATAGCCCGGACACCCGAGGACCCCATAATCCAGGACTACCTCAATGACCCCTTTCGAAGCGGCCGGACTGCTCATAGATCTCCTGATTCCTAGCCTCTATGCCAGCGTGTGCTGCGGCCACGGCTATGGTAAGGCTCTTTGCGTGCTTGACGAGGCGCTCCTGCTCCGCCCGCAGGAACTCGATGTAGTGCGGAAGGGCGCTAACGCACGTGCGGGCCTCCACCTCCGCCTCCCTCCTTCAGGAGGCGGTGGTGGAGCGGGTGATGATCCCAACGGTCGACGGTGGGCTGGCGGCCGATGATGGGGTGGCGGCCATGACCACCACCTCCCGTCTTTGGGCCGCGGTTGAGGGAGTCCCCGATTAAGGGTCCTCGGGCGTCCGGCCTATGTAACGTGGGCCGGACTGATGGGCCATGAAGATACAAGATAGAGGACGACACTCCCGTGTCCGGATGGGACTCTCCTTTGCGTGGATGGCAAGCTTGGCGTTCGGATATGAAGATTCCTTCCTCTGTATACTGACTCTATACAACCCTAGGCCCCTCCGGTGTCTATATAAACCGGAGGGTTTAGTCCATAGAGGCGATCACTAATAACCCACTAGTATAGGGGATCAGTTGTAGCCTCTTTCGATAAGTAAGAGTGTCGAACCCAACGAGGAGCTAAAGGTAGAACAAATATTCCCTCAAGTTCTATCAACCATCGATGCAACTCTACGCACGCTTAACATTCGCTTTACCTAGAACAAGTATGAAACTAGAAGTACTTTTTAGATGTTGTTGGATAGGTTTGCAAGAATATAAAGAGCACGTAAATAAAAACTAGGGGCTGTTTAGATAAAGAAATAACTAAGTTAGTTTTAGTAGAGAGATTTTTGTCACGAGAAAGTTATTTGTCCCTAGGCAATCGATAACTAGACTGGTAATCATTATTGCAGTTTTATTTGAGGGAGAGGCATAAGCTAACATACTTTCTCTTCTTGGATCATATGCACTTATGATTGGAACTCTAGCAGGCATCCGCAACTACTAAAGATCATTAAGGCAAAAACCAACCATAGCTTTAAAGCATCAAGTCCTCTTTATACCATACGCAACAACCCCCTTACTCGGGTTTATGCTGCTGTCACTCAAGCAAAAGCGAATCATGAACGTATTGCAACACCCTACAGCGGGTATCCCTCAAGCTTGTGCAACACGGAGAGCAGCATAGGACAACACCAATAATAAAACATGCAACTCAAACCAATCACGATCATCAATTAACCCATAAGATAAAAAGGATCTACTCAAACATCATAGGATAGCCATACATCATAGGGAAATAATACATAGCGTTGAGTGATGACCCACAAGTGTAGGGGATCTATCGTAGTCCTTTCGATAAGTAAGAGTGTCGAACCCAACGAGGAACATAAGGAAATGATAAGCGGTTTTCAGCAAGGTATTCTCTGCAAGCACTAAAATTATCGGTAACAGATAGTTTTGTGATAAGGTAATTTGTAACGGGTAACAAGTAACAAAAGTAAATAAAGTGCAGCAAGATGGCCCAATCCTTTTTGTAGCAAAGGACAATCCTGGACAAACTCTTATATAGAGAAAAGCTCTCCCGAGGACACATGGGAATTATCGTCAAGCTAGTTTTCATCACGTGCATATGATTCACGTTCGGTACTTTGATAATTTGATATGTGGGTGGACTGGTGCTTGGGTGTTGTCCTTACTTGGACAAGCATCCCACTTATGATTAAGGGCCTGTTCTGATCTCCTCCAAACTTTCAAAACTTCTCAAAATCTTCTTCAGAAGCTGGCTTCGTACTCCACGTAGCGATCAACGAAGCGTTCTGCACGTGGTAGCTTCTCCCAGCGATTTGGCCCACTGGGGAGGCTGCTAGCCTTGTTGGGCTTTAGTTTGGGCCGTTGGAGGCAGCCCAGTTTTGACTAGACATCCAGGGAACGAGCCCCTGTACCGATTCCATCGATGGAACGACCAACGATCTGTTTTGGTGAGCGTACCGATTCGCTTGGCTTCACTTGGCAGTGGCACTTCCATCGTAATATTGGGCAACTTCTCATTCTGCTTGTCATGGAGCTGGGCTTTTGGAGCTTCGAATTTTTACACTGCGATCAGGCTGAGCATCCTGATGCCAGCTTCTCGGGCCTATTCCGTTTGGCTCCACTCCCGCTCCAGAATTTTGCGAAGCGTGGTGATGGAGGACATCCAAACAGGCCCTAACTCCTATTGCAAGCATCCGCAACTACAAAAGAAGTATTAAGGTGAACCTAACCATAGCACGAAACATGTGGATCCAAATCAGCCCCTTACGAAGCAACGCATAAACTAGGGTTTAAGCTTCTGTCACTCTAGAAACCCATCATCTACTTATTACTTCCCAATGCCTTCCTCTAGGCCCAAATGATGGTGAAGTGTCATGTAGTCGACGTTCACATAACACCACTAGAGGAGAGACAACATACATCTCATCAAAATATCGAACGAATACCAAATTCACATGACTACTAATAGCAAGACTTCTCCCATGTACTCAGGAACAAACGTAACTACTCACAAAGCATATTCATCTTCATAATCAGAGGGGTATTAATATGCATAATTGATCTGAACATATGATCTTCCATCAAATAAACCAACTAGCATAAACTACAAGGAGTAATCAACACTACTAGCAAACCACTAGTACCAATCCCAGACTTAGAGACAAGAATTGGATACAAGAGATGAACTAGGGTTTGAGAGGAGATGGTGCTGGTGAAGATGTTGATGGAAATTGGCCCCCTCCCGATGAGAGGAGCGTTGGTGATGATGATGGCGATGATTTCCCCCTCCGGAGGGAAGTGTCCCCGGTAGAACAGCTCCGCGAGAGCCCTAGGTTGGTTCTGCCAAGGTTCTACCTTGTGGCGGCGGAGTCTCGTCCCAAAAGCTTGCTTCTGATTTTTCTTCGGACGAAAGACTTGATGTAGCAGAAGATGGGCACCGGAGGGCCACCAGGGGGCCACGAGGCAGGGGGCGCGCGCCCCAGCCTCATGGCCAGGGTGTGGTCCCCCTCTGGTATTTTCTTCGCTCAGTATTTTTTATTATTTCCAAAAATAACTTCCGTGGAGTTTCAAGACTTTTGGAGTTGTGCAGAATAGGTCTCTAATATTTGCTCCTTTTCCAGCCCAGAATTCCAGCTGCCGGCATTCTTCCTCTTCATGTAAACCTTATACAATCAGAGAGAATAGACATAAGTATTGCGACATAATTTGTAATAACAGCCCATAATGCAATAAATATCAATATAAAATCATGATGCAAAATGGACGTATCAACTCCCCCAAGCTTAGACCTCGCTTGTCCTCAAGCGGAAACCGATAACGATAAATATGTCCACATGTTCAGAGATAGAGGTGTCGATAAAATAAAATACGGACATGAGGGCATCATGATCATTCTTATAACAAGTACATATATGGACATTGTCATATGATTTCTTATGCTCAAGTAATAATCAATTCACAATGTCAAGTATGAATTAGAAACTTCATTGTGAACTAACATACTAAAATCTCAGTCATTGAAGCAATTGCAATTTATCATAACATCAGAAAGAGTCAATATAAGAGCTTTTCAGCAAGTCCACATACTCAACTATCATTTAGTCTTTCACAATTGCTAACACTCACGCAATACTTGTGGTTATGGATTTTTAATCGGACACAGAGAAAGATAGGGACTTATAGTTTCGCCTCCCAACCTTTTACCTCAAGGGTAATGTCAACAATAATAGTTCATGCTAACTTACATCCAATTAGATACACACACACACACACACATCAGGATCTTTCCAACACACTGTTCATGCCAAAGGATAAAATGTAAAAAGGAATGACTCTTGCATAAGGTAGAAGGTAAAAGTAAAAGATAGGCCCTTCGTAGAGGGAAGCCAAGGTTGTCATGTGCTTTCAGGGTTGAATGCACAAAATCTTAATGCGAAAGAACGTCGCTTTATATTGCCACTTGTGATATGAACCTTTATTATGTAGTCTGTCGCTTTTATTTCTTCCACATCACAAGATCGTATAAAGCTTATTTCCTCCACACTAATCAATCATACATATTTAGAGAGCAATTTTTATTGCTTGCACCAATGACAACTTACTTGAAGGATCTTACTCAATCCATAGGTAGATATGGTGGACTCTCATGGCAAAACTTGGTTTAAGGATATTTGGAAGCACAAGTAGTATCTCTACTTGGTGCAAAGAATTTGGCTAGAATGAGGGGGAAAGGAAAGCTCAACATGTTGGATGATCCATGACAATATACCTTATCTCAGATACAAGAAAACATAACCCATTACGTTATCTTCCTTGTCCAACATCAACTCTTTAGCATGTCATATTTTAATGAGTGCTCACAATCATAAAAGATGTCCAAGATAGTATATTTATATGTGAAACTTCTCTTTCTTTATTACTTCCTATTAATTGCAACGATGACCAAAACTATGTTTGTCAACTCTCAACAACTTTTAATCATCATACTCTTTATATGTGAAGTCATTACTCTCCATAAGATCAATATGATCTCTTTGTTTCTTTTTATTCTTTTTATTTTCTTTTATTCCCTCAAGGTCATGGCAATATAATCAAGCCCTTGACTCAACACTAATCTTTATTATATATAGCTCACAGACTTGATTACATAGAGGGATCATAAAGCAAAACTCAAAACTAGATCATGCTAAAACTTTATTCTACTAGATCAAGATATTACTAAAAGGATCGAACTAAGAAAAATGGTAAAGATAGGGATGTGATGGTGATACAATATCGGAGCATCTCCCCCAATCTTGGCAGTTGCCAAGGGGAGTGCCCATACCCATGTGATTATGTCTCCTTTGCTGGTGAAGAAGATGAAGGTGATGATGGATAGTTGCACATCGAGCGTAAGAGGTCCTCCAGCTTGCAGATAATGACCTTGAGTGTGATGATATGCTCCTTCAACAAAATATTTTCTTGTGTGAGATAATTTCTTAGTATACAAGCTAACTCAATCATCTTGAAAGCTTCGATCTCTGTTGGGGTAAGAAGATTGTGATCAAGTTGAAGGATGTCTTCTGCTGCCGGAGCTTGGTCCTCTGTGGCCTTCTTGATCCCTTCATCCTTGTTGATCTTCATGGATTCTTCCCTCTTCAGCTCTATCTTCATTAGCCAAGCATCGTTGTCACCATTGTTGGAGGAGGGAGACAACATGATGCCTGGCCTTGATAACCCTGATAGAAAACAGCTCTAAACAAGAACAGAGGATACAGGAGTCAAAACCTTCGGGAGATTATATAATGAATTTTTACCAACCAAAATACCTATCGTGCAAGAAAACGGAGTCTGGAGAGCGCATGAGGTGCCCACGAGGCAGGGGGCGCACCCAGGGGGTAGGGCGCGCCCTCCACCCTCGTGGAGGCCTCGTGTCCTTCCCAGACGACTTCTTATTTTTCTATTTTTCTAAATATTCCAAAACAGAGAAAAATTGCCATTAGAACTGTTTTGGAGTCGGTTTACTTACCGTACCACATACCTATTCCTTTTCGGAGTCTGAAACATTCTGGAAAGTGTCCCTTATGTATTCCTCTGGGGTTACAGTTTCAATAACATTGGTTTCAACATTTATAGGATTACCTGAGATATAGTGTTTGATTCTTTGACTGTTCACCACCTTCGGATTTGTGCCTTCGAAGTTGTTGATTTTTTGGCACCGGAACGATAGACCTCCTCGATAACGTAAGGACCTTCACATTTAGAGAGAAGTTTTCCTGCAAAAAATCTTAAACGAGATTTGTATAGCAATACATAATCACCTATATTAAACTCATGCTTTTGTATCCTTTTGTCATGCCATCTTTTAACTTTTTCTTTAAACAGTTTGGCATTATCATAGGCTTGGGTTCTCCATTCATCAAGTGAGATAATGTCAAATAGCCTCTTCTCACCAACAAGTTTGAAATATATAATTGAGTTCTTTAATAGCCCAATATGCCTTATGTTCTAGTTCGAGAGGTAAGTGACATGCTTTTCCATAAACCATTTTATACGGAGACATAACCATAGGATTTTTATATGCAGTTCTATAGGCCCATAATGCATCATCAAGTTTCTTGGACCAATTCTTTCTAGATCTATTAACATTCTTTTGCAAAATTAATTTGAGTTATCTATTACTCAGTTCTACTTGACCACTAGACGGTGGGTGATAAGGAGATGCAATTCTATGATTAACATCATACTTACCAAGCATTTTACGAAAAGCACCATGAATAAAATGTGAACCACCATCAGTCATTAAATATCTAGGGACTCCAAACCTCAGAAATTTAACTTATTTAAGCATCTTAATAGAAGTGTTATGATCAACACTACTAGTTGGAATAGCTTATACCCACTTAGTAAAGTAATCAACGGCAACTACAAATATGTGTATATCAATTAGAGGCAGGAAACGGTCCCATATAATCAAAGCCCCAAACATCAAATGGTTCTATAACAAGTGAATAATTCATAGGCATTTCTTGTCGTCTACTAATGTTACCAATTCTTTGACATTCATCACAAGATAAGACAAACTTACGGGCATTCTTGAAGAGAGTAGCCCAATAAAAACCGGATTGCAATACCTTATGTGCAGTTCTAACTCCAGCGTGGTGTCCTCCGTATGCCTCGAAGTGATACTTGTGTAGGATCTGTTCCTGTTCATGCTCAGGTACACAATGTCTAATAACACCATCTAATCCTTCTTTATAAAGATGTGGTTCATCCCAGAAGTAATATCTCAAATCATAGAAAAACTTTTTCTTTTGCTGGTATGTGAAACTAGGTGGTATAAATTTAGCAACAATGTAATTAGCATAATCAGCATACGATGGAGCAGTACGAGAAGCATTTTCATCAGGAAAGCTATCATCAATAGGTAGTGGGTCATCAAGAACATTCTCTAACCTAGACAAGTTGTCTGCAACGGGGTTCTCAGCGCCCTTTCTATCAATAATATGCAAATCAAATTCTTGTAGCAAGAGAACCCATCTAATAAGTCTAGGTTTAGCATCTTTCTTTTCCATAAGATATTTAATAGCAACATGATCCGTGTGAATAGTTACTTTAGAATCAACAATATAAGGTCTGAACTTATCACAAGCAAATACAACTGCTAAGAATTCTTTTTAAGTAGTAGCATAATTTCTCTAGGCATTGTCTAGAGTTTTACTAGCATATTGAATAACATTTAATTTCTTATCGACTCTTTGCCCTAGGACAACACTTACAACATAATCGCTTGCATCACACATAATTTCAAAAGGTAAATTCCAATCATGTGGCTGAACGATAGGTGCAGAGATTAATGCTTTCTTAAGTATTTCAAATGCTTCTACACAATCATCATTAAAGACAAATTGTATATCTTTTTGTAAGAGATTAGTCAGAGGCCGAGAAATTTTTGAGAAGTCCTTAATGAACCTCCTATAAAAACTGGCATGACCAAGGAAACTTCTTATACCTTTGATGTCCTTAGGACATGGCATCTTTTCAATAGCATCAACTTTAGCTTTATCAACTTCAATACCTCTTTCAGAAATTGTATGCCCCAAGACAATACCTTCATTAACCATAAAGTGGCACTTCTCCCAATTCAAGACAAGGGTAGTTTCTTCACATCTCTGCAAAACTCGATCAAGGTTGCTCAAGAAAATCATCAAAAGAGGATCCATAGATGGAGAAATTGTCCATGAAAACCTCACAAATCTTTTCACAAAAATCAGAGAATATAGCCATCATGCATCTTTGAAAGGTAGCAGGTGCATTACATAAACCAAAAGGCATACGTCTAAGCAAAAGTTCCAAAAGGGAAAGTAAATGTGGTCTTTGCTTGATCATCAGCTGACACAGGTATTTGAGAGAAAGCAGAATAACCATCTAGAAAGCAAAAATGTGTATGTTTGGATAATCTTTCTAGCATTTGATCAATGAAAGGTAAAGGGTAATGATCCTTTTTAGTAGCTTTGTTTAATTTGCGGAAATCAATTACCATCCTATAACCTGTAATAATTCTTTGCGGAATTAATTCATCTTTATCATTCGGAACGACAGTAATACCTCCCTTCTTAGGGACACAATGGACAGGACTTACCCACCGACTATCAGCAAGGGGATATATTATACCTACCTCAAGGAGCTTTAGTATCTCCTTTCTTACCACTTCTTTCATCTTAGGATTCAGCCATCGTTGATGATCAATAACTGGTTTGGCATCTTTCTCCAAATTTATTTTGTGTTGACATAGAGTGGGACTAATGCCCTTAAGATCATCAAGAGTATATCCAATAGCAGCATGATGCTTCTTCAGAGTTTTCAATAATTTTTCTTCCTCCTTCTCTGAAAGGTTAGCACTAATAATAACAGGATATATCTTCTTTTCATCAAGATAAGCATATTTTAGAGTATCAGGTAACGGTTTAAGCTCAAACACGGGATCACCCTTGGGTGGAGGAGGATCCCCTAGGATTTCAACAGTGAGGTTGTGTTTCAGAATAGGTCCCTGTTTAAAGAATACTTCATCTATTTCCCTTCTTTCATACATAAACATATCATTTTCATGGTCTAGCAAATATTGTTCTAAAGGATCATTAGGAGGCACATCAATAGAAGCAAGACCAATAATTTCATCCTTACTACGCAATTCCTCTTCACGGTGTTGTCTAAATTTTTTACAGAAGTTAAACTCATGAGACATATCACCTAGACCAATAGTAACAACATCTTTCTCGCAGTCTATCTTAGCATTAATGGTGTTTAAGAAGGGCCCACAAAATATAATGGGACGAAAGCTATCTTTTGGGGAACCAAGAACAAGAAAATCAGCTGGATATTTAGTTTTCCCACACAAGACTTCAACATCTCTAACAATCCCAATTGGTGAAATAGTATCTCTATTGGCAAGCTTAATTGTGACATCAATTTCTTCTAACTCAGCGGGTGCAATATCATGCATAATTTCTTTGTATAAGTCAATACGTATTGCACTAGCACTAGCACCCATGTCACATAAGCCATGATAACAATGATCTCCTATTTCAACAGAAATAACAGGCATGCCTACCACAGGTCTATGTTTATCTTTAGCACTAGGTTTAGCAATTCTAGCAGTCTCAGCACAGAAATAAATAACATGTCCATCAATATTATCAGCCAAGAGATCTTTAACAATAGCAAAATTAGGTTCAACTTTGACTTGCTCAGGAGGTGTATAAGTTCTAATATTACTTTTACGGACCACAGTTGAAGCTTTAGCATGATCCTTTATTATAACAGGGAAAGGTGGTTTCTCAACATAAGCAGTAGGAACAATAGGATCATTATAAGTGATAGTCTTTTGTTCAACTTTAATAGGTGCAACTACTTTTACTTCTATGGGAGGATGATATTTAAACCACTTCTCCTTAGGGAGATCAACATGAACAGCATAAGATTAACAAAAAGAAGCTAATATCTTAGAGTCAAGTCCATATTTAGTGCTAAATTTACGGAAAACATCGGTATCCATAGAAGATTTAACACAATCAAACTTATGTGTTATACCTGACTCTTTACCTTCGTCGAGATCCCATTCTTCAGAGTTGCGTTTAATTCTTTCCAATAAATCCCATTTGAATTCAATAATCTTCATCATAAAAGAAACATCACAAGAAGTATCGAGCATGGTGCGATTGTTGTCAGAAAGCCGAGCATAAAACTTTTGAACAATCGTTTCTCTTGAGAGCTCATGAATGGGGCATGAATATAACATTGACTTAAGCCTCCGCCAAGCTTGAGTGATGCTTTCTCCTTCGCAAGGCCAAAAATTATATATATAATTACGATCACGATGAACAAGATGCATATGATAAAACTTCTGATGAAATTCCAATTTCAATAGTTTGTAGTTCCATGATCCCATATCATCACATAGCCTATACCATGTCAATGCATCTTCCTTCAAAGATAAAGGGAAGACCTTCCTCTTGATAGCATCATCGGGCATACCTCCAAGCTTAAATAATCCACAAACTTCATCCACATATATTAGGTGCTCATCAGGATGTAATGTTCCGTCTCCTGCAAAAGGATTAGCAAGCAGTTTCTCTATCATACCCGAAGGAATTTCAAAGTAGACATTTTCATTTTCAGTAGGTTCAATAGGTTGAGAAGAAACTCTTTGCTCTACTGGTCGAGGTGAATACACCCCGAAGAAGCCCCTCAGAGGATTACTTTCCATAGTAACAAGTGAGAGTAAAATTCAGCACACTATATAAAATTTTCCTTACCAAATTCCACCTACCAAAGGCGCTTCACTCCCCGGCAACGGCGCCAGAAAATAGTCTTGATGACCCACAAGTGTAGGGGATCTATCGTAGTCCTTTCGATAAGCAAGAGTGTCGAACCCAACGAGTAGCAGAAGGAAATGATAAGCGGTTTACAACAAGGTATTCTCTGCAAGCACTAAAATTATCGGTAACAGATAGTTTTGTGATAAGGTAATTTGTAACGGGTAACAAGTAACAAAAGTAAATAAAGTGCAGCAAGATGGCCCAATCCTTTTTGTAGCAAAGGACAAGCCTGTACAAACTCTTATATAGAGTAAAGCGCTCCCGAGGACACATGGGAATTATCGTCAAGCTAGTTTTCATCACGTGCATATGATTCGCGGTCGGTACTTTGATAATTTGATATGTGGGTGCACCGGTGCTTAGGTGTTGTACTTACTTGGACAAGCATCCCACTTATGATTAACTAATATTGCAAGCATCCGGAACTACAAAAGAAGTATTAAGGTGAACCTAACCATAGCATGAAACATGTGGATCGAAATCAGCCCCTTACGAAGCAACGCATAAGCTAGGGTTTAAGCTTCTGTCACTCTAGAAACCCATCATCTACTTATTACTTCCCAATGCCTTCCTCTAGGCCCAAATGATGGTGAAGTGTCATGTAGTCGACGTTCACATAACACCACTAGAGGAGAGACAACATACATCTCATCAAAATATCGAACGAATACCAAATTCACATGACTACTAATAGCAAGACTTCTCCCATGTACTCAGGAACAAACGTAACTACTCACAAAGCATATTCATCTTCATAATCAGAGGGGTATTAATATGCATAATTGATCTGAACATATGATCTTCCATCAAATAAACCAACTAGCATAAACTACAAGGAGTAATCAACACTACTAGCAAACCACTAGTACCAATCCCAGACTTAGAGACAAGAATTGGATACAAGAGATGAACTAGGGTTTGAGAGGAGATGGTGCTGGTGAAGATGTTGATGGAAATTGGCCCCCTCCCGATGAGAGGAGCGTTGGTGATGACGATGGCGATGATTTCCCCCTCCGGAGGGAAGTGTCCCCGGCAGAACAGCTCCGCCAGAGCCCTAGGTTGGTTCTGCCAAGGTTCTACCTCGTGGCGGCGGAGTCTCGTCCCGAAAGCTTGCTTCTGATTTTTCTTCGGACGAAAGACTTCATATAGCAGAAGATGGGCACCGGAGGGCCACCAAGGGGCCCACGAGGCAGGGGCGCGCCCCCCACCCTCGTGGCCAGTGTGTGGGCCCCCTCTGGTATTTTCTTCGCTCAGTATTTTTTATTATTTCCAATAATAACTTCCGTGGAGTTTTAGGACTTTTGGAGTTGTGCAGAATAGGTCTCTAATATTTGCTCCCTTTCCATCCCAGAATTCCAGCTGCCTGCATTCTCCCTCTTCATGTAAACCTTATAAAATAAGAGAGAATAGACATAAGTATTGCGACATAATGTGTAATAACAGCCCATAATGCAATAAATGTCAATATAAAAGCATGATGCAAAATGGACGTATCATTGAGCACCATGTTTAAGTAGAGATTACAATGGGTAAACGAGGGGTTACACCGCTGCATAGAGGGGGGAAGAGTTGGTGATGAGGGCGGTGAAGAGGTTGGTGTAGATTGCTGTGATGATGATGGCCCCGACGGCGTTCCGGTGCCACCGGAAGAGTGGGGAGAGGGCCCCCCTTCTTCTTCTTCTTCTTCTTCTTCTTCTTCTTCTTCTTCTTCTTCTTCTTCTTCTTCTTCTTCTTCCTTGACCATCTCCCTAGATGGGCGAAGGGTTTCCCCTCTAGTCCTTGGTCTCCATGGCATGGGAGGGGCGAGAGCCCCTCCGAGATTGGATCTGTCTCTCTGTCTCTCTCTGTTTCTGCGCTCGCAGATCTGGCCTTTCACCGTTTCTTATATTCCCGGAGATCCGTAACTCCGATTGGATTGAAATTAGAACACGATTTTTATCCGGACATTAGCTTTCTTGTGGCGAAAGAAGGGCAGCAACCGCCTTACGTGGTGTCCATGAGGGTCAGGGGCGCGCCCCCTGCCTCGTGGCCCCCTCGGGCATCGTCTCGCGTTGATTCCACTTCCCCAAATTCACATATATTCCCAAAAAAAATCTTCGTCAGTTTTTATCCCGTTTGGACTCCGTTTAATATGGATTTTCTGTGAAACAAAAAACATGCAAAAAACAGGAACTGGCGCTGAGCACTGGATCAATGTGTTAGTCCCAAGAATAGTATAGAAAGTTGCCAAAACTGTATGAAAGTTGTATAATATTGGCATGGAACAATCAAAAACTATAGATATGACGGAGACGTATCAGCATCCCCAAGCTTAATTCCTGCTCGTCCTCGAGTAGGTAAATGATAAAAAAGATAATTTGTGATGTGGAATACTACCTAGCATAATCTTGATCATGTAATCTAATCATGCCATGAATATTAGGACACGAGTGATTCAAAGCAATAGTCTATCATCTATTATATATATATATATTACAGAAGTCAAGCAAGCCATCACATTCGTCCACATAGATTTAATTATCTCAGCCGTAAATTATAGAAATTAACGGCTAAGATTTAAAAGATATTGCGTTACATATAAATATTATGTCGTTGATACAGTTTGGCACGCATGCGTATATGACATGTCTTTGGTTCAAGTCATGTAAGCCTTTCTATTAAAATAATCAGTTAAAAACATCAGAAAACACGTACGTCATGGAAGTCAAACAGAATTGATGGGGAAAAAAGAAAGAAAGATGTGTTCGTGTCCTATTCTACCAAGCCTAGCAAACCACACCTCCAGCCACAAAGGAGCCCAAAACATGCACGTCACTGTAAAAAAAACAAATAGAATCCATGGAAAGGAAAAGAAACAGAAGATGCGTTGGTGTCCAATACAACCGACCAAACCAAACCAGTCGGGCCTTCAGCAAAAAAAAGAAAGGAATCGAAGCTGATGTTCGCGTTGGCGTGCATGCACCAGAGCTCATAAAAAAACATACACGCACCACGTGATCTCAACCTCGGCATGGCTCTCTCCCGCAAAGGGCTGCAGCTCCAACAGCTTCCAGCGGCACGGCGGCTAAACAGCACAGGGACAGGGTTGCGGCAGCCATCTTGGTGTCGAAGGAGAGTCTCAAACAGCAGATCCGGAGTCACAGGAAGAGTTTGCCAAAGCATCGGCATGAGGCGTCCAGCAGCAACGACCGCTCCAAGGGCTCCCAAACCAAAAGGCTAGAATGGAGGCATCGGATTCATGTTTTGATGTTATTTTTTTAATTAATTCGTCTCGGCTAATTATACACATGAACTGTACCAGGATTTAAGTAGTATTTGATAACTGGGAAGTTAACCTCAACCGCTAGAATTCAAGAGAAAAAGTTTTATAGATCAGAAATTTTACGTCAATGACAAACAAGGGTATGTGATTATAAATATCATAAAATAAATCATATTTGTTTCGTTTGAAAACAACTAGAAATATGATGCATAGAATTGAGCAAACAAACTCATCAATTTCTTCCATCATGATTAAGTAATACCAGACTGCTTATTAGATTAAATCATGGTTCATATAATTTGAAGAATTCTGTTTTCACAAGTGAAAGACGACACATTGTCGAATTGCTTGCCAATGTCTATTCTTTCTAATATTAGCATTCTTATGTTTTTGTTTCCATGGAGTTTCATAATTATATCTTAGAATCCTACGCTGACTAATATGACGAAATAGTTATCCAGTTTTAGTACATCTGTATAGAACAATCTTAGATGACGACATCTTATTTATATTAGAAATTTAGCCCGCACCTTCTGGCCTCCATGTATTAATTTTCAACAGATAATGTGATGCCATGCGATAAGTGCCAACTTTTCATTCCAGTTTTCTATTTCATGTTTTAGCAGGCCAGCCTCACCCAATTATTTTCACTCCAGGGTTACATTTTCAAGTATTTATAGCTAAATTTTGGCATATATCTATTTATTATATACATAAAACAGAAGTCAAACGAGCCATCGTATTAATCCACATAGCCTAAAATTATATCGTTCCTTTGATTATAATAATAACGGTTGAGATTAAAAGATACTACGTAACATAAAAAAATAGCTTATTGATCTGTCACGTGTACACAAGCATAATGTATAGGTGTGGAAGGCCTTGCATCGTGTCCAAAAGAAAAAGCCGACCATCACGTAAAAAAAAGACATCCAAATACATAGCAGATTGATCTATCACGTGTACACATGCAGAAGGTATAGGCCTGGAAGGACTCCTAAAAAGTGGACTCGCATCGTGTATAAAAAAGGTTTTTTTTTCAGCAACTTGATATGTAGCAGAAGTTTTTTTTTTTTGCAAATATAGGATGCAAAAGTCCAACATGAATTCATATAGGACTCAGATCCGTGTGGTGCAGAAACAGTCCAACGCGGACAGCTAACCAATTCCATCTAGAATCTTTTTTTAATGAAGTTTGAGTCATATTGAGAGAAAAGAAAACTTCCAAACCCAGTCACGCTACACAAGGGAACCTGCCACCTATTTGGCCCAGTTTCACGATTCATCACAGAAGCCTATGGACAATTAGTAGCGGGAAATCACAGAAGAAAAAAAACAAATGATAAACAAATGGCTCTTACTAGATGAATAAATAATATAACTTTGTTTTACTATATGAATAAAAAATAGTATTTTTGTTTTCAAAAAATAGTATTGGAAATATATTAAAATAAATCTGTAACAATTATAAATAGTAAATTCAAATTCTGCTGTAATTCTAGAAACACTTATTGGATGGATAAATTAGAATCTATCTATTATATTATTAAGAGAAGAGACAAACAAGCAATTGCATCCGTCCACACAGATTAAATTCTTTTGACCAATAATTTTAGAGATAAACGGGTGAGATTTAGAGACGTAAGCGTTACATACAAATATCACATATATGCGTTATTTTGGACAGATGAACTCTGTCACGTAGTACATATCGAAGTGCAGGCGGATTCTCAAAAAAGAACAAAAAAGGGGAAAGTGCAAGCATAATCACGTGTAGGACTAGGAAACTTATAAGTTTACCAAGCCATCATTACATTTTTTTTAGGTGACCAAGCCCATCATTACGTGTGTGTACGTGGAATTAAGGGGAAATCACTTCGGATTCAGATTCTCATAAGAGAAAAAAAGGCTGATATATGCACGTCCGTCTAATATGCCGGCTCAGTCTCTCGAAAATGCTTATAGGGGTAGGGTGTGCGTGTGTGCGTTCATATGGATGTATGCGCGTATGTATGAGTGCTTGCAACTGTACTGTGTAAGAAAAAGAAAAAAAATAAACAAGGTTGATATATGCACGTCTCTCTGAGTCATAGATAGCTCTTATGAGATGAATAAATAATACAACTATGTTTTATATACGAAGTTCAAAATAATAAAAATTATTAGAATTTTTACTTTTAGACTAAAACGCATATACCATCTATAAATATCTATTTTTGTATGAGTTGTAATATTTGGAACTCTTATTGTATGCATAAATAATGAAAATACATTATAAATAATTGGAGTATGAATAGGATAGTGATATTGTGCCCGTACAAACTTGGTATAAAATATTTAAAATGTGAACAATTCTTACAATGCAGGTATGAAATACAACTATATGTTACAAAGGAACTAAAATAATAACAAATGAAACATAGAATTTTTTTTGTTTAAACTCCAATGAAATCCTTAACCGATAAATTGTTATATAAAAAATCTTATTAGGTGTATAAATAATAGTCGTCCACATAGGTTAAATTATCTCAATCGTCAATTTTTTATATTGACGGCGGAGATCTAAAGATTATTTTTGTATGGCTGAGATTTAAAGATGCCTTACGTGCAAATATTATCGCATACACATAATTCGACACGTCTTCCGTCCAACACATATGCCTTTTCTATTAAAAATATGTCCGACTCAATCAGGACATAAGCTTAAGACGGCAGCCAACTATGGAAAATCCAAACACCCCACACAAAAATAGGAGTCCGAGTATAATGCATGTGTTGTGGTCGTCTATTATTTCATCAGGTCGTCTATTATTTCATCAAATTAACCAATCGCGGGGCTCCTTCCCTTTTTGCATTGAAAAATCAATTTGAACTCCTACTTTAGTGCTTGACGTTGTGCGTGCCTTGGCAAGCATTTAGATAAACATATGTGCTTCACTTTGAGATAACAAAGTTTCTCTACCTTGAGAAAAAATGGCGTGTACGCACATAACAGAGTGGAGGCAAAGAGATTAGGAAAGTATTTTCTTTTTGAATTATTTGGATTGGTTACCACATGTGTCACCTGGTTGAAAGTACTTTTGTTTGATAAATACAGAAGTACTCCCTCCGTAAAGAAATATAAGAGCGTTTAGATCACTATTTTATATTGATCTAAACGCTCTTAGGTTTCTTTAGGAGGGAGTATTAGTTTACAACCAATTAGTGAACTTTCATATAAATATTTTTTGTGTCTACATATACTGTATAAATCAATCAACTTACTCACAATTCTCTTTTTTTTACAAATGTCATATTATGCATAGGAAAAAATACTATAAATCTGATAGAGGAAATACGAGCCATCCAACATTTAACAATGCGCCACATGCTTCACCAACTGGGACACAACAAATTTTTGCAAAAAAGAAAAAAGATAAACTGGGACATGTCACACACAAATAAAAGGAAAATCAGTACTAAATCAAACTAATGCAAGTTCTATCTATTGACCTCACTACGCTAAAGATGGTGAGACATTAAAAGGCTTAGTTAGGTAACTCGGCAACTCCCCCTCCCCACCGGGCAAATCCTACCTCATAGCAATTTCCATCTCCAAGTCATAGCAGCTTGAGTTTGAGAATTGGGCAAAAAGGACTTGTAGTAAAAAAACTAAATGTAAAGTTGATATTGGGGTGCCATGTGAAAAATTAAAAAAAAAAGCCAGCTAGGAGGAAAAATAGAGCCATTAATCGATGATGGTTGCTACTCACATGTTGTTCAAGGAGGCTAATGGGAGGGGGTGGTGGTGGCATAGAAATATGAGCAAAAGAGAAGGGTAAAGAAATATTCTATTTTGATGAACAAGGAGATAACACTACACATTGGACCTAGCGCAATCAATCAAATAATAAAATAAATAAAAACAAACAAACTTACTACTTGACCATGATATGGTCCTTAAAGTACAAAATGCATATATGCCAATAAAGTAAATTTATGGAGAATTTATTACCAAACTACAATTAGAAATACAAAATATATATCAAAACGACTAGACATGTCGCATAGCTATGTATGCTACATACTTTGCTTTGTCACTGGCATAAGAAAATACTCTGAATTTCTCGAGAAAGAAATAACACAAGTTTTTCTCCAAACTTAGCATGAAATTTTCTTTAATAGAACAACACATATGTGCTTAACTAATGTAGCCACAAAGGCAGCTTCAATGCGCATACATATATACGTACATGTATTCTTCATCCATTTGTTTAAACTGAAAATGCAGTTTCTCATACAAACATATTTAAGTTTCCCATCCTTATAAAATTGGTTATCAAACGAACACAAAGTAAGATTGTTAACACATCTCACAAGTAACAAAAAATCTTAATAAAATAATTTAAATTTTTACAATAATATATTGTGTTTACATAAAGAACACAACATATAGTTTATTGCACATGAAAAATTCCAAACAAAAATCTAGCCGCGCAAATGCGCGGGTCATTCCGCTAGTTTGACATTAAGACAATAATACTTCAAGCATACTAATAAAGCAATCATGTCTTTTCAAAATAACATGGCCAAAGAAAGTTATCCCTACAAAAGCATATGGTCTGGCTATGCTCCATCTTCACCACACAAAATATTCAAATCATGCACAACCCCGATGACAAGCCAAGCAGTTGTTTCATACTTTTTACGTTCTCAAACCTTTTCAACTTTCATGCAATACATGAGCGTGAGCCATGGACATAACACTATAGGTGGAATAGAATATGATGATGGAGGTTGTGTGGAAAAGACTGAAAGGAGAAAGTCTCACATCGACGCGACTAATCAACGGGCTATGGAGATGCCCATCAATTGATGTCAATGTGAGAGTAGGGATTGCCATGCAGCAGATGCACTAAGAGCTATAAGTGTATGAAAGCTCAAACCGGAAACAAAGTGGGTGTGCATCCAACTTGCTTGCTCATGAAGACCTCTAGCATTTGAGGAAGCCCATCATCGGAATATACAAGCCAAGTTCTATAATGTAAATTCGCGCTAGTATATGAAAGTGATAACTCAAGAGACTCTCTATATGAAGAACATGGTGCTACTCTGAAGAACAAGTGTGGTAAAAGGATAGTAACACTCTCATTTTTTTATTTTTTTCTCTTTTTTTGGTGGGCTTCTTTGGCCTCCTTTTGGGCTTCATTGGCCTCTTTTATTTTGATAACCTCACCTGGGACAATGTTCTAATAATGATGATCATCACACTTTTATTTAATTACAACTCAATACTAGAACAAAGATATGACTCTATATGAATGCCTCCGGCGGTGTATCGGGATGTGCAATGATCTAGCATAGCAAAGATATCAAAAAATGGACAAGCCATGAAGATATCATGCTAGCTATCTTACGATCATGCAAAGCAATATGACAATGAATGCTCAAGTCATGTATATGATTATGTGATTATGATGGAAGTTGCATGGCAATATATCTCAGAATGGCTATGGAAATGCCATGATAGGTAGGTATGGTGGCTGTTTTGAGGAAGATATAAGGAGGCTTATGTGTGACAGAGTGTATCATATCACGGGGTTTGGATGCACCGGTGAAGTTTGCACCAACTCTCGAGGTGAGAAAGGGCAATGCACAATACCGAAGAGGCTAGCAATGATGGAAGGGTGAGAGTGTGTATAATCCATGGACTCAACATTAGTCATAAAGAACTCACATACTTATTGCAAAAGTCTATTAGCTATCGAAACAAAGTTGTGACGCCCGGATATTTAAGCTACAGTGAACCTCTGCTAATGATGCCACGTCACCTCGATTAGAGTTGCTAATCTCGCGTCGGTTCGAAACTTTCAAATTCAAAATTTAAATATTGTCAAACAACAAAAGTTTCCAAACATTTAACTAAAATGTCCAAAATGTGGCAAATAAATCATGGATAATAGCGGTGGAGAAACCACACTTTTATAGAACGTTTAAAGACTCTAAAGTAGTTAAAACAACAACTATGGCAATTAATTAGATGCCTTTAAAAATTATAATAATACAAACTATTTTATTTAGGAGTCAAACTTTTTGTGGCAGTAGAATAAGTTATAACATTAATTTAGGAGTTGTAGTTATATTTTATAAAATTAAAATAAAGTAAAAAAATAGAAAAACAAAACAAACAAAGGCAAGAGAATTAAAGAGAAAGGAAAAAAAAGGAAGAAAGACCCCCCCCCACACTGGGCCTCAGCCCAGCTGGCCATCCAACCGGGCCGGCCCACCTCTCTTCTCCTTAATCCCCCACGACCGGAACCCTAAAACCGCTAACCCCCCACTCTCCTCGATCCCCACTCCCTCTTGCACGCCCCCTCCCTCGCTCGATCTGGGCAGCGCTCACGGGCCCCGCCCCGTGCCCCCGACGCCCATCCCGGCGCCACCCCACCGCCTACTCCACCCCGTCACCGCCTCACCTCGCTCCCGAGCCGTCCCCGACGCACGTCTGCGCGCTGCCCCGGCCCCTCCGCCCCAGATCTGGAACTGGGGCTCGGCCTCAACGTTGCCGCCGCTCGGAGCCCCCTCGCCGGAACCACGACGCCGTCTGACCGCCTCCGTCGCCCGTCTCCGCCATATCCTCCCCACGCCGGACCTCCTCGTCCTCCTCCTCGAGCCACGCCGCCCGCGCCTCTACAACGGGGGTGAGGCACACCTCCCCGCCTTCCCCCTCATCTCTGTTGCGCACGCGCTTCGGCGCCCGTCCGCGCTCACGACGCGCCACGCTAGCCCCGTCACCCGTTCGCGCGCGCGTCCCGCCGCGCTCGCCGTTGCCCGCTACGCACTGCTACCGCCGTCGCCGCGGGCCACGCCCTGCCTCCCCGCTCGGCCGCCCTCGCTCCCTCTCGCCGGCAAGCCCTTGGTCGCGTGCCTACTACCACCCGTGCGCGCGCGACTCGCCCCTGCCGACCGCGCCCATGGTGCTCCCCACCTTTGTGCTGCATCCCCTGCCGCGACCTGCTTGGCCCCCCCGGTCGCTGGCCGCCGCCCTCAACCGTCGCGGCTGCACACCGCCGATTCACCGCACAGCTACTTCCGGCGACCGGCGCCGGCGCTCGCTAGCGCGTCCCCTCGCCTGTGGCCTCGGGCATGGGCGCCCACGCCCACACCCGCCCCCTGTTACGCCCAGCGCCCGCGCCCACTGGCCCTGTGCCACTGACCAGGGGGCCCCGCCCACAGAACGTTTTATTAAAAAAAGAAATTAAAAATAATAATAATTAATTAATTAATTAGATAAGTTAATTAATCCTACTTAATTAATCTAATTAACCTATTAGTCTAACTAAACAATAATTAGTTTAACCTAACATCTAATTAACCTAATTAAATAGTGTTAAGTAACCTTAGACAATGCCATGTGGGGCCCTTCTGTTAGTTTGACCAGTCAACGGTCAGCGTTGACCGCTGACGTCATGCTGACGCAATAGATGTTTTAAAATTAAATTAATTTTATTAATTCTAAAAATGACTTAAAACTTTGAAAATTAATATAAAATAATCCGTAATTCGGATGGAAAAACTTTGTACATGAAAGTTGCTCAGAACGACGAGGCGAACCCGGATACGCAACCCGTTCGTCCGCTACACATTCCTAACATATCAAACTCGCAACTTTTCCCCATCCGGCTCCTCTGCCCGAAAACGCGAAACATACTTTCCCGGATGTTTCCCCCCTTCATCGGTATCATCCCATACCGCGTTGGGGCACCTCTAACGCCGTTACTTGTCATGTCATGCATCACTATGCATCTGCTTGCTTAAATATTTATTGTTTCTTCCCCCTCTTCTCTCGCTAGACACCGAGACCGACGCTGCTGCTGCCCCGTTCGACTACGGAGTTGACGATCCCTCTCTCTTGCCAGAGCAACCAGGCAAGCCCCCCTGATCACCAGATATCGCCTATTCTTCTCTATACTGCATGCACTAGAATAGTGTAGCATGCTACTGCTTTCGGTTAATCCTATTCTGCTGCATAGCCTGTCATTGTTGCTACAGTTGTTGATACCTTTACCTGCTATCCTACTGCTTAGTATAGGATGCTAGTGTTACATCAGTGGCCCTACACTCTTGTCCGTCTACCATGCTATACTACTGGGCCGTGATCACTTCGGGAGGTGGTCACGGGCATATACTATATACTTTACACTGCTACATTACCTGTGATACTGTTCGGAGATGGGGGCTGAAGGGGCAGGTGGCTCCATCCCGGTAGAGGTGGGCCTGGGTTCCCGACGGCCCCCGACTGTTACTTTGTGGCGGAGCGACAGGGCAGGTTCAGACCACCTAGGAGAGAGGTGGGCCTGGCCCTGGTCGCCGTTCGCGGACACTTAACACGCTTAACGAGATCTGGGTATTTGATCTGAGTCTGGCCATTTGGTCTATACGCACTAACCATCTACGCGGGAGTAGTTATGGGTATCCCGATGTCGTGGTATCAGCCGAAGCGCTTCGTGACATCAGCAACTGAGCGGCGCGCACCGGGTTGGACCGCATAACATGACTTCCTTTGTAATGGAGGTTGCTAGGTCTGCTCTCCGGCCGCGTACGCAACGTGCAGGTGTGCTCAGGGCGATGGGCCCAGACCCCTGCGCGCTTAGGTTTAGACCGGCGTGCTGACCTCTCTGTTGTGCCTAGGTGGGGCTGCGACGTGTTGATCTTCCGAGGCCGGGCATGACCCAGAAAAGTGTGTCTGGCCAAATGTGATCAAGCGTGTTGGGCTATGTGGTGCACCCCTGCAGGGAAGTTAATCTATTCGAATAGCCGTGTGCCTCGGTAAAAGGACGGCCCGGAGTTGTACCTTGACCTTATGACAACTATAAGCGGATACTTAATAAAACACACCCTTACAAGTGCTAGATACAACCCGGTGATTGCTCTCCAACAGGGCATCGAGGAGGGGATTTGCCGGGTAGGATTATGCTATACGATGCTACTTGGAGGACTTCAGTCTACTCTCTTCTATATGCTGCAAGACGGAGGCGACCAGAAGCGTAGTCTTCGATAAGACTAGCTATCCCCCTCTTATTCTGGCATTCTGCAGTTCAGTCCACTGATATGGCCCTTTACACATATACCCATGCATATGTAGTGTAGCTCCTTGCTTGCGAGTACTTTGGATGAGTACTCACGGTTGCTTTTCTCCCCCTTTTTCCCCTTTCCCTTCTACCTGGTTGCCGCAACCAGATGTTGGAGCCCAGGACCCAGACGCCACCGTCTACGATGACTCCTACTACACCAGATGTGCCTACTACTACGTGCAGCCCGCTGACGACGACCAAGAGTAGTTTAGGAGGATCCCAGGCAGGAGGCCTGTGCCTCTTTCGATCTGTATCCCAGTTTGTGCTAGCCTTCTTAAGGCAAACTTGTTTAACTTATGTCTGTACCCAGATATTGTTGCTTCCACTGACTCGTCTATGATCAAGCACTTGTATTCGAGCCCTCGAGGCCCCTGGCTTGTATTATGATGCTTGTATGACTATTTTTTTTATTTGTAGAGTTGTGTTGCGATATCTTCCCGTGAGTCCCTGATCTTGATCGTACACATTTGCGTGCATGATTAGTGTACGATTGAATCGGGGGCGTCACAAGTTGGTATCAGAGCCGACTACCTGTAGGAATCCCCCTTCCACACTCCTTGGCCGAAGTCGAGTCTAGACATTGCAAAGGCTTTTACTAACATGGCTGTGTGCCTTACGGGCTCACGTCGCCATTGGGTGGTACTAGGATCTTTTACTCCTCGATCTTTACTCCGGGATTCGGAACTCTCTTCTATTCGGGTTAAACGATTTTTACTAAAATCTAACTTTAGGTTCTCGTAAATACTTTCTCCCGGAGAGCCCCTCACTCCAGGTGATTAATTGGTGCACCAGAAGTTTCTGAAGATACTCTCTGAAGTTTTCTTGAGACCCTTGTGCCCTTCATCGTTGCAAACCCTAACACCGATAAATCCTTAGGTGTAACTACCTATATTGTCGTTCATACAGTCATTCCATGTTGATTTTGTTATTACCAGATACCCTGAATTTCTTCTTATTTGTTCTGAGAATACCTTGTGCCTACTGCCTTGCAGTTCTTTGCCACCTGAATACCCCTGAGAATAATTTCTCGCACTTTACGAGTATCCGCTCATCCCCAGTTGTTCAGGTGTTTCACAAGAGTCTTTGAAATACTATTCAATCCTCCGAAAATCCTTAGCAGCTTTATTGCTCTGCAAATACTTGTCTACTTGCGTTATGGATGCTTCCCAAATATCTGGCAATATTCACTAGTATCTTTTGACACCGTCATTTTGATCCTATTGATTCAACCTGTGTGCGAATGCACACAATCATCTATCGACCCTTCTAAATTATCTTTCCGGCTCAGACCTCATTTTTAAACATGAGCTGGTTCTCGACCAAACTATTTGTCGTCAATTGTGCCTCTTGTCTATCCAACTTATCCATCCTTGATCAGAGCGATGGCTTCTGATCCTTTGTTTTGGAAATCGTAATTCCTTTGTTATCTAAGCATCGAATTATTCAGATGTTCTATAATATGATGCCCGTGCATTCTTCTTCCTCTGGTTGAGTACCGATGCTCACATCAGATCCCTTGTGGACCATCGATTCCTTGTTGGATTTTATCCGACAGTGTACTTCATATTGAATAAGCTTGTGAGCCTTTCCTCGAATACATAATGCCTTTGGTAAATTGTATAGTTTGCTTTCTCAAGCATACTCTACTATCGAGTTGCGTTCTTTATTCTTGAAATATGTGGTATATACTCCTAAGATGCCCCGATGGGTTGACCCTATGCCTTCCTTAATCTTTGTGAACCCGAAAGATTTCACGGGTCATACCTATCTGGTATTGCACCAGGTAAAAACTTTTAACAACTAATGTCATTTTCAAAATACGAGAGGTGAATGAAAGGTTATGCGTTCAACAAGTGGGAGTCGACATTGAACCCTGTGTTCATGCCCATGGACACAATGTATACCTGATCATGGAAGCTGCTCGTAAAAATAATTACCCCCATGTTATAAGTTCATCTTTTATCCGTGGTTCGATCCTTTATGATCATGGATTCCGACCTTGTTCTCCTTTAAATACCATTTCTCGTGCAAGTTTAAGCACTTGTCTTCTGCAGAGCATCTCCCTAGTACAACCTCTACTTTGATCTGTCGTCGAGTATTACCCTCTGGTATCTCGAGTATATCTAAGAACGGTGTTGCATCTTATGAGCCACCATCAACTATTATTTCTCACCAATTCCAATTTTTCATGGGTTCTGAGTTGGTCGCTCAAGAACACCGGTAAGAGAATCGATTCCGCACTCTAGTTCGATAACTCTAAGTAATCTTCGTTGCTTATGAGTTTAATAATCCTTCAAGTTATTCCTAGCCTGATCAGCTATATCATTATCGTGCAACTTTTTAATTGTGCTATCTGGTCCTTCTTTCCGGAGCACAATTTTCGACGATGAGCTAAGCTTACGTCGACTTTCCTCGTCATATAATTTCGCCTTGAACCATAAACTTGATTTCGAGTTTGTGGCGTACCCTTGGTTCCCATAACCTTTCGCCGCATCATCATTTGACTTGATGTCATCGCCGACCGATTACATCTTCACGAAATCTCTCGACAAATGTGTCATGGTCATCATCTACATCCTGAGCTCTTCCAAGATATATATCGAATTCTTGATGAGAAATACCATCCTTGCCCCCAATGATTTGTGTTATCATCGACCATTTTATTGCCTTTTGTTCAACACAAACTTTACCGAGTTTTGTGTTATACCTTGAGTTCCTTGCTACCCAGTCTTAGTTCTTCTTTACCTTGAAGTATTACCATCTTTTATGTCATGAATGTCATGAGATTGCTCCACCTCTTAAGGAATTCTTGGTATTGTGATGCTTCTCACCATCACCATTCTTTCTTGGTCCTCGTGATGATTCCAACCGGTGTACCAACAAGTGAACAGTGCTGTTTGAAGTCTACCCTTCTAGCAACCCTCTTGCTTTGAAGTTAATGGTTGGCCGTTCATTCTTAGACTATTGATTATTGAATCACCATTGTAACATTGATCATGCAACCCAGCCCATATTGCGGGTGCACCTATCAACCAACGTTTAATCTTGGAGGTTTTCCTCGAACATACATCATCATGTCATTTGATCTGACAAATATTATCTCCTTGTTCACATAATTGTGGAAATCCATCTTCTGGAAACCTCGATGAATTGTCGCCGAGTTCATCAGCCACCTTCTCATCCTCTCCTTGGTTTACTGATGAACTCTTGTTTCGGAACTCGGTTCCATAGTTCATTTCCTGCGAATCTTATAATGTCTTCTCGTCATTTTGTCGCACCTTTTCTTCTCAGGCATCCTGAGCCTGAGGTATCCTAACACCAATCAGATCTGAATCTCGGTCAGATATGATGGTTGGAACATTTTTACAATAGTTATAACACTGGTCTTTTATGACCCGGTAAGGTGATGTCATGCCCAGCACACCTGGCCAAAGGACCTACTGTTATAATTTCCTTATTAGCAAGGTTATCCATTCTTCCATGAGGAAATTGTAAGACTTATTCTACAAGTTGTTCCTGATGGATCCTTCCTGTATCCAAAGTCCGACCTTTGCTTGAAGACCATGTCAATGCTATCTCGAAGCATGTCTATGGTACTCTGATTTTCAAAAAGGACATTTGAAGCCCAATGCTAAATGTTTCCTGCTCTATTATCCAAACACCGTTGTATGGATAATGTCATGAAAATTCTCTCCCCTACCTAAAGGGTTTTCTGCATTATAACCTTTCATGGACATCATACTCTGCTTGTCCTTGGGAAGGATATACCCTTGAAATATGTGTTTAAACACATTTTCCTTTCCATCGTTCCGTTTAATCTGATAATCATATTTTCCTTTCCATTGGTTGGTTTAACTTTTCTTGTGATCTATATGATCTAAGCAGTAACTTTCTCCTGCTTATGTAAACACCTCGGTGTACAATTCTGTCAGCAAGACCCTATTACCATTGTTGATGACATTCCGGTAACCACCGATGGACGAGAACCTTGCCTATTGGTCCGCCTCGTTCAACGAGCAGGAAAATGGTTCTCTTCGTCCCTCGCCCTTGGTATCGATGTTGTTGCCGACATAACTAACAGGCTACCCTCTGACGCCTTGCTATCGTGACCGTGCAAGATGTCACCGTCCTACCTATTTTAACCCACAGGGTGGGCCCATAACCCACAATTCCGCAGGATCGAAACCTGACTCTCCTGTACACCCCCGGTTTCCAAAGTTATTCCCCACGCTTGACTTTGTTTGTAATTCACGGGCCACCTGCCTAGTGATCTATTATGGTATCAGATGCGATACTTATTCCCATTGCTTTGAACCCTCTTTCACATTTCGTAATCAGGCAACGAACGATTGCCTATGCGCTAGAAACTTCTATTGTGCACCTTCTTACTTTGCTCTCGATAATTTCTTAAGTTTCAAATCGAGGGTTGCTTCCCGCCACCTTCACTGATGTTATCTACCACACAAGCAACATTGTAGCGGTTCGTTCTTCCGAAGTTACCCCTTATCCTTCGTACGTACGATGAAGACTCCGAAGAAAAGATGACGACTTCATCATGACAACCTGAAGCAGAGAAATGAAGACATCAACACTATGGATCGACCTCTTCGAGGAGAGCAGCCAGGACCAAGAAGATTCGTTTGAATTTCGTAACCAAACCTTCCCCCCTTAGACCCCCTCTTAAATCTCGGGACGAGATTTCTTGTAGTGGAGGAGAATTGTGACGCCCGTATATTTAAGCTACAGTGAACCTCTGCTAATGATGCCACGTCACCTCGATTAGAGTTGCTAATCTCGCGTTGGTTCGAAACTTTCAAATTCAAAATTTAAATATTGTCAAACAACAAAAGTTTCCAAACATTTAACTAAAATGTCCAAAATGTGGCAAATAAATCATGGATAATAGCGGTGGAGAAACCACACTTTTATAGAACGTTTAAAGACTCTAAAGTAGTTAAAACAACGACTATGACAATTAATTATATGCCTTTAAAAATTATAATAATACAAACTATTTTATTTAGGAGTCAAACTTTTTGTGGCAATAGAATAAGTTATAACATTAATTTAGGAGTTGTAGTTATATTTTATAAAATTAAAATAAAGTAAAAAAAATTGAAAAACAAAACAAACAAAGGCAAGAGAATTAAAGAGAAAGGAAAAAAAGGAAGAAAGACCCCCCCACACACTGGGCCTCAGCCCAGCTGGCCATCCAACCGGGCCGGCCCACCTCTCTTCTCCTTATTCCCCCACGACCGGAACCATAAAACCGCTAACCCCCCCCCCCCACTCTGCTCGATCCCCACTCCCTCTTGCACGCCCCCTCCCTCGCTCGATCTGGGCAGCGCTCAGGGGCCCCGCCCCGTGCCCCTGACGCCCATCCCGGCGCCACCCCACCGCCTACTCCACCCCGTCGCCGCCTCACCTCGCTCCCGAGCCGTCCCCGACGCACGTCTCCACGTCGCCCCGGCCCCTCCGCCCCAGATCTGGAACTGGGGCTCGGCCTCGACGCCGCCGCCGCTCGGAGCCCCCTCGCCGGAACCACGACGCCGTCGGACCGCCTCCGTCGCCCGTCTCCGCCATCTCCTCCCCACGCCGGACCTCCTCGTCCTCCTCCTCGAGCCACGCCGCCCGCGCCTCTACAACGGGGGTGAGGCACACCTCCCCGCCTTTCCCCTCCTCTCTGTTGCGCACGCGCTTCGGCGCCCGTCCGCGCTCACGACGCGCCTCGCTAGCCCCGTCACCTGTCCGCGCGCGCGTCCCGCCGCGCCCAACCACGCTCGCCGTTGCCCGCTACGCACTGATACCGCCGCCGCCGCGGGCCACGCCTGCCTTCCCGCTCGGCCGCCCCCGCTCCCTCTCGCCGGCAAGCCCTTGGTCGCGTGCCTACTACCACCCTTGCGCGCGCGACTCTCCCCTGCCGACCGCGCCCATGGTGCTCCCCACCTCTGTGGTGCATCCCCTGCCGCGACCTGCTTGGCCCCTCCGGTCGCTGGCCGCCGCCCTCAACCGTCGTGGCCGCACACCGCCGATTCACCGCACAGCTACTTCAGGCGACCGGCGCCGGCGCTCGCTGGCGCGTCCCCTCGCCTGTGGCCTCGGGCATGGGCGCCCACGCCCACGCCCGCCCCCTGTTACGCCCAGCGCCCGAACCCCAGAGCCCGTTCGCCCGTAACCACACGCCCACTGGCCCTGTGCCACTGACCAGGGCGCCCCGCCCACAGAACGTTTTATTAAAAAAAGAAATTAATAATAATAATAAATTAATTAATTAATTAGATATAATTAATTAAGTTAATTAATCCTACTTAATTAATCTAATTAACCTATTAGTCTAACTAAACAGTAATTAGTTTAACCTAACATCTAATTAACCTAATTAAATAGTGTTAAGTAACCTTAGACAATGACATGTGGGGCCCTTCTGTTAGTTTGACCAGTCAACGGTCAGCGTTGACCGCTGACGTCATGCTGACGCAATAAACGTTTTAAAATTAAATTAATTTTATTAATTCTAAAAATGACTTAAAACTTTGAAAAATAATATAAAATAATCCGTAATTCGGATGGAAAAACTTTGTACATGAAAGTTGCTCAGAACGACGAGGCGAACCCGGATACGCAGCCCGTTCGTCCGCTACACATTCCTAACATATCAAACTCGCAACTTTTCCCCCTCCGGCTCCTCTGCCCGAAAACGCGAAACACCGGGGATACTTTCCCGGATGTTTCCCCCCTTCACCGGTATCATCCCATACCGCGTTGGGGCACCTCTAACGCCGTTACTTGTCATGTCATGCATCACTATGCATCTGCTTGCTTAAATATTTATTGTTTCTTCCCCCTCTTCTTTCGCTAGACACCGAGACCGACGCTGCTGCTGCCCCGTTCGACTACGGAGTTGACGATCCCTCTCTCTTGCCAGAGCAACCAGGCAAGCCCCCCCCCTTGATCACCAGATATCGCCTATTCTTCTCTATACTGCATGCATTAGAATAGTGTAGCATGCTACTGCTTTCGGTTAATCCTATTCTGCTGCATAGCCTGTCATTGTTGCTACAGTTGTTGATACCTTTACCTGCTATCCTACTACTTAGTATAGGATGCTAGTGTTCCATCAGTGGCCCTACACTCTTGTCCGTCTGCCATGCTATACTACTGGGCCATGATCACTTCGGGAGGTGGTCACGGGCATATACTATATACTTTACACTGTTACATTACCTGTGATACTGTTCGGAGATGGGGGCTGAAGGGGCAGGTGGCTCCATCCCGGTAGAGGTGGGCCTGGGTTCCCAACGGCCCCCGACTGTTACTTTGTGGCGGAGCGACAGGGCAGGTTCAGACCACCTAGGAGAGAGGTGGGCCTCGCCCTGGTCGCCGTTCGCGGACACTTAACACGCTTAACGAGATCTGGGTATTTGATCTGAGTCTGGCCATTTGGTCTATACGCACTAACCATCTACGCGGGAGTAGTTATGGGTATCCCGACGTCGTGGTATCAGCCTAAGCACTTTGTGACGTCAGCGACTGAGCGGCGCGCGCCGGGTTGGACCGCGTAACATGACTTCCTTTGTAATGGAGGTTGCTAGGTCTGCTCTCCGGCCGCGTACGCAACGTGCCGGTGTGCTCAGGGCGATGGGCCCAGACCCCTGCACGCTTAGGTTTAGACCGGCGTGCTGACCTCTCTGTTGTGCCTAGGTGGGGCTGCGACGTGTTGATCTTTCGAGGCCGTGCATGACCCAGAAAAGTGTGTCCGGCCAAATGGGATCAAGCGTGTTGGGCTATGTGGTGCACCCCTGTAGGGAAGTTAATCTATTTGAATAGCCATGTCCCTCGGTAAAAGGACGGCCCAGAGTTGTACCTTGACCTTATGACAACTAGAATCGGATACTTAATAAAACACACCCTTCCAAGTGCCAGATACAACCCGGTGATTGCTCTCCAACAGGGCATCGAGGAGGGGATCGCCGGGTAGGATTATGCTATACGATGCTACTTGGAGGACTTCAGTCTACTCTCTTCTATATGCTACAAGACAGAGGCGACCAGAAGCGTAGTCTTCGATAAGACTAGCTATCCCCCTCTTATTCTGGCATTCTGTAGTTCAGTCCACTGATATGGCCCTTTACACATATACCCATGCATATGTAGTGTAGCTCCTTGCTTGCGAGTACTTTGGATGAGTACTCACGGTTGCTTTTCTCCCCCTTTTTCCCCTTTCCCATCTACCCGGTTGCCGCAACCAGATGTTGGAGCCCAGGACCCAGACGCCACCATCTACGACGACTCCTACTACACCGGAGGTGCCTACTACTACGTGCAGCCTGCTGACGACAACCAAGAGTAGATTAGGAGGATCCCAGGCAGGAGGCCTGCGCCTCTTTCGATCTGTATCCCAGTTTCTGCTAGCCTTCTTAAGGCATGCTTGTTTAACTTATGTCTGTACCCAGATATTGTTGCTTCCGCCGACTCGTCTATGATCGAGCACTTGTATTCGAGCCCTCGAGGCCCCTGGCTTGTATTATGATGCTTGTATGACTATTTTTTTATTTGTAGAGTTGTGTTGTGATATCTTCCCGTGAGTCCCTGATCTTGATCGTACACATTTGCGTGCATGATTAGTGTACGATTGAATCGGGGGCGTCAGAAAAGTACTACACGCATGGTCCTAGGGGGATAGATTGGTAGGAAAAGACCATCGCTCGTCCCCGACCGCCACTCATAAGTGAGACAATCAATAAATACCTCATGCTCCCACTTCGTTACATAACGGTTCACCATACGTGCATGCTACGGGAATCACAAACTTCAACACAAGTATTTCTACAATCCACAACTACCCACTAGCATGACTCTAATATCACCATCTTTATATCGCAAAACTATTGCAAGGAATCAAACATATGATATTCAGTGATCTACAAGTTTTATGTAGGATTTTATGACTAACCATGTGAATGACTAGTTCCTGTGAACTCTCTAAATAGATATAAGTGAAGCAAGAGAGTTTAATTCTTTCTACAACAGACATGCCCACGCTCTAACAAACGCTACTGCTACTTAGCAGTAGCGAGCTTCAGGAAACCACGCTACTAATAGCTGAGTAGCAGTAGCACTCTAGGTGAAACGAGCGCTACTACTATAGTTTCCACGGCGTTGCCTCTAGGCTAGATATAGTAGCAGCGCCCTTATCCTGAACACATTGCTGCGGAAGTACTTAGTAGCAGCATTTTTCTTCAAAACTCGGCGCTGCTAAGTATCACCGCAACTAATTAAGTTTAGTCCCATACTGCTAAGCGAACAAGGTGTTTACCACCTTAAATAAGTTACATCTCAAACTATCTCGAGCACTTGGTCTTCATTGAACTATATGTGTAGGATTTGTGGCTACAATATGAATACTCGTGTGTACCTATACAGGTACAGTGAGGATTCATTTTGACTATTTAGATTCTACACAAAAAGATCAATGATGACCAATGTATATTTTTGATGTTTTTACATTGCTTAGAATTATAGCGTTTTTCTCTTAAAAAATAACTGCTTCCATTAGCAGTAGCGTTTTTCTTTGAAACGCTCTATAGCTAAATTAGCTATAGCGCCTTTCCTAATGAGTGCTACTGCTAGTTCGACTTAACCACCGGCGCGGGCACAAAATTTTGGTAAGTCCCTCCTTTCTCCCCCTGTTCCCCTACTCCTCTGTCGCCGCTGCCCGAGCCCGAGCCTGCCCTCACTGCTGTCGCCCGAGGCCGTCCTCAACATCACGGCCGCCGCCCGCCGCCGCTCTCGACCTCACCGTCGCCACCCTCGACCTCACCGCCACCGCCCTCGACCTCAGCGCCGCCACCCGAGCCCGCCCATGACCGCCGCCTCCCGATCCCGAGCCCGCCCTTGCCGCCCCAACCTCCGTCGCCGAGAACCTCCCCGCCACCGTCTCTCCCCTCTCTGTAAGCCCCCCTGAGGGAGTCCTGGATTAGGGGGTCCTCGGACAGCCGGACTATATACTTTAGCCGGACTGTTGGACTATGAAGATACAAGATTGAAGACTTCGTCCCGTGTCCGGATGGGACTCTCCTTGGCGTGGAAGGCAAGCTTGGCAATAAGGATATGGAGATCTCCTCCCTTGTAACCGACTCCGTCTAACCCTAGTGTCTATATAAACCGGAGGGTTTGGTCCGTAGGACAAGAACAACAATCATACCATAGGCTAGCTTCTAGGGTTTAGCCTCTACGATCTCGTGGTAGATCAACTCTTGTAATACTCATATCATCAAGATCAATCAAGCAGGAAGTAGTGTATTACCTCCATCGAGAGGGCCCGAACCTGGGTAAACATTGTGTCCCCTGCCTCCTGTTACCATCCGCCTTAGACGCACAGTTCGGGACCCCCTACCCGAGATCCGCCGGTTTTGACACTGACATTGGTGCTTTCATTGAGAGTTCCACTGTGCCGTCGCGATAAAAGCTTGATGGCTCCTTCGATCATCGGCAACGATGCGATCCAGGGTGAGGTTTTCCTCCCCGGATAGATCTTCGTATTCGGTGGCTTCGTACTGCGGGACAACTCACTTGGCCATCTAGAGCAGATCGAGAGCTACGCCCCTGGCCATCAGGTCAGGTTTGGAAACTTGAACCATACTACCGACATCCGCGGAGACTCGATCTTTGACGGATTTGAGCCCATGTCAGGTGCGCTGCACAGTCACGACGAGCATGATTTAGCTCTGCCGTCGGACAGTGCTCGGGAGATCACACCTGTGACTACTCCCGCCCTCAAACCGGAGCGGATTGCGTCATCCGAGGATGGATGGAAGGACCCCGCCTTGAAGGCCGCACACTGAGTGGCGATAGAGCCGAATATTGATTTCACCCCCTATGAGACCTGTGTCACCGGATCCTTGGATTCGTCCCCGACCACAGGCCCCGAACCGCCTGCGTCCATGCCTATCGAAGCTGATTGGGCGCCGATCATGGAGTTTACCTCCGCGGATATCTTTCAGCACTCGCCCTTTGGCGAGGTGCTAAATTTACTAAAGTCTCTCTCCTTGTCAGGAGGCCCTTGGCCGAACTATGTCCGGCTCGAGTGGGAGGCAGATGACGGAAAAATTCGTTCCCCACCCACCACCCACTTAATAGCCATTGTCGATGACTTAACCGACATGCTCGATTTCGACTCCGAAGACATCGATGGTATGGACGACGATGCAGGAGAAGAACAAGAACCATCGCCCACAGGGCGCTGGACAGCCACTTCATCACATGATATATACATGGTGGATACACCCAAAGAATACAATGATGAGGAATGGGAGGATGCAGCGAAGGATAAACCCCTCGAGAAGCAACCAAAGCTGTCGGCGTTCTGGGAACGGGGGTCCCAAGGCTTGCCTGCCTACGACCCGCGGCGTGGCTCGAAAGGGGGCCCAGCGCGGCCCATCTTCATCAACACAAGACCCAAGACCCTCGCGAGGGGCCAAGCCTCGCAGGGCGGACGACACGGCGCTTCCTCAGGCGCGGCCTCATCAGGCTGGCTCACGAGGAGGCGGAGAGATCAAGGCGGGGTACCTCACGAGGTGCCCATGACGCAAGCCATGACGACCATGGGCGCCAGGCGGGCGCCAGCCTGCGCAGTGTCCTCCCTTTCCTCTTTGGTGCAAAGGGGGCAAGCGCAGGCGAGAAGATCAAGCAAAGACACCCATTTAGGTGCAACGAGACCAAGACCAGGCCAACGGTGGGAATAAGCTCATTGTGGAGCCCAGAACGGCGTCACCACAGGGCCTTTGGCAGGCGAGGACCAACTTTAGTCAGGGCTGCGGTTCTTCCCTTAGCCTCGACCTGGATCAACTCCAGCCTCCCCTCGAACTCACGCTCAAGGCCTTGGCGCACCGTCGCCACCCGACGACCAACCTCCTCCAGGACACGCGCTTCCCATGCGGCGACATCATCTTCCGCCTGCGTCACCAGGCGCTCCCTCGTCTCCAGCCGCTCGTACTCACGGGAGCGTTCGGCGGCTTCCAGCGTCAACGCTTCCTCATGCTTCCGAAGATCAGCTGGGTCGCCGGAGGCCACATTCATCGATGCAAGGGCCGCCTCGCGCAGTTCCACTTGCTCCTCCAATGAGTGGCACCGGGCCAGGAATTCCCGAGCCTGTTCCTCCGCTGCTCCTCGCCGTCGGTCGCCCCCCGGGGCCTCCTCAGCGGCCTGGGATCGAGCCGCCCGAGAGTCCTCTAGTGACGCCTTCGCCCCTTCATCATCAAGGTTGCGCTGATGGCGCGCGAGGGCGACGGCGGCCTCCAGCTCACGCCGCCCTGCAGTCAGGCGCAGGCCCTCGGCCTCCAGGCATGCGTCTTCACCAGCGAGCTCCTCCCCAAGCAGGTCCACCGCGTCAGTTCCCCTTCGAAGGAACTCTTGGCGATGAGCACGACGCTCCCGAGCGCGCTCGAGCACGTCTTCCGCACCATCAACTGCCCCGAGCAGGCGCCGGGGGCCACAAATCATTGCTCCCCCTCCGGGAAGGGGGCTGGGGGCTGGCGCCCTCGCGACGGCCGGGCGCGCCGTACCAGAAGCTCGGCCTGGGGACAGCCCGTCTCTAGAAGAAGGCGCAGGGGGCGCCTCAGCCAGTCGCAGCTCGCGGCCAGGCGGGGAGCACACGGCAGGCTGGCCATGCCAAGAGAGGGCCCGCGAAGGAAGATCGCAGGAAGAGAAGGGCTGCAGGGCACCTCGGGATGGTCCGCCCCATCATTCGCCCTCACCACAAGAGCAGTGCTGCTCGGAGCGCTTTGGGATGACGGGGGAGGCGAAGCCAAAGGATGCGGCGCCTCAGCGGCTCCCACGAGCTCGGCCGAAAGAGGCCTACAGAGCAAGTATCAGTAAACGCAACAAGGAGATCAGGAGCCAGAAAAGGAGAAGGCTTACTCGTCGGTAGCGAAGTACTTCCGGCGCTTCAGCAAGCGACAAGAGAAGTCATCACCCAGGGCCTCCCTTTTCCTCCGGAGGGCATGGAAGTCCACACGGAAGCGGCCCAAGAGAAGGGCGCAAGGATCAACCTGCGACGAAGACGGAGCATCAAAGCGATCTGCGTCAGGGGCGTCCGCGTGACGCATGCTTTCAATCGCCTTGCCAGAAGACGCGGCCGGGGCCTCGGGGGCCTCAGTCCCAGGTGCTGGGAGCGGCTGCTTGCCGCCCTCAGCCTCGGCAGCACGGGCCTCAGGAGCTGCCCCCTCGTGGGCATCACCAGGCGCAGTCACCCCATCGGGAGCCCTCTCGGCCTCAGCCGTCTCATGCCTCCCTGCTCCACCACTCGAGGAGGATTCACTTTGACCGACCGGAAGGGCGGTCACCACCACGGGGTTCTCGCGAGGCCCTTGGAAGCCAGCAAGGCGCATCCCCCATTCATCAAAGGAGGGCATCTGCTTCACGAAGTCGTCCCTGTTCTGGCAGAAGTATAGCAGTGCCCCTCCCCGCTGAATGCTACCCGGGTTGGGGTCACCAGTCAGGACCAAGAGCACTGTCCTTAGCGCCCCAGGCGTCAAGTCTTCTTCCTGGAGCCTCATGCGATCGTCAGGCCCACTGAAGGCCCACATTCAGCGAGAATGGCGTTGGAGAGGGGCAATGCGGCGCAACAGGAACTCCTTCACCACCTTGGGCACTGTCACGCAGAGCGACTTCAAGAGCGCAAAGTGGTGCCAGACGAAGGCGAGACGGGGGCTCCCGAGCGTGTCCTGGCCCCAGCCCGAATTGGGTACAGCAGGCGAAGTTGGCTTCACCAGCAGGGGGCTGGGCACCCCGACATCAACGTATAACCACCGCTCGCGGAACCCAGGTGAAGGAGAAGGAAGCTTAAAATCGATCCCCGAGGCTGCAGTCTCAGGCGCGGCGACGAAGTTCACGCACGCTGAGCGTTGAGTGGGGTCGGCGAGGCGCAAATAGAAGAAGTGGCGCAGCAAGGCAACGGAAGGAGGGATGCCCATCATCGCCTCGCAAACAAAAGCGAAGACCGAAAGAAGAGTGATGGATTCTAGACCCAGATGCATCATATGGATCTGGTAATGGGAGAGGACGACCTTGAAGAAATCGGAAAATGGGGAAACCATACCCGCCCACAAGGCGTCGGCGAAATAATGGACCTTAGTGATTATCCTGTCAGTGGGGAAGTGAGATGTAGGCCAAGCCGTCGTCCTCCCACACTCGTTGAAGATGGTGGTCATAGCCGGGCTGAGCTTACCCAGGCACTCTCGATTGAGTATGATCGACCGGCCGACGGCGGGGGCCACCAACGGCGGCGGGCGAGACGGAGGCGTGGGTTTCTTCCCCTTCTCTCTCTTCGTCGAAGCCATGGCAATGCGAAGCAAGGGGAAGATGTGAGATGGGATTGGAGGCAAGAGTCGGAGTTCAAAGGGAGGAAGAACAGGGGACGGTCGAGCAACAGGAAGGGGAGCGGCTGTGTACAACTGCGAGTCCACCTAGTAGGGCACAAAATAAGGAAGCATGGGGGAACAGTGCTGCCCACGTCCAATCAACCGCCACGCGGCGCCCAAGGCCGCAGGCTGTTAGGGCCTGCGGCGCTTCGCCCTTGCCCTTTCGCCTAACAGCATGGCCAAGTCCGGGCGCGCCTTGGGCCCGGGGACTACTGTCGGCGTTCTGGGAATGGGGGTCCCCAGACTTGCCTGCCTGCGACCTGCGGCGTGGCTCGAAAGGGGCCCCAGCGCGGCCCATCTTCATCAACACAAGACCCAAGACCCTCGCGAGGGTCCAAGCCTCGCGGGGCGGATGACACGGCGCTTCCTCAGGCGCGGCCTCATCAGGCTGGCTCACGAGGAGGCGGAGAGATCAAGGCGGGGTACCTCACGAGGTGCCCATGACGCAAGCCGTGACGACCAAGGGCGCCAGGCGGGCGCCAGCCTGCGCAGTGTCCTCCCTTTCCTCTTTGGTGCAAAGGGGGCAAGCGCAGGCGAGAGGATCAATCAAAGGCACCCATTTCGGTGCAATGAGACCAAGACCAGTCCAACGGTGGGATTGAGCTCATCGTGGATCCCAGAACAGCGTCACCACAGGGCCTTTGGCAGGGGAGGACCAACTTTAGTCAGGATAAGTATACCAGATGTTCCCCTTAAAATTGGCCAATTGTTGGCGCCCTTCACGCTCAATATTTGGGAAGAGGTCCAAGGCCTTTGCCTATAAATAGGACTAGCCACCCCCAGGGTAGAGGTATCTAGCAATCTAGGGAGATCATCGAGAAACCAATTAGAAAGACTCAGGCAGCAGAGAGAGAGAAGGGCGGCTGAACTCCCCTAGCAGTTCACCGTCCCAGCTAAGAGCAGGCCCTCGCGAGGTTGTTCTTCCTTGTATTGTTCATCATCATCAGCCCAAGAGGCAATCCACCCACCACACTGGAGTAGGGTATTACACCACATCAGTGGCCCGAACCAGTATAAACCCTGTGTCTTTTGTGTTGTTCTTTCAGTAGTTAGATCTTTGCGAGACGGAGAGGTAGAGGGCATAATCTCCGCGCGCACCCCAGAGTTCGAACCTTAAGGGTCTGCCGGAACCACAAATCCGACAAAAGCGACATCGCAGACACTGCTCCAAATCCAGCCTCGGCAAAAACAGTGATAGCAGCGCAAGAAAGAATGAGACCCCGATCGACTCCAAAGCAATAGAACAAGACGAGCCAGCGGACGGCGAACACATTACGGAGCCGATATCCGGTCACGACGACGCCGAGGATAAAGCTCATCAACCTCTCTCTAGAGAGGAAAACAGTCTGGACGATGATGCACACATAATCCCGGAAAAGCACTTGGAAGAAGATAACCTCCACAGAAGGCTTATTGCCACCGCGAGGAGTCTGAAGAAGCAGAAGCAAAGGCTTAAGGCCACGCAGAATACTCTCAACAGTAGATGGAACAAAGTGCATGACACTGAAGAAAAGTATTTGCCTGAATTCAAGGATGAGGCCTTAGAGCCTACACAAAGAGCTATCCAAAGCGCAAGTTGTTGCCTGAATTCGAGGATGAGGCCTTAGAGCCTACACATCTGAAAGTAAAACGGCAGACCGGTCGGATCGACCAGCTCGTGGCCGCGATAGAGCGGCCAACGAGGCCGCACATAAGTCAGCACACGATTCACGTGAGGACTTGCATCAAAAAGCCGGCATGACCAGATCCATCTACAGATCTAGGAAGCGCGCCCCAGCGCAGGACCAAAACCAAACACTACAACCGTTAGAACGCCATGACACATCCAAATAGAGGGTGCCGCACACCCCCTATGCTTCACCGACGAGGTGTTGGATCAGGAATTTCCAGAGGGATTCAAACCCGTGAACATAGAGGCGTACGACGGAACGACAGACCTTGGGGTCTGGATTGAGGACTTCATCCTCCTTATCCATATGGCTCGCGGAGACGATCTCCATGCCATCAAGTACTTGCCCCTCAAGTTGAAAGGACCAGCTCGACACTGGCTGAAGAGCCTCCCCGAAAATTCAAGTGGAAGTTGGGAGGAGCTTGGGGATGCTTTTAGGGCTAACTTTCAAGGGACCTATGTCCGACCTCCGGACGCAGACGATTTAAGTCATATAATTCAACAGCCCAGAGAGTCAGCCCGAAAGCTTTGGAATAGATTTCTTACTAAGAAGAATCAAATCATCGACTGCCCGGACGCCGAAGCCTTAGCAGCTTTCAAACACAGTGTCTGAGACGAATGGCTTGCCAGACACCTCGGTCAAGAAAAAACGAGGACAATGGCAGCCCTAACAAGCCTCATGACCCGCTTTTGCGCGGGCGAAGATAGCTGGTTGGCCCGTTGTAGCACCAGCGACCCAGGCACATCTGAAGTCAGGGATGGCAATGGAAAACCACGACGCAGTAAATGCAAGCGTCAAAATAACAAAGACAGCCTAGGCAACACGGCGGTAAATGCCGGATTTAGGGGCTCTCGACCCGGTCAGCGGAAAAATCCTTTCAAAGGCAATAGAGATGGACCGTCCAGCCTAAACAAGATTCTAGACAAATTATGTCAGATTCATGGCACCTCCGATAAACCTGCAAATCACACCCACAGAGAATGATGGGTCTTCAAACAGGCCGGCAAGCTAAACGCCCAACACAAGGGGAGGGAGACGCCAAGTGAAGACGAGGATGAGCCTCGCCAGCAAAATACCGGGGGACAGAAAAGATTCCCACCAGAGGTCAAAACAGTGAACATGATTCACATAACAAAAAGAAGGAGCAAACATGCACTCCAAGACATATGCGCCGTAGAGCCCGTCACCCCTAAGTTCAACCCTTGGTCAGCCTGTCCGATCACTTTTGATAGCAGGGATTGCCAGACTAGTATCCGGCATGGAGGACCAGCGGCCTTGGTGCTAGACCCAATAATTGACGGCTACCATCTCACCCGAGTCCTGATGGACGGCGGCAGTAGTCTTAATCTGATATATCAGGACACAGTCCACAAAATGGGGATAGACCCACAAGAATCAGACAAAGCAATACTACCTTTAAAGGGGCAATACCAGGCCCAGAGGCCCACTATACATGCTCTCTAGTACTAGAGGTTGTATTCGGTTCTCCCGACAACTTCCGAAGTGAAATGTTAACCTTCGACATCGCTCCATTCCGAAGCGGCTATCAAGCACTACTCAGAAGAACAGCTTTCGCTCGTTTTAATGCAGTACCGCATTACGCTTCTCTTAAGCTCAAGATGCCCGGTCCACATGGCATCATCACAGTTAGCAGAAAATGTTGAGCATTCCTTACGCGCGGAAGAACGTGTGGCGGCTTTAGCAGCCGAACACTAAATGGCCTCTCCAACCAGAATAAATGATCGATCGTCAAGACCGCGGACACTGCTAGACGAGTCCGGTGCACCACTAGCTGAAACAGCTTAGTTAAACCTGAGATTGGTTTGATGGATATACCCCCATAGGCGGTACCAGGGGATTCCCACATGTAAAAAGGACTACAGTTTGGCTCGACCTTACTTATCTTGAATTTTAATGGTTTATTGAGAATAATCAATTTTTCGCATGACAACTTTCACCTAAGTTCTTCTCTTTTACAGATGATAATCGTGCTACACCCTTCCAGGATACGGCAGAACGGTGACACATGCGCAGACGTGCAGCAGGTCCCCGCTCAAAGGTTTCTTTTTAGATTAAGACCCTGCGTAAACCTTTTTTACTTTCTCTTGTTGCTTCACATCCACCAGATACTCAGCATAACCGAGAGGGATGCTAACATTATTGGCATTTCGCCACGTCAGAATGATGCACGTACCTGGACACTCAGGGTTCATTATCAAGGGCGTTACTCAGCCCGGTATATGTTGTAAAGACCGAATACCTTAGGGAGTGTTTGGCGTCGCGAGTTTGGCCTTATATGCATCAGCTCCAAATCATGTCCTTGGTCCAATGTTGGGTTTTCCCGGCTCCCGCGTTTTGCTACCTTACATTCCGCTCTATCGGCTGAGGTGGCACCGGGAGAACTACTGTGATTGTGCCCTGGTTCATCCGGATGAGCACCTCAGTAGAGAAAGCCGAAAACTGACTGTCATGATAAAGCGTGAGACTGGTCAACCACTCGATGACTTAGCGGAATCTTCGGCATTCCTCCGCATTAACGAAGGGCTGGTTTTCCCAGTCATGTACGTACGCGCCTCGTACTGGGATGAGCGTGGAAGTATCAGGGGCTATATAGTAGCCCCACTGTCAAACTCCTATGCTTAAGTGAAAGTTAAAGCAATATAGTCTGATTGCCTCGTTCGCCGCGCTACCACCTCCTTAATGGACCAAGACGTTGGATCAAGTGTGAACACGCGATTTTGCGAACACCCCCCACTGATAGGAAAAGGGCTATAGATGATATGGACACTAATGGCGCACTGTACATGTGGTGCGCCATTACTAAATACTAATGGCGCACCATGTGTTGGTGCACAATTAGTGTGCAAATACTAATGGTGCACCACATCCACGGTGCGCCACTAGTAATTTTTTTTAATTTTTTCAAAACTACTAATGGCGCACCGTGGGAGTGGTGCGCCATTACTAGTTGAACTACTAATGGCGCACCACATCCACGGTGCGCCATTAGTAATTTTTTTTAATTTTTTCAAAACTACTAATGGCGCACCGTGGGAGTGGTGCGTCATTACTAGTTGAACTAGTAATGGCGCACCATCCCATGGTGCGCCATTAGTAATTTGGCCCAAACATTCCCCCGAATGCACCCCCCTGGACCGCCTTTTCAGTTTCAAAAAAAAAATAAAAGAAAATGATAGAAATGTCAAAAAAATAAAAGAAAATAAGATTACCATGTGATATGTGGTCTAGTTGTTAGCAAAATTTACAAACATGAATTTTCGACTTTTTTGCAAAATCTCTCGAGAATTTGTAAAAATGGGCATAACTTTTGCATACGAACTCGGATGAAAAAGTTTTTTATATGAAAATCATCTACTCGAAAAGTTACATCCGAATTTCAAAATCCTCAAAAACCTAACAGAAAAAAAGATACGGGGCATTTAAGATCTAGAGAGGCAAAAAAATTCAAAAAAATTCAAACTTACTAATGGCGAACCTGCCCAATGTGCGCCATTACTATCTTCCCGCCTTCAAATTTCAAAATAAGTCAAAAAATAAAAAAATACTAATGGCGCACCTGCCCATGGTGCGCCATTAGTATCTTCCTGCCTTCAAAATTCAAAATAAATCAAAAAAATAAAAAAAAGTTAGTAATGGCGCATCTGCCCGTGGTGCGCCATTACTATGTCGTATATATGGCTGGGCGTGGTCCTCTCCTCCTTACCTCTTCATTCTTCTCCTCCACTCCACCTCTCCTCCACTTCATCTCCTTCTCTCCTCCACTCCATCTTCCCTTCTCTCCTCCACCATACTACCCTCCTCCTCTCCGGCGACCTCCTCCTCCTCCTCTCCGGCGACCTCCTCCTCCCTCCTCTCCTCCCCTCCCCTCCCCTCCCCTCACGATTGCTCCTCCCTCCTCTCCGGTGAGCTCCTCCTCCCTCCTCTCCGGTGAGCTCCTCCTCCCTCCTCTCCTCCCATCCCCACATGGTTTCTCCTTCCTCCTCTCCGATGCTCTGGTGAACTCCTCTCCGGCGACTTCCTCCTCCTCTCCGGCGATGTAGGCGAGCGCCTCTCCGGTGACCTCCTCCTCTCTGGCGAACTCCCCTCCGGCAAAAGAACACGGCAAAAGAACGTAAAAGATCCAAAAACAGGAACAAAATTTGAAATAATATCGTGCCAAAAAACGAGCAAAAAATGGGCAAAAAAATCACGATCCATATCCAAATTCAAAATTAAAAAATAGCACCGGCGCACGGTGGGGGTTAGACGGTGCGCCACTACTATTTTCCCGCCTTCAAAATTCAAAAATACTAATGGCGCACCGTGGCCTATACTAATGGCGCACCAGTGGCCTATACTAATGGCGCACCGTGGCCTATACTAATGGTGCACCAGTGGTACGCCATTAGTATACCAGATACTAATGGCGCACCAGTGGTGCGCCATTAGTAAAAAATACTAGTGGCGTGATGCTAATGGCGCACCAGTGATGTGCCATTAGTAGGCAAAACTGGTGCGCCATTAGTAGCCCTTTTCCTAGTAGTGCCCGCATTATATGCGTGGGGGCTGAAGCCGACGACTGCAAACTTTCAGGTTATATACATATATACATAAACGGCCGCACAGGAGGCATCATAATACTTTCAGGCAAAAGTATAAACCCAACAATTATAATTTAAATAACATTGTTTTTACAATCGGGATACATGTCACTCGAACATGACACTCTTTGAGCACTAAGCCTCTATTTAACAAGCACCTTCTAGGACTTCTTCAAAATAGTGCTCGGATGAAACCTGCCCTACAGCTGGATTCTGGGTTGCAGTGGCGGTGGCCTCCATCTCTGCCCAGCATGTCTTGACACGGGCAAGAGCCATCCGCGCACCTTCTATGCACGCTGACCTCTTTACAGCGTCGATATGCGGCACCGCACCAAGGAATCGTTGCACAAGACCAAAGTAACTATTCTGCCTTGGTCCTTCCGGCCAGAGATGATCCATGATAGACCTCATGGCAAGTCCGGACAACCTATGGAGCTCGGCCCACTCGGCCATTTGCTCAGTTAACAACAGCGGACACACTGGAGCATTGAACTGCGACCAGAACAACTTTTCCACTTCGTGATCTTTTTTATCTTTGAAAAACTTGGTCGCATCAGCGACACTCGTTGCCAAATCCAAGTACGCGTCTGCAGAACTCCATAATTGATCCAGAAGGGCATACTTCGGATCTCCGAACTTCGTCCACAACAAAAAGGACTTCCCAGCCTTGATATATCCGGCTTGACGTAGCTCCTCGTTCGCTGCTCTGATTTTAGAGCGGGTTTCCTTGGCTGCTACCATGGCTTTCTCCAGGTCCACCGTCTTCGTTTGGCTTTCCCTTTCAAGAAGCTCATAACGGTCGGCGGCACCCTTCAACTCAACAGCCATCTTCGCTATATTCTCTTTGCTCTGGCAATGCGCAACCTATTCGGCTCTTAATTCTTTGACTGCCTTTAGGGCGGCCGCATCACTCCACCTGGCTTGTTCCTTGGCTTGGGCAAGTTCTGCCCGAAGGGTCTCCACGACGGCGGCTCCATCTGCAGTCACAACATATTATAGATACTAGCTTCATGCCCCTCTTAATATATGTTGACCATCGGAGAATACGTACCCCGTGCCTCGTCAAGCTGCCTGTTTACAAGGACGATGTCGGCATCCGCCGCATCAAGTTGCCGATTCAGTTCAGCAAACTCACCAGTTCGGCTAGCCACCAGACCCTCAGCTCCCTGCACATGAAAGCTACATGATCATCACCTGGGACTATGATCCTCTGTTTGCCGCACTTTTTGACAGCAACCAGAGTCTCAGGGGCTACTATCTGCATAGGGCACACCTAGCGTGTGCAGTACCATCAAAAATGTACATATTACTTTGCGTACCTCAAAGCCTCTCACCAGTCTCATAAAAGCTTCATGCAACACGCTTTCGGCGGATGAAATCCTCTCAACCATCGTACCCATTAATGTATGATGCGCTTCTGAGATAGCCGCTTGCTCCAAAAGATTCATCAGTGCGTCTGGTCGTGCACTGCACAGTTCCGGACTTTTTCTATTGCTCCCCTTTGGAGCCGAATACTCCGGACTTCGGGAGGCCGAAGGGTCACGTTCTGGCCTTGGTGGATCAGGAGAAATCCTTCATGTCAACACCTCTGGGTCGTCCGCCTTATGGGACGGGGAGGCATGGGGAGGCGTTTCGCTCTCCATCATCTCCGGAAGAAGATCCCCCGAAGACGAACTCTGTCAAGAAGGGCTACAATCCAAACTACAAGACATACGTCTCGGTTATTATCCTCGGAAATAAAGTAGGATATATTTACCATAAAGTACTTTTGTTTACTCACAGCTTGGTGGAGGACTGGTCCCCTTGCGGGCACTGTACGGTAAGGATGCCCTCCGGAGTAGGGCCCCCTGAGAAAGGTTTCTTCCCTTGTTTGGAGACCATTGTTTCCAAGTCTTCAGAGGCGGTCCTCTTCCTTCCATGGGGAGAGGGGATTTTAGATTCTTCTCCCCGGTTATCCTCCTTCGCAGAGGCACTAATTCCGCCCGGTTTGGATGAATAATGAGTGAGGCCCGCTTTCGGCTTCTTCATTCATCCATTTATCTTCCCCTGATGGCGCTTGATAAGGCGCGAGCTCAAGCATTCTGGCCAGTACTGGATCCGTTGAGCCTTCGGGAAGGGGGCCCGAACACCTAATCATCTTCGCCTTTTTTACCCAGTCCTGGTCAAAGAGCGACTTTTCAGAATGATGTTCTGATAAATAGAGAGACAACATGTTCGGCCGAAGAATTACTTACTTGTGTGTCTGGACGATTGCAGTTTAGACCCGCATCCTCGGTGGTGTCGGGACACTTTATTCGTGATCCGAAGAACAATTTGTGCATCTCTTCGAGGGTCACGCCGAAGAAGTGCATAATAGTTCGCGGCCCTTCCGGGTTGAACTCCCACATATGGAGAGGTCGACGTTTGCAAGGCAGGACTCGACGAACTAGCATGACTTGCATTACCTTGACAAGGCGACTCTGCAATGTCGGCACATCATTTACTGGCCCCCAGTCCAGCCCCTTGTTGACCCATGACGCCAGTTGTGGCGGGGGGCCCGAGCGTAAGGAAGGGGCGGCTACCCACTTAGTACCTCGGGGAGCTGTGATGTAAAACCACTCGCGTTGCCATAAGCTGGACACCTCCGGGAAGGAACCCTTTGGGCATGGAGCATCGGCGCCTTTGCCTATTATGGCACCTCCGCATTCTGAGTGTCGCCCATTAATCATCTTCGGCTTCACATTAAAGGTCTTGAGCCATAAGCGGAAGTGTGGGGTGACGTGGAGAAAGGCCTCACACACGACGATGAACGACAAGATGTGAAGAATGGAATCCGGGGCCAGATCATGGAAATCGAGCCCGTAATAGAACATGAGCTCTCGAACAAAGGGATCTAGATTAAAGCCTAGCCCTCGGAGGAAGTGGAAGACGAATATGACACTCTCGCTAGGTTCAGGAGTGGGAATGACCTGCCCTCGAGCAGGCAGCCTGTGCAAGATTTCGGCGGTCAGATACCTGGCTTCTCTTAGCTTCTGGATGTCCTCCTCTATGATAGAGGAGGGCATCCACCGACCTTGAAGGTTGGATCCGGACATGATTGAAGGTCCGAAGCACCTAGCCTGAGCCTTGGGTGTTGGAACTCAAGGTGGGGGAAGGATTCGATTGAGTGCGAGAAGAAAAGGACAGGCCTTGGCCCCTTTATAAAGAGGGTGAATATCAAGCGTCCTCCGCGTGGCCGCCTGGAACTTGCCTAAAATCGAGGAGTCGTACCAACAGGCATGATTGGGTTACCCATACCCGTATTGATGAGAATCCCGTGATAAGGGGAACACGATCTCTGCTTCGACAAGACGTGCCAATAAAACCGCCTCGCGAAACATGAAGTGGCAGGCGGGGAGAAACGGTTCGAATAATGACCAGGCCGTGGTGTGATGTCATGTTATGAAAAGTTGTCAGCAGATTGGATTTGTGGAAATATTGTACTCTCTATGGTGGTATGAGGAATTTGTTTTGCAGAGACGGACAGTATCCTTGTGTTCAAAATCTCTTATGGACTATTCGGAGGAAGAACCCGCCTTGCAATGCCGAAGACAATCTGCGCGCCGGACTCATCGTCATTGAAGCCTGGTTCAGGGGCTACCGAGGGAGTCCTGGATTAGGTGGTCCACGGACAGCCGGACTATATACTTTAGCCGAACTGTTGGACTATGAAGATACAAGATTGAAGACTTCGTCCCGTGTCCTGATGGGACTATCCTTGGCATGGAAGGCAAGCTTGGCAATACAGATATGGAGATCTCCTCCCTTGTAACCGACTCTGTGTAACCCTAGCCCCCTTTGGTGTCTATATACACCGGAGGGTTTGGTCCGTAGGACAAGAACAACAATCATACCATAGGCTAGCTTCTAGGGTTTAGCCTCTACGATCTCATGGTGGATCAACTCTTGTAATACTCATATCATCAAGATCAATCAAGTAGGAAGTAGGGTATTACCTCCATCGAGAGGGCCCAAACCTGGGTAAACATCGTGTCCCCCGCCTCCTGTTACCATCCGCCTTAGACGCACAGTTCGGGACCCCCTACCCGAGATCCGCCGGTTTTGACACCGACACCTCCACCCCTCCCCCAACCCCTCTCTCTGCTTAGTTAGTAGATGTTTTTAGTAGTAGTAGATGTTAATTTAGGGTTTGTAGATAATGATTTTTAGTAGTAGTTGAACTAGTTTAGTTTTAGTTGAACTAGTTTAGTAAGTAAATTAATAAACTAGTTGAACTAGTTGAATTAATAGAACTACTGTATTTTTAGTAAGAAAATTAATATAACTAGTTGAACTACTTTATTTTTAGAAAGAACTAGTTTTTTTTCTATTTATAATAAGTTTGTATTTAGTGAGAACTAGTTGAATTAATAGAACTAGTTGAAGATGTCATATTTGTTGTTATTTTTTTAGTTTAAGCAATTATTCGGGTTGTATTAGTGATAACTTATAGGGTTTTTGCTTTTGCAGAAATCAAGGAGCCCCTCCATCATCCCCGCCGTCTTCCCCGTCACCGACCCCCTCTGACCTCGAGGTGAGACCAGCCAAATCTCCATGTCAATATGAGTCCTATAAGATATATATGTTGTAGATAAAAACATGTATATCCTGTGTTGCTCAAATAGGATATGTGGTTGCCCAACTGGCCGGTCATGTTCAGGTTACACCTCTAAGTGGCCTATGTTTTGCCAGAGTGTTGATTAATTTCTGTTCCGGCAAATTTCAGGGGCTCGATATGTCCTTTTTTAGCAAAGGTCATGCCAGATTTTTGCGTGAATTCTGGCATGACTTGTGCTAGAATATGTAGGAAGTATCGAGTGGCCTGGATTTTCTCGAAAAATAATGATCTAATTTAGGTTTTTAGTACATATATTTAATTTTACAAGTTTAATCTTTGAATTATGAACCTAGGAAATGTTGTACTCGGATGACAAAAGTCTCCCGTTGGAGTGCAGGTGGTGCCACGATGATCGAGGTCTATGCGACAGGTGCCCTCACCTGGGCGAAGATCGGCGCTTCAGCATTAAGCTCGAGGAGACCTTCGACGTTAAAACGGTAACGGTACGCAATGACGACAAGTGTTTTTTCGTAATTAAGCATGACTTCAACTATTTAAACGTCTAATTTCCATCTTTTACAATTCGACTACCTTATCCCGTGCCATGCAAGACGCTATGTCTTCGAGAGGATGGGTTTTCATGACCATGAAAACTTTGAAACAAAGAAAATACACCTAAGGACCCATCATGATATGGATTTTGAAGTAAATCTGTACCATTCTCAGAGCGTAACCCATTTTGGTTGCCAACATTGGGAAGCACTTTGCAAAATGTATGGTTTTTATGAGGGTATGGTGTCACCATGGATCTTGGTGGTCCTGTCATCTAGCAAAACAATATGGACATTTGGGTCCTTGTTGGTACACTTCCGATTCTACCGCTATGTGAGTTTCTCAGACATAGTTATTAACTAATTTATATTGTTTATTTCAAAATAGTTGACAACTTATTTCCATTGACAGCTTATTTTCATTCTTCAAAGAATGTGCGGAAGATGGTAGACAAAACCCACTACACCGATGGCTCCGAATTAACTTATAAGGAGAAAAATCGTCAGACCGCATTTTCTACTTTCTTTGAGAATTACAATACCTATTATCGAACTCCTCCAAATTATCGTGAATACGTGCCACTAGTGCACGTGTTGAACCACGATAACTTCTATGGAGATACCCTGGTAAGATTTTTTACTATTATGACAGCCGTGCATGTTTTACATACTTCTAAAACTAGTACATCATTGCTAACTATGAAGTTATTACTATGTTTTTCAACAGAAAATCCTGATGGATTGTGTGCCTCATCTGATGTATCAGAATGGTCGCCTTGAAGTTCTGAACATACAGCCAGGTCATCCTACGGATCTCACCTGTGCATATCGGATTTCTGAAACCGGTTACCACATGCTAATCAAAGAATGGAAAAAATATTTGGACATTCGTAAGGAGGTTCTTGGAAGCAACATTAAGCGAAAGGCAAGAATTGGAGACAGGATAATCTCCATTCTCCATAATGGAGAGCCAGGGGCTATCTTGTTTTTTGCTATTTTACCTTAGAGAATATAGTAGGTCCTAAGAGAATGTAGTAGGTCCTATGAGGTACAATATGTTTATTATGTGGTACAATATGTTAGAGTTGATGAGGAGGAGTAGTTGTGATTATGACTAGTGACCAACTTGCTATGTGATGTCTCATCGATGAAAATGATGATCATGAGGAGGTGTTATATGACAATGATGTATTATGATGATAAGTTGTTAATGATATGATGATGATGATATTTATTATATCATTACGTGAAAGAACCGTGAATTAGTTTCAAGTGGATGTCCATCCACTTGAAACTAGTTCACGGTTCTTTCATCCAGTGATGTAATAACTCATTATGATGTAAAAACAATCTATAAATTGCTGCTGTATGAAAACTTGTATAGAGGTGTATGAATACAACATGAAATAAAAAAGAAATAAAATACAAAATAATAGTAGTAGCGCGGGCTGGGAGAAGCGCTACTAGTAATTACCAGTAGCGCCACGTGGAGAAAGCGCTACTACTAAGTTGGTGTAGCAGTAGCGTGGGTTCACCAACGCTACTGCTAACCTTTAGCTGTAGCGTCGTAGCAGTAGCGCTCCTGCCCGCGCTACTGATAGGACTAAAACCCGCGCTGCTGCTAGGCTTTTCCCTAGTAGTGCAAGGACTATCTCATACCAGCATGGTGCATAAAAGAAAACCAAAAACTAAATGCAAAAGACGCTCCAAGATTTGCACATATCGCATGAACGAAACGAATCCGAATACATACAGATACTTGTTGAAGAAAGATGGGATGCCTTCTGGGGCATCCCCAAGCTTAGACGCTTGAGTCTCCTTGAATATTTACTTGGGGTGCCTTGGGCGTCCCCAAGCTTGACCTCTTGCCTCCCCTTCTTCTCCTTGCATCGAGACATCCTCGAGCTTCAAACACTTCATCCACACAAAACTGAACAGAAAGTTCGGTAAGATTCGTTGGTATAATAAAGCAAATCACTACTCTATGTACTATTTCAAACCAATTTATATTTTGTTTTTGCATTGCAGCTACTGTAATATAAATTTTCCATGGCTTAATCCATTGATAGAAATCGATAGTTTCATCAAAACAAGCAAACTATGCATCAAAAACAGAATATGTTTTAAACAGGAGAGTCTATAATAATCTGAACATTAACCATCCCTATGGTACTCCAAAAATTCTGAAATAATTAGGAAAAATAAAAAAATTGTATAGAAAGATAGTGCAAAAGGTTTCAGAACCGTTTGATGTTCCAGTAAAAAAAATGTAAAATCGTGCACTACAACCAAAGTTTTTGTTTTTCACCGCACAAACCAACAAGCAATGTAAACATCCTAAAGGCAAACCTTGACACATTATTTTATAATACAATGGAATTGTACAAGTGGATAATTTTTTTTGTTAAAAAGTTTCTGTAATCAAGATTCACAAAGTTTTTGTTGAAAAGTTCAAGGAGCTCCCCCACTTCAACAATGCTTGTCTTTCTCACTTTCACTTTCCTTTTTGAAAAAGTTTTGGGTTCCCCTCTTTATTTTTTTGTTTTTAAACTATATAAAAGCACTCAATAGAAATAAATGACTCTCTAAAACTTCCAAGTTGTCTCCCTGACAATGCTTTCTTTAAATCCATTAAGCTACGCATATAGTGCTCAAGTAGTGAATCCACCCGGATCCCAAGGTATATGAAAGCCAATTTTAATTAACAATGATTTGTAATTGAGTTGTGAGCACAAAGTAATATTCCCTGGCAACGGCGCCAGAAAAAGGTCTTGATAACCCACAAGCATAGGGGATCAGTTGTAGCCTCTTTCGATAAGTAAGAGTGTCGAACCCAACGAGGAGCTAAAGGTAGAACAAATATTCCCTCAAGTTCTATCGACCACCGATACAACTCTACGCACACTTAACGTTCGCTTTACCTAGAATAAGTATCAAACTAGAAGTACTTTGTAGATGTTGTTGGATAGGTTTGCAAGAATATAAAGAGCACGTAAATAAAAACTAGGGGCTATTTAGATAAAGAAATAACTAAGTTAGTTTTAGTAGAGAGCTTTTTTTCACGAGAAAGTTATTTGTCCCTAGGAAATCGATAACTAGACCGGTAATCATTATTGCAATTTTATATGAGGGAGAGGCATAAGCTAACATACTTTATCTTCTTGGATCATATGCACTTATGATTGGAACTCTAGCAAGCATCCGCAACTACCAAAGATCATTAAGGTAAAACCCAACCATAGCATTAAAGCATCAAGTCCTCTTTATCCCATACGCAACAACCCCCTTACTCGGGTTTATGTTTCTGTCACTCAAGCAAAAGAGAATCATGAACGTATTGCAACACCCTACAGCGGGAATCCCTCATGCTTGTGCGACACGGAGAGCACCATAGGACAGCACCAATAATAAAACATGCAACTCAAACCAATCACGATCATCAATTAACCCATAGGACAAAAAGGATCTACTCAAACATCATAGGATAGGCATACATAATTGGGAAATAATATATAGCTTTGAGCACCATGTTTAAGTAGAGATTACAGCGGGTAAAAGAGGGGTTACATCGCTTCATAGAGGGGGGAAGAGTTGGTGATGAGGGCGGTGAAGTTGTTGGTGTAGATTGCGGTGATGATGATGGCCCCGACGGTGTTCCGGTGCCACTGGAAGAGAGGGGGAGAGGGCCCCCCTTCTTCTTCTTCTTCTTTGACCTTCTCCCTAGATGGGAGAAGGGTTTCCCATCTGGTCCTTAGTCTCCATGGCATGGGAGGGGCGAGAGCCCCTCCGAGATTGGATATGCCTCTCTGTCTCTCTCTGTTTCCGCGCTCCCAGATCTGGCCTTTCACCGTTTATTATATTCCCGAAGATCCGTAACTCTGATTGGATTGAAATTTGAACACAATTTTTATCTGGATATTAGCTTTCTTGCGGGGGAAAGAAGGACAACAACTGCCTTACGGGGTGTCCACGTGGGTCAGGGGTGCGCCCCCTGCCTTGTGGCCCCCTCAAGCATCGTCTCGCGTTGATTCCACTTCCCAAAATTCACATATATTCCAACAAAATCTCCGTCAGTTTTTATCCTGTTTGGACTCCGTTTGATATGGATTTTCTGTGAAACAAAAAACATGCTACAAACAGGAACTCGCACTGGGCACTGGATCAATATGTTAGTCCCAAAAATAGTATAAAAAGTTGCCAAAAGTATATGAAAGTTGTATAATATTGGCAAGGAACAATAAAAAATTATAGATACGACGGAGATGTATCAATCACAATCATACATGCTAGACATCTAGCGTTTAGCCATTACGATCTCGTGGTAGATCAACTCTTGTAATCCTCATATTCATCAAGATCAATCAAGCAGGAAGTAGGGTATTACCTCCATCAGGAGGGCTCGAACCTGGGTAAACATCGTGTACCCCGTCTCCTGTTACCATCGACCTCAGACACACAGTTCGGGACCCCCTACCCGAGATCCGCCGGTTTTGACATCGACATTGGTGCTTTCATTGAGAGAGATCCGTTGGGTCGTCGCTAGAAGGTTCAATGGCTCCATCCAGCATCTACAACAACAGTGCCCTGAGGGAGGCCACTCTCCCGGCCAGATCTTTGTATTCGGCGGCTTCGCACTGCGGGCCAACTCGCTTGGCCACCTAGAGCAGATCGACAACTACGCCCCGGGTCACCAGATTAGTTTGGAAATCTGGACTATGTCGCTGATATCTGAGGAGACATGATCTTCCAAGGGTTCATGACCCCAACCTCTGTTCTGGCCTTAGATCCGGAGCGCATCGTCAGGCCCGAAGACGGGATTTCTGAGTCCGCCGGACTATCTGCGGCCACTAAGCCCAGTACGGGAGAACTGAAGGAAGTAGTGTCGCTGGCAACCATCATAAAGCCGGAATCTTCTTCGAACACTGGCTCCGAAACCTCGGAGTCAACATCATGTGAGCTCGGCCAAGGAGTCTACTTCCCTCCGTACTCCACGCTCTCTTCTCCCTGGCCAAACCTCACCTTTGAGCAAGGCTCCAAACTACACGCAACCCGGATTAAGGGCTGAGAGCGAGGAATTTTACGTCCCACCCACCACCCACTTCATAGACACTGTCGAGGACCTTACCGACATGCTTGATCGTAACTCTAAAGACATCTACGGTACCGACATGCTTGACCTTACCGACGAACAAATCCAAGACCCGCCGCATACCAGACGCTGGGTGGCCACCTCCATATTCGATGTATGCGTGGTAGATACGCCAACAGAGGAGGGCGGTGAAGGCAGTAAGGATCCAATCAAGGATAAAAACAATGGTAAACCACCAAAGAAGCGGCATCAGCGACGCCGTTCATAATCACGCCGTGGCAAGGAAAGCAATACCGGCAATAACACTCCGGAGAACGCCAAAGACCCAGATGCCCCCGTTGAACCAACACCCGAACATGATGATAGGAAGGATGGGCAGGGTAACCCTAACGAGCCAGTCGGAAGCGAGGACTCGGAGGACAGCAATTACATGCCACCCTCCGAAGCCGACATAAGCCCCGGTGACGAAAATTTCATCATGCCAGAGGAGCCCCTTGAGCAAGAACGCTTTAGGCAAGAGCTCATCGCAACCGCGAGGAGCCCGAAAAGGAAGCAGGAACGGCTTCAAGCCAAACAGGATACACTCAACGACAGATGGACTAATGTCCTGGCAGCCAAAGAATACGGCCTTGCACGACCAACCAAAAGCTACCCGAAGCGTAAGCTGCTACCTCAATTCGACTATGAGGCACTGGAGCCCGTACCAGTGCGTAACGCGGCGGACCGACCACCACGTGGCCGGGACAAAACGATAGCTCAAGACGAACACCAACCCACACTACCTCGTCGTAAAGATAGAGACACAACAACTGGCGGATATACATATGACCTATGGCAGGACCTGGAAAATATAGCAGGTCAGACCAGATCGATTTACGGATCGCGGGGGCGTGCCCCAGCGCGCGATGACGGCTATCTAGCCGGTCGTGACAAACACAATCACATCCGGGCCGAAAACCGCAGATAGACTCCATCCGAGCTACGTCACGACTTGGCCCGATATAGAGGCACCACACGCATCCTCTCCTTCACTGATGAAGTAATGGAGCACGAATTCCCAGAAGGGTTTAACCCCATGAATATTGAATCATATGATGTAACAACGGACCCCGCAGTATGGATTGAGGATTTTCTTCTCCATATCCACATGGCATGCGGTGATGATCTCCATGCCATTAAATATCTCCCATTAAAATTAAAGGCACCAGCCCGGCACTGGCTAAATAGCCTCCCAGAGAACTCCATTGGCAGCTGGAAAAACTTGGAAGATGCCTTTCGCGACAATTTCCAAGGTACATATGTCCGGGCTCCGGACGCCGATGACCTCAGTGACATCACCCAGCAGCCCGGAGAATCAGCCAGGAAGCTCTAGACTAGGTTCCTAATTACAAAGAACCAAATTGTCGACTGTCCGGATGCCGAAGCACTCACGACCTTTAAACATAGCGTCCGCGACTTGTGGCTCGCCCGCCACCTCGGCTAAGAAAAGCCAAAGTCCATGGCGTCTCTCACCGCACTAATGACCCGCTTTTGCGTGGGAGAAGATAGCTGGCTCGCTCGTAGAATCAAGTGCGTAAGCGATCCTGGCACCTCCGAAGTCAGGGACGGCAATGGCAAGCCACGACGTAATAAAAACAAGCGTCCCAAGAATAATGCAGGAACCCACGACACAATGGTCAACACAGGATTTAGTGGCTCCAATACCGGTCAACGGAAGAAGCCATTTAAGGCAAACAGAGATGGTCCATCCAGTCTAGAAAAGATACTAGACCAGCCATGTCAGATCCATGGCAGCCCCGACAAACCCGCCAACCATACCGACAGAAAATGTTGTGTTTTCAAACAAGCCGACAAGATCAATGCCTAACACAAAAAGAAGGGGCCGCCCAGTGATAGTGAAGAAAAGTAGGCTCGCCTAGCGAGCACTGGAGGACAGAAGCAATTTCCCCCCGAAGTAAAAACAATAAACATGATATATGTGACGCATACCTCTGAAAAGGAGTGCAAGCACGAACTAAGAGACGACGACGCCATGAAGCCGGACGCCCCAAAACTCAACCCATGGGCAGCCTGCCCGATCACTTTTGATCACGAAGACCATCCAACCAGTATCTGTCACGGAGGTTTGGCAGCTCTGGTCCTCGATCCAATTATCGGTGGATTCCATCTCACGCAATTCCTCATGGACCGCGACAGTGGCCTCAATCTACTCTACCAAGGCATGGTTCGTAAAATGGGCATTGACCCTTCAAGGATCAAACCCACCGCAACTACCTTCAACGGGGTAGTATCCAGCGTAGAAGCTCACGACACATGCTTAATTGCACTGAAAGTCGTCTTTGGTTCACCGGAAAACTTCTGATGCGAAGACTTCATCTTCGATATTGTTCCATTCCGCATTCGCTACCATGCACTGCTTGGGCGGACCGCTTTTGCACGTTTCAATGCTGTCCCAAACTATGCTCATTTAAAGCTTACGATGCTCGGTCCAGGCGGCACCATAATGATCAATGGAAACACGGAACGCTCCCTCCGCATTGAGGGGCACACTATGGCAATCGCAGCCGAAGTACAAAGCGGCCTCCTCAAGCCGCATATCTCATCAGTCATTAAACCGCTGACCTCTACTACACAGTACCGGTCAATTTTAGAGCTGGATTAGCAGCTCCGCCTCCGTTGTTCATCTCTTATACCCGCAGAGTTTGCATCACGCATACATAATCATGCACTTAAAATACCTTGGCCATCGACGGAGGCACAATACGGACAGGCCTACAGAGCGGTTCGTCCGGACTTTAGCCTTTTCTCTTTTCTAGCTATTTTCTTATCTTTTTGCCTTAGGTGAATCAATACATGTCCGTCCTAGGGACCTGAAAGGACTCTTCATGAGCCCATCTTTCCTACAAATAACCAGGGTCTGCTCCCTTTAAGGAAGCCTTTTTGCGGAAGCACAGATAGGGCAGGCGTGCAACAGGAGGTCCAAAAGAATTTTTGTAGACCAACAATTCCATTTGAAACCTGTACAGAGCCTTTTTCCTCAGCCCTCGACCCCTGGCACGTATAATGGCCTCGGAGGTGGTGTCATAATCTTTAAGATTACGTTCAATGTATCAATCAGATTTTAGTGAACATAATCCGTCTTCAGTATTTGCTTTTCCGCATACAAGTATACCTTGCTTCTCCGGTTGTTTCATGCAGACACCTCGGCACAAATCGCCAGGGGCTTGATACAACAACATATGGGTTGCCGAAAAGGTCCGAACATCTCTATAGCATACTTCAGCGTCACGAGTTTGGCACTATATGCATCAGCTCCTAATCATGTCTTTGGTCAATAGTTGGGTTGCCCGGCTCCTGTGCTTGCTACCCTATGTTCCGTCTTATCGGCTAGGGTAGTAAAGGGAGAACTACTGTGATTGTGTTTCTGGTTCACCTTGCCAAACACCTCAGTAGAGAAAGCCGAAAACTGACTGCAATGATGCGGGGAGAGCTGGTCAACCACTCGGTGACTTATCAGAATCTTTTGTGATTTGTTCTGTATTACACGAAGGACTGGTTTCGGGTCACCTTTGTAACGCAACCGTATTTAGATAAATGCGTACATACCAGGGGCTATATCGTAGACCCACCATAAAACTCCTTGGCTAAGTGAAGGTGTTAAAGCCCTATAGTCCGATTTCCTAGTTCGCCGCACTGACACCTCCGTTCCGGACCAAGACGTTGGGTCAAGAGTGATCAGGTGCTATTTTGAACACCCTCGTATTATATGCGAGGGGGCCAAAGCCGACGACTGGCAAACTTTCAGGTTAGAAGAAACGACCGCAGAGGAGGAAATAATGACAAAGGTATACAACATAGCTTTGACATATCATAATATTGTTTTCACAATTCCGGTACATTTATTCAAATATAATATCCTTCGAGCACTGGCCCTCTATCAAGCGGGCACCCTCTAGGACGTCCTCCAAATAATTCTCCGGCGTGCGATGGTCCTTGCCTCCAGGCGGACCCTTGGTTGCAACATCAGTGGCCTTTATCTTTGCCCAGTGCAGTTTGACGCGGGCGAAGGCCATCCGGGCACCTTCTATGCACACCGACCGCTTGACGGCGTCAATACGCGGCACGACGACAAGATGCTGCACCAAACCCAAATAGCTGCTCGGAACGGGTTCGGGTGGCCATAGCCGAACCACGACGTCCTTCATGGCAGCTCTGGACATCTTGGGTAGCTCGGCCCACTAGGCCATCTGTTCGTTCAGCAGCGTCGGGCGCCTTGCCACATTGAATTGCAGCCAGAAAAGCTTCTCTGCAGCACGTCCTTCTTGTGCTTGGATGAACTGTGCTGCATCGGAAACACTCTTTGGCAGATCCAAGAACGCATCTGGAGAACTCCACATTTGGTTAAGCAAAGCATACTTTGGGTCACCGAACTTAGTGTGTCGAAGAAAGGGCTAACCAGCCGCTATCTCCCCAGCCTGTCGGATCTCCCCCTGAGCCGCTCTGGATTCGGATCGCGCTTCTTTCGCCTCTAGTAAGGCCTTGTCGAGTTTGGCTTCCTTGGCTTTGTTATCCTCCTCGAGAGATTTGCACCTGCTAGTGGCATCCTTTAGCTCACGCTCCATGGTAGATATTCTCTCCTGGCACTAGCGCTGAGCAACCTGTTCGGCCTTTAAATCCGCAGCCGCCTTCTCGGTAGTCGCATCGCTCACTCTGGCCTACTCCTTGTCCCGGCCAAGTTCAGCCCGAAGGGTCTCAACCGCGGCAGCGCCATCTACAGTTATGCATATCACAGTATATGATTTTCAGCCTCGTGCTCATATTAGTATACATGCATAAACAAAGCTGTCCCAACACATACCTTGTGCCTTGTCGAGCCGCCTGTTAATAAGAGTGACGTCCTCATCCGCCAACTCAAGTTTCTGCTTTAGATCTGAAACTTCTGTAGCTTGGGCGGTCTCCATGGACGTAACAACCCGTGTTCAAATTAATTAGGTTACTTCCTGAGCATATCTTTTTGATCGTTTGATCGCCTCCCTGTGGAAGCCAACCAAAGCCTAATGGGCTACTATCTGTACACGGATGCATTGTGCATGTAATAAAAAGTTAAGCTATTACATTGCATACCTCGAAGCCTCTTAACAGGCCCATGGAAGCTTCATTCAATCCGCTTCTCGCGGAAAGACCCTTTCAACTACCGTACCCATTAAGGTACGATGTTCCTTTGAGATGGACGCACCTTGTAATGTGCTCATCAGAGTCTCCGGCACCCGGATTTCTGGAGGCTGCGGCGGGAGTATGCATTCCCTTCAAAGGGGTACATCGGCTCGACCCTAGAGACTTCTTCGGTCGTAAGCCGAATAGTTCGGGGCCTTCATTGCTGGCCCCCGTAGGGGCTGCGCCCCCTGGACCCTTGATGATTGAAGTACCACCCTCGGGCGTTGTTTTCATCGTCCCCCATGCCACTTGATGGCCAGGGGAGATTCTCCGAGATGACACCTCGAGGTCGTCCGCCCTAGGGGGCGAGGAAGCATGAGGAAGCGTCTCGCTTTCCATCATCCCCGGAGATAAGTCCCCTGATGAGGAGGGTTGTCGAGGTGGACTATGGGCCGAACTGCAAGCACATAGTTTAAATGTTACCCCTGCAACCCGAAAAGAACAGGATATATCTAGAGCATCCTTGTTCACTTACGATTCGGCAAGGGGCATGTCCCTAGAGAGGTGCCTACCGACGACATCGAATTCTGAGCCCGAACCATATGGTAGGGATACCTTCCCTCTGTTGGGTACTTCCAGCTCCAAGTCTTCAGATGCAGTCCTTTTCCTCCCACGAGGGGAAGGGATATCACCCTCTCCTTCCCCTTCGTCTTTCGAAGAGGGAGCTTTAGTCTCCCAGACATTGTGTCCGGCATACCTGTTGAGTGGAGGCCGCTTCGGCCTCTTCGCTTTGACCAGGGTATCAAGTGCCAACGCAAAAGGACAAGAAAAAGCTTATGGAGAAACACTCTTCGGCAGATCCAAGAACGCATCTGGAGAACTCCACATTTGGTTAAGCAAAGCATACTTTGGGTCACCGAACTTAGTCTGTAGAAGAAAGGGCTAACCAGCCGCTATCTCCCCAGCCTGTCGGATCTCCCCCTGAGCCGCTCTGGATTCGGATCGCGCTTCTTCCGCCTCTAGTAAGGTCTTGTCGAGTTTGGCTTCCTTGGCTTTGTTACCCTCCTCGAGAGATTTGCACATGCTAGTGGCATCCTTTAGCTCACGCTCCATGGTAGATATTCTCTCCTGGCACTAGCGCTGAGCAACCTGTTCGGCCTTTAAATCCGCAGCCGCCTTCTCGGCAGTCGCATCGCTCACTCTGGCCTACTCCTTGTCCCGGCCAAGTTCAGCCCGAAGGGTCTCAACCGCGGCAGCGCCATCTACAGTTATTTATATCACAGTATATGGTTTTCAGCCTCGTGCTCATATTAGTATACATGCATAAACAAAGCTGCCCCAACACATACCTTGTGCCTTGTCGAGCCGCCTGTTAATAAGAGTGACGTCCTCATCCGCCAACTCAAGTTTCTGCTTTAGATCTGAAACTTCTGTAGCTTGGGCGGTCGCCATGGACGTAACAACCCGTGTTCAAATTAATTAGGTTACTTCCTGAGCATATCTTTTTGATCGTTTGATCGCCTCCCTGTGGAAGCCAACCAAAGCCTCGGGGGCTACTATCTATACACGGATGCATTGTGCATCTAAAAAAAAGTTAAGGTATTACATTGCATACCTCGAAGCCTCTTAACAGGCCCATGGAAGCTTCATTCAATCCGCTTCTCGCGGAAAGACCCTTTCAACTACCGTACCCATTAAGGTATGATGTTCCTTTGAGATGGACGCACCTTGTAATGTGCTCATCAGAGTCTCCGGCACCCGGAATTCTGGAGGCTGCGGCGGGAGTATGCATTGCCTTCAAAGGGGTACATCGGCTCGACCCTAGAGACTTCTTCGGTCGTAAGCCGAATAGTTCGGGGACTTCATTGCTGGCCCCCGTAGGGGCTGCGCCCCCTGGACCCTTGATGATTGAAGTACCACCCTCGGGCGTTGTTTTCATCGTCCCCCATGCCGCTTGATGGCCAGGGGAGATTCTCCGAGATGACACCTCGAAGTCGTCCGCCCTAGGGGGCGAGGAAGCATGAGGAGGCGTCTAGCTTTCCATCATCCCCGGAGATAAGGCCCCTGATGAGGAGGATTGTCGAGGTGGACTATGGGCCAAACTGCAAGCACATAGTTTAAATGTTACCCCTACAACCCGAAAAGAACAGGATATATCTAGAGCATCCTTGTTCACTTATGATTCGGCAAGGGGCATGTCCCTAGAGAGGTGCCTACCGACGACATCGAATTCTGAGCCCGAACCATATGGTAGGGATACCTTCCCTCTGTTGGGTACTTCCAGCTCCAAGTCTTCAGATGCAGTCCTTTTCCTCCCATGAGGGGAAGGGATATCACCCTCTCCTTCCCCTTCGTCTTTCGAAGAGGGAGCTTTAGTCTCCCAGACATTGTGTCCGACATACCTGTTGAGTGGAGGCCGCTTCAGCCTCTAGCACCTAATTCATTCTGCCTTATTTATCCTGCCCTGGTCAAAGATAGAGCTCTCAGTACATCGCTATGGGATAATCAACCGTGTTGCGGTCAAAAATCGGGTGCTTACCGGGGTATCCGGATGGTTGCAGTCGAGATCGATGTCCTCGATGTGTCCGGCCACTGCTTTCGAGTCTTGAAGAATAGTTTCCACATCCCTTCGTGCATTGTGCCGAAGAACTGTTGAAGTGTCCGCGGTCCTTCCGGATTAAACTCCCACATACGAAGAGGTCATCGCTGGCATGGGAGCATCCGGCGGACTAGCATCACTTGGATCACGTTTATAAGGCCAACGTCCCTTTCAAGGACACTCCGGATACGACTTTGCAGCATCTGTACTTCATCTGCTGATCCCCAATCTAGCCCCTTATTTATCCATGGTGCGAGCCGCAATGGAGGGCCAAATCGAAACACAGGTGCGGTTGCCCATTTGGTGCCGCGGGGTTCGGTGATATATAACCACTCCTGTTGCCATGAGTTGGAGGTTTCCGCAAAGGTGCCTTTTAGCCAAATAGTATTGGCAAGGGTGCTCACTATAGCATCGCTGCACTCCGCTTGCTCCTCGTTAAATAACTTCGGCTTCACATTGAATGTCTTGATCCATAGGCCGAAGTGTGGGGGGATGCGGAGAAAGGCTTCGCACACGACGACGAACGTCAAGATGTGGAGAAAAGAGTCTGGAGCTAGATCGTGGAAATCTAGCCCATAATAGAACATGAGGCCGTCAGCGAAGGGGTGAAGAGCGAACCCTAGCCCGCGGAGGAAGTGGGAGATGAATACAACCCTCTCACCGATTTTTGGTGTGGGGATGACCTGCCCTTTAGTAGGGAGCCTGTGGGGGATTTCCGCAGTCAGGTACCTCGCCTTTCGAAGCTTCGTGATATCCTCCTCGGTGACCGAAGAGACTGCCCACCTACCTTGGGAGATGGATCCGGACATAACTAGAGGGACTGGTAACAATGGAAGAAACCTAATCCTGGGCGCTGGAGCCTGTGGTTGGGAAGGTTTAGGACGAGGTAGGCGTGAAGGGATAAAGACGGGTTAGTACCCCTTTATAAAGGCGAAGAATATCGACCGCCTCCTCACGGGCCTTAAAGCTCGCCTATTCCCAAGGGATCGCCAACAACACGGTTGGGTTACCCACGTCCATATTAATGAGAATCCCGTGATAAGGGGACACGATCTCTGCTTCGACAAGACATGCCAATGGAAACCGCCTCTCGAAATGCAAAGCGGGAGGCTAAAAGCGGTTCGAAATAATGACCGGGCAGAGACGTGGCGTCTCACTACAAAAGATGCCAGTAGATGGGACATGTTATATATTATATTCTTTGCAGAGCTTGTTTTACAGATCTGGACATATTCTTTGTGTTCAAGGACTACTTTGAAATATTCGGAGGAAGAACCCTCCTTGCAATGCCGAAGACAATCTCTACGCTGGACACATTGTCATTGAAGCCTGGTTCAGGGGCTACGGAGGGAGTCCTGGATTAAGGGGTCCTCGACCGTCCGGCCTATGTGACGTGGGCCTGACTGATGGGCCATGAAGATACCAGATAGAAGACTACACTTCCGTGTCCGGATGGGACTCTCCTTTGCGTGGATGGCAAGCTTGGCGTTTGGATATGAAGATTCCTTCCTCCATAAACCGACTCAGTACAACCCTAGGCCCCTCCGATGTCTATATAAACAGGAGGGTTTAGTCCATAGAGGTGATCACAATCATACAGGCTAGACATCTAGGGTTTAGCCATTACGATCTCGTGGTAGATCAACTCCTCATATTCATCAAGATCAATCAAGTAGGAAGTAGGGTATTACCTCCATCAAGAGGGCCCAAACCTGGGTAAACATCGAGTCCCCCGTCTCCTGTTACCATCAACCTCAGACGCACAGTTCGGGACCCCCTAACCGAGATCCGCCGGTTTTGACACTGACGGCGGTGGCAGAGCGGGTGATGTATATCGTGGCCAGAAGTGGGGTGGCGGCCACGACGGCCACCTCCTGCCTTCGGGCCGCGGCGACAGAGCGGGCGATGGGCCTGGCTTTCGAAGGTGGTGTGGCGGCAATGGCAGACAACAACAGCTGCCGACGGGCGGCGGATCTTGTGGTGGTTGTTGCATGCACACCTTACACGGACGCAACGCGCACTACACTACGCCGGGGATCGCGCGGCCGCCGCGGTGTAGCCTCCCAGCTGGAGTTGTCCTCTAATGACGGCGGAGTGGCTGAGCAATGACGACGGACCGGTGCCATTGGCCATTGTGGGAGAAGCAGATGAGATAAGCTATGGAGAGGGAGGGGAAAATGCGACACATGACTCGTCGGCCGTGAGAGTTTATATAGTAGGCTGGTAAGCATTGGGATTTTGGGGGATTTCACCGAGTTGGGTGGGAAGCTTGCCCGGGAACGGGCTCACCACCGTTTGGCCAAAAGAACACCCGCGCGTGCTACTTAAGCTTGCGCTCGAAGCCGTCTGCGGCAGCAGGGTGACAAGACGTGCGAGAGGAGGAAGAAAGGACACGTACGCATACGGTTAATAACAAAATGTTTACGATTTAATTACCTACTATACCCCCATCCTGGTTTATAAGTAGGATTTAACTAATAAAATAGGAATGCATGTCGCCAAAGATTATATCGTTGGATTCGTATTTGAACATAGTTTCCAGTTATAAAATTTTTGTAACATGCGTTAACATTTTGTTGGTTAAATTTAAGGTTATATACGAGAAAGTGTTTGCCCACAACACACACGGCTTATCCCATCACAAACAGCTTGGATGGATCAACTATATGCCACGTATGGCACATGGAACTCTAATATGATTCGTGCTTGATGTCTCCGACATCGCTCACACAGTTCGTCTTATTTGCCACGTATCACTGTGCCGACCTCTGCTCGCGTCCCTCGGCAAGCTCTGCTCGCCGTTAGGCGCTGGGGCGCACTCTGCTCGCGTTATTCGGCGCGCTTGGCTTGTGGACAACTTTTCCTTGCGTGTTCTACTGCTATATGCATATATATGGTTGCTCGATGTTGAGGCGACCGTGGAGCGCTCTGCTCGCATCCCTCCGCGCATGCTCTGCCAGCGGTTGGGCCTGCGCACGATCACGTCGGGGGCCCCATATGCATGCGGTTGCACTGCGCGTTGCCACGCGATGCAGTTACGTCTGGCACGATGGAGTAACGTGCTACAAATTAGAACTGCCATCGGGGCGTGCCGATATTCTAGGCCGTCCGGCTTCCCCTTTAATTCCCGTGGCCATTATAACCTTAGTCTCTTCAACCATTCAATCGCGCCCCACAATACAACAAGCACACCCACGATGACACATGGAGAGGGGAAGTCTAGCGGCGCTCCAATGGAGTTCGGCGAGCATAAAGTGGAGACCCACGCGAGGCAGATGGATCTCTCGGTGGTGTACACCATCGACCCAGCCGTGCTGGATGACTACATCAACACCGTTGAGGAGTTGCTTGCTTGAGACAAGTACAGGGTGGTCGACATCCACCTCCAGTACACCGCCGGTCGTCCCAACATAGATCAGAAGGTTGCCGTCGCCCAGTTGTGCGTGCGCCATCATGTCCTCATCTACCACTACTGCATGGCCACAGAGCCTTCCAACCATTTCGCCAGGTTTGTCAACAGCACCGCCTACAAGTTCGCTATGGTGGAAACCACCGACGATGTAGAAGCGCTCAGGGTTACGGGCTTGGCCTGCGAGAACCTTGTCTAAATCCGTCAGCACTGCAGGGTCTGGGGCAGCACAAAGAAGGACTCCCTGGTTGAACTCGCCTCGGCCATCATCGACCCATACTATGAAAAGATGAAGCAGGATTCCAATAGAACACGTCCCGTATCCTGCACGGGGCCTGGATGCGGCAACTGGATGAACCTCACCTCAGTTTCGCAGCCAGGAGCATGTACACATGCTACAAGATTCATAGGTGAATCGTTGACATGAGGAAGTGCCTCGTTACCCAAATCAATGAGGGCGGATCGAGCCACAAGCAGAGCAACCGTCACGAGAAGTAGATGATGATCAGATGATCGTTTATCCTAGTTAATCATGCATGTAATATATAGTTTACTTTGGTGTGTGGAAATGTCATGTATGTAGTAGCCACCTATGTAATTATGCATGTAATAGTTTACTTTGGTGTGTGCAAATGCCATGGTTGTAGTAACAACCTGTGTAAGCGGATGTTTAATTTGGTTATGCAACCATGTCCTTATAAGTGCGTGTGTGTGTGTGTGTGTGTGTGTATGTTGTTGTTCTATATGCAATACCATCGCACAACACACACATCTTATTAGCAGCAATCGTCTGTGTTATTATCGGACCTATTTGCCGCGTATCACACACATCTTGTTATATTGAACCGTTTCTGTCCTCTTATCTCAACGCAAATAGTTCATCCGAGTGAACCGTATGCCGTATATCGCACACACCTTGATCTGGCTGACCGTTTCTTTTGTGTTGCCTAATCACAAATAGTTCATCCGGGTGAACCGTATGCTGTATATCGCACACACCTTCATCTGGCTGCCCGTTTCTTTTGTTCCCCCTCATCGCAAATAGTTAATTGAACTGAACCGTATGCCCTGCATCGCACACACAACTAAAATCTGGACCGTGTTTGATGCATCCGTCATGGCAAACGTTTTGCACCTTTTTTGACGTTTTTACACCACCGTTTGCGATTATTGCATCGCACACAGTTTCATCGAAGGGTCTCTGATCGTAGTGTCACTACAAAAAAATACACTTCCGTGATGTTACATGTTTGTAATAGTAGGTCACGTTTTTTGTCATGCATGTACATCCATGACGATTTTATGAAAGAATCAAGATAGTCATACCTGTGTTGTCGTAGAAGTGTTCCATGACATTGCCAAAATTATCACCACGGAAGTGTCCACTTCCATGACGATAAATCATGCATCATAGAAGTTCTTTTGTCAAGTGTAACCGACACGTGGCATCCACCATAACGGGTCACTGTTAAGCTATCGGGTTCCGGTTTGGATCTGATAACCCGTTAACAGCTGGGACCAATGAGGATTTTCCACATGTAAAATTATCATTGGCTATAGCAACAACGTGTTAGTACCATGAAAGGACAAATGTCAACCTCCCAATGGACAGGAGGCGCCTATGATACGTCGACACATGGCAAGGCCCAACATCGGCCATTGAGGTTAAAAATGATGGCTCGGTCAAAATTAGCGGGTCGACCCATTAACGGCCTGCTTGCAGACGGCCCATTCGCACTTAAGGCCCGTACGACTAGTGTCAAATCGGCCCGTCAACGGCCTGTCCTAAACTTGTCGTCATCGCGACCCATGGTCACTTCTGGCCTGTTAACAGTCTGCTAAGTATTTGGGCTGAATTATGGCCTGGTGTGTTTCCGGCCTGTTAGAGGTCCTGCTTCATTTGGGCCCATTTATAGGCCATTGAAACTTTCAGCCCATAAACGACCGTGAAGGATTTGGGTAATATTCGGCCATGTCTGATATTCGGCCTGTTAGAGGCGCACTATAGATTTGGGCTACTTTCAGCCTGTTGTGATTTTCGGCCTATTAATGTCGGACGAAATCCATGCGCCATATGTGGCCCAACGTCACATCGGGCCTATTAACGCCCCATATAAAACTGACACTAATAAAGCCCGACCAAACTTTAGGCCTGTTATAGGCCCGTGTAGTAGGTCGGAGCATTTACGGCCCATCTAAATTTTGGCCTGTGAACGATCCACATTGTAAATGGGCCACCATTTCGGCCTGCTAATGACGAGTGGGTTATTTGGCACAATCAGGGCCCAATCTCACTTTCGTCGTATTAAAGTCCCATGTTTTTTATGGGCTCGAGATATTTACACCTGTAAATGGCCTATTGTTACTGAGGGCCCAAATTATGTTTAGGCATGTTAAAGGCCCACTGTGGGCACAAGCCTACCAAAAAAATATGAAAGCTTATGATGATTTAGTCTCAAATATTTTGTGTGGGCTACATGCAAATTACAGCCCATAATCATTTTTAGCCCAATTGGAATGGGCCCGACGAATGTTGGCACGTTGGGCTCCTATGAAGCTTTCAGCCGAATACATTACTAAGCTAAACCTACACTATACAAAAATAGCGTCGTAATTACTGCAGCCTTTGGCAGCATCATAAATGTTGTATCACAACAAAATAAATTCCAACCATACAACAAAAGGCCTGTTGGCATAAAGTTTACAGTCCTTGCAGATAAAAGCACCATTAGATGTATAGAAGCACAGATCATTTGACCTCAGTGCTAATGTTTGAAGCTATAGAATCTGATGGAGCAGCATAATCTTTCCCTTTTTCCGCCATTGCTCTTGAACAATGAAGCAAATGTCTGATAGTCTGGATTCAAAACCATTCATATCTTGACTACATTTGTCAACCACTATTCTTGTTTCTGAAACGACGTCCATTAGGGATTGGACCTGTGTCTGGAGCACAGATATATCACTCTGTCTAGCCGGAAGATTTTGTTCAGTGGGCGATTTGGATGAGGTTACCTTGACAACCAACCCAGAATTACGCAGGAAGGTGCTTTTTGCACTGTTAGTGGAGAGATACTGACGCACTGCAGCAACATGTGACATTGTGCCTGTGGTAGCCTCGTCACCTTCAGGTGGTTCTGGATGTTGAATCATTTGTTCCATAGACTTGCTGAAAGTTTGAACTTGTAGATTAGTGTACCCGATAAGTTACTAATGAGATAAAAACAAACAAAGTAGGTTTCACGTTTATACATATCTTATTTTGGTGAACTACTGTAATACATTAGCATGTATTGTAGTGCCAACTAGATAATAAAATCACTTTCGGAACATATGTCCATGTAGCATGCCTACTGTATTGTCTATTCCCTCACATTCGTTGACATCTAAGGGTTTAAAGTAAGATGAAAATAGTATGACATCATTCATATGATGGGCAAACAGATATAGAACAAACAGATTATTGTATCATTGTGTGCGCACATGAGCATCACAACTAGATTACAGATCAAGACCAAAAAAATATCCTTCACCTCTTTCAAACCATGTAAGGTGAAATAATACGTTAGGACAACTGTGTATAAAAGTCAACAGATTAACTGACATTGGCTGCAAACCAAGCAGTTAAATGAACACCTCACAGTACCAATAAGTTCCAAGGCAGGAGGAGTAAGGACTTACAATAGTGGCTTGAATTGGTGTGCTCATGCCCTCCATCTTGTTGTTATGGCAATCCTTGAATATTTGCACTACATTCGGTTCAGGTTCTTTTTGGTCCGCACGGGCTTTCCTCTGTATTTGGAACAAGTCAATATAGATAAGATAATATGGCACAGAAAAAAATAAGGAACTAGCAGCTATTAACAAGAGCCTCGCAATGTGCAATATAGCTACGAGATCCTATTGTATGTTGGAAATTCACTTTAGAACGGTTGGTCTTGTTCTTCAAACAGTTAGCCTACAAGAAGATACACTTGTAAGGCACATACATAAATACAAGTTCAATATGTGGTCTAATCAAATACATATACCCTACCTGATACATTGGATCAGTCCAGCATTTAACAAGGGCCGTCTAGTCTTCATGTGTAATATATTCCACTGGAGATGTTTGGGCGATTTCATTGTTAGCCTTGCCTTCAAAGTGAGCTTTTCTAAGGTGGTACCGATAATGTCGCAGAGCAGACTAAAAAACTTGAGTGCATGCTTGTTTAGTTGTATCATCTTTCGGATCCAACTTGAACCTCATCTGTTGAAAAAAGAATGTGAGTCTTATTAGGAGGAAGCTAGAAGGTATGGGACAGAGCAAGACAATATTACAAATTGCAATGAATAACATTACTTACGGATAAATGGTCAAGGAAGGTGTTAAACTGGGTATTGTGTTTCTCGTTCCTGTACTCGATCCACGTTGGGAGGATACGTGCATGACACCTAACGGCAATGGCTGCCTTTGATACTAACTTGGCTGACTCTGTAGCATCATGTGGCCTTTTTAAAGCAGCCACAAAATGATCTCCATTCTTCCTCCTTTAGATTTTCTTAATCTATCAAGCATTATCCCTGATGTCTGTTTCCGCTTGCGCCGTGGTGCTAGTTCAACAACCAATATGGAAAGTGTTAGTGCACATCAAACTGTAAGAGTACATATAAAGGAGCATGCAACTGCAACTTGACTCGGTCAGGTACCGTCTTGGTGTTGATCCTCATGAGGTTCATCTGATCTTGCCAAGTCCTGTTGTGTCAGCGGTGCTTCAAAAGTAGCCTTAGGTGTGAAGGCAGCTTGGCAACTGGCCAGTTTCAGAGCAAACGAACGAGTAACTCATTGAGATGATGGTACGGTTGAAGCGGATGCTGCAGCTGGTGGAGCAGGTGATATTGTGTTTGTAGATTTAGCCGGTGGACTTGGACCTTCTACTGCACTATAAGTACCAGCAGAATCTCGAGGGCAAATCCTTTTCCATTTCACCCGACGAGTAACACCATTCCCTACTATATTCTTTTCCTTGCTCTTTTTTGACTTTGCCATGTCAAGTTGTACCCACAACACAAAAGAATAAAATCGTTCTTCAGAACTCACTGATGCATGATATAGACAAGCAATACTTTGATGTAAGACAACTGTATGAGGATGGAATATGCAAGAAAACAGGACGACGTGACATATTCACAGCTACGATGTGTAAACTAAGCAGAAGGATTTTCAAGAAATAGAAGTCATGCAAGCTAGACACCATATGAAAGATGCAACCAATATCACTCTGCCAAGTTAAAAGTGTCTTGTCATAAGTGGCATTTCGAAAAATTAGAAGCAGTACAACGTAGAAATCAATGCAAGATGCAACCACTATCAAACTGCCATGTTAAAAGCTTCCAATCATGAGTGACTAATGCGGGTTACACAATAGTAGTACTTTGATGTAAGAACATGGTATGATAGATAGATGCAGTGTATTCTAGACACATAAAGGCATGACATATGCACATGTATACCGTATAAACTCAGCAGGTGCACTTTAATTAAAAGAGAAGAAATACAGGCTAGACAACATATGCAACATGAAACCAGTTATCACACTATCAACTTAGAGCAAGCACGTGCGATGGTGGAGTATGGGAGATGAACTCATTATGTAGACTTTGGACTTCAACTGCATTAGCAGTAGTAGTGGAAAATCTAGAGAGTCTCTGGTTGCGTCGGTCCGCAGGACCACCAAAATCCCCTAACTTACTCTTTTCCTTCCTCTTTTCAGATATTGCCTTATGAAGTCAAAACCACAAGAAGAAGAATATTTAGCTCTGCATAACTGGTTGATGCATGATACAAACGAACACTACTTTGATCTAAGGCAAGTGCAGGATAGGAGGATGGAATATATACAAAAATGACAAGATTGCATATTCACACATACGATAGGAGGATGGAATATGTATGAAAAACAGTAAGCAGAAGGCATTTCAACAAAATTAGAAGAAATGAAAGCTAGGCACCATATGAACATGCAACCGATATCTCTATCAGGTAAAAAGTGTCTCGTCGTAAGTGCCATTTCAAGAAATTTTAAGCAGTAAAAGCTAGAAGACAATGCAAGATGCAACCTACATCACACTCCCAAGTTAAATGTGTCTTATGGGTAAGTGATTGTTGCAGGTATAAGGTGTAATCTACGCAGATGCAATTCAACAAAATTAGAAGCAATACAAACTAGACATCATACGGAGCACGCAACCACATATAAGGGTTCCAAGTTAGAGCAAGCACCTCTGACAGTGGAGTAGGGGAGATGTGCTTATCATCTAAATAGCTAGGTTGACTGTCCAACTTTGTGTTGTCTTGCGAATCTTGTTGGGAGGATGGAGAAGGAGAATCTGTAGAGACCTTCTGTTTGAGTTGCTCCGAAGGACCACCATCATCCATTGCCTTACTAATTCCCTTCAGCTGTATTGATTTTGCATTGTGAAGTCAAACCGATAAGGAAAAGGAATAAAATTCGCTCTTCAGAACTCATTCATGCATGATACAGACAAACACTACTCGGATGAAAGACAAACACATGATACGAGGATGGAATATGTACGAAAAACAGGATGGCGTGACATATTCACACCTATGATGTGGTAACTAAGCAGAAGGCATTTCAACAAATTAGAAGCACTGCAAGATAGACACCATATGAAAGATGCAACCAATATCACTCTCCCAAGTTCAAACTGTCTGGCGTTTCAACAAATTAGAAGCAGTACATGCTAGAAATCGTATGCAAGACGCAACCAATATCACAGTGGCGACTTAAAGGTGCCTTATCATAAGTGGCTGATGCAGGATACACAAGAACAGTAGTCTGATGTAAGAACATGGTGTGATCAGATATACTATGTTCTAGAAACAGGAACACGCGTCATATTCATAGGAATTATGTGTAAAGTAAGCAGATGCAATTCAACAAAGTTAGAAGCAATACAAGCTAGACATCATACACACCATGCAACCACATATAGTAGTGCCAAGTTAGAGCAAACACCTGTGATGGTGGAGTTGGGGAGATGTGCTCATCATCTACACAACTACGTTGACTGTCTAGCCTTGCATTGTCTTGCGAATCTTGTTGGGAGGATGGCGGATTAGAATCTATAGAGACCCTCCATTTCAGTTGCTCGGAAGGACCACCATCATCCAACGTCTTACCAATTTCCTGCTGCTTTATGGATTTTGCATTGTGAGGTCAAACCAACAAGAAAAAGGAATAAAATTCGCTCTTCATAACTCATTCATGCATGATACTGACGAACACTACTCTGATGAAAGGCAAAGTCATGATACGAGGATGGAATATGTATGAAAAACTAGACGGCTTGACATATTCACACCTACGATGTGGTAACTAAGCAGAAGGCACTTCAACAAATTAGAAGCACTGCAAGCTAGACACCATATGGAAGGTGCAATCAATATCACTCTGTCAAGTTAAAACTATCTCGTCATAGGTGGCGTTTGTCAAACTAGAAGCACTACATGCTAGAAATCGTATTCAAGTCGCAAACCAATATCACACTTCCAACTTAAAGGTGTCCCATCATAAGTGACTAATGCAGGATACACAAGAAGAGTAGTTTCATGTAAGAACATGGTCTGATAGACACATATAGTATGTACCAAAAACAGGAAGGCATGTCAAATTCACACGTATCATGTGTAAGCTAAGCAAATGCAGTTTACACTAATTAGAAGCAATACATTCTAGACTCCATAAGCAACATGGAACCAGATATCACACTACCAAGTTAGAGCAAGCACCTTGGATGGTGGAGTAGGGGAGCGGAGACTTGGAACTTGTAATGCACTTGCAGTACGAGGAGAATCCGTATAGATGCTCCATTTCTGTTGCTGCAGAGGACCACCATCATCGCCTTCCTTACTCTTTTCCTTCCTCCTTTTTGATTTTTCCTTGTCAAGTCAAACCCACAAGTAAAAGCAATAAAATTTGCTCTTCAGAACTCATTGATGCATGATACTGTTGAACACTACTTTCATGTAAGGCAGCCACATGATAGGAGGATGGAATATGTATGAATAACAGGACGGCATGACATATTGACATGTATGATGTATAAAGTGTAAACTAAGCACAAGTTGTTTGAACTAGTTAGAAGCAATGCAAGGTAGACACCATATGAAAGATGAAACCAATATCACTCTGCCAAATTAAAAGGGTGGCCTCATAAATGTATTTGACCAAATTAGGAGCAATACATGGCAATAGGCTAGAAATAATATGCAATATGCAACGAATAAAGGTGTCTCATTGTAAGTGATTGATGCGGGATATAGAAGAGAGGTAGTTTGATGTAAGAACATGGTTAACAGATAGATGTAGTATGTACCAAAAAGAGGAAGGCATGTCATATTCACAGGTATAATGTGTAAACTAAGCAGATGCAATTTACCCAAATTAGAAGCATTAGAAGCTAGACACCGTATGCAACATGCAACCACATATCACACTGCGAAGTTAGAGCAAGCACCTGCGACGGTGGTGTTGGGGAAATGCGGTCTTCAAGTACAGAGCTACGTTCAATATCTTCATTTAGGCTTGTTGTTTCTTGAGAATCATGTGGGGAGGATGAAATTGCACTCCTTATAAGAGTAGCGCGTCTCATACTAACCCACGGGCGTTACTGTCTTATCATAAGCGATAGATGCAGGATACACAAGAACAATAGTTTGATGTAAGAACATGGTGTGATAGGCAGATGTACTATGTACCAAAAACAGGAAGGCGTCTCATATTCACATGTATAATGTGTAAGCTAAGGACATGCAATTTAACAAATTAGGAGCAATACAAGCTAGGCACCATATGCAACATGCAACCAGATATCACACTGCCATGTTAGAGCAAGCACCTGGGTTGTGGAGTAGGGGAGATGAGATTTGTAACTTGCACTGTAGTAGGATTAGCAGGAGAATCTGCAGAGATCATCTGTTTCGGTTGCTCCACAGGACCACCATCATTTCGTGCCTTCGTCCTTTTAGATTTTACCTTGTCAAGTAAACACACAAGAAAAAGGAATGAAATTCGCAGTTCCAAATTTGTTGATGCATGATACTGACGAACACAACTTTTATGTATGGCAACCACATTGTAGGAGGATGGAATATGTACAGAAAATGCTAAGCAGAAGGCATTTCAACAAATTGGAAGCAATGCAATCTAGACAAGATCCAACCAAAATCACTCTACCAAGTTAGATGTGTCTCATTACAAGTGGCACTTCAACAAATTAGAGTCAATACATGTTTGAAATGATATGCAAGATGCAACCAATATTATACTTGTCAACTTGAAGGTGTCTCATCAGAAGTGATTGATGACGGATACACAAGAAAAGTAGTTTGATGTAAGAACATGGTTAATTGAAAGACGTAGTATGTACCAAAAACAGGAAGACATGTTATATTCACAGGTATAATGTGTTAACTAAGTAGATGCAATTTATCCTAATTAGAAGCATTACAAGGTGGACACCATAGGCAACATGCAACCACATATCACACTGCCAAGTAAGAGCAAGCACCTGCGATGGTGGTGTAGGGAAATTGTGGTCATCAACTACAGAGCTACGTTGACTATCTTCATTTAGCCTTCCTGTTTCTTGAGAATCATGTTGGGAGGATGAGACTGCACTCTTTAAACGAGTAGTGCGTCTCACAGTAACCCACTAGGGTGACTGCCTCATCATAAGTGACTGATGAGGGATACAAAAGAGCATTAGTTTGATGTATGAACATGGTTAATAGACAGATGTAGTTTGTATCAAAAACAGGAAGGCATGTCATTATCAAAGGTATAATGTGTAAAGTAAGCAGATGCAATTTAACCAAATTGGAAGCAATACAAGCTAGACACCATATGCAACATGCAACCACTCTTGACAGCGCGAAGTTACAGCAAGCACCTGGGTTGGTTGTGTGTGGCAATTGAGATCATCAACTACAGAGCTATGTTTACTGTCTCCATCTGCTGACACTACACCCTTGAGAGCGCTGAAATGCTTAGTGCTTATCTTCGAATTACACTGGAGTGACTTCTGTCTTTTCTTCTATGTATTCATCAACACTATGTCAGAGTCTGAAATACCCATGCATAAAAAAACAATAATGTGAGTATGGATGAAGTGTGTGCACAAGTAGTACAGTGTAAAACTAGCAGATAGCAGGTCGGTGAGAAATAAATGATGGGAGACATATGATAGCTCTACAACATGCATGGCACACGAAATTACTAGATTCTAGGATTTTGAAATATGAGCACAGGGATGGCTGGGAAATGCAGATGCTCCTCCAGCACACCACAAGGTCTGGTCCTATGAAAATAATAGTCGACTGAAAACAAATAGGTCAATCCATTTTTTCTGCATCGTCCGATGTACAAAGAATAGGCAGATCGCCTTCGTCTACCTCCAGCTAGCCAGTGTTGATGATCTTCCTTGAAACGCCAGTGGCCATCGGCCCTGTCCCCTGCCACCACCCTCCCCTCGACCTCACCGCACCGCCGTGCTTGGCACCGCCCCTAGCCATCCCTTCAAGCCCGCCGACCTCCAGATCGGGTGCAAGCAGCTCCTGCTCCCCACACGCCTTTGATAGACACCGATGCGCCGCTTCCCTGGCGAACAGGCCGACTCGGTGCTCCGCGCGCCTAAGCGGGTGCTGCTTCTTTTGATTCCGATTCGACGGGCCCTGAATTGAAATCCAGGCAGGCTACTGACCTCTAGCAAAGGTGAAATAGTAAATGGGAGGAAACCTTGTGCATTTAGTATCACGAAGAAAATGCAGTATGAAGCGCTCAACTAGTTTTTTCGTGGGATAAATACGGTTTGAGCAGAGACATAAGATTTGCATGAATAACGGAAGAGGAGTACCTCTTTCCGCTGGAAGTGTTGTGTCCTCCTTCTGTTTTTTCAATGATGTTCTTGTGGTTCAATGGAAATGAGAAGTTGTGGAGGACGGTGGAGCCTTGGAAGAACCCATGGCCAAGTTGTTGAGTGTGGTGTAGTGGCCGTTTGTCGGCGGCAGGGAACCAGATCCAAGGCGGCAAACGACGGCGTAGCGGGAACTGCTCCAGTGCGGTGGAAGGTTGCGACAGTGGAGCAGCAACGATGAGGCACAGGACGGCGTGGTTGAAGTGCTTCTGGTACGGCGCACGTCGGCGTCGGCGTCGGCGTCGGCGTCGTGGAGGCAGCTGTGCCTCGGCTTCAGCTGCTAAGTCCTTGAGGGCGTTGCGGTTGCGGTTGCATTGGACGACGACCACAGGGTACCGGCTCTGGCATGATGGAGGAGGGCGGAGGTGGATTGGGCGTGATCGGGTGGAGGATGGAGGAGGATGGGGTTTTGCGGCTGGCGGAGAGGGCGTTTTGGCGCCCATGGAGTATGAATGGGGAAACGAAGGGAGGGGGTACTAAGGGGGAACAATGTTTCTGTTTGGTACGCGCTTGTTTAAAATTTGGGGAAAGTTACAAACTTTGCCCCCATCTAAAATTTTGGACATATTGCGGGTTGGGGGTAGGACAGTAATCTCAGGTGTGCCAAATGGTGGGCGGGATAGAATTTGGCCAAGTGCATGGGTGTTTAGGCGCCCATGGCGTATGAATGCTTCTCGGAGGCAGTTGAGACTAGCGTCTTGGTGAAGTTACAAACCTACCCTAGTTTAGACCTTTTGACATCGGGCCGATAGGCTACACGGGCCAGAGTCAGGACAATAATTTCCTACCACCAAACATTAGTCTCGTGCAGTTTCGGGTGACCGGAGGCTTATTTGACGCTTCATTCAATATTTGGGAGCAGAAGCATTAACAGTTTCGTTTCTCTTGAATTGAACTTTTAGGATTTTTCTAACTTCACAAATCTTGACTCTTGAAAATCTTAAAACTACGATTATTTTGGAATTGAGGAGGTACATTTGAATAAACATTGTACACGAGTATATAATAAAAAATGTCCAACTTATCTCAGTTCATGCATGGTTCCAGATATAATCTCCTTGGTTGCAAAAAAAAAGTTAGACATGCGTATGAATATATAGCATGTTGAAACGCACAACAAAGATTGATGCCCGCTTTTAGATCTGATTTACAAATGCCATTTCTCGGATTCAAATAGACGAATGCACTTCCTATGAATTCAAATCTTCGAAACCCCCTTTATGTTGAATTCAACATGTATTCTATTTCGTAGCTAGCATTGTATAATGTATAAAGTGCTTCACACTAACAACATGGAGTGCACTAATTAATGTTTATATATGAATTGCAAAAGCAATGCATTGTGTGTATTTCAAACCGCTCTCACTCTATGGGTCAATAATATGAAATAGACACATGCACATGCTAGACTTCAATAGAGTATGGGTGTCTGATAGACCGATTTTCGTTCATACGCAAATTGCAAAATTCATGATCATATCCAAAAATAATAATGCCATTTAAATTTTAATTTAATGCATAGAACTGCCTTTTACACGTAGATGCACTATGCCTCGGCCCGTTCTCACACACGCGCTATATCTCTCTCTATCTAACGCATAAGTGCACACACTTTATATACATCGGCATTTCTCTTTCACACATGCTCACAATCTCTCCCAGAGTGTCGGGGTGTCTCATGCACACACTCTCTATATATCTCCCTCTCTCTTTCTGACTACTATGTACCACTCTTTTCACTAATCTCTTTTGGAAAACACTATTTCTCTCACATGCATATATACACATCCACGGTCTCTACTAGCCCTCTATACGCACATATATGTGCCTACATGTCTCCCGCACACACATTATCTTTAGGCCTCTCTCGCACACATTGCACCCCCCCATAGACACACCTCTCTCTTAGTAGTTGGCAGATATGATTCCATTAGATCATTCAGTAGGATATCCCTGACTGTTAGGCCGGATGGTAATACGAGGCAAAGTTTTACCCAAGTCTGGGACCTTGTAGTTGAGGAAAAAGCCTACTCCTGGTACTGTGCGTGAATACCAGGCATTGTGCGTGTGCGTATACTATCGATGAACTGGCCCCCGGGATTCTATAACATACTCGGGGCCTATGGTTACAAATCATAATAGTCGCCGTATCATCAATGGGGATCGAGTCCTCCACGACTCTGGTTGCTTTGTCTTGTACGCCGAGTCCTCCACATGGGTATTCGTATAATGCATCTCGGTCCAACTTATGTGGCGCGGGAAGGAATCGACCCATGAGTCCTCATGTTGACCCACCACAACTAGAAATGATGTGCCCACCAGAACTAGAAATGATGTGCCCACCACACCACACATGCAATCGGCCACTAAGAAAATAAGCATATACGATATTACAATGTTATACATGAAAGTTAATTGCATGGTGCATCCAAAAAAATTGTTCTGCATTGTGAATGTTTATATTTTCTCCTAAAATATTAGTCACGGGAAAGAGAAATGAAGGGCATATCTCTCCTTGTCTCCATCGGAGACCCCTTCTTTCTGCAACACTTTCATGTACGCACACAAACTATCTCTTGGTCCTCTAAAAGTATGCATGTCCCTGACACATCCACTCATGACGGTCACTGTATTTCAAGCCAAAGCACTATACAGTCACTTGACTTTAGAATATGCTCATTACGTTCACCGTATACATTCTCATGGTGATCATACGGTATCTAGCTCACAATACGTCTCCGTATTTTGTTCATGACACTGACGAACATTGTATTTGATGCGTGCTCCATATTTTGTTGACGACACTTACGGTCATTCTATTTGAAGCAAAAGCACGATATGGTCCCTGGACTTCAGAATAAGCTCATCACAGTCACCACATACATTTTGTGGTGCTAACCAACCTATAGTTGGATGGTTAGGAGGATAGTGGTTTCCCGAGCCCACTAGGGTTAAAGTCCTGGTGCTCGCATTTATCCTGGATTAATTTCAGTATTTTTCTGCGATGTGCGCTCAGTGGAAGGAGACGTTCCCCTCGACTACGAGGCACATATGGTGACTTCGTAAAATCTCAAGATCATATGTTGGCTCACTCCCTCGAAGGTGCTCATAGGGGTAGGGGCTACGTGTGTGCACTCATAGCTGTGAGTGCTTGCGCGTATATATGAGCGCTTGCGTCTATACCGTGTTAAAAAATTACATGTCGTGATTATACGGTCACTGGCTCACCCGTACAACTCTGTATTTCGTTGATGACACGATCAACTGACCAATCAAACGTTCCACGTGGTGCGACTAGTGTTGCATCATCGGCACGCATAACCGTGGGGCCCACCTATCAGCGTGTATATGAAAGAAAGAAATGGTAGTTTGAGTCTGTACTTTGTTAATAAAATACATTTTTTATGGTGATCATACGGTCACTGGCTCACCATAGAGCTCCTTAATTTGTTGATGACACGATCAATTGACCAGTACCAGTCAAACGGTCCACATTCAGCAGCGCACATTAGCATAGGGCCCAACCGTTAGCACATATATGAAAGACCGAAATGGTAATAAATTAGTGATCGGTGGGGATTTGAAGTCGTGAGACCTCTGATTGGCAGTCGCCGGCGGTGGGGGTGCGGTGATTGGGCGGCGGCGTGGGGATCGCCGGAGAAAAAGCTTGGCGCTAGGGGGCCTAGAGGGATGGCCGAGGCGGTGGTGGACCGGCAGTGGGGAGATGTTTTGGGGCGGCTGGGCAGCGAGGCGGTGGGGCCGACGGTTCGACCGGTGTTGGCCGGCGGCTCAGGGGGGTGGAGGTGGAAGATGAACTGCATGCCCTTGATTTCGTATCCAACGGCTGGAAAATTGACTTCCCAGAGATGAAAAAGTTAGTCGACTGACGTGTAGCCTCACCCCGCACGTACACATGCAGGCACGCAACAATCGCACTAACACACGCACGCCTACAGGCGAGCAACACTGACACGTACACATGCACTCTCGAATACGCACACGCATGCAGGCATGCAACACTGAAACATACACATGCACGCATGCAAACATGCATGCAACACTGAAACGTACACATGCACACACACAACACTCACACGCCTGCATGCACAGAGCACACGACACAAGACACGTGCTCAACCTATACGTGCATGCACCCTTTGTTAAGGACATGGATTGTTATGGGTATTAATCAATCTTATCTGTGATAAGCAGAACATTGATGTTCGCAGCGGTCTTTATGAATCACAATGTATCGAACGGGCTATCAACGTATATTTGAATGTTTTAAAATTCTCTTACATATATAGTAGGCTTATCTACATGAAATAGATGATGTCACACTCAATGAACAATCATCGGTTTATGAAATGCCCGCTTCCGACCGCCCAGGCCCACCAAAAGCTCCTCTGCCGTGTGCTGCCTGCGTTGGGTCACTGACATGTAGGCTAGGTACCCAAAGAGCCCACACGTCAGTGGAAGAACGATGCAGTGTCGTACGTCAGAGTCGAGGGTGCCACCCGCTGCACGCCCGGTTGAACACGCCTCCTTGCCGCATTCAAACGCCTCCATGAAACCCATGTGGAAACCAAGAAACCCACTATGGACACATGTCCGTTCATGACCGGGCCGGTGTTAAACGTAACGCCGGCCGAGCTCCTCCCATCTACCATCTATTTAATCTCCTATTTAAACGAGGCCAGACACCATCCAAGAATCGCACACCTCCGCCGCTCCCCTATCTCCTCCTTCACCATTTTATCCACTCTTACAATGGCTTATGAAAGTAGTTATCCCGCATCCAAGTCGGATGGGTGGCCCGCTGAGCCTGCTGGATAAGAGCTATGCAGCTCGCTGATCCACCTCGCTCCCCTCGCCCAACGGAGCCAGTTGCCGCCCCAAGCCGGCGCGCGGTTCAACAACTCGCTGCTCCAGGCCAGCTCGACGAGGAGCGGCGAGCTGCTCCACGCCGGCACGGCGGGGAGCATGGGCGTCGTCGCTGCCATCCACGCTGCCGCCTCGTACCGCACCTCCCGTGTCTGCAACCGCGTCTCCCGTTTCTGTGGCCGAGTCTCCCATGCCGGCGGCCATGCCATGCAAACAGAGACAGAAGTCGGGTGCACGGAGAGCAACGAGTCGGTGGCCAGCGCCTCCGCGTCCGCTGCCATCATCGAGGAGAAGTAGAACATGGGAGGCCGCCGCCGCTTGGGTCCCATGAAGGCCACCGCAGAGGCGACGCCGGCGTACACAACAGGTGTCTTGCTGGATCCTTTTGTTCCGAGGACCTTCGTCGACTCGACATGGGCTCCACGGAAGTGGAGAAGCGTCCTTCAGACTCCATCTTGGGCTTCAGCGAACGATGTGAGTTGGGCTGTGGGGAAGTGAGCCATCCTTTGCGCTGAAGCATATACCTCCGGGGCTCCCGGCAGTCCGGTGATCGTCCTGCCGGACATGAGGAACACAAATGGATCAGCGGGCGACCATTCAGGCCAGGTATTATTATACTAGTGCTGTCAAGAACTAGCACTGCTTAGTTGATTTGAATGTAATGAAATCCATCATGTTTGTATGAAAATCTGGTATTTATATGAATTTTGCCATTGTTTATATGAAATATCACCGTGTTTGCATGAATATCGTCCGGTTGGTTGAGTTGCTGTCAGAATGTGTCGGCTACGGTTGGATGGCGTAATTTGCGGCTTGTCAGTCAGTCTGCGGCCGGCTCAGGCGGCGTGGTGGGACAAAAAAAGCACAGCATTGTGCGAGCTTGTGCGAGCTCGTCTCCAACACGCGCGCGCTGGAGGATGCATGGGCACCCGAGCTATTCCTCCTTCATCGGTGGCAAAGGCACCGGTGGACAAAGGGTCGCCAATATTTTGGCTAGCCCAAGCAAGATCCAAACAGCCCCTCCCAGCACATTCAAATCCCTTGTCTGCCGTGAAATTTTGCCATGTGTTGCTTTCATGGACTAGCAAGATGCACTTTTTTTACAAAACACATGTTGTGATTGACTCATGCAGGAGTAATCCCATGTGTTAAAACTAATGATATCTCGAGTATTTTATTGGAAAAATGGTATCTCGAGAATTTTATCGTAAAAATGGTATCTCGAGAATTTCATCAAAAAATGATATCTCGAGAAAGATGAGAGATAAGGTGAGGAGGAGTGGGACATGGTGGTGACTGGTGGTCGGACTGGGCGGAGGCATGGGGATGGACGGCGCCCGCAGGCGGCAGCAGCCACCATGCTAGATTGTTCCAGAGACTTTCTTTTTTAGTTGCTCAGCAATGAGGTTGTGGGAGATAAGGATGAATGAGGCAAGGCCTTATCTATAAATGTGGAGAGAGGTGCGGGTATATTTTGTAAAATTGTCATAGTTTGCTTTCTATCTGTCAGATATAGATCGGATGGTCTATATTACAAGATGGCAGGCACACCATCACCACCAACTCGGTTTTTTTGTAAGAGTAGAGAGTAGAGAGTAGAGATAGACATATTCCATGTGTGAAAACAAATTTAAATATGAATGAATAATCAGTGTCCGCGGTCTTCTGCCGGGAGCCCGGGACAGTGTTGGATGGCCTCATAGTAGTAGTGTAGAGTGCTACTAGTACTACTAGATAGTGAGTGTTTACTATTGTATCTATGTACTAATTGCAACACATGCATGTGTTAGCAGTATAATGACCACGTACGGATTTGATGGTAAGATTTGTGTAAGTTGGATGTCATATTATTGCTCTAACATGTGGTCAAAGTTAGCCTCCAAAACGCATTTTATACCCTATATGGATTGAGGGAGTACATGCATTGTCGAGGTTTCTCTTAATCCTTGCGTGCAATGTTCTTATTGAAGCTTGAAATGTGAACATGTGAATGGGAGCGACTACTACAACCCTTCCAAAAGAATTGTAGTACTAATGGTATCGTACTCCCTCCGTTTACCATCTCACATACTCAGTTTTTTCATTTGATAAGAGGCAAACTATGTGGGGCCTACCTTAGAGGCAAGGCTCTATACACTGGAGTTGCTCTGTAGTTTTGATGTGTGTCGTCAAGTCGCAGAACGAGGAGAAGCTTGCTTAGTATGCCGTCTCCCCCGCCCACGAGCGTGGTGGCTCGCAAAGTCGCAGGACGACGAGAAGCGTGCTTACTACGCCTAAGCCCACTGCCTCACCCACGCGCGCGGCAGCTCGCGGGACGAGGAGAAAATTTTACTACTCCCTCCGTTTACTCCTCGTCCCTACCTTGGTTAGAGAGATTATCATATTGTTTGAAATATGTCTTTTAGTACTAGGAGTAGTACAGTGGTACATAGGAGTAGTACAACAGCAATTTCCTTGGAGTCTGTGGTGCAGCAAGCTACACTAGGCTATGTTACTACTCCCTCCTTTCCGGTTTATGGCTCAATTTCAAAATCTCTCCAACCAAGGTCGACGGTGAGTGGTGGAATTAATTCCGTAGTTTGCACAAGTAATTAGTACGCTCGTTTTTCTCAAGAAGTTATGTTTACTGATGCATTAATTATAACAAATGCATGCATGACCACTAAATTTCCATGAACTTCTACATGCATTGGTGAGTTTTCTCTTGACACTGCTTGCATCGGGTGATTTAATGCACCTCGAAATCCAAACATGTGATGGTACTACTAGTAGTAGAATTGAGACTTATAAAACAGAAAAATGATTCTTTTAGATGAGCCCTATAAACCGGAAAGGAGGGAGTGATAAGTAGTACTACCTCCATAGTGGGTACGTACTCCGTAAAATCAGATTTTCCCAAAAGTAAGTCGCTCAACCTTTATTTGCTTGTTTCTCTTCCTGCCTCGTTGACTCGATTAAACTATGCCAAACTCCCCTGCCTGCCGCGCGGGAAAAGACCTGCCCTCGCCTTTTTTAGTCTGAGTTTATATCGACGGATCCCACGAAGCAGCAAAAACAAAGCCATGTCTTGTACTCCTCCGTTGATGCTCGTTTTTATGAATTATGTACTTCCTCTCGCCGACATGTGGGACATATAGAAACCGGGTCGACGTGTCATGCACCAAATAATAGTGCAGAATAGCAGGGGGGACACTCCCCAGTCGTAGCACCCCAGTAGTAGTAATGAGCATTGAGACGTCAAATCACAATGCCGCACCTTCCCAGACGGATGAAGCAACCATTATTTCACACTTCGCTGAATCCGCTTCGCCATCATATCCTTCAAGAAAACCACGTATCGCTTCTGCCATTGTTCTGCCTCAAGAGGGACGCGCATCGCCTTGGTACATCATGACATGTCGGACCGCATGACAGGCCATGCTCCCCCACCCACCGCTCGGTAAAATCACCTCATTTTTACTACTTCCTCCATATCGGTTTACAGGGCATGCAGTTCGTTCTAGGTTGAGAATTTAACTGGCTATATATGTGATGAACAGTACTCCCTCCTTTTTGGTTTATAGGGCTCAATTCAAAAATATCACCAACCAAGGTAGATGGTGAGTGGTGGAATATTTTTTATAGTTTGCAAAAGCTCCTAATTAATGCTCTTGTTTTCCTCAAAAAATTATGTTTATCAATGCATTAATTGCAATGCATGCATGCATGCATAAAACACATGCATTGGTCAATTTTCTCTTAATACTTGCATGCAATGATTTAATGCACCTTGGAATCTGAACATGTGATGGGGAACAACCAAATTGACTCTTATAAAATGGAAAAACTATAATTTTGAGATAAGCCCTATAAACCGGAAAGGAGAGAGTATATGTTTAGAAACTACATCCGCTTAAGAATCCAGTTATATACTATTTGTGACATAGTAACTCATATTTAGTTAGTCAAATGTTTGACCTAGAACTACGTGCACGCCCTATAAACCAAGATGGAGGGAGTAAAACCAAGTAGTAGGCTGCTCCTGTCGTGTTGGCGTAGCAACTCAAGCAGGGTCAGTCCGCACACGAAATGGGAACACACTTAACAGAACCCCTTTGGCCGACACGTGGCTCATCCACCATCTTGTTCCACGTGAGATGCACCAAGTTATAGTTTGGAGCTGCGGTTGGACTTGGAGGCACCCCGGCCGTAGCGTCGCAGTAGTAGTAAATGAGTGGTGACGGTTCAAATTACGAAGCCCCACCTTTCCCGCATTAAGCTGGACGGACGAAGCAACCATCATTTCACTCTAGGGCGCAAGAGCTTAAAGAAAAGAGAAAACCAATGATGCGTGCGGTAGATACCTAGGGCACCCTAGGGTAGGAGCCTCGACTACAAATCCTTTTTTTGAAAGCGCCTCCAATACAAATCCGCTTCTCCCTCGTCCTCTTGAAGAAAAACGATGATGCGTGCGGCGTAGGGTTTGTAGGAGTACTACGGCATGCGGGGCCACATCGTATTAAATGGGAGAGGGATTGAGTTTGAGTCGACGCCTTAATATGTGTGGGGCGCTTGGTTTTACATGAACGAGGCAGCATTTTGGGTTCGGGGACCAGTGGAGATATACATACAAAACATTATGGACGTAGGTTCGACCAAAAGGCAATGATGCATGGGCCCTGCATTTTGATATACCCGGGGCCGCGTGAAATTTTCTACTCTACTCAAAATAATGCATAAAAGTTCCTCCAAAAACATTTGTAACTAATGGGAAATGAATGTATGCTTAAAATGAAAATGTAATACTCCCTCCGTCTAGGTGTATAAGTCATCTTAGGTTTTTTTTGCTAGTTAATAGCATTGAATGCAATGAATTAACCACTTCATGTCATGTTTGAAAGTATCAAGCCATTGAAAGCAGGCACGGCCCACATCTCTTATTGGTTGATATGTCACGAAACAAGATACGAGGAGGGAGTTAATGTACCGTGCCTAAGTGTTTTGGAAGATGACTTACACACCTAGACGGAGGGTGTACAAAGAGAAAAAAATGAATTGCAGTTAAAAGAATGACATTTCTAACAAAAATGTGAATGTGAACTACATATGTGTGCATGTGACCAACACATACATTATCAATAGAAAATCTAATGCAAGAAGTAACTTATGAGTAACATGCACAAATTGATGATGTGGTGCTTGCATGCATAGACTACAAAAACAATGTGATTTATGACTTGCATGCGTGACGTGTTCTTGTGCCATAGTTGCATGTCTAGGAAAAAAGCTACTAGTGGGTTGTACTAGCGATTTAGGTATAGAAGATGTATACATGGAAGTTGTAGGGAAAGAGATGACATGTATCTCAATTCCTATGAGTAGGGATCGAAAAAGAGATGTCATTTGGTTCACATCATAGGAACTTTTTCTTTGAATCTAGAGTTGACATGTATCTTAATTCCTATGAGGAGGGATTAGAAAAGATATGTCATTTGGTTCACATCATAGGAACTTTTCTATTGAATATACGCTGATGTTAATTTTCCTTTGAAATGGTGGGAGTATAGGAACCCATTCGTATGAACCAAGTGGCTCTAAAGCTAAAAAATGATACCATGTTTTTTTCCTTTGAAGTGTGGAATATATGAATCTATTCCTATGAACCAATTGGCTCTAAAGGAAAAAAATCATATAAAAATCATATCATATAGAGTTCCTATGATATTCCTCGACACCAAAGGATGGTTGAAATTGCTGGAGGTGATACGACGGTCTTTCTTTGTACACTCTTCCTCCATCTTTATAGTTACCTCTCGAAGATGAATGAAATGATATATACTGGGTATTCTATATGTGCATTTTGGTACACAAAAACTCGGTAAAAGTTTGCGAGGTTCGAATTTTCAATAAAGCTATATGCACTTCATTTTGGAACGGAGGGAGGAGCATACGGAAGTTGCTAACACTCACGTGGAAGATTTGTGTGTCAGAGGAGTGGCTGTTCTGTTAAATGACATGGCAAAACTGACACTGTCGGATGCCGATCTAACGGTTCTTACGGTGTTCAGCAGGAAACGGTTTTGTGGCGAACGTTTGTCAGATATGATTTACGGACACATGCATTGCATTGATACGTGCCCCCTCTCTCTCACGCACACACGCACCCTCACGAGTCACGACTCTCCCGAATCCTCTCGCATCCACCGTCTATTTGCAGGTAGACATCTCACACATATGAGCTATTCACACCCTACCCTCAGAACTTTTAAAAAACAAAATATGTCGCACACCTTTTATTTTAACTCACACATCACACACTTATACTATTACTCTTGTGGTGAATGGTCTTTGGGCACAGTATATTGTACTTTCACGAAGAGAAGCGGTGCACGCACACACTAGTTCTCTCACACCCACTCACGGGTACTCGTAAGAGCGCATTTTTTGAAGCTGGTACAACAAAATCACTCCACTATATATATAAGCAGGAGCCTTAGAGTTTGCTTTACTAGGGTTCCTCTCTTTCACTCTCTCATGCTCTCCAGATCTAAGCAAGACATAGGTGGCCACTCTCTCTCTCTCTCTCTCTCTCTCTCTCTCTCTCTCTCTCTCTCTCTCTCTCTCTCTCTCTCTCTCTCTCTCTCTCTCTCTCTCTCTCTCTCTCTCTCCGCTCACGGCTCGTCACAAATCCGGCCGGACCACCTCGACCGGGGCAGGGGTGTAGGTGTTCGTTCACGCTGTCGTCAGCGGCAAGGGAGGAGACCAACGGCTCCCCATGCATCCCGATCGGCGTCCGTGCCGTTCTCTCCGAGAGAGCGCCGGCTGGGGAGGGCCTCTGACCCCTTCTTCCTCCTGAGGTATTGTAGCCAAGATGCGGCCTCCTGACGCCGTCTTTGCCACATGCCGACGACCCTCGGGTATATATTCCTTCGAAACATGCCTTGCTCTACTACCCTAGCTCCTCACGTGGTTGCGTGTGGATCTTTTTCTACTTCCGTCGGCTGTTCCAATGCCACCTAGACTTTTACTATTATTAGAGGTAAAGCTAGTTCATACAGTCGAATCTAAGAGTTGGTTCAAACAGGGAAGAAAGTGGGAAAGCTATAGCATGAATCTAGGACTTTGTACTAAGAGGAAATGGGGAAAGTAGTAGACACTAGCTACCCAACCAGTCTCTTGGTTGAAAAGGCGAACAAACATGGTGGATGGCGAAGGGTGGGGGAAGTGGACTTATCTCTTGGTCGAAAAAGGAAAGAAAGTGAGGGGTGTTGGGGGACAACGCAAATGAGAATGAGCAGGTCTAGATTTCCTGTGCTCACATAGGAAAATGTCGCCGATAAGATAAAAAATGGGACAAACGCAGACATGCTGCCTGAGTGTTTGCCTCTCTCGGCAACCACATCTGCCTCACCACTTTATACCCCTGTTGTCCCTATGCCCATATCGCTACCTTTAATGTAAAATCACATGAAGCATTAAGCAATGCCACCTAATGTCACTATAAGTAATGGTCTAGTTCCATCGATAAATTGAAGCAATGCCACCACCATTTTATGAAGTCCTTCCGTCTTGCTTTATTTCCCATGAATTGTGTTTCTATAGTTACACTTAAATCTCACACCGCTAACATTGCTTCATCCGAGTGGAACTGCACAAATTTGATTGCACATTTACTGACCATGTGCTACTCCTATGACAGTAATACTAATGCTACTCTTCTGCATGTTAATCAAGTGGAAGTGTTGATGTGATGTGATGCTACTTACTTAAGGGCACTTTCATACTGTCAATGTAGTGCCAATTATAACACAATAGATGCTATTGTTAATCATATGCCACTACAAATAATTGTCACTGTTTAAAAAACCGTATTTCGTATTTGTGCAAACAGGGATGTCAGTCTCCATATCGTTTCGATCTGCGCAATCAAAAGTACACACCTTAGTTTTAGTAGAACTTCACAAAATGAGATGGCTATTCCTAGCTGCCGTCCTCTAACCACGGTCTTCTAGGTATTCCTACATTGGTAGTAACTAGGTAGAATGACCAACGCAATCTAAAAGAAGCTGATTCGTATGTTTTACTTCCTGATTGCAGTGCAGGGACGAGCAAAAATAACTCCATCCTAGTTCGGTATGCACTTTCTACCAGTTCATCCATGGACCGAGGACTAGCTGGCACGGCTGCACGGAGGTTTTTCGGACAGTTGCGCGGACAAGAGGCATTGTGGTCTGCTTATTTCTGCAAATAGCGGTGCTTAAATTTACTGGAATGCACAAGAATTTCAGATGGTCAGTACACTACATGATTCAGTTCAACATTCCAGCTGAGAACACAATTATAATTGGTTATTCTAGAATGAGAGAACCTAACCCTGGATGGTGGCTATTAGAGAAAGCGAGAGTGAACTCCAGGGAATTAAAGCCTGCCTAGGGAGGCCCTTTGCTCAGAGAAGCCTTGCTTGATTTTCCTTATTTGTAAACCTTCTCACAACTTTGTCTTTTGCTGTGAACTAGTATATGTTGTTATGTTCTATGAATCATTGAGATGTATAAAATTGCTTAACTTATGCTTTTCAAGTTTTTTATGATGCCGGGTTTAATGTGAGTGTTCCACATGAGCGCTGGACTAGCGTGTGAATGTTTGCAATTTACATTGTGGCCTCAGTTAACTGCATGACCCACTGTAGCAAGATACATAGTTGCTTATATGTCAGACAGCAGATTATTGATTGTTAGCTCGTCGATAGCCTAGTGTTGAAGTGAGCTAAGCCAATGTGCCATGTTTTGCACAACTGCTTACAAGTGAGGTAGCACCAACAGTCTTTACAAGTACTTAACCAACCTTAAGTGCCCTATGTATACGTCAGCGCACAGTTCTCGAATGAGTACTCTATTTCATCAAACAGACACTGCTCATATGATAAACCGTGACAACTTATGTCTTACCATGCCATATTCATGAAGAAACTAGTGAGGACGCATCTGTTTCGGCAAAAATTATTATGGTTCTCACATAATTCACGGGCACACAAAAGTAGCAGCAATTCCCATAGACGGATTCAAACAGAGTACTAGACCCAGAGGGCTCGATAATAGGCAAGGTTCATATAATTAGACACAATCCAAACTACTATTAAACACTAGCCGGGGCAAATATTTCATGCCTCGATCTAATTTGGGATGGACACAAGACGGACCTTGCCATGAACATCATCGAGGACGTCCGGCAGCAGCTCAATCCTATGAACCTTCCTGAAGATAACCTTGTGGCCTTGCCACTCATAAACTTGTTTGTGGAGGCATGCCACGTCATGTTCCTGCGTAAGCTTGACAAGAACAGTATGCCTCACAAATGAAGGAGTAGCTTTGAACTTCTTGTGCTTCATTACACCTTGGACAACACGCCTGACAACGGTGAGGCTGGAATACAACTCGACATTGGTATAAGCGCAAATGGCTTCCAGGATCCAACAGCCTAAGAACTCTGTTTTCCCAGTGCGTATATTCAGGTCATCCGCCTCATAGCGAGTGACATGTACAACTACACAATCCTTGTCTGCATCCGGGCTCTAAGTGAAACAAAAACAAATTTTGAATTACTTTCCAGTATAAGAAACACAAGTTATTTAAACCACTATGTATAGCATGGCATCGAAGCTAATAAAATTTTGCATGATTCATCACCACATACTTAGATGAAAAACCACAATCGAGATCGGCAAAGAAGAAAATCACCTTGGGCAGCTCAGCGGGGGGGGGGGGGGGGGACACATCCTCGAAGGGGGAAACTGCTCCTGCAGGGCCACCTAGGTCGTAACCTCAAATGGGGCGTTGACCATCTCAGTAGAGGCCGTGAGCGTATCTGGGGTCATCTCGGTGGCTGCTTTCATCTTCTTGGAGCTCTCTGTCTCGTGGGGATCAGCCTCCCGCGTCTGCTCCAATATCGGCAGATCTTTGCCTGGTTCTCCTGGGTCCATCATGAAACTGATGAATACTAGAAGACCATTGAAAGGAAAACACAATCGCAATGACAATGAAACAAAAAAAGAGAGTGAGGATCGATTACTGCTTTGCAAAAGTTCTTTTTTATTCTCTGAACGAAAATATACCAACATCACGGATCCGTTTACCTTCCCTTCATTGGAAGAGAAGGGACAGTGGCAGATGCGAGTGTTGGTTTTCTTGAAGACGATGAGGGAGAGGAGATTAAGCGAAGAGTGAAATGATGGTTTCTTTGTCCGTCAAACTTAGACTTCCAGGAGGTGCGGTTTTACGATACGACGGCTCGTTACTGCCACGGTACGACCGGGTGACTCTCCGCCTGCATACTGCCTTCTAATTTGGTGGATGGAATTTGGACCCGCGCGCTGCATGGCCCGCATGTTGGTGAAAAAAAGTAAAACGACATTCAATAGAGGGAGACGTTTCGATGACCTCAGAGGAGCAAAAGCGGTAGTGTATCCACTATACTAGTAGTAATTGTTTTTCTAGGTAGTTGTAGAGTGTCTCCACTGTACTGGTAGTAATTGTTTCTCTAGGTCCAAGACAAAACAGCCCATCCACCATAGTAAATAATAAAATCAATTCAAAAGCCAAGATATTTACTTAATGAGAGGCGCTACCCACACCCAGCACACCTCCCCCCAAAAAAACATGGGTGCTCTTCTTCCTCTTCACTCCCACCCACCTCACGTGAGCTCACTCCACTCTTACCCCCAAATTCCTCACCTCACTCCTACAGAAAACCCCAGCTCCCCTTCTTCCTCACTACTACAGAAAAACCCCAGTTCCCCTTCTTCTTCACTCGCACTACAACTAGGCTCGTCATTCGTTACTCTTCTCAAATCGTCAACAACCAAGAGGAACAAGGAGATGGTTGTATGCGGAGAGGATGACAGTAGGGACCCACCAGCATCATGGCAGTACGCAAGCAAGTGCCTCGTTATTACAAGCCCCAAAAAATGGTTCCTCCTAATGGTTGGACATCTGGGGCTCACGCCATTGTCAATGTAGTCAATAAACAAGATAATTACAGAACGAGCGGCTGACACCAGGGACCCAGCAGGTCACACAGTTGTTATTTACTTTCTTAATGAACAAGCAGTTGTTATTTATACTAGTTTTAGCGACTGATCAGGGTAACAACGGGGTTGTGCGGGGGCTGTGGCCCGTGTAGCCATGGTTTTATTTATGTATACCACATCATGAGTCCAGTTGTGTTTTTTTCTTGCTGAAAATGGCTAGCCGAGTTCTACTTTTTTAAAGAAATACCCAAATGATGCCTACTTGCTTTCTCAGCCCTACTGGGCTGCAAATCTTTCAAGATGAGGAGAGTTTCATTCGGTTTACCCAGAAAATGGGCTATCAGTAATGAGAAATGGGTTGTACATTTTAAAAACACAACACGAGGAATTAGTTTCTATTTTTTTCATTACAAGATTTTAAATTCCATTGATTTTGATGCGTGGACAATTATTTGGATTTTATATTTGTATAAATTATTTCCAAAATAGTTTGAATGTGACTCGAAATTTCGGGATTAAAAACAGTTGACCGCACCAAAATATGCAAAATTTTGTATAATTTTTAACTGTGGCCACAATATGGGCTGTAATGCTAACAAAAAGAAGATGGGCTCCAAAAAAATCCTTCAGAATTAGCAAATGGGCTGTAAAATATTAGAAATAATGGCAGATGGGTTGTATGCTGTTTTCCACACATTTGAGGCTGACTTGTGCACCAACTATAGGTTGACGCATAAGCTTTCCTTGAAAAAAGTTTGACGCACACGCAATGCCGTGTCAACTTAGTCAACACACGAGAGCAGTGGCTGTTGGATGTCCATCCAACGGCCGTCGTGCTTCTTCAATCTCTGCTCTTCTTGCTCCAGCCGCTCAAACAAGCGCCGGCGTGACTGCCTGCTCCCTCTTCCCACGATCGGTTGTGCTGCCGCGCAGACCTCACCATCCCACCGTACTCCCATCGCTGGCCTAGCCATCCCTCTACTCACCCACACCTGCTGTTATTCTCCGGCGAGGGCAGACGAACCAGTAAACCCTCGTACTCTCCTCCACATGGGAAACAACTACTGAGTCTTCCCTGGCTCCGTGTCGTTCCCTTCCTAGGCCCCGCCGTCATCCACCGCCCTGGTGCTCTCAGCGCGGCGTGGTCAACATGGTCAACAAACGACATCCATCGGAAGTGGACTATACATGGAGAGGCTGACAGCTGGGTCCACGACCGCACGCAAGGAAATGCCTCGTTGTACGCGCAAAATAATGATTCCTCCACCTGACGGCTGCGACCCACCGGAAGGGCCTCTATATTTTGCGAAAAAACATTCCTCCCGTTGACAACTCGGACCCACCAGCTATATGTTCGCATGCAAGCAAGTGCCTCCTTATTACGCACAAAAAAAGAATACTCCCCCTGCTAGCAAGGACCCACCGTAGTTAGAGGCTGACTTGTGGGCCTACTGACACGGACAGAGGGATTTGTCAACTTAGTCAATATGAATGATTCTAGCTCTAGTGATCGTACGATGTCCATCCAACGGGCATAGTGCTTCTTCAACCTCTGTCTTCTTGCTCCAGCCACCCAAACCTATGTCGGTCGTGCCGCCTACTCCTGCCTCACAAGGCCGGTTGTGTTGCCGCGGAGGCCTCACCGCCACCTACTACTCCTGCCGCTGGCCAGGCCATCCCTCTACTCACCCACATCCCCTGTTATTCTGCGGAGACAGCAGCATCACACTGCAACCGATCCAGTGAACCCTCGTACTCCTTTCCGTGTGGGCATCCACTGCCTCGTCTTCCCCATCTCCATGTCGTCTCCTTCCTAGGCCTTGTCGTCATCCACCGCCTTGGTGCTCTCGGCGCGGCGTGGTCAATGTGGTCAAGGAAGGACTTCCATCGGAAGAGTACTATATGTCGAGAGGCTGATAGCTGGGTCCATGGCCACATCAAGGAAGTGCCTCCTTATTACGCGCAAAATAATGACCTCAACCTGATAGCAGGGACCCACCAAACGGGCCACCATATTTCACGAAAAAACATTTCCCCCCTGACTGCCGGTACCCACCAGCTACATCTTAGAACGCAAGGAAGTGCCTCGTTATCCTCCGTGATAGTCGGGACCAACCTGGTCGAAGCGTATGTAGTGCTGTCATTCTCGTCGCAAACGTGTATGTACATACGATTGGTCTGTCTGCAGGCTGCAGTGATGAACCGTGGCCGAGTAAGGAAGGACAGGTGTCGTAGTAGAGGCACGCACGTAGCATGTACACATACGTACAGCCAGGGTGCAAGAAAGTAAATACGGCCACGTACGTACATACGGGCGGGGTCTCGAACGCTTACTCGCGCATACGTACCGCCAAGGCTCGTGTACATGGCTGGGTTGGAACGGAGAAATTACATCGTCGTGTTCATCGGGAGGCAACGAAATGCGTCGTGTTCGTCGGGAGCCAACTAGCTTGGACGGAATAGCCAAAATGAGGCCTGGTGTACTGCAGAATGGAGGAAACAGCCTTGTGCTTGTCCTCCTATGGTCGAAATGAGATCCTGTTCACCGGGAGGGGTGTGGCATACCGCAAACAAAGGAAATAGACTTCTCTTCGGCCTCCTAAATTCAAAACGGGATCCACTTGATCGGGAGGGGTGTGGCATACCGCAAAACGGAGGAAACAAACTTGTGTTGGAGCGCTATGGTCGAAACGGGGGTCCTGTTCACCGGGAGGGGTGTGGCGTACCGCAAAACAGGACTCCACGGGTTAATGTTCATCTCCACCGTCGACCTCCTCCAGCCTCCACCTGCTCCTGTTCATCCATGGGCTCCTGTTCATCCAGCCTCCACAGCTCCTCCACCGGCTACTATTGAACCAGCCCTCTCCACAGGGTCCTGTTCAACCACCCCTCCACGGACTACTGTTCATCTAGCCCTCCACTGGCTACTGTTCAACTAGCCCTCCATGGGGTCGTCATGTTCATCCAGCCCTCCACGGGGTGCTGTTCATCCACTGGCAACGACCTCTACTACCACGGGGTCCTGTTCATCCAACCCCCCAACAACGCTCACTGTTCATTAAGAGGCACCAGGTTCGATCGACTTTAGTTAGCAGCAGTAGTGAAGGAATCGCTCGATCAGGTTCAGTTAACAGCAATGGATCGATCAATCGCTCGGGTTCAGTAACGCCTAGCCTGTAGTGCAATCGCTCGGTTTCAGTAGGCGAACACCTCGCTCGGGTTCAGTTAGATCCCAATGCCTTGCACCCACGTGCGGACGTGTATGAGAGAAATGCGTATGACTCAGCCCCTGACCACCCACCGTAACCGGGAACTCCCCGATATTTTCCTCGCCCTCGCTTCTACCACGGTTTTTTTCCGTCATGGACGGCCCAAAGAATGTCATGTAGCTGCGTCTCTGGCCCGCCCAGGATGAAAAGCCCATTTTCTATCATGATTTTTTGTCATAGAAGTAGGATCCCACCACATCTATGACGATACTGGGTTTTGTCACAATTATCGTCATAGAAGTGTCATAAGCATGATAGGAAAAAATTCGTTCGGCCCAACATGTCACGGATGTGTCTTTTCTTGTAGTGTGTCATGTTAGCAGCATCCTGCAGTAGTGGATGTCTTCAGACGCTTCGCCAATCGTGCCATGACCAATTATGGTATCAAGATCAAGAACATCAGGAGTGACAATGGCACAAAATTCAAGAACACTGGCCTCGACACTTATCTTGATACATTGGGCAACACACATGAGCTCTCTGCTCCATACACACCTCAGCAGAATTGCGTCGTGGAGTGCAAGAACAGAACCCTCATCGAGATGGCACATACGATGCTTGACGAGAACAAGACTCCAAGAAAGTTCTGGCTCGAAGCCATTGATACTGCTTGCCACATCATCAACAGAGTTTATCTTCACAAGTTCTTCAAGAAGACATCCTATCACTACTGCAGGATGCTGCTAACACGACACTATGATGAGAGACCCTTTGATGAAATTGTGTGCGATGCACTAATCACAAACGGGGATGTAAAAAAACTATCAAAAAAGATGCAAAACGTTTGCGATGGCGGAGACATCAAACACGGTTCAGATTTTAGTTACGTGTGCGATGCGGGGCATACGGTTGATCCAGAAGAACTGTTTGCGATGAGTCAGAACAACAGAAACATGCGACCATATCAATGTGTGTGCGATATATGGCATACAATTTGCTCCGATGAACTATGTGCTATTACGGAATGCAACAGAAACGGTTAGCCAGATCAAGGTGTGTGTGATATACGGCATAAGGATCACTCGGACGAACTATTTTCGATTAGGGAAGAGAACATAAACGGATCAACTTAACAAGATGTGTGTGATATGCGGCATACAATTCACATAGATGAACTGTTTGTGATGAGCCAAAAGAACACAAAGGATCCGTGTAAACAAGATGGGTGTGATACACAGCAAACAACCCACTCAAACGAACTGTTTGCGATGAGAAATTATAACATAGACGGTTACTACAGTTAGTTCGTGTGCGATTCTATTCGTACAAAAAAAAATTTAAAAATGCAAACTAGTTGCTTGCGGTGGCTACGAGTATCGCACACGATGCGTCTGCGAGTACTCGTTTGCAATGATTAGTAAGTTACACATACGTTTCCTTGTGTTAACACGCGTGTGATAAATAACATGTGGCACCGCATATGGTATTCGGGTTATGTGTGTGCTCCACTTAGTCTTCCCGCGCTCCACATGGGTGAATTATAAAATCCATGCCTCTTCCTCATCGGTTTCTCGCCACCAGCTAATGGCTTGCTTCATATAACCCAGGAGGCAATGCACCGTCTCGACACTCTACGCAGATCTAGTCCTCACACATCTACGATTAGTTATTCCAAGCATGTCAGGCTACGACCAAAGCTTCGACGTTGACCCCTACCCGTGTTACATCTTCGGTGAGGAGAACGAGCCGGAGCAGGTCGGGGAGCAAGAGCTTCATCAGCCGGTGTAGCCACCATGGCCCATCGGCAGCGATATCGGCATGACAGTCCTTGGGCGCACAATCGACACATTGAAGAGGAGGTGTGATGAGCAGTTTGCCATCCATCGTGCAAAAGATCCAGAGCTGCTCGGCGACATGACCGACGACCCACCCGAAAAACCGCTGTCACTAGTGCTCATCAATAGCCTGATGCCCCTCAAGGAATGGGCAGAGGACCTCTGCGATTCAGTCAAGACATGGGCAACCCGCGGCTTCATGATTGCCCGCGGCGGCCGTGTCAACCTTGATCCCGATGATGTGGTGCCCAGGCTCGAGTGCATCCTTGGCGGAGTTGACGTCCCCGACGAAGTAGAACATCTCCAACGTGATATCTTGAGGATGCAGGTGATGGACGGAATTTGCTACCAGGCCAGAGACATGGAAATGGAGCGGTTCCGCGAAGATATCATGCGCGCGATTGCACGCTGTCAAGCTCTTCTGGAAGAGGCCAAGCAGCCCCAAGAGCCTCCCATCACTAGTAGCTCAGTAGGCGGAGGCGGGTCGGGACACTAGGAGTGAACGGCCGCAAGGGTGCTATGCTGATCATGGAGTCTGAGAAAACCTTCGTCGGAAGGCCGCCAACTCAACCTTTTAGCCTATATTTTATTATAATTGTATGCATATGTAGGTCGTGAGTGTTCTGGGCCTTGCCGCATGAGGCATTTTAAATAATCCTGAATATGTAAGACAATTATTAACCGTTGCCATTGTAAATTTGCCTCAACGGCGAGCAGATCGCGTGCAGGGATGCCAGAGAGGAGCGCGCCACGGCCGCCTCAATGGCGAGCAAAACGTGCGGACGGGTGCGAGCAGAGCATGCTGCGGCCGCCTCAACAAGTAGCAGAGCGTGCCGCGGCCGCCTCAGCGGTGAGAAATCACATGGTAAACCTTCTGGCACCTCGTGGGAGGCGCGATGGCGCATCCATAGGACATGATGGTGATATCTTGACCGTTTGTGATATTGGGCAGACACGTACACGTACATCCGAGAATGCGGGCCCACATTTCGGGCTTCCGATGCGTGGCAATCGTTTGATCCAAAAGAACTATTTGCGATGAGCCAGAACAACAGACCGGGCTTTGTAGGCCCAGAACCATCAATAAATGACCTTGTTTCTCGTCACATTGCAGATTACATTGCAATAAGTAATTTCAACTCTGTTCACACCTATCAAACTAATTTGTGTTCACACTTGGTCCCCAAAAAATATGTGTTCACACTTAGAACCGGCCTATAAAAACTACCCACTTGAAAATTACTTCACAGTTCCTCTCCTCATCACCCACAAAATGGGTCTTTCATGTAAAGTCGTTCCGCCATGACCGGTAGAACGAGTTTCGGGTGGACATATAACCAGGCAGCAAAGACCAAGGCCGCAGAAGCAATAGAGAGGTCTCGCCGCGAAGCGGCAGCCGCAGCAGAGATGTCCTGGCGCACCGCGGAGCCCTCGAACAAGCTCTCACGGGCACGCGAGGGCTCTCACAAGTGCACTCGCCACATCAGAAATCGCGACGAGCTGGCGTTGCTGAAGTCCTTGGCCGGCGATGACGACATTCTCGCTGGCCTCATTAAGCAGCAGGAGTTGGTCGATGGCTTGATGAAGCTACTCGTGGTCAGTGATGCGTCGGTTGACAAGGCGACCGGCCTCGTTGAGCAAATCATGGGTGACAATGCGAAGCTCCTCAAGGCGCTCGCCCAGAAGAAGGAGGAGGCCGCCGGCTGGAAGATGCTCCATGAGCAGAGCAGTGCCTCAGGGATGGTGCTGACAACGGTCGTCGAGGGACTGATGGGTGACTTGAGGAAGCTCTGGATCGAGCGCGAGCAGGAGGTGGAGGGATCCATGGCTGCTTTCAAGAAAATTCATGAGGAATTGAAGGAGGAGCTAGAGGATGTTATCGCCGGGCGATCCATCGACGAGTAGAGACAGTAGCAACCCGGATCGTTTTCTGCGATTTCCTTCTTCTCTTGCCCCCGTGTCTTCCGCGCTTTGCTGCATGTGGCATTTTAAATTATGCGGAACATGTAAGACAATTATTATCTGCGCCATTGTAAATTTTTCATCGTATTATCCGTTGCCATTTTATTTGTCGTCGTCGTATTATCCATTTCCCTATGTGGCAATTTAAATTAGGCCGGAATACGAGTCAAAAACACAAACAAAGCAAATGTTGCCATGGGATCACAAGCAAACACCCTCCGTCCAGGTGCTTTAATTAACCCATTAATGGAGAAGTTGTGAGCGAGGCGGGCGGCGGCTGGTGCATGGAGGTCAAAGAGCTCGCTTCCTGATGAGCATGGGAGGCCTTGCTACTCGCACATGTCCCGTTGAGCCTGCGAGGTAGACAGGATGCATGTGTCCCGTCGAGCCTGCGCGGTGGACTGCTCGCACACATCCCGTCGAGCCTGCACGGCGGACCTCTCGCGCTATTCCCGTCTAATCAGACAGCTGCACGCACGCCACTGAGTATGGTTAAATTTTGACACGGTTCATATAATACAACCGTTTGCGATATTAACGTGTCAGCTATTTGTTTCAAAAAGGATATTAATGTGTGCGCCTTGTCTCAAACTGGAGGATTTTTTTACCACGGCATATATGTGCCATGTCATGAAACCATGCCAAGTTTCATGTTTTTTGGGTGATTTTTTCATTTACTGGGATTTAAAAATCGAGATTCTCAATGTTTCAGGATGACGAGAGGTTTGTAATTCATTCTGTCAGGACCCCGATTCCAAGTCACATCAATCTAGCCAGTAACACCTCATATCACTTTGCGGCCACACGCACGGTATTCCCACGGGTGTCGCCTACCATGGCCGGGGACCGCTTGCACCTTTTGGCTCACGTATATGATATGTCGCTAGCATCCATATGACAGAGAACCTGGGCCGACATGGCTAGTCGTGAACCCAAAGCGGCACTAACCTATGGGGACAGGCATACATGAATCACATCGAGCATGTCGGTCAGCAACGTGTGAATCCGGGCTGTAGCACTGGGCTGACAGGACTCTGGGAACCCGGGCTGTAGCCGGCTAGGCAGGACTCCTGATGTCACCGCGTACATTTCCCCGAAGGGACAGACACAGGAACGAAGTGAAACACATGCCGGCCAGTCAAGTGTCCTGAGCAGTAGTGCTGGGCTAGTAGGACTCCGGTGAACCGGGCTGTAGCGGACTACTATGGCTCATGGAAGCACTAGACTACATTTCCCCATTAGAGAGGCTGCCAAGGATAAACAACTAGATTGTCGGATCCCACACATACCAAGCATTTCAATCATACACACAATATGCCCGATATGTGTAAATACAACATGGCATCACAACAAAACTCTACAACTCAAAGTACTTTATTTAAAGGCTCGGAAGAGCCATACATAACATGTTCATACAGATAGGGGTCACATGACCCGACACTCAAGTCGTACAAACATACAAGCACATGCGGAAGCAAACTAGTCTGTGTACAGACACTAGAAAGAAAGAAGGATTGACGAAGCCTGTCTATCTACATAGGGCCTTTCACAAGCTCGGATCACCACCTGGGTGGCAAGTTACTCATCAACGTTGAGTTCTACATAGAATCCATTTGAAGGGGCGGTGTTGTCGTGTGAAAACAGTAATTAAAGCAACATGAGTACAAAGGTACTCGGCAAGTCTTGCAACAGATCCTACTATGCATGCACATTCTCAAGAAGGTAGTGGAGTTATTGCAGCAAGCCAACTTTGACTCTTGGCTAAGCTATCCTACGTACACCACTTGTAAAGTATTTTTCGTACACGAGTCCACTACTCACCATCACAATACTCCACCGTGGATCCTCCCTCGTCATCCTACGAGAGGGCCATCCATGGTACTCACACTTATCTTGAGTCTTTTAGTAATAACCATTAACTTGTCTATGAACTGTATAAGCGACCAAGTAGTCCTTTACCGCGGACGCGGCTATTCGAATAGTTTTATACCCTGCAGGGGTGTACTTCTTCACACATGTTTCCACCACTTAGCGTCTGCACACGACATGTGCTCGGCAGACTTCCACACAAGTCTCTAGTCTAGGTTTATCGCCTATTCGGGTTCCATCCGAAAGGAAATCCGGCCGGGGTGTCCTCAACGGCCCCAAACGATGTGTGGAGGGTTCCCGAGACACCAAACGGGCGACTCGGTACACCGTGCCACGAGCCTACCGCATCACAGCTCACCCCTAAGGTCAGCGCTGCGCACGGCCTCCAGCAACTACAAACACCAGAAACTACTTGCAACTCCTGGAGAGAGGACGAGAGGGGTCAGTAAGTCGAGCGGGGTCATATTTCAGGGCCCAATGTGTGGTAGTAGCTGAATCTTAAATCACATATACAGATCTCAGTTCTTAAGGACGGCCTCAATGAAACAACCCACCATGTACTCCTACATGGCCTCTCATCGATACCTTTACCAAATCATGTTCAACACTTCACTCTCATTACCGACACAACCTTTCACTCCAGTTCATCACCCCGATGAGCCAGACCTAACACGACTCTAAGCATAGCAAGCATAGCATGGTAGGAAACACAAACATGGCTCAGTCAACTCCTACACATGCTAGTGGGTTTCATCTAGTTACTGTGGCAATGACAGGTCATGCAGAGGAAGTGGGTTCAACTACCGTAACACACAGCAGTTTGAAACGCGTTGTCTTAATGCAGTAAATGAGAGCAGAAGTGAGAATATAGGTTTGCATCGAAATGCTCAATGGCGTTGCTTGCCTGACGGAGTGGTAGTGGAATACTGCCCTTCAGTTGGATACTCGTGAATATCCTCGGAGGCAGAACCTACCACGAAGAACACATCGAAACACAATCACCACATGGTAATATGCAATAATATGATGCATGCAATGACATGGCAAAATGGTGTGTTTTGGACTAATGCAACTTGGAACAGATTAGTTTGAGTTCATTTGAATCAAGGATTCAATGCTAGCCCAAAGTAAAAAGGTCATACTAGTACATTTGCTTGTTTCACCTAAACAGCAAGGTTAAAGAGCTCTGACATGTATGAAACTAGAACAGATGGAAAGATTGAATTTTTCTGATCAAAATTCATATATAAATCTTTGCATTTGGAGTTACAGATTAATTTCTATGAATTTTTGAAGTTTGTACTTTTTCTGGAATCTCATGTATAAGAATAATTCCAGTAATTGAATTAATGCGTCAGCATTGCATCAGGGTGACGTCAGCGGTCAACGGAGCTAGTCCAGGTCAAACTGACCAGTGGGTCCCGTGTGTCAGTAGTTATTTAAACTAACTAAATTTGCTAATCTAAGTTAATTAGCAGAGCAGGCCCCACTTGTCATAGACTCAGGGGGGAGTCAACCTGGGCCCACACAATCAATGGTCAACGAGGTCAAACCCGCCCCGAACCCGCCAGTGAAGCCTCATGCAGTCGCTATGGTGCTCAAGAGAGAGAACGGAGAGGGTGTGGAGGTGCAGTAGCTCATGGCGATCACGTAGGAGTAGACGGCGAGGTCGGGGACGAGCTGGTGTGGCGGTGACGGCGAAGGGGATCTCCGGCGGTGGCGGGGTCGGGCGTGGTGGGTGCAGAGGCTTCAGGGCAAGCGAGCGCTCGGGGCTCGGCTTGCTCGAAGGAGAGGAGGGCGGCGGAGCTTCTGGACATGGTGGCGCGACGCGGGGACGACGGAGAACGCGAGCTTCGCGGTGGCGCGGGCGCGGCAGCGTTGGCCATGGTGTGGGAGAGCGAGGGAGAGAGGCAGGGGAGCGACTAAGGGTCCGCGGGGTCGGGGCGGTGACGTGGGGCTCGCCCAGGTGTCCAGGGGCGCGGGCGGCAAGCAGGTGGCGCTGTGGCGAGCTCGTGCTCGTCGGCGTCACCTCTCTGCCTGCCTGGTGGGGATGAAGCAGCTGGCTGGCATGGGCCAGCACAGCGCTGGGCCACCAGGTGGGCCGACTGGTGGGCTGCGGCCAGGTAAGTTATCTCCCTCTCTTTTAATTTATGTTTTCTTTATTTCTGCAAGTTTGTGGCATTTTCAAAAATACTTAGGCATCTTCAAAAATCCTGAAAATAATCAATGGCTTTGTTATTCCAACAGCCCACACTTATTTCCAGAATTATTTGGGCACTTAAAATATTATATAGCATTTAAATGCCCAAATGCAAATAGGTAATAATTTAATCCAGTGACCTTATGTGTCCTAGAAAAATGTGAACCCATTTTGTCAAAGGTTCTAACCCACGACAAAATGGGTGGACTTTTTAAAAAGGCATTTCAAGTTCATTGAAAATGATTTTAGTAAACCCTAGTTGTTGTCAGGGGGGTGCTGGGGGTTCTGCCATCCCCGTTTCAAGTTTCTGGAAAAAATAAACATGATGTAACACTCTAATGCATGAACTAGCTAGGATGTGACACATTCCCATTCCTTAAATCAGACCTAAACATGCACCCAATGACACACGTACGATTACCCACACATTTTGCTTCACTGGAGCATGTGCTAGTAGTTCAAATTTGAATTATGGACTACATTAAATGCGTAGAAAAATTAATTAATATATACAATGGCCAAACGAAGCCTTAACAGTTTCAAATTTTAGCACGACACTCCTGTTATTCTATGTTGCCTGTAGAAAACAAAGTTCAAGGCAAGAAGAGACAGCTATTATTGTTTCGCCCACAAGAGGGGCATGTTTATTCCCTACCGGAACCACGAGGGTTGCGAGATGCTTCGGTTTGCAACAGGCTTGTAATATAGCTTCACCCAATTTGGACAATTATATGTACCATGTAGTGACACCATGCCAAGGTTCATGATTTCGTGGTGAGTTTTGGATTTACAGAGATTTAAAAACCGAGATTTGCTATGTTTGTGGCCAAGCGTAGACGGCGAGACGGTTGAATCCATTCACATTCGTTCCATCAGACCTATACATGCACCCCAAGGACACATATACATTTTTTCTAGCCATTTTGGTGCACTGGAGCATGTATTTGTAGTTCTGATTTGAATTATGGACATTAAATGCCTCGAAAACTCAACTAATGAATAAAATAGTTCAAACGAACCCGGAATAATTTCAAAGTTCAGTGCGAATCTCCCGTTGTTCCGTCTAGAAGAAAATACGATGCTAGAAGAGGGAGCGATTATCGTTTGGCCCACAAGGGGACATGCTTCCCTATCGAAACCACGAGGGTTCTTGCGACAGTCTCCGATTTGTAAGAGGTTTGTAATAAAGCTTTGCCCAAATTGGCAATGTTTTTACCACAACATATATGTGCCATGATGTGACACCATGCCACCTTTGATGACTTTCTGGTGAGTTTTAGATTTATGGGGATTTCAAAACCTAGATTCCAAATGTTTGAGGACGAGCCAGGACGCTGTACAGTTGTAATTCATTCCTATTCCTGGCATTGGACCTGAACATGCACCCAAGGACACATGTATAATTTTTCTAGCCATTTTGGTGAACTGGAGCATGTATTTGTAGTTCAGATTTGAATTATGAACATTAAATGCCTAGGAAACACAATTAGTGTATAAGGGCCAAACGAATCCTGAATAAGTTTAAATTTCAGCATGGATATCCTGTCGTTGCATGTTGCCCGTAGAAGAAAATACAAGGAGAAAAGAGACAGTGATTACGTTTCACCACAAGGGGAACACGTTTCCCTATCGGAACCATGAGGCTTCTTTGAGAGAAGCTCCGGTTTGTAAGAGGTTTGTAATAAAGCTTGGCCCAAATTGGACAATGTCTTTACCACGACTTATATGTGCCATGACGTGACACCGTGCCACCTTTGATGACTTTCTTGGGAGTTTAGGATTTACGGGGATTTAAAAACCGAGATTCCAAATGTTTGAGGACGAACCAGGACGCCGGTACGGTTGTAATTCGTTCCCATTCCTGGCATGGGACCTAAACATGCACCCAAGGACACATGTATAATTTTTCTAGCCATTTTGGTGAACTAGAGCATGTATTTGAAGTTTAGATTTGAGTTATGGATATTAAATGCCTAGGAAACTCAACTAGTGTATAAAAAGTGTCGGTGTTCTGGGAACGGGGGTCCCCAGACTTGCCTGCCTGCGGCCTGCGGCGTGGCTCAAAAGGGGGCCCAGCGCGGCTCATCTTCATCAACACAAGACCCAAGACCCTCGCGAGGGACCAAGCCTCGCGGGGCGGACGACACGGTGCTTCCTCAGGCGCGGCCTCATCAGGCTGGCTCATGAGGAGGCGGAGAGATCAAGGTAGGGTACCTCGTGAGGTGCCCATGACGCAAGCCATGACGACCAGGGGCGCCAGGCGGGCGCCAGCCCGCGCAGTGTCCTCCCTTTCCTCTTTGGTGCAAAGGGGCAAGCGCAGGCGAGAGGATCAAGCAAAGGCATCCATTTCGGTGCAACAAGACCATGACCATTCCAACGGTGGGAAGGAGGTCATCGTGGAGCCCAGAACGGCGTCACCACAGGGCCTTTGGCAGGCGAGGACTAACTTTAGTCAGGATAAGTGTACTCGATGTTCCCCTTCAAATTGGCCAATTGTTGGCTCCCTTCCCGCTCAATATTTGGGGAGAGGCCCAGGGACTTTGCCTATAAATATGACTAGCCACCCCCAAGGTAGAGGCGTGATCAAGACGGGGTATCAAGAGTGCGAGTAAGCGGAGACGATCAGAGAGAGTGAGAGAGAGAAGGGCGGCTGAACTCCCCCAGCAGTTCATCGTCCCAGCTAGAACACGCCCTCGCGAGGCTGTTCTCCCTTGTACTGTTCATCATCATCAGCCCAAGAGGCAATCCACCCACCACACTAGAGTAGGGTATTACACCACATCGGTGGACCGAACCAGTATAAACCCTGTGTCTTTTGTGTTGTTCTTTGAGTAGTTAGATCCATGCAAGACGGAGAGGTAGAGGGCACAATCTCCGCGTGCACCCCAGAGTTCGAACCTCAAGGGTCTGCCGGAACCCGAAATCCGACATTTGGCGCACCAGGTAGGGGTGCTCCGGAATTTGTCTTCCACCGCTTTGTTCTCCTTGGACCGTCGCGTCCATGTCTGACGCTCGTCGGGCCCGCGCCGAGCGCCGGGCAGCCGTCGCCTCCTGCGTCGCCTAGACGGCTCCCTAGGTGGGCGCCCTCGTCGTTCCCCGTCGCCCGCCGTCAACGCCGCCACCGGCCCGGCGGGGAACGAGCAGCAAGCATCGTCTCAGCACCCGTCCGTGCGGTGAGACGGCCGCACCGCTACTCCGTCGCTCACGCCAGCTGGCTCTTCGTCCCACGTGCTCCGCGCGCCCTTGGAGGCTCGAGCTGCACTCATCGCGGCAAACGAGCTCATGCGCTACCGTCCCGTCGACGACGTCTACGAAGAGTGGCTCGACCGCGTCGCCGAGCTCGTCCGCGCCGCTGGAGGCTCTCCTGCACCGTCCGCTCCACTGCGCCGCACCCCGCCCCACGCACGTCATGAAGCTCCGGGGGCGTACCAGCCATCTCCACTCCAAGAAGACGCCATGGCTCCAAGGCGCGTGGCTCCTAGGCGGAACCCGCTCCGTCAGGCACCGGCCCAACAAGAACGGAGCTGCCAAGAAGTCCCTCGACTGCAAGAGGCTGCCCGAGCACTTCCTACTCCGGCTCGCCGCGACCCTGCTCCAGCTCCGGCACGTCAAGACCCCGCGCTGCTTTCGGCTGCAGCGCATGGGGACCCTCAAGGCCAAGCTCTCCCTCGACCGAAGCCTCCCGTGGCCACGACCGGTTGCCGCGCCAGCACCATCGAGCTGCGCAGCGTCGCGTGGCCCGGCAAGTTCAAGCCAGACCTGCCTCCTCGCTACGACGGCACAACTGACCCCGCCGAGTTCCTCCAGCTCTACGAACTGAGCATCGAGGCCGCCAGCGGGGACGAAAAGGTCATGGCGAACTGGTTCCCCATGGCGCTCAACGAAGGAGCTCGTACCTGGCCCCAGGCACGATCTATTCCTGGGACCAGATGCGCACCCGCTTCATCGCCAACTTCCAAGGTACTCGCAACCGGCCGCCCGCCGTGAGTGCCATGCGCCGCATCAAGCAACAACCCAGAGAGACCCTACAAAAGTACATCCAGCGCTTCAACAGCGCGCGTCTCAAGATCCCCAAGGTGTCCGAGGAAGCCATCATCTCAGCCTTCTCCGACGGTGTGCGCGACGTCAAGATGAAGGAGGAGCTGGCGATGCGTGAAGACCTGTGCACCTCCCTGGAACTGTTCAACTTGGCGACCAAGTGTGCCAGGGCTGAGGAGGGGCGTCTCTCCCTCCTCGAGTTGCCTGCCGCGGACCCAGAAGAGAAGAAACCCAAGGCCAAAGACGTGAAGCGCAAGGGGGCTGCCATGCTCGCGGCAGAGCCTGATACCAAGCGGGGCAAGGATCTGCCCGAATCCTCCAGGGGCAGCCGATACTGCGTGTACCACGACCTCCACATCCACAACACCAATGAATGCCAAGAGCTCCGCGCCGTGCGAGAAGGAAGGTTCGGCCGACGACCTGACCGATCTGACCGGTGCTACGGCCGAGGAGGAGGAAGAAACCCAGGACGCTGGGAAGACCGCGGCCCACGCCAAGGGTGGCGTGATCAACCTCGTGAGGACCACTGGCGAGACCTGCCTCGCGAGGGGGATTGGCGGGATCAGCCTCGTGAGGATCGCCTGCAGGGCAACGCATGCCTCTCCCCACTGCCACCTTAGCCAAGGAGGAACGAGGACCACCACCAAGACGAGGGAGCTGGGGGCTTCCAGGAGCCGCGCGCAATCGCCTGCATCCCGAGCGGAGCTCAAGCCCCAGCCTCCCAACGCATCTTCAAGCAGTTGGCCCGCGAAGTGAATGCAGTCCTCCCCAGGCTCGAAGCAACGCGCCCTCTCAGGTGGTCGGCGTGCACCATCACGTTCAGCTCAGCGGATCAGCTCAAGTGTGCGGCCACAGCCAGGGTCCTCCCGATGCTCTGCTCCCCAGTCATCAGCAACGTACTGGTCACCAGGACCCTCATCGACGGTGGAGCAGGGCTCAACGTCCTGTCCGTGGAAACATTCAACAATCTCCAAGTGCCCTATGACCAGCTTCAGCCAACCAAGCCTTTCTCCGGAGTCACCGACGGTTCCACGATCCCGATCGGGCAAGTCCGCCTCCCTGTCCCTTCGGGGCCCGCAGCAACTACCGCATCGAGCTCATCGACTTCGACGTCACTCACATCCGCCTGCCGTACAACACCATCCTCGGGTACCCGACGCTGGCCAAGTTCATGGCCGTAACTCATCATGGCTACAACGTCCTCAAGATGCGAGGAAGTGGCGGAGTCATCACGGTGCCGTGTGAAGCGAGGGATGTAGTGTGTTCCCTGGAGCGAGCCTTTCAGGCCGCGTCACTAGAAGACCCAGATCGCGGAGGCAGGAGGCTTCTCGAAACCACCCCCAAGAAGAAGAAGGTGTCATCCGGACCGGCCCCTCAGGGCCCGCGTCTGCCCAGGGGGACCCTCCTTCCATCGCATAGGAAAGCGCGCTCGACGCCCTCCTCAGGCAGGGCTCGGGGGCTCTCACCTGGAGGGCCACCGACCTGGCCAGGGTCACGAGGGAGGCGCTCGGGCACCACATGGAGGCGTGCTTCGAAGCACGTTTCCCTCAAGAAGGAGAGAGGCAAGGAGAGTCAGACCAGCAGGAGTTTGTTAACCAGGCCGTTCAAGAACTACAGGAGTCGAGAATCATGAGAGGTTGCCGCCGCTTACCGGCACTGGCTCCCCATCCAGGCGAGGATGGTGGGTTGCGTGTCTGCATCGACGTACCAGGGCTCAATCAAGTCGCCACGACGGAGCGCCTCTGGCCCTCACAAGTGGGGTGTTGTGGAGGTCCACCCCACAGCTATGTTCGCATGCCTTACGGCTTGCCGAGCGTGGCTGCTGCGTACCAGCGCCTCATGAGGGGCATAATGGAGACTTAGGAAGACAGGCGTTCCGCAGTCCTGGCGGAGATGGAGATGATTCACGAGGATCCACCAGCGCCTCCGGAGCCTCCTTAGGCCCCTGGGCCTGGGGGCTCATGAGGATCGGCTCCCGCAGCCCATCGAGTCTGCTACACCAACACCACTTCGTCTGCAACAACTCCAGGTGACATCTTTCAAGCTTCATTTCCGGCTGGGAACGCCCTCCCAGGGCTGCTTCATTCCCAGGTCGCGTGGGTCCGTCCTTGCGGCATGTATCCCTTTTTAGTTTTCGATCATTAGCTTGCTTTGTTGGGGGTGCCCCTCGGGCTGCATCATCCCCAGGCCGCTCGGGCCAGGCCCAGTGGCGTGTATCTTCCTTGCGTTTATTTCGAACTATGCATTCGCCTATCATGCTTGATTACTTGACGCCTGTTCACGGCACCTCTTCTTCTCAATATCGACCACTTGCACGTTAAAGGGGGGGGTACCTGAGCATCACGACTCAGGGCTCTTACTGGATCTCTAGCCCTCACCCTCTAGCGTTGTCCACGGCATCGCGACCTGGCATACCAGCAACGGTTGAGACAAGCTCGAGGGCCGGGACCCGAGGACGTAGAGTGCCGGCATCTAACCAAATCAGCAGGAACACATCTCAAGATACGGCCCAGTGCCAGGCGCAACCCGCCTAGAGGTAGGGCCCCGTGAGTCCCGCGCTGGCTCACGGGTGCCCAGATACACCTCACCTAGCCCTACCGTGCCGGCAACGTGTCAGGACGGGGTTGTACACGCGCCGGGGGCTCCTCCCAGAGGGGAGCCCCCTCCCATGTACCAGTGGAAGCACCATGCTCCGCGCTGGCTGACGACACTGCCGAGGAGCGGCTATGCCCGTACACATACGGAAGCACTATGCTCCGCGCTGGTGATAAACAACTGAGGGTGGCCTCCAGGCCGCATCAACCTTAGGGAACCCAGAGCTCAGTGTCTAGCCTCATCGCAATGCCTCCCCTCGGGAGCGCCGCGCAAGGGGGCTAGGCACGGGGGCTACGACTGGGTCACGCCCAGGCATACGCCACCCAGCCAGGCCCCTCGGGCCTGGTTCGTCGTGCGTCTCTCCCCGAGCGGAGCCAAGGTATAAAGGCCGTTTGAGCGTCAAGGGGGACTCCTGAGCATCGTGACTCAGGGGCCTAACTGGTCCCGTAGCCCCTCACTCCTTAGTTCCGAAAGGCTATGCTGGGTGAGGTATGCGCGGGGCCGGGCTCTGTAGACGTAGAACGGTGGTCTCACTCGCATCTCACCTCATCGCCCGCTGTTTGCGCGTCAAGGGGGACCCCTGAGCATCGCGACTCAGGGGCCTAACTGGCTCCGTAGCCCCTCACTCCTTAGTTCCGAAAGGCTATGCTGGGTGAGGTACGCGCGGAGTCGGGCTCTGCAGACGTAGAACGGAAGATACACCTACATCACACTTCCCTACTTGTTGTTCGTGCGCCAAGGGGGACTCCTGAGCATCGCGACTCAGGAGCCTAACTTGTCACGTAGCCCCTCACTCCTTTGGTCCCGTCTTGGTTTCCGGTCGGGGCTAATGCTGCGTGAGGTACGCGCGCGGCCGGGCTCTGCCGGCGAAGAACACAAGCAAGTAGGGAGGAAAAGCATAAAACTCAAAGAATTTAAAAGCAAATATTACAGTCCATACTGTCGTCTCAGCACCAAACGCAAGTTTAAATGCCTCCTCGAGGCGTGGTGCATGTGCAGGAAGTAAAAGAAGAACAGGAGCGGCAGCGGAGTCACTCGTCGGCGGTGGGGCAGTGCGGAGTGGCCTCGCTTCATGGAGCAGTAGGGCCGGCAGTGCCCTGCTTCGTCTTGGTGCTGAACACCCGGAACTTCCCCAGCAGCGCCTCCGCGAGCCCCTTCATGGCTTCGACAGCAGCGGCAGCACCCTCGCCACTCACCGGCTCCAACAGGCCGTCGAGGTCTGCGCTGGGATCGCGAAGTTAGATGTGGGGGAGGACCCGCGTCAGCACAGCAGAAGACAAGACTCGCGCCTCGGCCTCAGCCGTGGGGCCGAGGCCAAGGGCGACATCCCCAAGGGCACGAACAAGGAAGGGAAGCAGCTTGGCGGGGCCGTCCTCGGCACCGGCCAGCGGGCTCTCCAGGCCGCTCTCGTAGAGCGTCTTCAGCGAAGCACGGGACTCCTTCTCCATGTCTGCGAAGGCCACGCGATCCTCAGCAAGGACCCGGGCCTTGCGGTCCAGCTTGGCCTTCGTCACCTCCAGCTCCTTCTTTAGTGCGCCTAGGCGGTCGCGACGCTTCTTGAGCTTGGCCTCCCGATCCTCGATGGCCGCCTCGTGAGCCTTCGCGCCTTCTTCCTGCTCTTGGCGAAGGCGGACCTCCTTCGCGAGCTGGTCTCGCAGGCCCTGCAGCTCGTCCTCCAGCTCGTTGCAGCGACCACGGACTACAACCACCTCTCCCAGGGCCGCGTCTCGGGCAGCCTTCGCCTCGAGGGTGGCCTCCCTCTCTCCATCATAGGCCGTCGAGGCCTCAACCGGTGCCGCCCGAATCGAGGCGTCAGAGCGGATCCACCCTGTTGGGGATATTGTTATTTGGGGTAAACCGGCCTACAGGGCCCGGGTTAGCCTCGTCAATGGACCCGAGATGTTGAAGCCCAAGGAGAAATAGAAGGGCCCAAGGCCTATAATCGGTTTAGAGGTTCACAGGCGTAAACCGGCCTGAGGTAAAACTTGCATTGTAAGTTAGGAATAGGGAGACCGACCCGGGCACGTTTATGAGCCGGAGGTCGGGACTTTGCAGACCGACGGGCGTCACCCGTGTATATAAGGGGACGACCCGACGGCGGTTTGGGAGAGAACAACAACTCGAGGTTTAGGCAAAGCTTATCGCTCCCTAGCCCTCGAAACCCATCAATCCCATCACAACTAGACGTAGGCTTTTACCTTCATTGAAGGGGCCGAACTGGTATAAACTCTGTGTCCTTGCGTCCGCTCTAACCCCTTCAAACTAACCCGTTGCGATGGCTCCACGACTAAGTCCTTTTGCCAGGACATCTGCCGTGACAAATCCACGACAGTTGGCGCCCACCGTGGGGCTATCGCGAGATGGTTACAGGTTTTTGGAGGGCCGCTTTGAAGGACTCGAGGGTTACGCTGTGGGTCGGATGACTAAGAGCCGTCGCGGAAAACTCTACATCGACAGCACAGGCTGGGGCCCCGACGCCGGCTCGATCGAGTACGGCTACCGGGTCCCCTTTGGCGGCATCCACGTTTTCATCGGCAAGATCGGCGAACCGGGCCCCGAGCTGGGCGTCTGCACCGACCTTGTCGAGACAGCTCAACGCACAAGATCGACCCTGGCTAAACCGGCCCGAAAGCGCGCCTTCGTGGGAGTCATCCACGGAGGAAGCTACGAGGAAGGATCCGAATCCGGTGACGAAACCGCCATCTACTCCGGCGATGAAACGTCAACCGGGGAAACCGAATCTCTTTACCAGCTGCAAGAGGATCGGATTGGGGGCGGCTCCGATGGCGACAGTATTCCGTATCCCTCTGATCTGCCCTGTCGGGTTGGGATCTTCATGGCGGGAACACAGGCGGTGCCACGTTCATCAACTGCAGCAGCCGCGATCTCCAGATCAGCAGCGGCAACAGCTGCACGGGCAGGAGGCCCTGCGGACTCACCAGCCCAAGTTTTGTCAGATCTGTTTGACGCGCTAGCAGCGCTCATGGCGGAAGCCAGCCCGGTGGATCAGGAGGTTCACAATGCTGAGATTGCCAAGGTGAGAGAGCAGATCACTCAAGCTAAAACGGAACTGGCAGCAGAAGAGATCAGGATGACGGTGGAGCGCGCCGCTTTAGATGCACAGGCCTACAGGCTCATGATGGACCAGAAGGCGTCTCAGGAAGTCCTGAAGAGAAAATCCCGATCTCGGTTGCCCGCAGCCCTCAACGCTCGAAATCTCTTCAACACCCCGGGGGTAAACCGTGCGGAGGCGACAGCCGGCGCCCCGGTTCAGCACCGGATAATAAACCTGCCTTGTCACAACACTGGTACACCACCGGCCATGCCAACGCCGTCAGGTCATTATTCCAACCCGATGGATAACCTCGTCGCAGCGGCAGCTCGGTTGGAAGCCATTCCGATCGAAGGAGATTCACCGCAGGATGAAGAGACACGCCGGGTCAAGGAGCTCCTTAGGACCGCGTTGGCCCAGCAAGAAGCATATTCGCAAAGCCGTGATCGGATTCACTCCACCCCTCGCCCCAGCGGGAGCTATAGTAGGCGCGTGGAGGAGCCGGCTGTTTCAAGTAACGCCAGGCGTGAAGCGCTCCGCGGCAACAAACCGGCGGGCGTCGACAATGCTCACGAGAATGTGGATCGCACCCGTGCACGGGAGGCCGGATTAGCAGCGCAGCATCAGGCTCGTCAGCTTACACCTATCTTCCCAGCAGCTACGGTTGAACCGGGGGTGGTTTCCAGTTCTTTGGGAGTACCGTGCCTTGTTCCCGCTTTGCGCAACGTACGCCTGCCCAAGGACTTCAAAGGCCCCCGGAAGGTACCAAACTACACGGCAGATCAGCCTCCGGAGACATGGGTGGAGAGCTATGAGATGGCTATGGAGATGCTGGATGTGGATGACACGGCGTGTGCCAAGTATTTTACTATGATGTTAGAAGGAACGGCCCGGACTTGGCTAAAGAGCTTACCGCCTAATTCAATTAGTTCGTGGGCCCAATTGCGCGCCCGGTTTATCAAGAATTTCAAGGACACGTGCAAACAGCCAATGTCGATAGTTGACCTAGCAGCCTGCGTTCAGCAAGAAGGGGAATCAACTACCCATTGGGTACGGCGGGTATCAGAAGTTTTGCACTCGTCAGATCGCATCAACGCAGACACCGCCGTAGTGCTGTTGGAAAGCAACTGTCGGTTTGGCCCTTTGAAGCTAAAGCTGGGCCGGATGAAGCGTGATTGTACAGATATAGGAACGCTCATGACCGCTTTAGTGAAGTATGCGGATTCTGACAGTACCAAGGATCCTGACTCTGGTGATGACAAAGCAGGGAAGGGAAAGAAGAATAGCAACACCAAAGGCCAGCAGCATCGACCGACAGGTAATGGAGGCGGAGGTAAGCGTAAACCGGACGGGAGCATGGACTTTGTGGCCAACACAAGTGCACAGAATAAGGGCCAGTGGCGCAAGGGGAAACAGCCAAGTTTCCGCACAAATCCCGGTCCTAATCCGGAGCGTTTGAACTTTTTCTTAAACGAGCCCTGTCCGAAGCACGGAACAAAAGAGGAACCAGCAACCCATCTTTGGAAGGATTGTTATATCATGAAGGAATTCAAAAGCTCAAACACTTTCCAATATGATCACAGCTCCGGCGGCGGTTCAGGTTCCGGATCAGGATACGGTGGCGGAAATTCCGGTCCAGGGTTCCAGGGTAATCCGGGCGGACAGGTCAGCCAAAATAATCAAAGTAATCAAAGTGGTTACGGACAACAGCAAACAGGTTATCAGAGCAACCCGAAACAGTTGAGTGGTGGACAGTATCATGTCTTTACTACAAGCTTGGATAAACGGGATAGAAAGCTTCAGAGGCGAGCAGTCAGTGCTATCGAACCGGCCACACCTCACTATCTGCGCTGGTCAGAACAGCCTATCATATGGAGCCGAGAGGATCACCCTCCCAGGGTTTATAATCCGGGTCAGTTAGCGTTGGTGGTGGCGCCTCAGGTGGGAGGTTATAAGCTCACCAAGGTGCTCATGGACGGAGGGAGCAGCATTAACATCTTGTATTACGAGACCTTCTGTCGTATGGGACTAGTAGATAAGGATCTCAAACCGACCAATACAGTGTTCCACGGGGTGGTGCCTGGCAAGTCTGCATATCCGGTTGGTAAGATAGCCCTTGAAGTGGTATTTGGCGATAGTCACGATTCCAGGTCAGAGACGCTGACGTTCGAAGTGGTTAAAATCCAAAGTCCGTACCACGCTTTGTTCGGACGGCCAGCTTATGCAAAATTTATGGCACGGCCCTGCTACGTGTATCTGCAACTTAAGATGCCGGGTTACAAGGGCACTATAACGGTTCATGGGAGCCGTCGAATCGCTTTGGAATGCGAGGAAGGAGATGCGACTTATGCAGAATCGGTTTGTGCTACGGAGGAGCTAAAGCAGTACAAAGACAGTGTTGACCCGGAGGACATGCCTTCGTTAAAGAAGCCAACCACGGACCACGATCCGGCCTTGAAGTTCAAATCGGCTGCCGAAACTAAGCTTGTTGACTTCGTACCTGGCGATCCGTCCAAGCAGTTCAGTATCAGCGCAAACCTGGATCCAAAATAGGAAAGCGCGCTCATCGAGTTCATCCGTGAGAATCGGGACATCTTTGCATGGAAGCCGTCTGACATGCCTGGTGTACCGAGGCGACTCGCTGAGCACACCCTTAATGTGGATCCGAAGTATAAACCGGTAAAGCAGTTTTTACGCCGGTTTAACGAAGAAAGGCGTAAAGCGATTGGTGAGGAAGTGGCCAGGCTCCTGGCAGCTGGGTTTATCATTGAGGTTTTTCATCCCGAATGGCTTGCTAATCCGGTGCTGGTTCTTAAGAAGAACGGCACCTGGCGCATGTGTGTGGACTACACAGACTTGAATAAAGCTTGCCCAGCGGATCCTTTTGCTCTCCCCCGGATTGATCAGATCATTGATGCTACGGCAGGTTGCGAGCGTTTAAGTTTTTTGGATGCCTATTCGGGTTATCATCAGATCAAGATGGCAGTTAAGGACCAGGAGAAGACGGCGTTCATTACTCCCTTTGGAGCCTTCTGCTATGTGTCTATGCCCTTCGGGCTTAAGAGTGCGCAGGCTACTTATCAACGGTGTGTGCAAAATTGCCTCCACAAGCAGATTGGTCGTAATGTGCATGCTTATGTGGATGATATTGTGGTCAAGTCACGAAAGAAGGAGACCCTGGTTGACGATTTGAAGGAGACTTTCGATAACTTGAGAGTGTACCAAATGATGCTCAACCCGGCGAAATGTGTTTTTGGTGTACCTGCAGGCAAGTTGTTGGGGTTTTTAGTATCCCATAGAGGAATTGAGGCTAATCCGGAAAAGATCACAGCCATCACCTCCCTGGCCAAACCGAAATGCGTCAATGATGTTCAGCGCATGGCCGGACGGATTGCAGCGTTAAGCCGGTTCATCAGTCGCCTCGGTGAAAAGGCAATCCCCTTGTATCAAATGCTCAAGAAGACGGATCAATTTGTCTGGAGTGCGGAGGCGGATAAAGCGTTTGAGGACTTGAAGCGGCAGCTAGTCAATCCGCCAGTTTTGGCAGCCCCTGTAGATAAAGAGCCACTCCTGTTATATGTTGCTGCGAATGCCAGAGCGGTTAGTGTGGCGATGGTGGTAGAACGAAAGGAGGCTGGAAAGGAACATCCGGTTCAGTGACCGGTTTACTATATCAGTGAAGTACTTATCGAGTCCAAACAAAGGTATCCGCATTGGCAGAAGCTGGTATATGGTGTTTTTATGGCAAGCCGGAAGCTGAGGCAATATTTTCAAGGACACCCCATCACGGTGGTCAGTTCTGCTCCTTTGGGTGACATCATACAGAACCGGGAGGCGACCGGTCGGATTGCTAAGTGGGCCATCGAGCTCGGGCCGCACGGTTTAAGATACGTGCCCCAGATGGCTATAAAGTCACAAGCACTTGTCGACTTCATAAACGATTGGACGGAGTTACAAGCGCCTGAGGAGAAACCAGATCACACCTATTGGACTATTCATTTTGACGGGTCCAGACAATTGGAAGGCTCGGGGGCTGGAGTCGTTTTAACTTCCCCACGAGGAGATAAGTTTTGTTATGTCCTCCGTTTAATGTTCCCCTGTACAAATAATGCGGCTGAGTATGAAGCTTTGCTTCATGGTCTTCGGATGGCTAAAGAGATGAATCTGAGCAGAGTTAGGTGCTTTGGTGATTCGGATCTGGTGGCTCAGCAGGTATCTGGCACCTGGGATTCTAAGGACCCGCTCATGGCTGCATACCGACGTGAAGTAGATATGGTAGCCGGGCATTTCAAAGGCTATCAAGTGGACCATGTGGACCGCAGAAAGAATGAGGCAGCGAACGCTTTAAGCCGCTTGGGCTCTCAGCGTAAACCGGTCCCACCCAATGTTTTCTTGGATGTATTGTATCACCCATCGGTACAGCTGCCCGGTGAGCTGGAGTTGGCTGTTCCTGATCCGGAGGCTCAATTAGTGGCGGCTCTTCACATCACCCCGGATTGGAAGCTCCCTTATCTGGCATATATGAACCGGGGTGAGTTGCCAGAAGACGAAAGCTTGGCTCGACAGATAGTACGACGGTCCAAGTCAATGACCATTTTCAAAGGAGAGTTACATCATCGCAGCGTGTCAGGAGCGCTGCAACGGTGCGTATCCCCTGAGGAGGGGTGCGAGATATTACGAGAAATACATGAAGGGGATTGCGGCCACCACGCCGGCTCAAAATCATTGGTGGCTAAAGCGTTCCGCCACGGTTTCTACTGGTTAACTGCTCATGCTGATGCAGAAGACCTGGTCAGGTTATGTGATGGTTGCCAGAAATTTTCCAGACGAGCACACATACCGGCTCAAGAATTGAGGATGATTCCAATCACTTGGCCGTTTGCGACTTGGGGGCTCGATATGGTTGGGCCTTTTAAGCGTTCCAAGGATAAGAAGACCCACCTACAGGTGGCGGTTGACAAATTTACAAAGTGGGTGGAGGCAGAACCTGTCAGTAAGTGCGATGCTGCCACGGCGGTTCGGTTTATAAAGAAGGTGATCTTCCGGTTTGGTTTTCCACACAGCATCATCACAGATAATGGTACCAATCTATCCAAGGGGGCCATGAAAGAGTTCTGTGCACGGGAGCATATACGGCTTGATGTTTCTTCGGTAGCGCACCCACAATCTAATGGTCAGGCAGAACGAGCGAACCAAGAGATCTTGAGAGGTATCAAACCTCGGCTTCTGGTCCCTTTGCAAAGGACGCCGGGTTGTTGGGTGGAGGAGTCACCGTCTGTATTATGGAGCATCAACACCACGCCTAATAGATCCACGGGGTTTACGCCGTTTTTTATGGTCTATGGAGCAGAGGCGGTTCTCCCAAGTGATATACGACATGACTCACCTCGCGTGGCAGCATATGTTGAAGCGGACAATGAGCAGGCACGGCAGAACGCTCTTGACTTGTTGGATGAGGAGCGTGACTTGGCAGCTGCCCGTTCAGCGATTTACCAGCAAGATCTTCGCCGTTACCACAGCCGTCGGGTTAGGACCAGAACCTTTCAGGAGGGGGATTTGGTGCTTCGGCTCATCCAGGATCAGTCTGATCAGCATAAATTATCCCCGCCTTGGGAGGGACCTTTTGTGGTCAGCAAGAATCTGAATAATGGGTCATATTACCTGATTGATATTCGAGAGCGCAAGGATTCACGCACATCAGAGGAGGAGACCAGCAGGCCGTGGAACATAGCTCATCTTCGACCTTATTATACATGAGCCTTGGGCTCTGTTTATGTACATATCATGACCATGTATATATTATGATTAATACAATAAACCGGAGCCTCGAGTAAAGCGGGGTCTCTGCTGTTCTTCACATCATGTGTGTTTACCCCTGGAGGTCGCTTCACAGAAGTTCAAATTATAGATTCCGGTTTAAAAGCCGGTTCAAGGGAAGATGTCTCCTACAAGGCTGTGAAGCTCTTAATATCCGGTTCAATATCCCGGGTCAAGCATGAGGCTTCCTGTTCAAACATAGGTCGTATTCGAACCAAAGAGAACACAGCTATTCAAACATGGGGCTTCCTGTTCAAACATAGGTCGTATTCGAACCAAAGAGAACATAGCTATTCAAACATGGGGCTTCCTATTCAAACATAGGTCGTATTCGAACCAAAGAGAACATAGCTATCCCTATAAAGTCAGTTGGGGACCTAGTCGGCCTGAACCGTAGCTACACCTCCGGGGGGCTTGGTCATGTCTTGACGACGGTAATGCCTTCTGGCTGGCACATTTGCCACTGAATCAGTTGGGGACCTAATCGACTTGAACCGTAGATTACGCCTTATAGGAGCTCGGTCATGTCTTGATGATGGTAATGCCTTCTGGTCGGCTTTTTAGCCAATGAATCATTTGGGGGCTTGGTCGTGTCCGAACCAACGCAATGCCACTTGATCGGCCCTTGGCCACTGAGTCACTTGGGGGCTTGGTCGAATCCGAACCAATGCAATGCCATTTGACCGGCATATTTGCCACGATTCAGTTAGGAACCTAGTCGACCTAAACCGTAGCTACACCTCTTGGGGGCTTGGTTTATTTTGTCTTGACGATGGTCACGCCTTCTGAACGGTTCATAGCAACCACTATTTGCATGCGTTTTACTATTACGTTGCCCTTTCATATTTGGTTTTTGTTTTCTGCCTTTATTGTGGTGTTTTTTTGTTCTTCGGAACGTCAAGTATTTTTAAACCGATTCAGCTGACATAGCCGGGTCCGTTTTTTAACCCGGAGGCAAGTTGCCCGGTTTGGCAAAGGCGCAGCACGGTTCATAGGGTCGAAAGATCTTGTGTACTCAGTAAAGACAGGAAACAAAGTTGGAAAACGTCATTGGAAAGAGCATCAGCACCCGTGCGTGAAGGCACATTCAAATGCAGAGGTATTAAACTATCTTATTACAAGGCAACGTAGTGCCTGAATATATTGTTCGTTGACGGATTAAACGTCACCAACTAAGGTGAACCGGAGCGTTGATTACGCCTGTTCGCCGCCTCGGTTCGAAGGCTGTGGGTCATCTTGCGCCGCATCCTCTTGGCTACCCATTGGCTGGAAATCAGCAGTGGTCCAGTCGATTCCCATTAGCGCTTGAAAGACGGCTTCTTCGTGAATCAGCAAAGATGGTTCAATGTCAGGGGCATAGGTATGCTTACGGATTGGAGGAATAAGATTTTCCGCTTCAGGGACCGGGGCAGCTACTCGCTTATTCTGGTTATCATACTGGGCTTGGTAATGGGTCAGATCTGCTTCTTCAGCCAATTGACAAGCTAGGGGGCGCACCGCCCGGTTTATCGCCCTCAAATCATCTTCACCAAAGTCTGAACCGTCTTCTTTCAAGCTGGGGTATCCTTGGGCCGCTTCGACAGGATCGAAATCTGGTACCCACGCTTTAGCCCGGATCAAGGCAGTGATGGCTCCAGTTCGAGCAGCTGATCTTTTCAACTCTTCAATCCGGGTTGGAAGCATAGATAGCCTTTTCAACGTGTCTTGAATCAGGGACGGTGCAGGGTTGTTATGCGATGTAGTGGTGATAGCTCTTTGTGCTCCGGTGTACAACTGTTCAATCAGAGTATATGCAGCTTTGAGCTTCATCCGCACATCAGAACCCAAGTGTCCAATACGTGTGCCTGCAGTGTTTTAGGATGGATTACAAACCGGATATAAGATATAGCAGACAAGGTACAAATTGGAAGAGGGGCATTGAAAGAAGTTTTACCGAAGACGGCAGAGGTCATAGAGTGTATTTGTCGCTTCACGGCGGATAATTCATCAACCACCGGTTTGAGAGCAGCTTCAGCATTTTCAGCCCTCTTCGTCAAAAGAGTTTTTTCGGTAGCCCAATCAGCTTGCTCCTTTTTGCGGCTTTCTTTCAGCTGCTCCATAACAGTTAAGGCTTTGGTCAATTCCTCCTTCGCTTTTTCAGTTTCAGCCTGCTGGGTTTTTAAAGCTTCCTGAAGGTCCGAGACTTGTTTCTCTTTGGTCTTCAAATCCCCCTGCAGCAGGTCATCAGCAGTGTTCAGAAAATAGTGCACGGTTTGGAAGTATCAACCACACAAGCAAGTTATGTGCTCGATACTTGGGGGCTAATGCATACTTGATCTTAACGCATGTTTTACATTACAAAAGTCCCAGGGTTTATACAAGTATTTAAACTTGGCACTTGGGGGCTAATGGTTATCTGATGATGTTTTCTGATTACGACCTATGTTGAAGCCCTGGGTTTTCTAAACCGGACCTTAATTGTCAAGGCAGCCTGATCCGGATTACCATCTCGGTTTGGAAATATTGATAAGCTAAGTTGCAATGGAATGAAACACAAGAGATTTACCTCAAGTTTCTCCTTCATCATCCTGATCATGCCAGCTTCATAATCCCGGCTGGTGTACAGTCGGTTCAGGTACCCAGAATAAAGATCCGGGGCGCTTAAAGAGGCGTACGTAGAGGAGTCAAGGTCCCATTTGCCCTTTATGGCCGAGATTTCGTCCTTGGCAGTATGCTTGGCCAAAGTAGCAGTGTTCCCCGGTTCAGAGCGGCCAATGCCGGTAATCACAACATCGTCATCCTTGGAGTCGCTGCTCTGCAGTGGCCCTGTCGGTTTATCAACAGTTGCAGAAGGGGGGATGGATTCATCAACCCGAACAGGACTGGCAGGCGGATTAGTACGGCTGGCAGATTTGATAGGCCTTTCTTCAGCACAGGTGTCATCTTGCGGAGATAGATAATTCTGAGTATCTTCACGACCCAGAGCGTCAGCACCAGGAGTTTTCTCCGGTTCAGGAGCGGCAGTTCCTTCAGCCGGGTTATCCAGACGAGCCTTCTTGCTCGGTCTAGGTTTAGCCCTGGAAAAAACCCAAAGATTGAAAAAACGGTATAAGATGGATTAAGAGACCCATACAGAGATATGTGGTGATCGGTCCAACTTACCCAATAACTGTCTTCAACGGTGGCAGTTGAGTGGCTGAAGATTCACCGGAAGATGAATGGGAAGTGACCTGATAATCGGAGTCAGATGGATTTAGAGGCTCATGAGTTAAACCTGCTTTAGGAGGAAAGCTAGCGCATAAATCGGAGACCTCTGAGCGGCGTTTCCGAACCGGGCTGTTCGGTAAACCGGCGGAGGTAACTACCTGGCCGCTATGCCGGGTGGTGCGTCGAGCTTCATGTTGCTGGGTCTTCACAAGAAATTTGGGATCCAAGTAAGCAAGAGGGTGAGAAAATTTAATTTTCCGGTTTGCCTGGCGAGGTTTTTTCAAAGGCAAAGGAACGGCATCAGAAGAAAGAATAGTTACCTCTGGGCCTTCGGCATTGCTTGCTTCAGCGTCGTCCTGACAAATATCATCATCAATAAGACGTATAAAAAGCAAGCCAACTGAATCGAGGTCTACCCCGAGGTCCGGATTACCCACATCATCCTCCTCTAAATCCGGAGTAGAGGAAGCGGTGTTCCTTTTCCTCTGAGCGGGCTTCTTCACCCTCGTCTTGGGTCGGGTTACCTTTTCGGTCGGCTCTTGAAACTTCTTGCTCCAAAACGGATCATCTCCCTGTCTCAGAAAGGACTGGAGTTAGCAATATGTGTATAAGGAGATCATAAATTCTATAAACAGAGGGGAGATACTTACAGCAGGTGGTTTGTTTGTGGCACAAAATGGAAGCAGGCCGGTTCGGGCGCAAGCATACTCCGGTTCATTCAACATCTTTTTCACAGCTTCAGTGACTTCGTCCTCCGTCAGCTGAATGTTGCAGTGCCTCAAAGGATCATCAACCCGGCCCGTGTATTGGCACATTAAACCGGAGCGGATGCTAAGAGGCAGGATGCTCCATGAAATCCAACAACGGGCAAGATCTACCCCCGTTAAACCGTTAGCCATGAAGGCTCTGAGCTTGGACAGCTGAGGGGCATATTTACTCCTCTCTTTGGCGGTTAGCCTTTGGGGGAAGGGGTGTGTATTGCTAAGTCTCTCTGGACGGAAGCCGGGCAGTGGATTTTCTTCAGCAGGGGAAGTATCCTTGCAATAGAACCAAGTGTGATTCCATTCTTGCGGATGACTATGCAACTTGGCGTGAGGATAAGTCACCTCTTTCCTCTTTTGAATCGTCACACCACCCAGTTCCATATTAGGGCCGTCGGTGAATTCAGTACGTCGGTTCAAATGAAAGCAGTCCGGGAACAGCTCTACAGTAGGTTCCTCCTGGAAGTACGCCTCGCAAAGCACTTGAAAATGGCAGATATTCGTGACTGAGTTTGGACCAACATCTTGTGGGCGCAACTTAAAGTTAGCCAGGACGTCCCGATAAAATTTTGAACCGGGTGGATTAAAACCCCGGGCCAGGTGATCCGCAAACACCACCACTTCTCCCTTCTGTGGGGTAGGAGGACATTCGTTTCCTGGAACCCTCCAATGGATGGCATTTTTGCTGTTCAAAGCGCCAGTCAGAACTAAGTTGTTCAGTTGGGTCTCAGTGATGCGAGAGGGAACCCAGTTGCATTCGTACACCTGTTTTGCCATTAGAAAATCTACAAGACAAAGGTGTTCCGGTTTGAGAACAAGTGTGAGTGTAAACCGAAGGTGCTCTTATATAGAGTCAGGTTATCTACAATGATATCAACCAGCGGTTCATCAAGGGGACTAATGGATGTGTGGATCGGTTTGTTCGCTTTGCTAAGAGTTAAACCGACCAGATCTAACAGTTGTGAATATGAAAGCAGAAACAGATCCCGTACGGATTCTTTCAAAGCAATGGATCTACAGCTAGGGCGAAAAAGAAATAAAAATATGAAGTTTGGCTCACAGCAGAACAACATAAGTTCGACAAGCAGGAAAAAGAGTGAGATCTAAGGAGATGAGTACAGATTTATGGCGACTACTGAGAGGGACTACAAATCACGATACAGGTATCATCGTCTGTTCGCAAAAGCTGCTAGGGGGATGAACAAGAAACAGTAACAGGATGACGAACCCTAGAACAGATCTAAAAGCAGAAGAACAGAGGCCTTACCGGGATCCAAACGGATGTGGAAGGTCGCCGCGGTGCTCTGGACCGATCAGGTTGATGCAGCGGCCGGAGTTGATGCGGTGGCTGACGGCGGCGGCGGAGCTCCGAGGTCTGGGTCGCGAGGAAGACGAAGAAGGAGACGAAAGGGAGGAAAGGAAGATGGCCTTCAAGTCCTATTTATAAGGCGCGGCGCGCGTGTCAGGCGCGCGAATCCAGGGGCCGAAGATTTCGGGAGCCCAGCTGACGCCCTGATTATTGCGGACTAGCAAAAGGAGACGGTAAATCTGTGCTGATGTCATATCGGTTTACCGCAGCAAAAAGAGACGAAGAAAACGGTGGTTCAACAAGTTACTGGAAGACATTTGAAGACAGAAATTCTTATTAAGGATTGACGTGAACCTGTTCAAATCAATCTGGGGCCTAATGTTGGGGATATTGTTATTTGGGGTAAACCGGCCTACAGGGCCCGGGTTAGCCTCGTCAATGGACCCGAGATGTTGAAGCCCAAGGAGAAATAGAAGGGCCCAAGGCCTATAATCGGTTTAGAGGTTCACAGGCGTAAACCGGCCTGAGGTAAAACTTGCATTGTAAGTTAGGAATAGGGAGACCGACCCGGGCACGTTTATGAGCCGGAGGTCGGGACTTTGCAGACCGACGGGCGTCACCCGTGTATATAAGGGGACGACCCGACGGCGGTTTGGGAGAGAACAACAACTCGAGGTTTAGGCAAAGCTTATCGCTCCCTAGCCCTCGAAACCCATCAATCCCATCACAACTAGACGTAGGCTTTTACCTTCATTGAAGGGGCCGAACTGGTATAAACTCTGTGTCCTTGCGTCCGCTCTAACCCCTTCAAACTAACCCGTTGCGATGGCTCCACGACTAAGTCCTTTTGCCAGGACATCTGCCGTGACAAATCCACGACACACCCCGAGGCCAGCTCCAGGCGCCCGGCCACCAGGCGAGGGTCGGCGCCAAGAAGATCCTGCCGCAGCTGGTCCAGTTTAGCAACGGCATGCTCCAGGACAGCAGAAGAAGACGGAGAAGCATCGGCACGCTCCAAGGCGGCAGGAGGACTTGGTGAAGCAGCGGTCAGTGGAATGGGAGGAGAAGGTAACAGTGACGAGACCACAGCATCCCGAGGCGGAGTCTGCTGTCGGCGTTCTGGGAACGGGGCTCCCAAGACTTGCCTGCCTGCGGCCTGCGGCGTGGCTCGAGTGGGGGCCCAACGTGGCCCATCTTCATCAACACAAGTCTCAAGACCCTCGCGAGGGGCCAAGCCTTGCGAGGCGGACGACATGGAGCTTCCTCCAGCACAACCTCCTTAGGCTGGCTCGTGAGGAGGCCGAGAGATCAAGGTGGGGCACCTCACGAGGTGCCCATGACGCAGGCCATGACGATCAAAGGTGCCAGGAGGGCACCAGCCCGCGCAGTGTCCTCCCTTTCCTCTTTGGTGCAAAGGGGGCAAGTGCAGGCGAGAAGATCAAGCAAAGGCATCCATTTCGGTGCAACGAGACCAAGACCAACTCCACGACAAGGAGGAAGTCATTGTGGAGCCCAAGCCGGCGTCATCACCAGAGCCTTTGGCAGGCGAAGACCAACTTTTGTCAGGATAAGTGTACCCGATGTTCCCCTTCAAATCGGCCAGTTGTTGGCGCCCTTCCCGCTCAAATATTTGGGAAGAGGCCCAGGGCCTTTGCCTATAAATAGGACTAGCCACCCCCAGGGTAGAGGTGGCTAGAGATCGAGGAGAAGACCTAGAGCAAGTAGAGAGAGAGAGAGAAGGGCGATCAAACTCCCCCCAGCAGTTCATCCCCTGGCCAAGAACAGACCCTCGTGAGGTCGTTCCCCTTTGTACTGTTCTTCCTCATCAGCCCCAGAGGCAATCCACCACACCACACTAGAGTAGGGTATTACACCACGATGGTGGCCCGAACCAGTATAAACCCTGTGTCTCCTGTGTTGTTCTTGCAGTAGTTTAGATCCCAGCGAGATGGAGAGGTAGAGGGCATGATCTCCGCGCGCACCCCAGATTTCGAACCTTAAGGGTCTGCCGGAACCCGTGATCCGACATTTTGGCGCGCCAGGTAGGGGTGCGCCGTAATCTGCTTTTCACCGATCCGCTCTCCTTCGACCGCCGCATCCATGTACGGCGCACGTCGAGCCCGCGCCATGCCAGCAGCCCTCGCTGGCGGACGTTCTCCCCGTTCCCCGCCGCTCGCCGTCAACACCGCCACCGGCCTGGCGGGAGGCGAGCAACAAGCGCCAGCCCGGCGCCTGCTTATGCGACCGGGCTGCCGCACAGCAACGTCGACGCTCCCGGTCGTCGCGGCCTTCCTGGGCGGCTCGTAGGCGCCACCAACAAGCCGCCACGTCAAGCCGTTTGCTTGCCAGATCGGCGTTGTTTCCGAACGGCAGGGGGCTCCCATGGACCGGGCGGCGCACGAGGTCGGCCTGACCTTCAGCTCGGAAGATCACCCAGCTAACTTGGCTGGTTCGGGCGTGCTCCCCCTGTTGTGCACCCCCACCTTCTGCCAGGTGACCGTCACCAGAACCCTCGTCGATGGCGGCGCGGGCCTCAGCGTGCTTTCGGTCGAGACCTTCAACCTACTCCGCATACCCCGGGAGCGGCTGCAGCCCAGCCGATCCTTCTCAGGCGTCGGGGGCGGGTCGTCCGTCTCCTTGGGACAGATCCGGCTCCCGGTGACCTTCGGCACCTACGACAACTTCCGCACGGAGATGGTCGACTTCGACATCGCCCCCATCGGCCTCCCTTACAACGCCATCCTCGGCTACCCGGCACTGGCTCAGTTCATGGCCGCCACGCACCCAGCGTACAACCTCATGAAGATGCCCGGGAGCCACGGTACCCTCACCCTGAATGGAGACACCGGGGACGCCCCGCGAGTACTCAAGCTTGCCTTCAAGACGGCGGCATCGGCGCAGCCCGCCGACACGGGGACCCCTGAGCCCAAGGGGGCTGCGCCTACCAAGAAGAAGCAGTTGTTCACCCAGGACAAGGCAGAAACCAAGCAGATACCCATAGACGAGGACGGGTCCTCCAGCGCCACTTTCACCATTGGCGCCAACCTGGGGCCTGACCAGGAGGAGGCCCTGGTCAAGTTCCTGCGTGCAAACAAGAAAGTGTTTGCTTGGGAGCCCGACCAGTTGGCAGGGATCCCCAGGGACGTCATCGAGAACCACCTCAACGTATGCCCGAACGTGCGCCCCGTGAAGCAGAAGGCCAGGCGGCAGTCCGCAGAGAAGCAGGCCTTCATCGTCCAAGAGACCCGCAAGTTGGAGGCCGCTGGAGTTATCCGCGAGGTCCGGTACCCAGATTGGTTGGCCAACCCTGTCGTTGTACCCAAGAAAGGGGGGAAGGAACACATGTGCATAGACTTCACCAACCTCAACAAGGCATGCCCGCAAGATCCATTCCCGCTCCCTCGCATCGACCAGATCATCGATTCCACCGCCGAATGCGACCTGCTGTGCTTTTTGGATGCCTTCTCAGGATATCACCAGATCAGGATGGCGATAGAAGACGTTGAGAAGACCGCCTTCTTGACCCCGTGCGGGGTATACTGCTATACGTGCATGCCGCTCGGGCTGCACAACGCAGGGGCAACCTTTTAGCGGCTGATGCACATCACCTTGGGCCCGCAGCTCGAGAAGAATGTTGAAGCATACGTTGATGACATTGTGGTGAAATCTCGAGAGGCCAGGACCCTGATACAAGACCTGGAGGAGACCTTCGCGAGCCTTGACGCAGTGAACCTGCGGCTCAACCCGAAGAAATGCGTGTTTGGCATTCCCTCGGGCAAGCTTTTGGGATTCCTCGTGTCTCACCGTGGCATCGAGGCCAACCCCGAGAAGGTCAAGGCGGTCGAGGACATGAGTCCGCCAAAGACCCTCAGAGAAATGCAGAAGCTCACCGGGCGTGTGACCGCACTAGGGCGCTTCATCTCCAAGTTAGGAGAACGAGCGCTGCCTTTCTTTCAGCTCATGAAGAAAAAGGGCCCTTTGAATGGACTGAAGAGGCGGATAAGGCGTTTTAAGATCTCAAGAGGTACCTAACCAGTCCCCCAGTCATGGTGGCCCCACGCCCTCAGGAGCCTCTGCTGCTTTACCTTGCCTCCACTCCTTATTCTGCCAGCGTAGCACTAGTGGCGGTTAGGGAGGAGCGCCAGTCCAAGACCACAGTGGCAGCACGAGGTCAGACGAGACGGGAACAGGGAAAGCTCGAGAAAGTCGAAGCTACAGATGAAGAGAGCCAACCGCCGAGGGACGCACAAGAGACAGGAGAAGCAGCATGCCAGGATGGTTCACCTCCCGAGGACGCAACATCTCGCGAGGTGTCCTCACCTCCCGAGGGCGCCGCGACCCAAGCTGCTCACAGCCTAGTTGAGCACCCGGTCTACTTCGTTAGCACGGTGCTGCGGGACGCGAGGGCCCGATATCCCATGGCCCAGAAGCTCCTCCTCGCGCTGCTGGTGGCCTCGCGCAAGCTGCGGCACTACTTCCAAGCTCATCCGATCAAGGTCATCTCATCGTACCCCCTAGAGAGGGTGCTCAGGAGCCCTAACTCATCCGGAAGGGTCGCCGAGTGGAACATAGAGTTGCAAGCATTTCAGCTCGAGTTCAGCACAACTAGGGTCATCAAAGGAGCCGCGTTGGCGGATTTCGTGGCGGAATGGACAGAGGCGCCGAACCTCAAGGATGACGAGGATCGCTCCCTCTCCCCAGGGAGCGAGGCGCCAGAGGGCTGGGTCATGTACTTCGATGGGGCATTCTCCAGGCACGGCGCGGGGGCTGGTGCTGTACTGATATCACCCACTCAGGATAAGATTTGCTACGCAGTACAACTCTGTTTCCAGCAAGGAGAAAAGGTCTCCAACAACATAGAAGAATATGAGGGACTGATAGCAGGGTTGAAGGCCGCAACGGCCCTGGGAGTGAAGCGCCTCACCGTCAAGGGCGACTCGCAACTCCTAGTCAACTTCTCCAACAAGGTGTACGAGCCGAAGGACGAGCATATGGAGGCCTACGTAGCAGAGGTCCGCAGGATGGAAAAGCAGTTCTGGGGCTGGAGCTGAAGCACGTGCCCCGCGACACCAACCAGGAAGCTGACGACATAGCTGGACGGGCGTCCAGGCGGCTGCCGCAGAAGCCCGTCGTCTTCGAGGAGCGGCTCTTCAAGCCTTCAGCGCAGCCAACGCTATCAAGCAAAGCTCAGTCTCGTGAGGAGCTCCCTCAGCCTCCAGCCTCGGGAGCCCCAGCCTGCGGGCCGACCTCAGGAGCACGTTTGCTCCTGACGATGGAACCTCAGGAGGAACGCTGGATCACTGAGCTTCGGAGTTACCTGATACATGGGACCCTGCCAAAGAAGGAGGAGGAAGCAGAACGTGTGGCGCGGCAGGCCACGGCATACTGCATCAGAGACAGAGAGCTCTACCGGAAGCGACCCAACGACGTATCTCTGCGCTGCATCTCCAAGGAGCAAGGAAGGGAGCTACTGGGAGACATACACGGCGGAGACTGCGGACACCACTCGTCATCACGAACCCTCGTCGGCAAAGCCTTCCGTAGTGGGTTCTATTGGCCCACCAGGCTCAACGACGCGATCGAGTTGGTGAAGGCTTGCGAGGCCTGCCAGTTCCATTCCAAGCAGATCCATTAGCCAGCGGGGAGCCTGCAGACTATACCCCTCTCGTGGCCATTCGCAGTTTGGGGGGTGGATATTCTGGGCCCGTTCCCTCGGGCGCCAGGGGGCTACCGTTACCTCTACGTCGCCATTGACAAGTTCACCAAGTGGGCGGAGGTGGAGGCTGTCCGAACCATCCCCACAGGCTCCGCGATCAAGTTCATCAGGGGCATCGTGAGCCGGTTCGGGGTGCCGAACCGCATCATCACAGACAACGGTTCGCAGTTCACTAGTAACCTCTTCAAAACATATTGTGCTAACCTTGGAACGCAGATATGCTACGCTTCGGTGGCACACCCGCAAAGCAATGGGCAAGCCGAACGAGCCAACGCGGAGGTCCTGAGAGGCCTCAAGACCAGAACGTTCAAGAAGAAGCTGGAGGCCTGCGGCAGGGGTTGGTACGATGAGCTCCAATCCGTGATGTGGTCCATCCGCACGACCGCGACCAAGCCAACCGGGGAGACTCCATTCTTCCTGGTCTACGGAGCTGAAGCAGTCCTTCCTCACGAGGTCAGGCGTCGCTCCGTGGGGGTCCTGGTGTTCGACGAGGCGCAGCAGGATGCCATGCGGGGGATGGACCTTGTGCTGGGGGAGGAACGCCGCCGGGAGGTCGCGCTGCGAGCGGCAAGGTACCAACAGGCGCTACGACGATATCATTGCCGCAACATCCGCCCCAGGACCCTAGAGGTAGGAGACTTTGTACTCAGGCGGGTCCTCTCCAGGGAAGGGCTGCACAAGCTCTCTCCCGTGTGGGAGGGCCCGTTCAAAGTTTTTCATGTTTCCAGGCCAGGCTCCGTGCGCTTGGAGACTCAAGAGGGGGAGCCGATCCAGAACGCGTGGAACATCCAGCACCTCAGGAGGTTTTACCCCTAAAAGGCCCTGAGCCTGTGAAGAAGGCGAGCGCCTGTGAAGACCTTCTCTATTTGGAAAAGGCCCGGAGCCTGTGAAGAAGGCGAGCGCCTGTGAAGACCTTCTCTTTTTGGAAAAGGCCCTGAGCCAGTGAAGAAGGCGAGCGCCTGTGAAGACCTTCTCTTTTTGCAAAAGGCCCTGAGCCTGTGAAGAAGGCAAACGCCTATGAAGACCTTCTCTTTTTGGAAAAGGCCCTGAGCCTGTGAAGAAGGCGAACGCCTGTGAAGACGTCCTCTTTTTTTGGAAAAGGCCCTGAGCCTTGAAGAAGGCGAACGCCTGTGAAGATCTCACCTCTAAGGAGAATGGCCTGGAGCCTGTGAAGAAGGCCAATGCCTGTGAAGCTCGCCGCCCCGTGACACTCTCACGTAATAATGAGTGGGGCTATACACACCCTGGAGTTTCAGGAGCACCGGCCTCAGGCCCTGGGGCTCCCTCCCACGCCCAGTGGCAGCACTTAGCTCCGCATTGGTGAGTAGACATCGAAGACTAGACTAGGTGCCGGACGCGGCTTTTTCATTTGCTTTCCGCATTTGGCGTGTTCTACTTGCATTTGAGGTCTTATCGAAGCTATCGCCGTTGTTGATTCGTGGTTTGTTGATTTTCGCTCCTCGTTTTGATTCTCTTTCACGAAGGCCTCGCGAGGGGCGGGGCTCGAACGCCCTCGCGAGTGTTTTTCTCTAGCCATTTAAAGGCTTCACGGCTCAGGCTCTCTACAGGAGCACCCCTCTAGTCCGTGCCCCTCAGGCATCGCGACGTACACACAGGGCCTGGGTCGGTCGCCCCCCGGCTGGGGCCGCGAACTTCCTACGCAAGGGCAAATAGTTGTGAGGCGCGACAACAAAATTAAGGTAACAACTACAAACGACAATAGTTCTTAAACACGCCCCCACGGGGCTCCACGCAGTTGCCTTATCTTACACAGGAAGCAAAAGGAAAGTGAAAGGGGTGAGCCCGACGCGGCCCGCCCCACATCAGTCAACGGAGGCGACACCCGATGCCTCCGGAGCTCAGGCGGACTCCCTCTCGCGCTTCACAGGAGCGCGATGACGGGCGACAGAACAGCCACCCCCAAGCAGGCGCGGAGGCGAGGGGGCTGGCTGCGGCCACCGCTGGAGGAGCCACCTGAAGGAGAGTAGGCGAAGCTCGGGGAGCCTCGAGCGCCGCCAGCGCTGTCCCCTTCGTCGTCGCCCTCGGGGGAGCATCCTGCGCGGCGACCGTCTTCCCCAAACACACTCACGTAGAGGGTGATGTCGCCATCGAACTTGAAGTGCAGGGTGCACCGCTCGCCCAGGCCGCGCGCGCGGGCAAACGTCTGCCAGCCGCGGGTCAGGGCCCCGTTCCCAGAAGGGGAGACCTCGAGCGAGACCCAAGAGGCCCTGCTGCAGCAGCCATCGGCCTGAAGCCATAAGCCGCACCGGGCGCCGACCGGCAGCTCGCTGATGAAGAAGCGAGGGAGCTGGAGCCAGGTGCCGGCCGGGTCCGCCGACCACACGACGAACTCCGGCAGCACTTCTGCTGAGCGAAAGCACGGCCTGGGAGGCCGCGCAGCCACAGCCCACCTCTCCATGGTGGCAGAGCGCTCACCACCGCGCGGAGAACCGCCCCTGTGTCCGCGGGGAGCCTCAGCAGGGACCGCGGGATGCTTGCGGGGACGACCCCGGCCGCGCTTGGCCGGAGGGGAGTCAGGCCCCGCCCGACTAGCCTTCCCCTTCTCCGTAGCTGAGAACCTCTTCGGAGCCATGCGGGCGGTGGCGGCAAGGGAGAGGGGGAAGAAGAGAAGCAGGAAAGGATGGACTGGTGGAGCTCGTGCAGCCTCGCACTTATAGCCGGAAAAGGCCAACCGTCGAGCACCACGATCGCAGGTAATAATGGCCCGTATCTATGCATGCAGGGACTAGTCAAGTCAAGCAGTTGCTAAGGCGTCGTGGGGAAGTGGAGACGCCCACGTCCTGTCAAACCGCCATGCGGCGCCCAAGGCCGCAGGCTGTTAGGGCCCGCGGCGCTTCGCCCTTGCCCTTTCGCCTCTCGGAACGGCCAAGTCCATGCGTGCCTTGGGCCCGGGGGCTACTGTCGGCGTTCTGGGAACGGGGGTCCCTAGACTTGCCTGCCTGCGGCCTGCGGCGTGGCTCGAGTGGGGGCCCAACGTGGCCCATCTTCATCAACACATGTCTCAAGACCCTCGCGAGGGGCCAAGCCTCGCGAGGCGGACGACGTGGAGCTTCCTCCAGCACATCCTCCTTAGGCTGGCTCGCGAGGAGGCGGAGAGATCAAGGTAGGGCACCTCACGAGGTGCCCATGACGCAAGCCATGATGATCAAAGGTGCCAGGCGGACGCCAGTCCGAGCAGTGTCCTCCCTTTCCTCTTTGGTGCAAAGGGGGCAAGCGCAAGCGAGAAGATCAAGCAAAGGCATCCATTTCGGTGCAACGAGACCAAGACCAACTCCACGACAAGGAGGAAGTCACTGTGGAGCCCAAGCCGGCGTCATCACCAGAGCCTTTGGTAGGCGAAGACCAACTTTAGTCAGGATAAGTGTACCCGATGTTCCCCTTCAAATCTGCTAATTGTTGGCGCCCTTCCCGCTCAAATATTTGGGAAGAGGCCTAGGGCCTTTGCCTATAAATAGGACTAGCCACCCCCAGGGTAGAGGCGGCTAGAGATCGAGGATAAGACCTAGAGCAAGAAGAGAGAGAGAGAGAGAGAGAGAGAGAGAGAGAGAGAGAGAGAGAGAGAGAAGGGTGATCGAACCCCCCCAGGAGTTCATCCCCTGGCCAAGAACAGACCCTCGTGAGGTCGTTCCCCTTTGTACTGTTCTTCCTCATCAGCCCCAGAGGCAATCCACCACACCACACTGGAGTAGGGTATTACACCACGATGGTGGCCTGAACCAGTATAAACCCTGTGTCTCTTGTGTTGTTCTTGTAGTAGTTTAGATCCCAGCGAGACGGAGAGGTAGAGGGCATGATCTCCGCGCGCACCCCAGAGTTCGAACCTTAAGGGTCTGCCGGAACACGTGATCAGACATCTGCTGTGCCCCGACGACCGTGGTGCCGGCAGCAGGCAGGGGCACCTCAGGAGTCACCTGGGCCATGGGGGCTGGGCTCGCCCCAGCCAGCTCAGCTAGGCCGCGCAAGGATGACCGGGCAGGAGAAGCCCGTGCGTCACGGTCGCCTTCCCCTGCAGGCGGAGGCGTTGCCGCGGATGGGGCTTCGGGAGCCCCCTTCGTCTTCTTCGCCGCGGGCGCCAGCCTATCCAAGAGAAGCGAACATCAAGCCTCAGCGATGGAACAAGAAACAAAAGACGAAGGATCAAGAACTTACGGGTCATCGCTGGAGAACTCAAGCAGCCTCCGGCCATACTTGAAGCCAGAAAGCCGGGTGGAGGGGTCAACCTCAGGACCTGAAGGCGTGTCTGCAGACCGCCCCAGATTCGAGGTGGACCCGCGGGGGATCGTCCCGGTTCTGCCCTTCTTCGGGATCGGGGGTGAGCTCCCGCTACCCAGCACGTCGTCGACCTCATCATCATCGCTTGACGAAAGGCGGAGAGTGCGGGACTTGCGCCGGGGGAGGGGAGCCCTCGACTCTCCGTCAGTTGCCTTGGAGTCAGGTCCCTCCTCCCGCTCCTCTTTGCCCTCCTCTCCGCTGGAGTCGCCGAAGGACACGTCCACCAGTCCCTCGGGAGCCACCGCGGGCACTGGTCCGTCCCCGTTGAAGACGGGCATGGACTCCACCACCTGCTTCCAGTCGTCGCGAAGGAACAAGGGCGCACGCGCGCCCTCCAACCTTGCCACCTCGCCCCTGACAAGGGATTGGAGAACCGCGGCCAAATCCTCGTCGCCCAAGGCCGCAGGGCTCGGATGAGGCCTCCACATCGGAGGTGAGTACCGCCGAAGCGGAGCCAGTTGGTGCTCCAAGAATTCCCTCAGCAGCGACGCGCCGGTTAGCTTCGCCGCCGCCGTGCCGGCCGGCTTCAAGTCCGCGCCCATCTTCTCCAGTACCAGCTTCGCGTGAGGGTCTGTGAGCTCCGCTCGGCAGTCGCTGGAGCTCGCGGGCTGCTCCGCTGTCAGGATCAGCCGAGGGTGGATGCGTCTGGCATCCACCAAGACCCACTTGCTCCTAAAGCGCTCAATCCTCTTCCCGGGATTCGAGATGGCAATGGCGCCGCCGTATGCGACGAAACTCGCGCATGCGGAAGGAGAACCACGGGTGACCCGGAGGGAGAAGTAGTGCCGCAGCAAGGCCACCGAGGGCTGCACCCCCACATGAGCCTCGCAGTAGTAGGCGAAGATCGCTAGAAGAAGGATGGAGTTGGGGTCGAGATGCAGAGCTTGTAGGTTGTAATGGCGGACGACAGAGAGGAAGAACTTGGAGAAAGGAGGCACCAAGCCCGCATTGATGGAGCTTACGAAGAGAGGGTAGAAGGTGCTCCCTCGGCCCTCGGGGGCGGCGGAGCCGACCTTGAACACCTGCGCCCCGTCGATGCCCTGCGCCGCCGCCATCCGGCGCAGCCGGGCAAGGCTCACCTCCGACACATTGGGCAGGTCCAGAGCCGGCGAGAACGAAGCCTCGGCAGGAGGCTAACGCGGCGCCATGTCTTCCTAGGTCACGCACGGGAGCAGATCTGGTAGTTTGGAGGAAGGAAGGAGAGGCGCAAGAAAGGGGATCTGGGTAGCGACGGGAGAAAGAGAAGAGCAAAGCCTGGGCAGACGCTACGCCTTTAACCAGCGTGGTTGCGGAGGCGCTCATGTCCAATCAACCGCCACGCGGCGCCCAAGGCCGCAGGCAGTTAGGGCCCGCGGCGCTTCGCCCTTGCCCTTTCGCCTCTCAGCACGGCCAAGTCCGGGCGTGCGTTGGGCCCGGGGGCTACTGTTGGTGTTCTAGGAACGGGGGTCCCCAGACTTGCCTGCCTGCGGCCTGCGGCGTGGCTCAAAAGGGGGCCCAGTGTGGCCCATCTTCATCAACACAAGACCCAAGACCCTCGCGAGGGACCAAGTCTCGCGAGGCGGACGACACGGTGCTTCCTCAGGCGCAGCCTCATCAGGCTGGCTCATGAGGAGGCGGAGAGATCAAGGCAGGGTACCTCGCGAGGTGCCCATGACGCATGCCATGACGACTAGGGGCGCCAGGCGGGCGCCAGCCCGCGAAGTGTCCTCCCTTTCCTCTTTGGTGCAAAGGGGGCAAGCGCAGGCGAGAGGATCAAGCAAAGGCATCCATTTTGGTGCAACAAGACCAAGACCAGTCCAACGGTGGTAAGGAGGTCATCGTGGAGCCCAGAACAGCGTCACCACAGGGCCTTTGGCAGGCAAGGACTAACTTTAGTCAAGATAAGTGTACTGGATGTTCCCCTTCAAATTGGCCCATTGTTGGCGCCCTTCCCGCTCAATATTTGGGGAGAGGCCCAGGGCCTTTGCCTATAAATAGGACTAGCCACCCCCAAGGTAGAGGCATGATCAAGACGGGGTATCAAGAGTGCGAGTAAGCGGAGACGATCAGAGAGAGTGAGAGAGTGAGAGAGAGAAGGGCGGCTGAACTCCCGCAGCAGTTCATCGTCCCAGCTAGAACACGCCCTCGCGAGGCTGTTCTCCCTTGTACTGTTCATCATCATCAGCCCAAGAGGCAATCCACCCACCACACAGGAGTAGGGTATTACACCACATCGGTGGCCTGAACCAGTATAAACCCTGTGTCTTTTGTGTTGTTCTTTGAGTAGTTAGATCCTTGCGAGACGGAGAGGTAGAGGGCATAATCTCCGCGCGCACCCCAGAGTTCGAACCTCAAGGGTCTGCCAGAACCCGAAATCCGACAAAAAGGCCAAACAAACCCTGAATAAGATTAAATTTCAGCACGTATATCATGTCATTGCATGTTGCGAGTAGAAGAAAATACAAGGCGAAAAGAGGCAGTGATTATCATTTCGCCCACAAGGGGGACACGTTTCCCTATCAGAACCACGAGGCTTATTTGAGAGAACCTACGGTTTCTAAGAGGCTTGTAATAAAATTTGCGTCAAAATGGGCAAGAAAACTTCCTCGACATATATGTGCCATGTCATGACACCATGCCAAGTTTCACGATTTTCGGGTGAGTTTGGATTTAAGGGGATTTAAAAACTAAGATTCTTCTCATGAAATGTTATCAAATAGCACACGGTTCACTCGAAAGCCGTGTGCCTAGAAAACCGTGGCCGATTCCCCCCTCCCCATGCTGCGCGCGTGATCTTAGTCATGCGCTCTGATTGGCCAGAACCCAAACCCCACGGATTGTACGTCTGCACCACTCGATGCTCCCAGATCGAACGGCAACCCTCTTCCCTTTTGACAGAACATGCAGTACACGGGTAAGCACTGTGCGCATGCGTCGTGCTAACTCACACTTCCTTCTCTACTATGTTTTCTAAACAAGCTACCATTTCCTGCCACTCCTCTCATCGGTTTCCCGCCTCTTCTCCCATCGTTTTCCCGCTACCAGTGTCTGTGCTCATTGAAGGCTAGGCGGTGATACACCGGCCATGTAAATATCGCACACAGTTTCTAAAAGCACAAATGTGCGTGATAGGAGGGAGTAGGTCCCATGGGGTGACCATCGTGAAATGCCTTAAAGGCGAGGATGCAATTCCTATCAGCAAGGGGTTGCTTCCCATCCACTAGCCTAGTCGAATAGAACGTAGAAGTTAAGCATGCTCGGGCTGGAGTAGTCCAAGGATGGGTGACACGGTGGGAAGTTGCATATCCCAAGCTTCATTTAAACGCTATGACACGGTCATTATAGAGATATATGATATCTTTATAGTGACCTGTCATGGCGATTATATAAACCTTGGGATCCTTCTTTTGCTAATTTCTAGACTATGTTTTTATTGATTTTTTTGCTCTAAAAAATTAAAGGATGATTGACTCTATAGTGACCTGTCATGGTGATTATATAACCCTTTTTTAGGTCACATGTAGGGTATAGGGGGCAGGGTGTTCTGATCGAGCATGTCTCCCTTGTGCGGTTTATAGACGCTACACATATCTGTGGGCTCCCCGAGGTATATATATTATACTTTACCGACAATGAGGGGGGCCCACACAATCTATACCTTTAACCCAACAACGAGAAGGGGTTGACCATGATGGTTTCCTATTGATACTAGTAAGGTACACGTGCATTGCACACATGAGATTTGGAAACCCAATTATGAATACATACCACACTATAGCATGCAAGCTTTGAGTCATATATGCATGATGTGGATGTTCGTTTAATTCTTATAGTGTCGGATCACGGGTTCCGGCAGACCCTTATGGTTCGAACTCTGGGGTGTGCGCGGAGATCGAGCCCTCTACCTCTCCGTCTCGTAAGGATCTAAACTACTGCAAGAACAACACAAGTGACACAGAGTTTATACTGGTTCGGTCCACCATTGTGGTGTAATACCCTACTCCAGTGTGGTGGGTGGATTGCTTCTTGGGCTGATGAGGAAGAACAGTACAGGTGAACGGCCTCGCTAGGGACTGTTCTTATCTAGGGGATGAACTGCTAGGGGGAGTTCGATCGCCCTTCTCTCTCTCTCTAGATGCTGGATTCTACCTCAGGTTCTCCCCCCTCTCTTCTCCCTCTCTCGATGCCCTATTTATAGGCAAAGGCCCTGGGCCTCTTCCCAATTATTGAGCAGGAAGGGCGCCAGCAATTGGCCAATTTGAAGGGGAACATCTGGTACACTTATCCTGACTAAAGTTGGTCTTCGCCTGCCAAAGGCTCTGGTGATGACGCCGGCTTGGGCTCCACAGTGACTTCCTCCTTGTCGCGGAGCTGGTCTTGGTCTCGTTGCACTGAAATGGGTGCCTTTGCTTGATCCTCTCGCCTGCGCTTGCCCCCTTTGCACCAAAGAGGAAAGGGAGGACACTGCGCGGGCTGGCGCCCGCCTGGCACCCTTGGTCGTCATGGCTTGCGTCATGCGCACCTCGTGAGGTACCCCACCTTGATATCTCCGCCTCCTCGCGAGCCAGCCTAAGGAGGCCGTGCTTGAGGAAGCGCCGTGTCGTCCGCCTCGCGAGGCTTCGCCCCTCGCGAGGGTCTTGAGCCTTGTGTTGATGAAGATGGGCCACGCTGGGCCCCCACTCGAGCCACGCCGCAGGCCGCAGGCAGGCAAGTCTGGGGACCCCCGTTCCCAGAACGCCGACAGTAGCCCCTGGGCCCAAGGCGCGCACGGACTTGGCCGTGCTGAGAGGCGAAAGGGCAAGGGCGAAGCGCCGCGGGCCCTAACAGCCTGCGGCCTCGGGCGTCGCGTGGCGGTTGATTGGACGTGGGTGTCTCCACTTCCCCACGACGCCTCGATGATCGCGCGAATTGGACAAGTCCCTGCACGCAAATCATGTCATGATTACCTGTGATCGTGGAGGCCGACGGTTGGCCTCCGCCGGCTATAAGTACGGCACCGCGCGTGCCCTTCTAGTCCATCTCTTCTTGCTTCCTCCCCCGCCTCAGTTCTTGCTCCGTCTTGGTGTGATGGCTTCGATTCGCCGGTTCTCTGCGGCGGAGAAGGGAAAGGCTCCTCAAGAGGTACCTGACCCGCTCCCGCCGAAGAAACGGCCTGCCTTGCGCGGCCAAGACGAGGGGAATCGCCTGGTGGTGCCGAGGCCTTGGTACGAGCGGCCTCCGCCGGGGTTCCCGCTTTCCTTGTATGCCCACGCCGAGGGCTCTGGAAGAGGAGATGCCGATCCCCTCGGCCAGCGCTGTCGCCGGCGCCGGAGGGTCACGAAGGTGTTGGTTGCTCCTGGAGTCCACGCCGAGGACTCCCCCCGCGAGCTCGTGCTCCGCGCCGCCATGCCTCCGCGGACTTGGATTCGCCTTCCTCCCTTCTTCGCCTCCGTCTTGCAGCAGGGGAGACTCCTGGAGCTGTGGCTGCAGCACGCCGACTGCAGCACTCCTGCGACCGGGGCAGAGATTGCGATCACCGCCCCGGGCGAGGTCTTCATGACTCGCGGCTGGGGCAAAATCGCTCGGTGCTGCCGAACGAAGGGCGCCCTCACCATCCACCTGGAGTACGACGGAGCTTCGGTGATGTTCTTCAAGGTCTTCGATGCGAACGGTCACCGGCTGGAGTGCTGCCCCGAGGGAGGCGGCCAGTACCTTGCCGCGGCGACGGCTGGGCCCGCCAATCGCCCCCTGGACAGCTCCGCAAGCGACGGGAGCGTCGGAGGATCCAGTGATCCTAGTGAGGTCTTCGCGACGCCGGAGACGAGCGACGACAACTACGAGCCCGCGAGCCGACGCCGCTCCCGAAGCAGGGCAGGCTCGCTTGGTCGCCGCCGATCCTGATCTGGATGGGGTTGGCGCCGGTGCCTGCCGGCCCACTGTTGATGATGGCATCTTTTGCAGGGGCGCGTGTAGTTAGCACCTTTTAGGATTCGTTCCCTGCGAGGAATCACATTGTGCCCCATAGGGGCTTGTAAGGTGGCTGTGATCCTTGTTGTTAATATGTAACCCTTGCTATGGATTTGTGCGGATCGCGAATTCCGTCATAGTTTGGTTCTCCCTTTTGCACCTCGCGAGGGCTTTGCGCTCTGCGTCGACAGGTCCCAGTCCCAAGGCGGCGTCAGCCGTCGCTGGTACGCCAGGTCACGATGCCGTGGTCAAGGCCAGGAGGTGAGCGACCCGGGGTCCAGTAAGAGCCCCTGAGTCGCGATGCTCAGGAGGTCCCCTTTGGCGCCCAAGCAGCCGTTGCTGGGTGAGAAAGGGAAGCAACGTCGCTATTACGGAGTCGCTCTAGGTGCAGGGGTAATGCCACGGTAGCCAATGCTTTGGATGGTGACTTATCTTTGGGGGTCGCGGATCATCCCCAGTGCGCCGTCGGATCTGGGGGTAGCTTGAGCTGGGTTGCTTGGCGAGGTACTCGCGTGCCCCTTCTCCCTCGCCTCTGCTCCCCTTTCTGCTCTACATCGTCAGGTCCCGGCCCTCGAGCTGGTCTCAGTCGTCGCTTGTATGCCAGGTCGCGATGCCATGGTCAAGGCCAGAGGGTGAGGGCTAGAGAGCCAGTAAGAGCCCTGAGTCGCGATGCTCAGGCACCCCCCCTTTAACGTGCAAGCGGTTTGCATGGGCGAGGGTGAAGGAGACGCCGCGAGGGCCTTGGCTAGCACAACTTCCTCTAAGGATCCTGCAGATTCATCATAAACAAAGAAGACAGGGCTGCCATAGCAACGATTAGTTGACCGTTAGTCGCTCAGGAGATCGCTGGTTGGAGCGGGTGAGGTGTGTCTGGGCGCCCGTGAACCAACGCAGGACTCACGAGGCCCTACCTCTAGGCGGGTTGCGCCTGGCGCTGGGCCATATCTTGAGATGTGTTCCTGCAAAATCTGGTTAGATGCCGGCACTCTACGTCCTCGCGTCCCGGCCCTCGAGCTTGTCTCAGCCGTCGCTGGTATGCCAGGTCGCGATGCCGTGGACAAGGCCAGAGGGTGAGGGCTAGAGAGCCAGTAAGAGCCCTGAGTCGTGATGCTCAGGCACCACCCCTTTTAACGTGCAAGTGGTCGACATGAGGAAGAAGAGGTGCGCCGCAGACGACATCGAGTAATGATGCATAACTAGAAATAAACGCGGAAGGGATACATGCCGCTGGGTCTAACCCGAGCGGCCTGGGGATGATGCAGCCCGAGGGGCGCGCCCAGCAAAGCAAGCTAGCGACTGAGAAGATAAAAGGGATACATGCCACAGGGACGGACCCACGCGGCCTGGGAGTGATGCGACCCTGGGAGGGCGCTCCCAGCTGGGAATGAAACTTGAAAGATGTCACCTGAAGATGTCGTCGGTGCAGTGGCGTTGGTGTAGCAGACTCGATGGACTAGGGAAGCCGATCCTCACGAGCCCCCAGGCCCAGGGGCCTCGAGAGGCTCCGGAGGCACTGGTGGCTCCTCGCGAGCAGCCTCCATCTCCGCCAGGGCTGCGGAACGCCAGTCTCCCTGCGCCTCCAAGATGCTCCTCATGATGTGCTGGTACGCCGCAGCCATGCTCGGCAGGCCATGAGGCATGCGAACATAGCTGTGGGGTGGTCCTCCGCAGCGGCCCATTTGTGAGGGCCAGAGGCGCTCCGTTGTGGCGATCTGATTGAGCCCTGGTACGTCGACGCAGAGGCGCAGCCCACCATCCTCGCCTGGATGGGGAGCCACAGCTGGTGGGCGATGGCAACCTCTCATTATCCTTGACTCCTATAGTTCTTATATGGCCTTGCTAACAAACTCCTGCTGGTCTGGCCTTCCTTCCGTGGCTTCCTTCCGAGGGAAGCGTGCTTCGAAACACGCCTCCACATGGTGCCCCAGCGCCTCCCCCGTGGCCTTGGCGAGGTCGGTGGCCCTCCAGGTGAGAGCCCCCGAGCCCTGCCTGAGGAGGGCGCCGGGCGTGCTTTCCTATGCGATTGAAGGAGGGTCCCCCTGGGCAAACGCGGGCCTTGAAAGGCCTGCCTCCTGAGGGGCTGAGCCTGATGTTGTCTTCTTCTTCTTGGGGGTGGTCTCAGGAAGCCTCCTGCTTTCGCGATCTGGGTCTTCTAGTGACGCGGCCTGAAAGGCTCGCTCCAGGGCACACACTGCATCCTTCTCTTGACATGGCACCGTGATCACGCCGCCGCTTTCTGGCATCTTGAGGACATTGTAGCCATGGTGAGTCGCGGCCATGAACTTAGCCAGCGCCGAGTACCCGAGGATGCCGTTGTACGGCAGGCGGATGTGGGCGACGTCAAAGTCGACGAGCTCGGTGCGGTAGTTGTCGTAGGTGCCGAAGGTGACTGGGAGTCGGACCTGCCCGATCGGGACTGTGGAACCGTCGGTGACTCCGGAGAAGGGCTTGGTTGGCTGAAGCTGGTCATAGGGCACTTGGAGGCTGTTGAACGTTTCCACGGACAAGACATTGGGCCCTGCCCCTCCGTCGATGAGGGTCCTGGTGACCAGAACGTTGCTGATGACTGGGGAACAAAGCATCGGGAGGACTCCGGTTGTGGCCGTGCATTTGAGCTGGTCTGCTGAGCTTAACGTGATGGTGCAGGCCGACCACCTAAGGGGACGCGTTGCTTCGAGCTTGGGGAGAACTGCATTCACTTCGCGAGCAAACTGCTTGAAGATACGTTGAGAGGCTGGGGCTTGAGCTCCGCCCAAGATGCAGGCGATGGCGCGAGGCTCCTGGAAGCCCCCAGCCCCCTCGTCTTGGTGGCGGTCTTCATTCCTTCTTGGCTGAGGCGGCAACGGCGGCAGGCCTGGGTTGCCATGAGGGCGATCCTCACGAGGCTGATCCCTCCAGTCCCCCTCGCGAGGCGGGTCACGGCAGCGGTCCTCGCAAGGTTGGTCACGCCAGTGGTCCTCGCGAGGTTGGTCACGCCAGCCTGGACGTGGGCCACGGTCTTCCTAGCGTCCCGGGTTCCTTCCTCCTCCTCGGCCGTAGCCCCGGTCAGCACGGTCAGGGCGTCGGCCAACTCTTCCTTCTCGCACGGTGCGGAGTTCTTGGCAATCATTGGTGTTCTGGGTGTGGAGGTCGTGGTACACGCAGTACCGGCTGCCCCTGGAGGATTCAGGCAGATCCTTGCCCCTCTTGGTGTCCGGCTCTGCCACGAGCACGGCAGCCCCCTTGCGCTTCACATCCTTGGCCTTGGGCTTCCTCTCTTCTAGGTCTGCGGCAGGCAGCTCGAGGAGGGAGAGGCGTCCCTCCTCAGCTCTGGCGCACTTGGTCGCCAGGTTGAACAACTCTAGGGAGGTGCAGAGGTCTTCGTGCATCGCCAACTCCTCCTTCATCTTGACATCGCGCACGCCGTCGGAGAAGGCCGAAATGATGGCTTCTTCGAACACCCTGGGGATCTTGAGGCGCGCACTGTTGAAGCGCTGGATGTACTTCTGCAGGGTCTCTCCAGGTTGCTGCTTGATGCGGCGCATGTCGCTCACGGCGGGAGGCCGGTCGCGGGTACCTTGGAAGTTGGCGATGAAGCATGTACGCATCTGGTCCCAGGAGGAGATCGTGCATGGGGCCAGGTTCAGGAGCCAAGTGCGAGCACCTTCTTTCAGCGCCATGGGGAACCAATTCTCCATGACCTTCTCGTCCCCGCTGGCAGCTTCAATTCCCAGCTCGTAGAGCTGGAGGAACTCCGTGGGATCAGTTGTGCCGTCGTAGCGAGGAGGCAGGTCCGGCTTGAACTTGCCGGGCCACGCGACGTTACGCAGCTCGGGGGTGTAGGCGCGGCAGCCTGCGGTGGCCGCGGGAAGTTTTGGTTGAGGAAGAACCTGGCCTTGTGGGTCCCCTGGCGCTGCAGCTGGGAGCTGCGCGGGATCTTGACATGTCGGAGCTAGAGCGGGGTCTCGACGAGGTGGGGCGGGGAGCGCCCCGGCGGCCTCTTGCGGTCGCGGGACCTCTTGGCAGCTCCGTTCGTGATGGGCTGGCGCATGACGGAGCGGGTTCCGTCCAGGAGCTGCGCGCCTTGGGGCCATGGCATCTTCTTGGAAAGGAGGCGGCTGGAACGCCGCCGGGGCTTCATTGCCCGCGCGGGGCGGAGTGCGGCGCAGTGGTGCGGAAGGCGCGGGAGAGCCCCCTGCGGCGTGGACAAGCTCGCCGACGCGGTCGAGCCACTCCTCGTAGACATCGTCGACGGGGCGGTAGCGCAGGAGCTCGTTCGCCGCGAGGAGCGCAACCCGAGCCTCCATGGGCGCGCGAAGTGCGTGCGACAAAGAACCGGCTGGGGTGAGCGACGGCGTGGCGGTGCGGCCATCCCGCCGCACGGACGGGTGCTGAGAGGATGCTTGCTGCTCATTCCCCGCCGGGCCGGTGGCAACGTTGACGGCGGGCGACGGGTAATGACGAGGACGCCCACCGACGGGGGCCATCTGGACGGCGCTGGAAGCGATGGCGGCCCGGCGCTCGGCGCGGGCCCGACGAGCGTCAGACATGGATGCGACGGTCGGAGGAGAGCGGAGCGGTGGAAGACTGATTCCGGCGCACCCCTACCTGGCGCACCAAATGTCGGATCACGGGTTCCGGCAGACCCTTATGGTTCGAACTCTGGGGTGCGTGCGGAGATCGAGCCCTCTACCTCTCCGTCTCGTAAGGATCTAAACTACTGCAAGAACAACACAAGTGACACAGAGTTTATACTAGTTCGGGCCACCATTGTGGTGTAATACCCTACTCCAGTGTGGTGGGTGGATTGCTTCTTGGGCTGATGAGGAAGAACAGTAAAGGTGAACGGCCTCGTGAGGGCCTGTTCTTGGCTAGGGGATGAACTGCTAGGGGGAGTTCGATCGCCCTTCTCTCTCTCTCTCTAGATGCTGGATTCTACCTCAGGTTCTCCCCCCTCTCTTCTCCCTCTCTCGATGCCCTATTTATAGGCAAAGGCCCTGGGCCTCTTCCCAAATATTGAGCGGGAAGGGCGCCAACAATTGGCCAATTTGAAGGGGAACATCTGGTACACTTATCCTGACTAAAGTTGGTCTTCGCATGCCAAAGGGTCTGGTGATGACGCCGGCTTGGGCTCCACAGTGAATTCCTCCTTGTCGCGGAGCTGGTCTCGGTCTCGTTGCACCGAAATGGGTGCCTTTGCTTAATCCTCTCGCCTGCGCTTGCCCCTTTGCACCAAAGAGGAAAGGGAGGACACTGCGCGGGCTGGCGCCCACCTGGCACCCTTGGTCGTCATGGCTTGCGTCATGGGCACCTCGTGAGGTACCCCACCTTGATCTCTCCGCCTCCTCGCGAGCCAGCCTAAGGAGGCCGTGCTTGAGGAAGCGCCGTGTCGTCTGCCTCGCGAGGCTTCACCCCTCGTGTGGGTCTTGAGCCTTGTCTTGATGAAGATGGGCCACGCTGGGCCCCCACTCGAGCCACGCCGCAGGCCGCAGGTAGGCAAGTCTGGGGACCCCCGTTCCCAGAACGCCGACATATAGTTCATATCATTCAAAACCAATTAGTTTTATAAAAAAATCTATTTTAAGATTCATGGAATTCTGCATTGTAAAGCATAAAGTAAAAACAAATAGTGACAATTCATTTAAAAAAATTGGGCAATTAAGATATGGAAGATTATAGAACAAAGGAGAAGTGCTTGTGTTTTGAGGTTTGTGCATTATGCTTAAGTGCAACCATGGAGTCTTCTAGATTGTACATGTGGCAGAATCTGGTGGAATGTATATGATATCCAACGGCCAGTAGTGCTCGGATTTTCCATCTCTGTACCGTCAATTGGCTTCATCCAACGACCAACTTTAAAAGTTATTCACACACTATATAGGGGTATTGAAGTGTGGATTACTAGACCAAATAAAGTTTGAGCCCATGCATGGGATGACCCCCCCCCCCCCCCCCGCCACCTGGAAGTTGGGAAACCGACATCATACATATTGAACCAGGCTTGGAGTCAGGTATGGTGTTCGATTGGTAATTTAGTTGGTGGCCCATCGAAGTTGTGCATTCGAGATTTAAACACATCACACACCACCGTACCCATACATATTTTCGGGCCGCATGTAGTGTATACGGGGTCTCCTGATCGACCACGTCTCCCTTGTGCGGTTTTTTGTGATGACACGCATATCTGTGGGCTCCCCAAGTGTATATATATATATATCATCCATTTGACCGATAACAAGGGGTATCTATTGGCCATGAATGGATTCCTCCTAGTTCGTGTTAGGGCCGGTCACCGCACATGTCGCTCAACCAAAGCTCGAGCTCATGTGTTGTCAGGATTCCCTCCCACATGCTCGGATTGCTGGGTTCGACCTATATCGTACCCTGTGTATCTCATCCTTAACTACCTTGCCTTCATGGTTGTTGTCTGTATCGAGAGGTAGGCACCACATCTAAATTGTACATTATTCTATATTTAAAACACACATCACCCCTTGCCACCGTACATCATTTTGGGCCGCATGCAAGAGGTGTTGGTTTTGTGGTCCCTCTCATGCGATTTTTATGATGGTTCGATCAATCTATTGCCCCAAGCGGTTTATCGACAAGAACAATTGTCGTTTGACCAAACAATAGATTCATTGGTCCATCTTATGGTAGGTCATGGCAACATGAATGTATGACCAAAGTATCATTCCATGCATCCGCCCCCGCTGATACGAAGTGGGAGGTGGTGGGCCAAGCATCCAAGCTAGCTACGACATTTTGTCATTATAGATATATCCAAGGGTGCTTTCGGGTTTGCGTGGCAGGTGCCACCAAAGTTGTGCATTGCGTATTTAAAGTTTTAAACATCACACCCAGTATTCCTACATATATTTGGCCACTTCCAGGTGGTTCTTGACTTCTGGACCCTCTCATCAATATTTGACGACGTGCCCAACCGTGCGCCCGCGCAGTCAAAGTTGTGCATTAGAATTTTGAACATCACGTACCACCCTTTTCACTCATATATATTTGGGCCACATTTCTGGTGTGGCTGTCTTCTAACCCTCTCTAACGTTTTTTTTGCTGCAAAAACTCTGTTGACAATCAATGGACACGGGTATAATGTCTTAACCATGTGCGATGCTAGTGCGCTGTGAATCATGACAACTGCACAAGCGCGAGCAAAGGTGGAGGCACTGGCTCAGCCGTGTGCGATGCAAGTGCGCTGTAAAATCACCACGACTGCGCAAGCGCGAGGAAAGGGTGGAGGTACTGGCTTAACCATGTGCGATGCAAATGCGCTGTAAAATCACCACCTCTGCAAGCTAAAGGCGGGTAAGTTTATTTAGAAATTAGGATGAACTATGTGCGATAGACCAGCTAGCTAGAAATATAAAAACAAACTACCCGCCTTGAGCGTTGCAAAAATCAGCGATTCCGCCACTTTTCCTTATTATCATACACGCATATTCTTATTGGACCATGCGCGATCATGGGCACTCCCACCCCGCATCAATTCCTTGACCCAAATTTTACTAGCCTCCGTACTTCAACCGTCGCCCACACTCCTCCAACACCGACCTTATAGTAAAATTGCAGTAGCCGAGGCATTTGAACTGTCGCCCTCCGTTATCCACCACCATATCCACCCACCATTAATAAAAATTTCAGTAGCCGCGGCGTATCCTCAACCCCCCTCCATAGTCCGCCACCCGGCTGTGACGCCCGGATAATCATGCTACAGTAATCCCACGCTAATCATGCCATGTCACCTCGGTTACTCTTGCTAACCTCGAGATGATTCGAAACCATTTCGAAATTTAAATTCTAAATATGTCAAAGAACAAACATTTTCAAAAGTTGAAACAAAAATGTTTGGTGGGTGCCGAATATTACAAGGGTAATTATAATAAAGAAAACATATTTTTAGAAAGTGCCTGAATATTTTAAAATGAATTAAAACAAAAAAGAGAAATAATAAAAGAAAATGCAAAACAGAAAACAAAATAGAAAAAGAGGAAAGAAATCCCCCCCACTGGGCTACGGCCCAGCAGGCCACCCCCTCCTTTTGGGGTCTCAACCCACCGGGCTGCCAGGCCGGCCCATTCCGCCGCCTTAACCCTTACTCCCCCCGAAACCCTAACGCCCCACTCCCCCCACTCTCCCCTCACGTCGCCGCTCCCTCCCCCCTCCCGATCCAATCTGGATCGAGGAGAAACCCCCTACTCTCTCGTCCTTCTCACCTCCCTCGACTGGATCGGGGCTGCGCCCCGCTGCCCTCCTCGCCGAGGCCACCCCGTTCCCGCCACCACGTTGGCGCCCATCGCCGAGGCCACCTCGTCGCCGGTCCTCGCCGGCAGGGTCCCGCCGGCGCCCCATCGAACCCGGCCGTGGCCGCTCCCGGCGAGCCGCCCTGCTCCACCGCTGGAGTGCCTCCCCTACGTCCGTGTCGTCCCCATCCCCCCTCCTCGACCCCGCCCGTCCTCGTCCTCCTCCCCGAGCCCGCGTATGCACATTTGCAGGGCCCGGTGAGCCGCCGTCCCTCCTTCGTTTCCTCTCCGCCCCGACGTTGTTCACCGTGCGCGCGACGCACTCGCGACCCTGCTCACCGCGGCCTCGTCCTGACCGGCGTGCCCCCGCACGCGCCAACGGTTGCGCCCTCCCCCGCCTGCCATTGCCTTGTCGTGCCCCCCAGTTCCTCGCTGTTGTAGCTGCTTCTGCTGCTGCGGGGCCTCGCCCCCTTGTCACTGCTCGCCGGTGGTCACCCGCCGTGCCACACCGTGCATCCTGCCATCGGCGCGCCACCGCCCTGCTGCTCCCTGCCGCAGCCACCTCCGCCGCCGCGGTCATCTCCCCCCTTCGCCGCCTCCCCTGGCTCCAGCCGGCGCCGGCGCCGGCGTGCGTCGGGCCTGCTCGGTGCCCCCTCGGGCCCCGTCCGTTTGGGCGCCCGCACCAGCGCCCGTTCGGGCCGCCAACGCCCGTGCCCGCTAAGGCCCAGGAGCGTATGACAGCCGGGGCCCAAGCCCAGAACGTTTCTGTTAAAAAAATGAAACAAAAAAAATTAATAATAATAAAATAATTAAATAAATAAATAAATAACTTAATTAATTTTGATTAATTAAATTAAGCAACTAATTAAATCAATTACACATTAGTTACCTAATTAACCTGATCTGTTAATTAGTTAGTCAATGACAGTGGGGCCCACCCCCCTAATTAATACTAATTAAGTTAATTAATATGTCTAATTAAAATGTGTCCCTGACCAGTGGGACCCACTGGTCAGGTTGGCCAGTCAACTCTGTTGACTGCTGACATCAGCATGACATCAAGCTGATGTCATTATTCTATTTTTCGAATTTAGTAAAATAATTATTTAAATCCCAGAAATTAATAAAATCTTTAGAAAAACATAACTTTTAATCCGTAACTCGGATTAAACTATTTTCAACATGATAGTTGCTCAGAACGACGAGACGAATCCGGATACACTCTCCGTTCGTCCGCCACACATCCCTAGCATAGCAAACACGTAACTTTCCCCCTCCGGTTCATCTGTTCGGAGACACGAAACACCGGGGATACTTTCCCGGACGTTTCCCCCCTTTGCCAGTATCACCTCCTACTGCGTTAGGTCACCTCCAGCACCGCGTATTGCCATGTTACGCTTTGTGATGCTTTGATTGCTCTGATATTTGTTGTGTTCCCCCCTCCGTTACTTCTTTCCGGTAGACACCGAGACTGCCGCCGCTGCTGGTGCCCCGATCGACTACGTTGTTGACGACCCCTCCTTGTCTGAGCAACCAGGCAAGCGCCCCCCCCTTGATCAACAGATATCGCCTACTCTTCTCTATACTGCTTGCATTCGAGTAGTGTAGCATGTTACTGCTTTCGGTTAATCCTATACTGCTGCATAGCCTGTCCTTGCTACTACTGTTGTTACCTTTACCTGCTATCCTACTGCTTAGTATAGGATGCTAGAGTTCCATCAGTGGCCCTACCCTCTTGTCCGTCTGCCATGCTATACTACTGGGCCGTGATAACTTCGGGAGGTGATCATGGGAACATACTATACACCTTATACTCCTACATTACTGGTGATACTGTTCGGAGATGGGGGCTGAAGGGGCAGGTGGTTCCACCCAGGTAGTGGTGGGCCTGGGTTCCCGACGGCCCCCGACTGTTACTTGTGGCGGAGCGACAAGGCAGGTTCAGACCACCTGGGAGAGAGGTGGGCCTGGCCCTGGTCGACGTTCGCGGATACTTAACACGCTTAACGAGATATGGGTATTTGATCTGAGTCTGGCCATTTGGTCTATACGCACTAACCATCTACGCGGGAGTAGTTATGGGTATCCCGGCGTCGTGGTATCAGCCGAAGCCTTCGTGACGTCAGCGACTGAGCGGCGCGCGCCGGATTGGAACGTAAGCCTGCTCTTGTATTAAGGGGGTTAGTTCTGCTTCCGGCCGCCTTCGCAACGTGCAGGTGTGCTCAGGGCGATGGGCCCAGACCCCTGCGCGCTCAGGTTTAGACCGGCATGCTGACCTCTCTGTTGTGCCTAGGTGGGGCTGCGACGTGTTGATCTTCCGAGGCCGGGCATGACCCAGAAAAGTGTGTCCGGCCAAATGGGATCAAGTGTGTTGGGCTATGTGGTGCACCCCTGCAGGGAAGTTAATCTCCGTGTCCCTCGGTAAAAGGACGACCCGGAGTTGTACCTTGACCTTATGACAACTAGAACCGGATACTTAATAAAACACACCCTTCCAAGTGCCAGATACAACTCGGTGATCGCTCTCTAACAGGGCATCGAGGAGGGGATCGCCGGGTAGGATTATGCTATGCGATGCTACTTGGACGACTTCAGTCTACTCTCTTCTACATGCTGCAAGACGGAGGCTGCCAGAAGCGTAGTCTTCGACAGGATTAGCTATCCCCCTCTTATTCTGACATTCTGCAGTTCAGTCCACTGATATGGCCCTTTACACATATATTCATGCATATGTAGTGTAGCTCCTTGCTTGCGAGTACTTTGGATGAGTACTCACGGTTGCCTTGTTCCCCCTTTTCCCCTTTCTTTACCCAGTTGCTGCAACCAGACGATGGAGCCCAGGATCCAGACGCCACCTTCGAAGACGACTTCTACTACACTGGAGGTGCCTACTACGTGCGGCCCGCTGACGACGACCAGGAGTAGTTAGGAGGGTCCCAGGCAGGAGGCCTGCGCCTCTTTCGATTGTATCCTCGTTTGTGCTAGCCATCTTATGGCAAACTTGTTTAACTTATGTCTGTACTCAGATATTGTTGCTTCCGCTGACTCATCTATGATCGAGCACTTGTATTCGAGCCCTCGAGGCCCCTGGCTTGTATTATGATGCTTGTATGACTTATTTTATTTGTAGAGTTGTGTTGTGATATCTTCCCGTGAGTCCCTGATCTTGATCGTACACATTTGCGTGCATGATTAGTGTATGATTGAATTGGGGGCGTCACAAGTTGGTATCAGAGCCGACTGTCTGTAGGAATCCCCCTTTCCAACTCCTTGGCCGAAGTCGAGTCTAGACATTAAAAACTGTTTTACTAACATGGCTGTGCGGCCCATGGGCCCACGTCGCCATTTGGGTGGTATTAGGATCTTTTACTCCTCGTCTATACTCTGACTCTGAGCTCTCTTCTATTTGGGTTAAATGATTTTGCTAAAAACAAAACTAACTTTAGGTTCTCGATAATACTTTCTCCCGGAGAGCCCCTCACTTCAGATGATCGCCTGATGCACTAGAAGATTCCGAAGTTACTCTACAATGTTCTCTCGAGTCTTTGTGACATCGCATTTGCGAATTCCTTCCACCGTCAACCCCTATGAAAACTGCATACACTTCCCATTCATACAATCATTCCCCGTTGATCTTGTTATTACAAGATGTCCCGAAATGCTCTCTGTTGTTCTGAGAATCCTTTGAGCTTAGTGCCTTGCTGTACTTTGTCACCTGAATACCCTTACGGATAATTCTCGCACTTACCGAGTATCCGCTCATCCCCAGTTGATTCAGGTATTTCACAAAAGTCTTCGTAATACCGTTCGTTCTTCTGAAAATCCTCAACAGCCTATTGCTCTTGAAATTCTTGCTTTCTTGGATTATGGTTAATCCCATAAGTCTCGTAATCTTATTGGCATCCCTTGTCTTTATCATTTTAAGTCTGTTGATTCAATATGTTGAGGATGCTCGCATCCCTCGATCAAATCCTAGAATTCATCTTTCTGGCTCAGACATCATTTTGAACATGAGCTGGTTCTCGACCAAACTATCTGTCGTCGATTGTGCCTCTGGTATATTCAATTGATCCATCCTTGATCAGAGCGTCTGCTTCTGATCCTTTGTTTTGGAAATCATAATTCCTTTGCATTGAAGCTTTGAATTATTGAGATGATTCCATAACTTGTTGCATTTGCATTCCTTCCTCTTCTGGTTGAGTATCGATACTCATATCAGATCCTTTGTGGACCATCATGTCCTTTGTTGGATTGTTATCCGACAGTGTCATTCACATTTGGTCACTTTGTGAGTTCTTCCCCTGATACATAATGCCTTTGTTAAGTTGTATCCTCTGCTTGGCCAACCATGCTCTGCTTTCGGGCTTGTGTTAATTACTCTTGAAACTTGTGGTATATGTTTCTAAGAAGCCCCTATGGGTTGAACATATGCCTTCTCTAAACCGTGAGAACCCAAAAGTTTTCACGAGCCATACTCTTCTGATGTTTCGCCAGATAAAATTTCAACACTGCAACTTCATCGAACGCGAGAAGTGAATGAAAGGTTATGCATTGGAGAAGTGGGAGTCGACCTTGAACCTTGCGTTCATGCCCATGGACACGATGTATAACTTATCATGGAAGCTGCTCGTAAAAATAATTACCCCTTGTTATAAGTTCATCTTGTATCCGTGGTTCGATCCTTTATGATCGTGGGTTCCGACCATGATTGTTCTCCTTTGATTCTATTTCTCGGACAAGTTAAAGTACTTGCCTTCTGCAGATCAGTACGCCTTCCCAACCTCTATTTTGTTCTACCTTCGAGTATTACCCCCTGGTATCTCGAGGATATCAACCCATTGCACTTCATCTTATGAATTTTTTATGAAGTAGTACATTTCCCCATCACAGTCACTCCACGGGCTATGGGTTGTCGTCAACCGAGAACCCCGATTTGTGAACCGAATCAACACTGAGGTTCGGTACCCCCAGTACTTTGTGGTTGAGAAGTTTAATACTCCATCCCGTCACTCCTAGCCTGATCGGCTACATCATTATCGTGCTAATTTTTAACTGTGCTACCGGGTCCTTAATTCCGGAGCACAACTTTCGATGATGAGCTAAGCTTATGTTGATTTCCTCGTCTTATCGTTCCACCTTGAACGACAAGTTTGAATTCGAGTTTGTGTCGTATCCTTGGTTCCAATAACCTTTCGGTTCACCATTCATTTGACTTGATGTCATCGCCGATCGATTACATCTTGAAATCTCTCGACCAAGTGTGTCATGGTCATCATCAACCTTATGAGCTCTTCCAGGATAACAATTGAGTTCATGATGAGAAATACCATCCTTGCCCTCAATGATCTGCGTTATCATCGACCACTTTATTGCCTCCCGTTCAACACAAACTTGTTCGTGTTTTGTGTTATACCTTGAGTTCGTTGCTACTCAGCATTGTTCTTCTTTACATTGGAAGTATTGCCATCTTTTATGTCAAGAAAGTCGTGAGAAATTTACCATCCTTAAGAATTCTTGATGCAAGTGATACTTATTAACATCACCATCCTTTTCTTGGTCCCCGTGTTGTTTTTAACTGGAATACCGATATGCTAACATTGCTGCTTGAGTTCTCTACTTCTAGAAAATCTATTGCTTTGAAGTTAACGATCGACAGTTCGTTCTTAGACCGTTGGTAATTGAATCATCACTCTAACATTGATCTTGCTGCCTAAGGTCATTTTTTCGGGCACACCTTTCAAATAATGATTGATGGTATATGTTTTCCTCGAGCATACAACATTATATCATTTCAATCAACAAGTGTCATCTTCTTGTTCACATTATTGTGGAAATCCATCCGTTTGGGATTCTTGGTGAATTGTCGCTGAGCCCATCAGCCACCTCCTCATCAAGTTGTGTGTGTGTGTTTTTTCCTCTACACCATTCGCTTATAGCTATGTATTCAAGTTGCTATTTTCTGCACTAAGTGAATGAGATCGGACCCTAACCCCTTCTGTGCTTATCCCTCAAATTCTCCCTGTCTCTTCATATGCATTCTGTTGACATGTGTCGAATGTTTTTACTGTGTCCTTGTCAGCTGAAGATACACAGACACACATTTAAAACTGTTTTTAATGTTCTTATCCTTTTTGCCTGAATACTGGAGAAGCCGAAACAACCGCCCGACAAACCAGGCGCGCGTGGGCTCGTGGCTCAACCCTCAATAAGTTGCATGTCTGCCACGTGTCCTTCAGATGTGAACCGCCTGGGGCACCTGCATAATTGCATTGTGACGCCCCTCCACCTTATAAATACTTCTCCCCTCATGGTCATTATTTCGTCTCCCCTCACCGTCCCTCTCAAACCATAGCACCACCACTAGCATCGGTCGTTGCCGGAGATGAAGCACTTCGCAGCCACGACCTCTCTGACGCCGTCTTCACGCAGGACGCTGACTTCTTCCTTCCTTCCGCCGCCGCCATAGGTGTCTTCCGCCACCAAGTTAGGGCGCGGGAGATTGGACTGCTCGGTCTCCAACTTTCCCATCTAGCAGTTCTTCGTGCGGTAAATATGAGCTCCTTTTTACCGTTTATTCGATCCATTGAAATCTTCACATCTTCCCAAAGTAGTTTCTACACTTCCAAATCTAGATCCTTCTGTTTCTGCATCTCGTAACTTGCAAGTATGTTCAGTTATGCTTCACAACTAGTTAGATTCCTCACTTTTACTTATTCATGGATTCGTACAAATCTGGAACCATCTCACATCGATAAGTGAATGTCTTCGCACTATGAGGTCAGTGTCTTCAAAATGATTTATCTTCAAAATCTTCTGAGAATGCATATGACCTCTTCCCCTTCCCTCACATCTCTAATGCTGTCACACGTACATGTCCGTGGGAGAATCCCTTGGTTCTCATAGTATGCATTCATCTGCAGAGTTCTTACAGCATCACATTGAATCACCTGAAGCCAGCTCTTGTCTGACAAGTAGATTGAAGCCAAACACTGTTGTGAAGCCCTTCATTCTGAATCCAATGGCTGATGGAAAATCTGCAAAGAAGGGTGGTAGACAGCGCCGGGACAACACAGCTTTGGACCTGCCACCAGATCTCTATGAACAATACAAGTCTGACTCAGAGGAAACCTATGGTGAATGCAAAACTCGTGTCCAATGGATTCGAAGATATTGGGCAGAGGAATGGTTCCAGTATGCGAAGAAGAATGTCGCGAGGCCACCATGGGCTGATATTGTGTATAGGAAACTGCACCCCAAGACAAAGGATGAAGCCATTGCAAGGGGCTTCTTTCCTTGCATGGTCAGAGGACCTCAGCCTGAAGATGCCAACCCATCTAGTCTCCGATGGTGTCGCATAGATGAATTGTTTGAGAAAAATCTTTAGTTTGCTAGGGCATCTGCAGTGCAGAACAAGAAGGACCTGGGGATTGACTTCAACCCTGGTCCAGCAGCTCCAAGGCAAGATGGCAGTCGTGAAGCTAATCAGAATATCATTGGTCCCTTCAATAGCTTCGATGGGCTTCTCTCCCATATAGCTTCACAACAGGCCACTTTGAAGAAGCTGCTGGTGAAGAGGAACATGCTGAAGTTCCTAAGCCCCCGAAGCCAAAGAAGAACGCTAAGGCTTCAAAAGCTTCAAGTGTGAAGCCACTGAAATCTGCACCTCCTGAATCTAGTGTGCAGTCCAAGGATCAATCTCGCATCTCCAAGAAGTCCAAGAACCCAAGAAGATTACTGGACATGACCTCACCCCTGCTAGCATTCTGCGAAATGAAGAGAATTTTATAAATCTGTCAAGCAAAGAAGATCTTGCTGACGATGCTCTAGAAATGCTCATCAAGAGCAAGCAGGAGGCCTAAATTTTCAAGGATTTGCCTCTCTTTGATGCAGATATTCTCAAAAATTTCATTCATGAATGGTTTGAAGATCCTACTCTCACCATTGATGATCTGTAGCTGCCCATTGACATCCGTGTCACATTTCAGGGCTGCATAGCCAAGGAACTTGCTATAGCTCAGAAGATTGTTGAGCTGAAAAACAAAATTGACTATGAGAAGGCCCAGTTCAAGAAGCATATGGCAAAGCTCGGTGTCATTGATGTTCAGAACTTCAAGCAAATGATGATTGACCTCAAGGCTGAGTTCAAACAGAAACGTGATGAATCCAAAGGCTCTCGTGAGGGCATGAAGTACTACGCTGAGAAGTGCGACCAGACTATGAGCTTGTGAAGAGAAAGGCCCTTGGGCGTCCTAGTATTGACCCCCAAATGGCCGCCAAGAAGACGAAGAAGCGTGCTGAAGCTGAATCCAAAGCCCCAAGGAAGGAAGGACCAAGCATTATCTTCCCTGCTAGTATGACTGGCTCGAAGCCAAAGGTCCCTTCAGCAGCTTCTGAGCAGAAGAAGACTAAGGTGGCTGAGGCTGAAGCCAAGAAGAGTAAGCATCATGACACTTCTGATGCTGCTTCATCCAAGAAGAAGCTAAAGACAAAGTATTCAATTTCTTCTTGCAAAGATCATGTTGCTCCTTAAGAACCATTGATAGTGGAGCCCATTTCTGTTGCATTGCCTGCTTCCACCAACCGCGAACGTCATCTCATCGTGCATGAGCCTGCTACCATAGAGGCTCATGAGTCTGAAGACATTCTGGCTGCTGACTCCATCGCAGCTGAAGGCATTGGTTAAGATGACAATGTTAAAGATGATGTAGTCCTTCGTCAGCTCATGCCCAATTCGGTATCATCGCCTTCTCCTACGGGCAGTGAACAGATCAGCATTGGCAATCGCACGACGCCAATCGCACAAGATGAATTCTGGGAAGAGCAACACCACAACTCCCCATTACATGAAGTTATTCCTCGCACTCCACCTGCTTATGTCACCACTCCGGTGCTTGAGACACTGCAAGAGACTCCCGAAGACATGGAGAAGGCCACTCCTTCACTAAAGGCATCGCCATATTTCCGAATGCTTCACAGAGGCCCTAGGCCCTTGGTCTCCATGTCGAGCATTCCTGAAGAGGATGTGCACACCACAAGATCAGTGTTGACGCTCAAAATTGGCACAGTCATAAAATTAGCATAGGTTATATCAAGACCAATGCAAACTTATGATTGGAAGTCACCTTGGAATGTCTCTCTTCGAGAAGATCAAGATGGATATGAAGATGGTCCAAAACGGAGCTCAGACTCAAAAGTTATGACAAGTTCAGAGATGCTCATGTTGACACCAGAGTAAAGAAATGCATAACACTCAATCAAGGTGGCCTCAGATGGAAAACATTTCAACATGAAAGTTGTGCGTCTCGTCCAAACGGTGGATTTTGATATAAACATCGTCTTAATGTGAGATCGTATGCAACCTATGGAGGCAAAACAAGGTCAGAAATAGAAGCTGCAGAGTCATTTCGGACCGACCGAGTTGATTTGATCGGTGAGACCGAGTTGGTCCGAAAATTTACTAGAGAGTTGGCAACGTTGACTTGGTAGGACCGAAGCAAACCAATCGGTGAGACCAAGTTGATCCGAGAAATTACAGAAGGATACAGAGAATTGGCAACGTTCACTCGGTGGGACCGAAATTAACCAATCGGTGAGACCGAGTTGGTCCAGGAAATTACCAAAGATTCTTGTCCGAGTTAAGTTAGGGTTTTTGATGTTTTGGACGTAATTTTTAGTCCTTTTCTTGTACGGGAAGTCCAACCGCCTCATAAATAGATGAGAGGTGACGGCCGATTGAACAACACACAATCGATCAAATCAATCTACTACTTTTTCGTGTTCACTATCCCTCTCCCTTGTATCTTTCTTCTAGTTCTTCGTTCTTTCTTCGTTTGCAGGGCGGCGAACCTCGAGGCCCTAGGGGCGATCAGGTCGTCCTAGGGAAGCCCATAGCCGCCGCGCGCCCTGACGGGGTCCCTCCCGGGCATGTGGGGTTTCGGGTCGACAAAAGCGCCCGCCGGATTGTCTTGCGTACCGCGCTTCTGGCGGGTCTCCTTCGATGTGAGCTGCGGTGCATCACCCTCGGCATCGAGGGTACACGGTGGCGTGTTCGTGTGCGAACACACTTTTTGGCGACTCCACTGGGGAACGAAGCTTTGAACGGTCTCCGACCCGTTCTTGCTATGAAGAGATCGTCATCTAGGGTTTGCAATCTACAAAGGTAATATGAATACCCAATTTACTTATGTAGATGCAAATAATCCATATGTTGTTGCTAGATCATATAATGAGAATATTGTATCGGCTAGCCCTAGTTTTATCAATCATGCATCTAATTATGTGCAACCGCCGATTCAGAATAATCTTCATGCTTCAACTTCATATAATTTTAGCAACATGCAACATATGTATCCCAACTCCCATGTATCGGCAAACCCACAAATCTATATGCCGATGAACAACATGATGAGTTTGGTTAATCAAGTTGAAACACCCCATGTAGGAACTTTCAACGGCATGCAACATAGTGATTCATCTTTTTATTCATCGGCAACTAATTTGCAACATGTTAATCCAAACATGCCGGTAGATAGGGGAATTAGCCATGCTTCTACTAGTTATTCGGCCAATTACCCTCAAACATCGTATGCTACACCTCATGCTACTAATTTTTCATCACCATACGCAATTGTAGATGTTCATAATTCGGCTCCGCACCTTCATGCTCATTGTCGAATAAGTGAGAATTCTACCACGCATGTGTCTTTACCTAGTAACGTAGCATATCATGTTGCCCCCGCACAATTACAGAATTTCGGCAACACACCATTGTCGAAAGAGTCTCAAAGTATTGGGGGGCAATCCGATGAAAAAAGCTTAAAGATAGAATTTACACAAGAACAAGCAACATTGCGATTAAAGAAAGAAAGAGTGGTGATTCGGATAACAAAGTTAATTCGGTTGTTAAAAAAGCCGAATCAAATAATATGTGTACCGAATTTATTGAAGAAAAAAAGGACGCCAAGGCATTGGAGAGTCATTTAAAAGTGGAGCAAAGTATTATTCAAGTATCACAACCATCATGCTCTCCCAGCGTGTATGAAGAGGTATGTCTAGCAAGTGATTTTCCTATTTTCAGATTTGGTCACAGCTTTATTGTTGATGTATCTATTAGAAAAAATCTCGTAAGTAATTTTGAAAGACCAATGATGAAGGGTAATTTACTTGTTAGCAATAAAATTGTTACAAAGCATATCAGTCGATACATTGTACCATTCGAAGAGACCGATAGTGACTTATTATTGAAGCCAAAGCTTATCCCATTGCTTTATTTAGAGTTCATATCTAATTGGGTAGCTTTGCTTGCTTCATACTTGGCTTACGCATGGTCTCAATTGAGACATGTGTGTTTTAACTATTTTTGCTTCAGAAATATAAAGCCAAGGTTAAATTATTTTGAGAAATCCGATGCTAATATTATATCTTATCCAAAGACATCGGAGATAGAGTGTAAAACACAATGTATAGCCGAATGGGAAGATTCTAAATCTGAACCATTCGTTGGCTTACCTCCAAAGCCGTTCTCACAGCAAGATCGGCTAGAAAACAAGAAGTATACCTTCAATTCAAGCATGTGTGATCAAATATTTGATTTGTTGCTGAAAAATAATTACATTACAATTCTTGATCACCATGTTAAGCCATCAATCCAAGGACGAATGTATTGTAAGTTGCATGATTCGTCCAAGAATAATTTTGAGGATTGCAACATGTTTCGTCAAATAGTTAAGTCGGCCATTGAAAAAGGATGATTGAAGTTTGTTGAAACACCAAGAGATGTCCAGTCTATTTCGATCGGTCCCGATGGCAAAAAGTTTTTGCATCGGCTGCTTCAAGCCGATCCATTCAAAGAGAAGGTAAAAACCGCAGGTGATGGGATCAGGCTTTCAAGTAAAGAAGTTGTTGAAGAGCATAATGAACATAATCTTGAGGGTGAGAACTCCATCAAAGCTACAATGGAGACGCCAAGGACTGGGGGGCAGCAAGCAAATCCAATGATCGATGAAAGCAAACCAAAAGGAAACAAAGGCCGAAATAAGCGCAAGTGTAAGAGATCAAAAATCACCTTCTCTGAACTATTGGATAAATATGAAAAGTAGAGTGAAGAGAAGGATGCTTATCGGCCCAATCATGCAAAGAAACCGAGATCACCTCCAAGGCGTAAATATGAGGATCGGTATTGGCAAAGTGAGAATTTTAATGCAACATATTCATATCCTTATTTTGGGCCGCCAATGCCAATGCCGTGGATGCCTCCCTCTGCTCATATAGATCCATATCCATCATGGGACAGGTATGATACAAGGGCACATTCTCCATCTTATTTTAGACCACTTCACCAATATTATGCAGCTCCGAGAAGATCAGTATCTGAACAATCACATGTTAAAGACCGTTTCAATCATAAGGAATCGGTTCGGACACCATGGATGAAAAAAGAGGTGGTCAAGCAAGTCTACCGCGTGAAAAGAGATGGTCGTAAGTGTGCAACTTCAGATTTGATCTCAAATAATAAAGAGCCAATTAAAGTGTTGACATTGGCTACAAAAGGCAATGAGACGAAGCAACCAATTATTGAGAGTCAAAGTGCCAAATCTGAAGAAAAGAAGTTGAGAGTGCACAAGGCCAAAAAGAAATTGGCATTGGTCAAAACAGAATCACAGCCGAGGCGCCCACTCGGCTTATCGTATTGGCAAAAGAGGGAATTACACAAACTTAGTGCACAAGAACTTGAAGAAAGGAACATGGCATGGGTTCCCAAAGGAAGTACTCAAAATAAGAATTATGTGCATGCCTCCATTACAAGAAGTGCAGCAAAAGTGAAGAAGGAAAAGAGTAAAAACTATGAAGGACCAAGCCGAAGGTTTCAACATCTTTGGTCTACACATTATCCATATTCTTCAACTATGCCATTAACGCCTATGCCATGGAATTCGTCATCAGGTATGATTGGTAACCCTCAATGGGATTATTTTAATCCATGGATGCAATATAATTTCTTACGTCATGAAGGGGTATTACCAAGTCACTATACATTCGATTAGCTACAAGTTTGTTGCTGATTCAAAGGGCCGAAATACTTGATTTGTCGTTTCATTTGTTTCGGCTATATGTGCTTTGAATGAAGTTTACAAGCAATGGCCGATATATACTTATGATTCTAAGGAGATGCATAATGGCCGATGGAGTGTTGACATCGTCCTTAGAACCAACATGGTACAAGTTATTTTTCGGCACGCTAGCTATGCCGAAAAACAGGGGGGCATGTGTTGACGCTCAAAATTGGCACAGTCATAAAATTAGCATAGGTTATATCAAGACCAATTCAAACTTATGATTGGAGGTCACCTTGGAATGTCTCTCTTCGAGAAGATCAAGATGGATATGAAGATGGTCCAAAACGAAGCTCGGACTCAAAAGTTATGACAAGTTCAGAGATGCTCATGTTGACACCAGAGTAAAGAAATGCATAAAACTCAATCAAGATGGCCTCAGCTGGAAAACGTTTCAACATGAAAGTTGTGCGTCTCGTCCAAACAGTGGATTTTGATATAAAAATCGTCTTAATATGAGATCGTATGCAACCTGTGGAGGCAAAACAAGGTCAGAAATAGAAGCTGCAGAGTCATTTCGGACCGACCGAGTTGATTTGATCGGTGAGACCGAGTTGGTCCGAAAATTTACCACAGAGTTGGCAACGTTGACTTGGTAGGACCGATGCAAACCAATCGGTGAGACCAAGTTGATCCGAGAAATTACAGAAGGATACAGAGAATAGGCAACGTTCACTCGGTGGGACCGAAATTAACCAATCGGTGAGACCGAGTTGGTCCGGGAAATTATCAAAGATTCCTGTCCGAGTTAAGTTAGGGTTTTTGATGTTTTGGACGTAATTTTTAGTCCTTTTCTTGTACGGGAAGTCCAACCGCCTCATAAATAGATGAGAGGTGATGGCCGATTGAACAACACACAATCGATCAAATCAATCTACTACTTTTTCGTGTTCATTATCCCTCTCCCTTGTATCTTTCTTCTCGTTCTTCGTTCGTTCTTCGTTTGCAGGGCAGCGAACCTCGAGGCCCTAGGGGCGATCAGGTCGACCTAGGGCAGCCCATAGCCGCCGCGCGCCCTGACGGGGTCCATCCCGGGCGTGTGGGGTTTCGGGTCTACAAAAGCGCCCGCCGGATTGTCTTGCGTACCGCGCTTCTGGCGGGTCTCCTTCGACGTGAGCTGCGTTGCATCACCCTCGGCGTCGAGGGTACACGGTGACGTGTTCGTGTGCGAACAATCAGTTGCACGTCAAGTGTTTCCTGAAGCCATCCCTTTTGTGACTGCTCATGAATCTGAAGCCAAAGAGGCTGAAGATATTCCGGCTACATCAGCCGATGACAAGGAAGAAGAAGACGATGAATTTATTTCCCCTACCGTTGATCTCATTTCTCAAAAAGAAGTGATTGTGCCGGACCCCCAATCCCTGACGCTACTGAAGTTGAGGCAAACTAAAGTGCAACTATCCCTAGGTGGTTTTGGTAATTCATAACAACATATAGCTCATTGAGCTAATGCTATTCCAAGATAATTATTTCAGGAAAGCTCAATGATTGGCATGGCATGGATGATGAAAGTAGATTCCTCAAAATGCTAAGGACAAACGATTGGCTAAAGCTTCAAGCTCAAGACTCTTCATTTTATATTTTAGTGATCCAAGATCACATTGAGTCTATAGGAAAAGCCAATACTATCAAGGAGTGATGAGGTGTTGCTTAATGAGCCTCTTGCTTCATGTGCTTAGTGATATGCTCCAAAACCCTCAACTACTTTCCCATATCCACATTTGACCTAAACCCAAAGCCAAACTCGGTCATATCGATTCTTTCAATCCGGAGCCACCGAGTTTCACTTGTCATAGCCACTGCCAAACCCTAAGAAAATCGGTTCTACCGATAGGGATTTCGGTCTCACCGAGATGGGATTGCAATTTCTCTGTTTCCTTTTCGTAACTTTTCGGTCTCACCGAAAGAGCGGATCGGTCCCACCGAGATTGCAATGTAAACTCTCTGTTTCCTTTTTGTAACTTTTCGGTCTCACCGAAAGAGCAAATCGGTCCCACCGAGTTTACCTGGCCAACCCTCTGGTTAGCTTATTACCAAATCGGTCTCACCGAGTTTGTGTAATCGGTCTCACCGAGATTATGTTATGCCCTAACCCTAACCATATCGGTCCTACCGAGTTGCATGTCGGTCCCTCCGAAATCACTAACGGTCACTAGGTTTACTAAATTGGCCCGACCAAGTTTATTGATTCGGTCCAACCGAGATTGATGAACTGTGTGTAATGGTTGGATTTTGCGTGGAGGCTATAAATACCTCTCCACCTCCTCTTCATTCGTGGAGAGAGCCATCAGAACACATCTACACTTCCAACTCATATGTTCTCAGAGAGAACCACCTACCCTTGTGTTGAGGCCAAGATATTCCATTCCTACCATATGAATCTTGATCTCTAGCCTTCCCCAAGTTGCTTTCCACTCAAATCTTCTTTCCACCAAATCTAAATCCTGTGAGAGAGAGTTGAGTGTTGGGGAGACCATCATTTGAAGCACAAGAGCAAGGAGTTCATCATCAACACACCATTTGTTACTTCTTGGAGAGTGGTGTCTCCTAGATTGGATAGGTGTCACTTGGGAGCCTCCGACAAGATTGTGGAGTTGAACCAAGGAGTTTGTAAGGGCAAGGAGATCGCCTACTTCGTGAAGATCTACCGCTAGTGAGGCAAGTCCTTCGTGGGCGACGGCCATGATGGGATAGATAAGGTTGCTTCTTTGTGGACCCTTCGTGGGTGGATCCCTCCGTGGACTCGCGCAACCGTTACCCTACGTGGGTTGAAGTCTCCATCAACGTGGATGTAGGATAGCACCACCTATCCGAAGCACGACAAAAACATCCTTGTCTCCAATTGCGTTTGAATTCTCCAAACCCTTCCCTTTACATTCTTGCAAGTTGCATGCTTTACTTTCCGGTGCCTATATACTCTTTGCATGCTTGCTTGAATTGTGTGATGATTGCTTGACTTGTCCTAAAGTAGCTAAAATCTGCCAAGAACTAAAATTGGGAAAAGGTTAAGTTTTTATTTGGTCATGTAGTCTAATCACCCCCCTCTAGACATACTTTCGATCCTACAAGTGGTATCAGAGCTTTGGTCTCCATTTGCTTCAATTTCCATAGCTTTTGGTGATCATAGCCTTGGTTTCACAGCCTAGGAGAGTATGGCATCTAGCGAGGGAAATTATCATCGTAGAGGTCCTTACTTTGATGGTACTAATTTTGCTAGTTGGAAGCATAAAATGAAAATGCATATTCTTGGACATAACCCCGCCGTTTGGGCTATTGTGTGTGTTGGTTTGCAAGGTGACTTCTTTGATGGGAAAGAACCAAACCGTGAAGCTACCGCGGAAGAGTTGAAGATGCTGCAATACAACACTCAAGCTTGTGATATTCTCTTCAACGGATTGTGCCCCGAAGAATTCAACAAAATCAGCCATCTTGAGAATGCAAAGGAAATTTGGGATACTTTGATTGATATGCACGAAGGTACCGACTCCGTCAAGGAATCCAAATTGGATGTGCTTCAAAGTCAACTTGACAAGTTCAAAATGAAGGATGGTGAAGGTGTCGCTGAAATGTACTCTAGGCTTGCTCTCATCACAAATGAGATTGCCGGCTTAGGGAGTGAACAGATGACCGATAGATTCATCATCAAGAAGATCCTAAGAGCCTTGGATGGAAAATATGATACCGTGTGCACATTGATCCAAATGATGCCCAATTACAAAGATCTCAAGCTAACGGAATTCATTGGAAGAATTGTTGCTCGTGAGATGTCACTCAAGGATAAAGAGGAACTTCACAACAAATCAAGTGGAGCTTATAAATCCTCATGTGAAGCCCCCACATCATCAAGTGAGAAAAAAACCTTCAATGAAGAATTGAGCTTAATGGTGAAGAACTTCAACAAGTTCTACAAGAGTAGAAGCAAAGATATAATCTCCAAGTCAAGATCCGGATCTTCTAGTCGAGAGCGAAACTGCTACAATTGTGGAAGACCCAGACACTACTCCAATGAGTGTACGGCTCCCTACAAAAGAAGAGAAGATTCTCCAAAAAGAAGAAGCAAAAGAGAAGAATCACCATCAACAAAGAGAAGGAGTAGAGATGATCGTTATGAACAAAGATACTCACGGAGAAACAAGGATTCGGAAAGAAAGGAAAAGTCATCAAGGAGCTACACAAAACGAAGACATCAAGCTCATGTTGGTGAATGGGTATCCGGCTCCGACTCCGACAACCACTCCGAGAGAAGTTATCACTCCGATTCTGAATATACTCAAGATGAAGGTGTTGTCGGTCTAGCACTTGTGTCAACCAACTCCTACGACATATTTGACTCACCAAATGAAGGAATTGGAAGATGCTTAATGGCCAAAGGTCCTAAGGTAACACATCCTGAGTATGTCGATTTCAATAGTGATGAAGATGACTTGTTAGGTGATGATGATTTACTTGTTGACAACTCTAGTGATGAATACTATGATGAAACGTCAATTAATCATGCTAATCAAGATAAAACAAATGAAAATGATAAGGAGAAGATTGAGGCTCTAACTAAAGAACTAAACACTCTTAAGTTAGCTCATGAAACTATCTTCGAAGATCATCGAGAACTTTTAAGAGCTCATGAGAAGTTACGCTTTGAAAAGCTCAATCTTGAGCAAGAGCATGAGTTCTTAAAAGCAATCAATGATGATCTCCGCAAGAGAAGTTCTTCTTACATTGCCAAGAGTTTACTCTTATCCACTTACATGCCTCAAGTCAAGTCTAGTAACAAGAACAAGAAAGATTCTTCCTCTAGTAGTAACAATGATCATGTTAAATCCAATATTGTTGCTTCTAGTAGTTCTCTTGATTCCACTAATGATTCTCTTAGCCAAGTTACACTTGAGCAAGAAAATAGCTTATTGAAGGGAATTATAGAGAAAGGAGTCTACAAGAGCCTTGCCGAAAGTAAGCAATTCGAGGAAATTGTACGCAAGCAAGGAAGACACCGGAAGAATCAAGGTGTTGGTTTTGAACGAAAGTTCAACGCCAATGGAGTTGAGTGGGAAGAAGATCAATACCCCAAGACGAAGTTTGTTCCTCAACAAGAGAAGTACGATCCTACTTCCTTCAAGGGGACACAAGCTCAAGATGATCTTCCACCACAAGACTACAAACAAAAAGGCAAGGACAAGCTTCAAGAGGAAATTGATGCATTTGAAGAAGCTCCTAAGACCTTAGTCAAGTGGATTCCCAAGACTACTTCAAGTTCCACTTCATCAAGTACGACTACAACTCCAAGGATTCCCATCAAGATGGTGTGGATCCAAAAGAAGAAGAACTAGAGAGTTCTTGAGGGTGACTCCGCCAACACACTTCACTCTAATCATTTTGGCAAGAACAAGTGCAATCAACTTCCACATCTTGCACTAGTTCAAGGAGTCACAAACCCTCTTGTTGGTAAGTCAAGGGACAAGGTAACCTAAAAGCTTTCATGGACATCATCTTGTGTGTGCATCACTCTATGTCTATGGATATCCTTGTTTGTTCCTTGTGGGACTAACCCATGTAGGTATTGAAAGTGCAATTCACTTCAATGGATAGCTCCAATTGTTCTACACCAACATTGAGCATCCACATCTTCAACATCTACATGAAGTCATCATCGACGAAACCCAAGGTTAGTTCATCCCTCTTAGGGGGGATATCACATCTAAGGGGAGCTTTACTCTAAGACTTGAGCTAAAGCAACTCTAATGATGTGAACACAACAATGCTTTATGTAAAAGTGGTAACCCCACTTGTGCTTGAACGATGAGTATGACCTATGATCAAATGTTCTCATTTGACTCCTAAGTCAATATACTCATATATAGACGACCTAGTCATCGCCAATTGCTTGATAGATGCTAGTATTGATTGTGCATGCTGTGTCACATATTTCAATTGCCATTTTATTGTGTGAGCATGTTGGTTGCATATTTTACTCATTCGAGGACATCCACTTGTTGTTTTGATTGATTGATTTTCTTTTCTCTTGCCAAGTGGATGGACAAGAATGCCTAAGAACCTCCTCTAGATATCTATGCTTTTCTCGTCTCAAACTCTATTCATTCTACATCACAAAATTTGATAAAGTCAGATTCGAACCACTCTGTGTGAGGAGCACTCGGAGTACCCGATTCGTCATAGACTTAAACTTCCAAAACTTCTTTGTGATTCTCGGTCTGACTGATATCTCCTTTTCGGTCCTACCGAGATCATTAAGTCGATCTATGTTTTTGATCTCGGTGCAACCGATTTGAACTACTCGGTCACACCGAGTTGCAATAACTGTATACAGTTTTGCATCTCGGTGCCACCGAGTTGTTCCACTCGGTCACACCGACAGGGTCGGGCTATATATAGACACGGGCAAAATTTTGGAAATTTCTCCGAAATCCTTCGCCCGCGCGATAGCTCGCTCTGCCAACGTGGTCTCTGGATCGTCTCCTCGCCGCCAACCGCCTCCTGTCGCTGGTCTCCATCGCCGTCAACGGAATTCAACCCCGCCGTTGCCGCCGTAGCGAGTCTCCGCCGAACTAGGGTATGGACTCGATCTTTGTGCTATTCCCCATCTGATTCCTAGCACATTGTGATCTTATTGATTCTAGCCACGATTGAAACACTCCTATCCAGTCAATGCAATTCGTAGAATAGGTTTGATTTGAAATTTTAGGGTTAGGTTTCCGCCGAAACCATCTCGGACCCACCGAGTTGAAAAACTTGGTCCCACCGATTTGGCTCATGCCATTGCACAAGTGAGACTCGGTCTGACCGAGACTTACTAATCGGTGTGACCGGTTTTGGAACTTTGTGAAACCCTAGCAGTCTCGGTTCCACCGAACTGTGACTCGGTCTGACCGAGTTCACTAGTTTAGGTTCCAAAACTGCTTCGGTATCACCGAGTTTAAAAATCGGTAGATCCGAAATGATTTCTGTGGGAAACTAAAACTAAGATTTTGAATCATTATTTTGCAAAAACCTCTGCATTTTGTGATGCTCATCTATTCTACCTCATCTATAAACTCTTCACAGTGTCAGCAATCAGCTTTTTCATCATGTCTGATCAGAGTGACAGCCAGAATATGTCATAAGAGCAAGTGCATATGAGTGAGGGCACTAGTCCCTCCAGTTCTTCAGATGAAGGCAGCAGGAGTACCCCTAGCAATTTGCCAAAAGTTGCCACTAGACAAAGGAAGAAGAGAACCTCAGAATCAGAGGATGAAGATTATGTGGCAGAGGAAGAGGAAGCTACTTCCAAGAAAGTAGTGCTCAAGAAGGAGTATGGCTCAAGACAGAGCACCAAGCCAGGCTTGAAAGTCAAAAGGCCAGCAGGTAGACAGCCTATGCCAAAGGCCAGAGCCTCAACTCAGATTGCTGAAAAGCCTGCACCCAAAGGGCCAGTTGCTGATGAAGGGAATAAGGAAAGGAAAAGGGGCAGACGGTGCAAGAAAGTTGATCCAATGGCTGAGTTTGAACAGCATTCTTCTGAGGAAGAAGATGAAGAAGAAGAGGTTGCTGCACCAGCACCTAAGGCACCTAAGCTTATCGGTGATGCTATAAGATCAGGGGCTACTGCATCAAAGCCCAAGGAAGCACGCAAAGCTGCATTAAAGGCCAAGTCAGCTCCAAAGAGAAATACAAGGAGCATCCCAGCTGCTGAGAAGAACAAGGCCCCAGTGCCTGACATTGCAGAAGAAGAAGAAGGTCAAGTTCTGAGGAAGCTAAAGCCCAAGATCCCAGACCACAATGATGCTCATCCAGTGGCTGAGGATATGAAAATCAGAAGAGATTCAGGGCTGAGGAAGTGGAGAGCAGAAGATCCTTATGCTACAAGATGAAGAACTGCTGTTGATTACAGGTTCCACACAAAGGAAAAGCAGGACTTCTATGAGACAGTTTTGCTTGATAAGAAGCCTATCGTTTGTGACATGAGATGGGTAGACTGGGAATACATCAAGGACAATGAAGAGCACTATCCTGGAGTGCAAGACAGCTTCAAGGCTTGTGGAGTAGCTGACTTTGTTGGGCAGAAGCTCACAAAGTGGAATGAAGAGTTGATCATGCAATTCTACTCCACATCACACTTCTATCCAAATGGCAGAATTGTGTGGATGTCTGAAGGTACAAGGTACCAATCAACTGTTGAGGAATGGGCAAAATTGATCAATGCCCCAGAGGAAAATGAGGATGACTTGGACATATATGCCAAGAAGAAGATGGATCACAACTCCATGTCCAACATGTACAAGGAGATCCCCAACAAGGCACTTGATACTTTCAAATTTGGGTCAGTACATTATCTTCTGTCAGGGCTACCAACTATCAATTGGATTCTGAGGCACACTTTATTGCCCAAGTCAGGTGATCACAAGATGATCAGAGGCCATGCAATCAATTTTCTTCATATCTTTGATGTGCCACAGAAGTTCAAGGTAATGAGCCTCATGGTAGAAACTATCAAAAGGACTGCAGCGGATCAGAAGAGGAGTTGTGGTTATGCCCCTCAGATCCAAGAGCTGATAAACTCCAAGATGGGCATAGGCATATACTTATTGAACAAGGTACATTTGCCTATCCATCCATATTTTGAAGATAATCAAGTTTTGATGAACAAGGATGAACCATCATCAGCTCATGCACAAGCTAAGAAGGAGAAGGCAAGGAAGGAGAAAGCTGCCAAGATGCCAACTCAAGAGGAGGCATCTGAGTATTTCCTGAAAACCAAGCAAGAGCAGCTTAGATACTTGATTGCATCCACACTGAGGATTGAGAAAGGATTGGCCACCCTCACTCAGAATCAGGAGAGCTTAGAGAGAATCGTAGCACAAAAGTTCTATGACTTGGATATCAAAGTAACAGAGATTCAGTCTGAAGTGGAGCAACTTCAAGATGACATGCAGGAGAGGAAAGGGAAGACTACCACTGATGCATTTGCCAGAGTGCCACGAGCTCAGAGGTCAACAGCAGTGCCAGTTCCTGACACCAGAGCCACCACCTCAGCTCCAGCTACAGCACCATCCCAACCAGCTCTAGCATCCACTTCAGCTCTAGCTCCAACCACGTCTACAGAAGCCTTCGTCCTTGGCGTGATCCAGACTCCACCACCACTAGAAGATCAAGCCTGAGTGTCGATCTAGCACTATGCATTTTGTAGGAACTTTTTGGTAACTTGTTGCCAAAGGGGGAGAAAAATGTATAGATCATAGGCTTCGAGAGAGAGAGTGTTGCTTTTATTCTCTCTTTATTTGGTGGTTTTTCAAACTTTGTTTGCTTTTGGTTGAGATACTATGATATGCTTGTGAGACATTGATGATCATGTGTTTGATCATAAGCTACACTTATGCATGCTTGATATTACCCTATCTATCTTATGTGATCATTCACTTTTATTGGTGATGAGTGCATGTATTCAATTGTTATCATTTTTAGCGCTCCACCAAGATGTATGTTACATGGAAGAGTAACCCATGATTCTAACTCTTTGTGCATTTGCAGTCCAAAGCAAATTTTAAATATGCACAAATTTAGGGGGAGCTCTTACTTTTCACATACTTCTCAAAGCGACGATATATTTCATTCTTATTATCATTTGTCGAAGCTTTGATCTATATGTTGTCATCAATTACCAAAAAGGGGGAGATTGAAGTGCAACTATCCCTAGGTGGTTTTGGTAATTCATAACAACATATAGCTCATTGAGCTAATGCTATTCCAAGATAATTATTTCAGGAAAGCTCAATGATTGGCATGGCATGGATGATGAAAGTAGATTCCTCAAAATGCTAAGGACAAAGGATTGGCTAAAGCTTCAAGCTCAAGACTCTTCATTTTATATTTTTGTGATCCAAGATCACATTGAGTCTATAGGAAAAGCCAATACTACCAAGGAGGGATGAGGTGTTGCTTAATGAGCCTCTTGCTTCATGTGCTTAGTGATATGCTCCAAAACCCTCAACTACTTTACCATATCCACATTTGACCTAAACCCAAAGCTAAACTCGGTCATACCGATTCTTTCAATCCGGCGCCACCGAGTTTCACTTGTAATAGCCACTGCCAAACCCTAAGAAAATCGGTTCTACCGATAGGGATCTCGGTCTCACCGCGATGGGATTGCAATTTCTCTGTTTCCTTTTCGTAACTTTTCGGTCTCACCGAAAGAGCGGATCGGTCCCACCGAGATTGCAATGTAAACTCTCTGTTTCCTTTTTGTAACTTTTCGTTCTAACCGAAAGAGCAAATAAGTCCCACCGAGTTTACCTGACCAACCCTGTGGTTAGCTTATTACCAAATCGGTCTCACCGAGTTTGTGTAATCGGTCTCACCGAGATTATGTTATGCCCTAAACCTAACCATATCAGTCCTACGAGTTGCATGTCGGTCCCACCGAAATCACTAACGGTCACTAGGTTTATTAAATCGGTCCGACCGAGTTTATTGATTCGGTCCCACCGAGATTGGTGAATTGTGTGTAACGGTTGGATTTTGCGTGGAGGCTATAAATACCCCTCCACCTCCTATTCATTCGTGGAGAGAGCCATCAGAACACATCTACACTTCCAACTCATATGTTCTCAGAGAGAACCACCTACCCTTGTGTTGAGGCCAAGATATTCCATTCCTACCATATGAATCTTGATCTCTAGCCTTCCCCAAGTTGCTTTCCACTCAAATATTCTTTCCACCAAATCCAAATCCTGTGAGAGAGAGTTGAGTGTTGGGGAGACTATCATTTGAAGCACAAGAGCAAGGAGTTCATCATCAACACACCATTTGTTACTTCTTGGAGAGTGGTGTCTCCTAGATTGGCTAGGTGTCACTTGGGAGCCTCCGACAAGATTGTGGAGTTGAACCAAGGAGTTTGTAAGGGCAAGGAGATCGCCTACTTCGTGAAGATCTACAACTAGTGAGGCAAGTCCTTCGTGGGCGATGGCCATGATGGGATAGACAAGGTTGCTTCTTCGTGGACCCTTCGTGGGTGGAGCCCTCCGTGGACTCGCGCAACTGTTACCCTCCACGTGTGTTTGAAATCTGACCGTTAGACATGTGTCGGTTCCTTAGTGACCCACGGTCATTTCGGACATATCATGTCGGGTTGCCTCCTGGCTATAAATAGCCCACCCCCTACACCAAAACTGGTGGTTGCTCAGAGTTTGTGCACGGCTTTTGTCGTTTAAGAGCAACCCACCTCTGAAGCCTTTGAGAGAGAGATCCTTGCGAGGACAAAGCCCAAAACACCCGGGGCCAAAGAGTGTTATGCATCACTGAAGTCTTTCTGTCCGCGTCACCTGAAGACTTGTCACAGTTGAGGACTGTGCATCCTCCAGCCGGTTAGGCGTCACGTTCTGAGGATCCAAGAGTCATTGTGGATCGCCAGTGAATGGAGTCTGTGAAGGTTTGGAAATCTACCTTGAAGACTTACCAGAGTGATTGGGCGAGGACTGGGTGTCCTTATCTCAAGGGGAATAAGGTGAACACATAATCTTCTGAGTTCAATCTCAGCTTCCCTAACCAGACTTACATTCGTCACAGCAACTGGAACTGGTCTACCAAATCCTTTTTTTCATGAAGCTACTGGTTCTATCCCCTACCTTCATTAAATTGTAGTTTGTCTTCGCGAAGTCATTGCCTGCTTGCCTGATCTATTTGACTTCACTGTGCAAAGACTATTACCTGTTTCGCTTCATACTGTCTTCCATTCCGATCCATACTACCTAGCTGCTATTAGTCTTCATGCTTTCACTATATTGCTTACTTGACTATGGCCTGTCTAGAGTAGTTCATCTTCCGCTGCATATCATATAGGTTCATATTAATTGTTTGTCTTCAAAGACCTTGTGTTTTTAAGACTTCCATAAAAATCTCCTATTCACCCCCCTCTAGTCGATAACTAGCACTTCAGGTATAAACCTTAAGTTTGATTGTGTTAATTGTTTTATGGATACCAATGCTTTTCGTGAATTTAGCACTAAATATGGACTTGACTCTAAGATAATATCTTCTTTCTGTGAATCATTTGCTACTCATGTTGATCTCCCTAAGGAGAAGTGGTTTAAATATCATCCTCCCATTGAAGTAAAAATAGTAGAACCTATTAAAGTTGAAGAGGAAACTATTACTTATAATGTTGATCCTATTGTTCCTATTTCTTATATTGAGAAACCACCTTTCCCTGTTATAATAAAGGAACATGGTAAAGCTTCAGTTGTGGTTCATAAGAGTTATACTATAACACCTACACCCCCTGAACAAATTTAAGTTGAACCTAGTATTGCTATGGTTAAAGATCTCTTGGTCAATAATATTGATGGGCATGTTATTTATTTTTGTGATGAAGCTGATAGAATTGCTAGAGACAATAATAAAGACAAACATAGACCTGTTGTTGGCATGCCTGTTGTTTCTGTTAAAATAGGAGATCATTGTTATCATGGCTTATGTGATTTGGGTGCTAGTGTGAGTGCAATTCCCTTTACCTTATATCAAGAAATTATGAATGATATTGCACCTGCTGAAATAGAAGATATTGATGTCACTATTAAGCTTGCCAATAGAGATACTATATCACCAATTGGGATTGTTAGAGATGTTGAAGTCTTGTGTGGAAAATAAAATATCCTACTAATTTTCTAGTTCTTGGTTCCCCACAAGATGATTTTTTTCCTACTACATTTGGTAGACCTTTCTTGAACACTATTAATGCCAAAATAGATTGTGAGAAAGAAACTGTTTGTGTAAGTTTTGGGATGTGTCTCATGAGTTTAATTTCTCCTAATTCCATAGACAACCCCAAGATAAATAATTGCCTAGTAAAGATGAAATTATTGGTCTTGATTCTATTGTTGTGCCTCCTACTGATCCTTTAGAACAATATTTGCTATACCATGAAAATGATATGTTCATGAATGAAAGAAAGGAATTAGATGAGATTTTGTTTAAATAGATGCCTGTTTTGAAACACAATTTGCCTGTTGAAACTCTTGGAGATCCTCTACCACACAAGAGTGATCCTGTGTTCGTTCATACACAAATACCTGATACTCTGAAATATGCTTATCTTGACGAGAAAATGATATATCCTGTTATTATTAGTTCTAACCTTCCAGAGCATGAAGAAAAGAAATTATTGAAAACTCTGAAGAAGCACCGTGTCACTGTTGGCTTTAGCACAAAATTAATATTGAACCTGATGCTAAACTAGTTGTTGATCACCAATGATGGTTAAATCCTAAGATGAAGAAAGTGGTAAGAAATGAAATACTAAAGCTTCTGGAAGCGAGTATAATCTACCCTATTGCTGATCATAGATGGGAAACTCCTGTTCATTGTGTCCCTAAGAAGGGAGGTATTACTGTTGTTCCTAATGACAAGAATGAATTGATTTTAGAAAATTAAACAAATCTACTAAGAAAGATCATTACCCGCTACCTTTTATTGATCAAATGCTAGAAAGACTATCAAAAATACACACTTCTGCTTTCTAGATGGTTATTCTGGTATTTCTCAAATACCTGTGTCACAAGAGGATCAAGAAAAAACTACTTTTACTTGCCCTTTTGGTACCTTTGCTTATAGACGTATGCCTTTTGGCTTATGTAATGAACCTCCTACCTTTCAAAGATGTATGACTGCTATATTCTCTGACTTTTGTGAAAGTATTGTTGAGGTTTTCATGGATGATTTCTCCATTTACGGAACTTCTTTTGATGATTGCTTAAGCAACCATGATCGAGTTTTGCAGAGATGTGAAGAAACTAATCTTGTCTTGAATTGGGAGAAGTGTCACTTTATGGTTAATGAAGGTATTGTCTTGGGGCATAAAATCTCCAAAAGAGGTATTGAAGTTGATAAAGCTAAAGTTGATGCTATTGAAAAGAAGTCGTGTCCTAAAGATATCAAAGGTATAAGAAGTTTCCTTGGTCATGCTGGTTTCTATAGGAGATATATTAAATATTTCTCTAAAATTTCTAGGCCTCTTACTAATCTTTTGCAAAAAGATATACCATTTGTTTTTGATGATGATTGTGTAGTAGCCTTTGAAATACTTAAGAAAGCCTTGATATTTGCACCTATTGTTCAACCACCTGATTGGAACCTACCCTTTAAAATTATGTGCGATGCTAATGATTATGCTATTGGTGCTGTTCTAGGACAAAGAGTTGATAACAAATTGAATGTTATTCATTATGCTAGTAAAACTCTAGACAGTTCTCAAAGAAATTATGCTACTGCTGAAAAAGAATCTTTAGCAGTTGTATTTGCTTGTGATAAGTTCAGATCTTATATTGTTGATTCCAAGGTAACTGTTCACACTGATCATGCTACTATTAAATATCTTATGGAAAAGAATGATGCTAAACCTAGACTTATTAGATGGGTTCTCTTGCTGCAAGAATTTTATTTGGACATTATTGATAGAAAGGGAGCTGAGAACCCCGTAGCAGACAACTTTGTCTAGGCTAGAAAATATTCGTGATGACCCACTTGTTGGAGATATGCCTTAGAGGCAATCATGTATGATGATATTTCCTATGTGCTTATGAATAAAGATAGTCCTTGGACATTATCAATGATGTGTATCAGCAAGTACATGACCTATTTGTGGGACTATGCATTGTATGATGACTATCGTGAAAGGTCCCTAGTCGAAAGGGCTGTGTGGACGCGCAGCCGACTAGACTAGCATATGACACGGTTGATGGCTTGGTCTCACTAACCATGAACCATTGGATTCTAACCAGATAATATGGACTTGGAAGGATCTGGTCGGATTCAACATAGTCGGATCCGAGTCGAGATAAGGTCCGAGTCGGACAGACCCAACTATGAGATGCACGGATATGTCATATGTGAGTCTCTAGTACAACATATGTTCTGTGTCCTAAGACCTGAGCTGGCACATGTACTAGGGATGGTGATAGACCTGCTTTGGGCCGACCAAACGCTACTCCGTGACTTGGTAGTTACAAAGGTAGGTTTCGGGCTTGTCCAGACCTATGCTGCGAGACATGGTCGAGGAAGATGGGATTTGCCCCTCCGATCAGGAGAGATATACGCTGGGCCCCTCATGTGATCCGACCAGGATAAGCATAGCTATGTAACTAGGATTATGAGATAATCCGGTTTGTTGTCGGCATCACTAGAACGGGAAATAGGTCACGCTAGAACAAGGATGACATACTCGCCTTGAGACCGACAACATATATCGTGTGGCAAACGGAATGGAAGTGTAATGTACAGGTTCGCAAACCGGCTTCATTGTCTGCTTGGTGGTCGGCACGCCCTGCTAGATGCCTCTACTAGCCGAGCAGGTCGGAGGTGATCCGACCTAGGACCAAGCCGACTTGAACCTTATGGGTCGCGCGCTTAAGGGAAGGAACCCGTGAGGACGGATTGGACTCCACAAGTCAGATGTGATCCTACTCGGACTCGGATCCTGACCGAACAGATTTTGGGCTTTAGGGTCAGTGTGAGGCCCAAGTGTTGAGCCCGCGAGGGACGCCTATATAAAGTGGAGGTGCGGCACACTCATTTGTTGATCACTTCGGCGCCGTCACTAGGGTTTGCATGTGTTGCGAATAGACACCTCCACTCACTGCCGGTTGTGTGATCGGATCTAGCAGTTCGCCGCACAACGTCCCTCCTACACGCGCAGATAGCGTTAAAGGCGGTGCACCTGCGCCGCTCCGGGGAACTTGTATGTGAGATCCAATGACCGGCTGTTTGAGGGAGATCGGATGAGGAGGAGACGAACCACACGGACGCGCTGCCCCAGCTCTTCTTCCTCTACACAACACTGCGCGTCTAGTGGTAACGGTATGTGATCCACTCCCGTAGCATGTTCCTGGTTGTTCTGCGCGTAGGAAAATTTTAATTTGTAGTCGACGCACCCTACCGTAGAACCCAACAGTTGTATTAAAGCCTCTGCTATAGGATTGGGATTCAGATCGTATGCATATTAGATATGTGGAGGCGGAAAATGAGATCTGTCATCGTTTATGAGATCGGCTGTGTGCACGGTTGATGAGATCAATGGACATGGGGATCGACGAGGCTATGTTTTCTGTCAATCAGGATCGATGAGGTCGTGACACAACCTACCCCTACTGGTCGGTATCCGCCATGGGGGTCGATGAGGCTATGTTTTCTGTCAATCAGGACAGCTGTGAGCGTAGCTCCTTGTATTTCTTACACGATCACTCAAACCGGTAGAATGCAATTCTATGCATAACTTTGTTTCACAGGTTTGATGTGAATAGTATGGCTCATGTGTATGTGATGCATGTGTGTAATTTATACATGACATGCGTGTCATGTTTGTCAGTCGGCAGGAGCCAAAGTGTTGTCATTATAATGTATAACGACCTGCATGTCGACTTGTGATTCTCTATAAAATTCATGACTAGTTGTAGTAGTTGGATTATAGGGATCAGGTTGGTGGCTTGGCATCCTGGCGTGACAAACAAGATGGAGTTCCTAGATGGTCATCAGAGTCGGAGCCGACCTGGAAGAACGTCCAAGAAGGAGCTATACTATTTCACAATATGTGTTTATTTGTGACTGTTATGCTTCTTTGTTTCTATGCATGTTAAAATGGTAGAAAGATCCCTCTTGAATATCAAGTGAATTGCCATCCCCGATGTTGCACCTTCGCACGTCAAGTACGTCTAGTAGTGGGCTCATAAAATTGGGGTGCTGCTAGGTCTCCTTGAACTGAAGGGTTCATGTCAGACACAGACATGCACTGCATCAGGTTAACTTGACAAGTCTATCAAAATGGTTTTGGGCCTTGTGGCAAAGAAGGTTGGGAGTCAGGGTATTAGATATATACCTTCCCGACTGGTAGGAGTCGTATAGAGATCTGATTAGCAAGGAGGTGCTTACTGGATAGGCATGTTGTCAAGTAGTGATGCTAAAGCTCACTAGTCGCATGTGCTAGTCGGAACCTGAATCACTGAGAGTTTGCGGAGGTATGCCGACTTTAGTGGGAGTATTTCTGTTTAGGCTTGAATTAATCTACATAAACACATATCTTAGTGTTTGCATATTTTCTGTTGTAGATCAGTGGCACCACCTGCTCAACCCAACTTCGCATTGAAATCAATTCTTGAAAAGGATAAACTGAATGGAACGAACTTTACCACATGGTATAGAAATTTGAGAATTGTTCTCAAGCATGATAAAAAGGAACATGTTCTACAGGATCCACTTCCAGAGGAACCTGCTGGTAATGCTAATGCCACAACTAAGAATGCCTACCAGAAACTCGTTGACGAATCAACGGAGATCGTATATGTGCAACCTTTGGATCGGTTAGGCTTCCCGCTCTTGGATGAGCTGGCTACTGATGCAGTTTTGGGTTCTCTTCCGCCCAGCTATGGGAAGTTCATCTCGAACTATCATATGCATGGCATGGATAAGAAGATCACTAAATTGCATGGGGTGCTCAAAGTGGCAGAGCAGGATATTAAGAAAGGCACACATCAAGTGTTGATGGTGTAGAAATCGGCTAAGTTCAAGAAGAGTTCGTCCAAGAAAAAGTCTAAGGCAAAGGGCATGGAGACGGTAAACTCCGCCGCTGCGCCGAAGTCTGGACCGGACTCGAAGACCATTTGCTATGATTGCAAGGAGACCGGTCACTGGAAGAGGAACTGTAGTAGTGTCTTGTATAGCATGGCAAGAAGGCCGGGAATGCTGCTTCAGGCAAAGGTGCACTTGTTGCAAATGTTATAGACATTTACCTTGCTGACATACCTAGTAGCTCTTGGGTATTTGATACCAGATCGGTTGTTCATATTTCCAACTCGATGCAGTGGCTGGTAAGAACTAGGCGTGGGGCACAAGGGGAGATTGACATCATGGTCGTCAACAAAGCAAGAGTTGCTGCTTTGGAGGTCGACACAATGCAGCTCCAGCTTCCTTCTGGATTTATTTTGGAGTTGAATAATTGTTATTACATTCCTGCACTTAGTCGGAACATTATTTCTTCCTCATGTTTGATGAGTCAGGGTTATGAATTCAATTTAAAAGACAATGGCTATTTGTTTTATTTGAATGGTATGTTCCATGGCTATGCACCCATTGTTGATGGGCTATTCATATTGAATCTGGAACATGAACCGGTCTATAATGTGAATGTCAATAGGAAGAAGCCTAATGAGATAATTCCGACATACTTCTAGCATTGCCGTCTTGGACACATTAGTCTGAAACGCATGAAGAAGCTCCATGATGATGGGCTCCTAACTACGTCTGACTTCGGGTCGTTCGAGACATGTGAATCATGCTTGCTCGGCAAGATGACTATGTATCCTTTTGCAAATAGTTGCGAGAGGGTGTCCGAGCTATTGGAGCTTATACACAGTGATGTGTGTGGTCCAATGAGCACAACTGCCAGAGGTGGCTATCAGTACTTCGTGACTTTTACCGACGACTTGAGTAGATATGGATATATCTATTTCATGAGGCACAAGACGGAAACTTTTGAAAAGTTCAAAGAGTTTCAGAATGAGGTTGAGAATCAGCTTAGCAAGAATATAAAGTTTCTACGATATGATCATGGAGGTGAGTACATGAGCCAAGAGTTTGATGATCATCTGAAAAGCCGAGGTATAGTACCTTAGCTCACATCTCCGGGTACGCCATAGAGAAACGACGTGTCGGAATGGAGGAATAGGACCTTGTTGGACACGGTTCGGTCTATGATGAGCAAATCGGATTTACCCTTGTCATTCTGGGATACGCTCTAGAAACTGCAGATTTCACACTTAACAGGGTAACATCAAAAATCCGTAGACAAGACGCCACATGAGATGTGGACCGGGAAGAGTCCCAGTTTGTCTTTTCCAAAGATTTGGGGCTGTGAAGCATATGTCAAGCGACTTATGTCAGACAAGCTTACACCCAAGTCGGATAAATGCATATTCATGGGATATCCGAGGGAAACCTTGGGATATAGCTTCTACAACCGGGAAGAGAACAAAGTGTTTGTTGCTCGGAACGGGGTTTTCCTTGAGAAAGAGTTTCTCAGTCGAGAGGCCAGTGGGAGGACGGTCCGACTCGAAGAAATTCGAGGACGGCTCGCCTGGTGGTGAGATCATACCGGAGTCAGTCAGGGAACCCATAGTGGAAGTGCCACCGGAACCACGGAGGTAGGAAAGATTTTGCAGAGTGCGCGATGTATTGTTGCTCGAAAGCGACGAGCCGACCACATATGCAGAAGCGATGGTGAGCCCAGATTCTGAGCATTGTTGGAGGCCATGAGATACGAGTTAAAGTCCATGGATGAGAATCAAGTCTGGGACTTGGTTGATCCGCCGCCTAGCGTAACAGCCATTGGTTGCAAATGGGTATTTAAGAAGAAAACCGATGTGGATGGAAATGTTCAGATCCATAAAGCTCGGCTTGTCGCTAAGGGTTATGGACAAGTTCTAAGAATTGTCTATGATGAGACTTACTCACCGGTAGCGATGCTAAAGTCAGTGAGGATTGTACTAGCTACAGCTGCATATTTAGATTAGGAGATATGGCAGATGGATGTCAAGACGGCTTTCCTTCACGGAAATTTAACCTAGGACGTGTATATGATACAACCCAAAGGTTTTGTCGATCCGACTAGTGCTAGTAAGGTATGCAAGCTCAAGAGATCCATTTATGGGTTGAGGCAAGCATCTCGGAGTTGGAATATTCATTTTGATGAGGTCATCACTGGTCTCGGTTTCATCAAAAGCGTAGAGGACGCTTTTTTTATACATGAAGTTAAGTGGGGGCTCAATAGTGTTTTTGATCTTGTATGTGGATGACATATTGTTGATCGGGAACAATGTTTCGATGATGAACTTGGTCAAGGAGTCATTGAATGGAAAGTTTTCGATGAAAGACCTTGGTGAGGCGGTGTATATTTTAGGCATTAAGATCTATAGAGATAGATCAAGGAGGCTGCTCAGCTTAAGCTAGAGCACGTACATAGATAAAGTGTTGAAGCGGTTCAACATGGGTGAGGCGAAGAAAGGGTTCTTGCCACTCTCACATGGTATAAGGCTAAGCGAGACTCGGAGTCCTTCGACATCTGATGAGCGAAGCAAGATAGTTGGATTCCGTATGCCTCGGCAATCGGATCCATCATGTATGCCATGATATGTGTCGGCGTTCTGGGAACGGGGGTCCCCAGACTTGCCTGCCTGCGGCCTGCGGCATGGCTCAAATGGGGGCCCAGCGTGGCCCATCTGCATCAACACAAGGCTCAAGACCCTCATGAGGGGCCAAACCTCGCGAGGCGGACGACACGGCGCTTCCTCAAGCACGGCCTCCTTAGGCTGGCTCGCGAGGAGGCGGAGAGATCAAGGCGGGTACCTCACGAGGTGCCCATGACGCAAGCCATGACGACCAAGGATGCCAGGCGGGCGCCAGCCCGGGCAGCGTCTCCCTTTCCTCTTTGGTGCAAAGGGGGCAAGCGCAGGCGAGGGGATCAAGCAAAGGCACCCATTTCGGTGCAACGAGACCAAGACCAGTCCAACAAAGGGAAGGAGGTCACCATGGAGCCCAGGACGGCGTTACCACAGGGCCTTTGTCAGGCGAAGACCAACTTTAGTCAGGATAAGTGTACTAGATGTTCCCCTTCAAATTGGCCAATTGTTGGCGCCCTTCCCGCTCAATACTTGGGGAGAGGCCCAGGGCCTTTGCCTATAAATAGGACTAGCCACCCACAGGGTAGAGGGATCGAATCCAGCATCTAGAGAGAGAGAGAGAAGGGCGATCGAACTCCTCCTAGCAGTTCATCCCCTAGCCAAGAACGGGCCCTCGTGAGGCCGTTCCCCCTTGTATTGTTCTTCCTCATCAGCCCAAGAGGCAATCCACCCACCACAAACTAGAGTAGGGTATTACACCATAATGGTGGCCCGAACTAGTATAAACCCTGTGTCTCTTGTGTTGCTCTTGCAATAGTTTAGATCCTTACGAGACGGAGAGGTAGAAGGCTCGATCTCCGCACGCACCCCAGAGTTCGAACCTTAAGGGTCTGCCGGAACCCAGAATCCGACATTTGGCGCACCAGGTAGGGGTGCGCCGGAATCTGCCTTCCACCGCTCCGTTCTCCCCCGGCTGCCGCATCCATGTACGGCACGCGACGAGCTCGCGCCACACCGGCGACCCTCGCTGGTGGACGTCCTCGCCGTTCCCCGTCGCCCGCCGTAAACACCGCCACCCGCCCAACGGGAGGCGAGCAGCAAGCACCACCCCGGCGCCTGTCTATGCGACCGGGCTGCCGCACCACAACGTCGACGCTCCCGGTCGTCGCGACCCTCTTGGGCGGCTCGCAGGCGCCACCAACGAGCCGCCACGTCAAGCCGTTTGCCCGCCAGATCGGCGTCGTTTCCGCACGGCAGGGGGCTCCCACGGACCGGGCGGCGCGCGAGGTTGGCCTGACCTTCAGCTCGGAGGACCACCCCGCTAACTTGGCCGGCTCGGGCGCGCTCCCCCTGTTTTGCACCCCCACCATCTGCCAGGTGGCCATCACCAGAACCCTCGTCGATGGCGGCGCGGGCCTCAGCGTGCTTTCGGTCGAGACATTCAACCTCCTCCGCATACCCCGGGAGCGGCTGCTACCCAGCCGATCCTTCTCAGGCGTCGGGGGCGGGTCGTCCGACTCCCTGGGACAGATCCGGCTCCCGGTGACCTTCGGCACCTACGACAACTTCCGCACGGAGATGGTCGACTTCGACATCGCCCCCATCGGCCTCCCTTACAAAGCAATCCTTGGCTACCCGGCGCTGGCCCAGTTCATGGCCGCCAAGCACCCGGCGTACAACCACATGAAGATGCCCGGGAGCAGCGGTACCCTCACCGTGCACGGAGACGCCGGGGACGCCCTGCGAGTACTCAAGCTCGCCTTCAAGACGGCGGCATCGGCATAGCCCATCGACGCGGGGACCCCTAAGCCCAAGGGGGCTGCGCCTACCAAGAAGAAGCAGCTGTTCACCCAGGACAAGGCGGAAACTAAGCAGATACTCGTCGACGAGGACGGGTCCTCCAGCGCCACTTTCACCATTGGCGCCAACAAGGGGCCTGAGTAGGAGGAGGCCCTGGTCAAGTTCCTGCGTGCAAACAAGAAAGTGTTTGCTTGGGAGCCCGATCAGTTGGCATTTTCTGTATGATCTTGGTATTTTTCCCAGCCTCGGTAAAACCGTTGGACCTTTATTGTGATAATTATGGGGCCATCGCACAAGCTAAGGAGCCGAGGAATCACCACAAGGTCAGACACATAGATCGGAAATATCACCGGATACTAAAGATCGTAAAGAATGGTGATGTAGAGTTATGAAAAATTCACACAGATGCAAATGTTGCAGATCCGTTGACTAAGCCGCTTCCACAACCCAAGCATGAGGGGCACGTTAGAGCTATGGGCATTCGATGTGTATTTGATTGACTCTAGTGAAAGTGGGAGACTGTTGGAGATATGCCCTAGAGGCAATCAGGTATGATGATATTTCCTATGTGTTTATGAATAAACATAGTCCTTGGACATTATCAATGGTGTGTATCAGCAAGTACATGACTTGTTTGTGGGACTATGCATTGTATGATGACTGTCCTAAAAGGTCCCTAGTCGAAAGGGATGTGTGGACGCGTAGCCGACTAGACTAGCATATGACACGGTCAATGGCCTGGTCTCACTAGCCATGAAGCATTGGATGCTAACCGGATAATATGGACTTGGAAGGATCTGGTCAGATTCAATATAGTCAGATCCGAGTCGAGATAAGGTCCGAGTCGGACAGACCCAACTATGAGACGCAGCGGTATGTCATATGTGAGTATCTAGTACAACATACGTTCTATGTCCTAAGACCTAAGCTGGCACATGTACTCAGGATGGTGATAGACCTTCTTTGGGACGACCAGATGCTACTCCGTGACTGAGCAGTTACAAAGGTAGGTTTCGGGCTTGTCCAGACCCATGCTGCGAGACATGGTCGAGCAAGATGGGATTTGCCCCTCCGATCAGGGGAGATATACTCTGGGCCCCTCGTGTGATCCGAGCAGGATAAGCATGGCCATGCGTAAGGATTATGAGATAATCCAGTTTGTGGTCAGCATCATTGGAACGAGAAAGAGGTTGGGCTAGCACAAGGATGACAGACTCGCCTTGAGCCCGACAACATATATCATGTGGCAAAAGGAATGGAAGTGTGATGTACAGGTTCGTCAACCGGCTTCATTGTCTGCTTGGAGGTCGGCGCACCTTGCTAGAGACCCCTACCAGCCGAGCAGGATGGAGGTGATCCGACCTGCGAACAAGCCAACTTGAACCTAAGGGGTCGCGCACTTAAGTGAAGGAACCTGTGAGGCCGGATCGGACTCCACGATTCAGATGTGATCCTACTCGGACTCGGATCCTGGCCGAACAGATTTTGGGCTTTAGGGTCCGTGCGAGGCCCAAGTGTTGAGCCCGCGACAGACGCCTATATAAAGTGGAGGTGCGGCACACTCATTTTTTGACCGCTTCGGTGCTGTCACTAGGGTTTGCATGTGTTGCGAATAGACACCTCCACTCTCCGCCGGTTGTGTGATCGGACCTAGCAGTCCGCCGCACAACGTTCCTCCTGCACGCGTGGATACCGTTAGAGGCGGTGCACCTGCGCCGCTCCGGCGAACTTGTACGTGAGATCCGACGACCGGCTGTTCGAGGGAGACCGGCTGTCCGAACTAGTAGGCCAAACCAAACTGATAATTTGAAGAGACTTGCAAAGATAACCAATCATACATAAAAGAATTCAGAGAAGATTGAAATATTGTTCATAGATAATCTTGATCATAAACCCACAATTCATCGGATCTCGACAAACACACCGCAAAAGAGAGTTACATCGAATAGATCTCCAAGAAGATCAGGGAGAACTTTGTATTGAGATCCAAAGAGAGAGAAGAAGCCATCGAGCTAATAACTATGGACCCGAAGGTCTGTGGTAAACTACTCACACATCATTGGAGAGGCTATGGTGTTGATGTAGAAGCCCTCTGTGATCGATTCCCCCTCCGGCGGAGCACCGGAAAAGACCCCAAGATGGGATCTCACGGGTACAGAAGGTTGCGGCGGTGGAAATAGGGTTTCGTGGTGATCCTCGATGGTTTCGGGGGCGCGCCCAGGGGGGCAGAAGTAGGTCGATGGAGACACGAGGGGCCCACGAGGGTGGGGGCGCGCCCAGGGGGGCAGATGTGCCTCCTTGCCTCAGGGGGGCAGATGTGCCTCTGTGCCGGGCTGCATCTCTCCCCTCTTCTCTCAGACCAACCCGCTCTTCACAATCCGCCAGACCCAACCTAACCTCTCTTGCCAGCTCGCAGACCCCTCGTGTGCGTGTCCGAAACTTACCCGAACCCGACCCGCTCTGTCGTTACCGATGGTTCCGGATCATCCTCAAACATCCCGAAAATATCTTCGTATCTTTGTTGGATTCTCCCTAGCCTATTTTCCCGTCCGTCCGATTACGATCGTAGGGATGAGACATCCCCTAACCTAAATTCATCTGCTATAAATATCAGTCTAACCCTAGATCCTAGGGGCTTGTCCCATCATTCCCTTTCGGCCGCCGCCACTCTCTCATCGGGATCCTCCCCGATCCACCCACCTCCTCTCCCTTGAATTCCCCATCGGGCCAACCCCAGCCTTTCCCGAGCGTAGCCGCGCCCGAGGCCCCAAGCAACCCTGCCGCCCCGGCGACCTCGCCGCCGGCGACTGACCCGCATGGTTCAGGCCTCTTCCGCTGCCCTGTTCCCTCCTTCCCTTTCTAGCTTCCTCCTTTCTCTCATGGCCGTCGCTTGCTGTGTCTCTTTTTCACAGCACCAGAGGCCATGGACGTCGCCGCCCCTTGGGAAGTCGTTGCCGTTGCCGCTCCCTGCGTCAGCCCCGCCATGGACGCCGTGGAGTTTCCTCCGCTCCGGAGCTCCTTCCTCGATGCCGAGCTCGCCAAGCCCCGCCGCCAGGGACCTCCTGTGCGCCCCGCTGACCCGCTCCCATCCGCCTCAGAGCCGGCCTCCACCGCCTCCTCCCGAATCTGCTCCACCTCGCCTCTGCCGGACCGGAGCAGCACCGGACCAGCAGGACAGTGCCCTTCCTCTCCAGCCTCCCCTCTGTTTTCTTCTTGCTCGCCGGCAATGCTCTCTCTCAGGATCTCTCTTCTCTCTCGCTTCTCTCTACAGGGGACCGAAGCCATGGCCTCCACCCGTCCATGGTCGCCGCCGCCGGGATCTGCTCGCCTCCGCTGCCTCCGCGCCATCCCTGTCGCCGGAGGATGCAGCCCCGCCGCCTCCAAGTCCTCTGCTTCGCCCGTGGTCGAGCGAGACGACCACAAACGCAGACGTGTTGACCGCCCGCTCGTCAGCGCCTCTCTGCCTCGCTGGCCAGAGCCCAGCGCGTCTCCAGCCCCACTTCGCCCTGCCTCCCCTTTCCACCGACCCGGGCCAAGGCCCATGGTGAGAAACCCCCCCAACGCCCTTTGTTTTTTTTTCTTTTCTTATGTTGGGCCTGCTCAAGTGTTAGTTTCGGCCTGTGTAGTTTTTTTTCCAGATCTGCGAATTTATCTACTATCAAGTGTATTACAGTTTTGCAGAAAAGCCCCTCTAGATTAGGCATTTAATAACCCATCAATCGTGCATCACATGTAAAAACTTAATATATGAAAGTTGCTTAGAATTTTGTGTAGATTAATAATTTCCAACTTTCATGCATGTTTAAAATGTTTAACTTGCTGTTTGATTAAATTTGCAAAAATGCCATGTTAAAAGGATTTATTTCATAACTAATTAACCGTAACTCAGTTTTAAATAAACTATATATGTAAATGGGGTAGAAAAATGCCTAGATTAACATGGTGCACTTTATTTTGCTGTTTAACAACATTAAAATTGTGTTTAGGGCAGAACAGTACCAAATCTATAATATGGATATGAGGATTTTTCCGGACTTGTTGTTTGTTGTTCCGGCCTCATTTAAAATTGCCTAAATAGTCAGTTTATTTATGCTTCACCCTTGCCATGTTTAATAACATTTAATATTGATGGGTACCTAAACGAGAGAGAACTAAATAATTAAATGTGGTGTCTCGTCAATATGCAACTCGTTGCATATTGAGCTCCACTTAACTTGTAGTGTTGTTTGTTACACTTTGCCATGCCATGCATATTTAAAACGGACATGCATCATACTTGTTTGTGCATCAGGCCATGTGCATGTGGTGGTTGTTTACTATGTTGTTTGTTTGTTTCCGGGTTGCTTCTCTCGTTAGCTTCGGTTTCGTTCCGGAGTTGTGACGTTTCGTTCGACTACGTCCGTTTGTCTTCTTCATGGACTCGTTCTTCTTCCTAGCGGGATTTCAGGCAAGATGACCATACCTCGAAATCACTTCTATCTTTGCTTGCTAGATGCTCGCTCTTTTGCTATGCCTATGCTGCGATACCTACCACTTGCTATATCATGCCACCCATATTGCCATGTCAGCCTCTAACCAGCCATGTCCTAGCAAACCGTTGATTGGCTATGTTACCGCTTTGCTCAGCCCCTCTTATAGCATTGTTAGTTGCAGGTGAAGATGAAGTTTGTTCCTTGTTGGAACATGTTTACTTGTTGGGATATCACAATATCTCTTATATTATTAATGCATCTATATACTTGGTAAAGGGTGGAAGGCTCGGCCTTATGCCTGGTGTTTTGTTCCACTCTTGCCACCCTAGTTTCCTTCATACCGGTGTTATGTTCCTTGATTTTGCGTTCCTTACACGGTTGGGTGATTTATGGGACACCCTTGACAGTTCGCTTTGAATAAGACTCCTCCAGCAAGGCCCAACATTGGTTTTACCATTTGCCACCTAAGCCTTTTTCCCTTGGGTTCTGCAGACTCAAGGGTCATCTTTATTTGAACCCCCCTCCCCGGGCCAGTTCTCCTTCGATTGCTGGTCCAAACTAGAGCGCTTTGCAGCGCCACCTCAAGGCAACTTGAGGTCTGGTTTTAGGTGTACGGACAGCTCATCCGGATGTGCCCTGAGACCGTGATATGTGCAGCTCCTATCAGGATTTGTCGGCACAATCGGGCGGCTTTGCTGGACTTGTTTTATTACTGCCGAAATGTCTTGTAGTCCGGGATTCCGAGACTGATCGGGTCTTCCCGGTAGAAGGAATATCCTTCGTTGACCGTGAGAGCTTATAATGGGCTAAGTTGGGACACCCCTGTAGGGTTATTATCTTTCGAAAGCCGTGCCCACGGTTATGAGTCAGATGGGAATTTGTTATTGTCCGGTTATAGAAAACCCGAAGTTAACCTTAATTAAAACACATCAACCGCGTGTGTAACCGTGATGGTCTCTTCTCGGTGGAGTCTGGGAAGTGAACACGGTGTTGGAGTTATGTTTGACGTAGGTTGTTCTAGGATCATTTCTTGATCACTTCTAGCTTCTCGACCGTGCTTTGCTTCTCTTCTCGCTCTCTTTTGCGTTGTTAGCCACCATATATGCTAGTCGCTTGCTGCAGCTCCACCTCACAACCCTATCCTACCTTTAAGCTTAAATAGTCTTGATCTCGCGGGTGTGAGATTGCTGAGTCCCCGTGACTCACAGATTCTACCAAAACAGTTGCAGGTGCCGACGATGCCAGTGCAGATGATTCAACCGAGCTCAAGTGGGAGTTCGACGAGGAACGTGGTCGTTACTATGTGTCTTTTCCTGATGATCAGTAGTGGAGCCCAGTTGGGGTGATTCGGGGATCTATGTAGCATTTGGGGTAGTCTTCTTTCATTTTGGTTCCGTAGTCGGACCTTGAGTGTATTCTGGATGATGTATGTTTATTTATGTATTGTGTGAAGTGGCAATTGTAAGCCAACTATGTATCTTTCCCTTATGTATTAAATGGGTTGTGTGAAGATTACCTCACTTGCGACATTGATTTCAATGCGGTTATGCCTCTAAGTCGTGCCTCGACACGTGGGAGATATAGCCGCATCGAGCGCGCCTCCCTGCCTCGTGGCCTCTATGTTCGTTTCTTGACATCCACTCCAAGTCCTCTGGATCACGTTTGTTCCAAAAATCCCGCTCCCGAAGGTTTCATTCCATTTGGACTCCGTTCGATATTCCTTTTCTTCGAAACTCTGAAATAGGCAAAAAAACAACAATTTGTACTAGGCCTTGGGTTAATAGGTTAGTCCCAAAAATAATATAAAAGTGTATAATAAAGCCCATTAAACATCAAAAATAGAATATATAATAGCATGGAACAATAAAAAAATATAGATACGTTGGAGACGTATCAAGCATCCCCAAGCTTAATTCCTGCTCGTCCTCGAGTAGGTAAATGATAAAAATAGAATTTTTGATGTGGAATGCTTCCTAACATATTTCTCAATCTAATTTTCTTTATTGTGGCATGAATTTTCAGATCCGAAAGATTCAAGATAAAAGTTTAATATTGACATAAAAATAATAATACTTCAAGCATACTAACCAAGCAATTATGTCTTCTCAAAATAACATAGCCAAAGAAAGCTCATCCCTACAAAATCATATAGTTTGACCATGCTTCATTTTCGTCACACAAGATGCTCTCATCTTGCACAACTCCGATGACAAGCCAAGCAATTGTTTCATACTTTAGTAATCTCAAACTTTTTTCAACTTTCACGCAATACATGAGCGTGAGCCATGGATATAGCACTACGGGTGGAATAGAATATAATGATGGTGGTTGTGTGGAGAAGACAAAAAAGGAGAAAGTCTCACATTGAAGCGGCTAATCAACGGGCTAGGGCGATTCCCATCAATTGATGTCAATGCAAGGAGTAGGGATTGCCATGCAATGGATGCACTAGAGCTAAAAATGTATGAAAGCTCAACAAAATAAACTAAGTGGGTGTGCATCCAACTTTCTTGCTCACGAAGACCTAGGGCATTTGAGGAAGCCCATTGTTGGAATGTACAAACCAAGTTCTATAATTAAAAATTCCCACTAGTATATGGAAGTGACAAAACAAAAGACTCTCTATCATAAAGATCATGGTGCTACTTTGAAGCACAAGTCTGGAAAAAAGGATAGTAGCATTGTCCCTTTTTATTTCTGTTTTTTCTCTCTTTTTTTGGGCCTTCCTTTTTTTGGCCTTTCTATTTTCTTTTATTTGGCACAATGCTCTATAAATGATGATCATCACACTTCTATTTATTTGCAACTCAATGATTACAACTTGATACTAGAACAAAATATGACTCTATATGAATGCCTCCGGCGGTGTACCTGGATGGGCAATGAATCAAGAGTGACATGTATGAAATAATATGCATGGTGGCTTTGCCACAAATACGATGTCAACTACATGATCATGCAAGGCAATATGACAATGATGAAGCGTGTCATAATAAATGGAACGGTGGAAAGTTGCATGGCAATATATATCGGAATGGCTATGGAAATGCCATAATAGGTAGGTATGGTGGCTGTTTTGAGGAAGATATAAGGAGGCTTATGTGTGATAGAGCGTATCGTATCACGGGGTTTGGATGCACCGGCGAAGTTTACACCAACTCTCAAGGTGAGAAAGGGCAATGCACGATACTGAAGAGGCTAGCAATGATGGAAGGTTGAGAGTGCGTCTAATCCATGGACTCAACATTAGTCATAAAGAACTCACATAATTATTGCAAAAATCTACAAGTCATAAAAAACGAAGCACTACGCACATGTTCCTAGGAGGAAAGATTGGTAGGAAAAGACCATCGCTCGTCCCCGACCGCCACTCCTAAGATGACAATCAAAGAACACCTCATGTTTCAAATTTGTTACACAACGTTTACCATACGTGCATGCTACGGGACTTCCAAACTTCAACACAAGTATTTCTCAAATTCACAACTACTCAATTAGCACAACTTAATATCACTATCTCCATATCTCGAAACAATCATCAAGTATCAAACTTCTCTTAGTATTCAACGCACTTATATGAAAGTTTTAATTATATCCAACTTGGATGCCTATCATATTAGGACTAATTTTATAGCCAAAGCAAATTACCATGCTGTTCTAAAGGACTCTCAAAATAATATAAGTGAAGCATGAGAGATCAATAGTTTCTATAAAATAAAACCACCACCATGCTCTAAAACATATAAGTGAAGCACTAGAGCAAAATTATTTAGCTCAAAAGATATAAGTGAAGCACATAGAGTATTCTAATAAATTACGATCAACGTGTGTCTCTCCCAAAAGGTGTGTACAGCAAGGATGATTGTGGTGAACTAAAAAGCAAAGACTCAAATCATACAAGATGCTCCAAGCAAAACACATATCATGTGGTGAATAAAAATATAGCTCCAAGTAAAGTTACCGATGGACGAAGACAAAAGAGGGGATGCCTTCCGGGGCATACCCAATCTTAGGATTTTTGGTTGTCCTTGTATTTTACCTTGGGGTGCCTTGTGCATCCCCAAGCTTAGGCTCTAGCCACTCCTTGTTCCATAATCCATCAAATCTTTACCCGCAACTTGAAAACTTCACAACACAAAACTTAATAGAAAATCTCATGAGCTCCGTTAGTGAAAGAAAGCAAAACACCACTTCAAGGTACTGTAATGAACTCATTCTTTATTTGTGTTGGTGTTAAACCTAATGTATTCCAACTTCTCTATGGTTCATAACCTCCGATACTAGCCATAGATACATCAAAATAAGCAAACAACACACGGAAAATAGAATCTGTCAAAAACAGAATAGTCTGTAGTAATCTGTATCTAAAGCAAACTTCTGGAACTCAGAAACATGTACCAAAATAGGAAGAACTATATAATTTGTTTATTGAACTACTGCAATTGGAATCAGTATTTTATCACGTTCTTGTGATTTTTAGCAATTGTTTTCGTGAGCAGAAAGTTTCTGACTTTTTCAGCAAGATCAAATAACTATCATCCAAGAAGATCCTATAGGTTTTACTTGGCACAAACACTAATTAAAACATATAACCACATCTAACCAGAGGCTAGATAAAAGATTTATTACTAAATAGAACCAAAAAGCAAGAAACAAAAATAAAATTGGGTTGCCTCCCAACAAGCGCTATTATTTAATGCCCCTAGCTAGGCATAAAGACAAGGATAGATCTAGGTATTGCCATCTTTGGCATGCAATCCATAAGTAGCTCTCATAATAGATTCATAAGGTAATTTAATTTTCATTCTACGAAAGTGTTCCATGCCTTTCCTTAATGGAAGTTGGAATATAATATTCCCTTCTTTCATATCAATAATTGCACCAATCGTTCTAAGAAAAGGTCTACCAAGAATAATAGGACATGAAGGATTGCAATCTATTTCAAGGACAATGAAATCTACGGGCACATAATTACTATTTGCAACAATAAGAACATCATTAATTCTTCCCATAGGTTTCTTAATGGTGGAATCCGCAAGGTGCAAGTTTAAAGAACAATCATCAAATTCACGGAAACCTAACATATCACACAAAGTTTTTGGAATCGTGGAAACACTAGCACCCAAATAACACAAAGCATAGAATTCATGATCTTTAATTTTAATTTTAATAGTAGGTTCCCACTCATCATAAAGTTTCCTAGGGATAGAAACTTCCAATTCAAGCTTTTCTTCATAAGATTGCATTAAAGCATCAACGATATGTTTGGTAAAAGCCTTATTTTGACTATAAGCATGCGGAGAATTTAGCACGGATTGCAACAAGAAAATACAATCTATTACAGAACAATTATCATAATTAAATTCCTTGAAATCCAAAATTGTGGGTTCATTGCTATGTAAAGTTTTGACCTCTTCCATCCCACTTTTACCAATTTTTGCATCAAGATCTACAAACTCCGAATCATTGGGACGCCTTTTAACTAAAGTTGACTCATCTCAAGTCCCGTAATTATCAAGATTCATATTGCAAAACAAAGATTTAATAGGGGACACATCAATCTCTTTTAGATCTTCATCTTTATTTTCATGAAAACTAGAAGAACACGCTTTCACCAAGCAATCTTTCTTAGCACGCATCCTAGCGGTTCTTTCTTTGCACTCATCAATGGAAATTCTCATAGCTTTGAGAGACTCATCGGTATCATGCTTAGGTGGAATAGATCTAAGTTTCAAAGAATCAACATCAAGATAAATTCTATCCACGTTCCTAGCCAACTCATCAATCTTAGGCAATTTTTCTTCAAGCGAAGCATTGAAATTCTTTTGAGAAATATAAATTCTTTAACACTAGTCTCAAAATCAGAGGGCATCTTATTAAAATTTCCATAAGAGTTGTTGTAGGAATTACCATAATTATTAGAGGAATTACTAGGATACGGCCTAGGATTAAAGTTTCCTCTATAAGCGTTATTACCAAAATTGTTCCTACCAACAAAATTCACACCCATAGATTCATTATTATTCTCAATCAAAGTAGACAAAGGCATATCATTAGGATCAGAAGAAACACTCTTATTAGCAAACAACTTCATAAGGTCATCCATCTTTCCACTCAAAACATTAATCTCTTCAATTGCATGTACCTTTTTACTAGTAGATCTTTCAGTGTGTCGTTGAGAATAATTAACCATAATATTATCTAGGAGTTTAGTAGCTTCTCCTAAAGTGATTTCCATAAAAGTGCCTCCCGCGGCCGAACCTAAAAGATTTCTAGAAGCAAAATTCAATCCGGCATAAATGTTTTGTATAATCATCCATAAATTCAAACCATGTGTAGGGCAATTACGTATCATTAATTTCATCCTCTCCCAAGCTTGTGCAAAATGTTCATGATCAAGTTGCTTAAAATTCATAATATCATTTCTAAGAGAGATGATCTTAGAGGGAGGAAAATATTTAGAGATAAACACATCTTTCTACTTATTCCATGAATCAATACTATTTTTAGGCAAAGACAAAAACCAAGGTTTAGCACAATCTCTAAGCGAAAAAGTAAATAGCTTCAATTTAACAATATCATTGTCCACATCTTTCTTCTTTTGCATATCGCACAAATCAACAAAGCTGTTTAGATGGGTAGCGGCATCTTCACTAGGAAGGCCGGCGAATTGATCTTTCATGACAAGACTGAGCAAAGCAGCATTAATTTCACAAGATTTAGCATCGGTAAGTGGAGCAATCAGAGTGCTAAGAAAATCATTGTTGTTGGTATTGGCAAAGTCACACAATTTAGTATTATATTGAGCCATCGTGACAAGCAAGCAATCCAACACATAAGCAAACAAGGAGCAAGCAAAAGGAAAAGCGAACGAAAAAAGAGGGCGAGTAAACAGCAAGGGTGAAGTGGGGGAGAGGAAAACGAGAGGCAAATGGCAAATAATGTAATGCGAGGGATAAGAGTTTGTGGTGGGTACTTGGTATGTCTTGACTTGTGCCTAAACTCCCCAGCAACAGCGCCAGAAATCCTTCTTGCTAACTCTTGAGCATGCGTTGGTTTTCCCTTGAAGAGGAAAGGGCAATGCACCAAAGTAGCGTAAGTATTTCCCTCAGTTTTTGAGAACCAAGGTATCAATCCAGTAGGAGGCCACATGCAAGTCCCTCGTACCTCCACAAACAAATAAGAACCTTGCAACCAACGCGATAAAGGGGTTTTCAATCCCTTCACGGCCACTTGCAAAAGTGAGATCTGATAGAGATGATAAGATAATATTTTCGGTATTTTTATGATAAAGATTGAAAGTAAAGATTGCAAAATAAACGGCGCTAGAAATTGCTAGTTGTTGGGAGATTAATATGATGGAAAATAAACCCGGGGGCCATAGGTTTCACTAGTGGCTTCTCTCAAGATAGCATAAGGATTATGGTGGGTGAACAAATTACTGTTGAGCAATTGATAGAATAGCGCATAGTTATGAGAATATCTAGGCATGATCGTGTATATAGGAATCACGTCCGTAACAAGTAGACCGACTCCTGCCTACATCTACTACTATTACTCCACACATCGACCGCTATCCAGCATGCATCTAGAGTATTAAGTTCATAAGAACAGAGTAACGCATTAGGCAAGATGACATGATGTAGAGGGATAAACTCAAGCAATATGATATAAACCCCATCTTTTTATCCTTGATGGCAACAATACAATACATGTCGTTTACACTTCTGTCACTAGGATCGAGCACCGCATGATTGAACCCAAAGCTAAGCACTTCTCCCATTGCAAGAAAGATCAATCTAGTAGGCCAAACCAAACTGATAATTCGAAGAGACTTGCAAAGATAACCAATCATACATAAAAGAATTCAAAGAAGATTCAAATATTGTTCATAGATAATCTTCATCATAAACCCACAATTCTTTGGATCTCGACAAACACACCGCAAAAAAGAGTTACATCGAATAGATCTCTAAGAAGATCAAGGAGAACTTTGTATTGAGACCCAAAGAGAGAGAGAAGAAGCCATCTAGCTAATAACTATGGACCCGAAGGTCTGTGGTAAACTACTCACGCATCATCTGAGAGGCTATGGTGTTGATGTAGAAGCCCTCCGTGACCGATTCACCCTCCGGCGGAGCGCCGGAAAAGGCCCCAAGATGGGATCTCACGGTACAGAAGGTTGCGGCGGTGGAAATAGTGTTTCATGGTGCTCCTCGATGGTTTCGGGGTACGTAGGTATATATAGGAGGAAGAAGTAGGTCGGTGGAGCCACGAGGGGCCCACGAGGGTGGGGGCATGCCCAGGGGGGCAGATGTGCCTCCCTACCTCGTGGCCTCCTCATCCATTTCTTGACATCCACTCCAAGTCCTCTGGATCACGTTTGTTCCAAAAATCACGCTCCCGAAGGTTTCATTTCGTTTGGATTCCGTTTGATATTCCTTTTTCTCTGAAACACTAAAATAGGCAAAAAAACAACAATTTGCATTGGGCCTTGGGTTAATAGGTTAGCCCCAAAAATAATATAAAAGTGTATAATAAAGCCCATTAAATATCCAAAACAGAATATATAATAACATGGAACAATAAAAAATTATCGATATGTTGGAGATGTATCAGGCCCCCCTGCCAGGTCTCCGGTGCCCATCTTATGCTATATGGAGGGTTTTGACCTGAAAAAATCATAAGGAAGCTTTTGGGACGAAGCGCCGCCGTCTCGAGGCTGAACCTGGGCAGAAGCAATCTGGGGCTCCGACGGAGCTGTTTTGCCGGGGAAACTTCCCTCCGGGAGGGGGAAATCGAAGCCATCGTCAGCACCAACGATCCTCTCATCGAGAGGGGGTCAATCTCCAGCAACATCTTCACTAGCACCATCTCCTATTAAACGCTAGTTCATCTCTTGTATCCTATCTTTTTCTCAAAACCTCAGTTTGGTACCTGTGGGTTGCTAGTAGTGTTGATTACTCCTTTTTTTACTATAGGCAGCGGGTGTCAACCACGAAGTCCGGTACCCAGAGTGGCTGACAAACCCCGTCGTCGTGCCCAAGAAGGGCGGGAAGGACCGCATGTGCGTCGACTTCACCAACCTCAACAAGGCCTACCCTCAGGACCCGTTCCCGCTCCCGCGCATCGATCAGATCGTCGACACCACCGCCAAGTGCGACTTGTTATGTTTCCTAGATGCTTTCTCGGGTTACCACCAGATCAAGATGGCGGTGGAGGATGTGGAGAAGACGGCCTTCTTGACCCAGTGTGGGGTGTATTGCTACACTTGCATGTCGTTCGGGCTGCGCAACGCTGGGGCGACCTTCCAGCGACTGATGCACATTGCTCTAGGCCAGCAGCTTGGGAGGAACGTTGAGGCCTACGTCGACGACATTGTGGTAATATCTCGGGAGGCAAGGACCCTTATTCAGGACCTGGAGGAGACTTTCGCCAGCCTGCACAAGGTAGACCTGCGGCTCAACCCGGAGAAGTGTGTGTTCGGCGTCCCCTCCAGCAAGCTGTTGAGTTTCCTCGTGTCGCACAGGGGGATCGAGGCGAACCCGGAGAAAGTCAAGGCAATAGAATACATGAGCCCTCCGCAAACTCTCAAGGAAATGCAAAAGCTCGCGAGCTGCGTGACCTCGCTGGAGCGCTTTATCTCCAAGCTGTGATAGCGCGCCCTACCGTTCTTCAAGCTGATGAAGAAGAAGGGCCCGTTTGAGTGAACCCCAGAGGCCGACCTAGCATTTCAAGACCTCAAGAGACACCTGACCAACCCACCCGTGATGGTAGCACCTCGTCCCCTCGAGCCCCTGGTGCTTTACCTGGCCTCCATGCCTCATTCCGCCAACACAACGCTGGTGGCCGTCCGGGAGGAGGGCCAGGCCAAGGGCCCGCCGCACAATGCCGTAACTTTGGATGGGATGGTGCGGCACCAAGATGGCACCCCTGAAGCCACAGCGGTGCCAGCAGATGACCAGGCTCCACAAGACGGCGCTCCAGAGACTGCGGTGGCCCAGATGGGTAAACAAGCTCCTGAGGTCCCCCGGCCTCAGGAGGCACCCCAACCTCCGGAGGCCTTGGACACCATCAATGCTCCCGTCCTCGTCGAGCACCCGGTGTACTTCGTCAGCACGGTGTTACGGGATGCGAGGGCATTCTATCCCATGCCGCAGAAGCTTCTACTCGCGCTCCTCGTGGCCTCTCGCAAGTTGCATCACTACTTCCAGGGTCACCCCATTAAGGTTGTCTCAGCCTTCCCACTAGAGAGGGTACTCTAGAGCCCCAATGCAGCGGGGAGGGTCGTCGAGTGGAACATCGAGCTGCAGGCATTCCAGCTGGAGTTCAGCACCACTAGGGTCATCAAGGGACCTGCACTCGCCGACTTCATGGCGGAATGGACTGATGCCCCAGCGCCTGAAGTAGGCGAGGACCGGTTTCTCTCGCTGGGAGCAAAGGGCCAGATGGCTGAGTCATGTACTTCGACGGTGCCTTTGCGCGCCAGGGCGCGGGGGCTGGAGCTGTGCTCATCTCGCCCACACAGGACAAGCTCTACTACGCCATGCAGCTCTGCTTCCAGCGGGGCGAGAAGGTCTCCAAAAACATCGCGAAGTATGAAGGACTGATCGCCGACCTCAAGGCAGCTGCAGCCTTGGGGGTAAGGCGCGTCACCATCAAGGGCGACTCTCAACTCCTCGTCAACTTTAACAACAAGGTGTACAAGCCGAAGGACGAGCCTATGGAGGCATACCTTGTGGAGGTACGCAGAATGGAGAAGCAATTCTTGGGCCTGGAACTGCATCATGTGCCCCGCGACACAAACAAGGAGGCTGACGACATCGCCAAGAGGGCGACAAAGCGTCAGCCCTAGGAGCCCGGTGTCTTCGAGGAGCGGCTGTTCAAGCCTTCAGCAGCCCCTCCGGCTGCAGAACCTACGCCACCTAAGGAGGAGCTTCCCCCGCCGCCAACCTCAGGAGCTCTCGCCTATGGCCCGACCTTAGGAGCACGCCTGCTCCTCACGATCGAACCCCAGGAGGGTTGTTGGACCGAAGAATTCAAGGCGTACCTGCTGCAAGGGACCCTGCCGGAGAAAGGAGGAGGACGCAGAACGCGTGGCACGCCAAACTACAGCCTACTGCATCCGGGACGGTGAGCTATTCCGAAGGCGACCGAATGATGTTTCCTTGCGATGCATCTCCAGGTAGCAAGGGTGCGAACTGCTAGCTGACATACACGGCAAAGACTGTAGGCATCATTCGTCGCCGCGCACCTTGGTGGGCAAGGCGTTCCGCAGCGGGTTCTATTGGCCCACGACACTCAACAACGCAACCGAGCTAGTGAGATCCTGCTAGGCCTGCCAGTTCCATGCCAAGAAAATCCACCAGCCCGGGGGCTACCGCTACCTCTAAGTCTCCATCGAAAAGTTCACCAAATGGGCAGAGGTGGAAGCTGTCCGCACCATCCCAGCCGGCTCCGCAGACAAGTTCATCAAGGGTCTTGTGAGCCGGTTCGGAGTCCCTAATCGCATCATCACCGACAACGGCTTGCAGTTCACTAGCAATCTCTTAAAAACACATATTGTGATAACCTTGGAATGCAGATATGCTATGCCTCAGTGGCACACCCCAGAAGCAATGACCAAGCTAAGCACGCTAACGCAGAGGTCCCGAGAGGCCTCAAGACAAGGACCTTCAAGAAGAAGCTCGAGGCCTATGGGAGGGGATGGCATGACGAGCTTCAGTCCGTGCTGCGGTTCATCCGCACCACCGCCACCAAGCCAATGGGAGAGACTCCGTTCTTCCTCGTCTACGGAGCCGAAGTGGTTCTCCCTCACGAGGTCAAACATCACTCTACACAGGTCTTGGCGTTTGACGATGAATGTCAGGACACCATGCGAGGGATGGATCTCGTGCTGGGGGAGGAACGCCGCCGCCAAGCCTCGTTTTGAGTGGCAAGGTACCAGCAGGCGCTGCGGCGGTACCACTGCCGCAGCATCCGCTCCAGGACACTCAGGTGCGCGATCTCGTCCTGAGACGGGTGCTCTCCAGGGAAGGGCTGCATAAGCTCTCGCCCATGTGGGAGGGCCCGTTTAGGATAGCCCGCGTCTCCAGACCTGGTGTCGTACGCCTGGAGACGTAGGACAGGATACCCATCCAGAACGCGTGGAACATCCAACACCTCCGGAAGTTATACCTATGAAGCAAGGCCCAGTGCCTGTGAAGGTCTCCGCTCGTGACACTCTCACGTAATAATGAGTGGGGCTGTACACGCCCCGGAGTCTCCGGAGTGCCGCCCTCGGGCCTCGGGGGCTCCCTCCCACGTCCTAGTGGCATCACTTAGCTCCGCGCTGGTGAGAAGACTAGACTAGGTGCCGGACGCGGCTGTTCATTTGCTTTCTGTAGCTGATTTGCAACCTTTTTAATTTAATTTGGAGTTCTAGCGTTTCTCGATTGCTTGGTTGAGTCCCTTTGTTTTTCTCTACTTCTTCGCTCACCTCTTTGTTTTGCCCCAGGGAGGACGACAGTTGCACGATCCTCTCCCTCGTGCACCTCGCGCGGGGGCTGGGCAGGTGTGTGCGTGCGCTAGGCTAGCCTAAACCACGGACACACCTTGCCAAAGCCCTGTCGCTCCACGGCTTCGGCTCCCCTGATCTTCGTGAGGCGTCCTCGATTGAGCTCGTGATTGGCGCATCCATCTAAGTCCGTGCCCACGGGTACCGCGACGCGGTGCACTAGGCCAGGATCAGCGCATGCTTGAGGGATTGCGCAAGGAAGAACAAGGCACCCGAAGGATGTCCTAAAAATTCTGCAGCTTCGTGGCGACTCCCGAGGTCAACGGCTCCTGAGCCGGCAACAAGGAGGCCTCACCAGACGCCAGAAGGCGCACCCTCACGAGACAGGAAACTGCCCCGAGCATTTCAAGCTAAGCTACCCCCCTCTTTTACATCTACGAGGAGCACGAACAACATAAGAGCAGTAAGTATAACATAGCGACATAAGGACCATAGTTCATTACACGCCCCAGCAGGGCCATCTACTTTTTTCGAAATGTAGGAAGGAAGGAAATGCCAAACAAAAGCGGCCCGCAGGACCGCAGCAGCTCACGAGGCCTGGCTCCAAGGGTCCCCCGGACTCAGCTCGGTCTGAGCCCCTCTCGCGCTTCACTGCTACATGGCGATGGGACGACCTGCCGCCATCCTCGAAGCGAGCTCGGCGGTGAGGTGGCTGGTCGTAGCCGCCGCTGCTAGAGCTCTCGCTGGTGGAGAAGCTGCCGCCGCTGAGCGAACCGTGGCTGTCACCAAGGGCAAGATCGCCCCCAGCCTCGTCACGGTCGTCGCCCGGTCCGAGCTCATCGTCGCCACTGCCGTCTTCAGGGCAACACACCAAACACCCTCACGAAGAGGGTCACGCTGCTATCATACTTGAAGTGGAGCGTACACCGCCTGCTCAGGCCACGCGCGGGGACGAACGTCTGCCACCCGCGGGCCAGGGCCATGTTTCTCGCGATGGAGACCTCCACCGTGACCCACGAGGCCTTGCTGCTGCAGCCGTCGGCTTGCAGCCAGAGGCCGTCAAGACCGTCGGCCGGCAGTTCACCATCGAAGGAGCACGGAAGCTGAAGTCAGGTGCCAGCCGGACTCTCCGACCACACGACAACTTCCGGAAGCACCTCCACCGAATGGAAGCGTGGCCGGGGAGGCCGGGCAACCACATCATGCATCCCCTCAGCGCAAGGGCTGCTCCGCCTAGAGCGGCCCTCGCCGTGGGAAGAGGCACCGCTGCGGCCGCCAAGGGCGGCGCTGGTCCCTAAAGGAGTACGACCACACCCCCGAGGAGCCACAACAGGGGTCGCGACGTGCTTGTGAGGGCGGTCGCGCCCCCTCTTGGGCGGCAGTGAGCCGGGCCCCTCCTGGCGAACCTTCCCTTTCTCCACAGCCGAGAACCTCTTCGTCGGTGCCATGGGTGTCGCGGCAAGATGACGAAGCAAGAAAGAAGAAGTAGGGGAGGGCAGCGAGAAGAAGGAGACGTGCAAGAAGGCTCCGCTCCCCTCTTCATTTATAGCCAGAAGGAGGGCAATCGTCCACCCCCACGATCACGCGCAATGATGGTTTTCTTTGGCATGTAGCAGGGTCTCGTCTAGTCGAAAACGGTTGCCGAGGTAGTGTGGGGAAGCGAAGGCGCCCATGTCCCATCAATCACCATGCGTCGACCAAGGCCGCAGGCGGTTGGGGCCTGCGGCGCTCCGCACTTGCCCTTTGGCTTCGCCTCGAAGCCAAGTTCGAGCATGCCTTGGGCCCGGGGGCTACTGTCGGCGTCCTGGGAATGGGGGTACCCAGACTTGCCTGCCTGCGGCCCGCGAGCGTGGCCCCACCAAGGGCCCGGTATGGCCCAGCTTCGGCAACAACAACTCAAGACCCGCGCGAGGCGGGCGACGCCAAGAACTGCCTGGGGGCGGCCTCACTAGGCTGGCTCCCGAGGAGCGGAGATATCTATGCGGGGGAACCTCGCAAGGTTCGCGTGACGTGAGCCATGACGACCAAGGCCAGGCGAGCGCAGGAGAGGAGTCCCGAGGAATCGGGCAAAGGCTTCCATATCGGTGTAACAAGACCAAGACCAGCAGGACGGCAGGACATAGGTCATCGCGGAGCCGACAACAGTGTCACCACCAATGCCTTTGGCAGGAGAAGACTACTTTTGTCAGGATAGATTTTACTAGTTGTCTCCCTTCAAAATTGGTCGTTGTGGGATCCCTTCCCCCTGCATTTGGGAAGAGGACGAGGGCCTTTATAAATAGGACTAGCCACCACCATAGGAGGCAACTCATCTTGGATTGGATCCATTCCACCAAGGCCACCTCACCAGCTCATTGAGCCCAAGAACACCTCTCCTCCTGAGGTTGTTCATCCATTGTACTAGTTCATCCTTAGCCCTCGAGGCAATCATCCACCACCACACAGGAGTAGGGTATACACCACAATGGTGGCCCGAACCAGTATAAACCTTGGTGTCTCGTGTTCTTTGGGTTCGTCGAGCTAGGCCGTGGAATCGTTGGGTAGGCAGGCTGGGGAGAAAGAGTCCTTTGTGCGCACCCTAGAGTTCGAACCTCTCAAGGGTCCGCGGAACCCTGAACCCGACACTTACTTATAGAAAGGACTACTATAGACCCCCTATACTTGTTGGTCATCACTATCCCTACAAAATCATACAGTCTTGTCATGCTCCATCATCTTAACACAAAGTATTTATCATGCACAACCCTGATGACGAGCCGAGCAATTGGTTCATACTTTTTAACGGGCTTCAGCTTTTTCAACCCCCACGCAATACATGAGGGCAAGCCATGGATATAGCACTATGGGTGGAGCAGAGTATGACGATAGGGGTAAACATATAGAAGACAGAAAAGTAAGAAAGTCTCACATCAACATGGCTAATCAACGGGCTATGGACATGCCCATCAATTGATATCGATGCGAGGAGTAGGGATTGCCATGCAATGGATGCACTAAGAGCTATAAGTGTAGGAATGCTCAAACTGAAAACGAAGTGGTGTGCATCTAACTCTATAACGAAAAACTCCCACAAGTATATGAAAGTGACTACATAGGAGACTCTCTACATGAAAAACATGGTGCTACTCTGAAGCACAAGTGTGGTATTTGCAAGCCCCTTCTCTCTTTTTCTCTCATTTTTTTCTTGGGCTCTTTTTGGCATCACTTTTTTCTTCTTTTTTTCTTTTTCTTTTTGTCCGAAGTCTCATCCCGACTTCTGCGGGAAGCATAGTCTCCATCATCCTTTCCTCACTTCGACATGCTCAAATAATGAATAATGATCATCATCACACTTCTATTTACTTACAACTCAATATTACAGCCCAATACCTAGAACAAGTTATGACTCTATATGAATGCCTCTGGCAGTGTACCAGGACCTGCACGTAGCAAGGATATCAAAAAGGGACAAGCCATGGAAATATCGTGCTAGCTTTCTTACGATCATGCAAAGCAATATGACAATGAATGCTCAAGTCATCAAAACAGAAGCGGTGGAAGTTGCATGACAATATATATCGGAATGGCAATGTAAATGCCATAATTGGTTGGTATGGTGGCTATTTTGAGGAAGATATAATAAGGCCTATGTGTGATAGAGCGTATCATATCTTGGGGTTTGGATGCACCTGCGAAGTCTGCACCACGTGTCGAGGTGAGAAAGGGAAATGCATGGTACCGAAGAGGCTAGCAAATTGCGAAATGGTAAGAGTGCGTATAATCCATGGACTCACATTAGTCATAAAGAACTCACATACTTATTGCAAAATTTTATTAGCCCTTGAAGCAAAGTACTACTACGGATGCTCCTAGGGGCATAGATTGGTAGGAAAAGACCATCGCTCGTCCCCGACTGCCACTCATAAGGAAGATAATCAATAATAAATCATGCTCCAATTTCATAGCATAACAAGAGACTATACCTGCATGTTTCAGGAATCACAAACCTTAACACCAATATTCCTACTAACCACAACCATTTACTAGTACCTCTGACATATTCCATCTCTATATCGTAAAACTATTGCAAGGAATCAAACATATCATATTCAGTGATCCACAAGTTTTATATAGGATTTTATGACTAACCATGCAAATGACCAATTCCTGTTGACTCTCTAAATAGATACTCCAACCCATAATATAAGAGCGTTTTTGAAGCTAGACTAGTGTAAACAATGTTGTTATATTATGGGACAGAGGGAGTATAAGTGAAGCATGAGAGTTTAATTCTTTCTAAAAAAGAACATGCTCTAACAAATATAAGTGAAGCAAAAGAGCATTCTACAAATAAGGGTTTTCTATGTGAAGAGAAACAGGCAATCGAAACTACAAATGATATAAGTGAAGCACATGAAGCATTCTATAAAGCCATACTCAAAAGATATAAGTGAAGTGCAATGATCATTCTATAAATCAACCAAGGACTATCTCATACTAGCATGGTGCACTACTAAAAGAAAAAAGAAAAAGCACACGACGCTCCAAGATTTACACATATCACGTGAACAAAACGAACGCCGAAACATATCGATACTTGTTGCAGAAAAATAGGATGCCTTCCGGGGAATCCCCAAGCTTAGAGGCTTGAGTCTCCTTGAATATTTACTTGGTGTGCCTTGGGAATCCCCAAGCTTGAACTCTTGCCTCCCCTCCTTCTCCTCATATTGAGACCTCCTTGATCTTCGAATACTTCATCCACACAAAACTTAAGATAAAACTGGTGAGATTCGTTAGTATAATAATCCAAATCACTACTTTGAGTACCGTTGCAAACCCATTCAAACTTTGTTTTTGCATTATAGCTGTATTATAACTTATCCATGGCTTATACCACCGATACAATCCATAGTTTCATAAAAACAAGCAAAACAATGAATCAAAAACAGAATCTATCAAAAACAAGACAGTCAGTAGCAATCTGAACATTGACCATACTTCCGTAACTCCAAAAATTCTGAAAAATTAGGACAAAATAAGAAATTTGCATAGCAGTACTGTGTAAAAAAATTAGAAGTTTTTGACGTTCGAGTAGAAAACGAAAATTCACGCACTACAGCCAAAGTTTATATTTTTGCGCCGCACATACCAACAAGTGATCTAATCATCCTAAAGGCAAATATTGGCACATTATTTTTATAATACAATGGATTTGTACAAGGGGATAATTATTTTTGTTGAAAAGTTTCTGTAATTTAAGATTTTCAAAGTTTCCATGTGCATGAACAAAGTTCAAGGAGCTCCCCCACTTCAACGGTGCTAGTCTTTCTCACTTTCACTTTTGTTTTTGAAATGTTTTAAGTTCCCCTCTATATTTTTTCTTTTAAAACTTTATAAAAGAACACAACAGAATAAAAAGACTCTCTAAAACTTCTGGGTTGTCTCCTAGGCAACGCTTTCTTTAAAGCCATTAAGCTAGGCATAAAGTGCTCAAGTAATCGATCCACCCGGATCCCAAGGTATATCAAAGCCAGTTTTAATTAGCAATGATTTATAGTTTAGTAGTGAGCACAAAGCAACATATATCATGCAACATCGAAGTCTAACTCTCTTCGTATGCATCAGCATGTCATAAAAGAACAATTCCTGCACATCAAGTAAAGGCTAATACATATTATAAAAAGTTTCTTTCAATTTATAGTATTGGAAACATAGAGAGGTGGAGATGTAGTTTCTCTCTCATAATAATTGCATGTAGGAGTAGCAAGCACATGTGTATTATACTCATCAAAATCATCATGTGCAACGGTAAAAGGCAACCCATCAATGTAATCTTTAATAAGTACAAGCTTCTCCGATATAGTGTAGTTGTGAGAATTCAAAAAGATAATAGGACTATCATGTGTGGGTGCAATAGCAACAATTTCATTCTTAACATAAGGAACTATAGAAAGCTCATCTCCATAAGCATAATTCATACTAGCATCTTGGTCACAAGCATAGCAAGCATCAATTTCATCAAAAAGGGATATTTCAAACGAATCAACAGGATCATAGAAATCATCATAGCTATCATCCTTCGATAAGAACGAAGGGACATTAAACAATGTATGAGTTGGAGAGTTACTTTCATTAGAAGGTGGGCATGGGTAGCTAATCCGCTGTTCCTCCTTTTGTTCTTTGCTCTCCTCATCTTCTTTTTCATCCAGTGAGCTCATAGTTTCATCAATTTCTTCTTCCATAGATTCCTGTAAATATTATTCTCTTCTTGGACAGCGGAGGCTTTCTCAAGAAATACATCAATATCGGAATTGTATTTATAATTCTCATAGCAATATTTAAGTATTGCAAAAAATTAGGTCTATAAACAACATCATCATAATCTTCGTACTTTTCAAACATAGATTCAATTTCATAAGCACCCTTAAAAGCAACAAATTCTTCTATTCGTTCACATCATAGTAATCATATCTACCTTTAGCATAAGAAGCTAAGGTTTCATTATCGTTAAATTTGCATGAAAGGGAAAGGTGTGGAGCCTTCATCCTAGAGAAATAAGTATAATCATATCTCAAGCATAGATCCTGAGCATTCCAATGCAACATATGAATTTATCCCATAACAGTTTCCATTTTGAGTCAAGAGATAATCCCTAAAGTATTCACTTTGATCCAACGTGTCTCCCATTATCAAGTTGAATGGGGTTTTCTCAGGATTATCAAAGTAGTGTTTAATATTTTCCACATAACGAGCATCGAGGGTTTTACGAGGTTCCCCATCTCCATGAGTAGCAAGTACAAATATTTTGTTGGTATTTCGTATTCCATATCCATAACTAAAGATAGAGAACAACTTAGAACAGAAAATAAAAAATACCTAGTGATAAAGCAAACAAGCACACACGAGAACATTCACCCCACGCTATAGCTCCCCCGCAACGGCGCCAGAAAAAGGTCTTGATAACCCACAAGTATAGGGGATTGTTTGTAGCCTTTTTCGAATAATAAGAATGTCGAACCCAACGAGGAGCTAAAGTTAGAACAAATATTCCCTCAAGTTCTATCGACAACCGATACAACTCTATGCACACTTAACGTTTGCTTTATCTAGAACAAGAATAAAACTAGAAGTACTTTGTGAGAATAAAATTCCAGATAAATTGCAGGATAATAAAATTAGATAGATTTTTTCACACAAGAAAGTTATTTGTCCCTAGGCGATCGATAACTAACCCAGTAATCATTATTGCAACTTTATATGATGGAGACACATGAGCTAACATACTTTCCGTACTTGGATCATATGCCCATATGTTTGGAACTCTAGCAAGCATCCGCAACTACCAAAGATTATTAAGGTAAAACCCAACCATAGCATTAAGTATCAAGTCCTCTTTACTCCCATACGCAACAACCCCCTTACTAGGGCATAAGCTTCTGTCACTCTAGCCTCCCACCATAAGTGAATCATGAATGTATTGCAACACCCTACAACAGGGATCCCTCACATTTGCGCGACATGGATGGCACCATAGGAAAACATCAAAATAAAATATACAACTCAAACCAATCACGATCATCAATCAGCCCATAGGACAAAACAAATATACTCAAACATCATAGGATAACCACATATCATTGGATAATAATATATAGTGTTGAGCACCATGTTTAAGTAGAGAATTGCATCAGGAATAGAGAAGTTACATCATTGCATAGAGGGGGAGAAAGTTGGTGTTGATGGTAGCAAGGTTGTTGATGTAGATCATCGGCACGATCCTTGCCCCGGCGGCACTCTGGCGCAACTGGGAGCGCGGGGGAGAGAGCCCCCCTCCTTCTCCTTCTTCTTCTTCCTTGGCCTCCCCCCAAGATGGGAGGAGGGTTACCCTTCTAGTCCATGGCCTCCAAGGCGGCGGAGGGGCAGGAGCCCCTCCGCGATTGGATTTCCCTCTCTGTTCTCTTTTGTTTCACATTCCCCAGATCTGGCATTTCACCGTTTCTTAAATATCCGGAGATCCTTAACTTCGATTGTGCTAAAATTTTAACACGATTATTTTTCGAATATAAGCTTCCTTGCGCCCAAAGTAGAGCCCCAACCGACTTATGGGGTGCCCACAAGGCACCACTTCGCGCCAGGAGCCCGTACCCTGGTGTCCTGTGGATTTCATGAGCCTCCGTTTGCGTTGATTCCACCTCCCAAAAATCACATATATTCCAAAATAATTCTTCAAATTTTTTATCGTGTTTGGACTTCCTTTGATATGGATATTATGCAAAGCAAAAAACATACAACAAACAAGAACTGGCACTGGGCTCTAGATCAATATGTTGGTCCCAAAAAATAATATAAAATGTTGCAAAAAATTTATAAATTTTGTGTAATATTAGCATGGAACAATCAAAATTATAGATACGATGGAGATGTATCAACAACCTGCAACCATGCCGCCCGAGCAGCCATGGCCGCCCACTCGCACTCGAGCCACGCGATCCGCCCATGACCATCGTGCCTCCCCTCGCTGGGCCACTACCTTGCAGCTGGACCAGGAAGAGAACAACCAAAGGACACGCCTTTGACCAGATCAACGACCCAAGACCGGCACCCACTATGCCGGCGACTGGCGGCTCGATCACATCAGAGCAACCGTTCCACTTTTTTTTTTGACAAAGGGTGAAATTTATTACTCAAAATGAAGTATCAAGCAAATACAATCAAAATGAGCATACACTTGACCTCTACATAGATAGGATGCACACAGCCAACACAACCCCCCCCCCCCACACACACAAAGCCGGAAAATACCAAAGTCATATAAGGCGAAAGCTATGCCTAAGCAAGCACCGCAAAAATCTAAAGCGATCAAATCCGCTATAGACAACCTACAACTGTTCCCCCTACCAACCTCCCCACCAGAACACCCTTCACTACAACAAATATGTCAACTTGTGACCTTGACTATTGGTCACTGAAAGGTCATTGTTTTTCATTTGCGACCTTTTTTTGACCAAAAACATAAGGTCAAAAGCTGGCGGTCGTAAACTGAAATTAACGACCTTCTCTGCGAGAAGGTTGTGGATGTTTACGACCAAAATATGCCTACTATTTGTTTTGGTCACTAGCAACCTCCCCAGGCCACGTAGGCATCCAGCGTGGCAAGCTGATGTGGCACAAGATTCAGCCCGGTCCAATTCGGTTTTGTACATGGGCCGAGCCCAACAATTCGGCCTTTTTAATGTATTTTTCTCCTATTATTTTTTGCTAGCTAACACAGGCCAGGCCCTATAATTTGACGTTTTTATGTTTGGGTCGTGGCCCATTTTTTTCAAATGGGTCCCAATTGTCAGGTTCTGATAAGTGGGTCCCAAATTTCCGATTCTTGTTTGTGGGTCCTTGCTGTCATGGTCATGTTCCTCAGATTTCAATATGCCAATAATTAAACAACCAATATTTAAATCAAAATAGACAGAAACAAGTGTAATACTTCAAATAACAAGAAGCAACAATCTGTTACATCAACACACATACAACATTTCATTCAAAAACAGAGAAGATACATGAAATTCTGGAGTTCACAATGCCCAGATAACCCAGCTATTATTACATAACTTGCTATACAAAAATGTCTTGGCGCTTCTTTGAACATCTTCTTTCGTCTTGAATTTAGGCAAAATATCTGCCAAGAAGAAAACAGAACAGCGAGGATATAGTGAATAACAACAGCAACAAGTGATGGGGTGCTATTTAGGAAGATTAAGTCCAGAAAGAAACATGCATGAAAATTAAGAAGAGCTAGAGCAATTCTGCATGAAAATTAAGAAGTGTTATTCAGTATGAATGCCATGAAGTTTTCGTGCACGTCATGCCAAGTCAGCCAACACGCAGCATGCATGTGGGCCTTAAAACATGATCACAGTTCAGCACCTACAACAGCCTGACACAACAAATCAAGCCATGAAGTGATAATAACAGTGTGATGAGAAACTAACATCTAGTTACTATGAGCAACAAAACATCTAGTTTCAGATACTCAATGGATTCATTCATATACTTATTATATGCTGACATGGATTGTAGAGGTTAACTACAAAACTAAAACTGGAACTTGTCATAAGCTAACAAAAAAACACATTCCAAAACTATCTGTATAAAACATTTATGCATGGATACATTCAAGAACAAGAAAAGTTCAAATATGTTTATAAATGCACAAATAACTTGAGGAAAAGTAGCCAACTTATGTATGAATCCAGTTCACTAGAGCATTTTATGAAAACAATATATGATGCATTGGAACATAGCAAGGTAGTTCTACAGCAGAACGAAATAGGGAGCTAGAGGTAGGAGATGGGATGGCTGTACTTGATGCCGCAGACAACCGCGGCCGATGTACGCGGTAGAGGAGGTTGTAGCCGAGTTGGACCATGTGCGGAGCGTCGTCGTGGCGATGGATGCCCTGGTTGTCATCATTAACTTACAACATCAGCAAAATAATAAATAGGTAATTATACAACAGGAAAACAATAATTCCAAGAATTTTACATTTACAAGATTATCTATAATGGTTACTTATTTATTCTGCAAGGAACCACAACATATTTCTGTAGAAAAAGAACATGTATGCAAACCAAACCACCAAACAAATAACGAGCTGGATCATCTTATACCAGAATAAGAAGAACACCGACAAGGAATAGAAGCATTCCTTGGTTTTCAAGCACACCAATTCATAGACATGATTTTGATATGGGAAAGACGAGGGAAGCACGCATCTCAAGACCAGCTGCATTTCCTAATATAATAGGTGAACCACAATAGCAAGTGCTATTAATGGCCAGTGCTGGCAGTACTGAATGTAAACATGCATTCTAATCCAAAACCAGCTACAGCCACGATATCAATCAACACTCACTCAGTTGTGTATTGACATACTTATCTAAAAGAACATATATAGAAACATATGAATTTTATTTCTGGATACCAATAAAGAAGTACTAAAAAAACAAGACTAAACATTAGTAGAAGGTAACAAGAGCTTATTACACAAGTTTTGCAAGCAATTAGGGGACCCTGGTTCCTATACTGACCACATTTGGGTATATCCTACCCTACCAGTGGCTAAATAATGCAACTTTATGCCTGTCAAGTAGGCCTACAGATCAATGACGGAGCAGACTCAAACATTACAAACACAAGACCAGTATAGGTAAAGCAGACCTACAGAGCAATGGGAAAGCACCAGGAGCCTCAAGTGCAAACTAACGAGGGCACACACATCTACACACTAGAGAGCCATGCATCTAAACTAACGACAACCCGACCTGCAGAGCGTAAAAAAATTCAGTAAACATACTAGTGATCTGCATAGTGTTGCTCCATAACTCAACTGAACTTCAGAAAAAGTAAGACAAATAAAGTACAATTCGTGACTTGAGAGGATAGGATTCAGGGTAAAAACAACTCACCCAATAGACTAGAGTCTCGTCGTCCTCGTCGGGCTCGTCGGACAGGACCGCTCTCTTGCCAGTGATGATCTCCAGAAGCATGAGGCCGAAGGAAAACATGGTTGTCATCTCCTTGCTGGATCTTGGCCAGCTCAGGGGAAACATGGCATTCAAGCATCGGCCAACACTTGTGGAAGAACGTATCAATACAGTGAAATAAAAGATGTGGTGGGGGCATACAATGGAGTTAGGGACCCCGACTTCCTCATAGATGTCCTGTACGAGCTTGGACATGTTTCCCCTGAGCTCGGAAACATTCTTCTGCAGCCTAAAACTTGCGACTATATCATCTAGAAGAAAAAACAGTTTCATTAGACACATGATAAATTCATACATCAATACATCTGGTACTCTTAGCCAATAAAACAAAGAACAGTGGTCACAGCATGTGCTTAAACTAAATTAAACAGTCGATGGGTCAACAAGCATGTAATGAGGTAAACAACAATGCAGCAAGCACAGGAAGATGAAGTTGCTCCCTCCAACAGGAGGGAAGCCACAACAGCAATTAGATCTACATAAATCATCTACAAATCTATACTAGGGAGGACGTTCTCAGCAAACAGCAGGGGGCGAATCAATGGCAAGGTACAAAGCAGAGCAATCTGCATCAAAAAACTAAGGCACAGTGGCAAGGTACAATCTGCATCCATGGGGCAAACAAAGCAGAGCAGATCAGACGGGCGAGGGAAGGTGGCGTTTAATACTTACTATAGTTATTGCGGGCGGTGAAGACGACCGCGCCGGTGGGGTCACCTACGAGGCAATTGGCGACAAGGGTCCGGCTGGCGGGCTTGTCTAGGACGATGCAGGCGGAGAGGACGCGTGTGGTGTGGGTGTGGCCGTGCGTCTACGGCTGCAGCCTGTCGATGGTGGTGAAGACGGGCTTGGGCAGCTGCATGGCGGGCTTCGCGGCCAATGCGGCCGGGGCGTCGGAGGCGTCCGCGAGCTGCGCCGGGGAGGGGGCGCGGGGGCGCCATGAATGGCCGCAGGGGAGGGGCTTCGTCGTCGACATCTCGCCGGTACCCTAAACCCTCAGCTTCTCCGCCATGGCCGCGAGCGGGGGGAGAGCACCAGTGTGTTGGGGGTCGGGTGGGGGGCAGAGCGGGGAGCGCCGGGGCGATCGCGGTGACGGCAGGGGCGGAGGAACGGAACCCTAGCGCGTCGGACGACTGCTCGACTTGATCTGGGGCATAGGGTAGGGAGAGATAGTGAGGGGAGGGAGGGACGAGGTCGGCGGCGATGGGTGAGGAGGCTGCGAGGTCGGCGGTGGGTGGGAGCTGCGGGGAGATGACTGGATCGGGGAAAGGAGGCCGGGGACGGGGAGGAGGTGGCAGCGGCTGCCAGGAGAGGAGGGGTGCGATGGGGGGAGTCGATGGGATCTGACCTAGGGTTTGGGCTACGGGTGGGGGTATCTCCTTTTTATTTTATTTTCTTTTTTTCTGTAGATAGATGGACGGATGGATGTGGGATGGAGAGATGGGCGCCATGTCATCGATCCTTGGGAAAAGTCCTGATTGGTTCGGAAAACCAGTGATTTAGAAAAGTACTAAAACTGGATGGATTTTGTAAAGTAGCTATCAAAAATATTTTGCAAAAGGGTACCACACAAATTTTCACTAGAGTTAGACCACATTTTATGGATAAGGACCAATTTTTACGCATTTATGATGTTTTGAGCTATTTTTAATCATTTTCCGAGTGGCAAAAATGGATTTTTTTGTGAAGGACTTACCAAATAATTGTTGCAAATTTGGACCAAATCATTTTTATAAAATACTAGGCCATATTTAATGCAAAATTGACCAAATGGTTAGGTGTCAAAAGTTTCGATCCACCTCTGGTGAAAAAGACAAATTTCCGCCGATTCAGCTGGAAGCGGGTGAAATTTGAACTGCAGCTGCCTCATAGTTTGCTATTTATTTTATTCCAAAAATCATTTCTAGGTACATAAGTATCTATTTAATCAAGATTCAACCACTAGCTAGGAACGGTCTTCCCGCCGTTTTGACCGCATTTTGAAACGGGCATAAAAAATTCAAAAAAATCAAAAAATTGGAAACCTTGGCATTGTGTCATCATATGTGGCCAAGTTCCTAGGAAAAATAACAAAATTGTAATACGACAATTATTTTAAAAAAGTGTTCTCAGAAGCGAGCTATCACGTGTGGAGATCGATGGCTTTCAAGCCAAGTGATCAATCTTATGGCCACATTCATGGCATAGTTTGTTCAAATGATCTCATATTGTTCACAAGGGTGCATATTGGAATGGCAAACAATGTTGCCTAAGGAAGTTTTCATTTTCTTTGGACAAAAAAACCATTTTCCATTTTTCGAGTGCTCGAAAGGAGGTTCTTTTGTGAAGAACCTCCCAAATAATTGTTGAAAAATTGGACCAAAACATTTTTATAAAATACTAGGCCATATTTAATGCACAATTGACGAAATGGTTGGGTGTAAAAAGTTTTGATCCACCTCTGGTGAAAAAGACAAATTTCCGCCAATTCAGCTGGAAGCGGGTCAAATTTGAACTGCAGCTGCCTCATAGTTTGCTATTTATTTTTTTCCAAAAATCATTTCTAGGTACATAAGTATCTATTTAATCAGAGAAACACCAAAAAAATTCCCGCCATTTTGACCGCATTTTGAAACGGGCATAAAAAATTCAAACAAAAATCAAAAAATTGGAAAACCTTCGCATTGTGTCATTATATATGACCAAGTTACTAAGAAAAATAATAAACTTGTAATACGGCAATTCTTTTAAAAAATGTTCCTAGAAATGAGCTATCATGCGTGAAGATTCATGGCTTTCAAGCCAAATGATCAATCCTATAGCCACATTCATGGCATAGTTTGTTCAAATGATCTCATATTGTGCACAAGGGTGCATCTTGAAATGGCAAACAATATTGTCTAAGGAAGTTTTCATTTTCTTTGGACGAAAAAACCATTTTCCATTTTTCGAGTGCCCAAAAGGAGGTTTTTTGTGCAGGACCTCCCAAATAATTGTTGCAAAATTGGACCAAATCAATTTTCTAAAATAGTAGGACATATTTAATGCACAATTGACAAAATGGTTGGGTGTAAAAAGTTTTGATCCACCTCTCGTGAAAAAGACAAATTTCCGCCGATTCAGCAGGAAGCAGGTCAAATTTGAACTGCAGCTGCCTCACAGTTACTATTTATTTTTTCCAAAAATCATTTATAGTTACATAAGTACCTATTTAATCATAAATACATGGTTTGGTGGCGATACGTCGAGGTTTGGGCGGTGGCCGAGGCCCCCAACTCTAGAGCGTGTAAACTCGCATGCCCGCCGCATGGTCACCGCGTGACCGTGCCGTTGCCATGTGTTCTGGGCAGCCTAGGCATGTCTAGTGGGTTGGGCACTCCAAAAGGTAGGTGCTAGGAAGAAAATTACAAAATAAGATTCTCACGAGGAGACCGATCGATGCTCAAACATGAATTAGCAGCCAAGTGTTTGATTAGCGGTACAGGAAATGTGCATGGCTAATGGTCATGAGTTTTGGCTGATGATGGTCAGTTACTAAGAAGACCGTCTTCACAAATTTTCAGCTCAAAAGGAGGAGCTTAGTTGCTACTTGTTGTGCAAACTACCACACTGGACATAAATACGAATGTTGAAGCTCGGCTCAAAATAATGAATGGATTGAGCTAGCATTTGGTGGAGGATGGTTATTTGGGCATAGGAAAGCACTGTAGAAAATTGGTACTATTTGGACATGCCAAAGTGGTACTTCCTTCACAAACTGTTGTTCTGAACAGAATAGGGAAATGAATATTTTTGAATTATTTTTGAACTAGGCAAGGAAGGTTTTTACATATTTGAGGAAGATATGACCCAAGGAATTTATGAGATTTTTTGGGGAATTTTGGGAATGACAGAAATATAGGTTGCTTCACAACCTAGGGCAAAAACTGCCACATGGACATGACACATAGGCAAAACTGATGAGGTGGCGCCTAGTCATAGCAAATTTACAAGGCTATGACCATCTATATTGGTCGTTAACAACTAGAAATAAGGCAGCGGACTAGCGATGTTTGCTTTATGACCATTTCATGTAAGGAAATTATGACCTTTCTGACCAAAATGGTCGCAATGATTTAGGGTTTGGAGCCCCCCGAATAGCTTTTAACCAATTGGTCTGGAATGGTCATAGATCTATGACCATTTCTTCCAGGGTCACTGACAGAAGGTCACTAGTTGACATATTTCTTGTAGTGCTTGTTCAGCTCCACCATAGCCGCTGGCCTTGGTCCAAGGGCCGCAACTAGTCCTGAGTAACTCAGCTCGCGCCGAATCCCCCGCAAGTGGAGACAAAGAGACCTCGCTGTCCGTCGAGCCGATCAGACTTCGAGGGAAGAGGGAGGGGAGGGGGGTTCCGGCGGCGGCGCTAGGTTTTGCCTCCCACGACGCTTCCGAGGAAGCCCCGTCAGTCTTAGGTCTTGCCTCATTACTATGAATATCCAACGGTTCTTGTACTATAGTATTCAATTAGTGGTTAATTTCTTACAACTTATTGCCACCAAATGTCACATGGTGATTGTAGTATAGTACTTCCTCCTCTTAGATTTATTAGCCCTCTTAGTATTTTTGTTCAAATATTAACCATAAATTTGGCAATATTATTGGATTCATATTCACAATAAGTTTCCAATAAAAACACTTGGGACCTTTTTCATTATTGGATTCATATTCACAATAAGTTTCCAATAAAAACACTTGGGACCTTTTTCATTATTGGATTCATATTCATATTCCCAAAAATTACATTATTGAATTCATATTCATATTCATATTGATTTACTTTTTTCTCGGACTTGTTACCTTTTGCTATGCCCATCCTAATTATGCAGCAGCCATAATGTCGCTCATGATGATTTGTATCCACTTGTTGCTTCATTTTGAGTTAGTACAAATGCCCTTTATAGAGGAAAAAGAGTTATCCTGTCGTTGCCCATAAAAGAATCCACACTAGGATAAGCAATATGTACCAAGAAATGGGATGCCTAGGTTCCTTGTGGTGGAACCAACCCACCAGAGTTCAAGCCCTAGACTTAGTACTTGTGGTCGTATTTTCCTGGATTTATTTCAGGCCTTCCGGCGATGTGCGTTCAGTGGCAGGAGACGTTCTCGTCGACTACGAAGACGTCCATGACGACTTTGTTAATCTCAATATGTTGTGCCAGCTCAGTATCGCAGGGGTGCTCATAAAGGTTGGATATGCGTGCGTGCATTCATAGGGTTAAGTGTATGTGTGTGTATGCGAGAGTCTACAATTGTACCGTGTTAAAAAAGGACGTCATTAAATAGAATTAGCAACCGGATCACAACCCAAGATTTTTTTTAAAAACACCTCATATATTAATAAACTTCAAATGTTCGTACAATCATTTATTACAGCATACGCCACGCAGAGCGATACACTATAGAAAAATAAACCATTTGAGCATCTGTCCTATTGTCAAAACTAAACTTAGCAATCTCATGAGCCGCCTTGTTTTCCCACCAACTGATCTTCAAGATCATGAAAGTCCATGTAAGCTTCATAACGCTAAGCGCTTCTCGTTTTAGATCAACAAATGGGGACCTGTCTAATTTTTTTTTTTTGCAAGATAGGAGATCAAAGTCAAGATTTTTACATATTAAACAAATCGTTGCTTATACTATCTGCAAAATCTTTCAGAACTATCAGCCAGCGTGATTAGATCATCGGATGAACCAAAATTATTCATAATCATTCATAGTCAGTTTCAAATGTCATTTTATGCTTAATTGAGTAGAATAATGCTTCATGTTGGAAGAAACCTGTGTTTACATTCGCTTAGGCTTTTCTCTCACTCTCAGGATCTTCCTTTAGCGCGTTGATTTAGACTATCATGCATGGTGCAAAAATTAGGTATCAGCATGCAAGTCTGGCAGTGACAGCATGTTGGATTAAAAAAAACAATCTGCATGTCGTGCATTAGTGTTATATCGACGACCACCTTAGGCCACTTATTTAGTCGATGATTGCATGATAAAAAAAATCTGCATTGCGCGTACATTTCTTACTTTTCTAGGGAATTAGCCGGCAAACCAATCTTGTATTTTGTCAGATATTTTTTTGTTGGTACAGAAAGACACGTCATCACAGTGTTAGCACTAGCTCATCCATTGGCAGTAATCACAGCGAATCAAGAGAAATGCACGAAACACGACATCGTAATTCCAAGACAGCAATTGAGCAAGGTCGATGCATATTCAGCTTTTTTTTGTGTGTGCGTGTGTGTAGACGCATGTTTAGTTTGTAACCTGCTAAAGTCCTAAATTATGATGTATTTCTTCGCGCCAGATAAGTCTTGATGCAATCGAGTCAGCTGGATACATCACAATTAATAATAACTCAAGGTACCGCAAGAAAAACCAAGTGGTCAGCTTGGTAAACTACCAACAAAAATTGCAATGAAAGGTGCCTCAAGAAAAAAAATTAGAAGTGATGAAACAATCCAAACTGACCGCAACCTGGTTGAGAATTGAATATAAATATTCATTTATTCATGATATTATATATGTTTTGTTACATATATATATGAAACTGGTATGCCTTTCTGACATATTCTCGAACAGAAAAAAAAGATACAAATCAAGGCAGTACGATTGAAGAGCATGATGCGCTTTTCATGGTTACATGTATATGTTTTGTTTAACCTAAGTAGCTAATCTTTGTGGCTACAGCTAGCTAGCCAATATGATGGACGGCATATGCACCATTCATATAGATCGATATGTGTGAAACGTAGAGAAAATATATTCACTTGATTAGAGGATCGACGAGCTAGTGATGGCCGACGCCGGGGCTCGGAACGGACCCCTGAACGACCTGGCTAGCACGCCTACGCTTGGCACCGGTGATCTCGATGCTGCCGGCAAACGTAACATGCATTGGCGGTGGTGGCGCCATGAACACTTGGAGCAAATCTGGAGATGACGAGTATGGAGGTGGACCGATCGTATTCTCGGCGAGCATCCGTGGTTGATCATTTGGCATCATCCTAGCCTGCACAACAGAGTACGGCAATGCCAACACAAACAAGGAAAGTATCATAATGGCACGCGAGGAAGCCATGTCAATAAAATGGATCGAGCTAAGTCCGAAGAGTCTAATGTGAGTGTATATCTGTACGAAATTCTTTGTGTAAGAGGAACTGAATGGGTTTGTCTAGTGTGTGCAAATATGCGATGAGGTGAATGTGAGCAGCCTGGGCATGTATTTATAGGTGACGAGAGGAGAGGTAGGAGTTGCAGCTGGCCACCAAGTATGTACGACTGTGTGTGGAGTGGCGGTGATGATGGAGTTCGTGGCTTAGTCAACTTAGTGAAAACACATCACTATCACGTTTTCTTTGGACCGACACAAATCATAGAGCTTCATTGTCAAGTTCATTTTATCGGGCACTTGGTAAAGATGAAAAATGCCGAGTACATAGGCAAAAACCACTAGAAAAAAAAGCGCGCTATAGCGCCCATAATAGCAATGCTATTGTATGCTGAAAAATGGCTCGCTAAATATTTCAGTGTACAATGCCTCGCTAATAGCACGCTCTAACACGATGTAGCATTGCTAATAGGCCGGCGCTATTTTGCTATACCACACTTTTTTTATTGGAAAAAACATAGCAAAGACAAAGAACTCGGCAAAAAGAGCATTGCTAAGTGCAACACTATGCAAAAACCTAATACTCGTCAAATGGCTGGACACGTGTCCCAAGTGACCGCATCTGAGGGAGCGTTGACGTTGTCATGGTGTTTGATGAGTTTCGTCCTCGGCAAAGATTTTGCGATGATAGTGCTTTTTTTTCTTTTTTTTTGTTTTATTATTCTTTCTATTTGCCGAGCGGAGTAAGTACTAGGCAAATGTATTATTATTATTTTACTGTTTTATTTTCTTCTCTTTATACTTTTTGTAAAGAAATCTTTGCCGAGTGAGTGTCTGACATTTTTTCCTGTTATTTTGCCTTTTTTTTTCTTTGTTTGCATTTTTTATCTAGTGAGGTATTTGTCAAAAGTATTTTATTAGTTTACAATTTTTTCTCTTGTTTTATTTTTTATCTACACTTTGCCGAGTGGTGCACTCGGCAAAGCCTTTTAAATTTTTTACCCTTTTATTTTCTTGGGTTTTTAGTTTTTATTTTCCCAATGTTGTACTCACCAGAATCCTTTTTTACTTTTGTACTTTGTTTTTATTTCTTATTTTCCAAGTGTTGTACTCAGCGAAAGCCTTTGTTTTGTTTTTTCTTTGTTCTTATTACCCCCTTCAATATTTCTCTAACCCCATAGGGAAACAACTCTCAGTTTTTTTTACTGTACACTGTATGGCAACCTCTCCACAACAATTTTTATTAGTTAACCAAAAGTTACAAGGCTTGAGCTAAGCCAAAAGAAGAAGAAAAAAATAAAAGAGAAAAGAATAAAACAGAAGAAGAATAACAAAAGAATAAGGAAAAAGACAAAATTACAACTGTAGTGAATCTAGCCAACTGTTGTATTCTCTAGCACAACTCTGTTTAGTTTTGTGCCTGAATAATTGAAGCTCTTCCCCATAAGTATCTCTCCATCTGATAATAGTTGGCTTAATGTTTTGGAATAAGAGATTGATCCTTGTGATCCAAATGGCCCATGATGCCAATGTTATAATCTCCATGAAGAATGCCACCTGTAGATTCTCCTTCAAATCTGCAAATGCTTCCATTATAAAGATTCCTCTCTCTATGAGGGGCACATGAGATCCCAGCACTGTGAAGCAAAAGGGCAAGTCCAGAAAAGGTGATGCAAAGTTTCCTCCTGCTGGCAATTGAGTGTAGCACAATTGTAATCATCCAAGTGAAAAATATAGAAGAACACTTTCTGTTTTGGTTGGCAAGAAGAGTTCCATATCCATTGGAACTATTGAGGTACCATTTTTACTCCAATTAAAAGTTTGTATGCTTTGGCCACCGATTTTTTTTATTTCCCCAAATGTAACTCCAAGTATCATTTTCTTCCCTAAATCCTGATCTTCTTAAAATATCACAAATATCTTCCATAGCTTCAAATTCCTCCAAAGCTTGTGATGTAAGTGGCAGGTGCAATAGGTCCTCCAGATATTCATATTGTAAAACTCTATTCACAGTGATAGTTTGGTCCTTAAGAAAGGAGGACAAATGGGGAAACAATTGATTAAGACATGTTGTGTACCAAAGATCAAACCAGAAAAAAAACACTTTTCCAATCTCCTACATTCCACCTTTCCAATGTTTTGAATTTATCTAGCAGTCTCAGATTAGCTTTCCACCAAAAGGATCCTTCCCAACTAGTTCCAGGCAGTCTTCCATTAGCATAATATGATTCCCACATTAGGCTGACCCATGGAATATCTACTCTATTGTAGAATTTTGTAGGTTTTTTAGAAGCAGAGCTTGATTCTGCACAAAAATATTCATGACTCCTAGGCCTCCATGATTTTTTGGCCAGCAAACAGTGGACCATGCTACTAAGGCAGGTCTGTGATCCTCCAGATCAGGGCCTCTCTATAGACAATGTCTTAGGTATTTGATGATTTGATATTTGATGGTTACTCGCACATCAAGGCACCCCATAAATTAAATAATCAAAGAGCTGAGCACAGATTTAACCAAAGGCAGCCTCCCAGCAGGAGTCGTGAAAGCAGACAGACCCACCAGCTTGTCGGACACCTTATTGACTAAAGGGAGATACTGCTCAACAGTTGGCTTCTCGAGGCCCAAAGGCATACCAAGACAGCTCAATGGGAATGCACCTTTCTTGCAATTCAAAGTGTTTGTCAAGATCGCCATTTTATGTTCTCATACATTGATGGGAATGAGGTTTGGTTTGGAGTAGATAACTTTAAGCCTAGAGGCATCAGCAAAAGAATTGAGGAAAGCCTTAAGACAATGTAATTGTTTAGCAACAACATGCAGGAGAACCAAAGTATCATTTGCATATGCACAACTGGAAGTCAGGGCACGAATTCACTTGTAGAGGGGAAGTCAGAAGTCCCAGGCTCCTGGCTCTATTCAAGATAGTTTATAGTAGATCAGCAGCCAAGACAAATGGTAAAGTAGATAAAGGATCTCCTTGACTCAGTCCTCTTATGCAATATTTTTTGCCTAGTACTCCATTCAGCATAACAACAGAAGATGCAAAAGTGAAGAGCATTTTTATCCATCCAATCGATCTCTCCCCAAAACCTTCTGCTCTGAGAATGTCCAAAATTGCTTGTTGTTTAATAATATCAAAAGCCTTTCAAAGTCCAGTTTTAATACCACCACCTCCTTTGTTTGATTTATGGCATTGATGAAGATACTCAAAAGCCCAGCCCAAACATTCATGGATAGATCTTTGTTTCAAAAACCATACTGATTTATATAGATCACCTTGTGAAGTCTATTTCCCAGGAGCTTGGTAATAATCTTGAGGCAACAATTGAGAAGTGAAATAGGTCTAAAATCATTTGCAGTCATGGGAGTTGGTCCTTAAGGAATCAGGGTGATGTAGGAGGAATTAATGCTCTCCATAGAAATTTGACCTTCATAGAAAGCATGATCAATCTTATTACATCAACTCTTTGAAGGAAATATGCCCTAGAGGCAATAATAAAGTTATTATTTATTTCCTTATTTCATGATAAATGTTTATTATTCATGCTAGAATTGTATTAACCGGAAACATGATACATGTGTGAATACATAAACAAACAGAGTGTCACTAGTATGCCTCTACTTGACTAGCTTGTTAATCAAAGATGGTTAAGTTTCCTAACCATGGACAAAGGAGTTGTCATTTGATTAACAAGGTCACATCATTAGTTGAATGATCTGATTGACATGACCCATTCCATTAGCATAGCACCCGATCGTTTAGTATGTTGCTGTTGCTTTTATCCATGACTTATACATGTTCCTTTGACTATGAGATTATGCAACTCCCGTTTGCCGGAGGAACACTTTGGGTGCTACCAAACGTCACAACGTAACTGGGTGATTATAAAGGAGTACTACAGGTGTCACCAAAGGTAGATGTTGGGTTGGCGTATTTCGAGATTAGGATTTGTCACTCCAATTATGGGAGAGGTATCTCTGGGCCCTCTCGGTAATGCACATCACTTAAGCCTTGCAAGCATTGCAACTAATGAGTTAGTTGCGGGATGATGTATTACGGAACGAGTAAAGAGACTTGCCGGTAACGAGACTGAACTAGGTATTGGATACCGACGATCGAATCTCGGGCAAGTAACATACCGATGACAAAGGGAACGACGTATGTTGTTATGCGGTCTGACCGATAAAGATCTTCGCAGAATATGTAGGAGCAATATGGGCATCCAGGTCCCGCTATTCGTTATTGACCGGAGACGTGTCTTGGTCATGTCTACATTATTCTCGAACCGTAGGGTCCGCACACTTAAGGTTTCGATGACAGTTATATTATGAGTTTATGAGTTTTGATGTACCGAAGGAGTTCGGAGTCCCGGATGGGATCGGGGACATGACGAGGAGTCTCGAAATGGTCGAGACGTAAAGATCGATATATTGGACAACTATATTCGGACATCGGAAAGGTTCTGAGTGATTCGGGTATTTTCGGGAGTATCGGGGAGTTACGGGATTACGGGAGAAGTAATGGGCCTTGATGGGCTTTAGTGGGAAGAGGAAAAAGGCTGTTGCGCCCCCTCCCCTCTAGTCCGAATTGTACTAGGGAAAAGGGGGCCGACCACCTTTCCTTCTCCTCCGCTTCCTTCTCCCTTCCTCCCCTCTTGGTGGACTCCTACTAGGACTTGGAGTCCTAGTAGGACTCCACATCCTGGCAGCACCAAGCCTTGGCCGGCCTCCTTCTCCTCCATCCTTTATATACAGGGGCAGGGGGCACCCCATAGACACACAGGTTGATCTTCGTGATCGTTCCTTAGCCGTGTGCGGTGCCCCCTTCCACCATATTTCACCTCGGTCATATCGTTGCAGTGCTTAGGCGAAGCCCTGCAATAGTAGAACATCAAGATCATCACCACGCCGTCGTGCTGACGGAACTCTTCCCCGAAGCTTTGATGGATCGGAGCCCGGGGAACGTCATCGAGCTGAATGTGTGCCAAGAACTCGGAGGTGCCGGAGTAACGGTGCTTGGATCGGTCGGATCATGAAGACGTATGACTACATCAACCACGTTGATATAACGCTTCCGCTTTCGGTCTACGAGGGTACGTAGACAACACTCTCCCTCTCGTTGCTATGCATCACCATGATCTTGCATGTGCGTAGGGAATTTTTTTGAAATTACTACGTTCCCCAACAGTGGCATCCGAGCCTAGGTTTTTATGGTTTGATGTTATTTGCACGAGTAGAACACAAGTGAGTTGTGGGCGATATAAGTCATACTGCCTATCAGCATGTCATACTTTGGTTCGGCAGTATTGTTGGACGAGACGATCCGGACCAACCTTACGCGTACTCTTACGCGAGACCGGTTCCCTCGACGTGCTTTGCACATAGATGGCTTGCGGAAGACTATCTCTCCAACTTTAGTTGAACCGAGTGTGGCTACGCCCGGTCCTTGAGAAGGTTAAAACGGAGTCTATTTGACAAACTATCGTTGTGGTTTTGATGCGTAGGTAAGATGAGTTCTTGCTTAAGCCCGTAGCAGCCACGTAAAACTTGCAACAACAACAAAGTAGAGGACGTCTAACTTGTTTTTGCAGGGCATGTTGTGATGTGATATGGTCAAGACATGATGCTAAATTTTATTGTATGAGATGATCATGTTTTGTAACCGAGTTATCGGCAACTAGCAGGAGCCATATGGTTGTCGCTTTATTGTATGCAATGCAATCGCGATGTAATGCTTTACTTTATTACTAAGCGGTAGTGATAGTCGTGGAAGCATAAGATTGGCGAGACGACAACGATGCTACGATGGAGATCAAGGTGTCGCGCCGGTGACAATGGTGATCATGATGGTGCTGCAGAGATGGAGATCACGAAGCACAAGATGATGATGACCATATCATATCACTTATATTGATTTGCATGTGATGTTTATCTTTTATGCATCTTATCTTGCTTTGATTGACGGTAGCATTATAAGATGATCTCTCACTAAAATATCAAGAAGTGTTCTCCCTGAGTATGCACCGTTGCAAAAGTTCTTCGTGTTGAGACACCACGTGATGATCGGGTGTGATAGGCTCTACGTTCAAATACAACGGGTGCAAAACAGTTGCACACGCGGAATACTCAGGTTATACTTGACGAGCTATGCATATAAGATATGACCTCGGAACACGGAGACCGAAAGGTCGAGCGTGAATCGTATAGTAGATATGATCAACATAATGATGTTCACCATTGAAGACTAAGCCATTTCACGTGATGATCGGTTATGGTTTAGTTGATTTGGATCACTTGATCACTTAGAAGATTAGAGGGATGTCTATCTAAGTGGGAGTTCTTAAGTAATATGATTAATTGAACTTTAATTTATCATGAACTTAGTCCTGGTAGTATTAGCATATCTATGTTGTAGATCAATAGCTCGCGTTGTTGCTTCCCTATGTTTTTATATGTTCCTAGAGAAAATTGTGTTGAAAGATGTTAGTAGCAATGATGCGGATTGGATCCGTGATCTGAGGTTTATCCTCATTGCTGCACAGAAGAATTATGTCCTTGATGCACCGCTAGGTGACAGACCTATTGCAGGAGCAGATGCAGACGTTATGAACGTTTTGCTAGCTCAATATGATGACTACTTAATATTTTAGTGCACCATGCTTAACGGCTTAGAATCGGGACTTCAAAGACGTTTTGAACGTCATGGAGCATATGAGATGTTCCAGGAGTTGAAGTTAATATTTCAAGCAAATACCCGAGTTGAGAGATATGAAGTCTCCAACAAGTTCTATAGCTAAAAGATGGAGGAGAATCGCTCAACCAGTGAGCATGTGCTCAGATTGTCTAGGTACTACAATCGCTTGAATCAAGTGGGAGTTAATCTTCCAGATAAGATAGTGATTGACAGAATTCTCTAGTCACCATCACCAAGTTAGTAGAACTTCGTGATGAACTATAATATGCAAGGGATAACGGAAAATATTCCCAAGCTCTTCACGATGCTAAAATCGACGAAGGTAGAAATCAAAGAAAAACATCAAGTGTTGATGGTTGACAAGATCACTAGTTTTAAGAAAAGGGCAAAAGGAAAGAAGGGGAACTTCAAGAAGAACGGCAAGCAAGTTGCTGCTCAAGTGAAAAAGCCCAAGTCTGGTCCTAAGCCTGAGACTAAGTGCTTCTACTGCAAAAGGACTGGTCACTGGAAGCGGAACTACCCCAAGTGATTGGCGGATAAGAAGGATGGCAAAGTGAACATAAGTATATTTGATATACATGTTATTGATGTATACTTTACTAGTGTTCATAGCAACCCCTCAGTATTTGGTACTAGTTCAGTTGCTAAGATTAGTAACTCGAAACGGGAGTTGCAGAATGAACAAAGACTAGTTAAAGGGCAAGGTGACGATGTGTGTTGGAAGTGGTTCCAAGATTGATATGATCATCATCACACACTCCCTATACTTTCGGGATTAGTGTTGAAACTAAATAAGTGTTATTTGGTGTTTGCGTTGAGCATGAATATGATTTGATCATGTTAATTGCAATACAGTTATTCATTTAAGTTAGAGAACAATTGTTGTTCTGTTTACATGAATAAAACCTTCTATGGTCATACACACCAACGAAAATGGTTTGTTGGATCTCGATCGTAGTGATACACATATTCATAATATTGAAGCCAAAAGGATGCAAAGTTAATAATGATAGTGCAACTTGTTTGTGGCACTACTGTTTAAGTCATATTGGTGTAAAGCGCATGAAGAAACTCCATGCAGATGAAATTTTTGGAATCACTTGATTATGAATCACTTGATGCTTGCGAACCATGCCTCTTGGGCAAGATGACTAAAACGCCGTTCTCCGGAACAATTGAGCGAGCAACAGATTTGATGGAAATCATACATACTGATGTATGTGGTCCGATGAATATTAAGGCTCGCGACAAGTATCATTATTTTCTGACCTTCACAGATGTTTTGAGCAGATATGGGTATATCTACTTGATGAAACATAAGTCTGAAATGTTTGAAAAAGTTCAAAGAATTTCAGAGTGAAGTGGAAAATCATCGTGACAAGAAAATAAAGTTTCTACGATTTGATCGCGGAGACGAATATTTGAGTTACGAGTTTGATCTTCAGTTATAACAATGTGAAATAGTTTCACTACTCACGCCACCTGGAACACCACAGCATAATGGTGCGTCCGAACATCATAACCGTACTTTATTGGATATAGTACAATCTATGATGTCTCTTGCCGATTTACCACTATCGTTTTGGGTTATGCATTAGAGACAGCTACATTCACGTTAAATAGGGCACCATCTAAATCCGTTGAGACGACACTATATGAACTATGGTTTAGCAAGAAACCAAAGTTGTCGTTTCTTAAAAATTTTGGGGTTGTGATGCTTATGTGAAAAAGTTTCGTCCTGATAAGCTAAAACCCAAATCGGAGAAATGCGTCTTCATAGGATACCCAAAGGAGATTGTTGGGTACACTTTCTATCACAGATCCGAAGGCAAAATCGTTGCTAAAGATGGATCCTTTCTAGAGAAGGAGATTCTCTCGAAAGAAGTGAGTGGGAGGAAAGTAGAACTTGATGAGGTAATTGTACCTGCTCCCTTATTGGAAAATAGTTCATCACAGTAATCTGTTCTTGTGACTACTACACTAATTAGTGAGGAAGTTAATGATGATGATCATGTAACGTCAGATCAAGTAACTATCGAATCTCGTAGGTAAACCGGAGTAAGATCCGCACCAGAGTGGTATGGTAATCCTGTTCTGGAAGTCATGTTACTAGACCATGACGAACTTGCGAACTATGAGGAAGCGATGATGAGCCCAGATTCCACGAAGTGGTTTGAGGCCATGAAATCTGAGATATGATCCATGTATGAGAACAAAGTATGGACTTTCATGGATTTGCCCGATGATCGGCAAGCCATAGAAAATAAATGGATCTTCAAGAGGAAGACGGACGCTGATAGTAGTGTTACTATCTACAAAGCTAGAATTGTCGCAAAAGGTTTTCGACAAGTTCAAGGTGTTGACTACGATGAGAGTTTCTCACTCGTATCTATGCTTAAGTCTGTCTGAATCATGTTAGCAATTGCCGCATTTTTTGAAATCTGGCAAATGGATAACAAAACTACAATCCTTAATGGATTTATTAAAGAAGAGTTGTATACGATGCAACTAGAAGGTTTTGTCGATCCTAAAGGTGTTAACAAAATATGCAAACTCCAGCGATCCATCTATGGACTGGCGCAAGCATCTCGGAGTTGGAATATACGCTTTGATAAGTTGATCAAAGCATATAGTTTTATACAGACTTGCGGTGAAGCCTGTATTTATAAGAAAGTGAGTGGGACCACTACATCATTTCTGATAAGTATATGTGAATGACATATTGTTGATCGGAAATAATGTAGAATTATTCTGCGAAGCATAAAGGAGTGTTTGAAAGGAGTTTTCGCAAAGAAAGACCTCCGTGAAACTGCTTACATATTGAGCATCAAGATCTATAGAGATAGATCAAGACGCTTGATAAGTTTTTTTTTCAATGAGTACATACCTTGACAAGATTTTGAAGTAGTTCAAAATGGAACAGTCAAAGAAAGAGTTCTTTCCTGTGTTACAAGGTGTGAAGTTGAGTAAAGACTCAAAGACCGACCACGGCAGAAAATAGAAAGAGAATGAAAGTCATTCCCTATGCCTCGGCCATAGGTTCTATAAAATATGCCATGCTGTGTACCAGATCTATTACATACCCTACCACTGAGTTTGGCAAAGGAGTACAATAGTGATCTAGGAGTAGATCACTGGACAGCGGTCAAAATTATCCTTAGTGGAATAAGGATATGTTTCTCGATTATGGAAGTGACAAAAGGTTCGTCGTAAAGGGTTACGTCGATGCAAGTTTTGACACCGATCTGGATGACTCTAAGTCTCGATCTAGATACATATTTAAAGTGGGAGCAATTAGCTAGAGTAGCTCCGTACAGAGCATTGTAGACATAGAAAATTGCAAAATACATAACGGATCTGAATGTGGCAGACCCGTTGACTAAACTTCTCTCACAAGCAAAACATGATCACACCTTAGTACTCTTTGGGTGTTAATCACATAGCGATGTGAACTAGATTACTGAATCTAGTAAACCCTTGGGGTGTTGATCACATATTGATGTGAACTATGGGTGTTAATCACATGATGATGTGAACTATTGCTGTTAAATCACATGGCGATGTGAACTAGATTATTGACTCTAGTGCAAGTGGGAGACTGAAGGAAATATGCCCTAGAGGCAATAATAAAGTTATTATTTATTTCCTTATTTCATGATAAATGTTTATTATTCATGCTAGAATTGTATTAACCGGAAACATGATACATGTGTGAATACATAAACAAACAGAGTGTCACTAGTATGCCTCTACTTGACTAGCTTGTTAATCAAAGATGGTTAAGTTTCCTAACCATGGACAAAGGAGTTGTCATTTGATTAACAAGGTCACATCATTAGTTGAATGATCTGATTGACATGACCCATTCCATTAGCATAGCACCCGATCGTTTAGTATGTTGCTGTTGCTTTTATCCATGACTTATACATGTTCCTTTGACTATGAGATTATGCAACTCCCGTTTGCCGGAGGAACACTTTGGGTGCTACCAAACGTCACAACGTAACTGGGTGATTATAAAGGAGTACTACAGGTGTCACCAAAGGTAGATGTTGGGTTGGCGTATTTCGAGATTAGGATTTGTCACTCCAATTGTGGGAGAGGTATCTCTGGGCCCTCTCGGTAATGCACATCACTTAAGCCTTGCAAGCATTGCAACTAATGAGTTAGTTGCGGGATGATGTATTACGGAACGAGTAAAGAGACTTGCCGGTAACGAGACTGAACTAGGTATTGGATATCGACGATCGAATCTCGGGCAAGTAACATACCGATGACAAAGGGAACGACGTATGTTGTTATGCGGTCTGACCGATAAAGATCTTCGCAGAATATGTAGGAGCCAATATGGGCATCCAGGTCCCGCTATTGGTTATTAACCGGAGACGTGTCTTGGTCATGTCTACATTATTCTCGAACCGTAGGGTCCGCACGCTTAAGGTTTCGATGGCAGTTATATTATGAGTTTATGAGTTTTGATGTACCAAAGGAGTTCGGAGTCCCGGATGGGATCGGGGACATGACGAGGATTCTCGAAATGGTCGAGATGTAAAGATCGATATATTGGACGACTATATTCGGACATCGGAAAGGTTCTGAATGATTCGGGTATTTTCGGGAGTATCGGGGAGTTACGGGATTACGGGAGAAGTAATGGGCCTTGATGGGCTTTAGTGGGAAGAGGAAAAAGGCTGCTGCGCCCCCCCTCCCCTCTAGTCCGAATTGGACTAGGGAAAAGGGGGCCGTCCACCTTTCCTTCTCCTCCACTTCCTTCTCCCTTCCTCCCCTCTTGGTGGACTCCTACCAGGACTTGGAGTCCTAGTAGGACTCCACATCCTGGCCGCACCAAGCCTTGGCCGGCCTCCTCCTCCTTCATCCTTTATATACAGGGGTAGGGGGCACCCCATAGACACACAAGTTGATCTTCGTGATCGTTCCTTAGCCGTGTGCGGTGCCCCCTTCCACCATATTCCACCTCGGTCATATCGTTGCAGTGCTTAGGCGAAGCCCTGCAACAATAGAACATCAAGATCGTCACCACGCCGTCGTGCTGACGGAACTCTTCCCCGAAGCTTTGCTAGATTGGAGCCCGGGGAACGTCATCGAGCTGAACGTGTGCCAAGAACTCGGAGGTGCCGGAGTAACGGTGCTTGGATCGGTCGGATCGTGAAGACGTACGACTACATCAACCGCGTTGATATAACGCTTCCGCTTTCGGTCTACGAGGGTACGTAGACAACACTCTCCCTCTCGTTGCTATGCATCACCATGATCTTGCGTGTGCGTAGGGAATTTTTTTGAAATTACTACGTTCCCCAACACTCTTATGATATCCGAGCATCCCTTGAAGAATTCATTGTTAAACCCATCAAGTCCTGGGGATTTGTCACTAGGCAGTTCTTTGGTTACCTCATTGACCTCATCTTCTAAAAATGGTTGTTCCAGACTTTCAAAAATAGAAGCATCAATGTGAAATCATAGAAAGAATTGAGGTCAAGGTGCATAGTGCTTTTTTCATATGTGCCCATTCTTTTCTTGAAAGCTTCCAGTAATATTGTTGCCTTTCCAAGATGATCAGAAATCTCCACTTGATCCTCATTTTTGAGAATGGCAATATGATTGTGCTTGTGATTTATAGATGCCTTGGTATGAAAGAACTTCGTATTGTCATCACCAAATTTTACCCCTTTAAATTTTCCTCTTTGATTCCAATAGATCTTTTGGTTTTTAAGCAGAATAAGTAAATACCCTTTGAGAATCAGCCTGCAATTCCATTTAAATTCTCCCAAGTCTGTAAATTCCTCAAAAATATCCGAGAGAGGAAGATCACTTTATTAATAGTTGCAATCTGTGTTTTGAGACATGATAAGCTTCTGGCCCATAGCTTTAGAGCTCTTCTAAGATTTTTAAACTTAGCAGTAATGCTTTTTGCAGCATCCAAATTACCTAGAGTAATATTCCAGGCAGCTAAGACCACTTCTTTGAAATAGGGGTGATGCAACCAATAATTTCCAAATCTGAACAATCTAGCTTGTGGAATTGAAGCACCAACTTTAATGACACAGGGAAAGTGATCAGAAACATGTCTAGCTAGAAGAAGGGCAGTGGTGTGTGGGAAAATGATAACCCACAAGTATAGGGGATTGTTTGTAGCCTTTTTCGATAAATAAGAGTGTCGAACCCAACAAGGAGCTAAAGGTACAACAAATATTCCCTCAATTTCTATCAATCACCGATACAACTCTACGCACACTTGACGTTTGCTTTACCTAAAACAAGTATGAAACTAATTTGTAGGAATTATGCTAGAACTACTTTGCAAGAATAAAACTAGGAGTACTTTGTGAGATAATAAAATTTAGTTGTTTAGTAAAAAGCTTTTTTCACACAAGAAAGTTATTTGCCCTAGGTGATCGATAACTAAACCGATAATTATCATTGCAATTTTATACGAGTGAGAGGCATGAGCTAACATACTTTCCGTACTTAGATCATATGCACTTATGATTTGAACTCTAGCAAGTATCCGCAACTACCAAAGATCATTAAGGTAAGACCCAACCATAGCATTAAGTATCAAGTCCTCTTTATCCCATACGCAACAACCCCCTTACTCGACCATAAGCTTATGTCACTCTAGCCACCCACCATAAGTGAATCATGAGCGTATTGCAACACCCTACAACGGGGATCCCTCACGCTTGCGTGAAACACAGGGCACCGTAGGACAACACCAAAATAAAATATACAACTCAAACCAATCATGATCATCAATCAACCCATAGGACAAAACAGATCTTCTCAAACATCATAGGATAAGCACATATCGTTGGATAATAATATATAGTGTTGAGCACCATGTTTAAGTAGAGAATTGCAGTGGGAATGCAGAGGTTACACTACTGCATAGAGGGGGGGGGGATTTAGTGTTGACGGTAGCCAGATTGTTGATGTATATCGCCGTCACGATCCTTGCCCCGACAGCACTCCAGCGTCACCGAGTGTGATGCCCCTGATTCAATCTTACACTAATCATGCACGCAACGTGTATGATCAAGATCAGGGACTCACGGGAAGATATCACAACACAACTCTAAAAATAAAATAAGTCATACAAGCATCATAATACAAGCCAGGGGCCTCGAGGGCTCGAATACAAGTGCTCAATCATAGACGAGTCAGCGGAAGCAACAATATCTGAGTACAGACATAAAGTTAAACAAGGTGTCATAAGATGGCTAGCACAAAATGGGATACAGATCAAAAGAGGTGCAGGCCTCCTGCATGGGATCCTCCTAAACTACTCTTGGTCGTCGTCGGCCTGCACGTAGTAGTTGGCACCCTCGGTGTACTAGGGGTCGTCGTCGACTGTGGTATTTGGCTCCTGGGCTCCAACATCTAGTTGCGACATATGAGCAAATGGAAAGGGGGGGAAAGAGGGAGCAAAGCAACCGTGAGTATTCATCTAAAGTACTCGCAATCAAGGATCTACACTACATATGCATTGGTATCTGTGTAAAGGGGTAATATCTGTGGGCTCATCTGTAGAATGCCAGAATATGAGGGGGGAAATAGTCCTATCAAAGACTACGCTTCTGGCAACCTCCATCTTGAAGCATGTAGAATAAAGTAGATGGTAAGTTCACCAAGTATCATCGTATAACATAATCCTACCCGGCGATCCTCTCCTCGTTGCCCTGTGAGAGAGAGATCATCGGGTGTATCTGGCACTTGAAAGGGTGTGTTTTATTAAGTATCTGGTTCTAGTTGTCATAAGGTCAAGGTACAACTCTGGGTCATCCATTTACTAAGGGAAACAGCTATTCGAATAGATAAACTTCCCTGCAGCGGTGCACCACTGTCACACCCTGATTTTCATGCCACAACACTTAAGCTAATAAATCATGATAAAATGTGGTTTGACAAAAACTTTTGAGTGTTTTGGACCTTGCCTTGATTGCATTTTGTCTGTTGTTTGCAAGTGCTCTAAAAATCAAATAAATCCTCCAACTCCTATACTTCATCTCCTTGATCCAAAACCTTTTCCCAATGATCATGCCATGTGTATAGTGAAATATAGTATTTTCTTACAAAAATAATTTGGCCAAATAGTATTTTCAAAAATTAGTTTTCCAAAAACCCCTTGATTGAGGTTTGCACTGCAAGTACTTAGTTAATGGCTGTAAACATCTTTCCAAAAATATTTTTGATTCCTATTAGATATAGGTTACCCAGAAACCACAAAACTATAATTTTAAAAGTTAATTTCCTATTTTATTTAAAGGCTTTTTCTTAAGGCCAGAAATGGTCTTTAATAGGTTAAAATTATTTTAAAGCTTTAAAAGTATTAGAGAAAAATTAGGGAGACTCAATGGACATAAATTTTCCATATATATGAGTTTCAACATATGGTCATGATCAAAATATTGGACAAAACCTCCCAAAACCATCTGCTCATTTCAAGGATTTGAAATATTTCTACAGGAAATATTTTCATAAAAATCTAGGAAAATTCTAGCAAGTCACATATGCATAATGTGATGATCTTGAAAAGATTCCTATCAATCAAAACAAGTTTGGTTCACAAAAGTGCCCCAAAACCCTTTTCTGTACAGAACCAAATTTGAACAAGTTTACATTGGCAAATTTCTCCTTTTGATCTCAACTTTTGTGAACATGTTCAGAGCCTCAAATGATGAGACCAAACTAAGTGGTGCATCAAGGAGAATAGCTTTGCATGACTAAATCTTGAAAAGTCCATTTCTGTTGATTTCTAGGGTTTACAAAAGTTGCATTGGCAACTTTGCCCAAATGAACTCAATCTTGGTGGAATCTCTTATTTTCCCATTCCATTTGACCCTGTCAAGCCTCATGACAAGGGAAGTCCATTTGCTTGCCCAAAACCTACATCAAACACCTTCTGGCAGAAATTTAAAATGCATGTTTTGTCCATTTCCACTAATCTTTTTGAGTCCAAATTTGTACCACAACCTCATATGGTACTCCTCTAACCCCATGCATCTTTCCTTGCCCGAGAAGCCATGATGAAGGGGGTGAAAAGCTCTTTTCCCCTCTCTAGACAGCCATTGTTCACCTCTCTCTCCACCTCCCCTCTCATCTACTGGCTCTCTAGGGCATCCAATGCCTTTGCCACTTTGTTTACTCCCCCCTAAAGCTCCCAGACACCAATGGCCGCGCCCACTCCGCAAAAAGACATGACCATGTCGGCCAAAGTCACGCTCTGGAGCACTAGAGCACTGTTGCTTGGCCCTCCCGAGGTCTCCCGCATGCCTTGGGCAGAGGTATGATGTCCCCCGAGGTCGCCTCGACGTCCACAGTACGTCAGCGTGCTGGCCCCCTTCCTTCCCCTCTCCCTCTCATCTCCTACGGCTCGTGCCCGACGCCGCCCGGCTAGGCCAATTCTTGGCCTCGCACGCGCGAGCGCCAAAGCCCTGCCCCTCCTCTATTCTCTCTCCCCCACGACCTAGACGACTCCCACGTACACCGCGGACACACTCATCCCCCCTCAAACGGTAGCCAGCGCCGTTGCAGCGGAGGCCGAGCGCCCTATCCACGGCGCACCTCGTCCCTCCTATTGAAGCCACCCCCGGGTCCCTCTCTGCGCCTCCTTCGCTTTATCTCTCTCCCGTACGCCCCCGGCCCAACCCTCTCTCTCTCTCTCTCTCGTGCCCTCCAACCACCTCCATGGCCGAAGCCGAGCCACCGGCCTCCTCTCAAATTCCCGCGAATGAGGCCTCCTCCTCCCCTCCTTTCTCCATCAGCAAAACCCCCAGGCCACGGAGGAACCTTCCACCTCTTCTTCCTCTACTCCAGTACCCCGTAGCGCCGATGCCACCATCACCTTCAGGCTCGTCCGCCGCAACCAACGCCCTGCTCGACCCCGTACTCCTCGGCGACCATGCCACCAGCGGATGGATGCTTCTTGGCTCCCTGAGTACACCGGTGGGCCGAGCACCGTGGGAGGTGGTCGGGGTCGCCGGCAATCATCGCTCGAGTCGTCGGCCGCGCCAGCCGCTCGAGGTTGAAGACGGCCGCGGCGGCGTGCGGGCGGGCCCTGCACGTTAGCGAGTCAACGCCCGGGCCCGCGGGGTTTAAGTGAAGACGGCTTCTGCGTCTGCCGCTTGCCGGCGAAAGACACGGCCAGCTCGGATTACGCCTTCGACGTCGCCCTGTCGCCCGCGTGGCCGAGCCGCTGGGCCGGCCCAGTCACGCCTCGCCGTTAAATCCCTCCCAGTGCGCGCTCCCGTCGCTGGATTTTGGCCCATTAGGTATTTTCATTTGCTTTTTCTTTTTCAGCAAGATTCAAACTTTTCCAGAGAAGTCATTAATTGTCCAAATCTGACGATTCAAATTTTAGGTGACTCCATAAATCAGTACCTATTTAATGAGCCATAGTGAACATTTTTACACTCCTTAGTCTCACCTAGATCTAACAAATAGGTCATTTGTACTCCTAAACCATCGTCAAAAATCCATAGAATATTCATTTCAACTCCATATCCAGTGAAGCCAGTTTCTAAATGTTTCTAAAATCATGCCTGATTTAATGGGTACTTTTACTCATTTTTATAAAAAGGCATTATGTGGACAACTTGCAGATCCATTAAATCCATTGATTCCATCATATTGAAAGGTTATAGAATATCCACTTATCCAATTTCATTGAAATCACTTTGGTCATTCCTCATATGACTAGAGGTATCCTAGAAAATTCAACTTCATATTTTTGGAGCACTTTTATTTTTGCCTTGTGGTGTTGCTTATTATGATTGTTTCCGACGTTAGTTGACGAAGTAGACGGAGTACTTGGAGAAGGACCAGAAGACTTGAAGACTCAGATGAACCAGACAAGCAGCCCTTTGACCATGTCTATGAAACCCTTTTTATGCATGTCATATAGCACTTTATTGTTGTTGCAACGGAATCATGATGAGGTCATAGCCACTTTGATGGGTTGCCTCCGTTACTTCCTCGTTGATACTTGCATTGTGCATGACCCTACCTCCTTATGAGGGATATGCCGGTGGGAGTAGATAGGATGCTAAAGTAGTGCTACGCAAAAAGGGACGGGTATATGCATGGTGATGGAGACAAAGTGTTTTCAAAGGACTTTTCGAAAACCCCGTCGGGTGCCACTTATGCCCGAGGGAGATGATGAGATGGGTAGCCACTTGATGACGAAGTGGTGTACCGAGGCAAGTGTGTGTGTTGTTTTCGAAAACGGATTAGATTTAAGATTTGTTGACTGTCCCAACCTTACATGCGCAACCACTCTACCCTTATATGGGAAAGGGCATTATTGATTACCTAGGCCGATACTAGCTTGGAACCCGCATTACTAGTGACGGGAGAGTTGTTGGTGTGCTCTCTCGGGATGGGGTCGTGCCAGGTAGGGCGGCCATCACTGTTTTCACAGGGCACCGGATACACCGTTGTGTCCACTCTCGGATGTTACGATCTCGAGTGAGTCTCGTATGATGTACATCGTGAGGATACGGAACAACGAGTGGACTCCTTGTTAGTGTCGTCTAGGGAAAGATAGTGATCGGGTGCTTACCCCGGGTACTTGAGGTACCGCGGGTCGTGGATGACACGGAAGTTCCCCGGATCTTGTGGGTAAAGTGTGCAACCTATGCAGAGTGTAAAACTATTCGAATAGCCGTGTCCACGGTCAAGGACAGTTGGGCGGTGCTGCTTAAACTACGTCCACGTGTTTATAAACCAGTGTGTTAGTTGGATAAGTGGGAAAAACTATTTGGGTCAAGTCAAGGACTTGACATGATTGAGTTGGGTTGGTGCCCACTCTATTTATGTAGATGTCTGTAACCTGTCCTCGTGGTTACTTGAATTCTCCTGATGCATGTCTTACAAGTTGTTTAACATGTCATTGCACTCAAAACTGGCTTTTCGCAAAAAATTACCTATGTCATGCATTGTTGTATCTTGAACCAAAACATGGGTTGCTTGCGAGTACATTCAAAGTACTCATTGGCTTGCCACTGGTTATTTTATTGGCAAGGCATGAAAGAACAGGATATAATGAAGAATACATCGGTGACGAACATGCGAGCTAGGACGCTTCCCAGTCAGAATGCCTGTAGGGTTAAGGCAGATGGCATGGGTCCAAGGCGTTGTTGAAGATTTCCGCTGCGATGATACGCTCAAGACTTGACCATAATGGTCCTACTTGTGTAATACGGTATGTATGGATGTAAGACTCTTGTTATTCAGCTTCTGCGTGTTCAGTGAGCATTGATCTCTGGGATCACTGTACACGTGCATTCGGTGATCACGACTTATGAGTCGGGGTCCCCACAGAGCTGGTATCAGAGCCATCCTGACTGTAGGAAGCCTTAGTTAGCATGGTCGTTAGTTAGGGTAAAGCTATTTCCAAAACTACTACTAGTTTTCAAAACTATCTATACTTCTCTTCCCTTCTCAGTTTTTTTTCGAAAAACTAAGGTATACTTTCCTTATTGATCTCTTCCCCTTCAAAACCTTTGGTCGCTAGAACCCTTATGCCCCTGACCACTGGATTCCTTGTAATCCTCATGGATAGCCTAGAAAGAGTACACCTTGCTAAACACTGACCCACCTCTTCCGAACACAAGATTGCCGACACCACCACAAGACGATACCAACTGAAGGTACATCCTCGAGGAATGACGACATGAAGGCCCAGAAGATGGTGACACCCTTGGCAATGCTCCAAGATGATGCGACCTTAGCCTACGACGATCAGGGCATAGGATATGCAAGATCATGATATACATCGCTGATAGGGTAACCCTGTCACTACCGTTGTTGTATCGGCAACCACCGGTGGATGAGAACCTAGCCATCTGGTCCGCCTCACTATAGTGAGCAGGAAAACGGTTCTCTTCATCCCCCGCTCTCGGTGACGATATTGTCAACAATGTGTTCGACGGATTGGACCTCTATTATGCCTTGTTAATGTCATTGCATAAAGGATGGCCACCTGGAACCGCCGACACCTTAAAAAGGCAAAAGCGATCATCATGATTAAGAGGACAAGAGAAGACCAAGTCAAATACCAGCTACGAGGAGCCACCTTGACCCCATCATCTCATCAGGCGCGAAGTGTTGAAGATTCTTCAGGCCAAGCCGGATCATTTCATCGAACAACTACAAAAGACGTAGCGACACCTGAGGAAAAATCAAGAAGACTGCATGAGGCACGAAGTAAAGCACGACTACTTAGTCCGAGAACCCCTAGGGTAGGATGAGTCGTGTACCCCCTATGCGCAATCGAGTCCATATGATGGTTCGAATAGAACCATGATTGTGTGTTGCTTGTTTTTATTTGTTTGTGTTTTAAGATAGGTCACAACTTTTGCCCTAGGCAACAAGTACGTGACTATATCACCTGCCTTATTTTGTTGTTTGTGTTTGGCCCCTTTTTGGCACTTGTTTGTTTGCACCTGCACTATAGAACCCCCTTTAGGCTTTCCCCTCCTCTATGCTACTTCTCCCTCTCATCTCTCTCATCAACTGAAGGCTAGCAAGACAAGGTGCACCAAGAATTCCACCTCGGCAGCCAACTAGCACTGAAGACTTTTTGTTGCAGCCTCCTCGACCAAGTGAAACCCTGTAGAGTTATGTTTAACACTCCAGGCTAGAAACCCAATCCTAGACCCTTCGAGACTCATGAGATACCCCGACTCAAGTCCTTAACCATGTGCTTAACCCACAGAATTGCAGGAGAACCTGTTAAGCCTCCGTAACCTTGCTTATCTCTGGGTTCATTATGGAACTAGTGGACATACTGAACGAGCACATTATCATCCGAAGATAGCACCAAAACTGACGATGCCATAGGGACGACCAATTTGAGGATATAGGAATAGAGGGCAAATGACTTGATGGGTTTATATCCGTGACATTGAGGAATTAATTGAAGCTCTTTGGTGGATTATGAGGCTTTCGTGTTGGTAGATGAACGTGGCTAGGTCATGATTATAGGGTAGCATAGCTTTCCCCTGGATAAATTGGATTTTGTAGGACAATTAGATCGCAAGCTGGATTCTTGGAAGTATAAGGATTTGACTTAGCCAGGGGATATTGATAGGGGATAGTTGACCTTATGATAATGACTTTGGGGAAGTATGTAGGAATTCTTGTTGGACATGAGATTTGGATTTTAATAGGTGATCCTAGTTGAGTATAGGTGGTGAGTAAGTCTACATGGTTCGGAGTAAATTGGATTTAGACTGATGATCTCGATCATGATACCATGTTTCTTGGAGGACAATAAACAAGGAGATTGGATTAATTGTCGGGGTTTACTTAGGGATCTGTATGAGCTTGACCTTGGAGTTTACTTGACCATGATAATGGAAATTGGTGGACTGACTGCAGTAAGGTAGCCATTTCAAGTATTTGGGGACTATAGGACATTAGAAGATTCGTGTGAGACATCATAAACATTGGATTTGTAGAATTAATGGATTATGTAGTGATTGATGGGAGTTAATGGGCTATTGGAGTTGATTCATAGGAAGGAAACAAGATCTTGGAGTGGCTTACGACGTGTTTCCTTAGGATAGAGATGCTTTATCATGGACCTTGGATCAATAGACTGAGCACTTGGATTGTGGTGATTAAATTCAAGCTTAGCAGCTTATATGCTCTACCCATGGATTTTTAGGGGTAGACATACATATGAGTTTGGGGATTGAAGACATGTATGATTTTGTTAGACCTCCTCTCGAGAGTCATGAGGATATGAATAACATGAGTGATGATTGGAGTTGACCTATACGGGATGATTCTTTCGGTGACATGATGTGATTGTTTGGAAGACTAGATACAACGATTGGCATCTCAGAAACTGTGCTCAAGGATAAGGTGACAAACGTTCGCTCGCACACTAGAATCCTTGAAACCCTTAAGCCCCACCAAGCCACGATATGGTCAGAATCACAACCATGGGCTTTGCCTCTAGGACAAGGAAACATTGGCCAATACCCAACCATGACCACCACCGATACCCCGTGGGCAAGTCTTCACGGAGTACTCGGACAAGTTAGTTGCCATCTTTCGTTGATGACATACTTGCCTACCCGAAGACGAAAGAAAAACCATTCAGCTGGTTAGGGAGCATCTGAAGACCGCCATGTCAAGAAGTAAGAACTATACCAACCATCATTGTCAAGAAGTGAACTTCCTTGTCAAAGACCGTGCATATCTACAAACCACTCCTCTCAAGGGAACCAAGCATTTTCATGACAAGGAAACCCACGCCAAGATTCATCGGCCCTCTTCGAGGTCACTCCAAGATTCAACAACCCCCCCCCTCTGAGATCACCGCAAGACGAAGAGAAGACAGCTACCAGCTGGAGTTACCACCTGAGTTACCCACTGTGCACAGCTTTTTCCATGCGACACACCCCCGAAAGTGTTTTTGACCTCCTAGCTAGCCCGATCACTAACAAGGACATCGAGCACCGAGCCATCGACCTCCAGCCCAATATGACTTAGGCGAAAGACCCCAGTGGCAATATGGATCACGCAGGATGTCATACACGAAGCCAGGCCATCGAGTACTTCAAGGTTCAACGGAGCACCAAACGGAAGCAGAAGCAGTATGAGGACGTGAAGACTACCCGAAATCCAAGTTTCCGTATTCCTTCCTGCGCCAAGTCTGGGAATCTCGGGGACGAGATTCTTGTAAGGGGGGCAGGTCTGTCACACCCTGATTTTCATGCCACAACACTTAAGCTAATAAATCATGATAAAATGTGGTTTGACAAAAACTTTTGAGTGTTTTGGACCTTGCCTTGATTGGATTTTGTCTGTTGTTTGCAAGTGCTCTAAAAATCAAATAAATCCTCCAACTCCTATACTTCATCTCCTTGATCCAAAACCTTTTCCCAATGATCATGCCATGTGTATAGTGAAATATAGTATTTTCTTACAAAAATAATTTGGCCAAATAGTATTTTCAAAAATTAGTTTTCCAAAAACCCCTTGATTGAGGTTTGCACTGCAAGTACTTAGTTAATGGCAGTAAAGATCTTTCCAAAAATATTTTTGATTCCTATTAGATATAGGTTACCCAGAAACCACAAAAATATAATTTTAAAAGTTAATTTCCTATTTTATTTAAAGGCTTTTTCTTAAGGCCAGAAATGGTCTTTAATAGGTTAAAATTATTTTAAAGCTTTAAAAGTATTAGAGAAAAATTAGGGAGACTCAATGGACATATATTTTCCATATATATGAGTTTCAACATATGGTCATGATCAAAATATTGGACAAAACCTCCCAAAACCATTTCTGCTCATTTCAAGGATTTGAAATATTTCTACAGGAAATATTTTCATAAAAATCTAGGAAAATTCTAGCAAGTTTCATATGCATAATGTGATGATGTTGCAAAGTTTCCTATCAATCAAAACAAGTTTGGTTCACAAAAGTGCCCCAATACCCTTTCTGTCCAGAACCAAATTTGAACAAGTTTACATTGGCAACTTTCTCCTTTTGATCTCAACTTTTGTGAACATGTTCAGAGCCTCAAATGATGAGACCAAACTAAGTGGTGCATCAAGGAGAATAGCTTTGCATGACTAAATCTTGAAAAGTCCATTTCTGTTGATTTCTAGGGTTTACAAAAGTTGCATTGGCAACTTTGCCCAAATGAACTCAATCTTGGTGGAATCTCTTATTTTCCCATTCCATTTGACCCTGTCAAGCCTCATGACAAGGGAAGTCCATTTGCTTTCCCAAACCTACATCAAACACCTTCTGGCAGAAATTTAAAATGCATGTTTTGTCCATTTCCACTAATCTCCTTGAGTCAAAATTTGTACCACAGCCTCATATGGTACTCCTCTAACCCCATGCATCTTTCCCTGCCCGAGAAGCCAAGATGAAGGGGGTGAAAAGCTCTTTTCCCCTCTCTGGACAGCCACTGTTCACCTCTCTCTCCACCTCCCCTCTCATCTACTGGCTGTCTAGGGCGTCCAATGCCTTTGCCACTTTGTTTACTCCCCCCTAAAGCTCCCAGACAGCAGTGGCCGCGCCCACTCCGCAAAAAGACATGACCATGTCAGCCAAAGTCACGCTCTAGAGCACCAGAGCACTGTTGCTCGGCCCTCCCGAGGTCTCCCGCAGGCCTTGGGCAGAGGTATGATGTCCCCCGAGGTCGCCTCGACGTCCACAGTACGTCAGCGTGCTGGCCCCCTTCCTTCCCCTCTCCCTCTCATCTCCTGCGGCTCGTGCCCGACGCCGCCCGGCTAGGCCAATGCTTGGCCTCGCACGCGCGAGCGCCAAAGCCCTGACCCTCCTCTCCTCTCTCTCCCCCATGACCTAGACGACTCCCACGTACACCGCGGACACACTAATCCCCTCTCAAACAGTCGCCAGCGCCGTTGCAGCGGAGGCCGAGCGCCCTGTCCACAGTGCACCTCGTCCCTCCTATTGAAGCCACCCCCGGGTCCCTCTCTGCGCCTCCTTCGCTTTATCTCTCTCCCGTACGCCCCGACCCAACCCTCTCTCTCTCTCGTGCCCTCCAACCACCTCCATGGCCGAAGGCGAGCCACCGGCCTCCTCTCAAATTCCCGCGAATGAGGCCTCGTCCTCCCCTCCTTTCTCCATCAGCAAAACCCCCAGGCCATGGAGGAACCTTCCACCTCTTCTTCCTCTACTCCAGTACCCCGTAGCGCCGATGCCACCATCACCTTCGGCCTCGTCCACCACAACCAACGCCCTGCTCGACCCTGTACTCCTCAGCGACCATGCCACCAGCGGATGGATGCGTCTTGGCTCCCTGAGTACACCGGTGGGCCGAGCGCCGTGGGAGGTGGTCGGGGTCGCCGGCAATCATCGCCGGAGTCGTCGGCCGCGCCACCCGCTCGAGGTTGAAGACGACCGCGGCGGCGTGCTAGCGGACCCTGCACGTTAGCGAGTCAACGCCCGGGCCCGCGGGGTTTAAGTGAAGACGGATTCTGCGTCTGCCGCTTGCCCGCGAAAGACACGGCCAGCTCAGATTACGCCTTCGACGTCGCACTGTCGCCCGTGTGGCCGAGCCGCTGGGCCGGCCCATTCGCGCCTCGCCGTTAAATCCCGCCCAGTGCGCGTTGCTGCCGCTGGATTTTGGCCCATTAGGTATTTTCATTTGCTTTTTATTTTTTAGCAAGAGTCAAACTTTTCCAGAGACCTCATTTATTGTCCAAATCTGACGATTCAAATTTTAGGTGACTCCATAAATCAGTACCTATTTAATGAGCAATAGTGAACATTTTTACACTGCCTAGTCTCACCTGGATCTAACAAATAGGTCATTTGTACTCCTAAACCATCTTCAAAAATCCATAGAATATTCATTTCAACTCCATATCCAGTGAAACCAGTTTCTAAATGTTTCTAAAATCATGCCTGATTTAATTGGTACTTTTACTCATTTTTATAAAAAAGGCATTATGTGGACAACTTGCAGATCCATTAAATCCATTGATTCCATCATATTGAAATGTTAAAGAATATCCACTTATGCAATTCCATTGAAAACACTTTGGTCATTCCTCATATGACTAGAGGTATCCTAGAAAAGTCAACTTCATATTTTTGGAGCACTTTTATTTTTGCCTTGTGGTGTTGCTTATTATGATTGTTTCCGACGTTAGTTGACGAAGTAGACGGAGTACTTGGAGAAGGACCAGAAGACTTGAAGACTCAGATGAACCAGGCAAGCAGCCCTTTGACCATGTCTATGAAACCCTTTTTATGCATGTCATATAGCACTTTATTGTTGTTGCAACGGAATCATGATGAGGTCATAGCCACTTTGATGGGTTGCCTCCGTTACTTCCTCGTTGATACTTGCATTGTGCATGACCCTACCTCCTTATCAGGGTTATGCCGGTGGGAGTAGATAGGATGCTAAAGTAGTGCTACGCAAAAAGGGACGGGTATATGCATGGTGATGGAGACAAAGTGTTTTCAAAGGACTTTTCGAAAACCCCGTCGGGTGCCACTTATGCCCGAGGGAGATGATGAGATGGGTAGCCACTTGATGACGAAGTGGTGTACCGAGGCAAGTGTGTGTGTTGTTTTCGAAAACGGATTAGATTTAAGATTTGTTGACTGTCCCAACCTTACATGCGCAACCACTCTACCCTTATATGGGAAAGGGCATTATTGATTACCTAGGCCGATACTAGCTTGGAGCCCGCATTACTAGTGACGGGAGAGTTGTTGGTGTGCTCTCTCGGGACGGGGTCGTGCCAGGTAGGGCGGCCATCACTGTTTTCACAGGGCACCGGATACACCGTTGTGTCCACTCTCGGATGTTACGATCTCGAGTGAGTCTCGTATGATGTACATCGTGAGGATACGGAACAACGAGTGGACTCCTTGTTAGTATCGTCTAGGGAAAGATAGTGATCGGGTGCTTACCCCGGGTACTTGAGGTACCGCGGGTCGTGGATGACACGGAAGTTCCCCGGATCTTGTGGGTAAAGTGTGCAACCTATGCAGAGTGTAAAACTATTCGAATAGCCGTGTCCACGGTCAAGGATAGTTGGGCGGTGCTGCTTAAACTACGTCCACATGTTTATAAACCAGCGTGTTAGTTGGATAAGTGGGAAAAACTATTTGGGTCAAGTCAAGGACTTGACATGATTGAGTTGGGTTGGTGCCCACTCTATTTATGTAGATGTCTGTAACCTGTCCTCGTGGTTACTTGAATTCTCCTGATGCATGTCTTACAAGTTGTTGAACATGTCATTGCACTCAAAACTGGCTTTTCACAAAAAATTACCTATATCATGCATTGTTGTATCTTGAACCAAAACATGGGTTGCTTGCGAGTACATTCAAAGTACTCATTGGCTTGCCACTGGTTATTTTATTGGCCAGGCATGAAAGAACAGGATATAATGAAGAATACATCGGTGACGAACATGCGAGCTAGGACGCTTCCCAGTCAGAATGCCTATAGGGTTAAGGCTGATGGCATGGGTCCAAGGCGTTGTTGAAGATTTCCGCTGCCATGATACGGTCAAGACTTGACCATAATGGTCCTACTTGTGTAATACGGTATGTATGGATGTAAGACTCTTGTTATTCAGCTTCTGTGTGTTCAATGAGCATTGATCTCTGGGATCACTGTACACGTGCATTCGGTGATCATGACTTATGAGTCGGGGTCCCCACAACCACATTGACCAACACGCTTAATCCCTCTGGCCGGACACACTTCCTGGGTCATGCCCGACCTCGGAAGTTCAACACATTGCAGCCCCACCTAGTCTCAATAGAGAGGTCGGCATGCCAGTCTAAATCATAAGCGCGCAAGGGTCTGGGCCCATCGCCCACTGCACTCCTGCACGTTGTGAGGGCGGCCGGAAGCAGACCTAGCCACCTTAATACAAGCACAGACTTACGGTCCAATCTGGAGCGCGCCGCTCCGTCGCTGACGTCAAAAGAGCTTTGGCTGATACCACGACGTCGATTGCCAATAACTGTTCCCCAGTAGTTGGTTAGTGCGTATAGGCTCGTAGCCAGACTCATATCGCATACCAAGATCTCGTTGAGCGTGTTATTCAGAAGTAACCGCGGACGCCAACCAGGAACCAGGCCCACCTGTCTCCTAGGTGGTCACAACCTGCCCTGTCGCTCCGCCACAAAGATCCACACAGAGGGCCGTCGGGAAGTATGTCCTTTCATCCCCCAATCCGTGAATCAACCGCGGGCACTCAACGAGGTGACCTGACTTTAGTCACAACATGTATCATGTGTAATATGTATAGTATATACCCGTGATCACCTCCCGAGTGATCACGGCCCGAAAGTATAGCATAGCAGATGGACAAGAATGTAGGGCCACTGATGGAATACTCGAATCCTATACTAAGCATTTAGGATTTCAGGTAAGGGTAACAACTGCAGCAACAATGTCCGGCTATGTAGCAGAATAGGATTAACCGAAAGCAGTAACATGCTACACTACTCTAATGCAGCAGTAGAGAAAAGGAATAGGCGATATCGAGTTGATAAAGGGGGGGCTTGCCTGGTTACTCTGGCAAGGAGGGGTCGTCAACAATGTAGTCAATCGGGGCAACAACGACGTCCGCCTCATAGTCTATCAGAGAGAAGAGGGGGAAGAAACAATGAATACAATGCAAACAGATGCATATCGATGCATGACATGACATTAAGCGGTGCTAGGTGTGCCCTAACGCGGTAGTAGGTGATACTAGCGAAGGGGGAACATTCAGGAAAGTATCCCCGGTGTTTGACCGTTTTGGACAGGTGAACCGGAGGTGGATTGTTGCACGTCCGCTATGCTAGGTACGTGTGGTCAATGAACGGACTGCGTATTCGGATTCGTCTCGTTGTTCTGAGCAACTTTCATGTACAACGTATTTTCATTCGAGCGACGGATTATTTTATATTAATTTTTAAAGTTTTAATTCATTTTTAGAATTAACAGAATTAATTAAATCAAAAATCATTTTATGACGTCATCATGACGCCAGCATGACATCAGCGGTCAACTCTGATCGTTGACTTGTCAAACTGACACGTGGATCCTACTATCATTGACTAAGACTAACTAAGCAAAGTTAATTAGTTTAACTAGTGATTAGGTTAATCCAAACAGAATTGATTAAGTTAATTAACTCTTCAATTTATTAATTAATATTTTTATTTGTATTATTTTTTTTAATTTCTAAACGTTGAGGGGTTAGGCCCACTAGTCATTGGCACATGGGGCAGGGCCCTGCTGTTTATAGGCCCCTGTGGTCGTAGCAGGTCAGGTGCCGGGAATGCGGGCATGGGCACCTGTTTGCGTGCACCGCGACACCCAGAGGGGCGCCGGCGGGCACGGCACCGGCCAGGGTAGGGTGAGGCCAGGCCAGGGCAGTAGAGGCAGCGGGCAGCACAAGCGCGCGGTGCCAGGGGCGGGTGAGCGGCGCGGGACGACGTGCAACGAGCGGTGGGGTAGAGGTCGTGGGTGAGGGCGAGGCCACGACAGATGCGGGCGACGACGAAGGTAGTAGGGAGGCTGCGGCGGAGGGAGGCAGCAGTCGCAGCAGGCGAGGCGGGGCTCACGGTGGCGGGCGCGGTGGACGCAAGCCTGTCCGAAGCTCAGGCGCGGGGCGTATGGGGGGGGTGAAAGGGGCGCGCTGCACGGGCACCCGCGGGGGTGCGGCCAAGGAGTCGGGGCCAGCACTGCCAGGCGTTGTGGAGACGGCGACTATGGGTGCGGGTGTCGGGGGTTGGGTGCGACATATGCCAAAGGATGGCTTATCATGGTGGGAGCGAGTAGAACGTCGCCGGTGCCTGGAAGCGGGATGAGGCGTAGACACGAACACCGGCGAACTTTACCCAGGTTCAGGGCTCTCCTAGGAGATAACACCCCTAGTCCTGCTCTGCGGGGTCTCCGCATGATCACTAAAGCAGAGTGAGTACAAAGTTTCTCCTTGAGCTGTTTTCTGGAGGTCGGAGAAGGCAAGGCTAGCTTTCTCCTCCCTATAGGATCTGGTCTATTGCTAATGGATACGAACCCTTTGCATGGGTGCCCTGGGGAGTTTATATATTCCTACCCCCAGGGGTACAATGGTAATCCGGCTGGGCGTAGGGCCCAGCCGCCAGTCTCTTTGGTCGCCGGCTTCTCCGCTGACTGTTGGGGCCCGCCGACTGGTGGGCCCCACCGACCGGTCCCGTATGGAGCCGACAGGCCGTGTCCGCCGCTTGTGGGTCTTGTCGGCTGCTGATTACTGTAGTCGTGCCTCTAATGATGCAGGCTTGGTCATGGGGTCATGGCTACAGCTCCGCCGCGTGGCGGGGCGATTACTGTAGCCATTTCCCGTCTCGTTTGGTTAATGGCGCATGGGACCCGTGGGAGGGGCTGGCCGACTCCCAACGGGTCCGTCTGGTGGCATTCTCGCCGTCTTCTGGACTCTCGCTGACTGGTGGGACCCGTCGTCCCTAGGTCGTACAGACAGGCCGTCATGGGTGCAAGACTCTGCTCACTGGTGCTAATGTCAGGGCTGGCATGGTAACAGTGCCGCGCCGGACGGAGATCTCCACGGGTACAGCACACTGTGGCCACGCCAGCCACCGGAAAGGGGAGGGAGTGGGCTTTACTATGGCCACTCCCCATCCCATCCCCCCTGATGAGGGCATGAGCGTCCATTGGTGCCGTGGGCTGACCTCCCGTGGCCCGCTTCTCTGGAAGCCGCCTGACAGGAGTCGGCTCATCTTGATCTCGTCTTATGGACTCGGTCGTCTTCGGGAAGTCAGCTGTTCCTTCAGCCGGCCTCCAGAAGGTGGCCTCTCATCTTGGCGTCCTGAGGGGCGTAGTTAGCCCCGATGTCTTGAAAGGTTCTGGGCCCAGGGTTAGCCTACCCGTGGCCCATTACTCCGATGGTAGTCCCCGAAGCTGGTGAAGCGCCGCGGATGATCAGCCGAGGAGCCTCAGTAGTTTCTCTCTCCAGGTGCCCGAGGTTAGAACCTCGTCTGACTTCTGCCGAGCCAACTGGTAGGAGTCAGACTCGCCCAAATCTTCTTACCCAATATTTCGAACGGTTAGGCGGGATCCAAGTGGCGTGCTAGCTAAGCTTCCAGGCCGCTGCCCGATTCGGGCCTGTCACGTGGCAGCGCGCAGCCGGGCTAGTCTGCCCACCCACGTGCGTGACGGGACAGGCCCTTGGGCGGGGCCCGCCACTACCGCGCCTTGGCGCTCGTGCGGATCCGCTGCGGCCGTGGCAGACAGTTGAGGTTCCCATAGAGTTACTGCGCGTAGTAACTCCGTGCGATAAATGTGGGGGGTCGTGGGGTCGTGGCGCAGTAAATCCCACGACCGCCCCCTCAGCTTCGCAGCCCATGATGCTATAAGTAGGGGCAGGAGGGGGGAGCGGCAGAGCACGCGCGCCCTTCCTCCACGCTACTCCTCGCTCTTCTTCCTCGCACCGCCGCGCCCCAAGCTTTGCCGAGCGCCGCGGCGATCCGCTCACGATGAGCTCTTCCTCCGCCGCCGCGCCCCCTCGGTGCACTCTGGCACCTGGGATGGCTCAGATGTCCACGACGACCACGTCGAGTTCCTCCACAATACGCGTCAGCTCCCCGGCAAGGACTATGTGCGGTTCCGCCTTGCATCACCGGAGGAAATCTCGCCGGCGCCGCAGGAGGGCGAGCGGGTCATCTTCCGCTCGCACTGCCTGCGTGGCCTAGGCCTGCCGGCAAGTGCCTTTTTCCGCTCCTTTCTTGAGTTCTACGGCCTTCAGCCGCACCACCTTACGCCCAACACGGTGGTGCTGCTATCTGCCTTCGTCACCCTATGCGAAGGCTTCCTCGGAGTCCTCCCCACCATCGAGCTCTGGGAGGAGTTCTTCTTCTCCAAGCTCGGCACCCAGGCCGCAGGCGTGCCGGCTCAATGCGGCACGTTCATCGCCGTGCGGAGGTTGGGGGCCGACAACCCTTCCCCACCATCAAGCTGATAAAGTCGGTGAAGATGTGGCAGCGATCGTACTTCTACATGAAGAGCGTCTTCGCGGAGGGCGATTGGGTCAATCTGCCGGCTTTTGTAGCCGGCCCACCGGCTAGGAGGCTGCCCAACTAGTCGTATCGGGCCAAGTCGCTGACGCCTGCAGGAGCCGGCACCATCGCGCGACTCCGAGTGCTGACACAGTCGGAGGGCCTGACTGGTCCGGATCTGCTGTCCGCCTTCGTGGCGCGCCGGGTTCTCCCGCTCCAAGGTCTCCCCCACATGATATGCCAAATGAGCGGGCACCGAGACCCGAGCCGGATGTGCACTAAGGACATGCCTCACGAGGAGGTGGCCTACATGGTGAACTACCTCTCGGACAGCAAGCTCCTGGAAGATTGGCAGTTCGGCAAAGAGGCGTACTCTCCTGCCAAACCCTGCCTATAGTGAGTTGCCTCTTTCCTTCTTTCTTTAACTTATCTTCTTTCTTGTCGAGTTTGTCTTGTCCGACCTGACCAGTCGGCCTTGGTCAGAATCCCCTCCTCCATCCATCAGCCGGCACCACAGGGCCGGCCCGCGAGTTCCTCGCCGACCGGGCGGAGAGCAACATTGACGACCCCGATCTGGGGGCGGCGGCTTTGGAAGACGACGCCAAGGGAGGAGGCGGCCCGCGGCTCGAGGCCAGTCTCGAGGACTGGCCTGACGATGACGAGGAGGTCGCCCCCCGCCATCAGCCAGGAGTCGGCCAGCCCGACGCGAGCTCTTCCGCCGCGTCGGACGCTCAGGGCGGCGCAAGGAAGCGTAGGGCCGCGCCGAGTAAGTTCGGCAGCCGGTCGAAGAAGCCCAAGAGCTCGGCCGCAGCAAACAAGTGGGATGAAGCGACCGCGAAGGCCATCCGCTTCCGCAAGGAAGTGAAGAAGCCACCGCTGGTCTCCGTGTGAGTACTCTATCTTTCCGCCTTTATTCTCTATTTGTAGCTTTTGTATGAGTCTTTACTTGCTTCCCTTGCTTCAGGGCTCCCCTCAGTCTTGAGAGGCTCGCCGCCGCCTCCATCATGGGGTCAGCGGAGACGTCCGCCACCACTCGACAGGTCGACCCCGCTGCCGACCTCTGGGAGGCGACGGAGCGGAACGCGCAAGAGAAGCGCGAAGAGGAGGAGGCCGCCCGCCTGGAGAAGGCGGAGGCCCAGAAGGCGGAGGCCTCCGCCAAGAAGAGACCGGAAGAGGCCGAGGCCGCCATCGCGGCGGGAAGGCAGGCTGAAGAAGCCGCGCGCCGCTAATCGCCGGTGTTCGTCACCCCCCTGAACTCTGCGCCGCCGCAACCGGGCTTCACGGGGCAGACTGGGGGAGTCGATGAGGAGTACCCGATCATGGAGAGGGAAGGCGGCGACGCCTCCGTGCCGGACGTGGTTGTGCCGCCGCCGCCGCCAGCTGGAGTCGCGCAAGGTGAGCAGCCGGCAGGCCCGCCGGTGCCGCCGACTGAAGACGAGTCGACGCGGGCCTGCTTCTTCAAGTCGGCATGCCAATGCGCCGCCGCCTTGCAAAGGCGACTTCAGCGCCGCGCCCTTTGGATACCGGCGCCGCAAGCTCCACGATCCCAGACGCCGAGGAGACGAGCGCCGCGCCCACTGGGTGGGTGCGGGGAGGTAGGACGGGCCCGTTGAACCATGTGCTTCTAGACGTCCAGGCCAAGCTCCGAGCTGAGGGCGAGGCCATCCAAAACTGCACCAAGGCGCATCTGGCGTTGCGGACGGCCATCCGGGTACGTTTCCTCCTTGTCCTTGTTTCTTGCTCTTCTCTGTGGGGGCGCGCCAGTGCACCCACTGGTTGTAGCCCCCGAGTTCCGGGCCGGCAGCTTGGAACTCTACACGGCGAGTTCTAAGTACTAATCGTTCGTCTGAAATTTTTGTCACATGACTATCACAATATTCGCACGACCGCCTTCAACCGCAACGTCGAGGAGTTGGGCAAGCGGACCGCCGACTTGTCGGAGAGCCGGAGTGAGTCTTCTTTCTTCTTTGCGGGGGCGCGCTGGCGCACCCGCGGGCTGTAGTGCCCGAGATTCAGGCCGATTGCTGAGCAATCAGGCCGGATCTTCCTGGCGACCTTGTTTTTGTTGACGACTGACGCCTCCTTCCTTGTTTTCTTCAGAGGCCAACGCCACCCTGCAGCAGCAGTTGGGCGAGGCCAACACCGCGATTTGTGCCAAGGAGGAGGAGTGCAGCAAACTGGCCGCGGAGCGCAACCTGCTGGTTGTGCAACTGGCGGAGCAGAAGGAGCTGCTCAAGAAGACCCGGGATGAGGCGGAAGAAAAGGAGACCGCGTTCATGGCCGAGTTCCCGAGCGAACGCTCCTCCTGGACCGACAAGGAGGCGCTGCTGACCTCCGGATTACATGAGATCAAGGATCGAGTCAACGGTGAGTTTCCTCATTTTTCTTCTTTGAGTTGCCGACTATAGGTCGAGCCGTTTTCTAGTTTTCGACTTGTTCTTCGCTCTTCCGTCTTGGCAGACTTCTTCCCAGGCCACTCCGTGAGGATCGATAAGAGGTGTCTAGAGGGGGGGTGATTAGACACTAAGTGCCAAAAGTTGCAGTTTTTAATATTCTTAAGTTCAAGTGGAGTTTAGGCACAAGTTTAACAGACACAATACATATCAAGCAAGCATGCAATGAGTATATGTGCAGCAGAAAGTAAAGCATGCAACTTGCAAGAATGTAAAGGGAAGGGTTTGGAGTATTCAAACGCAATTGGAGACACATATGTTTTTGGCGTGGTTCCGATAGGTGGTGCTATCATACATCCACGTTGATGGAGACTTCAACCCACGGAGGGTAACGGTTGCGCGAGTCCACGGAGGGGTCCACCCACGAAGGGTCCACGAAGAAGCAACCTTGTCTATTCCATCATGGCCGTCGCCCACGAAGGACTTGCCTCACTAGCGGTAGATCTTCACGAAGTAGGCAATCTCCTTGCTCTTACAAACTCCTTGGTTCAACTCCACAATCTTGTCGGAGGCTCCCAAGTGACACCTAGCCAATCTAGGAGACACCACTCTCCAAGAAGTAACAAATGGTGCGTTGATGATGAACTCCTTGCTCTTCTGCTTCAAATGATAGTCTCCCCAACACTCAACTCTCTCTCACAGGATTTGGATTTGGTGGAAAGAAGATTTGAGTGGAAAGCAACTTGGGGAAGGCTAGAGATCAAGATTCATATGGTAGGAATGGAATATCTTAAGCTCAACACAAGGGTAGGTGGTTCTCTCTCAGAAAATGTGTATTGGAAGTGAAGATCTGTTCTGATGGCTCTCTCCACAAATGAAGAGTGGGTGGAGGGGTATATATAGCCTCCACACAAAATCTAACCGTTACACACAATTTGCCAAACTCGGTGGGAGCGAATCCTTAAACTCGGTCGGACCGATTTAGCAAACCTAGTGACCGTTAGGATTTTCGGTGGGACTGAGATGCAACTCGGTAGGACCGATATGGTTAGGGTTAGGGCATAACGTAATCTCGGTGTGACCGATTACACAAATTCGATGGGACCGATTTTGGTAATAAGCTAACCAGAGAGTTGGTCAGGCCAACTCGGTGAGACCGATTACACAAACTCGGTGGGACTGATTTTGGTAATGAGCTAACCAGAGGTTTTGCATTGTAATCTCGGTAGTACCGATTGCTCAAACTCGGTGAGACCGATTTTGGCAATGAACATACACAGTGAGATTACAATCCCATCTCGGTGAGACCGAGATCCCTATCGTGAAGCCGATTTGCTAGGGTTTGTGGCAGTGGCTATGACATGTGAAACTCGGTAGCGTCGAATAGAAAGAATCGGTGGGGCCGAGTTTGACTTTTGGTTTAGGTCATATGTGGACATGGAAAGGTAGTTGAGGATTTTGGAGTATATCACTAAGCACATGAAGCAAGAGGCTCATTAAGCAACACCTCGTCCCTCCTTGATAGCATTGGCTTTTCTTATAGACTCAATGTGATCTTGGATCACTAAAATAGAAAATGTAGAGTCTTGATCTTGAAGATTGAGCCAATCCTTTGTCCTTAGCATCTTGAAGGGGTTCCACATCCTTTAGTCCATGCCACTCCATTGTTGAACTTATCTGAAACATACTAGGTAAAAGTGTTAGTCCAACAAGAGATATGTTGACATTAATTACCAAAACCACCCAGGGAGCACTTGTGCTTTCAATCTCCCCCTTTTTGGTAATTGATGACAACATACATCAAAGCTTTAGATAAAAATATAGAGAATAGCAAGTAAAGCTTTGGAAAGACATGTAACATGCATAGGCTCCCCCTACATGTATGCAATCATGTGAATATGGAATATAGGAGCATGTGAATGCAGAAACATGACAGAGTAAGCAATGTGTTACATGTATCTTGGCTATATGCATCAGAGCAAATGATGTGACTATGAGAAAAGTACCTTCATGCTTATGAGTCCTTCTTGCAAACAATATGTACATTAGCAAGAACTTCTCATTCACATGACTGTGATGCATATACTTACCTTGTGGTCCTGAGTTGGCTTAGGATGGGATGAACCTACGCACACAAGGTTAGATAACACAGATACACCTACTAACCAGAGCAAACAAAAAAGAACCACAATAGAACCAAGACTAGGATGACATGTAGACTAAGTACTAAGTACTACATTGGATATTGACATGTCCCCAAAGGTAAAGATATGCAATAAAATCAGAGATTTCCTTCCCTTAGATGTCTTGCTCCCCCTGAATCTAACATGAGATATTGGGAGAAGATAGGGAACAGAAAATCAGAGCAATAGAAAATACTAAACAGAGCTTGAGCTAAAGCAAGCAAACAAACATGTCTTTCCCCTTTTAAATACATGTGACATCTCTCCTCTTGAACACCAAGCATCTGGGCATTGATGATATTACTTTCTCTCCCCCTGAGTATTCTCTGTTTCTCCCCCTATAGGAAGGATTAAGCTTTGATGTGATCTCTCTCTCCCCCTTTGACATCAATTTCCAAGAAGGGACTTCTAGACATGTGATACAAGTGGGTTGGTCCTGGAGTCACAGAGCAAAGCAGCATGTGTAACATGATGCTGGTAGAGGACAAGAATCATTGAGTGGAGCTGGAGCAAATAGAAATCAGAAATAAGTGGCAAGTTGGTTTTCTTGTGATGAAATCGGCGACTCCGAGTTGTGTGCTTCGGTTGCATCAAAAGATTTCGGTTAGACCGAAGAGAACAAACCGGTGTGAACGAGTTCAGCAGAGTGAAACCACTTGTCACCTCAGCTCACTAGACAAGTAGAATCTCACAAAGATTTACAAGGAATTAACTGAGAGATTTGCAATGAATTGGATGCAGAAAATGCAGAACAAATGGAAAAGAAAAGAAACTAAAAGTTCTAGATGAAGTTTTTTTTTGAAAAGGGGAAACAAAAATGCAAGGAACAAATGCAGTAACACAGAAAAGAAAACACAAGAGAACTTCATCTAGAGTTGGGCGGTGACAAATTCACCTATGTTAGACTATATTGACTTAGGAGTCAAGTGAGAGCACTTGATCATAGGTCATACTCATCGTTTAAGCTCAAAATGGGGCTACCATTTTTCGTTTAAGCATCTTGATGTATTCTCATCTTGTTGAGTTGCTTTGACTCATGTCTTGGAGTAAAGCTTCTCTAAGATGGAATAACATACCTTGGGTGGTGGTGTGGGTCTTTCTCATGTAGTTGAACTTGTGTGGGTTGCTCAAGGTTGATGTAGTTCATCAAGAGTTGGGAGCGCCACTTTGAGTTTGAGTTCATCTACCTACATGGGTTAGTCTTGCAAGGAAGAGCACTTGTGTATCCAAAATGACTATCATGAAACTCAACATAGAATTTGTCAAAGGATATGTTTGAATGGTTTCGTGCTTCCTTGTCTTCAACCACCATTGTGTAGAGACTTGGTGATGTAGAGATTGCTCAAGATGTGAGTGAGTTCTAATCTCATAGAATTAGATTCAACCAAGTACCTACACGGGTTAGATAACACGCAAGGTGCAAATATATCCAAGACATATGAATAGCTTCATAAGAGAAATATCAAGGATTAGTCATAGGCTCATGCCTCGCATATATCAAATGGAGCTCCTACTCCAAGTTTGAAGCATCAATGATGTTCAATTCACCTATTAACCTGCAAAACACTTTCTCATCAAGTGGTTTAGTGAATAGATTTGCCAATTGCTTATCGGTGCGAACATGCTTAAGGTTAATGGCCCCTTTGGCAACATGATCTCGAATGAAATGATGACGAACTTCAATATGCTTAGTTCGAGAGTGTTGCACGGGATTGTGAGCAATCTTAATAGCACTTTCATTGTCACATAGCAATTGAACATGTTTCACATATACCCCATAATCTTTAAGAGTTTGGGTCATCCAGAGTAACTGAGCACAACATGAACCAGCGGCAATGTATTCCGCTTCGGCGGTGTATAAGGATACCGAGTTTTGTTTATTGGAAGACCAAGACACACGAGATCTACCAAGGAATTGACAAGTACCCGAAGTGGACTTTCTATCAACCTTGTCTCCGGCATAGTCCGAATCGGAGTAGCCAACAAGATCAAAAGAGGACCTCTTAGGATACCAAATGCCAAAATTTGGTGTATGGATTAAGTATCTCGCTATGCTTTTCACAGCCTTAAGATGACATTCTTTAGGAGCCGCTTGATATCGTACACACATGCACACAATTAGCATAATATCGGGACGGGAGGCACATAAATATAACAATGAACCAATCATAGAGCGATAAACCTTTTGATCAACCGGTTCACCATCTTTGGTCAAATCAAGATGTCCACTAGTAGGCATAGGTGTAGGCATACCTTTGCATTCTTGCATATTGAACTTCTTGAATAAGTCTTTGGTGTACTTCGTTTGAGAGACAAATGTACCTTCCTTAGTTTGCTTGATTTGCAAACCGAGAAAGAATTTGAGTTCACTCATCATAGACATCTCAAACTTCTCCGACATTAGCTTTCCAAACTTTTCACTAAAATGAGGGTTAGTTGAACCTAATATGATATCATCAACATAAATTTGGCACACAAATAGTTCTCCATTAACCCTTTTTGTAAAAAGAGTAGAATCAATTTTACCAATTTCAAAGCCTTTTTCAGTAAGGAACTTGGTCAAGCATTTATACCATGCTCTAGGAGCTTGTTTAAGACCATGTAGGGCTTTGTGAAGTTTGTAAACATGATTAGGTTTCTTAGGATTGACAAAGCCGGGAGGTTGCTTAACATAAACTTCTTCTTCAATTTTGCCATTTAGAATAGCACTTTTAATGTCCATTTGGTATAAGGTGATATCATGCTGATTAGCATAGGCAAGTAAGATGCGAATGGATTCAAGTCTAACAACGGGAGCATATGTCTCACCATAGTCCATACCTTCAACTTGTGTATAGCCTTGGGCGACGAGACGTGCTTTGTTGCGAACCACTTTTCCATCTTCATCTTGCTTGTTGCGAAACACCCATTTGGTACCAATGATGTTGTGGTTGTTGTCAGGCTTCTCGACCAATGTCCACACTTGCTTTCTCTCGAAGTTGTGTAGCTCTTAGTGCATAGCATTTATCCAATCCGGATCCTTCAATGCTTCTTCAACCTTCATAGGTTCAATTATAGAAATGAATTAGTAATGTTCACAAAAGTTAGCTAAACGAGTTTTAGAGCGAGTGATTCTCCCGGTTTGGATATCTTTGTAGATTTGCTCGAAGGGATGATCTTTGGCAATTCTTGCTCGAACTCGTGTAAGCTTTTGCGTGGGTCGGGGTGGAACATTCTCTTCATCTTGTTCTTCTTCCTCTTCTTGGCCTTCTTCATTGTTGACGTTGTTGTTCTCTTGTCGTGGTGGAGAAGGAGGTTGTTGATGTTCATCTTGGTGTACTTCCTCATTTTCTTCATCTTGACGTGTCCCACTTGTGGATGCTTCCGTATCAACTCTTGGTTCACCTTGACGTGAGGTAGAAGCTTCCACTTGGACGGACGAGGTACTCTCCTTCATTTCCGTTGGACGAACCTTGCCAATGGACAAGTCTTGAATTGCTTCCGAAGGGTCTTTGTCTCCTACATCAATTGGCAATTGCTCTACTTGCGAGCCATTAGATTCATCAAACTTCACATCCACCGTCTCTTCAACCTTTCGGGTGAAATTGTTGTAGACAAGGTAAGTGTGAGAGTTTGAGTCATAACTTGGGGTTTGTTACCGGTGAGGAGCTCGTATGACGCCTTGCCGAGTAGCTTGTGAAGATACAAGCGATTTGTTGCATGACAAGCTGTCTCAACCGCTTCCACCCAAAAGTGCTTTGGCGTTTTGTACTCATCAAGCATCGTTCTTGCCATCTCGATAAGAGTCCGGTTCTTCCTCTCAACAACTCCATTTTGTTGAGGTGTGTATGTAGCCGAGAACTCGCGTGAAATCCCTTCTTCATCAAGAAAGGTGTCCACATTTGCGTTCTTAAACTCCGTTCCGTTGTCACTCCGAACCTTCTTGATCTTCACGTCAAACTGATTTTGGGCCTTCCTAGCAAAGTTTTTGAAGATCTTTTGGACCTGTGACTTGTCATCAAGAAAGAACACCCACGTGAATCTTGAAAAATCATCAACTATGACTAGACCAAATGAGTTACCACCGAGACTCTTGTATGCATTTGGACCAAAGAGATCCATGTGAAGTAGCTCGAGTGGTCTTCTTGTGGTCATGACGTTCTTCGCACGGTGACTTCCTCCAACTTGTTTCCCTGCTTGACAAGCACTACAAAGTCTATCCTTGTCAAATACGACATCTTTTATTCCAAGGATATGATCACCTTTAATAAGCTTATCAAGATTTCTCATTCCAACATGACCTAGTCTTCTATGCCACAACCAGCCTTTAGAAGATTTAGCAATTAAGCAAGATTTAGGTTGAGCCTTTTTAGCGAAATCAACAATGTAAAGATCTCCTCTACGTATACCGGTAAATACCATTTTATGATTGTCTCTACGAAACACTTGGCAATCTACTTCAGTGAATAAGACATTGAAACCGAAATCCGCAAGTCTAGAAACTGAAAGTAAATTGTATCCAAGGGATTCAACGAGCATGACATTTTCTATGGAGCTATCGTGTGAGATGGCCACCTTACCAAGGCCAACCACCTTACCCTTTGAATTATCACCAAAGGTGACATATTTTCGAGGGCCTTCATTTTCAGCAAGCTCACGGAACATCTCTTCATCTCCGGTCATATGATCAGTACATCCACTATCAAGAACCCATTCCTTTCCTCCAGCCATGTAGCCGCGAAGATTTGCCATAAGACCAAAATGTCTCATTGCATCATCATGATCATAGTCACTATCATCATCTTCATCATAATATCCACGTTCAACGTCATCTTGTGATTGATCAATTCCTAGAGAGGGTAATTCATTAGGTAAATGATCATCAAAGTGGTTACCTTTATCAATTCTCACAGCTTCGGATATGATATCACTAATGATTCCAACATTTCCTTTAGCATGCATGAGATTGGTAAGCTCAAATTGACTATCAGCAAAGCTAGGATCACTAGAGTTCATCTTACTCAAAGCAATAGACTTATGAAGAATTTCGTCTAAATTTTTCAAGGAATAATCTGGAAATCGTTCCTCAAGAAATTTCCATATAGTATAGGCACAATTAAGAGTAGGCAAACTAGCAATCAAATTTTTGGGCAATCCTCTAACGATGAGCTCAACAGTTCTAAGATTGCGAATCATGTCAATATCTTCATCTAGGGTAGGGTGCAAAGGATCAATATGAGGTGCACAAGGACTAGCAATGTACTTGTTCAAATGATATTCTTTGAAAATCTCGAGCATTTCATTTTTCCACTCATGAAAATATTCTCCATCAAGAATGGGCACTCTATGTCTAAGACTCTCTAAAGTAGACACATCCATCTTCCTCCAAAGGTGTTTAAACCAAGGCAATGGAGACCAAAGCTCTGATACCAATTGTGAGGATCGAGAAGAGGTGTCTAGAGGGGGGTGATTAGACACTAAGTGCCAAAAGTTGCAGTTTTTAATATTCTTAAGTTCAAGTGGAGTTTAGGCACAAGTTTAACAAACACAATACATATCAAGCAAGCATGCAATGAGTATATGAGCAGCGGAAAGTAAAGCATGCAACTAGCAAGAATGTAAAGGGAAGGGTTTGGAGTATTCAAACGCAATTGGAGACACGGATGTTTTTGGCATGGTTCCGATAGGTGGTGCTATCGTACATCCACGTTGATGGAGACTTCAACCCACAGAGGGTAACGGTTGCGCGAGCCCACGGAGGGCTCCACCCACGAAGGGTCCACGAAGAAGCAACCTTGTCTATTCCATGATGGTCGTCGCCCACGAAGGACTTGCCTCACTAGCGGTAGATCTTCACGAAGTAGGCGATCTCCTTGCCCTTACAAACTCCTTGGTTCAACTCCACAATCTTGTCGGAGGCTCCCAAGTGACACCTAGCCAATCTAGAAGACACCACTCTCCAAGAAGTAACAAATGGTGCGTTGATGATGAACTCCTTTCTCTTGTGCTTCAAATGATAGTCTCCCCAACACTGAACTATCTCTCACATGATTTGGATTTGGTGGAAAGAAGATTAGAGTGGAAAGCAACTTGGGGAAGGCTAGAGATCAAGATTCATATGGTAGGAATGAAATATCTTGAGCTCAACACAAGGGTAGGTGGTTCTCTCTTAGAAAATGTGTATTGGAAGTGAAGATCTGTTCTGATGGCTCTCTCCATGAATGAAGAGTGGGTGGAGGGGTATATATATCCTCCACACAAAATCTAACCGTTACACACAATTTGCGAAACTCGGTGGGACCGAATCGTTAAACTCGGTCGGACCGATTTAGCAAACCTAGTGACCTATAGGATTTTCGGTGGGACTGAGATGCAACTCGGTAGGACCGATATGGTTAGGGTTAGGGCATAACTTAATCTCGGTGTAACCGATTACACAAATTCGGTGGGACCGATTTTGGTAATAAGCTAACCAGAGAGTTGGTCTGGCAAACTCGGTGAGACCGATTACAGAAACTCGGTGGGACCGATTTTGGTAATGAGATAACCAGAGGTTTTGCATTTTAATCTCGGTAGTACTGATTGCTCAAACTCGGTGAGACCGATTTTGGCAATGAACATACACAGTGAGATTACAATCCCATCTCGGTGAGACCGAGATCCCTATCGGTGAAGCCGATTTTCTAGGGTTTGTGGCAGTGGCTATGACATGTGAAACTCGGTGGCGCCGGATAGAAAGAATCGGTGGGGCCGAGTTTGACTTTTGGTTTAGGTCATATGTGGACATGGAAAGGTAGTTGAGGATTTTGGAGTATATCACTAAGCACATGAAGCAAGAGGCTCATTAAGCAACACCTCATCCCTCCTTGATAGTATTGGCTTTTCCTATAGACTCAATGTGATCTTAGATCACTAAAATAGAAAATGTAGAGTCTTGATCTTGAAGCTTGAGCCAATCCTTTGTCCTTAGTATCTTGAAGGCGTTCCACATCCTTTAGTCCATGCCACTCCATTCTTGAACTTATCTGAAACATACTAGGTAAAAGTGTTAGTCCAACAAGAGATATGTTGACATTAATTATGAAAACCACCCAGGGAGCACTTGTGCTTTCACACTCGCATGCCGCAAGTCAAGCCATCGAGGCTGATCGCGAGGGGCGGAGGGCGGATGGCGCAGAAATCACCGCCGACGCCCCCTGAACCCTTGATGAGCACATCTTGAGCATTGAGGCTTGCCTGTGGCCGGCCCACCGGATGCTGAGCCGGCTTCAGCGTGTCGGCGCTCAGGCGATCGCTGCCTTGTGCCAGACATGAAGGCTCCGCGCACTCCCAGTCGGACTGCTGACTGGCTGGAGGTCGCGGCTGGCCGTCTTGAGGCCTGGAAGGGTTCCTCGGCCCGGGCTGGAGCGCGCCGGGACTTGGAGTTCGTCAAGGCGTGGTATCCGAGGCTGGACCTTGACGGGCTAGCCACACTCCGGTCAGAGGCCCAGGCAGAGCTGGCAGCGGTGGAAGACGCCCTCGTCAAGCGCGCGGCGGCGATCGCCGAGTACACCGACACCAGCGTCTTCGTCCTCGAGCGGGCTGAAGACGGCGAGGAGGCGCCGCCGGAGTGGTTCAGGATGAATCCAGACTATGGCGAGGACTCGGCGGAGGTGATCGGCTCCAGCGTTGAGGTGGAAGGCGAGGCGGAGGACGGAGGCGAGATGGAGGCACCAGAGGACGGAGCGGACGGCCAGCCTCAGCTCGACTGTGCCTCCAGCAACGAGCCACGCCCGTCGTAGCCGGCTACCGCCAGAGGTGATCAAGCCGAGACCGACCAGCCGGCCGCCCCAACACCTGGCACCGCCGTCTCCTTCGATCCTCCGAACCCGTCTGCCGCCTCCTAGGCTGCCACCTTATCTTTGTTTTATCTGCTTAATAGTCTTTGAAGAACTTGTTAATTCGCACAATTCCACCCATGGGGTGTATTTTGAACTTCTGTTCGAAGATTCGGCCAAGGGCCTCTGTTATGTAAATATTCATCCGGTTCTATCTCTTCTTGCTTATTGCTCCTTTGGCTTTTTCCTTTGCCGCCTTCCCTCAGCTGTCGTCTTGCCAGTCGGACAGCCGCTCTGCGGACTGCTGCTGGGTCATGTACTTGACTACTCTGGGAAGGAAAGTACTTAGCCATTTTAGAGTTTTTTAGCAAATTGTATAGAAGGCGGCGAGCCGACTGCTCAAGAGTCGGTTTGCGAAAAAGGCTGGAAGCCGGCTTAAGATATTTTTATGCTTTGAGACCTTAGCCATTTTTCATGTGGACGCCCGTTCTACCTTACTCCTGCCCACCAGACAGTCGCTCTGCGAGCTATGGCTTCTGACAGGAGACGGCTTAGGTGCCACATACTACTTGTCCGGCTGCACGAAGCATTTCATAGTGCAAGGCGGCAAGTCCCCGGGCCGACTAGTCGAGCCCGGTGCCAAGCGGCATAACAAAGAGTGACATACTCATAGGAATAATTCTTATCATATAGATAAAAGAGGGTAGTCCCCGAGCTCTTCTCGAGGGGCCCGAAGTCTTGATACTTTGATACAAAAGGTAGCGTGGTACATACTACATCAACTGTACAATCTTCGAAGGAGTTTTGCATTCCATGGTCGCTCCGTCTCTTTGCCGGAGTCATCCCTCTTGCATGCTTGGGGCTTCTGAGCGTCGATCAGGTAGTAGGAGTCGTTGCCCAACACTTTGCTGATGATGAAAGGGCCTTCCCAAGGCGCCGACAGCTTATGCTAGACCGCTGTTCGCTGGATCAGTCGGAGCACAAGGTCGCCCTCTTGGAAGGATCTCGGCCTGACCTTCCTGTTGTAGTACCGACGTAGGCTCTGCTGGTAGATGCTGGACCGGCTGAGTGCCAACAGCCGGCCCTCTTCCAGCAAATCGACGCCGTCTTGATGTGCTTCTTCTGCTTCCTCCTTGGTGTACATGGTAACTCATGGGGAGTCAAACTCTATGTCCGTTGGGATGACGGCTTCGGCACCGTAGACGAGGAAGAAAGGCGTGAAGCCGGATGACTTGTTTGGAGTTGTGCGCACACTCCAGAGGACGGCTGTCAACTCGTCGAGCCAGCAGCCAGCCGAGCGCTCCAGAGGCTCGACCAGTCGAGGCTTGATGCCGGACAGGATGAGGCCGTTTGCTCGCTCCACCTGGCCGTTTGACTGTGGATGGGCAACGGACACTAAGTCTAGTCGAATGGCCTGCGTCATGCAGAAACGGGCCAAGCCACCTTTGGCAAAATTTGTGCCGTTGTCGGTGATGATGTTGTGCGGTATGCCGTACCGAATTGTGATGTTGGAGATGAAAGCCACGAAAGTTGGACCGTTCATCTTCTTGATTGGCTTTGCTTCTATCCACTTGGTGAACTTGTCCACCGCGACAAGTAAGTGAGTCAGGACGCCTCGTGCTGTCTTGAATGGTCCCACCATGTCCAGGCCCCAAACAGCGAAGGGCCAGGCAATGGGGATAGTCTTGAGTGCAGAAGCCGGCTGATGCGGCCTAGAGCAGAACTTCCGGCATCCCTTGCATTTTTGGACCAAGTCCTTGGCTTCTTCCAAAGCAGTTGGCCAGAAGAAACCATGGCGGAAGGCTTTGGCAACGAGTGCTCTTGAAGTTGCGTGGTGGCCACACTTGCCTTGATGGATATCTTTGAGAATTGCTTGGCCTTGATCCGGCTCCACGCTGCGCTGGTAGACGCTAGTGACACTGCTCCTTACCAGCTCTCTGTTGACTATGGTATAGGCTGCTGCTCGGCATTTTACTTGCGAGCTAAGATCTCGTTGGCCGGCAGCTCTTTGCTCACCAGGAATTTGAAGATAGGCTAGGCCCATGAGGGTGCTGCGATTTCTTCGACTGTCAGAACGGCAACTTGGACGAGGGCGACTGGGCCAGGAGGCGGCAGGTTGGAGTCGGCAGCCGCTTGCTAGATCGATGAAGTCCCCGGGCCGATTGGTGCAGTCCCCGGGCTGATTGGCCCAATCCCCGGGCTGAGTCCTGAACTCTACGGGCTGGCCGCCGCAGTCCCCGGGCCGGGTTCTGAAGTCCCCGGGCCGGTTTTGACTGCCGCAATCCTGGAGCCGACTGCCAAAATTCTCGTGCCGTCTGCTGGGGCTCTTGACTCGGATCTGACTTCTTTAGGAGGAGCCGGCACAAAGATGGAGTCTGATTCTGGTGAGGGCTTGACAGACAACTTGATGAGGCATTGAAGGGTGCCTTCTCTGCACCCGGCGGTGAAGTACTCGATAGCCTGCACCTCGTGCACGCCCTCACAAGAGTTTCAGAGCTCGGTCCAACGCGTGAGGTAGTCACGAGTTGACTCATTGGGGCCTTGCACGGACAAGGAAAGTTGGCGAGGCCTGGGAGGTCGCTTATATGTGCTGGTGAAGTTGCGGACGAAGGCGTCGGTGAAGTCGACCCAGCTGTTGATGCTGCGGGGCTTCAGGCTGTTCAGCCATGTCCGGGCCGTGCCCTGGAGCATGAGCGGAACGTATTTCACGGCAACACGCTTGTTGCCGTTTGCTATATTGACGGTTGTGGAGTAGTCAACTAGCCAGTTCTCCGGCTTCATGGAGCCGGTGTACTTGGGCGTGTCTCTTGGGAGCGTGAACCCTTTGGGAAAGGGCTCGTCTCGGATGCGGGGACCAAAACACGGCGGGCCCAGCTCGTCTTCTTCTTTGAGCGCCAGGGATTGGTGGAGTCGGTCGATCCGGTGGCTTGCGTCATTTTCTCCGACTCCTTCTCGGCGGCCAAGGCGGTCGCCGAGAGTCGGGTGATCAACAGGCGGCGGGGAGACTCACCTTTCCCTGCGAGGGGGAGGAGGCGGACGGTCGTCCCGCCGTTCCACTGCTCTTGGGCGGCCGTCTTGGTCGCGCTCGATGGTGACGCGAGTCCGACTGCGGCTGGCAGCCGGCTCCTTATCTTTTCTTCCGTGGACACCGCCAGTCGGCGTCTGAGATGTGGCGCCTTGGTCTCGGCGAGGAGGCGGGTCGTCATTCTGCCGCTGCGGCGCATCAGTGCGGCAGCCGGCCTCGTTCTGCTCGGCAGCCTCGTCAAGGAGTCGCTGGACGCGCTTCGTCATGAGGCGACGCTCTTCGCCCTCGAAATTGTCCAGCTCGTCCGCCGCTACCTGGGCGGCCCCGATGTTCCCCGCAGGAGTGGCGTAAATGGGGCGTCTCGCCCCGAACAGGTTGGCGATGGCTACGCCGCGCTGCTGGACCGCGCCAAGGCGGCTAGGCCTAGTTGGAGCTGGCGAGCCACCCACAACGTGATCCATCTCGCGTTGTTAGGCTTCTGACAGGCGTCTCATGCTAGCCAGCTTCTTCGCGCCTTCGATGAGCTGGAGGCAGCTCCTCCAGCGTCTCGGCGTCGGCGTCTTCGGGAATGGGCGCGGTCAGGTCTTGTAGCGTTGCGTCGAGTGGGTCTTGTAGCGATGACGAGCACCTCTGTGACGGTGCTTCCGTCACTGTCCGCGCGAGGGAGCGGCTCATCGTAGACCACCACGTTGGTGGGGAACGCGTCGAGCGACGCAGTGTCAGAATCGACCAACATCGGGTTGGTGGAGCCTATGGACTCCAAGTCCACAGCTGGCTCGCAGGCAACATGGAGTTGATCGAGGAGGCCCGCGAGGAGGATCTCGGGGCCGCCCGTGCCCGCGTCGGATGAGGGCTCGTCGGAGAGGCGCACCTCGCCGACAAGATGAGTGAGGCAGCTGGCCGCGTAGGCGATCTCAGCGCCATGTAGCGCGTCGGCACAGACTCCGTCTTGCGTGCCGGGCTGGCTGTGCTCGCCAGGGAGGAAAAGGGTTCCCGTCCAGAGCAGGTCTCCGGACGACGGTGCACCTCGCCCCACGGTGGGCACCAAATGTCGGGGGTTGGGTGCGACATATGCCAAAGATGGCTTATCATCGTGGGAGCGAGTAGAACGTCGCCGGTGCCTGGAAGCGGGATGAGGCGTAGACACGAACGCCGGCAAACTTTACCAGGTTCGGGGCTCTCCTAGGAGATAACACCCCTAGTCCTGCTCTGCGGGGTCTCCGCATGATCACTAAAGCAGAGTGAGTACAAGGTTGCTCCTTGAGCTGTTTTCTGGAGGTCGGAGAAGCCAAGGCTAGCTTTCTCCTCCTTATAGGATCTGGTCTAGTGCTAATGGATTCAAACCCTTTGCATGGGTTCCTTGGGGGGTTTATATAGGCCTACCCCCCAGGGGTACAATGGTAATCCGGGTGGGCGCAGGGCCGAGCCGTCAGTCTCTTTGGTCGCCGGCTTCTCTGCCGACTACTGGGGCCTGCCGACTAGTGGGCCCCGCCGACCGGTCCGGTACGAAGCCGACAGGCCGTGTCCACAGCTTGCGGGTCTTGCCGGCTGCTGATTACTGTAGCCGTGCTCCTAATGACGCAGGCTTCGTCATGGGGTCGTGGCTACAGCTCCGCCGCCTGGCGGGCGAATACTGTAGCCACTTCCCGTCTCGTCTGGTTAATGGTGCGTGGGACCCGTGGGAGGGGCCGGCCGACTCCCGGGGGCCGACTCCCAATGGGTCCGTCTGGTGGCGGTCTCCCCGTCTTCTGGACTCTCGTTGACTGGTGGGACCCGTCGTCCCTAGGTCGTACAGACAGGTCGTCATGGGTGCAGGACTCTGCTCACTAGTGCTGATGTCAGGGCTGGCATGGCAACACTGCCGCGCCGGACGGAGACTCCATGGGTATAGCGCACCGTGGCCACGCCAGCCACCGGAAAGGGGAGGGAGTGGGCTTTACTGTGGCCACTCCGTGTCCCATCCCCACTGATGAGGGCATGGGCGTCCATTGGTGCCGTGGGCCGACCTCCCGTGGCCGGCTTCTCTGGAAGCCGCCTGACATGACTCGGCTCATCTTGAACTCGTCTTTTGGACTCGGCCGTCTTCGGGAAGTCGGTTGTTCCTTCAGCCGGCCTCCAGAAGGCGGCCTCTCATCTTGGCGTCCTGAGGGGCGTAGCCAGCCCCGATGTCTTGAAAGTTCTGGGCCCAGGGTTAGCCTACCCGTGGCCCATTACTCCGACAGCGGGCGATAGCAGGCGAGTGAGGGCGGCACGTGCGCAGGCAGACGGTGGGGTGCGCGTTGCATGACACGGGGGTGGGGGGCCGAGGGCGCGTGCTCACACGAGCGCCGGCATGCAGGGGATGCGCGTGACGGCAGCAAGCCGCAGCGAGGGAGTAGAGAGAGAGAGAGCGAGGCCGGGGGCCTCAACGCGGGGTCGTAGGGCAACGACAGCGGGTGTCGAGGAGGAGGAGGAGGGGGACGAGGCAAGCGACCATGGAGAGGACGGCGTGTAGTCCGGCGGGGAGGTCCAGCGAACAGCGGGCTCCAGTGGCGGTGACGTTGATGTCCAGGGGGCGGCAAGGCGTTGACGTCGAGGGTATTTTGTCCATGATCCAGATCTGGATCGGGGGAGGGGGAAGGAGAGCGAGTGGAGGGGGGAAGTGGGGCGGTTGGGTTAGGATTTTCCTCGGGTGGGGAGATATGGAGGAGGGGAGTGGGGCGCCGGCTGGGCCGGTGGGCTGGCTTGGCTGCCAGATGGGCCGGTTAGCCCAGAGGGGTGGGGGGTTCCTTTTTCTTTTCTTTTGTTTTCTGTCTTGTTCTTGTCATTTAATTTATTTTCTTACTTTACTGTTTTCTCTAATTTTCAACATACTTTAGTTTGAGTAAAATACAAAGTCGTGCCTAATTTAGTATAGGACATTTAAGTTTTAATATTTGAAAACTTTTTTTGTTTGCCATATTTTGAATTCGAATTTGAATCGGTTTTGAACTAACGCGATATTAGCAACAGTAATGGAGGTGACGTGGCATCATTAGCAGAGGTTCACTATCGCATAATTATCTGGGGGTTACAATTCTCCTCCACTACAAGAAATCTCGTCCCGAGATTTAGGAGGTGGAAGGAAACAGTGCGGGGTATTCTTCGCATAGACGATCCTCGCGTTCCCAAGTGGCTTCATCTTTAGAGTGATGTGACCACTGCACTTTGAGGAACATGATCTCCTTTTGATGTGTGCGGCGTTCAACCTGGTCGAGAATGCGGACCGGATGCTCTTTATACGAGAGGTCCTATTGCAATTCGAGCACTTCATGATCCACTGCTCGGATTGGGTCCTTGAAGCAGCGGCGGAGCTGTGACACATGGAACACATCGTGAACATGAGAAAGGTTCGACGGAAGCTCCAGTTGGTATGCCACTTTTCCACGCCTTTCCAGAATAGTGAATGGACCAATATAACAAGGAGCTAGCTTGCCCTTGATCCCGAAGTCGTGAGAACCCTTCATTAGTGTAACTCGAAGATAAGCCTTTTCACCAGGTTGATAGACCATGTCTTAAAGATGACGGTCATACTGACTCTTCTAACGTGACTGAGCAGTCTTTAGGTTCTCGCGAATAATTAGGACTTGTTCTTCGGCATGTTGGATAATATTCGGACCGAAGAGTGAACGTTCCCCAGTTTCTTACAAGTTCAGATGGGTTTGTCACTTTCGTCCATATAACACTTTGAAGGGAGCCATCTTCATACTAGCTTGATAGCTATTATTATAAGAGAACTCAACATACGGGAGAGATTCCTCCCATTTCTTGCCGAAGGAGATGACACAAGCTCGAAGCATGTCTTCGAGAACTTGGTTGACGCGTTCAACTTGCCCTTGTGACTGAGGATGAAATGTAGTACTGAATGATAAGTGAGTCCCCATAGCTTCTTGGAAACTTGCCCAGATTCTTGAAGTGAATAAGCTACCATGGACCGAACTGATTACCAGTGGAATACCATGAAGTGAAACAATTCTGGACAAGTAGAGAGTTGCCAATTGACTAGCAGTGATAGTTTGTTTGACGGCCAGAAAATGTCAACTTTAGAAAGCTGGTCAATGACAACAAGAATAGCACCATTACCTTTCCGCGACTTGGGAAATCCAGTGATGAAGTCCATTTCAACATGGTCCCATTTCCATTCAAGAATAGAGATAGGTTGTAGAGTTCCAGCAGGCCTTTGATGCTCTGCTTTGATACGACGGCAAACGGCACACTGAGCAACATAACGAGCAATGTCTTGCTTCATATTAGACCACCAGTATCTCTGACGGATGTCTTGGTACATCTTTGTACTACGAGGATGGATAGACAGAGGCGTATCATGAGCTTCTTTCATAACCCTTGGAGTCAAATCCAGGTTTTTCCTCTTACTAGGAACCAATAGGCGACCTTTGAAGAACAAAGTGCCAGCGTCATCAATAGTGAAGAATGAGGGCTTTCCTTCTGCGATATAACATTTAATCCTCTCCACTTCATCGTCACATTTCGGTATCCATTTGATGGTGTCAATAAGATCTGGTTTAGCAACCAGGGTATTGAGAGAACCCTCGGGAATAACATGGAGGTTTAGTTTGGGGAAATCTTCGGGAGGGGGGGCGAGTGCACCAGGAGGAACAATATGGAGGTTCAGCTTTCTGAATTCTTCAACAAGCGAGGGCTGAACTTTGTGAACCTGGAGAGGTGGTTGCAATATGACTTGCGGCTCAATGCATCAGCCATTACATTAGCCTTGCCTGGGGTATACGAATACCCAAGTTAAAATCTGCTATAGTCTCCATCCATCTCTGCTGATGAAGGTTCAGGTCTGGCTGAGTAAATAGATACTTCAGACTTTGGCGGTCAGTGAAGATCTCGCAATGATTATCGAGAAGGTAATGTCGCCACATTTTCATTGCATGTATAACAACAGCAAGCTCGAGGTCATGAACTGGATAGTTCTCTTCGTGAGGGCGTAGTTGATGAGAGGCATAAGCAATCACTCTATGCTCTTGCATTAGGCCGCCGCCTAAGCCTTGATGTGAAGCATCACAATAAATGACGAAGTCCTTCTTAGTATCTGGAGGAGCTAGCACTGGGGCAGAGGTCAGCTTGTCTTTGAGCGCCTGGAAACTTTCCTGACATTTGTCTGTCCATTGGAACTTGACGCCCTTATGCAATAGGTTAGTCAGAGGCCTGACAATCTTGGAGAAGTTCTCGACGAATCGACAGCAATAGCTGGTGAGTCCAAGAAAACTTCTGACTTGCTTGACATTCTTCGGAGGAGTCTAATCGATAATAGCCTGGATTCTTTTAGGGTTGACGAAAATACCATCCTTAGAGATGACATGCCCAAGATAGGTTACTTCGGGTAGCCAGAATTCACAGTTGGAGAACTTGACATATAGTTGATTCTCTCGTAGTTTTTCCAGCACAAGACAAAGATGTTCAACATGCTCTTCTTTGTTCTTGGAAAATACCAGGATATCATCAAGATAAACCACAACGAACTTGTCGATGTATTCCATGAATATATAGGTCATCAGACAAGTGAATGTGGCTGGAGCACTGGTTAAGCCGAATGACATGACGGTGTACTCGTATGAACCATATCGAGTCATGAAGGCGGTCTTTGGAATATCCTCTTCACGAACACGGATCTGGTGGTAACCCAACCTCATGTCGAGTTTAGAGAACACTAATGAACCGGCTAGTTGATCATACAGATCATTGATCCAAGGAAGAGGATATTTTTTCTGAATGGTAGCTTGGTTAAAAGGACGGTAGTCTTGGACCAATCGGTTTGTCCCATCCTTCTTCTTGACCAAGAGAGAAGGTGCTCCCCAAGGAGAGCAACTTGGGCGAATGAAACCTTTGCGAAGAGATTTGTCAATTTCCTCCTTAAGTTAACTGAGTTCATGCGGCGGCATCTTGTAGGGTCACTTGGCTATATGAGTGGTGCCTAGTTTCAAGTCGATGATGAATTCCACAGCTCTAGCAGGGGGAATCCCTGGAAGTACTTCAGGAAAGACGTCGAGGAATTCGCGCACAAAGGGAATGTTTTCAATGCCCTCGAGTGGTGCAGCGTTCAATGCATTCAACACATAAAGCCTTGCCTCAGCATTCTGAACCAGACGAGCATTGTAGCTTATTATTTCATCGGAAGGGTGTGGTAGATGGATGGTCTTAGTGGCACAAATTATAGAAGCAGTATGCGCTTTCAACCAATCCATTCCCAGAATGAGATCAATGTTATAGGACTTCAGTACTATGGGAGAGACAAGGAATTCCAGTCTTCTGATTTCAACGGGGACGTTGTTGCAAATCATGGAGGTTCGACATTGGCCCGCCGGGGTGTGTACTAATAGCAAGGCATTCATGTCTTCGCTTTTAATGCCATGCATGAATGCAAAATCCTCTGACATGAATGAATGTGATGCACCTGTAACAAATAAAACGGATGCTGGTACTGAATTTACGAGGAGTGTACCCATCACAGTAGCAGGCTGGTCTTGAGCTTCATTGAGATCAACGTGGATGGCATGAACATGACCATATGACTTGGCATTGCTGTTGCGGGGCTGGTTGTTTCCACGGCCAGCTGCGGGAAGGGCCAATTGATTCTGATTCTGACAGCAGTCCCTGGCATGGTGACCTGGTTGACCACACTTGTAGCACAGACCATTATTGGGAGTGGGAACACGAGCTCGGGGTGGTGGAGCTGGAAGCCTTGGCTGCCTAGATGGTGGAGGAGGCAGACGCGGTGTAGCATAAGACTACCTTGGAGCAGGTGCAGTTGGCTGGTACATGCTATTGGGAATCCATATCCTATGCTTCTGGGAGGGCGGGCCCGAAGATGAGCCTGTGTCACGGTTGCGCCTGTGAGAGCTCTGGTGTTCCTGCAGACCAGTCTCGAAATTGATGGCCTTATTCACCAAGGTGGCGAAGTCGGCAAATTCATGCACTAGAAGTGCGAGCTTGATGTTAGCTTGTAGTCCATCACGGAACTTCTCCTTCCTGCGAACATAAGTTGCAATATCCTCTTCAGCATAGTGGGATAAGTACAGAAACTCCCGCTGATAAGATTCCATAGTTTTTTTGCCCTGGTTGAGGCTGTGGAACTCACGCTTCTTTCGGTCCACAACTCCATGAGGAATGAAGCGGGCACGGAAAGCAGCTTGGAAGTTTGGCCAGGTGATGATTGTTCCAGCTGGCAGAGTAAACCTATGGCTGTCCAACCATTGAGATGCGGGTCCCTTCAGGAAGAAGGAAGTAAAGGTGACATAGCTGGCATGGGCTACATCAACAGACTCCATCTCATAGGTGATGTCATGGAGCCAGTCATCAGCATCCAGAGGGTGAGTTGAGCTGCTGTATATGGTTGGGTTGAGACGCTGATGACCCAAAATTATAGGAGATCTATCGTAGTCCTTTTGATAAGTACGAGTGTCGAACCCAACGAGGAGCAGAAGGAAATGACAAGCGGTTTTCATTAAGATTTTCTCTGCAAGCACTGAAATTATCAGTAACAGATAGTTTTGTGATAAGATAATTTGTAACGGGTAACAAGTAAAAAAAGTAAACAAGGTTCAGCAAGGTGGACCAATCCTTTTTGTAGCAAAGGAAAACTTTGGACAAACTCTTATATAGAGGAAAACGCTCCCGAGGACACATGGGAATTATCGTCAAGCTAGTTTTCATCACGCTGATTTGATTCGCGTTCGTTACTTTGATAATTTGATACGTGGGTGGACCGGTGCTTGGGTACTGCCCTTCCTTGGACAAGCATCCCACTTATGATTAAAACCTATTGCTAGCATCCGCAACTACAAAAGAAGTATTAAGGTAAACCTAACCATAGCATGAAACATATGGATCCAAATCAGCCCCTTACGAAGCAACGCATAAACTAGGGTCTAAGCTTCTGTCACTCTAGCAACCCATCATCTACTTATTACTTCCCAATGCCTTTGTCTAGGCCCAAACAATGGTGAAGTTTCATCTAGTCGACGTTCACATAACACCACTAGAGGAAAGGCAACATACATCTCGTCAAAATATCGAACGAATACCAAATTCACATCACTACTTATAGCAAGACTTCTCCCATGTCCTCAGGAACAAACGTAACTACTCACAAATCATATTCATGTTCATAATCAGAGGGGTAATATATGCATAAAGGATCTGAACAAATGATCTTCCACCAAATAAACCAACTAGCATCAACTACAAGGAGTAATCAACACTACTAGCAACCCACAGGTACCAATCTAAGGTTTTGGGACAAAGATTGGATACAAGCGATGAACTAGGGTTTGCGAGGAGATGGTGCTGGTGAAGATGTTGATGGAGATTGACCCTGTCCCATTGAGAGGATCGATGGTGATGACGATGGTGATGATTCCCCCCTACCGTAGGGATGTTTCCCCGGCAGAACAGCTCTGCCGGAGCCCTAGATTGGTTTCGCCAGGTTCCGCCCCGAAACGGTGGTGCTTCGTCCCGAAAGGTTCCTTCTGATTTTTTCAGGGAAAAAGACTTTATATAGCCAAAGATGGGAACAGGAGGCCTGCCAGGGGGCCCACGAGGCAGGGGGCGCGCCCAGGGGGTAGGGCGCACCCCCACCCTCATGGATGGTGGGCGGCCCCCCTCTGGTACTTTCTTCCCCCAATATTTTTTATATATTCCAAAACTAACTTTCATGGAGTTTGAAGACTTTTGGAGTTGTGCAGAATAGGTCTCTAATATTTGCTCCTTTTCTAGCCCAGAATTCCAGCTGCCAGCATGCTCTCTCTTCGTGTAAACCTTGTAAAATAAGAGAGAATAGGCATAAGTATTGTGACATAATGTGTAATAACAGCCCATAATGCAATAAATATCAATATGAAAGCATGATGCAAAATGGACGTATCAACTCCCCCAAGCTTAGGCCTCGCTTGTCCTCAAGCGGAAGCCGATAACGAAAAATATGTCCACATGTTTAGAGATAGAGGTGTCGATAAAATAAAATACGGACACGAGGGCATCATGATCATTCTTATAACAACATCATATATATATATATATATATATATATATATATATATATATATATATATATATTGTCATATGATTTCTTATGCTAAAGTAACAATCTATTCACCATGTCAAGTATGAATCAGAAACTTCATCGAAAACTAACAAACTATGATCTCGGTCATTGAAGCAGTTTTAATTTATGATAACATTGGAAAGAGTCAGTATAAGAGCTTTTCAGCAAGTCCACATACTCAACTATCATTTAGTCTTTCACAATTGCTAACACTCACGCAATACTTATGGGTATAGAGTCTTAATCGGACACACAGAAAGACAGGGGCATATAGTGTTGCCCCCCAACCTTTTACCTCAAGGGTAATGTCAACAATAATAGTTCATGATAACTTACATCCAATTGGATATATATATCAGGATCTTCCCAAGACAATGTGCTTGCCAAAGGATAAAGTGTAAAAAAAGAAAGGTGAAGATCACCACGACTCTTGCATAAAGTATAAAGCAAAATAAAAGATAGGCCCTTCGCAGAGGGAAGCAGAGGTTGTCATGTGCTTTTATGGTTGGATGCACAAAATCTTAATGCGAAAGAATGTCACTTTATATTGGCACTTGTGATATGGACCTTTATTATGTTTTCCGTCGCTTTTATTGCTTCCATATCACAAGATCATATAAAGCTTATTTGCTCCACACTAATAGATCATACATATTTAGAGAGCAATTTTTATTGCATGCAACAATAACAACTTACTTGAAGGATCTTACTCAATCCATAGGTAGATATGGTGGACACTCATGGCAAAACTGGGTTTAAGGATGTTCGGAAGCACAAGTAGTATCTCTACTTGGTGCAAGGAATTTGGCTAGCATGAGGAGGAAAGGCAAGCTCAACATGTTGGATGATCCAAGACAATATACTTTATTTCGGATATAAGAAAACATAAGCCATTATGTTGTCTTCCTTGTCCAACATCAACTTTTAGCATGTCATATTTTAATGAGTGCTCACAATCATAAAAGATGTCCAAGGTAGTATATTTATATGTATAAACCTCTCTTTCTTTATTACTTCCTATTAATTGCAATGATGACCAAAACTATGTTTGTCAACTCTCAACAACTTTAATTCATCATACTCTTTTATATGTGAAGTCATTACTCTCCATAAGATCAATATGATCTCTTTAATTCTTTTTATTCTTTCTCTTCTCTTTTATTTTTATTCCCTGAAGATCATAGCAAGATAATCAAGCCCTTGACTCAAAACTAATCTTTATTATATATAGCTCATGGACTCGATTACATAGAAGGATCATAAAGCATAACTCAAAACTAGATCATACTAAATCTTTATTCTACTAGATGAAGATATTACTGTCGGTGTCAAAACCAGCGGATCTCGGGTAGGGGGTCCCAAACTGTGCGTCTAAGGTCGATGGTAACAGGAGACAGGGGACAGGATGTTTACCCAGGTTCGGGCCCTCTCTATGGAGGTAATATCCTACTTCCTGCTTGATTGATCTTGATGAATATGAGTATTACAAGAGTAGATCTACCACGAGATTGTAATGGCTTAAACCCTAGAAGTCTAGCCTTTATGACTATGGTTATGATTCTTATCCTTACGGACTAAGCCCTCCAGTTCATATAGACACCGGAGGGGACTAGGGTTGTACAAAGTCGGTTACAGAGAAAGGAATCTTCATATTGGGACGCCAAGCTTGCCTTCCACGCCAAGGAGAGTCCCACCCGGACACGGGAGAGAGTCTTTAGTCTTGTATCTTCAAAGCCCATCAGTCCGGCCTACGTACCATAGTCTGGACACCCGAGGATCCCTTAAACCAGGACACCCTCAGTAGCCCCTGAACCAGGCTTCAATGACGATGTGTCCGGCGCGCAAATTGTCTTCGGCATTGCAAGGCAGGTTCCTTCTCTGAATACTCCAACACAGTCTTCGGACACAACGAACATGTCCGGCTCTGCAAAACAAATTCCAGACACAACCGCAGAGAGTATAATATTTCACAAGTCCAATCCGCTGACAACTTTCGGTAACGTGATACCACGTCATCGCCCGGTCATTATTTCGAACCGTTTTTCGTCCTGCCGCTTCGATATGCGGTCTCATTGGCACGTCTTATCAAAGCAGAGATCGTGTCCCTTATTGTGGGATTCTCATCAATACGGGCGTGGGTAATCCAACCGTGCCATCTGTAGGACCCTTGGGAACAAGTGAGTTTTAAGGCGAGTTGGGAGGCGCTTGATATTCACTGCCTTTATAAGGAGATAAGGATTCCCTTCTTTCAGCCATGCCTTCTCTCTCTTTGCCCTCCCATTATAGAGCTCCAGCGCCCAAGTCCTCATATTTTTCCGCCTCAAGAAAGCACTCAACCATGTCCGGATCTGGAGCGCAAGGCAAGTGGATGGCCTCCTCCTTCAAGGAGAAGGACACCACCATGCTCCGGGAGGCTGGGTACCTGGTGAAAGAAATCGCCCATTGGCTCCTAGCCAAGGGACAAATCGTCCCCACACCGAAACCCAATGAAAGGGTGGTGTTCATCCCCCACTTCGTCCGCGGGTTAGGATTTCCTCTCCACGCTTTCGTCCGCAGACTCATGTTCTATTACGGGCTAGATTTCCATGATCTAGCCCCAAACTCCTTCCTCAACATCTCGGCATTCATTGTCGTGTGCGTGGCCTTCCTCCGCATTCCACCCCGCTTCGTTCTATGGCTTAAGATCTTCAACGTGAAGCCGAAGATGGTGGATGGCCAACATGCAGAGTGCATAGGTGCCATGGTGAGCAAGATGCCCAATGTCACATGGCCCAAAGGTACTTTTGTGGAGACCGTCACAGAGTGGCAAAAATTGTGGTTCTATATCACGGAGCCCCGTGACGCCACCTGGGTCGCGGCTCCCGAATTCAAGTCCGGAGCTCCAATGCGGCTAACCTCCTAGCTAGAGAAGGGCTCGAACTGGTCTTCGTCGGACGAGCTGATAGCACTGCAAACGCACATCCAAAGCTTGGTGGACAAAAATATTAAGCTCGTCAACGTGATCCAGGTGATGCTAGTTCGCCGAATCCTTCCATGCCAGAGCTGGACTTGCCCTTTATGGGAATTCAAACTGGAGGAGCACCAAACCTTGTAAAGGCTCTTCGGGACCACGCACGAAGATATCTGGAAGGTGCTCTTAAAGGGCAACGAGACGCCGCCGGAGATAACCGAAGTCCACGGGCACGCCCTGGACCATCCCGCCAGTGCGGTAAGTATTTCACGTTTCAAGGCGCATACTTTACTTGCTTAGTCAGTGAAGATATCTAAACCTAACTATTTATTTTTTTCCAGCACTACTAGGAAAACGACTATAGCTAATATGGACATTAATGGCGCACCATGTATGTGGTGCACCACTGCTATATAGCAGTGGCGCACCAGATACAGGTACGCCATTATTGGCCACATTACTAATTGCGCACCTGGTGTGTGGTGCGCCATTACTAGTTTTGAAAAAAAAAGATAAAAAATTGTTAGCAGTGGCGCACCAAGGGATAGTGCGCCAGTACTAGTTTTAACAGGGGGAACCCCGTTGAAGATTTTTAGAATCCTCAAAAACCTAACAGAAAAAAGTTACGGGGCTTTCAAGATCTCGAGAGGCAAAAAAATTCAAAAAAAATCAAACTCAATAATGGCGCACCTCCACATGGTGCGCCATTACTATCTTCCCACCTTCAAAATTCAAACTATATCCAAAAAATAAAAAAAGTTAGTAATGGCGCACCTGCCCAAGGTGCGCCATTACTATGCCGTATATATGGCTGGGCGGGGTCCTCTCCTCCTTACCTCTTCATTTTTCTCCTCCACTCCACCTCTCCTCCACTCCATCTCCTCCTCTCCTCCACTCCATCTCCCCTCCTCTCCTCCACCATACTCCCCTCCTCCTCTCCGGCGACCTCCTCCTCCTCTCCGGCGACCTCCTCCTCCCTCCTCTCCTCCCCTCCCCTCACGGTTTCTCCTCCCTCCTCTCCTCCCCTCCCCTCACGGTTTCTCCTCCCTCCTCTATAGTGAGCTCCACCTCCCTCCTCTCCGGTGATCTCCTCCTCCCTCCTCTCCGGTGATCTCCTCCTCCCTCCTCTCCGGTGACCTCCTCCTCCTCTCCGACAATATAGGCGAGCTCCTCTCCGGTGACCTCCTCCTCCTCCCTCCTCTCCTCCTCATGGTCTCTCCTCGGCCTTCCTCTCTGGCGAACTCCTCTCCAGCAAAAGAACGTACAAGATCCAAAAACTAGAACAAAATTTGAAAAAATATCGTGCAAAAAAACGAGCAAAAAAACGAACAAAAAAATCGCGATCTAGATCCAAATTCAAAAATAGCAATGGCGCACGGTGGGGGTTAGACGGTGCGCCACTACTATTTTCCCGCCTTCAAAATTCAGAAAAAAATCAAGAAACTTCAAAAAAAATTACCAGTGGCGCACCTGTAGCAATAGTAATGGCGCACTACAAGGTGCGCCACTGTTACCTGCAATACTAATGGCGCACCAGAGGTGTGCCATTAGTACTTGTTACTAGTGGCGTGGTGATAGTGGCGCACCTATAGTGCACCATTAATGGCAAAAATAGGTGCGCCACTAACAGGCCTTTTTCTAGTAGTGCAGGGCTGGACAAAGAAGGCGGAGCGGATTCGGTGTCCTGCTCCGCTGCCCGAGGAACCAGCAATTCCGCTTCTGACGAAGATGCTGGTTACGGCGCCCTACCAGGCGCCGGAGAAGAAGGCCAAGAAAAAGGCCAAGGGGGTCCGGAGCGGCCCCCGCCGCAAAGGAGCTTCGGACATGACGTCCGAAGACAACGACACCCACTCCTCCGCCGCCGAAGACGATGACGACGAGGAGGAGGAAAGCAGCTCTCCCCCTGAGGGGAAGGAAGAAGAGGGCGGCGTCCACAAATCTGGAGGCAGAGGCGTCCAAGAGGGGGAAGGGCTCCCTCGCGGATAACTCCAGTGGGACATTGACAATAACCTAGAACCGCGCCCACGAAACAAGCCCCTGGCCGCATCATGAGTACTAAGAAACTCTGGTGCGTCCATATATCCGGCCTCTCTACTTCATAGTTTTAACATGTTTAATTATGCAATTGCAGTTCGGCCCGCGACAGCTCCCTGCGGTCCTCATCGGGGGATTCACTGGATTCAAAGGCGATGGCCAGCGAGTCTCCACCGGCGGCTCACTCTCCCAAGGCCAAGGCCGACGCCGAGGTGCTATCCTGAAGGACCTTCCCCGGCCAGGGAGAGTTTCAGGAGGCTGTCAGGGTGGCGCCAGAGGATATCCCCTCGGCCGCCGGACACCTGGGGGAGAAAACCAACATGGAGACTGGCGATGGGGGCCATATCCAATTCGGCCCCCAGCCGGATACCATCCCGGAGACCTACACGGCTCCGGAATGAAGTGAGCAACCTCCTCCGAAGGGAGGAGGTGTTCCTATTCCGCCGGTGACCTCTGTCCATCCAGAGGCACCGGATAATCTGCTAGAAGCGCTACGAGGCGCTTCTGTTGTGGAGGAGCACCGTATCCTTATGGGTACGGTGGTTGAGAGGGTTCAGTCCGTCAAGAGCGGACTGACCAAATCCTGCACCAGCCTGCTGACAGGCTTTGTGGTAAGCTACACAAAAGAGAAAGTCATAGTATAGACAGTAGCCCCTGAGACACTGTCTGGTGTTCGGAAAGAAAAGCCGGACAGAGGATCAATAAATTTTGCAGGAAACTAACTCAATATGTTTTATGTGAATAAGCAAGCGTCGTTGCTGGACGCAACCTCTCATGCTGCTGAGGTCTCCGGACTAAAGCAGAGTCTCGAGCGGGCCGAAGAAGAGCTCGGCCTTGTAAAAAGGCAGTTGGAGGACAAGCAAGGTATGTTGTGACCTGCTTTATATTCGGAAAGAATGAATGATGGTTATTGACCATAGTGCCATGATATTTGTAGGAGCGGCGACCGAGTCGAGTTCCTTAAAAAGGCGCTATCCAAGGCCGAGGAGAAAGCTGCCAAGGAACAAGCCGCCCGTGAGAAGCACGAGGCCAGGCTCGATGAGGTCCAGCAAGATCTCCAGGATGCCGTGAAGAAATGCGAGTCCTTGAAGCGCGATGTTTCGGCTCAAGAGACCGAACTCACCAAGGATCGCCAAAGTGCGGAAGAGGCCCGGGTTGAAACCTAGGGTGGCCTCCAGGAAATCCAGGAGGCCAAGAAAATCGCAACGGGTAAGGTTTTAGTATGCAAAGCAAGTATGTGAAGAAGAGGTATCTCTTACTAACCCGGATTTGGAGTTATCCAGGGGCGTTTGTGGATCTGTCGGGCAGTGTTTCTGACACTGCAGAATTCTTTCGAGCCGAAGAAGGGAGATCAATGGAGAAGCTGTTCTAGTCGTAATACCTTGCGCCGGAACATCTGGTGCCCTTTAGCGGTCAGCTAAAACAGCTGGTCGAACTAAATAGGGTGGCTGAACTAGCCATGAAGGACTTGATAACCGGGTTGTGGCCTGCCAAAGCCATACCCAGCAGCTACTTCGGGCTCGGGAAGTGGCTGGTCAGTGCCTGCCCCCGGCTTGACACCATCAAGCGGTCGGTCTGTATCAAAGGTGCGCGGATGTCCTTCGCCCGTGTCAAAGTGCAGTGGGCGAAGATGAATGCTGTCAAGCTTGCGATTGAGGGACCTCCCGAGGGCAAGGAGCACCGCACGCCCGAGCGATATTTTAGTGATGTCCTGGAGGGATCCCGCCTTGTAGCGGAGCAATGTGCGAAAGATGTAATCTTTGAATGAATACATTTGTGTTATCTCGCCGTGTATTATGAAACAAGTTCGGCAATGTAATATAATGCTTGTTAATATTTTACCTCGTGTGCGGCCGTGTGTATGAAATTTAGAGAGTTGGCCAGTCATCGGCTTCAGCCCCCACGTAGGTAGTACGGGGGTGTTCGGGATGGAATCTAAATACTCTTGATCCAATTTTTTGGTCCTTGAAGGAGGTGTTTAGCGCAACAAACCAGGCAATCGGACTATGTGGCTTTATCACCCTCACTTAGCCAGAGGAGTTTGACAATGAAAATTTAGGCGCAGCCCCCAGTATCCGAACTAGGGTGCTGTAAACACCTAATCGGGTAAGAGCCGATTCATCGCGTAATGCGGAAAAAATCGCTAACGATTTGAGACCTCCGAAGAGCTGACCGGCTCACGCCGCATCATGACTGTCAGTTTTTGACTTTCTCTACTGAGGTGCTCATCCGGATAAACGAGGACACAATCACAGTAGTTCTCCCTTTACTACCCTAGCCGATATAGCGGAACGTAAGGTAGTAAGCACAGGAGCCGGGCAACCCAACTATTGACCAAAGACATGATTCGGAGCCAATGCATAAAATGTTAAATTCCACGTGCCGAACTATACTGTAAAAAGTGTTCGGACTTTGTTGCCGTATTATGGGCTGCAATGAAGCCCCTGGCAGATTAAAGTGTACCAAAATGTACAGGTGCAGTTTGATAAGATTATCAAAAAAAAGGAAAAAGAAAAGGGGTAGTAAGCTAGTGTCGCAGAAGTTGGGCCGCAAACTGTTTCCTTTGTAGTTTGATTAATACGTCAAAGCGTATTTGTACAAGGAGTGCAATAAGCAACATGGCTATTTAGCATGCCACAACCAAGGGAGAGCTGCGTGCGGGTCCTGAAAACTGATAGAGTGATCGTTTAAAGAGACCACCTAGAAATTTCCTTATGCGTCAGTGCTTCTTGCCATCTTGGTGTGTCTATCCTATCGAGAGGACCGATGATCAGTTGTCAGAAAAAGCCCGTGGAAAACAAACCTGAAAAGGATAAATAGAAAAAGTGAAAGTATGTGTGTCCAGGGATGGGTCGAGCCGTATTATGGATCACAATCTGATTAAGCCTTCGTCTATGTCCATGGTATTTTGAGTGTGTAGTTATGTACGCGCGGTACGAACGCCGCTACTTGGTCGGGACTGGGACAGAGGCCTAATTGCTAGTCGAGCTCTTGACAAGCTGGGTTGTCCTGCTGCAGAGTAGTCCAGACTTGTTTGACAGTGTCCGGGAGCTCAGCCGCCGAATTAAGGTTCTGCTTGAGAAGGCCGCTCTGTACTTCTGCTGCTAAAGCAACGATGTGCTCCTTGGTATAGAGGGAGCTTTCTGTGTTTCCATTGACTGTTATGACGCCGCGTGGTCCGGGCATCTTGAGCTTGAGATAAGCATAGTGTGGCACTGCGTTGAATCAAGCAAATGCGGTTTGTCCAGGTAGTGCGTGATAGCCACTGCAAAAGGGGACGATATCGAAGATCAATTCTTCGCTTCGGATGTTGTCCGGGGATCCGAAGACAACCTCTAGTGTGATTGAGCCCATAGAACAGGCCTCTACACCTGGTATGACTCCTTTAAAGGTAGTCTTTGTGGGCTTGATTCTTGAGGGATTAATGCCCATTTTGCGCGATGTATCTTGATAGAGCAGGTTCAGGCTGCTACCACGGTCCACGAGGACTCGCGTGAGGTGGAACCCATCAATGATTGGGTCGAGGACCAGTGCGGCTGAACTGCCATGACGGATAATGGTAAGATGGTCCTTGTGATCGAAAGTGATCGGACAGGAAGACCATGGGTTGAACTTTGGAGCGACTGGCTCCATTGTGTAGACGTCCCTGAGCGCGTGTTTGCGCTCCCTCTTGGGGATATGGGTAGCATATATCATGTTCACTATTTTAACTTGGGGGGGGGGGGAGTTCTTCTGTCCCCCTGTGTTCGGTGGCCGGGGCTCCTCGTCATCGTCCTTGCTTTGCGACCCTTTCTCCTTGTTCTCGACATTTAACTTGTCGGTCTATTTAAAAACCCAACAGTCTCTGTTGGTATGATTGGCTGGTTTGTCTGGGATGCCATGAATCTGGCATGGACGGTCGAGTATTCGGTCCAAGCTGGATGGCCCCAAATTGTTTCTTTTATATGGTTCTTCCGATGACCGGTCTTGGAGCTACTAAATCCGGCGTTGACTGTCTTGTCGTCGATATTATCACTGTTGCTCCGACGCTTGTGTCTGTTGTGTCGGGGCTTGCCGTTTCTATTTCTGGCTTCCGCAGTGCCAGGTTTGCTTGCATTGTTATTGATACGGGCTAGCCAGCTATCTACGCCCATGCAAAAGCAGGTCATAACTGCTGTAAGGGCTGCCATGGACTTCGACTTTTCTTGGCCGAGGTGTCGGGCGAGCCATTCGTCCCGGATGCTGTGTTGAAAGGCCGCAAGGGCTTCGGCATTTGTGCAATCGATAATATGGTTCTTTTTAGTTAAGAACCTAGTCTAGAGTTTCCTGGCTGACTCTCCGGGCGATTGAATTATGTGACTTAAGTCGTAGGCATCCGGAGGTCAAACATATGTACCTTGGAAGTTGTCAAGGAAGGCCTCTCCCAAGTCCTCCTAGCTGCCGATGGAGTTTTTGGGCAGGCTGTTCAACTAGTGTCGGGCTGGTCCTTTGAGTTTTAGTGGGAGGTATTTGATGGCATGGAGATCATCGCCGCGGGCCATATGAATGTGAAGAAGAAAATCCTCGATCCATACTGCTCGAGAGGTTCCTCACGCACTATAAAATCCTCGTTGCCAAGGCTCACCTCATCCTCGGAGAGCAGAAGATAATTACTGTCCTCCGAGTCTTCGGGTATGGCCTGTTCATCAGGGCTAACTTGCCCGTCTTCCCATTCGTCTTGTTCGGAAGTTGCCTCAACGGGGTCTTCATTGTCTTCGGCATCGTCCGTAGTATTGTTTTCTCCTGTGCCGGTATTGTTGTCTTTCCCACGGCGTGACTTGGAGCAGCGCCGCTGACGTCGGCGCTTTGTTTGTATCTCAGGAGGTTTATCCTCGACTGGGTCTTGCTTGTCTTCGCCATTATTCTCTTTGGGTATGTCCACCATGTATACGTCATACGAGGAAGTGTCCATCCAATATCCGTTAAACGACGGGTTTTGGGCCTCCTCTTCTCCGGCATCATTGTCCACACTGTCGATGTCTTCGGAACCATAATATAGCATGTCGGTTAGGTCCTCGATAGTGGCTATGAAGTGGGCGGTGGGTGGGAAATGAAATTTTCCGTTATCAGCCTCCAGTTCGAACCGGATATAATTCGGCTGTGAGTTCCCTACAAAGGAGAGTGTTTTTAATGAGTTTAGCGCGTCGCCTAAGGGCGAGTGCCGGAAGATGTCCGCAGAGCTGAATTTGACGATCGATGTCCGATCAAGCTCGACGTGCACGGACGCACATGGTTCGGAACCTGTAGCCGGAAACAAGTTCGAGGTCCCTATGACACAGATCCCACTCGAGGTTGGGTCTGTGTGCCGCTCCGACGCTGCTGAGTCCGCGGCTTCCATGGCGGGGTTGATCCTCTCATCCTCAGATGGCGCGGTCTGCTCCGGATCTAGGGCCAGAGCAGTTACAGGCGCTATCTCCTGGGTATGGTCCGATGACAGATTTAAGTCATGTTCACCGCGGTGATAGGGAGCGGCTGCCGTGGTCTCGAATCTGTCGAAGATCAAGTCTCCGCGGATATCTGTGACGTAGTTCAAGCTTCCAAATCGGACCTGATGGCCAGGGGCGTAGCTGTCGATCTGCCCTAGCTGGCCAAGGGAGTTGGCCCGTAGTGCAAAGCCGCCGAATACGAAAATCTGTCCAGTGAGGAAGACTTCTCCCTGGACAACATTGTTTTAGATGATTGATGAGGCCATCGAACCTCTTGACGACGACACAGCGGAACTCTCAATGAAAGCACCAATATCGGTGTCAAAACCGGCGGATCTCTGGTAGGGGGTCCCGAACTGTGCGTCTAAGGTCGATGGTAACAGGAGACAGGGGACACGATGTTTACCCAGGTTTGGGCCCTCTCTATGGAGGTAATACCCTACTTCCTGCTTGATTGATCTTGATGAATATTAGTATTACAAGAGTAGATCTACCACGAGATCATAATGGCTAAAATCCTAGAGGTCTAGCCTGTACGGCTATGGTTATGATTCTTATCCTTACAGACTAAGCCCTCCGGTTTATATAGACACCGGAGGGGACTAGGGTTGTACAAAGTCAGTTACAGAGAAAGGAATCTTCATATTGGGACGCCAAGCTTGCCTTCCATGCCAAGGAGAGTCCCATCTGGACACGGGAGAGAGTCTTCGGTCTTGTATCTTCAAAGCCCATTAGTCCGGCCTACGTACCATAGTCCGGACGCCCGAGGATCAAACTAAGAAAACCGGTAAACATAGAAGTCTGATGGTGATACGATACCGGGGTACCTCTGTCGGCGTTCTGGGAACAGGGGTCCCCAGAAATGCCTGCCTGCGGCGTGGCTCAAATGGGAGCCCAGCGTGGCCCATCTTCATCAACACAAGGCTCAAGACCCTCGCGAGGGGCCAAGCCTCGCGAGGCGGACGACATGGCGCTTCCTCAAGAATGGCCTCCTTAGGCTGGCTCGCGAGGAGCCAGAGAGACCAAGGCGGGTACCTCACGAGGTGCCCATGACGCAAGCCATGACGACCAAGGGTGCCAGGCGGGCGCCAACCCGCGCAGCGTCTCCCTTTCCTCTTTGGTGCAAAGGGGGCAAGCGCAGGCGAGAGGATCAAGCAAAGGCACCTATTTCGGTGCAACGAGACCAAGACCAGTCCAATGGTGGGAAGGAGGTCACCATGGAGCCCAGGACGGCGTCACCACAGGGCCTTTGGCAGGCGAAGACCAACTTTACTCAGGATAAGTGTACCAGATGTTCCCCTTCAAAATGGCCAATTGTTGGCCCCCTTCCCGCTCAATATTTGGGAAGAGGCCCAGGGCCTTTGCCTATAAATAGGACTAGCCACCCCCAGAGCAGGGGGGATCGGACCGGATTCAGTATCTAGAGGCATACATAGAGAGAGAGAAGGGCGATTGAACTCCCCCTAGCAGTTCATCCCCTAGCCAAGAACAGACCCTCGCGAGGCTGTTCTTCCTTGTACGGTTCTTCCTCATCAGCCCAAGAGGCAATCCACCCACCACACTGGAGTAGGGTATTACACCGCATCGGTGGCCCGAACCAGTATAAACTCTGTGTCTCTTGTGTTGTTCTTGCAGTAGTTAGATCCTTACGAGACAGAGAGGTAGAGGGCACGATCTCCACGCGCACCCCAGAGTTCGAACCTTAAGGGTCTGCCGGAACCCGTGATCCGACATTTGGCGTGCCAGGTAGTGGTGCGCCGGAATCTGTCTTCCACCGCTCCGCTCTCCTCCGACCGTCGCATCCATGTCTGACGCTCGTCGGGCACACGCCGAGCGCCGGGCCGCCATCGCTTCCCGCGCCGTCCAGAAGGCCCCCGTCGGTGGGCGTCCTCGCCGTTCCCCATCGCCCGCCATCAACGCCGCCACCGGCCCGGCGGGGAACGAGCAGCAAGCATCCTCTCAGCACCCGTCCGTGCGGCGAGATGGCCGCACCGCCACTCCGTCGCTCACCCCGGCCGGTTCTTCGTCGCACGTGCCTCGCGCGCCCTTGGAGGCTCGAGCTGCGCTCATCGCGGCGAACGAGCTCCTGCGCTACCGCCCCGTCGACGACGTCTACGAGGAGTGGCTCGACCGCGTCGCCGAGCTCGTCCGCACCGCAGGGGGCTCTCCAGCACCTTCCGCACCGCGGCGCCGCACTCCGCCCCGCGTGGGCAATGAAGCCCCGGGGGCATTCCAGCCGCCTCCTTTCCAAGAAGATGCCATGGCCCCAAGGCGCGCAGCTCCTGGGCGGAACCCGCTCTGTCATGCGCCGGCCCAGCGGGAACGGAGCTGCCAAGAAGTCCCGCGACCGCAAGAGGCCGCCCGGGCGCTCCCAGCCCTAGCTCGCCGAGACCCCGCTCCAGCTCCGGCACGTCAAGACCCCGCACTGCTCCCAGCTGCAGCACAAGGGGACCCACAAGGCCAAGCTCTCCCTCAACCAAAACCTCCCGCGGTCACCGCTGGCTGCCGCGCCTACACCCCCGAGCTGCATAGCGTCGCGTGGCCCAACAAGTTCAAGCCGGACCTGCCTCCTCGCTATGACGGCACAACTGATCCCACAGAGTTCCTCCAGCTTTACGAGCTGGGAATCGAAGCTGCCAGCGGGGACGAAAAGGTCATGGCGAACTGGTTCCCCATGGCGCTGAAGGAAGGTGCTCGCACTTGGCTCCTGAACCTGGCCCCAGGCACGATCTCCTCCTGGGACCAGATGCGTACTCGCTTCATCGCCAACTTCCAAGGTACCCGCGACCTGCCTCCCGCCGTGAGCGACATGCGCCGCATCAAGCAGCAACCTGGAGAGACCCTACAAAAGTACATCCAGCACTTCAACAGTGCGCGCCTCAAGATCCCCAGGGGGTCCGAAGAAGCCATCATTTCGGCCTTCTCCTATGGCGTGCGCGACGTTAAGATGAAGGAGGAGTTGGCGATGCATGAAGACCTCTGCACCTCCCTGGAGCTGTTCAACCTGGCGACCAAGTGCGCCAGAGCTGAGGAGGGACGCCTCTCCCTCCTCGAGCTGCCTGCCGCAGACCCAGAAGAGAAGAAGCCCAAGGCCAAGGACGTGAAGCGCAAGGGGGCTGCCGTGCTCGCGGCAGAGCCGGACACCAAGCGTGGCAAGGATCGGCCCGAATCCTCCAGGGGCAGCCGGTACTGTGTGTACCATGACCTCCACACCCACAACACCAATGAATGCAAAGAACTCCGCGCTGTGCGAGAAGGAAGAGTCGGCCGACGCCCTGACCGTGCTGACCGGGGCTACGGCCGAGGAGGAGGAAGGAACCCGAGACGCTGGGAAGATCGTGGCCCACGTCAAGGCTGGCGTGACCAACCTCGCGAGGACCGCTGGCGTGACCCGCCTCGTGAGGGGGACTGGAGGGACCAGCCTCGTGAGGATCGCCCTCATGGCAAGCCAGGCCTGCCGCCGTTGCCGCCTCAGCCAAGAAGGAATGAAGACCGCCACCAAGACGAGGGGGCTGGGGGCTTCTAGGAGCCTCGTGCAATCGCCTGCATCCTGGGCGGAGCTCAAGCCCCAGCCTCTCAACGTATCTTCAAGCAGTTTGCTCGAGAAGTGAATGCAGTTCTTCCCAAGCTCGACGAAATGCGTCCCCTCAAGTGGTCGGCCTGCGTCATCACGTTCAGCTCAGCAGACCAGCTCAAGTGCGCGGCCACAGCCGGAGTCCTCCCAATGCTTTGCTCCCTAGTCATCAGCAACGTTCTGGTCACCAAGACCCTCATCGACGGAGGGGCAGGGCTCAATGTCTTGTCCGTGGAAGCATTCAACAGCCTCCAAGTGCCCTATGACCAGCTTCAGCCAACCAAGCCCTTCTCTGGAGTCACCGACGGTTCCACAGTCCCGATTGGGCAGGTCCGCCTCCCAGTCACCTTCGGGGCCTGCAACAACTACCACGCCGAGCTCATCGCCTTTGACGTCGCCCACATCCGCCTGCTGTACAAAGCCATCCTCGGGTACCCGGCGCTGGCCAAGTTCATGGCCGTGACTCACGACGGCTACAACGTCCTCAAGATGCCAGGAAGCGGCGGCGTCATCACGGTGCCATGGCAAGAGAAGGATGCAGTATGTACCCTGGAGCGAGCCTTTCAGGCCGCGTCACTAGAAGACCCAGATCGCGGAAGCAGGAGGCTTCCTGAGACCACCCCCAAGAAGAAGAAGACAACATCAGGCTCAGCCCCTCAGGAGGCAGGCCCTTCAAGGCCCGCGTCGGCCCAGGGGGACCCTCCTTCAATCGCATAGGAAAGCGCGCCCGGCGCCCCCCTCAGGCAGGGCTCGGGGGCTCTCACCTGGAGGGCCACCGACCTCGCCAAGGTCACGAGGGAGGCGCTGGGGCACCATGTGGAGGCGTGTTTCGAAGCATGTTTCCCCCAAAAGGAAGCAAGGGAAAGAAGGTCAGACCAGCAGGAGTTTGTTAGCAAGGCCATTGAACAACTATAGGAGTCAAGGATCATGAGAGGTTGCCGTCGCCCACCAGCTGTGGCTCCCCATCCAGGCGAGGATGGTGGGCTGCGCGTCAGCGTCGACGTACCAGGGCTCAATGAGATCGCCACGGCGGAGCGCCTCTGGCCCTCACAAGTGGGGCGCTGCGGAGCACCACCCCATAGCTATGTTCGCATGCCTTATGGCCTGACGAGCGTGGCTGCGACGTACCAGCGCATCATGAGGAGCATCTTGGATGCGCAAGAAGACAAACGTTCCACAGCCCTGGCGGAGATGGAGGCTGCCCACGAGGAGCCACCAGCGCCTCCGGAGCCTCCCGAGGCCCCTGGGCCTGGGGGCTCATGAGGATCGGCTTCTGCGGCCCACCGAGTCTGCTACACCAACGCCACCGCACCGACGACATCTTCAGGTGAGATCCTTCAAGTTTCATTCCTAGCTGGGAGCGCCCTCCCAGGGTTGCGTCATTCCCAGGCCGCGTGGGTCCATCCCTGTGGCATGTATCCCTTTTTATCTTTTCAGTCGCTAGCTCACTTTGCTGGGGGCGCCCCTCGGGCTGCATCATCCCTAGGCCACTCGGACTAGGCCCAGCGGCGTGTATCCCTTCCGTGTTTATCTCCAATTATGCATCATGCTTGATTACTCGATGTCGTCCATGGCACCTTTCCTTCTTCATGTTGACCACTTGCACGTTAAAGGGGGGGTGCCTGAGCATCGCGACTCAGGGCTCTTACTAGCTCTCCAGCCCTCACCCTCTGGCCTTGTCCACGGCATCGCGACCTGGCATACCAGCGACGGTTGAGACAAGCTCGAGGGCCGGGACCCGAGGACGTAGAGTGGCGGCATCTAACCAGATTTTGCAGGAACACATCTCAAGATACGGCCCAGTGCCAGGCGCAACCCGCCTAGAGGTAGGGCCTCGTGAGTCCCGCGCTGGCTCACGGGTGCCCAGATACACCTCACCTAGCTCTACCGTGCCAGCCACGTGTCAGGGCGGGGCTGTACACGCCCCAGGCGCTCCTCCCGGAGGGGAGCCCCCTCCCACGTACCAGTGGAAGCACCATGCTCCGCGCTGGCTGACGACACTGCAGAGGAGCGGCTATGCCCGTACACATACGGAAGCGCTATGCTCTGCGCTGGTGATAAACAACTAAGGGTGGCCTCCGGGCCGCATTAACCTCAGGGAGCCCCGAGCTCAGTGGCCGGCCTCATCGCAATGCCTCCCCCCAGGAGCGCCGCGCGAGGGGGCTGGGCACGGGGGCTACGACTGGGTCACGCTCAGCCGTACGCCCCAGCCAGGCCCCTCGGGCCTGGTTTCATCGCGCGTCTCTCCCCCGAGCAGAGCCAAGGTATGAAGGCCATTTGCGCGTCAAGGGGGACTCCTGAGCATCGCGACCCTGGAGCCTAACTGGCTCCGTAGCCCCTCACTCCTTAGTTTCGAAAGGCTATGCTGGGTCTGGTACGCGCGGGGTCGGGCTCTGCAGACGTAGAACGGTAGCCCCGCCTACATTCCATCTCATGCTGTTCGCGTGTCAAGGGGGACTCCTGAGCATCACGACTCAGGAGCCTAACTGGCTCCGTAGCCCCTCACTCCTTAGTTCCGAAAGGCTAAGCTGGGTGAGGTACGCGCGGGGTCGGGCTCTGCAGACGTAGAACGGAAAACGCACCTACATCGTGCTCTCCTACTTGTTGTTCGTGCGCTAAGGGGGACTCCTGAGCATCGCGACTCAGGAGCCTAACTTGTCACGTGGCCCCTCATTCCTTTGGTCCCGTCCTGGTTTTCGGTCGGGGCTGATGCTGGGTGAGGCATGCGCGTGGCCGGGCTCTGCCGGCGTAGAACATAAGCAAGTAGGGACGGGGAACATAAAATTCAAGGAACTTAAAAGTAAATATTACAACCCATACTGTCGCCTTGGTACCAAATGCAAATTTAAATGGCTCCCCGAGGCGTCGTGCATGTGCAGGAATCGAAAGAAGGACAAGAACGATAGCGGAGTCACTTGTCGGCAGCGGAGTCGCGTGGAGTGGCTTCGCCTTGTGGAGTAGTGGGGTCGGCAGCGCCTCGCTTAGGCTTGGTGCTGAAGGCTCGGAACTTCCCTAGCAGCGCCTCTGCGCGCCCCTTCACGGCCTCGACAGCGGCAGCGGCGCCCTCGCCGCTCACCGGCTCCAGCAGGCTGTCAAGGTCGGCGCTGGGATCGTGAAGGTAGACATAGGCGAAGACCCGCGTCAGTGCAGCAGAAGATAGGACTCGCGCCTCGGCCTCAGCCGTGGGGGCGAGTCCAAGGACGACATCTCCAAGAGCCTTCACCAAGAAGGGAAGCAGTTTGGCGGGGCCGTCCCCGTCACCAGCCAGCGGGCTATCCAGGCCACTCTCGTAAAGCGTCTTCAGTGAAGTGCGGGCATCCTTCTCCATGTCCGCGAAGGCCACGCGATCCTCGGCGAGGACCCGGGCCTTGGCATCCATCTCGGCCTTCGTCGTCTCCAGCTCCTTCTTCAACGCGCCTACGTGGCTGCGGCGCTTCCTGAGCTTCGCCTCCCGGTCCTCGAGCGCCGCCTCGCGAGCTTTCACCCCCTTCTCCTACTCTTGGCGAAGGCGGGTCTCCTCTGCAAGCTGACCACGCAGGCCTTGCAACTCGTCCTCCAGCTCCTTGCAGCGGCCGCGGATGTCAACCGTCTCTCCCAGGGCCGCGTCACGGGCAGCCTTCGCCTCGAGGGTAGCCTCCCTCTCCTCGTCACAGGCCGTCGAGGCCTGAACCAGCGCTGCCCGAATCGAGGCATCGGACCGAATCCACCCCGAGGCCAGCTCCAGGTGCCCGGCCACCAGGCGAGGGTCGGCACCTAGAAGATCCTGCCGTAGCCGGTCCAGTCCAGCAACAACCCGCACCAAGATGGAAGAACAAGGCGGAGAAGCATCAGTGCGCTTCAAGGCAGCAGGAGGAGTCGCGGAACCAGCAGCCGGCGGAACGGGAGGAGAAGGTAGCGGCGGCGAGGCCGTAGTATCTCGAGACAGAGTCTGCTGCGCCTCCCCAGCCGTAGCAGCAGCACCAGGCAAGGGCACCCCTGGGGTCGATCGAGCCATGGGGGCTGCGGCCCCAGCCAGATCAGCCAAGCCCCGCAAGGACGAGTGGGCAGGAGAATCCCGTGCATCGCAGTCGCCCTCCCCTGCAGGTGGAGGTGTTGCCACAGCTGGGGCCTCTAGAGCACCCTTCAGCTTCTTCGCCGCAGGCGACAGCCTGCTCAGGAGAAGTAATCGTCAAGCCTCCTCAGCGGAACAAGAAACCAGGGATCAAGGATCAAGCACTTACAGGTCGTCGCCAGAAAGCTCCAGCGATCTCCTGGCAAACTTGAAGCCGGAGAGCCGGCTGGAGGGGTCGACCTCGGAAGCAGAAGGCGCGTCAGCGGTTCGCCCCGGAGTCAGGGCGGACCCGCGGGGAATCAACCTTGGTCCTGCCCTTCTTCGGGACCGGGGGCTAGCTCCCGCTGCCCAGCACGTCGTCGTCATTGTCATCATCGCTCAGCGAAAGGCGGAGAGCGCGGGGCTTGCGCCGGAGCGGGGGAGCCCTAGACTCGCCATCAGTCGCCTCGGAGTCGGGGCCTGCCTCCTGCTCCTCCTCGCCCCCGTCTCCGCTGGAGTCACCGGAAGACACATCCACCAGATCCTCGGGGGCCACCACGGGCACGAGCCCGTCCCCGTTGAAGACGGGCATGGACTTCACCACTTGCTCCCGATCGTCGCGGAGGAACAGGGGTGAAGGCGCGCCCTCCAGCCTTGCTGCCTCGCCCCCGGCCAGGGACTGGAAAACCGCAGTCACGTCCTCTTCGCCCACGGCTGCGGGGCTCGGGTGAGGCCTCCACATCAGGGGAGAGTACTGCCGAAGCGGAGCCAGCTGGTGCTCCAGGAACTCCCTCAGCAACGACGCCCCGGTCAGCTTCGCCGTCGCCATGTTGGCTGGCTTCAGATCGGCGTCCATCTTCGCCAGCATCGACTTCACGCGGGGATCCATGAGCTCCGCTCGGCACCAGTCTTCCGAGCTCACGGGCGGCTCCGTGGGAAGGGCCAACTGAGGGTGGACGCGCCCAGCGTCAACCAATACCCACTTGCTCCGGAAGCCCTTGATCCTCTTCCCTGGATTTGAGATGGCCATGGAGCTGCCGCACGCGACGAAGCCCGCGCACGCAGAAGGGGAACCTTTGGAGGTCCGGAGGTAGAAGTAGTGGCGCAGCAAGGCCACTGAAGGCTGCACCCCCACATGCGCCTCGCAGTAGTAGGCGAAGATCGCCAGGAGAAGAACGGAGTTGGGGTGGAGATGCAAAGCTTGCAAGTTGTAATGGCGGAGGACGGCGAGGAAGAACTCAAAGAAAGGAGGCACCAGGCCCGCTGTAATAGAGCTCACGAAGAAAGGATAGAAGGTGCTCCCTTGGCCTTCAGGGGCATCGGAGCCGACCTTGAACATCTGCGCCCCGTCAATGCCCTGCGCCGCAGCCATCCGGCGCAGTAGGGCGAGGCTCGCCTCCGACACGCTGGGCTAGTCCAAAGCAGGCGAGAACATAGCTTCGGCGGGGGCCCGGCGAGGCGCCATGGCTACCTGGGTCGAGCAGGTGGAGCAGATCTGGAAGCTTGGAGGAAGAGAGGAGAAGCGCAAGAAAGGGGATCTAAGCAGCGGATGAAGAAGGAGAGGAACAAAGCCCGAGCGGGTGCCACACCTTTAATGACTTGCGCAGTTGGAAAGGCACCCATGTCCAATCAACCGCCACGCGGCGCCCAAGGCTGCAGGCTGTTAGGGCCCGCGGCGCTTCGCCCTTGCCCTTTCACCCCTCGGCACGGCCAAGTCCATTCGCGCCTTGGGCCCGGGGGCTACCGTCGGCATTGTGGGAACGGGGGTCCCCAGACTTGCCTGCCTGCGGCCTGCGGCGTGGCTCAAATGGGGGCCCAACGTGGCCCATCTTCATCAACACAAGGCTCAAGACCCTCGCGAGGCGGACGACATGGCACTTCCTCAAGCATGGCCTCCTTAGGCTGGCTCGCGAGGAGGCGGAGAGATCTAGGCGGGTACCTCACGAGGTGCCCATGACGCAAGCCATAACGACCAAGGGTGCCACGCGGGCGCCAGCCCGCGCAGCGTCTCCCTTTCCTCTTTGGTGCAAAGGGGGCAAGCGCAGGCGAGAGGATCAAGCAAAGGGACCCATTTCAGTGCAACGAGACCAAGACCAGTCCAACGGTGGGAAGGAGGTCACCATGGAGCCCAGGATGGCGTCACCACAGGGCCTTTGGCAGGCGAAGACCAACTTTAGTCAGGATAAGTGTACCAGATGTTCCCCTACAAAATGGCCAATTGTTGGCGCCCTTCCCGCTCAATATTTGGGAAGAGGCCCAGGGCCTTTGCCTATAAATAGGACTAGCCACCCCCAGAGCAGGGGGGTCGGACCGGATTCAGTATCTAGAGGCATACATAGAGAGAGAGAAGGGCGATTGAACTCCCCCTAGCAGTTCATCCCCTAGACAAGAAAAGACCCTCGCGAGGCTGCTCTTCCTTGTACTGTTCTTCCTCATCAGCCCAAGAGGCAATCCGCCCACCACACTGGAGTAGGGTATTACACCGCATCGGTGGCCCGAACCAATATAAACTCTTTGTCTCTTGTGTTGTTCTTGCAGTAGTTAGATCCTTATGAGACGGAGAGGTAGAGGGCAGATCTCCGCGCGCACCCCAGAGTTCGAACCTTAAGGATCTGCCGGAACCCGTGATCCGACAACCTCCCCCAAGCTTGGTAGTTGCCAAGGGGAGTGCCCATACCCATGTATTTATGTAGTCCTACATAAGCCTCGGAGTGACACTTGCGTAGGATCTGTTCCTGTTCATGCTTAGGTACCCAACGTCTAATGACACCATCTACTCCTTATTTATTAAGGTGTGGGTCATCCTAGAAGTAATGTCTTAAATCATAGAGAAACTTTTTCTTTTGCTGGTATGTGAAACTAGGTGGTATAAATTTAGCAACAATGTAATTAGCATAATCAACATACCATGGAGCAGTACGAGAAGCATTTATGACAGCTAATTGTTCATCAGGAAAGCTATCATCAATAGGTAGTGGATCATCAAGAACATTCTCTAACCTAGATAAGTTGTCTGCAACGGGGTTCTTAGCTCCCTTTCTATCAATAATATGCAAATCAAATTCTTGTAGCAAGAGGACCCATCTAATAAGTCTAGGTTTAGCATCTTTATTTTCCATAAGATATTTAATAGCAGCATGATCAGTGTGGACAGTTACTTTAGAATCAACAGTGTAAGGTATGAACTTATCACAAGAAAATACAACTGCTAAAAATTCTTTTTCAGTAGTAGCATAATTTCTTTGGCCACTGTCTAGAGTTTTACTAGCATATTGGATAATATTTAATTTCTTATCAACTCTTTGTCCTAGAACAGCACCTACAACATAATCACTAGCATCACACATAATTTCAAAGGGTAAATTCCAATCAGATGGGGGAACAATAGGTGCATAAATCAAGGATTTCTTAAGTATTTCAAATGCTTCTACACAATCAACATCCAAGACAAAAGGAACACCTTTTTGTAAGAGATTAGTCAGAGGCCTAGAAATTTTTGAGAAGTCGTTAATGAACCTCCTATAAAAACCGGCATGACCAAGGAAACTTCTTATACCTTTGATGTCCTTAGGACACGACATCTTTTCAATTGCATCAACTTTAGCTTTATCAACTTCAATACCTCTTTCAGAAAGTTTATACCTTCATTAACCATAAAGTGTCACTTCTCCCAATTCAAGACAAGATTAGTTTCTTCACATATCTGCAAAACTCGATCAAGGTTTCTTAAGCAATCATCAAAAGAAGTTCCATACATGGAGAAATCATCCATGAAAACCTCAACAATCTTTTCACAAAAGTCAGAGAATATAGCAGTCATACATCTTTGAAAGGTAGCAGGTGCATTGCATAAACCAAAAGGCATACATCTATAAGCAAAGGTACCAAAAGGGAAAGTAAAGGTGGTCTTTTCTTGATCCTCTTTTGACACAGGTATTTGAGAGAAACCAGAATAACCATCTAGAAAGCAAAAATATGTATGTTTGGATGATCTTTCTAGCATTTGATCAATAAAATGTAAAGGGTAATGATCGTTTTTAGTAGCTTTATTTATTTTGCGGAAATCAATTAGCATGATCCTTTATTCCAGCAGGAAAAGGTGGTTTCTGAATATAAGCGGTAGGAACAATAGGATCAACATTATAAGTGATAGTCTTTTCTTCAACTTTAATAGTTCCAACTACTTTTACTTCAATGGGAGGATGATATTTAAACCACCTCTCCTTAGGGAGATCAACATGAGTAGCAAAGGATTCACAGAAAGAAACTACTATCTCAGAGTCAAGTCCATATTTAGTGCTAAATTCACAAAAAGCATCGGTATCCATAATAGATTTAACACATTCAAACTTAGGTGTTATACCTGACTCCTTACCTTCATCGAATTCCCAATCTTCAGAGTTGCGTTTTATTCTTTCCAATAAATCCCATCTATTTCAATAGTCTTCATCATAAAAGAACCAGTACAAGGAGTATCGAGCATGGAGCGATTATTGAGAGAAAGCCAAGCATAAAATTTCTGAATAATAATTTCTCCTGAGAGCTCATGATTGGTGCATGAATATAACATTGACTTATGCCTCCCCCAATCTTGAGTGATGCTTTCTCCTTCGCGAGGCCAAAATTTATATATATAATTCTGATCATGATGAACCAGATGCATATGATAAAACTTCTAATGAAATTCTAATTTCAGTCGGTTGTAATTCCATGATCCAATATCGTCACATAGCCTAAACCATGTTAATGCCTTTCCCTTCAAAGATAAAGGGAGACCTTCTTGTTGATAACATCCTCGTGCATACCTGCAAGCTTAAATAATCCACAAACTTCATCCACATAGATTAGGTGCAAGTCGGGATGTAATGCTCATCTCCTTTAAAAGGATTAGCTAGCAGTTTCTCTATCATACCCAAAGGAATTTCAAAGTAAACATTTTCAGTCGGTTCAGTAGGTTGAGGAGCAACTCTTTGCTCTACTGGTCGGATGAAGATACCCCGAACAAGCCCCTCAAAGGATTACTTTCCATAGTAACAAGTGACAGTAAATTTCAGCACACTATATAAATTTTTCCTTACCAAGTTCCACTTACCAAAGGCGCTTCACTCCCCGGCAACAGCGCCAGAAAAGAGTCTTGATGACCCACAAGTATAGGGGATCTATCGTAGTCCTTTCAATAAGTAAGAGTGTCAAACCCAACGAGGAGCATAAGGAAATGACAAGCGGTTTTCAGTAAGATATTCTATGCAAGCACTGAAATTATCGGTAACAGATAGTTTTGTGATAAGGTAATTTGTAATGGGTGTTGGATCTCGGGTTCCGGCAAAACCCTTAAGTTTTGAACTCTGGGGTGCGCGCGAAGATCTCCCCCTCCTACCGATCCACGCCCTAGCTCACTAAGATCTCGAGGACGAACTCGACGCGCTCGCAACACTGAAAGACACGAGATTTATACTGGTTCGTGCCACCGTCGTGGTGTAATACCCTACTCCAGTGTGTGTGGTGGATTGACTCTTGGGCTGATGATGAACAGTACAAGGAGAAGAACAACCTCCTGAGGTTGAGGTGTTCTTGTGCATGGTGTGTGAGAAAGATGCCAGATGCCTCTACTGTGGTGGCTAGCTCTACTTATATATGCCCTGGTCCTCTCCCCAAATATTCAGCGGGAAGGGATCCAACAATGGCGGGAAAATTTTGAAAGGGGACAGCTAGTACAAGCTATCCTGACAAAAGTGGTCTTCTCCTGCTAAAGGCTCTGGTGATGACGTCGTCTTGGGCTCCATGGTGACCTCGATCTTGCCGTCCCGCTGGCCTTGGTCTCATTGCACCGATAGGGAAACCTTTGCTTGATGCGTCGGTACTCTGCGCCTGCGCTTGCCTCCTTAGCACCAAAGGGGAAACAAGGACGCTGCACATGCTGGTGCCCGCCTGGCGCCCGCCTGGTGTCGATCGTCATGGCTCACATCACGGGAGCCTCGTGAGGTTTGCCCCGCCTTGATATCTCTGCTCCTCGTGAGCCTGCCTGGCTAGGGCGCTCCTGAGGAGGTCTTGCGTTGTCCGCCTCGTGAGGCTTGGCCCCCCGTGAAGGTCTTGATTGCCTTGTTGATGAAGATGGGTCGTACGGCCCGCTAGCTTAGCCATGCCGTGAGCCGCAGGCAGGCAAGTCTGGGGACCCCCGTTCCCAGAGCGCCGACTGTAGCCTCCAGGCCCAAGGCGCGCTCGGGCTTGGCTTCGAGGCGAAGCCAAGGGTCAAGTATGGAGCGCCGCGGGCCCCAAAAGCCTGCGGCCTCGGTTGGCGGGTGGCAGTTGATTGGACGTGTCCGCTTCCCCATGCTGCCTCGGCAACTGCTGGACTTGACAAAAGGCTGGCATAGACAGTGCTTGCCTTAATTGCTTTCTTCATCACCTCGCTCCAGATCCCCTTTCTCGCTCCTCGCCTTCGATACCTCTAGATCTGCTCCAATCTTGTTCTGCACCCGCAACAAATGGCACCGCGCAAGGCCCAGTCCTCCTCGGCGCCAGCTTCGTACGAGCCGGCTCTTGAAGCGCCCACCATCACAGAGAAAAGCCTCGCCTCCACGCGCTTGCTGACGGCGGGGCAGAGCGACGAATGGGGGGAGACGGAGCTCCGGCTCACCTCCGACGTGCCGGAGCCTGAGGGGAGAACCTTTTCCCCTTCTTCTCGAGCAGCGTCGCCGTCGGGTTGGTTCCCCCTTCTCTGATTTCTTTTATGAGGTCCTCGACCATTACGGGCTACAGGCGCTGCACCTCCATCCCAACTCTATCCTCCTTCTGTCCATCTTCGCCTACTACTGCGAGGCATATCTGGGCGTGATGCCATCCGTGGCGCTCCTATGCCACTTCTTCCTCCTTCGCATCAGTGATGGACACGTTTTCGGGTGCGCCAATTTCGTCGCGTCCGGCAAGGCCAACTCAATCTCGAGCACCGGGAAGAGGGTCGACAACATCCGGGCCAAATGGGTCATGATGGACGCTAAGCGCGCCCACCCGCACCTGGTGCTGCCAACGGAGGCGCCCAAATCCAACAAGGGGTGGCTCCGCGTAGAGCTTACCAACTAACGGGCGTTGCCAGTGTTGGTGCAGATGCAGGCTGACCTGAAGCCTGGTAACGCGAAGGCGGCGAAGGTCACAAGGGCCATGCTCCTGAGGGAGTTCCTGGTGCTGCGTGTCGCCCCGCTTCAGGCGCGTGCGCGTCCCTTGTGCGAGTTCGGGGGTGATGAAGATAAGACCTGCCTGAGACAGGGGGCCCTTCCTAGTGTCGAACTGGCTGCTGTCCTGCGCCTCTTGGTTGGGGAGAACCAGGTGTACCCGCCAAGCGCCTTCACTCCTTTGTTCCTCCGCAAGGATTGGGAGCCCCTTGTGCTTTCCAGGCCGACCTTCGACGCGCGCAGGCTGGTGCCGCCAGCGCTCGCAGGAGCTCCTGCAGCACCGAACCCAGTGGAGGTGTCCTCTGATGAGTCCCGTGGGGGGAAGGAAGAAGAGGTGCACTCGGAGAAGACTCTAGTGGAGGTGGGTGAGATTCCTCCTTTGAGCAAGGCCGAGATCCTCCGCGCCCTTCCTGACGATGCCGAGGCCGATGCTTGCCAGAAGGAGAGGGAGCAACCTCTCATAATGACAAGGGGTAGATCGTCGTTGGTTCCTCGGGACACCGTCTCCGGCCCGCGTGTCCACTCCTCAGGTCCCGACGCTGTCAGGCTTCAACCTCCCCAAGCGGAAATATGTCGCGATGGATCGGTAAGTGCCTTGAGCTTCGTCTTGTCCCTTCTTGTACTCATCGTTTCCTGACGTTCACCTTTGGTTGATCAGGCTGGTGCCTTCGATGAAGAAAAGGAAGGAGGATGCGACGGTCGCGCCTCCCTCCGCCGGGAAAGGAGGCAGCAGCAGCACTCGCACTTCCCCAACCCGGTCGCCCTCGCGAGGCCAAGAAGGGCATCGCCATGTAGAATCAGCCCCCATGCCCCCACCGGCTCCGGAGGTGCCGGTGTCTGGTTTGGCTGGAGAGGTCCCGACTGCTCCGGAACCCGCAGCCTCGCAGGTCTTGGTGACGACGGCGCCTCCTCCTACTGCTGCACCTCCACTCCTAGGTTCTTCTGCTCCTGCTGCTGTTCTGGAGCATGCTCTTTCGGAGATGACCTAGTTGCAGGAAGATCTCCTGAGCGCGGATCCACGCCTTGTGGCCGGGCGCCTGGAGCTGGCCTCTGGCTAACTTCACTCTGACTTGGTGGTTCGTACGGCGCTGAGCCAGGCTGCAGCATCTTCCGAGAAGGAGAAGTAGAGTGCCGCCAACGCTGCAGTCGATCATGAGGCGGCGCTGAAAGACGCCAAGGCCGCGCGCAACCGCTGCCAAGAGCTAGAGGACGAGTTGCAGAGCCTGCGCGACAAGCACGCCGAAGTAGCGCGTGGCTGCCTGGCAAAGATTGAGGAGGTGAAGGCTTGGGAGGACGTCGTCAAGAACCGTGACACTGAGCAAGCGGAGTTGGGGAAGACGCAAGCCGCCGAGCGCGACCGGTAGGAAGAGCTGGAGCGGAAGGTGAAGGCGAGGGAGGCTGATCTTGATGCCAAGGCATGGGTCCTAGCCGAAGACCGCGTGGCCTTTGCCGACCTCGAGGAGAGATCTCGCAAGGCACTGAAGACGCTCTACGAGCACGGCCTGGAGAAGTTGCTGGCCACCGATGAGGACGGCCCCACCCGGCTGCTTAACCTCTTGGTGAGGGCGCTCGAGGAAGTCGTTGATGGTGTCGGTCCCATGGCGGAGGCGGAAGCTCGCGTCCTAGCTTCAGCTACATTGACTCGCGTCTTCATCCACCTGCACCTTCACGACCCCAACGTTTGTCTTGACGAGCTCCTGGAGCCTGTGGTTGAGGATCACTGTGAAGCCGCCGCTGCAGCCGAGCAAGGTCAGGTGGAGGCCCTGCTGGAGAGGTTCCGCGGCTTTGCCTCCGCACCCTTGTCTGGGGATGCTGCCAATCCTGCGGCTGGTGGTGCAGGTGAAGACGTCGCTACCCAGGGTGGAGCACCTTCTACAGGTGATGGCGGTGTCCAGGGGTGACCTGCGGCTAGTTTCCTGCTTCGTTCCTCCAACATGCATCAGGCCTCGTGGAGGCGTTTAGACTTTTCATTCGATATTGTGAGGACAATATGTTTTAATATTTGCTTCGAGATTTTGCAATTTTCTTCCTATCCGCTTTGTGTTCTACGTCGGCAGAGCCCGGCACCGCGCATACCTCAGCCACCATTGGGCCGATCGGAGACCAGGACGGACCAAGGAGTGAGGGGCTACGTGACCAGTAAGGCTCCTGAGTCGCGATGCTCACGAGTCCCCCTTGACGCGCAAATAGCTTATAGGCAGAGTACGCGAGGATAGATTAATGTTCTATGTCGGCAGAGCCCAGACCCGCGCATACCTCAACCGCCATTGGGCCGACCGGAGACCGGGATGGACCAAGGAGTGGGGGGCTATGTGGCCAGTTAGGCTCTTGAGTCGTGATGCTCAGGAGTCCCCCTTGATGCGCAAACAATCTGCATACCATCCCTCGCCGAGGGCTCGGGAGGGACGTGCGATGACCAGGTCCGGGAGACCTATTTGGGTGGCGTGCGCTTGGGTGTGACCCAAGAGCAGCCACTAGGCCTAGAAGACCTAGTTGTGTGGCGTACGCTTGGGCGTGACCCGAGCGCAGCCCCCTTGTCCAGCCCCCTCGCGCGTTTCTCCCGAGGGGAGGCGTTGCGATGAGGGCGGACGCTGAGCTCTGGGGCTCCCTGAGGTTGGTACGACCGTGGGGCCGCCCTCAGTTGTCTATCACCAGCGCGGAGCATTGTGCTTCCACTTGTGCACGGGCATAGCCGCTCCTCGACAGTGTCGATGACCAGCGCGGAGCATGGTGCTTCCACTTGTGCGTGGGAGTGGGACCCTTCCGGGAGGAGCCCCCGGGGCGTGTAGATCCCCACCCTGACACGTGGCTTGCACGGCAGGGCTGCGAGGTGTATCTGGGAACTCGTGAGCCAACACCGGACTCACGAGGCCCTACCTCAAGGCGGGTTGCACCTGGTCTTGAGTCTTTGATGGCTGTGTGTTCCTACGAGACGGTTAGGTGCAAGCGCTCTACGTCCTCAGGTCCCGTCCCTCGAGCGAGCTCAGCCGCTGCTGGTATGCCATGTCGCGATGCCGTGGTCAAGGCCAGGGGGTGAGGGCTGGAGAGTGAGTAAGAGCTCCTGAGTCGCGATGCTCAGGAGCCCCCCTTTAAGGCGCAAGCGGATTGCATGGGCTGAATGGACCCGTGGTGGGTGGCGATCAAGCAGGTGAACATCATAGGTAGATTAAGCATGGAAGGCAAATTAGCTTGGGTAAATGCAGAAAGATACATGCCCGAGGGGCACGCCCAGCAAGGTAAAGAGATAAGCAAAGGATACATGCCACAGGGACGGACCCACGCGGCCTGGGAATAATGCAGCCCGAGGGGCGCTCCCAGCTAAGTGAACTTGGAAGATGTCACCTGGTTTTGTCGACGAAGAAGGGTTGGTGCAGCTGAAGGCGTGCGGCGAAGGAATGGCTCCTCACGAGCCACCAGGGTCCTGAGCCTCGGGAGGCTCCGGGGGTTCAGGTGGTTCCCTGAAGACCATCTCCATCTCTTCCAGGACGGCGTGGTACCTAGTCTCCTGAGCCGCCAGGACACGCCGCATGTTGCGGGGCATGCGAACATAGCTGTGTGGTGGGCCCTCGCAACGGCCACACGCGAAGGCCAGAAACTCTCCTGAGATGCGGCCCTGTTGAGTCCCGGGAAGTCGATGCAGACGCGTAGCCCGGCATCCTAGCCTGGATGGGGAGCTGCGCCTGGTGAGCGGCGATCGCCGCGCATAGCCCTTGCATCCTGCAGTTCCTCAGTGGTCTTGGTGATGAACTCATGAGTGGTGGGCACTCCTAGCCCTGTGATCTCTTGAGGAAAACGTGCCGCGAAGCACGCCTCCAAGTGGTGCCCAAGCGCCTCCCTCGTGAGGTTGGCAAGGTCTGAGGCCCTCCAAAAGAGAGCCCTCGAGCCCTGCCAAAGGAGGGCGCCGGGCGCGCCTTCCTATGCGACGGATGGAGGCGCCCCCCGAGCGGGCGCTGATCCCGACGAGGCTCCGGCCATGATGGCCCCCTCCTGAGGCCCGGCACGACGCAGCTGCTTCTTCTTGGGGATGGCCTCCGGAGGGCCCTCACTTCTGCTGTCGGGGTCGTCGATTGCTGGACCTTGGAAGGCGCGCTCGAGGGAGCACTGTGACACCCAAAAAAAAATTTTGGCCTTGTTTTATTAATTAATTTTTTTGCCAGGACTTAAAACCTTTATTTTATGAGCTCCCTTCTGATCTTTAACCTTGTCATTATGGAGTTTTTCCCCTAAGTGTGAACTTTTCAATTATGTTATTGGACTTGTTTAACCTCTCTAGAAAAACTTTACTTTTATCAGTACAACTAATTGCACAATTAAATTGCTTGATCTTCACTTTCTTGAAGATGGTTTTTCAAGGTTAAATGGCCATTTTTGAACTACAACCCATTTAAATATTTTCTTCTAGCCTCTACCAAATTATGGGATGTTAGTAATATCATATGATACAACTTTATGAAAAAAAAACCAGTGATGTTATTTGCAAATTTTGAGTGAATCAGCATCATCTTCATTCTGGACCAGACTGGTGTTTTCTACGGCAACCCTATTATTTCTTGCTCCAGTGACCTTGTGTTTTCTCATGCTCATAGTCCTCCCTACCAAACCCCTAAGTCCAGGAGCATGAACCCTTTGGGGCAATTTGGGTTCATAAAATGATGCCATTTATTCCCTGTCCAGAATTGTAGTTTTGTAAAATTTGAACTAGCAAGTTCCTCTTTTTATCCAAATGACCTCACCACCCTCTTGTACATCCAAGGAGACACTGATCTGGAGAAATTGACCACTCCAAGTATTGCCTAAGTGCCCTTGGCATTGTGTCAAACACCTTATGGGCATGATCTGTTTTGGCATGAATCTTTGGTTGCACTGTGAACCTGATCCCCTGACCAAACCAGCGTGTCCACTGATCTCCTTGCAAGCCCTAACCTAGACCTGCTAAGTCCCAGCCTCACCCGAGACCTCTATCACGCCCTGGCTTTTCGTCGAGCAGGTCCCGTGCGTGCTCCGGACGCGCCCAGAGCGCGCCTATTGCAGCCGCGTGCACCCGAGCCGCCGCGTCTCACCCGCACCCGTTTCGGCTCGTGACTACCTGCAGCTAGCTGCCACACGCTCGCCGCCTTACCACTACACGCCAGCCACCCCGGCTCGCCACCTGGCCCCTGGCACAGCCCGAGCTCATCCGTGAGCGTGTCCGCTAGCGTTCATCGCCGCCACGACGCCCTGCACGCTACAGAGAGGCGGTTCGCCGGCGTCCTCATCCACCGCCGCGGAACCGACCTCGTCGCCCTATAAAAGTACACCCCGAACCTCCCAAGCACGTAGGCGACTCCAAGCCATCCCCCTAGGACCCCCTTTGGGCAGCCAATCGACCCGGGAAGGTCATCTTCCCCATCTCCGGCAGCTTCGGCCGCCGCCATGGCTCGAGCTCTCACAACTCCACCAGGGCCTCCCCCACCCATTTGTCTCCACCAGGAACCCCCTCACACTCCCGCAAAACTTTCCCATTACTCGATTTCGATCGGGGCTCACTACGGGAGAACTTTCACTTTACCCGATGGCCGCCGTCCGCCGCGAAGCTCGCCGCCGGCGACTCACTCAACCCCGCCAACAAAGCAACCACCGGAGTGACCGCCTTGGTCTCTCCGATCCATCCAGACCCTCTGGAACCCGCGGGGAGCCGCCGTTCGCCGGCGACGACCACCGTTACCCCGCCTCTGTTCGGGCAAAGGAAGGGGAGGGAGGGATAGACCGGTCAAACCTGACCAGTGGGCTAGGCGGGCCCACTGTCAGTGACTCGCGAGCCGTCCGCGCTGTAATAAGTGAAAGCGCAAAATGCCCAGTACGTATCTCCTACTTAGAAAGCGTATTTTCCCCGAAACGTTTTCTTTTCTATTTTGTTTTAAAACAGATTTTGACCACAACTTTGACTGCCTATAACTTTTAAAATCCAAATCCAAATGAGTTGATTCTTTTTCCTACCTTCCTCAAATTTGATCTAATTTATTTTAAGATTTATTTGAAAATTTTCCAAAACCACTTTTTGTACTGTTTTGAGATGTGTGTTAATTCAAATATGTTTTAAATAGAATTTTGGAAAGAGGGAAGAAACTTTCAAAAGTTTTGGAGAGCACCTCACCCTTCCACAACTTAAAGGCAAGCATCTTGAACCCTGGCATAATATTTTTGATGTGTTGGTTGACACGTTTATAACACCACCTTAGTTCGGAGGACTTGATATTTCATGTGACATGATCATTTGCATGGAAGCATATCAACGATTTCCTTGCTATTGGAAATGAAAATGATTGTGATGGTAATCATCCTCATGTGCCTTGCATGCATACCGGAAAGGAATCCGGGAAAGCCTCGGCCTTGGGTAGGCGTGAGCTTGTTGCCGGTCCTCGTCGAGACGGTTATGTCCGGTATGGCATGGTAAGGTACATTGAGTGGTAATTTCTTCAATTGTATTATATTTGATATACATGTCATGCAGGAACTTATAACCTCCTGAGTCGACCGCAGATCGAGTCTTGTTCCAGTAACCCCCATACTTGCCTCGTACTACCACTCGTCCCTGCCGCAGGTAGGGTACGGTTTAGTAAGTTGTCAACCCCTTTCCAGCACACACCGTATAGAGAGGCCATGGTGGAAGATATCGGTTGTAGCCGGTAGGCATGCCACCTGGTCAGGGGGCATGGGTGTTTCCGGTTGGGACCGAGAGGGGAGGCCACCCCTTAGAGCGCGCGATATAAATTTGATCCCATGCTACGCGAGGTTGTAGCCTCCCCACTTAGAGTTTTGCTTGACAAGTGTCGTGGGTGATTCCAGACACCGATGAGTTAAGCTGGTGTGTGCAAGTTAGGCGTGTTTTCAACTAAAAGGCCGTAGACGGAATTAGTCCCGATGGACTAAAGGAATCCGTTACTCGTGGGTAAAGAGTACACCCTCTGCAGAGATTAAACCTATTCGAATAGCCGTGTCCATGGTTAAGGACTACAGTCTGGGATGGGTCAAGCGTCGGTCTTAGTGTCGGTCTTCGGAGGTGAAACGGTTAAACCAGAACGGGAACTACTACTTGAGAACAGTGATGATTATGATTATTACTATTGTTGACTAACCCGTGATATTATTGTTATCATCGAATGTCTCTGGGATGGTTCTACCTCCGGGATATTTCACTATGATTATTTAATTTTTAGCCCTTTATGTGGTGTCGCTCAGACGCCCGACTGTGGCATTTCTTTTAAGCCCTTTATGTGGTGTCGCTCAGACGCCCGACTGTGGCATTTCTTTTAAAGCCCTTTATGTGGTGTCACTCAGACGCCCGACTGTGGCATTTCTTTTAAGCCCTTTATGTGGTGTCGCTCAGACGCCCGACTGTGGCATTTCTTTTAAGCCCTTTATGTGGTGTCGCTCAGACGCCCGACTGTGGCATTTCTTTAAAGCCCTTTATGTGGTGTCGCTCAGACGCCCGACTGTGGCATTTCTTTTAAGCCCTTTATGTGGTGTCGCTCAGAGGCCCGACTGTGGCATTTCTTTTAAGCCCTTTATGTGGTGTCGCTCAGACGCCCGACTGTGGCATTTCTTTAAAGCCCTTTTTGTGGTGTCGCTCAGACGCCCGAGTGTGGCATTTCTTTTAAGCCCTTTATGTGGTGTCGCTCAGACGCCCGACTGTGGCATTTCTTTTAAGCCCTCTATGTGGTGTCGCTCAGACCCCCGACTGTGGTATTATTATTCTGCATTTTTCCGTTCGAGGAGTCTTTCAGACACTCGTTTGGTACCAGTATTATTACTCTGCATTTTCCGCTCGAGGAGTCTTTCAGACACTCGTTTGGCACCAGTATTTATTATTCCGCATTTTTTTCCGCTCGAGGAGTCATTCAGACCCTCGCTTGGCACCCAGTATTTATTACCTCTATGTGGTCATTGCATAAAATTCCGGTTGCATATGGATAACCTGTTTACATGCATCAAGATATTTATTTATGACTAACTAAGTGAGTATAAGGATATTGCAAAGCATGAGGATCAACGGTTATATTATACCTGTGTTCTTAATGTTTGCGAGTACATTCAAAGTACTCACTGGCTTGTCCCTGGCTATTGTCTTGGCCAGATTTATTGCTTGGGGAGGAGCGTTGCGACGACCGCCTCGGAACCTGAGCAACAGTGATAGCAGCCTCGTGAAGATAGGAGTTAACCTGGTCAGCTGTTCCCGTGGGAAATGGAGTCCCATAGCCGTGGTGATCCACAAACCGCTTCCGCCCTCAACCACTAGAAACCATTTGTTGTACTCATAGGCCACAATGGTCTTGTACTGCATATTTTGTACCTTTGCTTGGAATTTCCATAACAAGTTGGTGCCTCATCAGCTAACAGAAATCCTGGGGCTGATGAGCTCGACGGCCATTTTCTGGAATTTAATGTCTGGAAAACCGGTCGCGAAAGACTTGGTATCAGAGCCAGGCTGACCATTGGCTAATCCTATCCTAGCCAGGTCAATAAACTTAGGCATGCCAAACCACCGAGCCATAACCAAACCCACAGCCAAGCTTCTCCTGCAAGATAGCCCCACAGTGACCCGACACCTTTTGGCAGTCGGTGCCCAACCTACCAGCCTAGCCGTCGATCACGCGCCAGTGACCGCCCCCCCCCTAAATAGTCCTTTCTCATAAGCGTGCGAAGGAAGACTCCGACCCCTTTTTCCTATAAAAAGGGCACGCTAGTCTCAACCCAGCACAGCCCGACCGCTATCCTAAACCAAGCCACAATGCCTGGTCCTATTGTGCACCATGAGACCACAGCGACCAACCTTGGAGGTTTTGTGACCATACTCGCAAACCTCACCCGTCGTGCCTATGCATTAGAAGAACCCCCAGAATATGTTGTGTACCAAGGGCCCGTAAGCGGTGAAAGCCGTCAATTCTGGGCCACTGTACACATCTACGGTAGGGGTCTCGCACCTGAACGCCCCTACAGGTTCACCGGAAGAACAACTTCCTTTGAGCCACAAGCCATCCAACTAGCTGCTCGAGAAGCTATAGTTCATCTCCGTCACTTGTCACCAAGAGTTAACTGTCGCTCGTTCCACTACTACCCCAGGCGTGAAGGGTATGGTAGACCACCCCAAGTTGCCAACGGAGATCACGAGACAGATCCTGCATTGTTGCACCTGGTGCGCTATGTAAGTGCACTAGAAGAACTGTGCGATCAGGTCACAATTGATCTTATCGCAGCTCGTGGAGAGCTGGTTCGTCGAGCCCCGGCAAGAGAAGAGGACGAGCCCAATGCCGATAACCCAGTCGTGCTGTTTGGACAACCGATCGAGCCCCTGAGGTCTACCCCAGCCATCGGCCAAGGTGTTGCGATAACCCCAGAAGTGCTACGTCGCATTTTGGGAACACACTCCAACGGAGTTGTGGCCAGCAATCCCCGAGATGGCCACCATCGCTACCCCGAGCCTGCAGCCACTCAACCCACTCCAGTCAATTCCGACGGTGAGACCCGTGGAGAAGCCTCGACATCCACAAGGCACGCCCGCATGGATGTAAACGAGGTAGACTAAGTAACCCGAGCTGTATCGAGTCCCAGTGTACCCTCGCTTTGTAATCGTGTGGCCTGGTATTTAAACGCTGCTTGTTGTCATGCCTCTGCTTTAATGATAACCTTGACTAAACACCCAGTACGCAGTGTGAGATTGCTACCCCTGGCACAGCTACCAAAAACCTTCCCGACAGCCCCCACAGTAACATGTCACCTCGGTGGAATAAGTGTATCTATGGCATTGACTTCGAATCCCGGATCAAAGCTTGAAATTTCATTACCCTTCACCACCGTAAAAATGATCCAGCTCCAGTGTTATAAAAGGGCCACCGCGTGACCTTGCCAAGCACCTCTCACCATGTGCATCACCCTCACAACCATTTCTTGCCATGCCGAGCCCCAGCATTCATCTGAGAACCCCAGATGCAACCCCGGGTAGTTTTGTCAAGATATTGTGGGATTTTACCTGCAGTACCATGGGCGCTACCCAGCCACCCCAGTACGAGCTATTCAAATCGAGGATCACCTCTTTCACCTCGAGATACTGGGCAGCAGTGCACATTCCTCCCGTAAACTCAGCCCAAGACCCAACAGAGGTCTCCTTCGTGGGGAAATCTATGCCAACCCCATAGATGGCCGTGGAAGCTGCGGCTTGCGAAGCACTTGCTCGCCTTCGATTCGCGGTACCCTATGCCAGCGAACGTGGGTATTATTACTTCCCGAGCCGTGCAGCACCCGGAGGAGTAACATCGTTTCCCGGTGTGCGAATCGAAAGAGACCCCGTCCTGGCCAACCTTGTCCAGTATGTCATCGCTCAAGAGAGTTTGATCCAACGCGTGATGGGTTATCTCCAGAGCCTCGCAGACTTAAATCCTCAGATCGCCATCGGCAGATCACTGAGGCCCGACCAGGAGAGACACATGCATCGACTAGTCAATCCGCTTTCTCCGATAGAGGAAGAATGTGTCTCAGTACCAGAAACATTTTCTCGGGACCCCATCCAGTTACCGTTTGCATTATAGACGTCGCTGCTACGTTATTTATTGCAACCTTTATTTGCGTGTTGTAACTTGTGCATGGAGCTTAGTGTGTGCTTTAAGTGTGTTATTTTGTTAATTTCGATTAATATGAGTGATTCTGTTGCATTACTGTTTTCTTCCGCGAATAATCCTGGAGTGAGACATCTTTTTCTGAGTCGATACTTCGGCACTTTCTCATGACGTGTATTTCACGCAAGCACAACGACAGCAGCTGACCCACAACCGCAAACACTCAGACACACACACGTACACCGTTTACAAAACCTTGCAACAGTGTTGCAGCTGGCTAACCCCTCTCCTAACCACGGTTAGCACCCGGCATCCCACCTACTCCTCGTGATCACCACCGCCGTGGAGAGCCAACACCCGAGCAGCAGCATCGCGACGATCATCGAGGATCATCGCACACAGGAGCACGGAGAGCCCCAGCAGTGTCGCCAGCCCTCCGCATATCAAGATCGTGTACCAGTCCGGCATCGCCTCCGCCATTAGAGCCTCGCCCGAGCTTCTCTAAGCAGTAATGGAGGAGGAAGTAGGGGGAGAAGCAAGGCCATAGGTGAGGAGAAGAGAGAAACACCTCGGCCATTTTATAGCTCGAGCTCGGTGCTCGGTGGGCGAAGTCCACCAACGCCGCTCGTCGCCCGATCGCCGGTGTTCGGAGTCGAATCCGCGAGCAGTGCCGACAGCGCGCTGGCCCGCGAGGTGAGTGCACGCTGCTCCGGCAGCTAGCACGCCGCGCACTACCGCGGTACGGCCTAGATGCCCTACGCGCTATGCGTCGCCGGTGGAGAAAGCACGAGAAAGCGCGTAGGAGAGAGGAAGAAGAAGAGCCAGAGGGAGAAGAAGAGGCTGACTGTGGGCCCCGGGTCCACCTGTCGGCCAGAGAGAGCACTGTGCTCCCGGGTACGACCAGCATATATTTAAATTTAGACTTTATTCTAAATTTATACCCAGCATAGAAATTTCACGTTTTTGTCTCAGACCGTAGATTTTTCCATGCAGCACCAGTATTTCACACTGTGGTTTTCATCACTTATTGCCCTCTTACTGTAGCCACATTTTCGTTGCATGCAATTTTTCTTATACAACTTTTAACAAATCTCGAGGACGAGATTTTTCTTAAGGGGGGTAGTATTGTGACACCCAAAAAAAAAATTTGGCCTTGTTTTATTAATTAAAATTTTTGCCAGGACTTAAAACCTTTATTTTATGAGCTCCCTTCTGATCTTTAACCTTGTCATTATGGAGTTTTTCCCCTAAGTGTGAACTTTTCAATTATGTTATTGGACTTGTTTAACCTCTCTAGAAAAACTTTACTTTTATCAGTACAACTAATTGCACAATTAATTTGCTTGATCTTCACTTTCTTGAAGATGGTTTTTCAAGGTTAAATGGCCATTTTTGAACTACAACCCATTTAAATATTTTCTTCTAGCCTCTACCAAATTATGGGATGTTAGTAATATCATATGCTACAACTTTATGCAAAAAAAAAACCAGTGATGTTATTTGCAAATTTTGAGTGAATCAGCATCATCTTCATTCTGGACCAGACTGGTGTTTTCTACGGCAACCCTATTATTTCTTGCTCCAGTGACCTTGTGTTTTCTCATGCTCATAGTCCTCCCTACCAAACCCCTAAGTCCAGGAGCATGCACCCTTTGGGGCAATTTTGGTTCATGAAATGAAGCCGTTTATTTCCTGTCCAGAATTGTAGTTTTGTAAAATTTGCACTAGCCAGTTCCTCTTTTTATCCAAATGACCTCACCACCCTCTTGTACATCCAAGGAGACACTGATCTGGAGAAATTGACCACTCCAAGTATTGCCTAAGTGCCCTTGGCATTGTGTCAAACACCTTATGGGCATGATCTGTTTTGGCATGAATCTTTGGTTGCACTGTGAACCAGATCCCCTGACCAAACCAGCGTGTCCACTGATCTCCTTGCAAGCCCAAACCTAGACCTGCTAAGTCCCAGCCTCACCCGAGACCTCTATCACGCCCTGGCTTTTCGTCGAGCAGGTCCCGTGCGTGCTCCGGACGCGCCCAGAGCGCGCCTATTGCAGCCGCGTGCACCCGAGTTGCCGCGTCTCACCCGCACCCGTTCCGGCTCGTGACTACCTGCAGCTAGCTGCCACACGCTCGCCGCCTCACCACTACACGCCAGCCACCCCGGCTCGCCACCTGGCCCCTGGCACAGCCCGAGCTCATCCGTGAGCGTGTCCGCTAGCGTTCGTCGCCGCCACGATGCCCTGCATGCTACAGAGAGGCGGTTCGCCGGCGTCCTCATCCACCGCCGCGGAACCGACCTCGTCGCCCTATAAAAGTACGCCCCGAACCTCCCAAGCACGCAGGCGACTCCAAGCCATCCCCCTAGGACCCCCTTTGGGCAGCCAATCGACCCAGGAAGGTCATCTTCCCCATCTCCGGCAGCTTCGGCCGCCGCCATGGCTCGAGCTCTCACAACTCCACCAGGGCCTCCCCCACCCATTTCTCAAAACCAGGAACCCCCTCATACTTCCGCAAACCTTTCCCATTACTCGATTTCGATCGGGGCTCACTACGGGAGAACTTTCACTTTACCCGATGGCCGCCGTCCGTCGCGAAGCTCGCCGCCGGCGACTCACTCAACCCCGCCAACAAAGCAACCACCGGAGTGACCGCCTTCGTCTCGCGGATCCATCCAGACCCTCTGGAACCCGCGGGGAGCCGCCGTTCGCCGGCGACGACCACCGTTACCCCGCCTCCGTTCGGGCAAAGGAAGGGGAGGGAGGGATAGACCGGTCAAACCTGACCAGTGGGCCAGGCTGGCCCACTGTCAGTGACTCGCGAGCCGTCCGCGCTGTAATAAGTGAAAGCGCAAAATGCCCAGTACGTATCTCCTACTTAGAAAGCGTATTTTCCCCGAAACGTTTTCTTTTCTGTTTTGTTTTAAAACAGATTTTGACCACAACTTTGACTGCCTATAACTTTTAAAATACAAATCCAAATGAGTTGATTATTTTTCCTACCTTCCTCAAATTTGATCTAGTTTATTTTAAGATTTATTTGAAAATTTTCCAAAACCACTTTTTGTACTGTTTTGAGATGTGTGTTAATTCAAATATATTTTAAATAGGATTTTGGAAAGAGGGAAGAAACTTTCAAAAGTTTTGGAGAGCACCTCACCCTTCCACAACTTAAAGGCAAGCATCTTGAACCCTCGCATAATATTTTTGATGTGTTGGTTGACACGTTTATAACACCACCTTATTTCGGAGGACTTAATATTTCATGTGACATGATCATTTGCATGGAAGTATATCAACGATTTCCTTGCTATTGGAAATGAAAATGATTGTGATGGTAATCATCCTCATGTGCCTTGCATGCATACCGGAAAGGAATCCGGGAAAGCCTCGGCCTTGGGTAGGCGTGAGCTTGTTGCCGGTCCTTGTCGGGACGGTTATGTCCGGTATGGCATGGTAAGGTACATTGAGTGGTAATTTCTTCAATTGTATTATATTTGATATACATGTCATGCAGGAACTTATAACCTCCTGAGTCGACCGCAGATCGAGTCTTGTTCCAGTAACCCCCATACTTGTCTCGTACTACCACTCGTCCCTGCCGCAGGTAGGGTACGGTTCAGTAAGTTGTCAACCCCTTTCCAGCACACACCGTACAGAGAGGCCATGGTGGAAGATATCGGTTGTAGCTGGTAGGCATGCCACCTGGTCAGGGGGCATGGGTGTTTCCGGTTGGGACCGAGAGGGGAGGCCACCCCTTAGAGCGTGTGATATAAATTTGATCCCATGCTACGCGAGGTTGTAGCCTCCCCACTTAGAGTTTTGCTTGACAAGTCTCGTGGGTGATTCCAGACACCGATGAGTTAAGCTGGTGTGTGCAAGTTAGGCGTGTTTTCAACTAAAAGGCCGTAGACGGAATTAGTCCCGATGGACTAAAGGAATCCGTTACTCGTGGGTAAAGAGTACACCCTCTGCAGAGATTAAACCTATTTGAATAGCCGTGTGCATGGTTAAGGACTACAGTCTGGGATGGGTCAAGCGTCGGTCTTAGTGTCGGTCTTCGGAGGTGAAACGGTTAAACCAGAATGGGAACTACTACTTGAGACTAGTGATGATTATGATTATTACTATTGTTGACTAACCCGTGATATTATTGTTATCATCGAATATCTCTGGGATGGTTCTACCTCCGGGATATTTCACTATGATTATTTAATTTTTAGCCCTTTATGTGGTGTCGCTCAGACGCCCGACTGTGGCATTTCTTTTAAGCCCTTTATGTGGTGTCGCTCAGACGCCCGACTGTGGCATTTCTTTTAAAGCCCTTTATGTGGTGTCGCTCAGACGCCCGACTGTGGCATTTCTTTTAAGCCCTTTATGTGGTGTCGCTCAGACGCCCGACTGTGGCATTTCTCTTAAGCCCTTTATGTGGTGTCGCTCAGACGCCCGACTGTGGCATTTCTTTAAAGCCCTTTATGTGGTGTCGCTCAGACGCCCGACTGTGGCATTTCTTTTAAGCCCTTTATGTGGTGTCGCTCAGAGGCCCGACTGTGGCATTTCTTTTAAGCCCTCTATGTGGTGTCGCTCAGACGCCCGACTGTGGTATTATTATTCTGCATTTTTCCGTTCGAGGAGTCTTTCAGACACTTGTTTTGTACCAGTATTATTACTCTGCATTTTCCGCTCGAGGAGTCTTTCAGACACTCGTTTGGCACCAGTATTTATTATTCTGCATTTTTTTCCGCTCGAGGAGTCATTCAGACCCTCGCTTGGCACCCAGTATTTATTACCTCTATGTGGCCATTGCATAAAATTCCGGTTGCATATGGATAACCTGTTTACATGCATCAGGATATTTATTTATGACTAACTAAGTGAGTATAAGGATATTGCAAAGCATGAGCATCAACGGTTATATTATACCTGTGTTCTTAATGTTTGCGAGTACATTCAAAGTACTCACTGGCTTGTCCCTGGCTATTGTCTTGGCCAGATTTATTGCTTGGGGAGTACCGTTGCGACGACCGCCTCGGAACCTGAGCAACGGTGATAGCAGCCTCGTGAAGATAGGAGTTAACCTGGTCAGCTGTTCCCGTGGGAAATGGAGTCCCATAGCCGTGGTGATCCACAAACCGCTTCCGCCCTCAACCACTAGAAACCATTTGTTGTACTCATAGGCCACAATGGTCTTGTACTACATATGTTGTACCTTTGCTTGGAATTTCTGTAACAAGTTGGTGCCTCATCAGCTAACAGAAATCCTGGGGCTGATGAGCTCGACGGCCATTTTCTGGAATTTAATGTCTGGAAAACCGGTCGCGACAAGCACACCGCATCTCTCTCTTCACATGGGACCGTGATGATTCCGCCGCTTCCCTGCATCTTGAGGACGTTGTAGCCATGGTGGGTGACGGCCATGAACTTGGCCAGGGCCGGATACCCAAGGATGGCGTTGTACGGCAGACAGATGTGCGCGATGTCGAAGTCGATGAGCTCGGTGTGGTAGTTCTTGCGTTCCTCGAAGGTGACAGGGAGGCAGACCTACCCTAACGGTGTGGTGGAACCGTCGGTCTCTCCTGAGAAAGGCTTGGTAGGCTGAAGCTGCTCATACAGGACTTGGAGGTTGTCGAACGTGTCGATGGACAAGACATTGAGACCTGCGCCGCCGTCGATGAGGGTCTTGGTGACTTGTACATTGCTGATGACTAGGGAGCAGAGCATCGGGAGGGCGCCAGCAGTGGATGCGTACTTGAGCTGATCTGCCGAGTCGAAGGTGTGCTACCTCTTGAGCACTGCGTTAGATTTCCCCGAAGAGGAAAGGATGATGCAGCAAAGTAGCGTAAGTATTTCCCTCAGTTTTTGAGAACCAAGGTATCAATCCAGTAGGAGGCTACGCGCGAGTCCCTCATACCTACACAAAGCAAATAACTCCTCGCAACCAACGCGAATAGGGGTTGTCAATCCCTTCACGGTCACTTACGAGAGTGAGATCTGATAGAGATGATAGATAATATTTTTGTTATAAAGGTGCAAAGTAAAATATAAGGCAAAGTAAAAGCAAAGCAATATTAAAGTGATGGAAGATTAATATGATGGAAATAGACCCGGGGGCCATAGGTTTCACTAGTGACTTCTCTCAAGAGCATAAGTACTTTACGGTGGGTGAACGAATTACTGTTGAGCAATTCACAGAATTGAGCATAGTTATGAGAGTATCTAGGTATGATCATGTATATAGGCATCACCTCCGAGACAAGTAGACCGACTCCTGCCTGCATCTACTACTATTACTCCACTCATCGACCGCTATACAGCATGCATCTAGAGTATTAAGCTCAAGAAAACAGAGTAACGCCTTAAGCAAGATGACATGATGTAGAGGGATAAATTCATGCAATATGATAAAAACCCCATCTTGTTATCCTCAATGGCAACAATACAATATGTGCCTTGCCGCCCCTACTATCACTGGGAAAGGACACCGCAAGATTGAACCCAAAGCTAAGCACTTCTCCCATTGCAAGAAAAACCAATCTAGTAGGCCAAACCAAACTGATAATTCGAAGAGACTTGCAAAGATAACAAATCACACACAAAAGAATTCAGAGAAGATTCAAATATTGTTCGTAGATAATCTTGATCATAAACCCATAATTCATCGATCTCAACAAACACACCGCAAAAAGAAGATTACATCGAATAGATCTCCACGAGAGAGGGGGAGAACATTGTATTGAGATACAAAAAGAGAGAAGAAGCCATCTAGCTACTAACTATGGACCCGAAGGTCTGAGGTGAACTACTCACACTTCATCGGAGGGGCTATGATAATGTAGAAGCCCTCCGTGGTGGATGCCCTCTCCGGCGGAGCTCTAGAATAGGCCCCAAGATGGGATCTCGTGGGTACAGAAGGTTGCGGCGGTGGAATTAGGTTTTTGGCTTTGTATCTGATCGTTTGGGGGTATGTAGGTGTCGGGGGAAATCTGCCTCCATGAACACCTATGGGGACCGAGCCCCTTTCTTGGTTCGGCGGGGGGCGGAGGTCGCGCGAAGAGCGGATCGAGGCGATTTACCCAGCTTCGGGCCGCACGGATGCGTAAAACCCTACTGCTGCTTTGTGGTTTTGTATTGTGTTCTTGCTTGGGAGCGTGTGGTGCTACAGTACACACGAGCTGCTGGCGAGACCGAGCGTGAGTGGCCTCCTCTCTTTTCCCCCTTCCCCCCCGTTGCGCATGGGGCCTCCTTTTATATGTGCAAGGGGTTACCCACAGGGGGCAAAACTTGAAAATGATGTGTTGGGTACAGCTGTTTGCACAGTGCTAACCTACCTAACTCTGACGGCAGGGGACAAGGGCATTAAATGCCCGTCCGCATCACCCAGACGGTGCAGGAAAGGGACCGCATGCCCCTGTCAGCGTTGCTTCGCCACCGCATGCCCCTGGCTGCGCAGCCTCTCACCACGTACGCCTGGAATGGCGCCAGAGCGACGCGTGGGTGGATGAGCTGGAGCGCAGGCGCGGGGTGGTGACTTGCCGCGGCAAGCGCCTTGCCGCGGTTGATGCCTTGTCATGCCCGGGATCTTGTCGCTCACCGGTCCTTGCCGGGACGCGGAGCGCGTCGCAGCAAGTCTCTTGTCGTGCCTCGGCCGGCCTTCCCGGCAAGCTCCTCTTGCCGGGGCCTTGTGCTTCGAGCGGTCGTCCCGGCAAGCTCCTCTTGCCGGGGCCTTGCTCTCTTCGGGTGGCCTTCCCGGCAGGCTCCTCCTACCGGGGCCTTGGCTCAAATACTTTGTTGTTTGATGGCCCAAAAAAGGGGCCATGGGGAGTCTTGGCGATTGCCTGGCAAGCCTTGCCGCGGGGTGCTACGACTACCCGTGCACAAGTTCGGGGTACTAAGGTACCCCTACTTTAGTACACCGACAGTAGGTATATATAGGAGGAAGGAGTACGTCGGTGGAGCTTCGTGGGGCCCACGAGGGTGGGGGGCGCGCCTGGGGGGGGTAGGGCGCGCCCCCTACCTCTTGCCCACCTCGTGGCTTTCTTGACATAGGGTCCAAGTCTCCTAGGTCATATTCGGTGCGAAAATCACGTTCCCAAAGGTTTCATTCCGTTTCGACTCCGTTTGATATTCTGTTTCTTCGAAACTCTGAAATAGAAAAAAACAGCAATTCTGGGCTGGGCCTTCGGTTAATAGGTTAGTCCCAAAAGTAATATAAAAGTGGAAAATAAAGCCCAATATGGTCCAAAACAGTAGATAATATAGCATGGAGCAATCGAAAATTATAGATACGTTGGTGACGTATCAGGCAACCCCAAGCTTAATTCCTACTCGTCCTCGAGTAGGTAAATGATAAAAAAGGAATTTTTGATGCGGAGTGCTACTTGGCATAATTTCAATGTAATACTTGTTAATTGTGGTATGAATATTCAGATCCGAAAAATTAAAGACAAAAGTTCATATGACATAAAAATAATAATACTTAAGCATACTAACAAAGCAATCATGTCTTCTCAAAATAACATGGCCAAAGAAAGTAATCCCTAGAAAATCATATAGTCTGGCTATGCTCTATCTTCACCACACAAAGTATTTAAATCATGGACAACCCCGATGACAAGCCAAGCAATTGTTTCATACTTTTGACATTTTCAAAACTTTTTCAATCTTCATGCAATACATGAGCGTGAGCCATGGATATAACACTATATGTGGAATAGAATGGTGGTTGTCGAGAAGACAAAAAGAGGGGAATATAGTCTCACATCAACTAGGCGTATTGACGGGCTATGGAGATGCCCATCAATAGATATCAATGTGAGTGAGTAGGGATTGCCATGCAACGGATGCACTAGAGCTATAAGTATATGAAAGCTCAACAAAAGAAACTAAGTGGGTGTGCATCCAACTCGCTTGCTCACGAAGACCGAGGGCATTTTGAGGAAGCCCATCATTGGAATATACAAGCCAAGTTCTATAATGAAAAATTCCCATTAATATATGAAAGTGACAAAATGAGAGACTCTCTATCATGAAGATCATGGTGCTACTTTGAAGCACAAGTGTGGTAAAAGGATAGTAACATTGTCCCTTCTCTCTTTTTCTCTCAATTTTTTCTTTTTTTATTTGGGCCTTTTCTCTTTTTTTATGGACTCTTTTCTTTTTCTTTTTTTCATCCGGAGTCTCATCCCGACTTGTGGGGGAATCATAGTCTCCATCATCCTTTCCTCACTTGGGACAATGCTCTAAAATTGAAGATCATCACACTTTCATTTTTCTTACAACTCAACAATTACAACTCGATACTTAAAACAAAATATGACTCTATATGAATGCCTCCAGCGGTGTACTGGGATATGCAATGAATCAAGAGTGACATGTATGAAAGAATTATGAACGGTGGATTTGCCACAAATACAATGTCAACTACATGATCATGCTAGCAATAGGACAATGATGGAGCGTGTCATAATAAACGGAACAGTGGAAAGTTGCATGGCAATATATCTTGGAATGGCTATGGAAATGCCATGATAGGTAGGTATGGTGGATGTTTTGAGGAAGGTATATGGTGGGTGTATGATACCGGCGAAAAGTGCGCGGTATTAGAGAGGCTAGCAATGGTGGAAGGAAGAAAAGTGTGTATAATCCATGGACTCACCATTAGTCATAAAGAACTCATATACTTATTGAAAAAATCTACAAGTTATCAAAGCAAAGTATTATGTGCAAGCTCTTAGGGGGATAGATTGGTAGGAAAAGACCATCGCTCGTCCCCGACCGCCACTCATAAGGAAGACAATCAATAAATAAATCATGCTCGGACTTCATCACATAACGGTTCACCATGCGTGCATGCTACGGGAATCACAAACTTTAACACAAGTATTTCTCAAATTCACAACTACTCAACTAGCATGACTCTAATATCACCATCTTCATATCTCAAAACAATTATCAAGCATCAAACTTTTCTTAGTATTCAACGCACTCAAAAGAAAGTTTTACAAATCTTGAATACCAAGCATATTAGATTGTTTAAGCAAATTACCATGCTATTTAAGACTCTCAAAATAATATAAGTGAAGCATTAGAGATCAATAGTTTCTTTAAAACAAATCCACCACCGTGCTCTAAAAGATATAAGTGAAGCACTAGAGCAAAACTATATAGCTCAAAAGATATAAGTGAAGCACATAGAGTATTCTAACAAATTCCAAATCATGTATGGCTCTCTCAAAAGGTGTGTACAGCAAGGATGATTGTGGTAAACTAAAAAGCAAACACACAAATAATACAAGGCACTCCAAGCAAAACACATATCATGTGGTGAATAAAAATATAGCTCCAAGTAAAGTTACCGATGGAAGTAGACGAAAGAGCGGATGCCTTACGGGGCATCCCCAAGATTTGACTTTTTGGTGTCCTTAGATTATATTGGGTGTGCCATGGGCATCCCCAAGCTTAGGCTCTTGCCACTCCTTGTTCCATAATCCATCAAAAGATTTCACCCAAAACTTGAAAACTTCACAACAGAAAACTCAACAGAAATCTCGTGAGCTCCGTTAGCGAAAGAAAACAAAAGACCACTTCAAGGTAATGTAATGAACTCATTCTTTATTTATATTGGTGTTTAAACCTACTGTATTCCAACTTCTCTATGGTTTATAAACTATTTTACTAGCCATAGATTCATCAAAATAAGCAAACAACACACGAAAAACAGAATCTGTCAAAAGCAGAACAGTCTGTAGTAATCTGTAACTAATGCAAACTTCTGGAACTCAAAAACATCAGCCAAAATTGGACGACCTAGGCAATTTGTTTATTGATCAGAATAAATTGGAATCACTATTTTATCACGTTTTGGTGATTTTTAATAATTGTTTTCGCAGACAGAAAGTTTCTGGAAATTATAGCAAGATCAAATAACTATCATCGAAGAAGATCCTATAGGTTTAACTTGGCACAAAGACTAATTTAAACATAAAACCACATCTAAACAAAAGGTACATGGATTATTTATTCCTACACAGAAGCAAAAGCAAAAAAAGAAAAATTGGGTTGCCTCCCAACAAGCGCTATCGTTTAACGCCCCTAGCTTGGCATAAAAGCAAGGATAGATCTAGGTATTGCCATCTTTGGTAGGCAATCCATAAGTGGCTCTCATGATAGATTCATATGGTCATTTTGTTTTCTTCCTAGGGAAGTGTTCCATGCCTTTCTTTAACGGAAATTGGAATCTAATATTCCCTTCCTTTATACCAATAATTGCACCAATCGTTCTAAGGAAAGGTCTACCAAGGATAATAGGACAAGAATGATTGCAATCTATATCAAGAAAGATAAAATCTACGGGCACATAATTCCTATTTGCAACAATAAGAACATCATTAATTCTTCCCATAGGTTTCTTAATAGTGGAATCCGCAAGATGCAAGTTTAGAGAGCAATAATCAAAATCACGAAAATCTAGCAAATCACACAAAGTTTTGGGAATAGTGGAAACACTAGCACCCAACTCACATAAAGCATAAAATTCATGATCCTTAATCTTAATTTTAATCTTAATCTTAATTCTGGGGATAGAATCTTCCAACTCAAGTTTCTCTTCATAAGATTGCATCAAGGCATCAACGATATTTTTAGTAAACGCTTTATTTTGGCTATAAGCGTGAGGAGAATTTAGCATGGATTGCAACAAGGAAATACAATCAATTAAAGAGCAACTTTCATAATTAAATTCCTTGAAATCCAAAATAGTGGGTTTAGCAACATCTAGGGTTTTAATCTTTTCAATCCCACTTTTATCAATTTCATCATCAAGATCTAAAAACTCTGAATTCTTGGAAGGCCTTATAGGTAAAGGTGGATCATAATCAGTCCCATCATTATCAAGATTCATATTGAAAAACAAAGATTTAATAGGGGACACATCAATACCTTTTAGATCTTCATCTTTATTTTCATAGAAATTGGAAGAACACGCTTCAATAAAGGCATCTTTCGTAGCACGCATCCTAGCGGTTCTTTCCTTGCACTTATCAATGGAAATTCTCATGGCTTTGAGAGACTCATTGATATCATGTTTAGGAGGAATAGATCTAAGCTTTAAAGAATCAACATCAAGACAAATTCTATCAACGTTCGTAGCCAATTCATCAACTTTAAGCAATTTCTCTTCAAGCAAAGCATTAAAGTTCTTTTGTGAATTCATAAAATCTTTAACACTAGTCTCAAATTCAGAGGGCATCTTATTAAAATTTCCATAAGAGTTGTTGTAGGAATTTCCATAATTATTAGAAGGATTACTAGGATAAGGCCTAGGATTAAAATTCCCTCTATATGCATTGTTACCAAAATTATTCCTACCACCAAAATTCACATCCATAGATTCATTATTATTCTCAATCAAAGACAAAGGAATATCATTAGGATCAGAAGAAGAACTCTTAGTGGCAAATAATTTCATAAGTTCATCCATCTTTCCACTCAAAACATTAATTTCTTCTATTGCATGCACTTTTTTATTAGTAGATCTTTCAGTGTGCCATTGTGAATAATTAACCATAATATTATCTAGGAGTTTAGTAGCATATCCTAAAGTGATTTCCATAAAAGTGCCTCCCGCGTCCTAATCTAAAAGATTTCTAGAAGCAAAATTCAATCCGGCATAAAAAATTTGTATAATCATCCATTCAAACCATGAGTATGGAAATTACGTACCATTAATTTCATTCTCTCCCAAGCTTGTGCAAAATGTTCATGATCAAGTTGCTTATATTTCATAATATCGTTTCTAAGAGAGATGATCTTAGCGGGAGGAAAATACTTAGAGATAAAAGCATCTTTGCACTTGTTCCAAGAATCAATACTATTTTTAGGCAAAGACGAAAACCAAGATTTAGCACGATCTCTAAGCGAAAAAGGAAATAGCTTCAATTTAACAATATCATTATCAACTTCTTTCTTCTTTTGCATATCACATAAATCCACGAAGCTATTTAGATGAGTAGCGACATCTTCACTAGGAAGGCCGGCGAATTGATCTTTCATAACAAGATTCAACAAAGCAGTATTGATTTCACAAGATTGAGTGTTGGTAAGAGGAGCAATCGGAGTGCTAAGGAAATCATTATTGTTGGTATTGGTAAAGTCATACAATTTGGTATTATCTTGAGCCATCGTGACAGAGAAGCAATCCAACACATGAGCAAACAAAAATGCAAGCGAGAAAAAGGCAAACGGAAAATAGATGGCGAATAAAACGGCAAGGGTGAAGTGGGGGAGAGGAAAACGAGAGGCAAATGGCAAATAATGTAATGCGAGAGATAAGGCATTGTGATGGGTACTTGGTATGTTGACTTTTGCGTAGACTCCCCGCAACGGCGCCAAAAATTCTTCTTGCTACCTCTTGAGCACTGCGTTGGATTTCCCCGAAGAGGAAAGGATGATGCAGCAAAGTAGCGTAAGTATTTCCCTCAGTTTTTGATAACCAAGGTATCAATCCGGTAGGAGGCTTAATATGATGGAAATAGACCCCGGGGCCATAGGTTTCACTAGTGACTTCTCTCAAGAGCATAAGTATTTTACGGTGGGTGAACGAATTACTGTTGAGCAATTGACAGAACTAAGCATAGTTATGACAGTATTTAGGTATGATCATGTATATAGGCATCACGTCCGAGACAAGTAGACCGACTCCTGCCTTAATCTACTACTATTACTCCACTCATAGACCGCTATCCAACATGCTTCTAGAGTATTAAGTTCAAGAAAACAGAGTAACGCCTTAAGCAAGATGACATGATGTAGAGGGATAAATTCATGCAATATGAAAAAAAACCATCTTGTTATCCTCGATGGCAATAATACAATACGTGCCTTGCTGCCCCTACTATCACTGGGAAAGGACACCGCAAGATTGAACCCAAATCTAAGCACTTCTCCCATTGCAAAAAAAACCAGTCTAGTAGGCCAAACCAAACTGATAATTCGAAGAGACTTGCAAAGATAACCAATCACACATAAAAGAATTCAGAGAAGATTCAAATATTGTTCGTAGATAATCTTGATCATAAACCAAAAATTCATCGGTCTCAACAAACACAACGCAAAAAGAAGATTACATCGAATAGATCTCCACGAGCGAGGGGGAGAACATTGTATTGAGATCCAAAAAGAGAGAAGAAGCCATCTAGCTACTAACTATGGACCCGAAGGTCTGAGGTGAAGTACTCACACTTCATCGGAGGGGCTATGATGATGTAGAAGCCCTCCGTGGTGGATGCCCTCTCCGGCGGAGCTCCGGAATTGGCCCCAAGATGGGATCTTGTGGGTACAGAAGGTTGTGGCGGTGGAATTAGGTTTTTGGCTCCGTTTCTGATCGTCTGGGGGTACGTAGGTATATATAGGAGGAAGGAGTACGTCGGTGGAGCTTCGTGGGGCCCACGAAGGTGGGGGTGCGCTTCGGGGGGTAGGGCGCACCCCCCTACCTCGTGGGTTTCTTGACGTAGGGTCCAAGTCTCCTGGGTCATATTCGGTGAGAAAATCACGTTCCCGAAGGTTTCATTCCGTTTGGACTCCGTTTGATATTGCGTTTCTTTGAAACTCTAAAATAGGCAAAAAAAACAACAATTCTGGGCTGGGCCTCCAGTTAATAGGTTAGTCCCAAAAGTAAAATAAAAGTGGAAAATAAAGCCCAATATGGTCCAAAATAGTAGATAGTGTAGCATGGAGCAATCAAAAAATATAGATACGTTGGAGACGTATCAAGGTGATGGCGCACTGGGACCACTTGAGTGGGCGCGTGGTCTCAAGGTTGGGGAGGACTGCATTCACTTCACGAGCAAACTGTTTGAAGATGTGTTGTGAGGCTAGGGCCTGAGCTCCGCCCAAGATACATGCGATCGCACGCGGCTCCTAGAAGCCCCCACCCCCTCATCTTAATGGTGATCGTCGTTCCTTCTTGGTGGTGGCGGCAGTGGGGGAAGAGCGGCATTGCCCCGAGGGCGGTCCTCGCGAGGCTGATCTCTCCAGGCGCCCTCGCGAGGATGATCCTGCCAGCGGTCCTCACGACGACGGTCGCGCCACTCCTGGTGCGGCCCATGTTCGTCCTAGCATCCGCCGCCACGTCCTCCTCCTCGGCCGTAGCCACGGTCGCTGCGTTCGGGGCGTCTACCGAAGCGTACTTCGTGAATGGCTCTGAGCTTTTGGCAGTCACTAGTGTTGTGGGTGTTCAGGTTGTGGAAGGCGCAGAACGGTCGGCTACCCTTGGATGACTCGGGCTGATCTCTGCCCCGCTTGGTGTCGGGCTCCGCTGCGAGCACAGCTGCTTCCTTCCGCTTCACATCCTTGGCCTTGGCCTTCATCTCCTCTACACTCGCACCTGGCATCTCGAGGAGGGAAAGGCGCCCCTCCTCAGCTTTTGCGCACTTGGTTGCCAGGTTGAACAACTCCTGAGACGTGCACAGCTCCTCGTGGATAGCGAGCTCTTCCTTCATCTTGACATCACGGACGCCATCAGAGAACGCGGAGATCATGGCCTTGATCGTGACCTTGGGGATCTTGAGGCGAGTGTTGTTGAAGCGCTGAATGTACTTCTGGAGGGTCTCTCCTAGTTGTTGCTTGATGCGGCGCAGGTCGCCCGCGGCTGGCGGGTGGTCGCGAGTGCCCTGGAAGTTGGCGACTAAGCGGTCGCGCATCTCATCCCAGGAGGAGATCGAGCCGTGCTACAGGTTCAGGAGTCAGGAGCGGGCACCATCCTTGAGAGCCATGGGGAGCTAGTTGACCATGACTTTCTCGTCGCCGTTGGCCGCTTTGATGCTCAGCTCGTAGAGCTGCAGGAACTCCGCGGGGTTGGCGGTGCCGTCGTAGCGAGGGGGCAGATCTGGCTTGAACTTGCCTGGCCAGGCAACGCTACATAGCTCAGGGGTGAAGGCGCGGCAGCCGGCCGTGGTTGCCGGGGGCCGTCTCAGAGGTGGAGCTTGATCTTGGTGAGGTCCATGCGCTGCCACCGTAGGCAGCGCGTGGTCTTGACGAGGCGGTGCAGGGAGCGCTGGTGTAGCTTCTCGCGGCCGAGGGATTTCTTGGCAACTTCTCTCTTCGCGCGCGGGCACCGGGCGTGGCGGATCACGCCGCGGGGCCGTGCGCCTTGGCGCCAAGGCGCAGTTTTGGGGCAGAGCTGGTGGAGGCGCGCCATGAGCCACGTCGCTTGTGGCTAGCGGAGGGTGAGCAAGAGAGAGGGACGGCGCCAGGGAGCCCCCTGCGGCGCGGACGAGCTCGGCGACACGATCGAGCCACTCCTCGTAGAGGTCGTCGACCAGGCAGTAGCGCAGGAGTTCGTTCGCTGCGAGGAGTGCGGCCCGCGCCTCCATGGTAGCGCGGTGTGCGTGGGATGAAGAACCGGCTGGGGTCAGCGATGGAGTGGCGGTGCAGTCGTCCTACCACACCGATGGGTGCAGCAAGGACGCTTGCTGCTCGTTCCCCGCCGGGCCGGTGGCGGCGTTGGCGGCGGGACACGGGGAACGACGTGGTGGCCCGCTGACGGGAGCCGTCCGGGCGACACGGGCGGTGAGGGCAGCCCGGCGCTCAGCTCGACTGCAACGAGCGTCCTCCATGGAGACGACGGAGCGGCAGAGCAACGGATCGATGAAAGGGAAGCTACGGCGCACCCCTACCTCGTGCGCCAAATGTTGGATCTCGGGTTCCGGCAAAACCCTTAAGGTTCGAACTCTGGGTGCGCGCGAAGATCTCCCCCTCCTACCGATCCACGCCCTAGCTCACAAAGATCTCGAGGACGAACTCGACGCGCTTGCAACATGGAAAGACACGAGATTTATACTGGTTCAGGCCACCGTCGTGGTGTAATACACTACTCCAGTGTGTGTGGTGGATTGCCTCTTGGGCTGATGATGAACAGTACAAGGGGAACAACAGCCTCCTGAGGTTGAGGTGTTCTTGTGCGTTGTGTGTGAGCAAGATGCCAGATGCCTCTACTGTGGTGGCTAGCTCTACTTATATAGGCCCTGGTTCTCTCCCCAAATATTGAGCGGGAAGGGAGCCAACAATGGCGGGCAAATTTGAAATGGGATAGCTAGTACAAGCTATTCTGACAAAATAGTCTTCGCCTGCTAAAGGCTCTGGTGATGATGCCGTCTTGGGCTCCACGGTGACCTCCGTCTTGCCGTCCCGCTGGCCTTGGTCACGTTGCACCGATAGGGAAACCTTTGCTTGCTGCCTCGGTACTCTGCGCCTGCGCTTGCCTCCTTAGCACCAAAGGGGAAACAAGGACGCTGCGCGCGCAGGCGCCCGCCTGGTGTCGATCGTCATGGCTCACGTCACGGGAGCCTCGTGAGGTTTGCCCTGCCTTGATATCTCCGCTCCTCATGAGACTGTCTGGCTAAGAGGAGGTCTTGCGTTGTCCGCCTCGCGAGGCTTGGCCCCTCGGGAAGGTATTGATTGCCTCGTTGATGAAGATGGGTCGTACGACCCGCTAGCTTAGCCACGCCGTGGGCCGCAGGCAAGCAAGTCTGGGGACTCCCGTTCCCAGAACGCCGACAATGGGTAACAAGTAACAAAAGTAAACAAGGTGCAGCAAGGTGGCTCGATCCTTTTTGTAGCAAAGGACAAGCCTGGACAAACTCTTATATAGAGGAAAACTCTCCCGAGGACACATGGGAATTATCGTCAAGCTAGTTTTCATCACGCTCATATTATTCGCGTTCGTTACTTTGATAATTTGATATGTGGGTGGACCGGTGCTTAGGTACTGCCCTTCCTTGGACAAGCATCCCACTTATGATTAACCCCTATTGCAAGAATCCGCAACTACAAAATAAGTATTAAGGTAAACCTAACCATGGCATGAAACATATGGATCCAAATCAGCCCCTTACGAAGCAACGCATAAACTAGGGTTTAAGCTTCTGTCACTCTAGCAACCCATCATCTACTTATTACTTCCCAATGCCTTCCTCTAGGCCCAAACAATGCTGAAGTTTCATGTAGTCGACGTTCACATAACACCACTAGAGGAAAGACAACATACATCTCATCAAAATATCGAACGAATACCAAATTAACATGACTACTTATAGCAAGACTTCTCCCATGTACTCAGCAACAAACATAACTACTCAGAAATCATATTCATGTTCATAATCAGAGGGGTATTAATATGCATAAAGGATCTGAACATATGATCTTCCACGAAATAAACCAACTAGCATCAACTACAAGGAGTAATCAACACTACTAGCAAGCCACAGGTACCAATCTGAGGTTTTGGGACAAAGATTGGATACAAGAGATGTACTAGGGTTTGATAGGAGATAATTCTGGTGAAGATATTGATGGAGATTGACCCCCTCCCGACAAGAGGATCGATGGTGATGATTTCCCCCTCCCGGAGGGATGTTTCCTCGGCAGAACAGCTCCGCCGGAGCCCTAGATTAGTTTCGCCAGGTTCCGCCTCGAGACATCGGCGCTTCGTCCCGAAAGCTTCCTTCTGATTTTTTTAGGGCAAAATACTTCATATAGCCAAAGATGGGCACCGGAGGCCTCCAAGGGGGCCCTTGAGGCAGGGGGCACGGTCAGGTGGGTAGGGCGCGCCCCACCCTCGTGGATGGTGGGTGGCCCCCCTCTGGTACTTTCTTCGCCCAATAATTTTTATATATTCCAAAACTGACTTTCATGGAGTTTCAGGACTTTTGGAGTTGGGCAGAATAGGTCTATAATATTTTCTCCTTTTCCAGCCCAGAATTGTAGCTGTCGGCACTCTCCCTCTTCGTGTAAACCTTGTAAAATAAGAGAAAATAGGCATAAGTATTGTGACATAATGTGTAATAACAACCCATAATGCAATAAATATCGATATAAAAGCATGATACAAAATGGACGTATTAAACGCATGAAATCCTGCAGAGTTACTAGAGCTGGCTGCTGGTTCATATTGGGGCGAGAAAACTAAGCCATCATATTCTCCATGAATTGGCGGTTTAGTTCGAACTATTGGATCATGCCAGCCATGTAATCAGGTGGTGGTGGGGCGTCGCCACCACGACCACCTAGTCTAACCATCCTGCTAAAATAAAACAGGGGTAGTTCAGCATTGAGAAATTTGCAAAGACAAGCATCATTCCTGATGTACCTCCACATCTCCTGGGAATGATGTAGTCTTGCTTATTAGTATTAGATGCATTCGTCGTGAGCCTGCGTGCTGCCTATGATGTCTTTAGTCTATGTACTGAACTCTGTGTACTGAACTCTATGCATGACCCCTTTTGTAAGTTATGTCGACTACTATGTAGTATCTATCATGCTTCTTTCATTATGCTTGCTTAGGTATAGCCTGACAGCTGGTAGTGTCGCATCGGGAACTCCACGTCAGTATCCTGGGGTCCGCGGATACTCTGGTGCAGAACCCGACGCTCAGATGGTAGAAGAGGAACACGTGCGGGAGAGTAGCCTCCCACATCTGGCCAATCGACACCGTGGGGCATCACAGTCCTGGCTGGGTAGATCGCAGAACATGGACGATCACCAGATCGGACTAAGGGGTGCAACAGCGTCAGAGCATTGTAAAGGTGCTGACGGGTGGTGTACAACTCATGGAGAAAAGCTTGGTTAACTCAATCCAGCCCGTCAGCATGTAGAACCAGGTTATGATGGTGGAAGGGCTCTCGGGTGATGGTGGAGTAGGCAGCAGTGTAGTATCCCCCCGCACCAATGTCGGATGCGATAGCAATGTTCCTGAAAGGGGAAGTGTCCAACACCTGATACTCTCCGCGAAGACGTGTCAGAGCAGCATAAGCAGCACCGTGGACTATCATATCAATGGTCACTACAACACCATGAGCGGTGTGCAGCACAGTAGTGCAGTCATACTCCGGAGAGTAGAGGTGGACGATGGCACGGTACTGCTCCTGGTTAAAGTCCTGGTACTGCACATACACAGTGTACTCAGGGTGCCAGCGATAACCCAGATATGTCATCATTCAGCTAACACAGCAGGTGGACCTGGCACACCAATGGCCGTTGTGTGGCGCACAACCTGCCTCGCGGGTTCCATCTGTACACAAAGATGTTTCAAAGGAGTCAAGTGACAATGTGGGTATTTGTTCAAGATACTATTCTAAGGAATAACTATAGCTTATCCTACTTTGGGTTGAATGTGGTCACGTGATCCTAATGATAGAGTTAGTAAATTCGTTTAACCCGAGTAGAAGGGAGTTCAGAGCCTCGGAGTAAAGATCGAGGAGTAAAAGATTCTAATACCACCCAATGGCAACGTGGGCCTGTAAGACACACGGCCATGTTAGTAAAAGTTTTGTAGTGACTAGACTCGACTTCGGCTAAGGAGTGTGGAATGGGGATTCCTACAGGCAGTCTGCTCTGATACCAACTTGTGACGCCCCCGATTCAATCATACACTAATCATGCATGCAAACGTGTACGATCAAGATTAGGGGCTCGTGGGAAGATATCACAACACAACTCTATAAACAAAATAAGTCATACAAGCATCATAATACAAGCCAGGGGCCTCGAGGGCTCGAATAAAAGTGCTCGATCATAGACGAGTCAGCGCAAGCAACAACATCTAAGTACAGACATAAAGTTAAACAAGGTGTCATAAGATGGCTAGCACAAATTGGGATACAGACCGAAAGAGGCGCAATCCTCCTGCCTGGGATCCTCCTAAACCACTACTCGTCGTCGGCGGCCTGCGCGTAGTAGTTGGCACCCTCGGTGTAGTAGGGGTCGTCGTTGACGGTGGCGTCTGGCTCCTGGGCTCTAACATCTGGTTGCGACGTCCTAGAAAAATGGAAAGGGGGAAAAGAGGGAGCAAAGCAACCGCTGTCGGATCACGGGTTCCGGCAGACCCTTAAGGTTCGAACTCTAGGGTGCGCGTGGAGATCGTGCCCTCTACCTCTCCGTCTTGTCAGGATCTGGCTACTTCAAGAACAACATAAGAGACACAAGATTTATACTAGTTCGGGCCACCATTGTGGTGTAATACCCTACTCTAGTTTTTGGCGGGTGGATTGCCTCTTGGGCTGATGAGGAAGAATAGTACAAGGAGGAACGGCCTTGCGAGGGCCAGTTCTTGGCTAGGGGATGAACTGCTAGGGGGAGTTCGATCACCCTTCTCTCTCTCTAGATGCTGGATTTGATCCCCCCCTCCTCTGTGGGTGGTTAGCCCTATTTATAGGCAAAGGCCCTGGGCCTCTTCCCAAATATTGAGCGGGAAGGGCGCCAACAATCGGCCAATTTGAAGGGGAACATCTGGTACACTTATCCTGACTAAAGTTGGTCTTCGCCTGCCAAAGGCTCTGGTGATGACGCCGGCTTGGGCTCCACAGTGACTTCCTCCTTGTCGCGGAGCTGGTCTTGGTCTCGTTGCACCGAAATGAGTGCCTTTGCTTGAACCCCTCGCCTGCGCTTGCCCCCTTTGCACCAAAGAGGAAAGGGAGGACACTGCGTGGGCTGGCGCCCGCCTGGCATCCCTGGGTCGTCATGGCTTGCGTCATGGGCACCTCGTGAGGTACCCGCCTTGATCTCTCCGCCTCCCCGCGAGTCAGCCTAAGGAGGCCATGCTTGAGGAAGCGTCGTGTCGTCCGCCTCGCGAGGCTTGGCCCCTCGCGAGGGTCTTGAGCCTTGCGTTGATGAAGATGGGCCATGATGGGCCCCCACTTGAGCCACGCCGCAGGCCGCAGGCAGGCAAGTCTGGGGACCCCCGTTCCCAGAACGCCGACAGTAGCCCCCGGGCCCAAGGCGCGCATGGACTTGGCCGTGGCGAGAGGTGAAAGGGCAAGGGCGAAGCGCCGCTGGCCCTAACAGCCTGCGGCCTCGGGTGCCGCGTGGCGGTTGATTGGACGTGGGCGGCACTGTTTACCCACGCTCCCTTATTCTGCGCCGCGCTAGGTTGCCCCGCAGTTGTACACAGCCCCCCCTTTTCCCTGTTGCTTGACTGTCTCCTGCTCTTCCTCCCTCCGAACTCTGACCCTCGCTTCCAATCCCATCTCACATCTCCTCTCTTCCGCCCGCCGCCATGGCTCCAAAGAAAGGGAAGGGGAAGAAGCCTGTGGCTCCATCTCGCCCGCTGCCGCCGGTGGCGCCTGCTATCGGCCGCTCAATCATACTCAACCTGGAGAGCCTGGGCAAGCTCAATCCGGCTCTGGCCACTGCCTTCAACGAGTGCGGGAGGACGACGGCGTGGCCTACGTGTCGCCTCCCCACTGATAGGATAATCACCGAGGTCCATTACTTTGCCGACGCCTTGTGGGCGGGTTTGGTGCCTCCCTTCTCCGATTTCTTCAACGCCGTCCTTGATCATTATCAGATCCACATGATGCATATGGGTCCTGAGTCCATTGCTCTTCTTTCAGTCTTCGCTTTTGTTTGTGAGGGGATGGTGGGCATCCCTCCTTCTGTTGCCCTGCTGCGCCTCTTCTTCTCCTTGCATCTTGTCGACCACATGCAATGCCCGGCATGCGTGAGCTTCGTAACTTCGCCCGAGACCGTAGCCTCTGGTATCGACTTCAACCTCCCTCTGCCTTTAGCCGAGTTCCGCGAGCGGTGGTTGTACATTGATGTCGGGGTGCCCAGCCCCCGGCTCGCGAAGCCGACATCGCCTGCTGTGCCTAATTCGGGCTGGGGCCAGGTGACGCTCGTAAGTCCCCGGCTCGCCTTCGTCTGGCACCGCTTCATGTCCTTGAAGAAGCTTGGCGTAACGGCGCCCAAAGTGGTGATGGAGTTCCTATTGCGCCGCATTGCACCTCTCCAACGCCATTCTCGTCGAATGTGGGCCTTCAGCGGGCATGGTGACCGTATGAGGCTTCAGGGAGAAGACCTGATGCCCGAGGTGCTGAGGAGGGTGCTCTTGGTCCTGACAGGCGATCCCAACCCCGGGGGTGTCCGGCAGGGGGGGCCTTGGTGTACCTCTGCCATAACAAGGATGACTTCGTGAGGCAGATGCCCCCTTTCGACGAGTGGGGGTTACGCCCTGTCAGCCTCCAGGGGCCTCGCGAGAACCCTGTGGTGGTGATTTCCCTTCCGGTCGGCCTGGGTGAATCCTCCTCGAGTGGTGGTGCAGGGAGGCAGGAGATAGCGGGGGTCGAGGGAGCCCAGGACGATGTGACTACACCAGGCGATGCTCTTGATGGGGCAGCTCACGAGGTCCGCGCTCCCGAGGCCACAGGTGAGGCGCTGCCGCCTCCAGTGCTTGAGGCCGAGGCTCCTGAGCCCCCGGCCGGGATCTCTGACGAGGCAACTGCCCGTGCGTACCAAGCGTGCGCCCTCGATGCAAGTGGCCTTGGTGCTCCGTCCTCTTCGCAGGCTGGTTCTTGTGCATCTCTCCTGGGCCATTTCCGTGTGGACTTTGAGGCCCTTCAGAGAAAAATGGAGGCCTTGGGCGACAACTTCCCCTGTCCCTTGCTGAAGCGCCGGAAGTACTTTGCCGTCGACGAGTAAGTCTTCTCCTTTTCTGTTCCTTATCCTGCTTGCCGCATCCGCTGATCCTTGCTCTACAGGCCTCTGCCCACTGAGCTCGATGAAGTCGTCGGGCCGACGCCCTCCTTGACTCCGTCTCCTCCGCCATCCCTGGGTGTCTCGAGCAGCACTGCCCTTGTGGTTTGGGCAGGTGACGGCGCTGACCGCCATGTAACGCGCGACGACTCTCCCGCCCCCGCGATCTCCTTCTGCGGGCCTTCCCTCGACATAGGCAGCCTGGAGTGGGCTTCCCGTTTGGTCGCGGGCTGCGACCGGCTGAGGCACCTCCGGGGCCCTTCTCCTGAGGTCAGGTTGGACTCAGGTCGGGCTTCTGATGCGGCGCGGCCGGCCGTCGTGAAGGTGCCAGCCCCCAGCCCCCTGCCGGGGCCGGGGTGATGATCCGAGGTCGTCGACGCCTGCTTGGGGCAGATGATGGCGTGGCAGACGTGCTTGAGCGTGCTCGGGAGCGCCGTGCCCGTCTCCACGAATTCCTTCGGAGGGCGAGCGGCGCCGTAGACCTGCTTGGGCAGGAGCTCGCTGAGGAAGACGCGCGCCTGGAAGCTGAGGGCCTGCGCCTGGCTGCCGAGCGGTGCGAGCTGGAGGCAGCCGGTGCCCTCGCGCGTCGTCAGCGCGTCCTTGATGACGAAGAGGCGAAGGCGTCGCTGGAGGCCTCTCTGGTGGCTCGGTCTCAGGCCGTTGAGGAGGCCCGAGGAGCAGACCGACGGCGAGGAGCAGCAGAAGAACAGGCTCGGGAGCTCTTGGCCTGGTGTTGCTCGTTGGAGGAGCGAGCAGAGCTGCGCGAGGCAGCCCTTGCATCGATGGAGGTGGCTTCTGGTGACCCGGCTGAGCTTTGGAAGCGCGAGGAAGCGTTGGTGCTGGAAGCCGCCGAACGCGCTCGCGAGCTCGAGCAGCTGGATACGAGGGAGCGCCTGGTGACGCAGGCGGAAGACGATGTCACCGCGCGAGAAACACGTGTCCTGGAGGAGGTTTGTCGTCGGGTGACGACAGCACGCCAAGGCGTCGAGCGTGAGTTCAAGGGGAAGCTGGGGATGGTCCGAGTCGAAGCTGAAGGTAGGACCGCTGCCTTGAGGGCCCAACGAGATGAGGCGACGCGACGAGCAGACGCTTCCCGAGCTGCCCTTGAGGCAGCGCAGAAAGAGCTGGCCTCCTCCCAGGCCGAGGTGCTCCGTCTTTGCCAGCGTGTGGAAGAGGCCGTGGCCGTCGAGCGTCAGAATGCCGACGAGATATGCCAGCGGCAAGTCCTGGAGCACGAGCACGGCCCCATGCTCACCAAGCTCCGGGAGAGGGCCGACATTGCCCTGGGCAACATCTGTGAGGCTGCCGTGGGCGAGCCGCACATGATCAACTACGCCGGCAACCTGCAGTTCTTCACCACCGTGGTGACACAGCTGGAGGCACGGTCGGCCAAAGCCGATAGGTTGGTGGAGGAGAGGAGCCACGCCCTTCTCGGATGCGCCTTCTCCCGCGTCTTCAGCCATCTTCGAAACATGGATCCCCATTTCGACTTCGACGCCGCCATCGCCCCAGTTCCCCAAGTTGTTCGAGGCGACCTGGCTGAATGGGTGGAGAGCAACGTAGATGCTCTCGTCCGGGCCTTCACTTCGGATGATGACGGCGTGATCATGGGAGCCGACAAAGGTGGCATGGTGGAAGACCCCAATGCCGCTGATGGGGGCGCAGACAACGAAGGTGAGTTCAGCGACGCCAGCGACAGCTCGGGAGGCGCCTCCGAGGATGCATTGGGGGATTTGTCAGATTGACCATGTACTATCCTCGTTTTTTTACCCTGCATAGATAGAACTCAGGCGTTTGGCCCGACGATTGTGAGAGCATTTTGGGAGGGGAAGCCCCTCATGTATGAACTTGTATCTAATGTATCTGCAGTGATTAAATCGTACGCGTGTCCAACGGGAGGCTGGTTTGCCCTTGTTCCATGCTGGCTCCGGAGCTGCCTTCTGGAGGGCGTCACGTCTCGGGTGCTGGGTAGTTGAAACCTCGGGAGGCGGGGTCGTTGCTGACACGAAACCCCACAGGCGTGGGTCGTCTTCGCAGGCTCCGGGTCCTTTCTCGAGCGAGACGTCTTCACAAGCATTTGCCTTCTTCACAGGCTCCGGGCCTTCTCCAAGGAGAGACAATCTTCACAGGCATTCGCCTTCTTCATAGCCTCTGGGCCTTCTCCCGAGAGGGATGTCTTCACAGGCGTTCGCCTTCTTCACAGGCTCTGGGCCTTCTCCCGAGAGGGATGTCTTCACAGGCGTTCACCTTCTTCACAGGCTCTGGGCCTTCTCCCGAGAGGGATGTCTTCACAGGCGTTCGCCTTCTTCACAGGCTCTGGGCCTTCTCCCGAGAGGGATGTCTTCATAGGCGTTCGCCTTCTTCACAGGCTCTGGGCCTTTCATGAGAAAGCAATCTCCGCCAGCACCAAAGGTCACCTCGCGAGGGAGCGACAGCGGCAGCCTGGGCTTCGCTCAAGCTAAGCCTGGCCCGGCTCGCGAGGGGCTCGCAAGGGAGGCAGCTGTGGTGAGATGGTGACCAGAACGAGGGAAACGATTCGAACAAGACCAAGCACCCCTTCCGCGAACGCACGCAAACCTCAAATTCGAATTCAACTTAAATCCGGCGGGGGAAAAAGGTTACAACCAAAGGAAGAAGGCAATGAAAGCAAACAAAAAGGCCGCGTCCGGCACCTAATCTAGTCTTCGACGTCTTCTCACCAACACGGAGCTAAGTGCTGTCCACTAGGCGTGGGAGGGAGCCCCAGGGCCTGAGGCCGGCACCCCTGAGACTCTGGGGCGTTTACAGCCCCACTCATTATTACGTGAGAGTGTCACGGGGCGGCGAGCTTCACAGGCACTGGGCCTTCTTCACAGGAACCGGCCTTGCTTCATATCGCCTGACGAGGGCCCCGCCTTGCGCCACACTCTAGTGCCACCAACGACGACCGGAAACCAGGACGCCACCGGTGGGGTAGAGCGGTCGCCAGCGGTTCCCCTGACGACCACGGGTCCTCCGCCAGGGGCAGGCCCTCAGGCGCCTCCCCAGTGGAGGGCCTATCTTCTAAGAACGCCTTGCTCCGAACGCCGCGGTGGTGACGTAGGATCTCTGCCCCTTTCCTGCAGCCCCCTGCGTCCTCCTCCCGAGGGGTAGGAGGCCGCAGGAGCAGGGCAGCTGCTCATTGCTGCGACCTGCATCTCCTGTGATCCATGATTAGTGTATGCCTGCTCTTGAGGAATTAGCGGTACCCGATAGTCGTTGCCTCCAGTGTGACCGATGGAGCCTTCCTGGGGTTCCTGGAAGGGCTCGGCCTCTGGCGTCTCGTCCTCCCAGCTGGGGCTGAAGAGTGAGCCCTGCTCGCCCTCGTGAGCGTGTCCTTGGTCCATCATGTGGGGCACGTATTCCTCCGGCGCCGCCACCTTGAATGTTGTGCTGAAGTGCTCCATGCGCCATGCGGCGTTGCTTGTCGTGCCCACCGCGGGGTGCTAGCATGGTTGGCCGTTGGCACCGTCGGCCGCACCGAGCCCCTCTCCTTCGCGCGCCGGGGGTGGGGTAGCGCCACCGCCAGTCTGGTGCCGGCGGATTTGCCGGTGCTGGGGTAGTCTTGAGGCCCGCGCGGGTGCGCGGGGCCCCCTCGGGCACCGCCCTGAGCTTGAGGCGGAAGCTGGACGCAGAAGGGGTGAGCCCCCGAAGTGGCGAAGCCCAGGAGCTCGGTGAGCCGCTCCAGCAGCACGTCGCGGCCGCCCTCCAATAGCCTTCACTACAGCAGCTCCCGTGCTACCGTGAGCGCGGCCCTTGAGTCCGCCTGTTCTTGGCGGGTGTACGGTGTCGTGGCTGCGGCGTGGTTGGAGGCCCTTGCTACCGACCGCGCCTGTCGCGGTGTGAGGGTCGCAGAAGCTTGCCCATGTCGCCCTGCGGACCGCGAGCTGCCTGTGGTGCGGGGTCGCCCGGAGCGGGAGGCTCCGCGCAGATGCGCCATGCCGCCCACGGGCCTTGGTTGCCCGCCTGGTCGCCGGACATGATGACGACGACGCAACGGGAGACGGAGCGGTGGGAAGGCAGATTCCGGTGCACCCCTACCTGGCGCGCCAAATGTCGGATCACGGGTTCCAGCAGATCCTTAAGGTTCGAACTCTGGGGGGCGCGCGGAGATCGTGCCCTCTACCTCTCCGTCTTGTCAGGATCTGGCTACTGCAAGAACAACATAAGAGACACAAGATTTATACTAGTTCGGGCCACCATTGTGGTGTAATACCCTACTCTAGTTTTTGGCGGGTGGATTGCCTCTTGGGCTGATGAGGAAGAACAGTACAAGGGGGAATGGCCTCGCGAGGGCCAGTTCTTGGCTAGGGGATGAACTGCTAGGGGGAGTTCGGTCGCCCTTCTCTCTCTCTAGATGCTGGATTTGATCCCCCCTCCTCTATGGGTGGTTAGCCCTATTTATAGGCAAAGGCCCTGGGCCTCTTCCCAAATATTGAGCGGGAAGGGCGCCAACAATCGGCCAATTTGAAGGGGAACATCTGGTACACTTATCCTGACTAAAGTTGGTCTTCGCCTGCCAAAGGCTCTGGTGATGACGCCGGCTTGGGCTCCACAGTGACTTCCTCCTTGTCGCGGAGCTGGTCTTGGTCTCGTTGCACCGAAATGGGTGCCTTTGCTTGACCCCCTCGCCTGCGCTTGCCCCTTTACACCAAAGAGTAAAGGGAGGACACCGCGCGGGCTGGCGCCCGCCTGGCATCCCTGGGTCGTCATGGCGTGCGTCATGGGCACCTCGTGAGGTACCCGCCTTGATCTCTCCGCCTCCTCGCGAGCCAGCCTAAGGAGGCCGTGCTTGAGGAAGCGCCGTGTTGTCCGTCTCGTGAGGCTTGGCCCCTGGCGAGGGTCTTGAGCCTTGCATTGATGAAGATGGGCCATGATGGGCCCCCACTAGAGCCACGCCGTAGGCCGCATGCAGGCAAGTCTGGGGACCCCCGTTCCCAGAACGCCGACAACCGCGAGTACTCATCCAAAGTACTCGCAAGCAAGGATCTACACTACATATGCATTGGTATCTATGTAAAGGGGTAGTATATGTGGCCTAAACTGCAGAATGCTAGAATATGAGGGGGAATGCTAGTCCTATCGAAGACTACGCTTCTGGCAGCTTCCATTTTGAACCATGTAGAAGAGAGTAGATGGTAAGTTCACCAAGTATCATCGTATAACATAATCCTACGCGGCGATCCTCTCCTTGTCGCCCTGTGAGAGAGAGAGATCACCGGGTGTATCTAGCACTTAAAAGGGTGTGTGTCGGCGTACTGGGAACCAGGGTACCCAGACATGCCTGTCTGCGGCCCACGTCGCGTTCCTGGTACGGCCCGGTAGGGCCCAGCTGATCGACCAGCTGCTCAAGACCTTCGCGAGGGGGCCAGCCCTAGCGAGGAGAACGACCAAGACCCCCTCAGGGAGCGGCCTCACCTAGGCTGCTCCAGAGGGGCAACCAAGACCTCTTCCAAGAGTGGCCTCAGCTAGGCTGCTTCGGGAGGGCCGAGATCTCAAGGAAAGGGCTGCCTCAGGAGGAGGCACTGACGCAAGCCATAAAGAACCATGCCAGCGGGCGCCAGCGCGCGCTAGCGGGCGCTGTTTCCATATCGGTGCAAAGGCGACCTCACAGGCGCAGGTTCTCGAGGGGCGAGACAAAAGTTTCCCCTTTGGTGCAACCAGACCGAAGACCGCAAGGACTGCAGAAAGGATGTCATCGCCGAGCCCACCACCGCGTCACCGCCTGCTCTCTTTGCAGGCGAAGACCACCTTTTGTCAGGATAGGAGCGTCCTTGTGTTCCCGCTCAAATGGCCGTTGTGGGCTTCCCTTCCCGCCTAAACATTTCAGGGGAAGAGGACCCTGGCCGCCTATACAAGTAGCTAGGGTTCCCATCATAGGGAGGGAGGATCGACCAACCCATTGGGACATAGCATAGCATAGGAGCAAGAACATCCGCTTCCTCATCCCTCTTGAGCTCGCCTCCTGAGCTCAGGAAACCACTGTAGTTGTTCATACTCGAGCCCTCGATAGGCCAATCCACTAAAGCAGGACGTAGGGTTTTACACCGCAAGGTGGCCTGAACCTGGGTACACTCTTGTGTGCTCTACTTGTTTGCTTGCTTGTATTCCATTCTCACCAGCAGGAGAAGAGCGAGGCACTAGGTAGGCGTGTAGTGGGAGAAATCCTCGTCACGCCCCTGTGTTCGAATCTTAAGGCTTTTGCGGAGCCCGAAATCCGACATTTGGCACGCCAGGTAGAGGGTGTGTCGAAATCTTGCTTCTCCGACGACCTCGCTCCGCTCCTCTCCGTCGACCTCGTTTCACCCCCATGGTGGACACTCGCTGAGCATGTTCCACCCGCCGCGCCGCCAACGTCGCTCAGACGGCGCCCGCGGGTAACGTCGGACCACTCTGCCCCAACTCGCCGGTCGCCAACGCGGCCACGGACCAAGCCGTTCACGAGCAGCAGGACTCGTCGTTGCGGCTGTCCGTGCGGCACGAAGGCCGCACGGTGACCCCATCACCTTCGCCGGCCGCGGGGTCGTCCTCGCTGGTCCGCCGCGGGCCGGTCTAACAACAGCCTGCGCTACTAATGGCGCGGGAGCTCCTATGCTACCGTCTGGTGGACGACCTCTACGACGAATGGCTCCACCACATCACCGAGCTCGTCAACGCCGCCGGGGAGGCGCCCGCGCCGACCCATTCCTCTCGCCCTCCGTCGCCCATGGCGGGGAACGAAGACCACGGCGCTCTGCCCCCACTTCCACCATGCGGCGCCGGCCAGGGGCTCAGGCGCGAGGCTCCACGGCGCGAACAGACCCGCAGGGCCCCCGCGCGCGACGAGGAGAGCTGCAAGGTGGTCCCACGCCCCCAGGCAGAAGCGCGTGTTCTCCTCGCTCAGCAACACCAGAACCGCGCCCCATAGGAGGTGGTGGCGCCCGCACCACAAGATCCAGCACCGCAGGCGCAAGGGGCGCCAGCAATCATGAGCATGGCTGGATGTCGTGCCCTAGCTCTTGAGCTACGGCGCCTCGTCTGGCCCGGCAAGTTCAAGGCGGACTTGCCTCCGCGTTATGACGGCACCGCCGACCCGGCGGAGTTCCTCCAGCTCTACGAGCTCAGCATCGAGGTGGAGAACGACACCGAGCAGGTCATGGCGAACTGGTTCCCATGGCCCTCAAGGACGGTGCGCGTTCCTGGCTCCTGAACCTTCCTCCAGGATCCATCTCTTCTTATGAGGAGCTTCGTGAGCGCTTCATCGCCAACTTCCAAGGTACCCGCCACCGAGCTCCAGCGGCCGCAGACCTGCGCCGCGTGAAGCAGCACCTGGGGAGATCCTGCGGAACTACATCCAAAGCTTCAACACCATGCGCCTCAAGATCCCTAGGGTCTACGACGAGGCCATCATCTCGGCATTCTCCGACGGTGTCCGTGACGTCAGGATGAAGGAGGAACTTGCCATCCACGAGGACCTCTACACGGCCCTTGAGATGTTCAATCTTGCGGCAAAGTGCGCCAGGGCAGAGGAAGGCCGCCTCTCCCTCCTGGAATTGCCTGAGGCAGAAGCCGACGACAAGAAGACCAAGGCCAAGGAAGCAAAGCGCAAGGGACCTGCCGTGCTGGCGGTGGAGCCAGTACTGAAGCACGGTTGTGGCCACAACGACCCTACAAAAGACAACCGCCCGTACTGCGTCTTCCATGATGCCCATAGCCATAACACCAACAACTGCCAAGAGCTAAGGGCTATGAGCGTCGGGCTCGGCCAGCAGCGCCTTGAGCGCGACAACCGTGGCTACGGCCGCGGAGGAGGCCGTGGCGGAGGACGCTGGGACGGCAGGAACTCGCGCCAAGGATGGCGTGATCAGCCTCGTGAAGACCGCTGGTAGGAGCAGCCTCGTGACGCCGCCTGGCGTGACCAGCATCGTGAGGGTCACCCTCACGGCAACGCGGGCCTGCCTCCGCTGCCACCACCGCCAAGAAGGAACAATGAAGACCGCCAGGGAGACGAAGCGGGGGGCTTCCAGGAGCCACGCGGGGTCGCGTGCATCCTCGGAGGAGCCCATGCTCCGGCTTCTCACTGCATCTTCAAGTAGTTCGCTCGTGAGGTGAACGCGGCGCTCCCCAGGCCTGACGCCGCGCGCAACCTCAGGTGGGCCAAGCAGATCATCGCCTTCGACCCCAAGGATCAGCTTAGGTGCACCGCCGCACCAGGCACTCTCCCGATGCTCTGCACCCCGACCATCAGTAACGTCCGCGTGACCAAGACCCCCATCGACGGTTGGGCAGGGCTCAACGTCCTCTCCGTCCAGATCTTCGAGACTCTTCAAGTACCCTATGATCAGTTGCACCCGACCAAGCCATTTTACGGAGTCACAGATGGCTCCACCCTCCCGATGGGGCAGGTCCGCCTCCCCGTCACCTTCGGCGACCACGACAACTACCACACCGAGCTCATCGGCTTCGACGTCGCCAACATCTACCTCCCGTACAACGCCATCCTAGGGTATCCGGCCCTCTCCAAGTTTATAGCGGCGACCCATCACGGCTACAACGTCCTCAAGATGCCTGGAAGCGGCGGAGTCATCACGATCGCCAGCGACAAGAAGGAATCAGTACGTTCTCTAGAGCTCGCCTACCAGAATGCGGCGATCGAGAGCTCCGATGGAGATGGAGCCGTCCTCGCCCTGATGACCGCCCCCAAGAAGAAGAAGAAGAAGCAACTGCCCGGCTCTCAGGCCTCGGGAGCTCCCAATGGTACCACCTCAAGCTCCGCGCCTGCTGACGAGGCGCCCTCCGCCCTCGCGTAGGAAGGCGCGCCCGACGCCCCTCTCAGGACGGGCTCGGGGGCTCCCCTCAGGGGGTGATACGTACATTTTGCATCATGCTTTTATATCAGTATTTCTTGCATTATGGGTTGTTATTTCACGTTATGTCACAATACTTATGGCTATTCTCTCTTATTTTACAAGGTTTACCTAAGGAGGGAGAATGCCGGCAGCTGGAATTCTGGGCTGGAAAAGGAGCAAATATTAGAGACCTATTCTGCGCAACTCCAAAAGTCCTGAAACTCCACGGAACATCTTAAAATAAATAAAGAAAAATCCTCGCCAAATATGAAGTCCAGGGGCCCACACCCTGCTCACGAGGGTGGGGGGCGCGCCCCCTTCCTCGTGGGCCCCCTGGAGGGTCTCTGACGTCCATCTTCTGCTATATGAAGTCTTTCGATGAGAAAAAAATGAGAAGGAACCTTCGGGACGAAACTCCGCCGCCACGAGGCGGAACCTTGGCGGAACAAATCTAGAGCTCTCGCAGAGCTGTTCTGCCGGGGATACTTCCCTCCGGGAGGGGGAAATCATCACCATCATCTTCACCAACGCTGCTCTCATCGGGAGAGGGCAATCTCCGTCAACATCTTCACCAGCACCATCTCATCTCCAAACCCTAGTTCATCTGTTGTATCCAATTCTTGTCTCCAAGTCCGGGATTGGTGCTAGTAGGTTGCTAGTAGTGTTGATTACTCCTTGTAGTTGATCCTAGTTGGTTTATTTGGTGGAAGATCATATGTTCAGATCCTTTATGCATATTATTACCCCTCTGATTATGAACATGAATATGCTTTGTGAGTAATTACGTTTGTTCCTGAGGACAAGGGAGAAGCCTTGCTATTAGTAGTCATGTGAATTTGGTATTCGTTTGATATTTTGATAAGATGTATGTTGTCTAGCCTCTAGTGGTGTTATGTGAACGTCGACTACATAACACTTCACCATTATTTGGGCCTAGAGGAAGGCATTGGGAAGTAATAAGTAGATGATGGGTTGCTAGAGTGATAGAAGCTTAAACCCTAGTTTAGGCGTTGCTTCGTAAGGGGCTGATTTGGATCCATATGTTTCATGCTATGGTTAAGTTTACCTTAATACTTTTGTTGTAGTTGCGGATGCTTGCAATAGAAGTTAATCATAAGTGGGATGCATGTTCAAGTAAGAACAGCACCCAAGCACCGGTCCACCGACATATCAAATTATCAAAGTACCGAACGCGAATCATATGAACGTGATGAAAACTAGCATGAGGATATTCCCATGTGTCCTCGGGAGCGCTTTTCCTATTATAAGAGTTTGTTCCGGCTTGTCCTTTGCTACAAAAAGGATTGGGCCACCTTGCTGCACTTTATTTACTTTTGTTACTTGTTGCTCGTTACAATTTATCTTGTCACAAAACTACCTGTTACCACTTATTTCAGTACTTGCAGAGAATACCTTGCTGAAAACCGCTTATCATTTCCTTCTGCTCCTCGTTGGGTTCGACACTCTTACTTATCGAAAGGACTACGATTGATCCCCTATACTTGTGGGTCATCAGGGGGACCCCAGACCTGGTCGTGAGGGAGGTGCCCGGGCACCACTCCCGGGCGCGCCCCGCCGTGCGTGGTCATGAGCCCAGCATGAGCCTCATAATGCTGGGGGCTCAGGACCCCGTGGACCAAGCTACCAAGGAACCTTACCCACCTACTCAAGACCCAAGCAACCAGTTTCGCGTCTGCATCGACATCTCGAGCCTCAACAGGTCTGCCGCCAGGGCCTCTTCCAGCCGATGGTGGTCGGCTGGGGGAGGGCCTTCCCCTCTGTTCTCCGTAACGCGGCCGCCACATACCAGAACTTCGTACAACAGGCCGTGGGGGCTCAGGAGGCTCAGCGGTAGACGGTCCTGATGGAGGAGGACCAGGACCCCCGCGACCACTGAGAGCCTCCGGAGCCCCTGGGCCTTGGGAGCTCAGCACTCCAACCACAGGAGATGCATTCGGCACAGGTCTAGGCAACCCATATCTTTTCACATTTTGCAGAAGAAGACTTAGGTGCAACCCGCCTCAGGCACAACTCACCTCAGGGTAGGGTCTCGTGAGTGATGCGTAAGCTCGCGATAACTTCCTCAGAGTCATTCAGCTCGTCCTGAGGAGGACTCATATACACCCTGGCTGGCCCACCGTGCAAGCCACGTGTGCGGACGGGCTGTACACGCCCGGGAGTGTCTCCCGGTGGGAGGCTCCCCTCCCACGATCCAGTAGAAGTGCTTAGCTCCGCGCTGGCAAGACCGAGGAGCGGCTGTGCCCACGAACCACTGGAAGCACAAGCTCCGCGTTGGCCGATACGACCGAGGAGCGGTTATGCCCACACTCCGCGCAAGTGTGGTAGCTCTATGCTCCGCGCTAGTTATAAACAACTGAGGGCTGCCCCCAGCGGTCGCACCTACCTCAGGGAGCTTTTCAGCTCACGACGCTCACAACTTCTCCTTGGGAGGGTATCGCTAGGGGGGCTAGGCACGGGGGCTATGCTCAGGTCACGCCTGGCAGACGCCACCCTACCAGGTACCCAGACACCTGACTTTCTCGCGCCCCCATCCTAGGCGAGGGCTCATGAGCAAGGTATGGTGGTCGTTCTCCCTCATGAGAGCCATTCGTACGTCAAGGGGGACCCCTCGGCATCACGACCTAGGGGGCTCACTAGTCACATAGCCCCTCACTCCTTGGGCCTGGTGCTCAACGGCGGTCGAGGTATGCATGGGGCTGGGCCCTGCCGACGCAGAACGCAAACGGGTCGCTTGAGCGTTAAGGGGGACCCCTGGGCATCGCGACCCAGGGGCCTCACTACTCATGTAGCCCCTCATTCCTTGAGCCTACCCTGGTGACCCGGAGGGCTCAATGGCGATCGAGGTATGCGCGGGGCTGGGCCCTGCCGACGCAGAGCACTTAAGCAAACATGAATGGAAGCAAGCACGGAAATCACAGAATTCAAAGCCTAGCTATTACAATAAGCTCAAGTTCATCAAACTCAAACAAGTCTCACACCTCCCCGAGGCACTCGCATTCTCCTCAGCAGGAACAGATCAGGCATCGCCGGACGCGCCGGCATCAGCTTCCGCCTCTTCAGACGCATCAGCAACAGCCGGAAGGAACGCCTCCACCAGCTCTTTGACCTGCTCCGCCACACACTCAGCAGCCGCGCCCCCAGGCTCGCGGCCAGCAGCTCGGATAGCGTGGCCAGGTTGAAGCTGGGGTCACGAAGGAAGAGATGGCCGCACACCTGTGCCAAGGCAGAGGTAAGAAGCGATCGGCCCTCAGTATCAGCTAACTGACCGATTGCAGATGCCACGTCGCCCAGGGCCTTCACGAGTGCAGCTAGGAGCCCGGTGGCGCCATCCTCCAGGGTGGCCAGCGGCTCTTCGAACCCCTCCCCGTAGGCGATCCGCAGCAGCCTGCGGGCCTCGAGCTCGAAGGCGGCGAGGGCGTCCTCCCTGGCCTTCAGCTCGCCCCCGCGCTTGGCTTGGGACACCTTGGCTTTCTCGTCCTCTGTCTTCAGCTTCTCCAGGCTCACGCGGTCGGCGAGCTGCTGCTTCTGCAACCGCGATGTCTCGGCCTTCTCGCCCTAGAGCTCCTTCTCCAACCTCTCAAGCTCCAGGGCGTGCTTTGCGCTCTCCTCACGGAGGGTCTTAAGTTCGTCTTCCGCCTCCTGACGACGCTTCTTGAAGGACGCTACCTGGGCTTCCACGGTCTCCCACGCCCATGCAACCAAGGCAGCCTCCTCCTGACCCTCGGCGATGGCCGCCGAAGCCTGACTCTAGGTGGCCTGCATGGACTCCTCCGCTTGCAGCCACCCCGATAGTAGGCCCAAGTGGGCATCCACCGCACGGGCATCACTGTCCCGAAAGACAACGCGGAGCTGGTTCGGCGCAGCGAAGGCTGCCTCCAAGGCCTCGGGACCAGACCTCACCTGCTGACGAGGGGGCACCACCACGGCCGCCCGCTTGGCTGAGGGCTTGGGGGCTCCCGGTGCCTTCGCTGGCATGGCGGGAGTAGGGGTCACCTGGCCCTCACGAGGAGCTACAATGGAGTCCACTAGAGGCGTCGCCACCACGCGCTCATCAGTTCGGCTGGCTGAGGCGTGTGGCACCACGGCGGTAGCGGCAGCAGCAGCAGGAGGAGCGGGACTTCGAGAAGTGGCCCCTCCCTTCATCCTCTTCAGCATGCCGCCAATGCTACTACATCAAGAAAGGCGCGTCAGAAGCGCAACGGACAATAGAACAACGGAAGAACCTGCACTCACGCGTCAGAGGCCTGACGCGCCCTCCTCTTCGCCAGCAGATCGGCAGTGGCTTCCTTCGCCAGGGGCACGCCGCTGGCCCGAACGTTGGCAAGACATGAAGCCAAAGATTTGGGCACAACAGCGGCCGCTGGCCTTGCCGGGGCAGAGCTCCGCCCAGGAGTCACTGCGTCACCCCCTCCGGACGAAGAGCGTCCAGATCGACGCGGGGTGACGGCCTTGGGCTGCCCAGCGACTCCAACCCTCGGCGAAGCTCCTTAACGGATTCCGCGGAGGAGGCGTCATCAAGATTTAGGTCCAGGTCCCCGAGGGCTTTCTCAGAGTCTTCCTCCTCCTCCTCGCTCTCCTCTTCGCCACCAGAAGACACATCAACCGGGGCCGGAGCAGGCGCAGCCACCTCGACATAGCCCGACACAGCCTCCATCTGCTCGGCCTTGTTAGGACGGCGGTACAGCGGCAGGTGGGACACCAGAAGGTCCACAGGCATCATCTCCAGGAGAATGCTTGAGGTGAGGTCCATATCAGAGGAGGGCACCATCCCCGAGCGTAGTCGTAGCTTGTCGTCATTCCCCATCAGCTCCCACATGGGACGCGAGTGCGCTTGGAGTGGCGCCAGGTGCTGCCTCAGGACCGACTTCACGATCTGTCCCCCCTCAAGCCTCGAGGCCATACCGGCCTCAATCCTCGCCAAGACGGGCCCAACCTTGGGATCAGTAATCTTCACATGGCTCCAGCAGGCGCGCTTCCACGGACGGGTGGTAGGTAGCGCCAGCAACGGGTGCATGCGCTGAGCATCCACCTAGACCCATCTCTTCCGATGGGTGTCTATCTTCTTCCCCGCCTTCATCAACTGGCAGCCCTTGCACTGAAAGACGAAGGAGATGCACGCCGAGCACGGGCCCTCCTCGTATAGCCAGACGGCGTGGCGGAAGAGGGCGATAGTCGGCCTCACCACCACGAACGCCTCGCAATAGAAGGCGAACAGCGACAAGACGAGGAGCGAGCGAGGCTGGCTATGAAGGGCGTGCACCTGGTAGTGGTCCAAGATGGCATAGAAGAATTTAGAGAAGGGCGGCACAAGCCCAACGGAGATGCTGTGGAGGAAGAAGGGGTAGCAGGTCGTCGTCAAGGCCGGTGCAGTAGTCGACCCGACCAGGATCTTCGTCGGGCCATGCTCGTTGTGCTCGCTTGACAGGAACGACTGGACTTCGGCGTAGTCCCCCTCCATGGCGACAGAAGACTCCTCGAGCGCCGCCACGGGAGAGGAACCAGGCCCGGACACTTGCGCAGTGCCCTTGCCCTTCTTCGCCATTGCCGAAGGCATCGAGGAAGGCAAGGAATCCGAGAAGATTGGAGGCGGAGGAGAAGGGGATCTGAGCAAGAAGGAAGGGGAGCAATAACCCCTGTGCGGCGAAGACGGTCTCTTTTGTCAAGTCACACGGTTACCAAGGCTGCGTGGGGAGTGGAGTCGGCACGTCCCATCCAACTGTCACGCGCCAGCCTGGCCTGCAGTATTTGGGCCCCGCGGCGCTTCGTCCTAGGCTAGGCTTCGTCCAGAAGCCAACTTCGCACGCGCCTTGGGCCCGAGGGCTACTGTCGGCGTACTGGGAACCAGGGTACCCAGACTTGCCTGTCTGCGGCCCACGTCGCATTCCTGGTACGGCCCGGTAGGGCCCAGCTGATCGACCAGCTTCTCAAGACTCTCGCGAGGGGGCCAACCCTAGCGAGGAGAACGACCAAGACCCCCTCAGGGAGCGGCCTCACCTAGGCTTCTTCAGAGGGGCAACCAAGACCTCTCCCATGAGTGGCCTCAGCTAGGATGCTTTGGGAGGGCAGAGATCTCAAGGCAAGGGCTGCCTCAGGAGGAGGCAGAGACGCAAGCCATGACGAACCATGCCAGCGGGCGCCAGCGCGCGCCAGCGGGCGCAGTTTCCATATCGGTGCAAAGGAGACCGCATAGGCGCAGGTTCTCGAGGGGCGAGACAAAGGTTTCCCCTTTGGTGCAACAAGACCGAAGACCGCAAGGACGGCAGAAAGGATGTCATCGCCGAGCCCACCACCGCGTCACCACCTGCCCTCTTTGCAGGCGAAGACCACCTTTTGTCAGGATAGGAGCGTCCTTGTGTTCCCACTCAAATGGCCGTTGTGGGATTCCCTTCCCGCCTAAACATTTCGGGGGAAGAGGACCCTGGCCGCCTATATAAGTAGCTAGGGTTCCCATCATAGGGAGGGAGGATCGACCAACCCATTCGGACTTAGCATAGCAAAGGAGCAAGAACATCCACTTCCTCATCCCTCTTGATCTTGCCTCCTGAGCTCAGGAAACCACTGTACTTGCTCATACTCGAGCCCTCGCGAGGCCAATTCACTAAAGCAGGACGTAGGGTTTTAGACCACAAGGTGGCCTGAAGCTGGGTAAACTCTTGTGTGCTCTACTTGTTTGCTTGCTTGCATTCCATTCTCACCACCAGGAGAAGAGCGAGGCGCTAGGTAGGCGTGTGGTGGGAGAGATCTTCATCACGCCCCTGTGTTCGAATCTTAAGGGTTTTGCGGAGCCCGAAATCCGACAATGTGTTTCATTAAGTATCTAGTTCTAGTTTTCATAAGTTCAAGGTACAACTCTGGGTCGTCCTTTTACCAAGGGACACGGCTATTCGAATAGATAAACTTCCATGCAGGGGTGCACCACATTGCCCAACATGCTTGATCCCTCTGGCCCGAAACACTTTCTTGGGTCATGTCCGGCCTCAGAAGATCAACACGTCACAGCCCCACCTAGACTCGACAGAGAGGTCAGCACGCCGGTCTAAATCCTAAGCACGCAGGGGTCTTGCACTCCTGCATGCTGCAAGGGCGTCCAGAAGCAGACCTGGCCCCCTTAATACAAGCGCAGGCTTACAGTCCAATCAGGCGCGCGCCGCTCGGTAGCTGATGTCAAAAGAGCTTCCGTTGATACCACGATGTCGAGTGCCCATAACTGTTCCCGCGTAGTAGGTTAGTGCGTATAGGCTCGTAGCCAGACTTAGATCAAATACCAAGATCTCGTTTAGCGTGTTATTCAGAAGTAACCACGGACGCCGACCAGGGACCAGCTCCACCTGTCTCCTAGGTGGTTGAGGGAGTCCTGGATTCAGGGGTCCTTAGGTGTTCGGCCCAGGAGTATGGGCCGGGTCGGATGGGTCGTACAAGATCAAGCTGAAGACCATCCAGCGTCTCCGGGTGGGACTTCTCCATACGTGAACGACAAGATTAGAGTCCGGGTGTATCATTTCCTTCCCTGATGAACTAACCTTGTACAAACCCTAGGCCCCTCCGGTGTGTATATAAAATGGAGGGGTAGTCCGTAGAGGCTATCCTCATCACCGTCATCAGAATATTCATAGGCTAGACATCTAGGGTTTAGCCGCCACGATCTCGAGGTAGATCAACTCTTGTAATCTCTATACTCTTCGAATATAATCAAGCAGTAGTAGGGTTTTACCTCCTTTAAGAGGGACCAAACCTGGGTAAAAATTGTGTCCCTTGGTCCCTTGTTACCATCGATCCCTAGACGTACAGCTTGGGCCCCCTGCCCAAGATCTGCCGGTTTTGACACCGACATTGGTGCTTTCATTGAGAGCTCTGCCATGGTGTCTACAAAAGAGATCTATGGCTCGCCTAGTCATCACTGACAATATCACTTCTAGAAGGAGCCCGGCTTCTGGGAGACCCTCCAGCTCGATGGTTTCACCATAGGAGCTTGTACGGTCGTCAAGCCCGCGACACCACCTACGGCTGCTGAACACCGTCTGCGCATTGGCCTCCAGTACTCCGAAAAGATGGATCCAGCAGATATCTCGTCTATAAACAAACTGCTGGACCGCATCGCCACCCTGGGGTTCTCAACGAACTATGATCGGATCGGGCTCAAGCCTGACCAGAGGGAAATTAATCAACCACCGATCACCCACCTTGTAGCGGTCCTTGAGGAACCGGCCGAAGACACTTCCCTCCCTATGTTGAAGATCAAGTATGTTCAGATCTCTGAATCCCCTGAGCCGGATACTCTTCCTTCAGGTGGGACTTCACACCCTCCGGACTCTGGCTCAGGTATAGGATCACAGAAGCCCTCGGACCGCCCCGGACCCGAATCGGTCACCTTGGAGATCTTTCAAGCTCCAAATGCAGACGTGGGACTGGATCTAAATTTTAAACCACCCACCCACCACAATGAATATTCTCCAAGCAACTCAGGTTCTCTAGATATGTACCACCTGAAGTATGTGCGGCAGCAACCTCAGGAAACAGTCCACCACTTTTGGGCCAGATTCCTGCTTGTTAAAAACAGGATCAAAGACTGCCCATACGACGACGTAGTTTTGGTCTTTCATCGTAATTGCACCGACGAGGGAATATTGAATGCCCTCGACCATCGCCACATAAAGAGCTTTACGGAACTATCACAGGTAGTGCAAAAGTATTGCGCGACGGAAAACAAATGGAGGGCCCAGAAAACTCATTTGGAGCCTGCTGCCTTTAAGCAGTGTGTGGTCCGAATAAAGGGATACATCCTGGCGGGTCACCCGACCACCAGTTGATGGGCAGGAAAAATAAACCCTTCATGGTGCACAGGTCCGTTCTTGACGAACTCCTTGACCATCCCTGTCCGATACACGCCACTCCACGCACAGACCCAACCCATAGCGTTCGAGCATGTTGGGTACTCTGACAAGTAGCAAAAAGTGGAGAGGCCATCCTCACCACCACTCCAGAGAAATACTCTAAAGAGAGGGACGACTTTAACGTCCTCACGGTCTTCGAGACCGTTCTTCGAATAATCGGCCCAAAAGGGCACTCTGCGACCTCGCTGGATTTCAACAAGTTACCGCATTGAGCCCATGCAACACAGCAATAACCTTTACAAACGAAGATGAACCAAAGGCTTGGTCAGTCCGAGCACCCGCTGCCCTAGTACTAAAACACATTGTACATGGTTTTCAGCTTACTAAAGTGCTCATGGACAGCGGCAGTGGGCTTAACCTCATTTATGAAGACACGCTCAATAAAATGCAGATGGATAGATCACACATCGAGCAAAGCAATATCACCTTTCGAGGCATTATCCCTAGTCGAGAAGCACGCTGCTCTGGAGAATTAAACTGGATGTGGTATTCGGCACGCCCGAAAACTACAGATCCGAAGAGTTTCTCTTTCATGTGGTTGATACGTCTCTAATGTATCTATAATTTTTGATTGTTCCATGTTGTTTTATTACCAATCATGGATGTTTTATAGACACTTTATAGTCATTTTATATCATTTTTTCGGACTAACCTATTGACACATTGCCAAGTGCCAGTTGCGGTTTTTTACATCGTAGGAAATCAATATCAAACGGAGTCCAAATGCCACGAAACTTCACGATGATTTCTTATGGGCCAAAAGGAAGCAGATGGGCCCTGGTTGCACCTAGGGGGAGTCGCGAGGAGGGGACAACCCACCAGGGCACGCTAGGAGGCCCTAGCGCGCCCTGGTGGGTTGCGCCCACCTCGGGTGCCCCCGGACCGCCTCTTTGCTCTATAAATACACCCAAACATACAAGAACCCTAGGGGAGTTGATGAAATATTCATCCAGCCGCCACAGAGTCCAGAACCACCAGATCCAATCTAGACACCATCACAGAGGGGTTCACCACTTCCATTCGTGCCTCTCCGATGATGCGTGAGTAGTTCCTTGTAGACCTTCGGGTCCGTAGTTAGTAGCTAGATGGCTTTTTCTCTGTCTCGCTGAATTGTCGATACAATGGTCTCTTGGAGATCCATATGATGTAACTCTTTTGCAGTGTGTGTTGTAGAACGTAGTATTTAAAAAAAATTCCTACGATCACGTAAGATCTATCTAGGAGAAGCATAGCAACGAGCGGGGAGAGTGTGTCCACGTACCCTCGTAGACCGAAAGCGGAAGTGTTTAGTAACGCGGTTGATGTAGTTGAACGTCTTCGTGATCCAACCGATCAAGTACCATACGCACGGCAACTTCATGATCTGCACACGTTCACCTCGGCGACGTCCCTCGAACTCTATATACAGATGAGGCCGAGGGAGAGTTCCGTCAGCACGAGGGTGTGGTGACGGTGATGATGAAGTTACCGGCGCAGGGCTTCGCCTAAGCACTACGACGGTATGACCGAGGTGTAACACTGTGGGGGGGCACCGCACACGGCTAAAGATCAACTTATGTGTCTATGGGGTGCCCTCTCCCCCGTATATAAAGGAGGGGAGGAGGAGGCCGGCCTGCCACAAGGGGCGCGCCAAGGGGGGAGGAATCCTATATATGAATCTTTACCTCTTGACCATTTCGAGACTCCTCGTCATGTCCGTGATCTCATCCGGGACTCCGAACAAACTTCGGTCATGAAATCACATAACTCATAATATAAATCGTCATCGAACATTAAGCGTGCGGACCCTATGGGTTCGAGAACTATGTAGACATGACCGGGACACATCTTCGGTCAATAACCAATAACAGAACCTGGATGCTCATATTGGCTCCTACATATTCTACGAAGATCTTTATCGGTCAAACCGCATAACAACTGATGTCATTCCCTTTGTCATCAGTATTTTACTTGCCGGAGATTCGATCGTCGGTATCATCATACCTAGTTCAATCTCGTTACCGGAAAGTCTCTTTACTCATTCCCTGATGCATCATCCCGTGACTAACTCATTAGTCACATTCCTTGCAAGGCTTATAGTGATGTGCATTACCGAGAGGTCCTAGAGATACCTCTCCGATACACGGAGTAAAAAATCCTAATCTCGATCTATGCCAGGCCAACAAACACCTTCGGAGACATCTATAGAGCATCTTTATAACCACTCAATTACGTGATGTTTGATAGCACACAAGGTGTCCTCCGGTATTCGGGAGTTGCATAATCTCATAGTCAGAGGAACATGCATAAGTCATGATGAAAGCAATAGCAATAAAACTAAAATGATCATTATGCTAAGCTAACGGATGGGTCTTGTCCATCACATCATTCTCTAATGATGTGATCCCGTTCATCAAATGACAACACATGTCCATGGTCAGGAAACATAACCATCTTTGATTAACGAGCTAGTCAAGTAGAGGCAAACTAGGGAGACTCTGTTTTGTCTATGTATTCACACATGCACTAAGTTTCCAGTTAATACAATTCTAGCATGAATAATAAACATTTGTCATGATATAAGGAAATATAAATAACAACTTTATTATTGCCTCTAGGGCATATTTCCTTCAGTCTCCCACTTGCTCTAGAGTCAATAATCTAGTTCACATTGCCATGTGATTTAACACCAATAGTTCACATCACCATGTGATTAGTTCACATCTCCATGTGACTAAGACCCAAAGGGTTTTACTAGAGTCAATAATCTAGTTCACATCGCTATGTGAACAACACCCAATGAGTACTAAGGTGTGATCATGTTTTGCATGTGAGAGAAGCTTAGTCAATGGGTCTGTCACATTCAGAGCCGTATGTATTTTGCAAATTTTCTATGTCTACAATGTTGTGCATGGAGCTACTCTAGCTAATTGCTCCCACTTTCAATATGTATCCAAATTGAGACTAAGAGTCATCCGATTGGTGTAAAAGCTTGCATCGGTGTAACTGTTTACGATGAACTCTTTATCACCTCGAAAGCCGAGAAATATCTCCTTAGTCTTCTAAGGATAATTTTGACCGCTGTCAAGTGATCCACTCCTGGATCAATATCGTACCCCCTTGTCAAACTCATGGCAAGGTACACAATAGGTTTGGTACACAACATAACATACTTTACAGAACCTATGGCTGAGGCATAGGGGACTTTCATTCTCTTTCTATTTTCTGCCATGGTCGTGTTTTGAGTCTTACTCAACTTTACACCTTGCAATACAGGCAAGAACTCCTTCTTTGACTGTTCCATTTTGAACTACTTCAAAAATCTTGTCAAGGTATGTACTCATTGAAAAATCTTATCAAGCGTCTTGATCTATCTCTATAGATCTTGATGCCCGATATGTAAGCAGCTTCACCCAGGTCTTTCTTTGAAAAACTCCTTTCAAACACTCCTTTATGCTTTCCAGAAAATTCTACATCATTTCCGATCAACAATATGCCATTCACATATACTTATCAGAAAGGCTGTAGTGCCCCCACTCACTTTCTTGTAAATATAGGCTTCACCACAAGTCTGTATAAAACTATATGCTTTGATCAACTTATCAAAGCGTATATTCCAACTCCGAGATGCTTGCACCAGTCCATAGATGGATCGCTGGAGCTTGCACATTTTGTTAGCACCTTTAGGATTGATAAAACCTTCTGGTTGTATCATATACAACTTTTCCTTAATAAATCCATCAAGGAGTGCAGTTTTGATATCCATTTCTCAGATTTCATAAAATGTGGCAATTGCTAACATGATTCGGATAGACTTTAAGCATCGATAACAGTGAGAAAATCTCATCGTAGTCAACATCTTGAACTTGTCAAAAACCCTTTTCGACAAGTCGAGATTTGTAGGTAGTAACACTACTATCAGCGTCCGTCTTCCTCTTGAAGATCCATTTATTCTCAATGGCTTGCCGATCATCGGGCAGGTCCACCAAAGTACACACTTTGTTCTCATACATGGCTTCTATCTCAGATTTCATGGCCTCAAGCCATCTGTCGGAATCTGGGCTCATCATCGCTTCCTCATAGTTCGTAGGTTCACCATGGTCTAGTAACATGACTTCCAGAACTGGATTACTGTACCACTCTGGTGCGGATCGTACTCTGGTTGACCTACGAGGTTTCGTAGTAACTTGATCTGAATTTTCATGATCATCATCATTAACCTCCTCACTAATTGGTGTAGACATAACTGGAACTAATTTCAGTGATGAGCTACTTTCCAATTCGAGAGAAGGTACAATTACCTCATCATGTTCTACTTTCCTCCCACTCACTTCTTTCTAGAGAAACTCCTTCTCTAGAAAGGATCCACTCTTAGCAACAAACATCTTGCCTTCGGAACTGTGATAGAAGGTGTACCCAACAGTTTCTTTTGGGTATCCTATGAAGACGCACTTCTGCGATTTGGGTTTGAGCTTATCAGGCTGAAAATTTTTCACATAAGCATCACAACCCCAAACTTTAAGAAATGACAGCTTAGGTTTCTTGCTAAACCACAGCTCATACGGTGTCGTCTTAACGGATTTTTAGATGGTGCCCTATTTAAAGTGAATGCAGCTGTCTCTAATGGATAACCCCAAAACGATAGTAGTAAATCGGTAAGAGACAGCATAGATTACACCATATCTAATAAAGTACGGTTACGACGTTCGGACACACCGTTACGCTGTGGTGGCGTGAGTTGCGAAACTATTCCACATTTTTTCAAATGAAGGCCAAACTCGTAACTCAAATATTCACCTTCATGATCAGATCATAGAAAGTTTATTTTCTTGTTATGATGATTCTCAACTTCACTCTGAAATTCTTTGAACTTTTCAAATGTTTCAGACTTGTGTTTCACTAAGTAGATATACCCATATCTGCTCAAATCATCTGTGAAGGTGATAAAATAACGATACCCGTCGCGAGCCTCAACACTCATAGGACCGCATACATCGGTATGTATTATTTCCAATAAGTTGGTTGCTCGCTCCATTGTTTCGGAGAACGGAGTCTTAGTCATCTTGCCATGATGCATGGTTCGCAAGCATCAAATGATTCATAATCAAGTGATTCCAAAAGTCCATCCGCATGGAGTTTCTTCATGCGCTTTAAACCAATATGACTTAAACGGTAGTGCCACTAGTATGTTGCACTATCATTATCAACTTTGCATCTTTTGGCATCTATATTATGAATATGTGTATCACTATGATCGAGATTCAATAAACCATTCACCTTGGGTGTATGACCACAAAAGGTTTTATTCATGTAAACAGAATAATAATTATTCTTTGACATAAATGAATTAGCGTATTGCAATAAACATGATCCAATCATATTATGCTCAACGCAAACACCAAATAACATTTATTTTAGGTTCAACAAAAATCCCGAAGGTAAAGGGAGTGTGCGATGGTGATCTTATCAACCTTTGGAATCATTTCCAACACACATCGTCACCTTGTCCTCAACTAGTCTTTGTTCATTTTGTAACTCCTGTTTCGAGTTACTAATCATAGCAACTGAACCAGTATCAAATACTCAGGGGCTACTATGAACACGAGTAAAGTACACATCAATAACATGTATATCGTATATACTTTTGTTCACTTTGCCATCCTTCTTATCCGCCAAGTATTTGGGGCAGTTTCACTTCCAGTGACCCTTTCCTTTGCAGTAGAAGCACTCAGTTTCAGGCTTGGGTGTAGCTTTGGGCTTCTTCATGGGAGTGGGAACTTGCTTGCCATTCTTCTTGAAGCTCCCTTTCTTTCCGTTACCCTTTTACTTGAAACTAGTGGTCTTGTCAACCATCAACATTTGATGCTTTTCTTGATTTCTACCTTCGTCGATTTCAGCATCACGAAGAGCTCGGGAATCGCTTTCGTCATCCCTTGCATATTATAGTTCATCACGAAGTTCCAGTAACTTGGTGATAGTGACTAGAGAACTCTGTCAATCACTATCTTACCTGGAAGATTAACTTCCACTTGATTCAAGCGATTGTATTACTCAAACATTTTGAGGACATGCTCACTGGTTGAGCTATTATCCTCCATCTTGTAGGAAAAGTGGTTGTCAGAGGTCTCATACCTCTCAACATGAGTCTTAAATACCAATTTCAGCTCTTGGAACATCTTATATGCTCCATGGAATACAAAACGTTTGTGAAGTCCCGGTTCTAAGCCGTAAAGCATGGCACACTTGTCGGCATTCTGGGAACGGGGGTCCCCAGACTTGCCTGCCTACGGCCCGCGGCGTGGCTCGAAGGGGGCCCAGCACGGCCCATCTTCATCAACACTGACCCAAGACCCTCGCGAGGGGCCAAGCCTCACGGGGTGGACGACACGGAGCTTCCTCAGGCACGGCCTCATCAGGCTGGCTTGCAAGGAGGCGGAGAGATCAAGGCGGGGTACCTCACGAGGTGCCTGAGCCGTAAGCCATGACGACCAAGGGCGCCAGGCGGGCGCCAGCCCGCGTAGTGTCCTCCTTTCCTCTTTGGTGCAAAGGGAGCAAGCGCAGGCGAGAGCATCAAGCAAAGGCACCTGTTTCGATGCAACGAGACCAAGACCAGCCCAACGACAGGGAGGAGGTCATTGTGGAGCCCAAGCCAGCGTCACCACCAGAACCTTTGGCAGGAGAAGACCAACTTTAGTCAGGATAAGTGTACCAGATGTTCCCCTTCAAAATGGCCAATTGTTGGCGCCCTTCCCACTCAGTATTTGGGAAGAGGCCCAGGGCCTTTGCCTATAAATAGGACTAGCCACCCCCAGGGTGGAGGGACAAATCGGAGATAGACAGAGGCAATCAGAGAGAGAAAGAGAGAAGGGCGACTGAACTCCTCCTAGCAGTTAATCGCCCCAGCCAAGAACATTCCCTCGTGAGGCTGTTCTTCCTTGTATTGCTCATCGTCATCAGCCCAAGAGGCAATCCACCACACCACAAACTGGAGTAGGGTATTACACCACAACGGTGGCCCGAACCAGTATAAACCTGTGTCTCTTGTGTTGTTCTTTCCATATCTTAGATCTTAGTGAGGCGGTGGGGTGCAGGTAGGTTGAAGGTGAAATCTCCGCGCGCACCCCAGTGTTCGAACCTCAAGGGTCTGCCGGAACCCGAAATCCGACATTTGGCGCGCCAGGTAGGGGTGCGCCGGAATCCACCTTCTACCGCTTCGTGCCCCGTCGCGTCGTCATCACCATGTCCGGCGACTAGGCGGGCAACCCAGATCCTTGGGCGGCATGGCCCGCCCGCACAGAGCCGCTCGCCTCGGGCGACCCCGTGCCCCAGGCAGCTCGTGGTCCGCAGGGGGCTGCAAGCCGCATGCGACGCGGACAGGCGTCGACAGCTCTCACACCGCGGCAGGCGCGGTCGGCGGCAAGGGCCTCCAACCACGCCGCGACCACGACTCCGTACACCCGCCGGGAGCAGGCGAACTCGAGGGCCGCGCTCACGGTGGCCCGAGAGCTGCTGCAGTGCAGGCTGCTGGAGGGCGGCTGCGACGTGTTGCTGGAGCTGGTGACAGAGCTCCTGGGCTTTGCCACCACGGGGGCTCACCCCCTCTGCATCCAGCTCCCATCTCAAGCCCAGGGCGGCCCGCGCGGGGGGTCCACGCGCGCCCGCGGGCTCCATGGCTACTCCGACGCCAGCGAAGCTGTCGGCACCAGACCGGCGGCGGCGCTACCCCCGCTCCCGGTCCGCGAAGAAGAAGGACTCGACGCGGCCCACGACCCTAGTGGGCAGCCGCGCTACCACCCCGCGGTGGGCGCGCCAAGCAGAGCTGCATGGCACGCGGAGCACTACGGCGTGGCCTTCGGGATGCCGGCGTCAGAAGAATACGTGCCCCACATGATGGACCAAGGGCACCCTCACGAGGGCAAACAAGGCTCGCTCCTCAGCCCAAGCTGGGGGGACGAGGCGCCAGAAGCTCAGCTCCTCCAGGAGCCCCGGGACGGTCCCATTGGCCACGCTGGAGGCAACGATTATCGGGTACCGCTGATCCCTCAGGAGCAGGCATACGCTAATCATGGATCGCAGGAGGTGCAGGTCGCCATAGCAAGCAGCTGCCCCGCTCCCACAGTCTCCTACCCCTCGGGAGGAGGCCGCAAGGGGCTGCAGGAGAGGGGCCGAGATCCAACATCACCAGCGCGGTGTTCGGAGCAAGGCGTTCTCAGGAGGTAGGCCCTCTGCTGGGGAGGTGCCTCAGGGCCTGCCCCTGGCGGAGGACCCGTGGTCGTCGGGGGAACCGCTGGCGACCGCTCTACCCCATCGGCGGCGTCCTGGTTTCCGGTTGTCGTTGATGGCACTAGAGTGTGGCGCAAGGCGGGGCCCTCGTCTAGCAATATGAAGCAAGGCCGGTACCTGTGAAGAAGGCCCAGTGCCTGTAATAACGAGTGGGGATGTACACGCCCCGGAGTCTCTGAGGTGCCGGCCTCAGGCCCTGGGGCTCCCTCCCATGCCCTGTGGCAGAACTTAGCTCCGCGCTGGTGAGAAGACGTCTAAGACTAGATTAGGTGTCGGACGCGGCCTTTTGTCTGCTTTCATTGCTTTTCCCTTTGGTTGTCACTTTCCCTCGCTGGATTTAAGATGGATTCGAATTTGAGATTTGCGTGTGTTCAAGGAAGGGGTGCTTAGTCTCGTTCAAGCAATTTCTCGCGATTTGATTACTAATTCGCCTTAGCTGCCTCCCCTCGTGAGCCCCTCGCGAGCCGGGTCAGGCCTAGCTTGCCCGCAGCCCAGACTGCCACCGCCGCGTCCTCTCAGGAGGGTTTTTTACCGCAGATCCTACGGATTCGATCAGGGCCCGCACAGGATGAAGGTAAACTAGCCAACCAGCACGTCGCTTAGCCAACCACTTGGCGTGGGCGCATGGGCAATGTAACATCTACTAATACGATGAACGCGGGTTTTACATGAGGGGCTCCGCCTCCCAAAATGCTCTCACAGCCATCAGGCCAAAACTTGAGTGCTATTCATGCAGGGTAAGGAAACAGGAACGATGCATAATCAGTCGGATAAATCCCCCAATGTGTCCTCAGGAGCACCTCCCGAACCGTTGATGGCGTTGCTGGACTCGCCATCGCTGTCTGCGTTGCCGCCAGCGGCATTAGGGCCGTTCACCATGCCGCCCTCGTCGGCAGCCACGATCACGCCGTCGTTTTCTGAAGCAAAGGCCCTGACAAGGGCATCCACATTACCTTCCACCCAGTGTGCCAGGTCGCCTCAGACGGCCTGGGGGACTGGGGCGATGGCGGCGTCGAAATCAAAGTGGGGATCCATGTTCCTGAGATGGCTGAAGACGCGAGAAAAGGTGCGCCCGAGTAGGGCGCGACTCTTCTCCTCCACCAACCTGTCGGCCCTGGCCGACCGCGCCTCCAGCTGCGTCACCACGTCGGTGAAGCACTGAAGGTTGCCAGCGTAGTTGACTGTGTGCGGCTCGCCAACAGCCACCTCGCAGTTGTTGCCCAAGGCTGTGTTGGCTCTCTCCCGGAGCGTGGTGAGCATGGGGCCGTGCTCATGCTCCAGGATCCGCCGGTGGCGTATCTCGTCCTAATTCTGGCGCGCGACGGCCTCAGCCTCCTCCACCCGATGGCGAAGAAGGAGCACCTCGGCCTGGGAGGTGGTTGACTCCCCTTGCGCTACCTCAAGGGCGGCCCAAAAAGCATCGGCCCGCCGTGTCGCTTCCTTCAGCTTGGCCCTCAAGGCAGTAGTCCTACCTTCGGCCTCGACCCGGATCAACCCCAGCCTCTCCTCGAACTCGCGCTCGAGGTTCAAGCGCGCCATCGCCACCCGACGTCCGACCTCCTCCAGGACACGGGCTTCACGTGCAACGACATCATCCTCCGCCTGCGTCACCAAGCGCTCCCTCGTCTCCAGACGCTCGTACTCGCGTGCGCATTCGGCGGCTTCCAGCGTCAGCGCCTCCTTACGCTTCTGGAGCTCTGCGGGGTCGCCAGAGGCCACCTTCATCGACACAAGGTCTGCCTCGCGCAGCTCCACTTGCTCCTCCAGTGAGTGGTACCGGGCCAGGAGCTCCCAAGCCCGCTCTTCCGCAGCCTCTCGCTGCGGGTCAGCTCCCCAGGCCTCGTCACCGGCCCGAGATGCCACTAGCGACGCCCTGGCCTCTTCGTCGTCAAGATCGCGCTGATGGCGCACAAGGGCGATGGCACCCTCCAGCTCGCGCCTCTCTGCAGCCAGGCGCAGGCCCTCGGCCTCAAGGCGCGCATATTCATCAGCAAGCTCCTCAGCAAGCAGGTTCACCGCGTCAACCGCTCTCCGAAGGAATCCTTGGCGAAGAGCGCGATGCTCCCGGGCGCGCTCGAGCACGTCTTCCACACCATCATCTGCCCCAAGCAAGCGCCGGGGGCCACGAATCAGCGCTCCCCCTCCGGGCAGGGGGCTGGGGGCTGGCACCCTCGCGACGGCCGGGCACGCCACGCAAAAAGCCCGGCCTGAAGCCAGCCCGTCCCCAGATGGAGAGCGCACAGAGCGCCTCAGCCAATCGCAGTCCACGACCAGGCGAGAAGCCCACGACAAGCTGGCTATGCCACGAGAAGGCCCGCGAAGGAGGATCGCGAGGTGCGCAGGTCCTCGAAGAGCCTCGGGACGGTTCGCCTCTCCGATCGTCCTCACCACAAGGGCTCTGTTGCTCGGAGCGCTTGAGGACGGTAGAGGGGGCGAAGCCAAGGGGGACGGCACGTCAGCCATATCCGCGAGCTCGGCTGGAAGGGGCCTGCGAAGCAAGGATCAGTAAAAGCTACCGACGGATCGGGAGCTGGAAAAGGAGAAGGCTTACTCATCAGTGGCGAAGTACTTCCTACGCTTCAGCAAATGACAAGCGTAATCGTCGCCCAGGGCCTCCCTTCTCTTCCGGAGGGCCTCAAAGTCCATGCGGAAGCGGCCCAAGAATTGAGCATAGGGATCAACCTGCGACGTGGACGGAGCGTCAAGGTGATCCGCGTCAGGGGCGCCTGCCTGATGCGCACTGCAAGTCGCCTCGCCAAGAGAAGCGGCTGGAGCTTCAGGGGCCTCAGCCGCCAGCGCTGGAGGAAACTGCTTGCCGCCCTCAGCCTCAGCGGCACGGGCCCCAAGAGCTGCTCCCTCATGAGCATCGGCTGGCGCTGTCACCCCGCCGGAGCCCCCTCGGCCTCTGGCGCCTCATGCCTCCCTGCTCCGCCACTTGAGTAAGAGTCGCCTTGGCCGACTGGAAGGGCAGTCAACATCACTGGGTTCTCGCGAGGCCCCTGGAGGCCGGCAGGGCGCGGCCCCCACTCATCAAAGATAGGCATCTGATTCACAAAATCGCCCTTGTTCTGGCAGAGGTACAGCAAGGCCCCTCCCTGCTGGATGCTGCCAGGGTTCGGGTCCCTAGTCAGGGTCAAGAACACTGTCCTCAGCACTTCAGGCGTCAGGTCCTCTTCCTTGAGCCTCATGCGATCACCACGCCCGCCGAAGGCCCACATCCGGTGGGAGTGGCGTTGGAGAGGAGCAATGCGGTGTAGCAGGAACTCCTTCACCACCTTGGGCGCCGTCACGCCAAGCGACCTCAAGAACACGAAGCGTTGCCAGGCGAAGACGAGCCGGGGGCTCTCGAGCGTCTCCTGGCCCCAGCCCGAATTGGGGACAACAAGCGAATTTGTCTCCGATAGCAGGGGGCTGGGCACCCCAACATCCACATACAGCCACCGCTCGCGGAACCCAGCTGCAGGCGGAGGGAGCCTGAAGTCGATCCCTGAGGCCGCTGTCTCAGACGCGGCAACGAAGCTCACACACGCCGAGCATTGGGTAGGGTCGACAAGGCGCAGAGAGAAGAAGTGGCGCAGCAAGGCAACCAAAGGAAGGATGCCCATCATTGCCTCGCAAACAAAGGCGAAGACCGAAAGAAGGGTGATGGGTTCAGGACCCAGATGCATCATGTGGATCTGGTAGTGGGAAAGCACGGCATTGAAGAAATCAGAAAAGGGGGGAACCAGACCCGCCCACAGGGCGTCAGCGAAATGTCTACACCCCGGTGATTATCCTGTCGATGGAGAAGTGAGACGCGGGCCAGGTCGTCGTCCTCCCGCATTCGTTGAAGATAGTGGCCAGAGCCGAGCTGACCTTGCCCAGGCCCTCTCGATTGATTATGATCGACCGGCCGACGGCGCGGGCCGCCAACGGCGGCGAGCGAGGCGGAGGCATGGGTTTCTTCCCTCTTCCCTTCTTAGTTGGAGCCATGGCGATCGGAAGGGGGGGGGAAGGTTCGAGATTGGGTTGAAAACAGAAGCTGGAGTTCGAGAGGAGGAAGGATAGAGAGCATTCGAGCAACAGAAAGGGGAGTGGCTGTGTACGACTACGAGTCCGCCTAGCATGGCGCAGAATAAGGGGGCGTGGGGGAACAGTGCCACCCACGTCCAATCAACCACCACGCGGCGCCCAAGGCCGCAGGCTGTTAGGGCCTGCGGCGCTTCGCCCTTGCCCTTTCGCCTCCCTGCACGTCCATGTCCGGGCGCACCTTGGGCCCGGGGGCTACTGTCGGTGTTCTGGGAATGGGGGTCCCCAGACTTGCCTGCCTGCGGCCCGCGGCGTGGCTCAAAGGGGGCCCATCACGGCCCATCTTCAATAACACAGACCCAAGACCCTCGCGAGGGGCCAAGCCTCGCGGGGCGGACGACACGGAGCTTCCTCAGGCATGGCCTCATCAGGCTGGCTCGCGAGGAGGCGGAGAGATCAAGGCGGGGTACCTCACGAGGTGCCTGTGACGCAAGCCATGACGACCAAGGGCGCCAGGCGGGCGCCAGCCCGCGCAGTGTCCTCCTTTCCTCTTTGGTGCAAAGGGACCAAGCGCAGGCGAGAGCATCAAGCAAATGCACCTATTTCGGTGCAATGAGACCAAGACCAGCCCAACGAGAGGGAGGAGGTCATTGTGGAGCCCAAGCCAGCGTCACCACCAGAGCCTTTGGCAGGCGAAGACCAACTTTAGTCAGGATAAGTGTACCAGATGTTCCCCTTCAAAATGGCCAATTGTTGGCGCCCTTCCCGCTCAGTATTTGGGAAGAGGCCCAGGGCCTTTGCCTATAAATAGGACTAGCCACCCCCAGGGTGGAGGGACGAATTGGAGATAGACAGAGGCAATCAGAGAGACAGAGAGAAGGGCGACTGAACTCCTCCTAGCAGTTCATCGCCCCAGCCAAGAACAGACCCTCGCGAGGCTGTTCTTCCTTGTATTGCTCATCGTCATCAGCCCAAGAGGCAATCCACCACACCACAAACTGGAGTAGGGTTTTACACCACAACGGTGGCCCGAACCAGTATAAACCCTGTGTCTCTTGTGCTATTCTTTCCATAGCTTAGATCTTAGCGAGGCGGTGGGGTGCAGGTAGGTAGAAGGTGAAATCTCCGCGCGCACCCCAGTGTTCGAACCTCAAGGGTCTGCCGGAACCCGAAATCCGACAGCACTAAACTATCAAGTAGTCATCATACCGAGCTTGCCAAACATTCATAATGTCTGCATCTGCTCCTGCAATAGGTCCGTCACCTAGCGGTGCATCAAGGACATAATTCTTCTGTGCAACAATGAGGATAATCCTCAAGTTACTATCATCTTTCAACTTATTTTTCTCTAGGAACATATCAAAAATAAAACAGGGGAGTTATAGGCGAGCTATTGATCTACAACATAGATATGCAAAAACTATCAGGACTAAGTTCATGATAAATTAAAGTTCAATTAATCATATTACTTCAGAACTCCCACTTAGATAGACATCCCTCTGGTCATCTAAATGATCACGTGATCCATATCACCTAAACCATGTCCGATCATCACATGAGATGGAGTAGTTTTCAATGGTGAATATCACTATGTTGATCATATCTACTGTATGATTCATGCTCGACCTTTCGGTCTCAGTGTTCCGAGGCCATGTCTGCATATGCTAAGCTCGTCAAGTTTAACCCGAGTATTCTGCGTGTGCAAAACTGGCTTCTACCCATTGTATGTGAACGTAGAGCTTATGACACCCAATCATCACGTGGTGTCTCGGCACGACGAACTGTAGCAACGGTGCATACTCAGGGAGAACACTTATACCTTGAAATTTAGTGAGTGATCATCTTAAATGCGCCATACTAAGCAAAATAAGATGCATAAAGGATAAACATCACATGCAATCAAAATATGTGACATAATATGGCCATCATCATCTTGTGCCTTTGATCTCCATCTCCAAAGCACTGTCATGATCTCCATTGTCACTGGCTTGACACCTTGATCTCCATCGTAGCATAGTTGTCGTCTCGCCAACTATTGTTTCTACAACTACCGCTATCACTTAGTGATAAAGTAAAGCAATTACATGGCGATTGCATTTCATACAATAAAGTGACAACCATATGGCTCCTTCCAGTTGCCGATAACTTTTACAAAACATGATCATCTCATACAAAAAATTATATATCATCACGTCTTGAACATATCACATAACAACAAGCCCTGCAAAAACAAGTTAGACATCCTCTACTTTGTTGTTGCAAGTTCTACGTGGCTGCTACGGGCTTAGCAAGAACTGTTCTTACCTATGCGTCAAAACCGCAATGAGTTTTCGTCAAGTGTGTTGTTTTAACCTTCAACAAGGACCGGGCGTAGTCACACTCGATTCAACTAAAGTGGGAGAAATAGACACCCACTAGCCACCTGTGTGCGTCAGGAACGTGGTCATGTAATGTCGGTCTGGGCTGTTTCATCCAACAATACCGCTGAATCAAAGTATGACATGCTGGTAAGCAGTATGACTATTATCACCGACAACTCTTTGTGTTCTACTCGTGCTTATAACATCTACGCATAGACCTGGCTCAGATGCCAGTGTTGGAGAGTGTAGTATTTCAAAAGAAAATTCCTATGATCACACAAGATCTATCTAGGAGAAGCATAGAAACGAGCGGGGAGAGTGTGTCCACGTACCCTCGTAGACCGAAGCCGGAAGTGTTTATAAACACGGTTGATGTAGTCGAATGTCTTCGCGATCCAACCGATCAAGTAACAAACACACGGCATCTCCGCGATCTGCACACATTCAGCTCGGTGACGTCCATGGAACTCTAGATCCAGCGGAGTCCAAGGGAGAGTTCCGTCAGCATGACGGCGTGGTGACGGTGATCATGAAGTTACCGGCGCAGGGCTTCGCCTAAGCACTACGACGATATGACCGAGGTGTAAAACTGTGGGGGGGGGGGCACTGCACACGGCTAAAGATGAACTTGTGTGTCTATGGGGTGCCTGCGATGCCCCCGATTGGACCGTAAACTAATCATACACGCAAACGTGTATGATCAAGATCAGGGACTCACGGGAAGATATCACAACACAACTCTAGACACAAATCGAAACATCCGGGAAAACATCCATCGGGAGATTTGTATTATGCCTTTCTTGAATGGAGGGCCAAGATCTGCTTCACATTGTTCACTGACCGCAGGATCCTTTTATCGAGGGCACTCTGCGTCATCACTTGCAAATCCCTTGCTCCAGAGGTTTTCAAACACCGGGGATAATTTCCCGGATGTTTTTCCCCCTTCACCGGTATCATGTAGCACCGTGTTAGAACACCCCTAGCCATGCGTGTTATCGCCGTCATGCATCTGTGTTGCATCTGTTTGCATTATATTTACTGTTTCTTCCCCCTCTTATCTCTGGTAGACCCCGAGACCGCTGTTGATGCCCCTGTGATCGACTACATCGACGACAACCCTTCTTCCCTTTCAGCGGAGCTTCCACACAAGCCCCCCCCCCCTTTGATCATCCCGATATCGCCCATTCTATTCTCTCATGCTTGCATTAGATTTTGCTACTGTATTTGATTGTTCCTATTCTGATGCATAGCCTTCTTTTGTACCTGCTATTGTTACCAACCTTCTTATCCTAAACTGTTTAGTATAGGTTGGTTAGTGATCCATTAGTGACCCCTACCTTGTCCTTGTTGCCCCTGCTTCATCATCGACGACTCGATCAACGTGATCGATGACCAGAGCCCGACACCTCACATCACATCACGCCCCTTTTTGTTGCTCGACTCTGTAGAGTTACCATCGAGTGCCGAGGGTGGAACCTCATACATCACTCCTGACGAGATCTCTGTAGTGTAGCTATTCGGTCGTGGTCAATGAGGGTGATTTCCTCCTTCACCATTCCGATACGGCTCTGACGTGCAACACCTCAAGTGTGAACCTCGAGGGTGGTCCCTCTTACGTTCACCTTGATGATTACATTGCACTACAAAAAAATACACTTCCGTGAAGATACGTGTTTGTCCCAGTAGGTCGCGTTTTTTTCATGCATGTACATCCATGATGATTTTATGACAGAATCAAGATAGTCATACCTGTGCTGTCGTAGAAGTGTTCCATGACATTACCAAAATTATCATCACGGAAGTGTCCACTTCCATGACGATGAATCGCGCGTCACAGAAGTGCTTTTGTCAAGGGTGACCGACACATGGCATCCACCGTAGCGGAACGTCGTTAAGCTATCGGGTCCGGTTTTGGATCCGATAACCCGTTAACAGCCCGGCCCAATGAGGATTTTCCACATGTAAAATCATCATTGGCCGGAGGAAACACGTGTTGCCTCACCGTTGGGACAGATGTCATCCACTCATTAGACAGGAGGCGCCTATGATAGGTCGACACGTGGCATGGCCCAACAGTGGCCCATTCCGGTGAAAAAGGCCGGCCCAGGCATACTTGTTTCAGTTCCATTTAAGCCCACGGCCCACACGAGATGTGCCAATTCGGCCCGTCAACGGCCCGTTAAAGATTTGACACCATTGCAGCCCATCGTCAGTTCGAGCCCATTAACAGCTCGCTATATATTTGGGCTCAATATCGGCCCGATGAGATTTCGGCCGGTTAATGGCCCATTCAGTGGATGGGCCAATTTTCACGATGTACATCTTTCGGCCTTTTAGTGACCCATTTAAATGTTGGGCTAATTTCCGGCCTGGTGTGTCTTTCAGCCTGTTGACGGCCCATAAATCAGTTGGGCCATTTTGTAGTCGGACTTGAGTTTCGGCCTTTTAGCGACCCATTTAAGTGTTGGGCCAATTTCTGGCCAGGTGTGTCTTTCAGCCTGGTGAAGGCCCATATATCTGTTGGGCCATTTGTAGTCGGACCTGAGTTTTGGCCTTTTAGCGACCCATTTAAGTGTTGGGCCAATTCCCTGCCTTGTTTGCCTTTTAGCCTGTTAACGGACCATAAGTGTGTTGGGTCATTTGTAGTCGGACCTGAGTTTTGGCCTTTTAACGGCCCATGCCCTTCATGGTACAATACCAACCCAGTTTCTCTTTCGTCCTGCTAAAGGCCCACAACACAGTTGGGCCATTTACAATACGACCTGACTTTCAGCCTCTTAGCGGCCCATGCTCTTCATGGTCCAGTACAAGCTTGTTGTCTCTTTCGGCCTGCTAAAGGCCCATAGTATAGTTGGGCCATATGTAGCCTGAACTTAGTAACGGCCTGTTAACGGCCCGTGAAATCAATTGGGCCCACCTGTTGCCCACTTGGATGTCGGCATGTAAACGACCCGGGAGTTAAGAGGGCTGACCATTAACTTTCGGCCTGGTTACGGCCCATTAACTTAATGGGCCCACTAAGTTCGTACATGTCTTTAGGCCAAATTAGGTAATTTGAGCCCATTACGACGAGCAATTATGCACAGGACCTAAACCGATCAAGCAAAGGTATCACTTACAGGGGAAAACGTTGCTCATCCAGCATATATTACAGGAAATTACATACACTCGGCAATCAAAGATTGATGCCAGTGCAAATAAATGAACAGAACCTAACGATCTACAACGTCACAATCAGCAACCTCAGCACAGATGACGCCCATAAGCATGTGGGCAAGTTCTTGCTGCTTTGCTACACTATCTCTGAAAACATTGATCAGTTGTTGTGTTGCACGACTCTGCACCTCTGATTCCTCCAGCATTTCCATCATTCCTTCGTCCATTAATTGGTTCACAAACATACATTTTTTCCATTGCATTCGAGACAGAGGATACTGAACAGATTTAGATGGCGATTTTGGCAGGCTTGTATCATTGATTGTGGAGAGTGTCTCGACCACTGCATCATAACCTAAATTAGGAGGGGAACCAAACAGATTAATCATGAGTTATTGGCATATTACCTGGACTAGACTTATTGGAAAGAAACCATGGGGTTGCCTTGCTGTTTTTAGAGTTTGTCTTCTCATCTTCAGCAGCCTGCACCAAATTAAGACACTAGCATTTGTATCATTGGCCAAGTCAGATAATAGGAAAGCAACATTTGCACAACGAACGTTTGGGCAACTAGCCAACACCAAATTAACACAATATGACACAGCTATCATCAGCCAGGTAAGGTAATACGAAAACAACATTGACACAGTGAATGAATGGACAACCAGAGCAGCACTACAATTCAGTAATGTGCATGATATGAGATAGTACACTCATGCAGCTCAGTATGCAAAACTACTAGGCAGTTTTCTTTACAAAAATCAACATTAGCGCCTTTAGCATTTTGCTGCAACTAATTTTAGATCAGATAAAGGTTGGATTCATGCCGATTAACAAAATACATGCTGATGTAAAAATATAGTGATATACAACAGGTACTTACATCAACATTGGAGCATAGAGAATTCCCGCAAGATATTTTCCTCGAATACAATCCCAATGAAGGAAGTATTCTATCATTTAACCTTATTTTCTAAAAGAGAGATGGGTAAGAAACACATAGAAAATATGATTAGAATGCTATAAAATTTCATGATGCAAGGATACGCACATGCTTCTTAGAATGGAGTTGAAATTCTTTTGTTGGACTGGAGCCGACTAGTTCTTTGGCCACTGGAATCTACTTATTATAAGTGGGAGTTGGGTTTCCCTGTGCTGGAGTAGTATCTATGAAAAATGGAGTTGGTTTATTATCTCCTGGCATTTGGATCTTTTGCAAAGACCTGGTTTGTAACCCTTAAGATCCTAACATAGTCGTCTTCCCCTTCCATGCCTTATATAGAAGAATTGTGCTTCAATTATAAAACATGCTACAGCAGAGATGGAATAGGTACTGAAGAATAGAAAGGCATGACATATTGACATGTATTCCCTCCATCCGGAAATAAATGGATGGGTCTAGGCATATTTTAGTTCTAGATACATCCAGTTTGATCCATTTCTGCGACATGTAATCCGGGTGGAGGGAGTATGATGTAAGAGCTAGGGATACGACAGGACAACACAGTAAAAAGCACTGAAAACCCACTGCAGAACCAAAGTAATCAAACCCATTGATATGAGATAATACATTCATGCAGCTCAGGATGCAAAACTGCCAGGCAATTTTCCTTACGAAAATCAACATTGTGGCCTTTAATCATACATTTTGCTAGAACTAAATTTAGATGAGATAAAGGTTGGATTCACGTCGATTAACAAAATATATGCTGATGTAAAAATATAGTGATATACAACAGGTACTTACATCTGGATTGGAGCACAGAGAATTCCTGCAAGAATTTTTCCTCACAGAGGATACCGGTGCAGAAATTCTTCTATATGTCAAGATTATTTTCTAAAAGAGAGATGGGTAAGAAACATGTAGAAAACATGATCAACACGCTATAAAATTTCATGATGCAAGGATACACACACACTTCTTAGAATGGAGTTGCCATGTTTTTGCTGGACTGGAGCGGACTAGTTCTTTGGCCACTGTAATCTGCTTATTATCAGTAGGAGTTGGGTTTCTCTATGCTGGAGCAGTATCTATAAAAACTGGAGTTGGTTTATTATCTCCTGGCATTTGGATCTTTTGCAAAGACCTGGTTTGTAACCCTTCAGATTCTAATATAGTCGTCTTCCCCTTGCATGCCTTGTATAGAAGAATGGTGATTCAATAATAAAAAATGCTACAACAGAGAGATGGAATAGGTACTGAAGAATAGAAAGGCATGACATATTGACATGTACTCCCTCCATCTGGAAAAAAATGGATGGGTCTAGGCGTATTTCAGTTCTAAATACATCCTTTTTTATCCATTTTGGCAACATGTAATCCGGACGGATGGAGTATGGTGTAAGAGCTAGGGATACGACAGAACAACACAGTAAAAAAACACTAGTTGAATGTAAAACTGTATGCTAGCGGAATACGTACAGAAAAAACTAAGGCAACATACACGTGTATGATTGGGAAACTAAGATGGCATTGCAACAGAGCACTAGAACATCACTTCAATGTAAAAAAACATGGTATGGTAGACAGATGAAGTACATACTGATGAATAACAATGCATAAGATATTCTGAAGCATGATGTCCAAATTAAGCAGATGGCATTGCGATAGAGTAGAATGACAATACTTGAATTTGAAAACAAGTTATCATGAAGGGAATAGTTACTGAAAACTAGGAAGGCATGACATATTTACATGCATGATCAGCATGCTAAGCACATGGAATTGCAAAAGAGTAGATACACTCCAGAACATTATATGCATGTTGTACCCATATCACGGGCCAAGTTAGAGCAAGGACCTTGTGGGGTGAAGAGGATTCAACATCTTTCTGCAAGTCTTCTGAAGAACTGCCTTTACATGTTCCATCATATTGGGTATCATTGACATCAAGTTTATTGGCCTTTACATTGCTTCGTGAGGTTCTTGTGGATATATCAGTGTGTGCAATTATATCTAACATGCATGGAAGACAACTAGTAGTTAGATTTATGAAATGAGTGCCTGTAGGAGACGACATAAATAGTAGGACTGGGGTTAACTAGCAGCAACAGGTCTCAAAAACTAAAGGGAGAACACAGATGAAAGCTACAGAATATGTATCGTTTGTACTCGAGATTAACTAGATGGCACACAAAAGTATTAAAGAACAACATAGGTAATACTAGAAGTGGTATAATATTATAATCACTAGCCTGTGGGATAGCATTGGCTGATGGATGATAACTATGGAACAACATTACCTAAAGAACAAGTATCTTAGCTGAAATATGGAACAACGTTAACTCTTGAACAAGACCCGTAAGAGATCAACATGAATATAAAGTGAAATGTGATAATATATTTTCCATGCTTAGATGAATAACAAAGCCATAAATGTTGCACACAAGTAAGATGAGGGTACAACCTATCTGACCGCCATCCATAGGAGTGAGCATCATGTGCTGACTTGTCGATGTCCCTGCAGTTGTTGTGGTTGTCCATGTCGGGCACGCGCATTCGATGCAGGGAACTGTTGAGTGGGGACTATAGCTCCCTTCTGGTGTATGCTTCCCTTGTTGGAGCAGCTGCGGTGAGTTGGAAGACGGTGTGGCTGAAGATGCAGATAACACATAATGTTAAGAACGACACATCTCTTTGATCTGAAGAAATACACTAAGAGATCAACAACAAGGTACAAGAGTGGTCACACGTCTGTTGACTGAATACTAAATTGGGGTCACACGATTTTATTTTATTTTGGTACTATCCGATCTACGCCGGATGGCTTGATGGCCGTCTTGTACCTCCCGGCTGACACTGTTAGGAATCTTCTCCGAAGAGCCAGCGACCAACGACAAAGCAGCCTGCCTCTGCCGTCCGTGGCCCCGGCCAAAACCCCGCTCCCCGCCGCACCGCACTGCCGTGGTTGCGCCGCCCCCGGGCCAATCCACAAAGACTCCCCGTCATCCAGATCCGGCGGCGGCAGTACCTTCAACCCACGCAAATCTATTATAGCGATCTAAGCGCTGCTTCGGCGGCGAACTTGCGGCCCCGCACCCTTACGTTAGACACCAGCCAACCGGCAGCCTAGGAGCTCCGTCGCCTCGAGGGGTGCTTCTTCCCATTGGGAATCGATTGGCCTAGAATAAAAATTCAGACAACTGACGCCTAAATAAAGTGATTTGAGATGAGGGTGCGACCTATCTAGCGGCATGGTGAAGTAGGTAGGTCCAACTGCCGAGTTAGTGAGGTCGGCGCGGTTGCGGTGCTGTCGGTGTCAAAACCGGCGGATCGTGGGTAGGGGGTCCCGAACTGTGCGTCTATGGCCGATGGTAACAGGAGACAGGGGACACGATGTTACCCAGGTTCGGGCCCTCTCTATGGAGGTAATACCCTACTTCCTACTTGATTGATCTTGATGAATATGAGTATTACAAGAGTTGATCTACCACGAGATCGTAATAGCTAAACCCTAGAAGTATAGCATGTATGACTATGGTAATGAGTATCTCCCTTTCCGGAATAAGTCCTCCAGTTTATATAGACACAAGGAGGATCTAGGGTTACACATGGTTGGTTACAAAGAAAGGAATCTACATATTCGGTCGCCAAGCTTGCCTTCCACGCCAAGGAGAGTCCCATCCGGACACGGGTGCAGTCTTCGGTCTTCGCATCTTCACATCCCATCAGTCGGCCCATGGCTAACAGGCCGGGCGCCCGGGGACCCCTTAATCCAGGACTCCCTCAATAGCACCCGAACCAGGCTTCAATGACGAGGTGTTCGGCGTGCAGATTTTCTTCAGCATTGCAAGGCGTTTTCCCCCTCCGACGGCTTCCAATTAATGTATTCGGCTTTTAATTCAATGTCGCACCCCTCCGCCTCTTTGAATCTATGACTTCATCTACCACGTGTCGGGCCAATGCGGATGGTCAGGGTCTTTTTTGCAAATAATTATCACCCTAGCCATGCCAGAAAGAGCATCTATTTAAAGAGATTGGATCTCAGATCCATTCGGCACCACGCGGAGAAAATCCTCAGAGACTGCCCGGAAAGACCATTCCAACATGGCTAACATTCCCAGTTCCTCCTCCCATTCCAACCTAGAGAGAGGTGAGTGGGAGAGGTGCTTTGTATCCCACGGTCAGCTAGTGAAGCTGCAAACGCAAGGGTTTCTCCCCCCACGGATCTGGTCCCTCTTCAAGCAAGGTTGACATCCTTTGACGGTAAGACCCAAGCAGAGGATTTCCCCAATCCATCCAGGGGGAACGAGTGTGTTTTGTCCCGTATCTGCTAAGAGGCATCATATTTCCAATTCATTCTTTCCTCCGAGGGCTAATGGAATATTATGGCTGCACAATTTCACCCCCGCCTTGATTCTGCAAATCGCGGGTTATGTTGCTTTATGCGAACTATTTCTGGGTATTGAGGCCCATTTTGAACAGTGGAGAAAGCTGTTCTGCCTTGTCCCGCGTAACCACGAAGGATCAATATTTGAAGTGGGGGAGCCAAAATATGGTGCATTGCCGTGACCGGATACTTGTCCGGCACGCCGAAGAAGGCGTTTGAAGAGTGGACCTCTGAGTGGTTCTACATTGATGATGTCGTACTTCCAGATCCAGTCCGGAGAGGTCTCCCCGAGTTTGCGAGTGTTCCTCTGAAGAAGCGCCACAGCTGGCGCCCTCGGAGCCTCGAGAAGGAAGATAGTGCGGAAGTTCGCCAACTCTTGAGCAAGATCAGGACGCTTACCCAGTCCAGGTATACAATAGTTGAAGTGATGGCGACCTCCATAGTATGGGGAGTTTAGCCACTCCAATACAAAGGACTTCCCATGTGGAATTACAATGGGGAAGATGACACCTCCCGTTGCGGCAGGAAAGGTCCGGACACCCCTGCCGCCCTAGCCAAAATATTGGCCGAACTGTTCAAAGGTGAGGAAGAGGAGTTCCTGCGCATCAGGCACAAAGAAGGATATTCCATGTACAATCCTCCTAGCTGGGTGAGCCCCCAACTTTTTTTGCTCCACTCATCCCTCTGCCTAGCTTTATTAACCCGTCCATTTATAACAGCACTGGCGAAAGACTTCCGAGGGGCTTTACATCCCCGCCCCACAGCCCGAGGGCCACAATCAGGACCTTGACCCCAAATTCGAAGAGGATCCGGATATATTTGTGGTGCGGGAGAATTGCGTGTTTTACCAGGCGAGCTACGATGATGGCACCAAAGTGGCCATCATCACCGATTACGCTGGTCTTCTCCCCGCTTCACATGTAAGTAGTCAGGAGACATCTTCCCTGAAAGGATTCCCTTGTTCCGCCTCAGCCGCCGCACTATCTCGTGCTTTGAAGGGGAGGCGGTCGACATACCGTGCTACTCCAGGAGCGACTCCGAAGAGAACGGCTCCCGCACCAGGCAAGCCCTCGAAGAGGAAGGCACGCGAAGACACGGTCGGGCCCTCGTCAAAGAGGTATGGGTTTGCAAATATATTTTTTAATAGTCGCATCCAATTGTGACTTTCGTGTTCATCCCGTATCAGGAAAAGAGTCCGCCGGACTTTGTCCAGGGGTCCGAGCAGTAATACTCCCAGCCGCCAGGATCCAACCCCAGCCGAGGGGACGGGGGCCTATATGGGAGTGACGCCGGACTGTCCTTCGGCGGAGGGCTCAGAAAATATGTCTGTCTCCAACTCAGAAGTGGAGAGCGCCATGAATCGTCGGCGCTGGAGGGCCATTTTACGAGACCCCCGCTGTTCAAAAGAGGCGGTTGATGCCTTCAGCTCGGCTGATGCATACATCTGAGCTGCTCGAGATGGGCTTGGTAGAGCCACAAGCCGCATTTAACGGATGTGCGGGTAAGGTTTATTTTGTCCGAAAAGGATAAGCACATGCTAGTAGCCCAAGAGACTGAAAGCAGTTGGCACGAGTGATTTAAGGATCGATGTATAACCAGGTTCTGACGGAGAGGAACAACCTGCTAGCTCAAGAGCTGGAGCAGTGTCGGACATAGCTAAATGCTTCCACCACCGAACTGAAATAGTCCAAGAAGGCATCTTCTGGTAAGGATCACCTCCATCGAGGAATAGCAATTATACAGTAGCTGTGCTAATACTGTTGCTTATCTCTTAATAGGATCATCAGGTCAACCGGAAGAGAAGTTGAAAACCGCTCAAGCGGGAGAGGAAGAGGCAAAAAGACTACACACCACAGGTGAGCGTATCCTAGCCCGAGTCAGATAGGAGAAAAAATCCAGGACTCAAACACCAAACTGGGCGAAGAACTGAAAGATGTGCGGGCCCAGCTAGCTGACTCTGTGAAGGAGAATAAAAAGCTGCGAGGCGGCATATTCAGTGCGTGGCCGAATCTTACCTTATAATAATTCGGAGGTAAAAGTAGCTAATACAGCTATGATTGCAGGTATGTTGAGGGGCCGTCCTGAAGAGGAGGTGTCCGGATCATCAAGTGATCTCCTGCAAGGGCAGTTGCAGTTGCACGAGCAAGCTCTGCAGGCAATGCGGAGTGTAGCCAAGGCCTTATGGCCATCCGACTCCCCTCCAGGGAGTATGGAGAAGCTTGTAGAGCTGTTCAAGGCAGCACGGCGGCGTATCCCACTATGGAAGATATCGGCCTGCCGAGAGGGTGCGCGAGAGGCCTGGGCCATTGTAAAAACACGATATACCAAGCTGGATCCAAATCGCATGGCCCGGGTCGGACCTCTAGGGTCAAAAGGGGAAGAAATTCCTGTTAGTTTAGCATATGGCCAAGTAGAAGTGGCTGCTAGATACTCCCAACAGGATTGTAAATTATACCGCCTGTTGGACGGTATAGAGGAGGAAGTTTTTAAGTCCTAAGTGACTATGTATTTTTCCTTCTAGCTGGATTGTAAAACGATTGTCATGGTGACCTTTTCGCATCGATCTCTAGACCCAAAGGTACGGAGTGTTTCCGAATACCTGAGCGGCAACATAAATCGGGGTATGCGTGGAAACCAGGCATAGGGGTCATAGTTGCTTGAACAGAAAATTATCCGGCTAGTTATGTTGTATTACATTAAGAGTGTAAGAAACATCTTCCAGAGAGAATAGTTCCGTTAAGGGTTCCTATCCCTGCGTGTGCATGCATCAATGTGCATGTCCGAATTGTGATGATGAAATCACAATGTGTATAGCTTCTAGGGGTTCACGATGGGGCGAATGCAAAAACATCTTTAGTTCACCGACCGAATATTCCCTTAAGGACGCTAGCTTTCGGATTCACCCAGTCTGAGGTACACATCTGGATGACCCGGCAGTAACAATCGCAGAGGTGCTCCCTTTATGCCCTAGCCGAACTAACGAGAACGTAGGGCATAAGCACAGGAGCCAAGCAACCCAGCTTGGCCAAAACGTAAGTCATATCGATGCATATAATGGCGAAGAAAAGGTACATATGGGAGAAAACACATATGTGAAGAGTTTGATGCTCGAAAAATAACAATAGCAAGCTTCTGTCCAAGAAGACCCCAGGTATAATAGACGTACATACTTCAAGATGTATGCATCGGGGGTGTATAGTCTAAACGCACGAAAGCTTTTAAAGCTAAAAGGAAAAAAACGAAAAGAGAGAGAAAAAATGACAGAAACAATAGGGGGAAAGAGACGATCAAAGATTTCCATGCTAGGCATAGAATCTTCGGAGTCTGGCCGCGTTCCAGGGGTTCGGCTCTAATCGACTGTCTGACGCATCACGCAGGCGGTACGCCCCTCCGGTGAGAACTTCGTCGATGATGAAGGGACCCTCCCACTTGGGCTTGAGGTTGTCCTTTTTCTTCTCTGGAGGGCGCAGAACGAGTTCGCCAATGTTGTAAGTTTTGGCCCGCACCTCTCTGCTTTGATACCTGCGAGCCTGCTATTAATAAAATGTGGAACGGGCTTTTGCGACGCCGCACTCCTCCTCCAGGGCATCTAAGCTGTCCTGCCGATCGAGCTCGGCCTCTCTCTCTTCGTACATGCGTACTCAATGTGAGTCATGAATAATGCCGCAGGGTAGTACTGCCTCTGTGCCGTACACCATGAAGAAATGTGTGTATCCGATAGTGCGATTGGGCGTGGTCCGCAGCCCCCAGAGTACGGAGTCGAGCTCCTCAACCCAGTGCTTGTCTGACTCTTTCAAAGACCGCACTAGTCTAGGCTTAATGCCGCTCATAATAAGACCATTGGCTCTATCGACTTGACCATTTGTTTGTGGATCATATACAGAGGCGTAATCGAGCTTGATGCCCAGATTAGTGCACCATGTTTTCACTTTGTTGGCTGTGAAATTGGAGCCATTATCAGTGACGATGTTGTGGGAACACCGTAATGGTGTACGACGCTCGATATAAAGTCAATTACTGGCCCGGACTCGGCAGTTTTAACCAGTTTAGCCTCTACCCACTTGGTGAATTTATCCACCATGACTAACAAATATTTTTTATGGCTTCCTCCATTATGGGGTCCAACCATATCCAGTCCCCAGACCGCAAAAGGCCAAGTGATTGGGATTGTTTGTAGGGCGGTGTGGGGCATATGGCTTTGGTTGGTGAAGAGTTGGCATCCAACACAACGTTGGACATGGTCCTGTGCATCCGCTCGGGCCGTCAGCCAATAGAATCCTGTACGGAAGGGCTTGCTAACAAGGGCCCGAGCTGCGGCATGGTGCCCGCGGAAACCGACATGAATCTCATTAACGAGCCTCCGACAATCGAGGCGACAGCTCCGCCTCATATCCAATTTTCGGGCTCCTCGATTTTCGCGCCTGACGCTTATCTTTTGCCTTTATAAATAGGACCAGGGAGTCTTTCCACCCCCCCGTGTCTCTTCTCCTCATCCTCTTCCTTGCGCTGCCCGACCTTTGGAGCTCCGCCGCCACCGTCGAACTTCACTTCTGCCTCAACTACGGCCGCTGCATCACCCTGAACGTACCAGAGAATTGCGGCGCTTCCCCGCTCTTTCATGAGCATCAGTAAGCTCTCTATTCCTCCGCCATAGATCTGTCTCTAGGGTTCCAATGTTCCTGGGTGTCCGTTGGTGTTCGTTTATGTAATAGCTCTTTGATTCAAACCTGGATATTTATTCTATATAATGATAGACATAGCCTTTCTTTCCATCCATGTATCCCATTTAAGTAGAAGATCCCATCTGATCCTTCATCAACTGCTTCGGTACCAATATTTAGGTCTGAATATATTTTCATTTTCTGACATGCGGTAGATCCAAAATTATAATACCAACTTTTGAAACATGTTTTTCCTTCACTTATACATCTGTAGACTTGTATCTTCAATGTCAGATTAGGCGGTTTAACTTCTTAGAAAAATGATGACCTAGTAGATACCGTTAGTCCCCTGTTGAACCGCCAATGCACTTCACCATTATACTGTCTCCATCAGTAAACTCTGGTTTACAAACAACCAACTATGGTTTAATAACATGCTTACACCCTTATATCATTGTATAGTTGTCCACTGTAAATCTTAAACCGGCAAACATAATGTTTCAGATTTTTGTTGCCATGGCCAAGAAAGTCTATGAATGCAATTGGGCTCCTTCTCGAGTGACTGAAGAACAGTTAAACAACCTTGTTAAAATGGGCGCTTTAGAGAAGAAAGATGTCATCCACTAGACGGTCCCTGGCCTAGAATCGTACACCCAAAGATGGAGAGGTAGTTGTATTTGCTGATCACTTAGGCCGAGGTTTCAGCCCTCCCGGTTCAAAAAAATTCCGGGATGTACTGGCCAGCTTTCAATTGTGCCCTCAAGACATCAGTCCAAATTTTGTGACCAACATCTGCCACTTCCAAGTTTTCTGTGAGGTTTACCTACAAGAGGAACCTACGGTAGAACTGTTTAGAGATTTCTTTCACTTAAACCGTCGCACAGAATTCACAGATGGACCCAACACTGAATTGGGCTGAATGGCAGTTCAGAAGAGGAAGGAAGTTACTTTTCCTCATCCTAAGCTTCACAGTCACCCCAAAGAGTGGAACGCTACTTGGTTTTGTTGCAAGGATACATCTCCTCCTCATGAAAACCCCCTGCTGGGTTACCGTTCTGAACTCCTTAGCAACACACATCCTTTTCCTCAGAGGTTGATGGCAAAAGAAAGGGCCAACTATGCTCCTCAATTATCAAAGCTTAGAGCCTCCATGGCGAACGGTTTGACAGAAGTTGATCTTGCTCGTTGTTGGATAAGCTGGAGTATTCCGACCTTAAGCCGGCACTCCGGTTTGATGTGTGAATATACGGGGAGTTTGAAGGATGCTCAGCGGCACATTGACATTCAACTTACAGAGGCAGAAGTCACTCAGGCTGTAAAGAAAATGCTGAACGAACCGGAGGCTGTCTGTGCCCAAACCGGACTACTCCCTTTATGCACCTTCAACAAACCGCCAGTTGTAACAACATATAATCTTTTTATCTAAAGTTGCTTTTGTCAAAATATTGTCTGAAAATATGATTATTTCCTGACAGGTTGATGATCCATTTTGGAACAAGAAACCACCACAAGACAAACCGGTCAAGCCAGTCCGTCCAAAGAACAAGGTTATCAAAGAACCTGTCAAGAAAAGGACCATTGCATCCTCCGAGCTACCAGCTGATGACGATGTGGGTAATCCGGAATTAGAGGTAGAACTTGACTCTCTTGGTTCATTTTTCGTACATCTCATTGACAATGATTATTATCAGGACGGCGCTGAAGGCAGTGATGCTGATGATGTAGAGGTAACCATTCTTTCCTCTGATTCACATCCTTTGCCAACATCAAAAATCCGTCAAGCAAACCGGAAAGTAAAATTTTCTCACCCCCTTGCTTACATGGACCCAAACTTTCTTTTGAAGATGCAGCAGCACGAGGCTCGCTGCACAACTCGGCATAGCGGCCAGGTAGTTACCTCCGCCGGCTTACCGAACAATCCGGTTCGGAAACGCCGATCAGAGGTCTCTTATCCCATTGATACTTCATGCCCCAAAGCAGGTTGTTTCTGCCAGCCTCTTAACCCGTCTAATTCAAATTATCAGGATACTTCTCACTCATCTTCTGGCGAGTCGTCAGCCACAAAACTTCGAACCCTCAAAACAGTTCTTGGGTGAGTCATACATTTATCTGTATCCTTGATATGTTATTTTAATATATATTGTACTGATCCTCGCGTTTATTTTTCTCAGCGCCAAGCCCAGACCCAACAAGAAGGCTCGGTTGAATAAACCGGCTGATGAAGACGTGGCTGTTGACCTGGAGAAAACTCCAGATCCTGAAGAGACCAACATTGATGCCATACTGAATTACCCACCGCCTCAAGATCATGACTTCGTTGCTGAGCAAGTAGAAGTTGACACCACAGGCCACGCTGACCAGCCAACCAGCCTTATCCGAACTGACAACAAACCGGCAAGTCCGATTAAAAATACTGAGAAACCGCCAACTCCAGTAAAGGCTACTGATGACAAAGATGATGATGTTATGATTACTGGCACTGGCCGTACTGCTCCTGGCAATCCTATCGCTTTGTCAAAACATACTGCCAAAGATGAGCTCTCTGCAATTGGCAAAGGCAAATGGAGCGCCGATTTGTTAAATTATGCCAATCTGAATGCTCAAGATCTTCACTCTGGCTTCCTGAACCATCTGTACACCAGCCGTGACTATGAAGCTGGCTTGGTAAACATGATGAAGGAGCATGTAGGATCGGAAGTATGTCAGAGGGGGGGGGGGTGACTAGACTACTTGACCAAATAAAAATCTAGCCTTTTCCCAATTTTAGTTCTTAGCACAAGTCAAGCAATCTCCACACAATTCAAGCAAGCATGGAAAAGAGTATATGAGCAGCGGAAAGTAAAGCATGCAACTTGCAAGAATATAAAGGGAAGGGTTTGGACGATTCAAACGCAATTGGAGACACGGATGTTTTTGGCGTGGTTCCGATAGGTGGTGCTATCGTACATCCACGTTGATGGAGACTTCAACCCACGAAGGGTAATGGTTGCGCAAGTCCACGGAGGGCTCCACCCACGAAGGGTCCATGAAGAAGCAACCTTGTCTATTCCCTCACGGCCGTCGCCCACGAAGGACTTGCCTGACTAGCGGTAGATCTTCACGAAGTAGGCGATCTCCTTGCACTTACAAACTCCTTGGTTCAACTCCACAATCTTGTCGGAGGCTCCCAAGTAACACCTAGCCAATCTAGGAGACACCACTCTCCAAGAAGTTACAAATGGTGTGTTGATGATGAACTCCTTGCTCTTTTGCTTCAAATGATAGTCTCCCCAACACTCAACTCTCTCTCACATGATTTGGATTTGGTGGAAAGAAGATTTGAGTGGAAAGCAACTTAGGGAAGGCTAGAGATCAAGATTCATATGGTAGGAATGGAATATCTTGAGCTCAACACAAGGGTAGGTGGTTCTCTCTTAGAACATGTGTATTGGAAGTGTAGATGTGTTCTGATGGCTCTCTCTGCGAATGAAGAGTGGGTGGAGGGGTATATATAGCCTCCACACAAAATCTAACCGTTACACACAATTTGCCAAACTCGGCAGGACCGAATCGTTAAACTCGGTCGGACCGATTTAGCAAACCTAGTGACCGTTAGGATTTTCGGTGGGACTAAGATGCAACTCGGTAGGAACGATATGGTTAGGGTTTGGGCATAATGTAATCTCGGTGTGACCGATTACACAAACTCGGTGGGACCAATTTTGGTAATAAGCTAACCAAGGGTTGGTCAGGTAAACTCGGTGGGACCGATCCGCACTTCTCGGTGAGAACGAAATGTTACGAAAAGGAAACAATGAATTTACATTGCAATCTCGGTGGGACCGATCGCTCACTTCGGTTGGACCGAAACGTTATGAAGGGAAACAGAGAAATTGCAATCCCATCTCGGTGAGACCGAGATCCCTATCGGTGAAACCGATTTGCTAGGGTTTGTGGCAGTGGCTATGACAAATGAAACTCGGTGGCTCCGGATAGAAAGAATCGGTGGGGTCGAATTTGACTTTTGGTTTAGATCATATGTGGATATGGAAAGGTAGTTGAGGATTTTGGAGCATATCACTAAGCACATGAAGCAAGAGGCTCATTAAGCAACACCTCATCCCTCCTTAATAGTATTGGCTTTCCCTATGGACTCAATGTGATCTTGGATCACTAAAACATAAAATGTAGTGTCTTGTTCTTGAAGTTTGAGCCAATCCTTTGTCCTTATAATTTTGAGGGATCCACTTTCCTCATCCATGCCATGCCATCCATTGAGCTTTTCCTGAAATATTCATCTTGGAATAATGTTAGATCAATGAGCTATATGTTGTTAGGAATTACCAAAACCACCGAGTGATAGTTGCACTTTCAGTCTCCCCCTTTTTGGTAATTGATGACAACATATAGATCAAAGCTTCGACAAAAGATAATAAGAATGAAATATATCGTCGCTTTGAGAAGTATGTGATAAGTAAGAGCTCCCCCTAAATTTGTGCATGTTTTAAGATTTGCTTTGGACTGCAAATGCACAAAGAGTTAGAATCATGGGTTACTCTTTCATGTCACATACATCTTGGTGGAGCGCTCAAAATGATAAGAATTAAATACATGCAGTCATCACCAAGCAAAGTGAATAATCAAAATAAGGATAACCTGATAATAACATCCAACGAGCATTAAGTGTAGCTTATGATCAAACACATGATCATCAATGTGTCACAAATTAGGCATAGTATCTCAAGCACTCAAAAGCAAATAAAGTTTCAATCAAGAAGACAAGAGAGAACAAAATGCAAACTATATCTCTCTCGAAGCCTATGATCTATACATTTTTCTCCCCCTTTGGCAACAAGTTACCAAAAAGTTCATAGAAAATGCATAGTACTAAACGACTCTCAGGCTAGGTCTTTAGTTGGTGGTGTCCGGATAACGCCAAGGACAAAGGCTTCAGTAGAAGTGGTTGGAGCTGCTGGGGTAGGGGCTGGAGCTGGTGGAACTGAAGTTGTAGCTGGTGCAGAAGTGGTGGCTCTGGTGTTAGGAACTGGCACTGCAGATGATCTCTGAGCTCTGGGCACTCTGCCAAATGCATCAGTTGTGGTCTTGCCCTTCCTCTCCTGCATATCATCTTGTAGTTGTTCCACGGCAGACTGAATCTCTGTTACTTTCACATCCAGGTCATAGAACTTTTGTTCCATGATTCTTTCCAGGCTCTCTTGGTTTCAAGTCAGGGTGGCCAATCCTTTCTCAATCCTCAGAGTGGATGCTATTAGGTAACTGAGCTGCTCCTGCTTGTTCTTCAGCAATGTCAGGCACTGGGGCCTTGTTCTTTTCAGCAGCAGATATGTTCCTGGTGTTTCTCTTTGGTGCACTCTTGGGCTTAGATGCAGCTTTGGGTGCTTCCTTGGGCTTGGATGCAGTAGACCCTGTCCTTATGGCATCACCCATAGGCTTCTGTGCCTTGGGTGCTGGTGCAGCAACCTATTCTTCCTCTTCTAAATCTGAGTCTCTCCTCATGGAGGATTTACCAAGAACTCTGGCAGTGGTAGTTCTGACTCTCTTTTTCTTCTTGTCTTGGCCACGTGCTTCCTCTTCAGATTCCATGATAAGCTTCATGGTTTCTTCAGTTACAGCCTTCCTAGGCTTAGAAGTGGGAACTCTTCTTGCAGGTGCCTTTTTGTGCATTCCAGGCTTGATGGCTGCAGCTGAGCCATACTCTTTCTTGAGCACCTTCTTCTTAGACGTGGCTTCCTCTTCTGCCACATAATCCTCATCCTCTGATTCAGAGGTTCTCTTCTTGCTAGCTCTTGTGGCAGCATTAGGCAAATTCCTTGGGGTGCTCCTGCTACCCTCATTTGAGCTGCTAGAGGGACTAGTGCCCTCACTCATATGAACCTGTTCCTCAGATTTGTTCTGGCTGTCACTCTGATCAGACATGTTGCAAACTCTGACTGCTGACCCTGTGAATAGATTATAGAAGAGATAGAGTGGATGAGCATCACAAAATGCAGAGACTTTTCCAAAAGAATGAGTCAAAAAACTTAGTTTTAGTTTTCCACATAAAGCATTTCGGATCAACTGATTTGCAAACTTGGTGATACCAAAGCAGCTTATGGGACCAAAACTAGTGAACTCGGTCAGACCGAGTCACAGTTCGGTGGCACCGAGACTGCTAGGGTTTCTCAAAGTCCTGAACTCAGTCTCACCGATTTGTAATTATCGGTCAGACCGAGAACCACATGTGCAATGGCCGTGGCCGAATCGGTGGAACCGAGTTCCGCAACCCGGTGGGTCCGAGATGGTTTCAGCGGAAACCTAAACCTAAATTTTCGAATCTCAACTATTCTACGGATTGTTTTGACTGGATAGGAGTGTTTCAATCGTAGCAAGAATCATAAAGAACACAATGTGCTAGGAATTGGACGGGGATTAGCACTGTGATCGAGTCCATACCCTAGTTCGGCGGCGGACTCGCTACGGCGGCAACGGCGGAGACGAATTCCGTTGACGGCGGCGGAGACCAGCGATAGGAGGCGGCTGGCGATGAGGAGGACGATCCGAACACCCAGGAGGCAGAGCGAGCTATGCGCGGGCGAAGAGGTTTCGGAGAAATTTCCAAAGTTTTGCCCGTGAGTATATATAGCCCGACCCTGTCGGTTTGACCGAGTGGAACAACTCGGTGGCACCGAGATGCATAACTGTTGACAGTTATGGAACTCGGTGTGACCGAATAGTTCAAGTCGGTTGCACCGAGGTGAAAACCTAGATCGTCTTAGTGATCTCGGTATGACCGAAATGGGGAAATCGGTCAGACCGAAAAGCACAAAGAAGTTTTGGAAGTTTAAGTCTATGACAAATCGGGGACTCCGAGTGCTCCTCACACAGAGTGGTTTGAATCTGACTTGATCAAATTTTGTTGTAGCATGAATAGAGTTTGAGACGAGGAAAGCATAGACAGCTAGAGAGGGTTCTTAGGCATTCTTGTCCATCCACTTGGCAAAAGAAAAGAAAACCAATCAATCAAAACAACAAGTGGATGTCCTCGAATGAGTAAAATATGCACTCAACATGCTCACACAATAAACTGGCAATTGAAATATGTGGCAAACATTGCACAACCAATTCTAGCATCTATCAAGCAATTGGCGATGATTAGGTCATCTATATATGAGTATTTTGACTTGGGAGTCAAATGAGAACATTTGATCATAGGTCATACTCATCGTTTAAGCACAAGTGGGGTTACCACTTTTACATAAAGCATTGTTGTGTTCACATCATTAGAGTTGCTTTAGCCGAATTCTTAGAGTAAAGCTCCCCCTAGATGTGATATCCCCCCTAAGAGGGATGAACTAACCTTGGGTTTTGTCGATGATGACTTCATGTAGATGTTGAAGATGTGGATGCTCAATGTTGATGTAGGTCAATTGGGGCTATCCATTGGAGTGAATTGCACTTTCAATACCTACATGGGTTAGTCCCACAAGGAAAAAACAAGGATATCCCTAGACATAGAGTGATGCACACATAAGATGATATGAAAGCTTTTAGGTTACCTTGTCACTTGACTTACCAACAAGAGGGTTTGTGACTCCTTGAACTAGTGCAAGATATGGAAGTTGATTGCACTTGTTCTTGCGAAAATGCTAAGAGTGAAGTATGTTGGCGGAGTCGCCCTCAAGAACTCTCTAGTTCTTCTTCTTTTGGATCCACACCATCTTGATGGGAATCCTTGGAGTTGTAGTCGTACTTGATGAAGTGGAACTTGAAGTAGTCTTGGGAATCCACTTGACTAAGGTCTTAGGAGCTTCTTCAAATGCATCAATTTCCTCTTGAAGCTTGTCCTTGCCTTTTTGCTTGTAGTCTTGTGGTGGAAGATCATCTTGAGCTTGTGTCCCTTTGAAAGAAGTAGGATCATACTTCTCTTGTTGAGGAACAAACTTTGTCTTGGGGTATTGATCTTCTTCCCACTCAACTCCATTGGCATTGAACTTTCGTTCAAAACCAACACCTTGATTCTTCCAGTGCCTTCCTTGCTTGCGTACAATTTCCTCGAATTGCTTACTCCCGGCAAGGCTCTTGTACACTCCTTTCTCTATAATTCCCTTCAATAGGCTATTTTCTTGCTCAAGTGTAACTTGGCTAAGAGAATCATTAGTGGAATCAAGAGAGCTACTAGAAGTAACAATATTGGATTTAACATGATCATTGTTACTACTAGAGGAAGAATCTTTCTTGTTCTTGTTACTAGACTTGACTTGAGGCATGTAAGTGGATAAGAGTAAACGCTTGGCAATGTAACAAGAACTTTTCTTACGAAGATCATCATTGATTGCTTTTAAGAACTCATGCTCTTGCTCAAGGTTGAGCTTTTCAAAGCGTAATTTCTCATGTGTTCTTAAAAGTTCTCGATGATTTTCTAAGATAGTTTCATGAGCTAACTTAAGATTGTTTAGTTCTTTAGTTAGAGACTCAATCTTATACTTATCATTGTCATTCGTTTTATCTTGATTAGCATGATTAATTGACGTTTCATCATAGTATTCATTACTAGAGTTGTCAACAAGTAAATCATCATCACCTAACAAGTCATGTTCATCACTATTGAAATCAACATACTCGGGGTGTGATACCTTTGGGCCTTTAGCCATGAAGCATGTTACAACTCCTTCATTTGGTGAGTCAAATATGTCGTAGGAGTTGGTTGACACAAGTGCTAGACCGGCAACACCTTCATCTTGAGTATATTCGGAATCGAAGTGATAACTTCTCTTGGAGTGGTTGTCGGAGTCGGAGCCGGATACCCATTCACCAACATGAGCTTGATGTCTTCGTTTTGTGTAGCTCCTTGATGACTTTTCTTTTCTTTCCGAATCCTGGCTTCTCCGTGAGTGTCTTCGTTCATAACGATCATCTCTACTCCTTATTTCTCTAGATGGCGATTCTTCTCTTCTACTTCTTCTTTTGGGAGAGTCTTCTCTTCTCTTGTAGGGAGTCGTACACTCATTGGAATAGTGTCCGGGTCTTCCACAATTATAGCAGTTTCGCTCTCGACTAGAAGATCTTTTGTCATTGTAGGACCTTGAATTGGAGCTTCTATCTTTGCTTCTACTTTTGTAGAACTTGTTGAAGTTCTTCACCATTAAGCTCAATTCTTCATTGAAGGTTTGCTTCTCACATGATGATGTGGGTGCTTCACATGATGCTTTGTAAGCTCCACTTGATTTGTTGTGAAGTTCCTCTTTATCCTTGAGTGACATCTCATGAGCAACAATTCTTCCAGTGACTTCTGTTAGCTTGAGATCTTTGTAATTGGGCATCATTTGGATCAATGTGCACATGGTATCATATTTTCCATCCAAGGCTCTTAGGATCTTCTTGATGATGAATCTATCGGTCATTTCTTCACTCCCTAAGCCGGCAATCTCATTTGTAATAAGAGCAAGCCTAGAGTACATTTCAGCGACACCTTCACCATCCTTCATTTTGAACTTGTCAAGTTGACTTTGAAGCACATCCAATTTGGATTCCTTGACGGAGTCGGTACCTTCGTGCATATCAATCAAAGTATCCCAAATTTCCTTTGCATTCACAAGACGGGTGATTTTGTTGAATTCTTCGAGGCACAATCCGTTGAAGAGGATATCACAAGCTTGAGCGTTGTATTGCAGCATCTTCAACTCTTCCGCGGTAGCTTCATGGTTTGGTTCTTTCCCATCAAAGAAGTCACCTTGCAAGCCAACACACACAATAGCCCAAACGGCGGGGTTATGTCCAAGAATATGCATTTTCATTTTATGCTTCCAACTAGCAAAATTAGTACCATCAAAGTAAGGACCCCTATGGTGATAATTTCCCTCGCTAGACGCCATACTCTCCTAGGTTGTGAAACCAAGGCTATGACCACCAAAAGCTATGGAAATCAAAGCAAATGGAAACCTGGCTCTGATACCACTTGTAGGATCGGAAATATGTCTAGGGGGTGATTAGACTACTTGACCAAATAAAAATCTAGCCTTTTCCCAATTTTAATTCTTGGCAGATTTTAGCTATCTTAGCACAAGTCAAGCAATCTCCACACAATTCAACCAAGCATGCAAAAGAGTATATGAGCAGCGGAAAGTAAAGCATGCAACTTGCAAGAATATAAAGGGAAGGGTTTGGAGGATTCAATGGAGGCCTCTCGGGCGGCTCGATCCCAGGCCGCCGAGGAGGCCCGGGGGGCCGACCGACGGCGAGAAGCAGCGGAGGAACAGGCTCCGGAGCTCCTGGCCCGGTGCCACTCGTTGGAGGAGCAGGTGGAACTACGCGAGGCGGCCCTTGCATCGATGAAGGTGGCCTCCAGCGACCCAGCTGAGCTTCGGAAGCGTTGACGCTGGAAGCCGCCGAATGCTCCCGAGAGTACGAGCGGCTGGAGACGAGGGAGCGCCTGGTGACGCAGGCGGAAGATGATGTCGCCGCACGGGAAGCACGTGTCCTGGAGGAGGTTGGTCGTCGGGTGGCGATGGCGCGCCAAGGCCTCGAGCGTGAGTTTGAGGGGAGGCTTGAGTTGATCCGGGTCGAGGCTGAGGGAAGAACCGCAGCCCTGATGCCCCAACAGGATGAGGCGACGTGGTGGGCCGACACTTCCCGGGACGCCCTTGAGGCAGCACAAAAGGAGTTGGCTGCCTCCCAGGCTGAGGTGCTCCATCTTCGTCAGCGGGTGGAGGAGGCTGAGGCCGTCGAGCGCCAGAATGCTGATGAGATACGCCAGCGGCAGGTCCTGGAGCACGTGCACAGCCCCATGCATGCCACGCTCAGGGAGTGGGCTAATACAGCCTTGGGCAATATCTGTGAGGCGGCTGTCGGCGAGCCGCACACGATCAACTACGCCGGCAACCAGCAGTTCTTCACCGCCGTGGTGACTCAACTGGAGGCGCGGTCGGTGAGGGCCGACAGGTTGGTGGAGGAGAGGAGCCGCGCCCTGCTCGGGCGCGCCTTTTCTCGTGTCTTCAGCCATCTCCGGGACATGGATCCCCACTTCGACTTTGACGCCGCCATCATCCCAGTCCCCGAGGCCGTCCGAGGCGACCTGGCGCACTGGGTGGAAGACAACGTGGACGCCCTTGTCAGAGCCTTTGCTTCGGACGACGATGACATGATCGTGGCTGCTGACGAGGGCGGTGTCGTGGACGGCCCTGATGCCGCTGGTGGCGACGCAGGCAGCGATGGCGAGTTCAGCGATGCCATCGGCGGCTAGGGAGGTGCTCCTGAGGACGCATTGGGGGATTTGTACGAGTGAGTATGTATCGCTCATGTCTCCTTGCCCTGCGTGAGTAGAACTCAGGTGTTTGGCCTGATGACTGTGAGAGCATTTTGGGAGGGGAAGCCCCTCATGTAAAACCTGTATTCGTCGCATTAGCAGCTATTATATTGCACGAGCACCAGCGCCTGGCGGTTGGCTGGTTTAACTTTGTTTCGCGCAAGCCCCGAGGCAGCCCGTGGGAGGACGTGGTGTCCTGAGTGTTCTCTAGTTGAATTCGTAGGACGCGCAAGTGTCGCTGGCAAGGGGCTTCACAGGCGCTGGCCTTCTTCATAGGCTCCGGGCCTTTTCCCGCATGTGCTGGCTCCACAGGCATTCGCCTTCTTCACAGACTCTGGGCCTTTTCCTAAACGCGATAGCTTCACAGGCGTTCGCCTTCTTCACAGGCTGGGCCTTTTCCTGAACGCGATAGCTTCACAAGCATTCTCCTTCTTCACAGGCTCTGGGCCTTTTCCTAAACGCGATAGCTTCACAGACGTTCGCCGTCTTCACAGGCTCTGGGCCTTTTCCTGAACGCGATAGCTTCACAGGCGTTCGCCTTCTTCACAGGCTCTGGGCCTTTTCCTGAACGCGATAGCTTCACAGGCTTTCGCCTTCTTCACAGGCTCTGGGCCTTTTCCTGAACGCGATAGCTTCACAGGCATTCGCCTTCTTCACAGGCTCTAGGCCTTTTCCTGAACGCGATAGCTTGACAGGCATTCGCCCTCTTCACAGGATCTGGGCCTTTTCCTGAACGCGATAGCTTCACAGGCATTCACCTTCTTCACAGGCTCTGGGCCTTTTCCCGAAGGGACATCCTCCGCAGGTACCGGAAAGTCCTCCCGAGAAGGAGCAATAGCGGCAGTCTGGGCTGCGCACGAGCTTGGCCCGGCCCGACTCAGGAGGGGCTCGCGAGGGGAGGCAGCTGTGGTGCAGCGGTAACCAGAACGCAAGAAATGGCTCGAACGAGACTAAGCACCCCTTTCCCGAACGCACGTAAATCTCAAATTAGAATCCAACTTAAATCCAGCAGGGGAAAAGTTACAACCAAAAGAAGAAGGCAATGAAAGCAGACAGAAGGCCGCGTCCGGCACCTAATCTAGTCTTGGACGTCTTCTCAATGGCTCGGAGCTAAGTGCTATCCACTGGGCGTGGGAGGGAGCCCCAGGGCCTGAGGCCGGCACCCCTGAGACTCCGGGGCGTGTACAGCCCCACTCAATATTATGTGAGAGTGTCACGGGGCGACGAGCTTCACAGGCGCTGGGCCTTCTTCACAGGTACCGGCCTTGCTTCATATCGCCATACGAGGGCCCCGCCTTGCGCCACAATCTAGTGCCACCAACGACGACCGGAAACCAAGACGCCGCCGGTGGGGTAGAGCGGTCGCCAGCGGTTCCCCCGACGACCACGGGTCCTCCGCCAGGGGCAGGCCCTTAGGCGCCTCCCCAGCGGAGGACCTACCTCCTAAGAACGCCTTGCTCCCAACGCCGCGGTGGTGATGTCGGATCTCTGCCCCTCTCTTGCAGCCCCCTGCGCCCTCCTCCCAAGGGGTAGGAGACTGTGGGAGAGGGGCAGCTGCTTGCCGCGGCGACCTGCACTTCCTGTAATCCATGATTAGCGTACGCCTACTCCTGAGGAATTAGTGGTACCCGATAGTTGTCGCCTCAAGTGTTGCCGATGGAGCCGTCCCGGGGCTCATGGAAGAGCTCAGCTTCTGGTGTCTCGTCTCCCCAGCTGGGGCTGAGAAGCGAGCCTTGTTCGCCCTCGTGAGCGTGCCCTTGGTCCATCATGTGGGCATGTATTCTTCTGGCGCCGTCATCCCGAAGGCTGTGCTATAGGGCTCCAGGTGCCATGCAGTGCTGCTTGACGTGCCTACCGCGGGGTGGTAGCGCGGCTGCCCGCCGGCGTCGTGGTCTGTGCCGAGTCCCTCTCCCTCACGCGTCCGGGGCGGGGGTGGCGCCGTCGTCAGTCCGGCGCCGACGGGTTCACTGGTGTTGGGATAGCCTTGGGGCCCACGAGAGCGTGCAGGGCCCCCGCGCGTGCCGCCCTGAGCTTGAGACGGGGGCTGGATGCAGAAGGGGTGAGCCCCCGAAGTGGCAAAGCCCAGGAGCTCGGCAACCCGCTCTAGCAGCACGTCGCGGCCGCCTTCCAGCAGACTGCACTGGAGCAGCTCTCGGGCCACCGTGAGCGCGGCCCTCGAGTTTGCCTGCTCCCGGCGGATGTATGGTGTCGTGGTCGCGGCGTGATTGGAGGCCCTTGCCGCTAACCGCGCTTGCCGCGGCGTGAGGGTTGTTGAAGCCTATCTGCGTCGCCCGCGGCCCGCAGCGCCCTGCGGACCACGAGCTGCCTGGGGCGTGGGGTCGCCCGAGGCGGGCGGCTCCGCGCGGGCGGGCCACGTTGCCCATGGATCTTGGTTGCCCGCCTGGTCGCCAGACATGGTGATGACGATGCGACTGGACGCGGAGTGGTAGAAAGGTGGATTTCGGCGCACCCCTACCTGGCGCGCCAAATGTCGGATTTCGGGTTCCGGCAGACCCTTAAGGTTCGAACTCTGGGGTGCGCGCGGAGATTATGCCCTCTACCTCTCCGTCTCGCTAAGATCTTACTACTGAAAGAACAACACAAAAGACGCAGGGTTTATACTGGTTCGGGCCACCGATGTGGTGTAATACCCTACTCCAGTGTGGTGGGTGGATTGCCTCTTGGGCTGATGACGACGAACAATACAAGGAAGAACAGCCTCGCGAGGGCCTGTTCTTAGCTGGGACGATGAACTGTTAGGGGAGTTCAGCCGCCCTTCTCTCTCTCTGCTGCCTGAGTCTTTCTAACTGGTTTCTCGATGATCTCCCTAGATTGCTAGCTTGCTCGATGCCTCCACCCTGGGGGTGGCTAGTCCTATTTATAGGCAAAGGCCCTGGGCCTCTTCCCAAATATTGAGCGGGAAGGGCGCCAACAATTGGCCAATTTGAAGGGGAACATTTGGTACACTTATCCTGACTAAAGTTGGTCCTCGCCTGCAAAAGGCCCTGTGGTGATGCCGTTCTGGGCTCCACGATGACCTCCTTCCCACCGTTGGACTGGTCTTGGTCTCGTTGCACCGAAATGGGTGCCTTTGCTTGATCCTCTCTCCTGCGCTTGCCCCCTTTGCACCAAAGATGAAAGGGAGGACACTGCGCAGGCTGGCGCCCGCCTGGCGCCCTTGGTCGTCATGGCTTGCGTCATGGGCACCTCGTGAGGTACCCCGCCTTGATCTCTCCGCCTCCTCATGAGCCAGCCTGATGAGGCCGCGCCTGAGGAAGCGCCGTGTCGTCCGCCCCTCGCGAGGGTCTTGGGTCTTGTGTTGATGAAGATGGGCCGCACTGGGCCCCCTTTGAGCCACGCCGCAGGCCGCAGGCAGGCAAGTCTGGGGACCCCCGTTCCCAGAACGCCGACAGGCTCCGGTGGCCTCTCTCTCTCTCTCACCGTTGGTCACTGATCTGGCCGCATTCCGTCCGCCGGGGGAAAGGGAGTGCGGTGGCCTCTCTCTCTCTGACCGTTGGTCACTGATCCGGCCGCATCCTGTCCACCGGGGAAAAGGTAGGAAGTGCATCGTTTCTCCATTCGACGGCGCCGAGGCAACACGTCCCGATCTGTGGTACACGCCGTTCTCTCTGACCAAGCTCCGGCGCGGCAGGGCCTACGCCACCTACTCGCAGATTCCACCCGCCGGCGCTCACCTAGTTACATCCCGATGACCTCCAGGTATCCCCTCCGGCCTTGCTCCACTGCCCGTTTTCCCACGTCGCTGCATGTGGATCTTCCATAGTTCTTTTCCCAAAACGTAGCTCGTCCGGCGTACTTTCCATATTGCATTCTCGTACTCACACCGTTTTAGAAAAACACAACCATGTTGTTATCTTCCCTTAGGACAAGGAATATGCTTGTTTTTTTCGTCGCATGTGTCATCAATTGTTATTGGCCAGTAATTGTTTCCTTTCTACCTCTTTTTTTGCAAACAGGGCTATCCAATTCACCTCGTTGCTATTGCGACCTTTTGGTGAACTGCACAAATCACTTTTTTCTTAAGAGTGTTTTGTGCAGTTGTACTAAAATGTCACACGGGCAACGTCTCTACATTTCAGTGCGACTGCACAAAGGGAGATTGGTTTTGCTCTATCCTCCTCATCCAACTCCGAGCCTAATCTTCTCCAACTAGTTAGTCTCAAGAGGACTGCAAAGGTGACCGGATTCTATTTGTGTGTTTATTGTTTCATCAGCAGTCCTCTATAATCGTAATCACACTTGATATCTTTGGAACAGGGACGCTCAGCTCTATTTTAGTGGAACTGCACAAAATGATCGAAATGTTGCATGCTCCAGACAGCTACTTTTTTCCCAACATGCCTTGTTGATTTAGACAGAGCTGGGGGGGACGTTGCTGCCAATGAAAGCATGGATCAATTTTAATTTAACACCTTCTCACAACTTTGTATTCAGTTGTGATGTAAATATTAGCTCTGATCTGTTAATAATTGACATGCATTAGCAAGGAAGTTAGTTTTTTATTGTTTCCGAAAGAGCATCGATGGCAAGACACGTGAAACAAAAGCTGAAAGCTCACACCATTGTACAATTTCATGTCGCTGGAAAATTATTTGTATAGTATGTCAAATATGTAAACAAATGATGGAAGCTTGATAGCATTGCCAGAAGCCTCTTCATCATCCGGGTCCATGTGCCTTGCACAAAATTATACTCCTTCATTCCTAAATATTTGTCTTTTTACAAATTTCAAACGGGCATATTTTAGAGTGTAGATTCACTCATTTTGCTTCGTATGTGTACTCCCTCCGTTCCTAAATATTATATTCTTCTTAACAGAGATTTCAACAAGTGACTACATACGGAGCAAAATGAGTGAATCTACACTCTAAAATATGTCTATATACATCCGTATGTGCCAGTCCATTTGAAATCTCTAAAATGACAAATGTTTGAGTAGTCACTCATTGAAATCTCTAGAAAGACAAATACTCCGGAGTATATTTAAGAAATGAGGGGGTAGTGCACAACCGCATGGGAGACTCAGCCCGGTCGTTGCACCGCATTAATAGTGAGTAATGAGCATTCAAATCATAAGCCCCACCTTTCCCACTTTAAGTTGCTCTGAAGAAGCAACCATCAATACTCTCTTCTTTGAATCCGCTCATACTACTCCATCCGTCACTGTTTATACAGCGCACTTCAGAAAAAAGAAAAATAAAATCTGTCGGACCAAGGCCACTACTGATCAGCCTGAAAAATAGCATTGGTAGTTATAGCATGGCGTCTATTACTAGAGGGAATAATGTGTACACACATGCATTACCACGCCCTAAAATTGAGAGAAAATTGTGGACTTGATTGCGGTTACCACGCCCTAATTAATTGAGCATTAAACCAAACGCGTCTAAAGTCTCTGTGGTGGTGGAAATGCATTGACAGAAATGCATCATAATGAAGCGCGCCCTGTAAACTGTGATGGAGGGTGGAGTAGTATGAAGGTGCAAAACCAAGTAGAGTACGCGTACTACTGCGCTTGGCTCTTCGCCCCTTCGTGAAGTCGAACAATGATGGTACTCCGCATGTTGGGTACTACAGTGTATGCCTCTGACAATTTGACACCGAATGGACTGATGCTTGTCCACCGAGGGTAGGTTGCATTAGTCAAAAGGCGTAAGCGAGCTTCACCTTGTCCTGCAAGCTTCTCCTCGTTCTGCGAGTTGACGGGACACACCAAAAAGTAGTGCCAGTCCATACTCCCTCTTTTCTGGTTAATATGGCTTAATATTTTTTGCGGGTAAATGAGCGAGCTTTATTCATATATAAGCATTCTTAGGACGATCAACCAAGACACTGGTCACTAGGAAGCGAGGTACCCCGCAAAAAAAGAAGTAGGAAGCGAGGTGTTTCATCAAGCCAGCTCTCGGACACATTCAAAGTGCAGCAAGCATGGTTCGCACAAAGATGCGCCACAATGTTTGCTGACCTGTTTACATGCTGAATAACAAAAAAGAGGAAATATTACTGAGCACTACTATTTGTAACAGGATATGAGCCAGAATTAAGCGAGAATTGTGGCGAGTGTTCCATGCAATCAACTTCCATTATCACATGCAAGAACCCTCGAAGAGAACCAAATGTGTTGAAGATTGCTTTATCACATTTTAAAATTATAATAAGAGTGCAGACGCTCCTCCATCTGGTTCCTAGTACTTGTATAGTACGTACCTTTATGGACTATAGTAGTAGTGGTACTCCTAGTAAACTTTGCGCTTGGCTGTTCAGGAAGTCGAACAATAATAGCACTAGTAGTATAGTGTAAGCTTCTGGCAATCTGACACCGAATTAACTGTTGCATGTCCACCGCCTAAGCGAGGGAGATATTGCATTAGTCAAAAGTTTGTCCTTGTCCTGCGAGCCACCGCGCGCAAGATTCTCCCGTCCTGCAACCTTCTCCTCGTTCGGCAAGTTGACGGGACACAACAAAGTATTGCTAGTCCATGTTGCCTCCTCTCCGGTTAACAAGGATTAATTTCAAACCAGATAAATACACTGTCTGTCACTGTATATTTGTAAAAATACGGCCAGTGGACTTCATAATACGCTCATTGCGCTCAATATATATATTTTCCGGTGTTCATACGGTCACTAGCTCACCCTGACTGAGTATGTGTGTGCATGCACATGTAGGTTGAGCACTTGAGCGTGACCGTGTGTGTTCCTTCGTGTGCTCGGACATGCATGCATTAGGGCGTCGCGCATGTTTTTGTGTCCATGTGTACGTATGACTGTTGCATACATGTAGGGGGAGTACGTGTAGGGGCCAGTAAGGAGCAGTCAAATCACATAGTAAGTTAGTCGGAAGAAGCAACCATCATTTCAATCTTGAATGACACGTACGCAATATAAAATGGTTGATATGGAGAGAAAAAGAAAACCACTATATATACACTAGCAGGAGCCTAAGCTACAAGCCTGCTTGCTTAGGTTGCTCTCTTCACAAGCATAGAACGACGGGCCTGATCCCGCAGCTGGGGGAAGGGAACAATGTTCTGCGTAGACGCGGTCGACATTGGCGAGGGAGAAAACCCACAGTCGATGCGTCCCAATCGGGGGTCACCGCGGTATGGGCCAATGTCGCGTCCCAACCGCCCTTCTAGCTACAGCCCGACGTCCCAGGTAGTCCATCTTCCTTTTGGAGCCGGCTTGCTCCACTGTCGTAGCTCCATCTCCATGTCGATCTTTCTCTACTTCTACTGGCTTCTACTTGTGATGAGTTTATGTCTAATGAACTAGTGCCAGTACTATTATTCTAATCACACTTCTTCAATATCTTTGCCATCAGGGATGCTCAGGTCGATTTTAGTGGAACTACACAAAAGCATCATATGATCCGAGGGTGCCAGCCGTCTTTCCTTCGACAGGTTCTACCTGGCCAGGAAATTAAATCATGTTTAGGGTTTAGGGTTTAAGTCGTAGTGACCCCATCAATAGTTTTTCTATCGTACACGTTCTCACAACTTTTTTCTTTAGTTGTGAAGTAAATATTGGCTATGATATGTGAATCATTGAGATGCATCAGCATGCATGTTAGTTTTCCTTTGTATTTGATGGAATGTTGTAACGGGGCAACCTTGGAATAGGAATGAAAATGGAGTGGAAAGTTTCCGTTTTTCCGGAGAAAAAATGGAAACAGAGAGAAACCAACGTTTCGTTTCGTTGGATCGCGCCATCGAGCAAAACCAACGTTTAAATCACATCTGTCATGTTCGTGTCTCACCCTCCTCCACGGCTCGACCCCACACGGTCGCTCGACATGCCACTCACCGCAAACCGAGTAGTATACCATAACTTTCCCGCATGCTTATTGATGGATCGCGCCATGGAGTACTAGCACTACTTGAAGAGATTGACGAGTTGGGGGAGGACAGCTAGCTGTAGCACGGACTCCCAAGAACTTTTTACATGCGTGTTGTAGCCGGCTATTGCACCCTTTGAACGCGGAGCAGCCACGTGCAACCGGAAGCAGCGCGGGCGACGCTCTCTCGGCCGGTGCGCCGCTTCAATGCCGGCGCCAATGAGAGGTCGCGTCTGCTCTGGCCGAGCATGAATGCGGCACTGACCGTATCGGGCAGGAAGCACGCGCGGGTGATGAAGAGGGTTCGGGTTGGTCAGGACCAGCCGTGGCAGTGGTCCGGACATGCGCGAACAAGAGATGTTGTACGTTAATATTGCTGCGTATATAATTAACAACGTAATTAATGTGCCAGTTGGACAAATATGATTGGAGATGGAGATGGAAATGGAATTTTACGTAAACACGGATATGCATGTCTATGTCTATGTGTGTGTGCGTGACGACTCTCGCGACCTGGAAGCGGGGGCGTGTTTTTGATCGAGTTTCTTTCTTGGTACGTTAGAAAATCAGTTTGTCTAATTCACATTTAGATGTTATTTAAGGATATCACATCTAAGCTCCCACAAGTATATAATGTAGCAACAAGAAACAAAAAAAACTAGGAAAAGACCACAAACAGAGTGGACATCAACTCATATGTGACATAACTATGTCACATCTACATGTGTCCTAGACATACCCTTAAAAAACAGTTTTCGTATCTTTTTTCCGGGAACGCGCGTATTCTATTTAAAACCACTGCTATGGAGAATTTTTTTACTCCATTATAGCCTCTTGTTTGGTAGATTTTCTGGCGTCTCGCTCTCTCACCCTCTCCATATCAAAACAAGAGGACAATGTCCACTCTATCTCTCTCCTCACCGGTGGTCACAGATCCGGCCGAATCCTGTCCGCTGCGGGAGGTGAGGAGGTGCAACATTGACATTGTCGCCGTCGGCGACGGAGGAAGCCGAGGCGCACTATCCTCTCGGAGCCGGCGCTGTCGCGGACGAAGATCCTCCGCGCCCTTGTTCGTTGCCGTCGTGTGGGCAGATCCCGCCCGCCCGCCTAAACGACATCTCGGCCACCTGAGGTATAACTTCTTGTACTGGTCCAGCTCCCCGGGTCACTGCGTGCGGGTTTTCTTCTATGCGACTACTCCCCAGCTCCCCATGCATAGTAGCTAGGGTTCATCGGCTGGTCCAACATCACCTACTAGTACTACTATCATAGAGGAAATGCCACTCAAAAAGTTGTCCTGATTTATGCCTCAGTGGAGGTATACATGTTGTTTTGACAAAAAGTACATGGTGGTTGTGTGGTCACTGTCCATATGGTGGTAGTACTATCACTGGTTAAATGAAGAAATGCTTTTTTTCTCGGGTATCCTGGTTTAGTTCTCATGAAGATAATTATGATGCTTCTGTTTGTCGGTGTACTTTTCATTAATTCTTATTGACAATTGAGATGTCGTTGCTAACCCTTTTTTATATTTTTGGAAACAGCGATGTGTGTCTCCATACCCGGGCATGTCTTCCTCAATTTTAGTGGAACTGCACAAAATTGGATGGACATTGTTGTTCCGCCTCACTGTCCTCTGCCACATGGTTCTTCCTTCCTCGAGCTTGATTACTGAGAAGAAATAGACAACAGTGAGGATTCGTCGAACTTCTTTGGTGCCTCACCCAAACTTGATGCCAAATGGATGATGCATCACCACGATGACCTATCGATGCTCATGGTTGCGTCGGCTGGTGAAGCTGATCGATTTTCGATGAAAAACAAGCTGTCTTCCATCAGTGCTCTTTGCTTGTTACGCACAAAGCTGTTTTTCTGGTTTATAAGGCTCAATTAAAAAATCTCACCAACCAAGGTAGATTGTGAGTGGTGGAATACTTTTTGTAGTTTGCAAAAGCACCCAATTAATGCTCTTGTTTTCCTCAAAAAAGTATGTTTACCAATGCATTAATTGCAATGCATGCATGCATAAATTACGTGCATTGGTCAATTTTCTCTTAATACTTGCATGCAATGATTTAATGCACCTTGGAATCTGAACATGTGATGGGAAACAACCAAATTGAGCCTTATAAAATGGAAAAACCAAAATTTTATATAAGCCCTATAAACTGGGAAGGAGGGAGTATGTATTAGTCGTATACACGAGAGTACTATATGGACACAGCTTCATTGACTTAGTGCACCTGCCTTTGGATTTATGATAGGTGGGCCCAAAATGTGGCTGGCTCACCTATCATACAGCCAAAAGCAGGTGCAGTGAAGGCACTGGAGCTCAGTCCGTACTACAGTAGTATATATATATATATATATATATATATATATATATATATATATATATATATATATATATATATATATATAAGCGGGAGCCTCAACGCTTATTCGCTAGGGTTTGCACTCTCCACACGCTGGCCGCACTACATATATGTTACACGCTGGAGGCTCAGCGTTCATTTGCTAGGGTTTGCTATATTCACAGTCTCTCACCCTCTCTTCACCAGATCTAAACAAGACTACGTTGGCCTCTTGTCTCTCTCTCCCCCCTCGCAGCTGGTGAAGGAGGCGTCCGTATCCCGTCGCACCGGGAAGGGGAGGAGGTGCAGCGTTCACTCTATCGCCTTCGGCGAGGGAGGCAATCCACTACCGGCTACGCTGTTCTCTTTCACCCAGCGTCTGTGCGGGAGGGCCACCGACCCCTTCTTCCTCGTTGTCGTACGTAGTGTGGGCAGATCCGGCCTCCCGCCGCATGCCTTGCCACATCCCGACGACCCTAAGGTATAAGTTTCTTTGAAACCGTCGTTGCTCTAGCTACATGTGGATCTTTTTTTATCTGTAGTCGAATCTAGGTCTTAGTTCAAAGAGGAAAGAAGGGTGCGGTGGGCTGGAGCGAGAATCTAGGACGTGGTTCAATGAGGAAAGGAGGGGCGGAAAGTAGTACAGACTGGCTATTCAGGCGCTTTGTAGGTCGAAAAAGGAAAAAGGGGGTAACCCAGTACACACATCTGTAAGGAACCGATCTCTTTGTTGAAAAGGGAAAGAAACTGGGGGGTCGGGTAGTTTGTCCACGACTAGATTTGCTGCCCTCACATAGGGAGATTTGTTTCCAATCTTTGTGCCGAGTTGTTTCAAATCTTGATCTCAACCACATGATGTGCAGTGTGCTTTGAGATGTTGTGATATTTGTTTTGGTACTGTTTTTTCCCATTAAGTAGTGAACAAAAATGGGAGCAACCCATACATGATGCTTGTTGCTTTGTTACAACAAATTCAGCATCACCCCCTTTATAAGCCAGTAATTGATGCCACTCTCAGAATTAACTACTAAATCTTATTACAAAACTGCAACACTTGTTAGGGATTGGCGGGATTACCATTTTTGTGGCCGCATGTTTCATCCTCCTTTATTAGCCAATAATTGATTCCTTTTTTGCCTCTGTTTATACAGGGATATCTATTCAACTTGTTGCTATTGCAACATTTTGCATCGCTACGCGTAACCCTTTGCTTGATTTCAGTGCAACTGCACAAAACGAGATTCGATTTCCTATTCATGTTGGAAGATTCGTATTTTATCTTGTTCGTCTCATGAAAGGTCAGTACAGGCCTTGATCCACATGATTGTGTAGTGTGCTTTGAGATGTTGTGCTACTTGTATTGGTACTGTCTTAAATAATTGTTGAATTGAAGCTATTGTATTGCTGTCTTTTCCCATTAAGTAGTGAACAAAATGGAACCAACCCAGACATGATGCTTGTTGCTTTGTTACAAAAAACTCTGCATCACCCCCTTTATAAGTAGATGGAAGCACATACTGTTGTTGCGCCCACTCTACCCTGGAACTGTTTATGCTTTTCGTTAATCTAATTCCGCTGGTAAAATTAAGAAACGCCACTCTCAAAATTAATTAACTACTGAATCTTAGTTCAAAACTGCAGCACTTGTCAGGGATTGGCGGGATTACTATTTTTGTGGGCGCATGTTTCATCCTCCTTTATTGCCTAGTAATTGATTCCTTTTTTTCCTTTGTTAAAACAGGGATATCTATTCAACTTGTTGCTATTGCGACATTTTGCTTCGCTTAATTTTGGTGGAACTGCACAAAATGAGACTGGATTTCCATATATGTGTTGAGATCTCTTTCAGATCTTCCTCACGAGTTGTTTCAAATCTTGGTCTTGAATGGTCAGTACCGACCTTCCTCCGAATTAACTACTCATCTTAGTTCAAAACTGCAAACACTTGTTAGGGATCGGCAGGAGTACCATTTCTCTTAGGGATCGGCTAGAGTACATGTTTAAGAAATGTATTGTTCAGATAATGTCTCTGTTATTATATATCAGTTACACATGTACAGTGTTCTACAAATGGTACTATCTTGCTTTGTAGTTCTTTCTACATGTTTAACCAAGGTATTGTTAAGATAATGTCTCCGTTAAAATGAATTCGTCGCATTGTTTTAGGAATGATACTTTTCTTCTTTTTCGTTCTTTATACATCTTGAAACAAGGCATTGTTAAGATAATGTCTCAGTTAATATGAATGAATCACACTGATTGAGAATTGCTACTCTCTTGCTTTGTTTACCATTAAGATAAGGTAGATCAGTAGATGTGTTTCTTCTGGGAGTACAAGTCATCAACCATTATTTGTCAGTAATTGTTTCCCTTATACCTTTTGTTGCTTACAGGGATATCAAAATTAAAGCTCGGTTCCATTCCGACTTCGATTTTAGTTCAACTGCACAAAAGGAGCCAATGTGGCCAAGGCAAACTGCTGCATTACTGGGTCCAGTTGGTCGTTCCACTTTCAGAAAGAAGCAGTCACTGTTTGTGCTACATTAAAGAAGGAATGACCGAGAAGCTTTACAGAGTATTATTAGACACCGGTGACATGATTAGTCTGCAGAGACCATTGGCAATTTAACAACACGTGGAGTGCCTCCACGATCATAGGCATTACATATTTTGAATGGGAAAAGCTTGTCAAAGTTTAATCATTAATGATAGTAAGAAGCGATAGGACTCCACGATCATAGGCATTACATCTTTTGAATGGGAAAAGCTTGTCAAAGTTTAATCATTGATGTTAGCAAGAAGACGTTGGTTTAATATATTGGAATTGGAAAACCTTTTCAAAATTTGCTCATTGATGTTAGCCAGAAGACATGCATTTGATATTTTTGAGTGGGACGCCGCTGCTCTGAGCAGCGTCGAGTGTTTTTCCCTATTCATGTGTGTCGGGGAAGCTGATCCGCGAGCACCTATGGGGACGGAGCCCCTTTTTGGTTCGGCGGGGGGCGGAGGTCGCACAAAGAGCAGATCGAGGCAAGGCACACGAGCAGTTTACCCAGCTTCGGAGCTCTCCGGAGAGATAATACTCCTACTGCTGCTTTGTGGTTTGTATTGAGTTCTTGCTCGGGAGCGCTGAGTGCTACAGTACACACCAGCACCTAACGAGACCGAGCGTGAGTGTTCTACTGTTCGTCCTCTTTTTTTCCTTACGTTGCGCATGGGCCTCCTTTTATATGCTCATGGGGTCACCGACAGGTGGCAACGTAGGCAAGGGCAAAAATGGAAAAGGTGATGCGGTTGGTACAGCTACCTGCACAGTGTATCATACCTAACCCTGACGGCAGGGGACAAAGGCATTAAATGCATATCTACGTCGCCCAAACAGTGCAGAAAAGGGACCGTCAGGGACGCCACCGCTCGCCACGATGGCGATCTTGTCAGCGCCGCTTGCCATAGTGTACCCCTGGCTGCACAGCCTCCCGCCACGTACGCCTGGAAGGGTCCCAGAGCGAAACGTTGGTGGATGCGCTGGAGCGTGGGTACAGAGTGGTTGCTCGCCGCGGCAAGCGCCTTGCCGCGGCCGTTGTCTTGTCGCGTCCGGAAGCTTGTCGCTCACCGGACCCTGCCGGGACGCGTGGCGCGTCGCGGAAAGTTCCTTGAGATGCCCTGGTTGGCCTTCCCGGCAAGCTCCTCTTGCCGGGGTCTTGTGCCTTGAGTGGCCTTCCCGGCAAGCTCCTCTTGTCGGGGACTTGTCTCCTTGGCTTAAATACTTTGTTCTTGAATGGCTCCAAAGGAACCACGGAGGACCTTGGCGGTCACCCGGCAAGCCTTGTCGCGGGGCGCTGCGACTGCCCGTGCACAAGTTCGGGATACTAGGGTACCCGTACTCTAGTGCACCGACAGGAGCCCTCGGGCCTGGGCCATACACGGTGCCGAGCGCTGTTGGGCCAGGACCAAAACAGGGCACGGGCACGCGCGGCCTGGATCACGCCATATCTTACTCCGTATCCACCGCGCCCTCCCCGAACGGCACGCGTCGATTGCGGCGTCGTGGGAGAGGTCGTGGGTGGTTTCTTTATTCAGAAAGGCGGAACGTCCGGCCCCTCCCTCCTTATAAGCAGGGGAAACAGGGGCAGTTCGCCCATCCGCCCGTTGCTATTCCTTCCTCGAGAATCTCCACCACTCCCCTTCTTCCCAAAGCCGAAGGAGAGCAGCTCCCCGCCCCCATCGCCACCAACGCCGTCGTCCTCCCTCACCACTCCCGCCATGGCTCCGAAAGCCGAGAAGGTGAAGTCGGCCGAGGCGCAGCGACTCGCGGCGCTGCGAAAGGAGCGGGCAATCTTCCCTCCGAGGCTTGCCACGGAGGAGCTGAAGGAGTACTACTACCTCTTCTGGTCGACGGGGACGCGAGCGCATCCGCACACGAAGGTACTCCCAGCCGCCGCTTGGAAAAAGGCTCCCACTGGGTACCCTTTCTTCGCCTTGTTCTTCTACTGCGGGCTCTGCCCGCCCTTTTCTGAATTTTTCTGTGACGTCATGAACACCTATGGGCTCCGCCTTCTTGACTTCACCCACAATGTTGTCCTGACCATGGCAGTTTTCGCACATCTCTGCGAAAACTTTGTCGGAATACATCGAAACGTAGCCCTTTTCCGCCACTTCTTTTCACCTCGAGTTGAGAAAGGAGAGCCTTTATCCGGCAGAATCGCCTAAATCTCAAAAGCCGGCAAGAAGGATGCTTATCTGGATGGAGAGTTCCGCAGCAAGTGGGAGGAGTGGAGGGCGGACTGGTGCCTGATTGTCGAGGAGAACCCGCAGCCGTTTACTGCCCTGCGCCAAACTCCAGTAGTGCGTGGCAGTGATTGGAGTAGCTTGGCCCCGGAAGACGACAAACTGAAGATTGCCGTCGCCCGGATCCTATGCCTCAGGCTTGCCGGGCTTACTGTAGGAGAGGTTGGCGCAGATTTCCTTCGCCGCCGCATCGCCCCCCTGCAGGAGAGGAGGAGACCCGCCTGGGAGTTCCAGAACGCGGCGGATATCATGAGGCTGCGGCCGGGCCTCAACTTCAACTTCACTGTCCTGGACCTCAACTTGATGCTCCAGGAGCTGTTCAAGTACGACCCATAGCATCCCGAAGTGTTCAGGTTGCCGAGGGGCGCCGTTCCGCTGTGCAACAACTCCTCGCTAGACCGCATCCTTGCAATGATGCCGCTGTGCGACTTGCATGGAATTGACCCAACCTGGATAGAGCCTGCAGATGATGTCGTGCGGGCGTTCTTCGATGGCTTGGTAGAAGTGCCGATCGACGTCTATGAGCAGAGGGGCCTCACCCAGGACACCACCGACGAGGAGCTCAAGCGCATCGCCACCAGGCTGGAAGAGGCGGCGGCAGCCGCAGCTGCGGGCGAGTTTGCGTTCACCGTGGAGGAGGCAGAGGCAGCAGAGGCGGTAAGCCTTGCCGAGCGAGAGGATCTTGCCGGCGAGGAAGAGCCTGCCGGGCATGACGCCGGACCGAGCGGGCCCGCCGAGGATACGAGCGGCTCGTTGGAGATCGACTCCTCTTCCTCTTCGTCTTCAGGCAGCTTGCCGCAAGCAGAGCCCCCGGCTCCACAAGCAGAGCCCCCGGCCCCACCAAGAAGGTGTCTTCGCAAGGCCGGGGACGTAGCGGAGCGGCGGACGAGTCAACCCCCGCCGCGCCGCACGACACGCTCCACCGCGGCAAGTTCTGTTGCCGCAGAAGCATCTCACGCTGCAGCGGCAACTGGAGTGGGGTCCTCCCGGTCCGCCGCTCCAGCTCCCGCCAAGCGGCCAAGGGATCCTACTCCTCCGCCTCCTCGCGCCGGAGGTGGGCCAGGCTTTGACTTCTCCGCGCTCAGCTCCGACGAGGACGAAGAAGAGTAAGATTCTTGTTGTACTTGTATGTCTTCAATACTTGTTGTCTTGTCTTGTATCTCATTTGGTTTACTCTGAACTTATTCCTTTTTAGGACTCTGGCCTAGAGAGCGTCAAAGAGAGCCAAGGTCCCAGTGATTGTCATCGAGGACGATCCCACCGTGCCAGCAGGGGGTGCGCCCGAGACAAACTTGCCGGACCCGCCGGCTGTTCTTCAGAGCAGTCCCCAGCGTAAGTATATGATTTGCTTCCCGCTGTTAGGCGTGCATGGATACTCTTTGTTTGCTGATATCTGACTGTTGGTTTGTGTAGGAGCAGAGCAGCCCCACCAGGAGTACCCGGAGACCACCCCGGACTTGCCATCTGCTTCAACTACACTGCCGGGAGCGTTCTCCGGCGAGGGAGGATCCTCCGACAAGGGAGAGCTCTCCGGCAAGGGGGAGCTCTCCGGCAAGGGAGGAGTCTCCGGCAAGGGACAGCACCAGCGGTCCTCCGGTGGTGGAGACCACAACTGCCGAGCCTGGTGCAGGTAAACCTCTTGCTTCAAAACTTCCCTTGGGTTGTTCTTCTTTTGATCTTCTTTTTTGATATTTGCTTGAGTTTTCTTCCTTTTCCGGCCGTCAGATCCATCTACTGCGGAGCCGATGGAGACCGAGGTTGCTGTCGATGATGCCGCCGCCACCGAAGGAGCGGCCGGCGCTGATGATCCCGCCGGCGAAGAGGCCGCCAAGGCTGCCGCCGCAGTAGCTGACGAGGGGTCTGGCGATTTCACTGACGACCCTGAGGCCGCAGGAGCGACAGGCGCTACACCGACCGCCAATCCTCCCGCCGCTGCCGCAGCGTCAGGCTCCGAAGAGCCCCAGCCAGGTGTATACTTGAAGGCCGGCGATGGTGTCTTCATCAAGCTTCCCTGGGAGTCAAGCTCCAGGGCACCGGTCGAAGGAGAAATCTTGGATGGAGAGGTGCTCGCCTCCGCTGGGCTGACGTTGGTTGATGCGCCGAGCAGCAGCAGCGGCGAGTCTGAGGAGGAGTGGCTGCTCCGGAGGCTGGTGTCGCTCTACCGCGCTCGACAAGCCAAATTGGAGTCCCGCGAAGCGCTTGCCGCGAAGGCGGGGGTGGACATGGAGAAGCGCGCGGAGGAGCTCCGAGGTCTCAACCAGGAAGCTCTCCGGTCGCTGGCGGCGGAGCGTGTGCAGCTCGATGAGGCGCAGAAGGCCTTCATCCTCGAGAAGGCAGAAATTGCAGAGCAACAGCGGCTTGCGGCCGAGGAGCTATATGCGCGGGAGGGCGAATTAGTGCAGCTGAAGGCCAGCCTGGACAGCCACGAAGAGGAGCTTGCTGCACGCGAGCAAACACTTAGCGGAGCTCTCAAGGAAGCAAAGGACGCTGCCACAGCTGCCGAGGCCGCCAAGAAGGAGCTGGAGACGAAGGTGGCGCAGCTAGAGACTGATCTCAAGGCGAGCGGTGAAGATCTTGCCGCGCTCAAGCATGAGCGCGAGAAGGACGCCTACACCTTTGGCGAGCTGCAGGGTCGTTTCGCCGAGAAGATCAAGGAGCTTAGCACCGCCAAGGATTCCAATGCCGATCTTGAGCTGAAGCTGGCTGCTTTGACCAACACACTGGACGGTGCCAGGGAGCAGGAGGCGGCCCTGAAGAAGGAGATCAAGGCCGACAAGGCGCTGCTGGAGAGCATTGCCACCACCCAGAATGATTTTAGAGAAACTATGGAGCAGTGGACGGAGGGTCTCGTGAATGCTGCCTCAGACATTGGCAAGGAGCTGGTGCAGCTGGGGATGGGGGATCTCGGGTATCCCTCCGATGAGACCCTCCCATCCAGCGCCAAGGTCACTCTGTTCTTCAAAGGTGTGGCGACGGCCCTCCAGCGACTCCGGGAGAGGGTCCCAAAGTAGCTGGCCGACGAGTCGCGCAAGATCTGCGCGGGAGCTCTTCAGAAGGTGTTGGTGAAGGTTGAAGGAAATATGCCCTAGAGGCAATAATAAAGTTATTATTTATTTCCTTATATCATGATAAATGTTTATTATTCATGCTAGAATTGTATTAACTGGAAACATAATACATGTGTGAATACATAAACAAGCAGAGTGTCACTAGTATGCCTCTACTTGAACTAGCTCATTAATCAAAGATGGTTATGTTTCCTGGCCATGAACAAAGAGTTGTTATTTGATTAACGAGATCACATCATTAGTTGAATGATCTGATTGACATGACCCATTCCATTAGCATAGCACCCGATCGTTTAGTATGTTGCTATTGCTTTTATCCATGACTTATACATGTTCCTTTAACTATGAGATTATGCAACTCCCGTTTACCGTAGGAACACTTTGTGTGCTACCAAACGTCACAACGTAACTGGGTAATTATAAAGGTGCTCTACAGGTGTCTCCGAAGGTACATGTTGGGTTGGCGTATTTCGAGATTAGGATTTGTCACTCCAATTGTCGGAGAGGTATCTCAGGGCCTTCTCGGTAATACACATCACATAAGCCTTGCAAGCATTGCAACCAATGAGTTAGTTGCGAGATGATGTATTACGGAACGAGAAAAGAGACTTGTCGGTAACGAGATTGAACTAGGTATTGGATACCGACGATCGAATCTCGGGCAAGTAACATACCGATGACAAAGGGAACAAACGTATGTTGTTATGCGGTCTGACCGATAAAGATCTTCGTAGAATATGTAGGAGCCAATATGGGCATCCAGGTCCCGCTATTGGTTATTGACTGGAGACATGTCTCGGTCATGTCTACATTGTTCTCGAACCCGTAGGGTCCGCACGCTTAAGGTTTCGATGACAGTTATATTATGAGTTTATGAGTTTTGATGTACCGAAGGAGTTCGGAGTCCCGGATGAGATCGGGGACGTGACGAGGAGTCTCCAAATGGTCGAGACATAAAGAATTATATATTGGAAGCCTATGTTTGGACATCGGATGCATTCCGGGTGAAATCAGGATTTTACCGGAATACCGGGAGGGTTACCGGAACCCCCCGGAAGCATAATGGGCCAACATGGGCCTTGGAGGAAAGGTGAGAGGGCAGCCCTAGGGGCTGCGCGCCTCCCCCCCTTCCCTAGTCCTATTAGGACTAGGAGAGGTGGGCGCCCCCTCTCTCTTTCTCTCCCCCTTGGAGCAATCCTAGTCCAACTAGGATTGGGGGGGGAGGAATCCTACTCCCAGAGGGAGTAGGACTCTCTGGCGCGCCCTGGCTTGGCCGGCCAGCCCCTCCCCCTTGACTCCTTTATATACGGGGGCAGGGGGCACCCCAAAGACACACAAGTTGATCTACGGATCGTTCCTTAGCCGTGTGCGGTGCCCCCTTCCACCAAATTCCACCTCGATCATATTGTTGCAGTGCTTAGGCGAAGCCCTGCGCCGGTAACACATCAAGATCGTCACCACGCCGTCGTGCTGACGGAACTCCTCCCCGAAGCTTTGCTGGATCGGAGCCCGGGGATCGTCATCGAGCTGAACGTGTGCAGAACTCGGAGGTGCCGTACGTTCGGTGCTTAGATCGGTTGGATCGCGAGGAGAACGTACGACTACTTCCTCTACGTACGACTACTTCCTCTACGTTGTGTCAACGCTTCCGCTTCGGTCTACGAGGGTACGTAGACAAACACTCTCCCCTCTCGTTGCTATGCATCACCATGATCTTGCGTGTGCGTAGGAAAAATTTTGAATTTACTACGTTCCCCAACAGTGGCATCCGAGCCTAGGTTTTTATGGTATGATGTTATTTGCACGAGTAGAACACAAGTGAGTTGTGGACGATACAAGTCATACTGCCTACCAGCATGTCATACTTTGGTTCAGTGGTATTGTTGGATGAGACGATCCGGACCAACCTTACGCGTACGCTTACGCGAGACCGGTTCCCTCGACGTGCTTTGCACAGAGATGGCTTGCGGAAGACTGTCTCTCCAACTTTAGTTGAACCGAGTGTGGCTATGCCCGGTCCTTGAGAAGGTTAAAACGGAGTCTATTTGACAAACTATCGTTGTGGTTTTGATGCGTAGGTAAGATGAGTTCTTGCTTAAAGCCCGTAGCAGCCACGTAAAACTTGCAACAACAAAGTAGAGAACGTCTAACTTGTTTTTGCAGGGCATGTTGTGATGTGATATGGTCAAGACGTGATGCTAAATTTTATTGTATGAGATGATCATGTTTTGTAACCGAGTTATCGGCAACTGGCAGGAGCCATATGGTTGTCGCTTTATTGTATGCAATGCAATCGCGATGTAATGCTTTACTTTATTGCTAAACGGTAGTGATAGTCGTAGAAGCATAAGATTAGCGAGACGACAACGATGCTGCGATGAAGATCAAGGTGTCGCGCCGGTGACGATGGTGATCATGACGGTGCTTCGAAGATGGAGATCACAAGCACAAGATGATGATGGCCATATCATATCACTTATATTGATTGCATGTGATGTTTATCCTTTTTATGCATCTTATCTTGCTTTGATTGACGGTAGCATTATAAGATGATCTCTCACTAAATTATCAAGAAGTGTTCTCCCTGAGTATGCACCGTTGCGAAAGTTCTTCGTGCTGAGACACCACGTGATGATCGGGTGTGATAGGTTCTACGTTCAAATACAACGGGTGCAAAACAGTTGCACACGCGGAATACTCAGGTTTAACTTGACGAGCCTAGCATATACAGATATGGCCTCGGAACACAGAGACCGAAAGGTCGAGCGTGAATCATATAGTAGATATGATCAACATAAATGATGTTCACCATTGAAACTACTCCATCTCACGTGATGATCGGACATGGTTTAGTTGATTTGGATCACGTGATCACTTAGAGGATTAGAGAGATGTCTATCTAAGTGGGAGTTCTTAAGTAATATGATTAATTGAACTTTAATTTATCATGAACTTAGTACCTGATAGTATCTTGCTTGTTTATGTTGTGTAGATAGATGGCTCGTGCTGTTGTTCCGTTGAATTTTAATGCGTTCCTTGAGAAAGCAAAGTTGAAAGATGATGGTAGCAATTACACGGACTGGGTCCATAACTTGAGGATTATCCTCATTGCTGCACAGAAGAATTACGTCCTGGAAGCACCGCTGGGTGCCAGGCCTGGTGCAAGAGCTACGCCAGATGTTATGAACGTCTGGCAAAGCAAAGCTGATGACTACTCTATAGTTCAGTGTGCCATGCTTTACGGCTTAGAACCGGGACTTCAACGACGTTTTGAACACCATGGAGCATATGAGATGTTCCAGGAGTTGAAGTTAATATTTCAAGCAAATGCCCGGATTGAGAGATATGAAGTCTCCAATAAGTTCTATAGCTGTAAAATGGAGGAGAATGGTTCTGTCAGTGAGCATATACTCAGAATGTCTGGGTATAACAATCACTTGATTCAACTGGGAGTTAATCTTCCAGATGATTGCGTCATTGACAGAATTCTCCAATCACTGCCACCAAGCTACAAGAGCTTCGTGATGAACTATAATATGCAAGGGATGACCAAAACTATGCCCGAGCTCTTCGCGATGCTAAAAGCCGCGGAGGTAGAAATCAAAAAGGAGCATCAAGTGTTGATGGTTAACAAAACCACTAGTTTCAAGAAAAAGGGCAAAGGGAAGAAAAAGGGGAACTTCAAAAAGAACAGCAAGCAAGTTGCTACTCAAGAGAAGAAACCCAAGTCTGGACCTAAGCCTGAAACTGAGTGCTTCTATTGCAAGCAGACTGGTCACTGGAAGCGGAACTGCCCCAAGTATTTGGCGGATAAGAAGGATGGCAAGGTTAACAAAGGTATATGTGATATACATGTTATTGATGTGTACCTTACTAATTCTCGCAGTAGCACCTGGGTATTTGATACTGGTTCTGTTGCTAATATTTGCAACTCAAAACAGGGACTACGGATTAAGCGAAGATTGGCTAAGGACGAGGTGACGATGCGCGTGGGAAATGGTTCCAAAGTCGATGTGATCGCGGTCGGCACGCTACCTCTACATCTACCTTCGGGATTAATATTAGATCTAAATAATTGTTATTTAGTACCAGCGTTGAGCATGAACATTATATCTGGATCTTGTTTGATGCGAGACGGTTATTCATTTAAATCAGAGAATAATGGTTGTTCTATTTATATGAGTAATATCTTTTATGGTCATGCGCCATTAAAGAGTGGTTTGTTCTTACTTAATCTCGATAGTAGTAACACACATATTCATAATGTTGAAACCAAAAGATGCAGAGTTAATAATGATAGTGCAACTTATTTGTGGCACTGCCGTTTAGGTCATATCGGTGTAAAGCGCATGAAGAAACTCCATACTGATGGACTTTTGGAGTCACTTGATTATGAATCACTTGGCACTTGCGAACCGTGCCTTATGGGCAAGATGACTAAAACACCGTTCTCCGGTACTTTGGAGAGAGCAACAGATTTATTAGAAATCATACATACTGATGTATGTGGTCCAATGAATGTTGAGGCTCGTGGCGGATATCGTTATTTTCTCACCTTCACTGATGATTTAAGCAGATATGGGTATATCTACTTAATGAAACACAAGTCTGAAACATTTGAAAAGTTCAAAGAATTTCAGAGTGAAGTTGAAAATCATCGTAACAAGAAAATAAAGTTTCTACGATCTGATCGTGGAGGAGAATATTTGAGTTACGAGTTTGGTCTACATTTGAAACAATGCGGAATAGTTTCGCAACTCACGCCACCCGGAACACCACAACGTAATGGTGTGTCCGAACGTCGTAATCGTACTTTACTGGATATGGTGCGATCTATGATGTCTCTTACCGATTTACCGCTATCTTTTTGGGGTTATGCTCTAGAGACGGCCGCATTCACGTTAAATAGGGCACCATCAAAATCCGTTGAGACGACACCTTATGAACTATGGTTTGGCAAGAAACCAAAGTTGTCATTTCTTAAAGTTTGGGGCTGCGATGCTTATGTGAAAAAGCTTCAACCTGATAAGCTCGAACCCAAATCGGAAAAATGTGTCTTCATAGGATACCCAAAGGAGACTATTGGGTATACCTTCTATCACAGATCCGAAGGCAAAATTTTTGTTGCTAAAGTCGGAAACTTTCTAGAGAAGGAGTTTCTCTCGAAAGAAGTGAGTGGGAGGAAAGTAGAACTTGATGAGATATCAGTATCTACTCCCTTATTGAGAAGTAGTACATCATAGAAATCTGTTTCTGTGACACCTACATCAAATAGGGAAGAAGCTAATGATAATGATCATGAAACTTCAGATCAAGTTTCTACTGAACTTCGTAGATCAACCAGAGTAAGATCCGCACCAGAGTGGTACGGTAATCCTATTTTGGAAGTCATGTTACTAGACCATGGTGAACCTACGAACTATGAAGAAGCGATGGTGAGCCCAGATTCCGCAAAGTGGCTTGAGGCCATGAAATCTGAGATGGGATCCATATATGAAAACAAAGTGTGGACTTTGGTTGACTTGCCCGATGATCGGCAAGCAATTGAGAATAAATGGATTTTTAAGAAGAAGACTGACGCTGATGGTAATGTTACTGTCTATAAAGCTCGACTTGTTGCAAAGGGTTTTCGACAAGTTCAAGGAATTGACTATGATGAGACTTTCTCACCCGTAGCGATGCTTAAGTCTGTCCGAATCATGTTAGCAATTGCCGCATTTTATGATTATGAAATTTGGCAAATGGATGTCAAAACTGCATTCCTGAATGGATTTCTGGAAGAAGAGTTGTATATGATGCAACCAGAAGGTTTTGTCGATCCGAAGGGAGCTAACAAAGTGTGCAAGCTCCAGCGATCCATTTATGGACTGGTGCAAGCTTCTCGGAGTTGGAATAAACGCTTTGATAGTGTGATCAAAGCATATGGATTTATACAGACTTTTGGAGAAGCCTGTATTTACAAGAAAGTGAGTGGGAGCTCTGTAGCATTTCTGATATTATATGTGGATGACATATTGCTGATCGGAAATAATATAGAATTTCTGGATGGCATAAAGGGATACTTGAATAAGAGTTTTTCAATGAAAGACCTCGGTGAAGCTGCTTATACATTGGGCATTAAGATCTATAGAGATAGATCAAAACGCTTAATAGGACTTTCACAAAGCACATACCTTGACAAAGTTTTGAAAAAGTTCAAAATGGATCAGGCAAAGAAAGGGTTCTTGCCTGTGGCACAAGGTGTGAAGTTGAGTAAGACTCAATGCCCGACCACCGCAGAAGATAGAGAGGAAATAAAAATTGTTCCCTATGCTTCAGCCATAGGCTCTATCATGTATGCAATGCTGTGTACCAGACCTGATGTGTGCCTTGCTGTGAGTTTAGCAGGAAGGTACCAAAGTAATCTAGGAATGAATCACTGGACAGCGGTCAAGAACATCCTTAAGTACTTAAGAAGGACTAAGGATATGATTCTCATTTATGGAGGTGACAAAGAGCTCGTCGTAAACGGTTATGTCGATGCAAGCTTTGACACTGATCCGGACGATTCTAAATCGCAAACCGGATACGTATTTACATTAAACGGTGGAGCTGTCAGTTGGTGCAGTTCAAAACAAAGCGTCGTGGCGGGATCTACATGTGAAGCTGAGTACATAGCCGCTTCGGAAGCAGCTAATGAAGGAGTCTGGATGAAAGAGTTCATATCCGATCTAGGTGTTGTACCTAGCGTATCGGGTCCAATGAAAATCTTTTGTGACAATACTGGTGCAATTGCCTTGGCAAAGGAATCCAGATTTCACAAAAGAACCAAACACATCAAGAGACGCTTCAACTCCATCCGGGATTTGGTCCAGGTGGGAGACATAGAGATATGCAAGATACATACGGAGCTGAATATTGCAGACCCGTTGACTAAGCCTCTTCCACGAGCAAAACATGATCAGCACCGAGACTCCATGGGTGTTAGAATCATTACTTTGTAATCTAGATTATTGACTCTAGTGCAAGTGGGAGACTGAAGGAAATATGCCCTAGAGGCAATAATAAAGTTATTATTTATTTCCTTATATCATGATAAATGTTTATTATTCATGCTAGAATTGTATTAACTGGAAACATAATACATGTGTGAATACATAAACAAGCAGAGTGTCACTAGTATGCCTCTACTTGAACTAGCTCATTAATCAAAGATGGTTATGTTTCCTGGCCATGAACAAAGAGTTGTTATTTGATTAACGAGATCACATCATTAGTTGAATGATCTGATTGACATGACCCATTCCATTAGCATAGCACCCGATCGTTTAGTATGTTGCTATTGCTTTTATCCATGACTTATACATGTTCCTTTAACTATGAGATTATGCAACTCCCGTTTACCGTAGGAACACTTTGTGTGCTACCAAACGTCACAACGTAACTGGGTAATTATAAAGGTGCTCTACAGGTGTCTCCGAAGGTACATGTTGGGTTGGCGTATTTCGAGATTAGGATTTGTCACTCCAATTGTCGGAGAGGTATCTCAGGGCCTTCTCGGTAATACACATCACATAAGCCTTGCAAGCATTGCAACCAATGAGTTAGTTGCGAGATGATGTATTACGGAACGAGAAAAGAGACTTGCCGGTAACGAGATTGAACTAGGTATTGGATACCGACGATCGAATCTCGGGCAAGTAACATACCGATGACAAAGGGAACAAACGTATGTTGTTATGCGGTCTGACCGATAAAGATCTTCGTAGAATATGTAGGAGCCAATATGGGCATCCAGGTCCCGCTATTGGTTATTGACTGGAGACATGTCTCGGTCATGTCTACATTGTTCTCGAACCCGTAGGGTCCGCACGCTTAAGGTTTCGATGACAGTTATATTATGAGTTTATGAGTTTTGATGTACCGAAGGAGTTCGGAGTCCCGGATGAGATCGGGGACGTGACGAGGAGTCTCGAAATGGTCGAGACATAAAGAATTATATATTGGAAGCCTATGTTTGGACATCGGATGCATTCCGGGTGAAATCAGGATTTTACCGGAATACCGGGAGGGTTACCGGAACCCCCCGGAAGCATAATGGGCCAACATGGGCCTTGGAGGAAAGGTGAGAGGGCAGCCCTAGGGGCTGCGCGCCTCCCCCCCCTTCCCTAGTCCTATTAGGACTAGGAGAGGTGGGCGCCCCCTCTCTCTTTCTCTCCCCCTTGGAGCAATCCTAGTCCAACTAGGATTGGGGGGGAGGAATCCTACTCCCAGAGGGAGTAGGACTCTCTGGCGCGCCCTGGCTTGGCCGGCCAGCCCCTCCCCCTTGACTCCTTTATATACGGGGGCAGGGGGCACCCCAAAGACACACAAGTTGATCTACGGATCGTTCCTTAGCCGTGTGCGGTGCCCCCTTCCACCAAATTCCACCTCGATCATATTGTTGCAGTGCTTAGGCGAAGCCCTGCGCCGGTAACACATCAAGATCGTCACCACGCCGTCGTGCTGACGGAACTCTTCCCCGACGCTTTGCTGGATCGGAGCCCGGGGATCGTCATCGAGCTGAACGTGTGCAGAACTCGGGGGTGCCGTACGTTCGGTGCTTAGATCGGTTGGATCGCGAGGAGAACGTACGACTACTTCCTCTACGTACGACTAATTCCTCTACGTTGTGTCAACGCTTCCGCTTCGGTCTACGAGGGTACGTAGACAAACACTCTCCCCTCTCGTTGCTATGCATCACCATGATCTTGCGTGTGCGTAGGAAAAATTTTGAATTTACTGCGTTCCCCAACAAAGGTAGCCTTCCGCAACCCGGGCCTCAACCTCACCAATGTTCTCAGATCCCTGCTAGCGGAAGCTGATCTGGAGGCGCTCAAGGACCTTGTCGCACCCATTGTGGACAAGGTGAGCAGGATCAAGAGGGTTGAGGGCAACCGCGTGGACTAGGCCGCTTATTTTCTTCTTTTCTTGTCGCTGCTAATCATGTTATGAAAACAGTCTATTAGAGCCGCGACAAGCTATATAGTAATATATAACTTTATTTTGGGTAGCGATTGCACTGTTATTTCCTTTACTTGATTCCTTCCTTTGTATGTTTTTGCCCTACGCATTTAGGGAACTTGCCGGCGCATGCACCCTTGCCGCGAGCGATGAGTGCGGGACGTCAGCAGCCTGCTGGCAGTGCCGTTACCGACAAGAAACCTTGTCGTAACTAGCCGCAGCTCGCTTTAGTTGTTGAGCGAACTCGAAACAAAGTAAGGGCGCGACTCTAGTCGCAGCACACTTAAACTGTTGAGCGAACTCGAAACAAAGTAAGGGCGCAACTAGCCACGAGTTGGTTCCTTCGTGCACAGGTTTTCCATACAAAGCATGGTCGTTCAAGGAAGATAACCTAAAAAATTTAAAAACATCTGATTGCTCAAACTTTGGCAACTTAGCTTTTCTGTCGTTTGCTTCCCGGCAAGGCGAAACTTTCTTGAACGATGCCTGGCCCATGCCATTATCTTCGCCTTCCACCCCGGCAAACTTGTGGGCGAAGGAACCTTCATTTCCTTGAGAAAAAAGGAAGTAGAGAAAATAATGATATGGAGCCTTATGGCTCGTTATTGCTTACCGGGGGTGTTCGCTGAACAAAGTGTCAGTAACTCATGCAAAAAATAAAAAGCATGAAATTGACAAGGTGTGCGGAGCACATGAGCTTTATTTATGCACAGGGTCTGCGCCTGGCTTTGTACAAAGGATTATATGCAACAGCGGCAAGACTTGTACAAAATGTGGTTGCCGGAACAGGGTCCGGCAACCGCGCCTTACGGGTAAAACTTACGAAGATCCTCGATGTTCTAGGAGTTGCTCACCGGAATGCCATCTTCGGTCTCAAGGCGGACAGCGCCAGGCCTAGTGACTCGTTTCACCCGATAAGGGCCTTCCCACTTCGGCGTCAACTTGTTGGAATTCTTGGCGGGCTGAACGCGCCGAAGAACAAGGTCGCCTTCCTCGAGACTTCTGGCGTTAACTTTGCGGCTATGGTAGCGGCACAAAGCTTGCTGGTAGCGAGCAGCTCGTACAGCAGCCTGAAGACGGTCTTCCTCAAGGAGCAGCGCGTCATCTTGTCGCAGCTGCTCTTGCTCAAGCTCATCATAAGCGAGCACTCGAGGCGACCCGTATACGAGTTCCGTGGGGAGAACTGCCTCTGCTCCATAGACTAGAGCGAAAGGTGTCTGGCCAGTGGCTCGATTTGGCGTCGTCCTGATCGACCAAAGAACCACCGGTAGCTCCTCAATCCAGTTTCTTCCGCAGCTGTGCAGCCTGTCGAAAGTCCTGGTCTTGAGTCCACGCAGCACTTTAGCATTTGCCCTCTCCGCTTGACCATTGCTCCTGGGGTGAGCAACAGAAGCGAAGCAGACCTTGGCGCCAAGGTCTTGGACGTACTGCATGAAGGTGCGGCTCGTGAATTGCGTACCGTTGTCGGTGATGATCCTATTAGGGATCCCGAAGCGGCAAACAGTCGACCTGAAGAACTTGACTGCTAACTGTGCTGTCACCTTCCTCACTGCTTCCACTTCCGGCCACTTTGTGAACTTGTCGATTGCGACGTACAAGTACTCAAAGCCCCTGACTGCTCGGGGGAAAGGGCCGAGGATGTCGAGCCCCCAGACCAAAAATGGCCAGGATAAAGGGATCGTCTGGAGAGCTTGAGCTGGCTGGTGTGGAATGGAACTGGCACGCTTCACACTTGGTTACTTGTGCAGTTGCATCCTGGAGGGCTGTCGGCCAAAAGAAACCTTGCCGGAAAGCTTTGCCGGCAAGCACTCTTGTGCCAATGTGGTGACCACATATGCCTCCATGTATCTCTGCCAACAGCTTCTGTCCATCTTCCCGGTGAATACACTTCAATTTCACACCGTTGAGTCTTCTTCTGTACAATGCGTTGTCGACAAACTGGTACATACTTGACTGCCGGGCTACTCTTTCCGCTTCTTCTTGCTCTTCGGGAAGTTCTCCTGTCTGGAGGAAACGGACGATCTACTGTGCCCATGCTGGAGCTTGTGGCTCGACAACAAGGACTAAAGGCACATCTGCTGCTGTGGGAACATCCGCTTCTACAGCGAGAAACTGCGGCTCAGCCGGAGCTTGACGTTCCCCGGCAAGCTTGCCGGAGCAAAACTTGTCAGGAGCGTCTGCTTCAACGGAACAAACCCTGGGGTTTGCCGGAGCAGACTGCTCCCCAGCACTCTTGGTGTTGATCTTGGGGACCTTCTTGGCGGCGGCTTTGGGAAGCTCTGCCGGAAAGTAGTCACCAGAAATCAACTTCCTCTTCTTGCTCTGTCCAGTTGATGGTGTTACAGACGGTTGAGTCAGCTTGAGTACGAAGATCCCTGGTTCCACAGGTAACTTTAAGTGCTGCGCACTTTGACAGGCCATCGGCAATGTCCTTCTGAGCTCTTGGAACATGTTCCATCTGTAGGCCGACAAAGTGCTCTTCTAGCTTCCTCACTTCATCAACGTAAGCTTCCATCAACGGACTCTGATAACTCTTATTTACTTGGCGGATGACAAGCTGCGAGTCACCCCTGACAATGAGCTGCTTGATCCCAAGGTCTGCCGCGATCCTGAGAACGGCAAGCAATCCTTCATACTCTGCAGTACTGTTTGTTGCTTGCTCCTTGGGAAAGTGCATCTGGACTACGTACTTAAGGTGCTCTCCGGTGGGTGCGACAAGCAGCACGCCAGCACCGGCGCCTTGCAGCGAGAAAGCACCATCAAAGTACATCAGCCACTCTTTCCTTGCTTCCTTGACGGGGATGCTCGTTTCTGGAATTTCTTCATCTGGTGTTGGCGTCCATTCTGCTATGAATTCTGCCAATGCCCTGCTTTGGATAGTTGAAGTGCTCTCAAACTTGAGGCCAAATCTTGACAGTTCCAGTGCCCACTCAACAATCCTGCCTGTTGCTTCTGGATTCTGCAGTATCCTCTTGACCTAGCCCCCTGCAGAAGGGAACTGACAAAGTAGACTGGGCGCTGCACCATTTTCTTCTGCTGGAGTGGCGGGTAGCGGTGGCGAACGGTGCGAGGGGCGGGATATGCTCGGTCTTCTAACTGTGTTAGAAGGAGCAATATCCCGTCCAGGCGACTGTGCTTCGCTCGCGCCAGCACGTTGGCGCGCATGCTGGCTTGGAGCATCCCGAGATCCGCCAGCTCGATCTGGGTCCAGCGAGCGTATGGTACCGTGAGTACCACGACGCTGTCGGTTCTGCGCCTCCTGAGATGGGCGCGGTGCATCCACGGACGCCCGGTCATCGTGGGAGCCTGCTACGCCGCCGACGGGCAGTGCAGCCTTGTCCTTGGACCTGGCGGCACCGTGGGCTCCCTTGTCGACGCTCGTTCTTCCGCCGACGTCTTCCCCACCAGCCATTTGCTCTGGCGATGGTGGGTTTGTCGCAGATGGAGCAGCCGCCTCCGAAGCCTTTTTCTTCGGTGGCATGTCGATGAAGATGTTGAAGATCTAGCTCGTGTGAACGCCGGATCAGGTTCACACAACCTGGACGCCCCCTACCTGGCGCGCCAAAGATGTCGGGGAAGCTGATCCGCGAGCACCTATGGGGACGGAGCCCCTTTTCGGTTCGGCGGGGGGCGGAGGTCCCACGAAGAGCAGATCGAGGCGAGGCACACGAGCAGTTTACCCAGCTTCGGAGCTCTCCGGAGAGATAATACTCCTACTTCTGCTTTGTGGTTTGTATTGAGTTCTTGCTCGGGAGCGCTGAGTGCTACAGTACGCACCAGCAGCTAACGAGACTGAGAGTGAGTGTTCTACTGTTCGTCCTCTTTTTTTCCTTACGTTGCGCACGGGCCTCCTTTTATATGCTCAAGGGGTCACCGAGAGGTGGCAACGTAGGCAAGGGAAAAAATGGAAAAGGTGATGCGGTTGGTACAGCTACCTGCATAGTGTATCATAACTAACCCTGACGGCAGGGGACAAAGGCATTAAATGCCTATCTACGTCGCCCAAACAGTGCAGAAAAGGGACCGTCAGGGACGCCATCGCTCGCCACGATGGCGATCTTGTCAGCGCCGCTTGCCATAGTGTACCCCTGGCTGCACAGCCTCCCGCCACGTACGCCTGGAAGGGTCCCAGAGCGACATGTTGGTGGATGCGCTGGAGCGTGGGTACAGAGTGGTTGCTCGCCGCGGCAAGCGCCTTGCCGCGGCCGTTGTCTTGTCGCGTTCGGAAGCTTGTCACTCAGCGGACCCTGCCGGGACGCGTGGCGCGTCGCGGCAAGTTCCTTGAGATGCCCTTGTTGGCCTTCCCGTCAAGCTCCTTTTGCCGGGGTCTTGTGCCTTGAGTGGCCTTCCCGGCAAGCTCCTCTTGCCGGGGACTTGTCTCCTTGGCTTAAATACTTTGTTCTTGAATGGCTCCAAAGGAACCACGGAGGACCTTGGCGGTCACCCGGCAAGCCTTGCCGCGGGGCGCTGCGACTGCCCATGCACAAGTTCAGGATACTAGGGTACCCCTACTCTAGTACACCGACAATGTGTTCAGTTTAGAAGTAAATAGTTACTCTGTTGAGATATTCGTGTGTTAAGAGTTTGTTCTGAATATTATCTATGTAATGCCAGGCCTTGTGTTTGATTGCAAAGTTGAGCCTGGAATGTTGTGGCATGCGGCATCACGAGCTGTTCACCGTGCCTCCTGAGAATAATGCTTCGTATTGTTTTGCATGTCGATCTAATGCTAGTGATTTGCTTGTTAAGGAGATTATCCACTTCTGTTGTTTCCGCTCTTAAGAAGTTCATCGTCTGATGTTTCATTCATAGGCTATACGAGAAGTCGGGTAGGTTAGACGTGAAACATATGATCTTCCGACCAACTCATGATATTAGGCCGTGATTGGATCGTCGTTTTCCAACCAAAACCGCTTGTAAAACTGAGGCTTGTAAATTAAAGCAGATGGTCTCGGGCGAAGGCGCTTGGTTGGTCGATTTCGACTAGTAAAATATCGGAAGTACTTGACACACGATAAAAACGCTGAACGACACTCGGACGATTGCTAATCCAGCTGTTAGCTGCTATTTCAGCCTTGCCCATCGATGGCATGATACGCACATCGTGCATGTATCGTCTGGTAATGTCGTCCATATAGCAGTGCTCGTAAAATATACACTGGTCTCTCAAATTACACTCGTGACCCGCCGGTTTTACTTACAGACCTCGGGCCCTCGGTTTCATTATGCCTGTATTTTACTTGTTGTTTTCGATGATGAGTAAATTACACTTGTATGTTAATACAGGTTTGAAATAAACCAGAGCTCCCAAGCGCGGCCTTACCGTTTCATGTCGTCTTAGTTTCTCGAAGGTGCTCATAGGTGTCCGATGACCCTAGCTTCCTTGATGAGTAGCGGACGCTGTATCAGGCCATCCGTAGGGCCCGCAAGGCCCTCTCCATTGTCCTTCGAGTTGTTGCGTTCGCTGTGGCGCCGAGCATTGTTAACATCGTGAACGAACATGAGGATTCAGGAGATGACTTTATTTTGACTGGATGACACCAGGGACCCACTAGGGCCATAGCCGTACGTACGCAAGTGCCTTCTTATTATGTACAACTATATTTTTTTTGCTTTCTCCTGGTTTCCTGACATCACGGTCCTACACCATTGTCAACCTATGTAGTCAATATAAACGAGAGAATTGCACAAGGTGCGGCCGACAGCTGGGACCAAGCAGCTCGAGCAATATTTGTGTTTTTGAGGCGTGAGCACTGTAGAGTTTTTCTTGGCGATGATTCCGTTTTTGTTCAGAGGAGAGCAGGGTATTAACTGGGCGGGCTGTGGCCCGTCTAGCCCAGGCCAGATATCCAGCCCAGATACTAATTTTTTCAAGATGAAAATGGCTAGCTCAGCTATACGTCTTTTTGAGGAATACCGAGGCAAGGTCAACTTGTTATTCTCCGCCCCGCTGGGCTGCAAATCTTTCCTAGGAGGGATGCATTAGGCTTAATAGGAAAATGGGCTTTAAAAAATAATAAATGGGATGTAATTATAAAAATTGTGCAGTAACTATAAAAAAACGCACCAAACACGAAATTAGTTTATAAAATATTATTTATGGATTTTGAAGATCTTAAATTTTCATTGTTGCGCGCGCAATGTTTCGTTGGATTTTTATGTAATACAAATTTATATTTAATCTGACTAGAAATTTCGGGATAAAGATATTTCGGAGCCCATCAAAATGTGGGAAATTTTATTGAATTATGTCTTCAACGGTTGGTTGAAATTATTAATCATTGTCCTAGCTAGAAAATGGGTTGTACTTTTAACAAACTATAAATGGGCTGTTGTAAATTCCATTAGAATTCCAAAATGGGTTGTACATTCTTACAAAACGTAAATGGGCTATAACTTCTCTGCCACACACTTGTGGGCCTACTAAGTGACGCGTCCCCTAAAAAAATAAGTTGACGCGTATGCAAGGCTTTGTCAACTTATTATAGTCAACACACGGTTCTAGCAGTAGTGGCCGTTGGATGTCTATCCAATGGATGTCGTGCTTCTTGTTCAATTTCGGATATTCCTAGCTTCGGCCGCTCAAAAAATGATTCCTCCCCCTGAGTTCTGGGGCGCACCGTTTCGGAGGCTGACCTGTGGGCCTACTAAGTTGGAGCGTACCAAGGGCTTTGTCAACTTAGTCAATAATAAACGTTTCTAGCTTTAGTGACCGTACGATGTCCATCCAACGGCCGTAGTGCTTCTTCAACCTCTGGTCTTCTTGGTCCAGCCGCCCAAAGCAGTGCCGGTCGTGCCGCCTGCTCCTGCCTCCCATGGCCGACGGTGCTGCCGCGGAGGCCTCACCGCCCCCATACTACTCCCACCGCTGGCCAGGCCATCCCTCCACTCACCCACACCCCCTTTTATTCTGCGGCGACGGCAACCTCACACCGCAGCCGAACCAGTGAACCCTCGTGCTCCTCTCCGCGCGGGCTTCCACTGCTGCTCTTCCCCAGCTCCGCGTTGTCCCCTTCCTAGGCCTCGCTGTCGGTGTCAAAATCGGCGGATCTCGGGTAGGGGGTCCCGAACTATGCGTCTAGGCGGATGGTAACAGGAGACAGGGGACACAATGTTTTTACCCACGTTTGGGCCCTCTCGATGGAGGTAAAACCCTACTCCTGCTTGATGAATATTGATGATATGGGTAGTACAAGAGTAGATCTACCACGAGATCAGAGAGGCTAAACCCTAGAAGCTAGCCTATGGTATGATTGTTGTTCTGTCCTACGGACTAAACCCTACGGTTTATATAGGCACCGGAGGGGGCTAGGGTTACACAGAGTCGTTTACAATGGGAGGAGATCTACATATCCGTATTGCCAAGCTTGCCTTCCACGCCAAGGAAAGTCCCATCCGGACATGGGACAAAGTCTTCAATCTTGCATCTTCATAGTCCAAGAGTCCGGCCAAAGGTTATAGTCCGGCTATCCGGACACCCCCTAGTCCAGGACTCCCTCAGTAGACCCTGAACCAGGCTTCAATGACGACGAGTCCGGCGCGCAAATTGTCTTCGGCATTGCAAGGCGGGTTCCTCCTCCGAATACATCATAGAAGATTTTGAACACAAGGATAGTGTCCGGCTCTGCAAAATAAGTTCCACATACTGCCGTAGAGAGAATAATATTTACACAAATCTAATATGCCGACGTATCCCGTAGCGTGACATCACACCACAGCCAAGCCTTTATTTGAATCGTTTTACTGTCCCAGCTCAGTACGTTTTGCGAGGCAGTGTCCTTGGCACGTCTTGTCGAAGCAGAGATCGTGTCCCCTTATCTCGGGATTCTCATCAATACGGGTGTGGGTAACCCAACCGTGCCATTGATTACGACGCTTGGGAGATAAGCGAGTTTTACCAGGCTTGTGGGGACGCATAGTTTCGTCCGCCCATATAAGGGGATAAGGATCCACCTTTTCATCCACGCCTTATTCCTCCTTTGCTCATCCATTTTCGCACACTCGAGGTCCAGCACCCCAGTCCGCATTCCCCCCTCAACCTTCTCCAACCATGTCCGGAGCGGGAGGCAAGTGGATGGTCTCCTCCATCATGGAGGAACACATCAAGAAGTTGAGGAGAGCCGAATACTTGTCCAACGACATCGCGCACCGGCTCCCGGACGAGGGACAGCTCATCCCCACCCCCAGGCCCATGAGAGGGCGGTGTTCCTCACCAATTTGCTCTGCGGACTGGGCTTTCCTCTCCGTCCATTCGTACGGGGGCTCATGTACTACGGCCTGGATTTCCATGATCTGGCCCTGTCGGCGTTCTGGGAATGGGGGTCCCCAGACTTGCCTGCCTGCGGCCTGCGGCGTGGCTCGAGTGGCGGCCAACATGGCCCATCTTCATCAACACAAGGCTCAAGACTCTCACAAGGGGCCAAGCCTCGCGAGGCGGACGACACGGCGCTTCCTCCAGCACGACCTCCTTCGGTTGGCTCGCGAGGAGGTGGAGAGATCAAGGTGGGGTACCTCACGAGGTGCCCATGACGCAAGCCATGACGACCAAGGGTGCCAGGCGGGCGCCAGCCCGCGCAGTGTCCCCCCTTTCCTCTTTGGTGCAAAGGGGGCAAGCGCAGGTGAGAGGATCAAGCAAAGGCACCCATTTCGGTGCAACGAGACCAAGACCAGCTCCACGACAAGGAGGAAGTCACTGTGGAGCCCAAGCCAGTGTCATCACCAGAGCCTTTGGCAGGCGAAGACCAACTTTAGTCAGGATAAGTGTACCAGATGTTCCCCTTCAAATGGGCCAATTGTTGGCGCCCTTCCCGCTCAATATTTGGAAAGAGGCCCAGGGCCTTCGCCTATAAATAGGACTAGCCACCCCCGGGGTAGGGGGACCTAATCTGATTTGGTATCTAGATCAAGAAGAGAGAGAGAAAGAGAAGGGCGATTGAACTCTCCCTAGCAGTTCATCCCCTAACCAAGAACAGACCCTCCCGAGGTCATTCTTCTTTGTACTGTTCTTCCTCATCTGCCCGAGAGGCAATCCACCAGCCACAAACTAGAGTAGGGTATTACACCTCAATGGTGGCCCGAACTAGTATAAACCTTGTGTCTCTTGCGTTGTTCTTGCAGTAGCTAGATCCTTACAAGACGGAGAGGTGGTGGGCACGATCTCCACGCGCACCCCAGAGTTTGAACCTTAAGGGTCTGCCGGAACCCGTGATCCGACATTTGGCGCGCCAGGTAGGGGTGCGCCGGAATCTGCCTTCCACCACTCCGCTCTCCTCCGACCGCCGCATCCATGTACGGCGGACGTCGAGCTCTCGCCACGCCAGCGGCCCTCGCTGGCGGACGTCCTCGCCGTTCCCCGCAGCTCGCCGTCAACACCGCCACCGGCCCGGCGGAAGGCGAGCAACAAGTACCACCCCGGTGCCTACCTATGCGACCGGGCTGTCGCACAGCAACGTCGATGCTCCCGGTCGTCGCGGCCCTCCTTGGCGGCTCGCAGGCGCCACCAACGAGCCGCCACGTCAAGCCGTTTGCCCGCCAGATCGGTGTCGTTTCCGCACGGCAGGGGGCTCCCACGGACCGGGCGACGCGCGAGGTTGGCCTGACCTTCAGCTCGGAAGACCACCCAGCTAACTTGGCCGGCTCGGGCGCACTCCCCCTGTTGTGCACCCCCACCATCTGCCAGGTGGCCGTCACCAGAACCCTCGTTGATGGTGGCGCGGGCCTCAGCGTGCTTTCAGCCAAGACCTTCAACCTCCTCCGCATACCCCGGGAACGGCTGCAGCCCAGCCGATCCTTCTCAAGCGTCGGGGGCGGGTCGTCCGTCTCCTTGGGACAGATCAGACTCCCGGTGACCTTCGGCACCTACGACAACTTCCGCACGGAAATGGTCGACTTCGACATCGCCCCCATCGGCCTCCCTTACAACGCCATCCTCGGCTACCCGGCACTGGCTCAGTTCATGGCCGCCACGCACCCGGCGTACAACCTCATGAAGATGCCCGAGAGCAACGGTAACCTCACCGTGCACGGAGACACCGGGGACGCCCTGCGAGTACTCAAGCTCACCTTCAAGACGGCGGCATCGGCAGAGCCCGCCGACGTGGGGACCCCTGAGCCCAAGGGGGTTGCGCCTACCAAGAAGAAGTAGTTGTTCACCCAGGACAAGGCAGAAACCAAGCAGATACCCGTTGACGAGGACGGGTCGTCCAGCGCCACTTTCACCATTGGCGCCAACCTGGGGCCTGAGAAGGAGGGGGCCCTGGTCAAGTTCCTGCCTGCAAACAAGAAAGTGTTTGCTTGGGAGCCCGATCAGTTGGCAGGGATCCCCAGGGACGTCATCGAACACCACCTCAACGTATGCCCAAATGTGCGCCCCCTGAAGCAGAAGGCCAGGCGGCAGTCCGCAGAGAAGCAGGCCTTCATCGTCCAAGAGACCCGCAAGTTGGAAGCCGCTGGAGTTATTCGCGAGGTCCGGTACCCAGATTGGTTGGCCAACCCTGTCGTTGTACCCAAGAAAGGGGGGAAGGAACGCATGTGAGTCGACTTCATCAACCTCAACAAGGCATGCCCGCAAGATCCGTTCCCGCTCCCTCGCATCGACCAGATCGTCGATTCCACCGCCGAATGCGACCTGCTGTGCTTTTTGGACGCCTTCTCAGGATATCACCAGATCAAGATGGTGATAGAAGACGTTGAGAAGACCGCCTTCTTGACCCCGTGCGGGGTATACTGCTACACATGCATGCCGTTTGGACTACGCAACGCAGGGGCAACCTTTAAGCGGCTGATGCACATCACCTTGGGCCCGCAGCTCGGGAAGAATGTTTGAGCATACGTCGATGACATTGTGGTGAAATCTCGAGAGGCCAGGACCCTGATACAAGACCTGGAGGAGACCTTCGCGAGCCTCGACGCAGTGAACCTGTGGCTCAACCCGGAGAAATGCGTGTTTGGCGTTCCCTCGGGCAAACTTTTGGGATTCCTCGTGTCTCACCGTGGCATCGAGGCCAACCCCGAGAAGGTCAAGGCGGTCGAGGACATGAGTCCGCCAAAGACCCTCAGAGAAATGCAGAAGCTCACTAGGCGTGTGACCGCTCTAGGGCGCTTCATCTCCAAGTTGGGGGAACGAGCACTGCCTTTCTTTCAGCTTATGAAGAAAAAGAAGCCCTTTGAATGGACTGAAGAGGCAGATAAAGCGTTTCAAGATCTCAAGAGGTACCTAGCCAGTCCCCCAGTCATGGTGGCTCCGTGCCCTCAGGAGCCTCTGCTGCTTTACCTTGCCGCCACTCCCTACTCTGCCAGCACAGCACTAGTGGCGGTTAGGGAGGAGCGCCAGTCCAAGACCACAGCGGCAGCCCGAGGTCACACAAGACGGGAACAGGGAAAGCTCGAGAAAGCCGAAGCTACAGATGAAGAGAGTCAGCCGCCGAGGGACGCACAAGAGACCGGAGAGGCAGCATGCCCGGATGGTCCACCTCCCGAGGCCACAACATCTCGCGAGGTGTCCTCACCTCCTGAGGGCGCCACGACCCAAGCTGCCCACAGCCTTGTTGAGCACCCTGTCTACTTCGTTAGCACGGTGCTGCGGGACGCGAGGGCCTGATATCCGATGCCCCAGAAGCTCCTCCTCGCGCTGCTGGTGGCCTCGCGCAAGCTGCGGCACTACTTCCAAGCTCACCCGATCAAGGTCGTCTCATCATACCCCCTGGAGAGGGTGCTCAGGAGCCCTAACTTAGCCGGAAGGGTTGCTGAGTGGAACATAGAGTTGCAAGCGTTTCAGCTCGAGTTCAGCACAACTAGGGTCATCAAAGGAGCCGCGTTGGCGGATTTCATGGCGGAATGGACAGAGGCGCTGGGCCTCAAGGATGACGAGGATCGCTCCCTCTCCCCAGGGAGCGAGGCGCCAGAAGGCTGGGTCATGTACTTCGACGGGGCATTCTCCAGGCATGGCGCGGGGGCTGGTGCTGTGCTGATATCACCCACTCAGGATAAGCTTTGCTATGCAGTACAACTCTGTTTCTAGCAAGGAGAAAAGGTCTCCAACAACATAGCAGAATATGAGGGATTGATAGCCGGGATGAAGGCTGCAGCGGCCCTGGGAGTGAAGCGCCTCACCGTTAAAGGCGAATCGCAGCTCCTAGTCAACTTCTCCAACAAGTTGTATGAGCCGAAGGACGAGCATATGGAGGCCTACCTAGCAGAGGTCCACAGGATGGAAAAGCAGTTCTGGGGGCTGGAGCTGAAGCATGTGCCCCGTGGCACCAACCAGGAAGCTGACGACATAGCCGGAAGGGCGTCCAGGCGGCTGCCGCAGAAGCCCGGCGTCTTCGAAGAGCGGCTCTTCAAGCCTTCAGCGCACCCAACGCTATCAAGCACAGCTCAGCCTCGAGAGGAGCTCCCTCAGCCGCCAGCCTCGGGAGCCCCGGCCTGCGGGCCGACCTCAGGAGCACGTTTGCTCCTGATGATGGAACCTCAGGAGGAACGCTGGATCACCGAGCTCTGGAATTACCTGATACATGGGACCCTGCCAGAGAAGGAAGAGGAAGCAGAACGTGTGGCGCGGCAGGCCACGATATACTGCATCAGAGACGGAGAACTCTACCAGAAGCGACCCAACGACGTATCTCTGCGCTGCATGTCCAGGGAGCAAGGAAGGGAACTACTTGGGGACGTACACGGCGGAGACTGCGGACATCACTCGTCATCACGAACCCTCGTCGGCAAAGCATTCCGTAGCGGGTTCTATTGGCCCATCGTGCTTAACGACGCGATCGAATTGGTAAAGGCTTGTGAGGCATGCCAGTTCCATTCCAAGCAGATCCATCAGCCGGCGGGGAGCCTGCAGACTATACCCCTCTCGTGGCCATCCGCAGTTTGGGGGTTGGATACTCTGGGCCCGTTCCCTCGGGCGCCAGGGGGCTACCGTTACCTCTACGTCGCCATTGACAAGTTGACCAAGTGGGCAGAGGTGGAGACTGTCCGTACCATCCCCGCAGGCCCCGCGGTCAAGTTTATCAGGGGCATCGTGAGCCGGTTCGGGGTGCCGAACCGCATCATCACAGACAACCGTTCGCAGTTCACCAGTAACCTCTTCAAAACATATTGTGCTAACCTTGGAACGCAGATATGCTACGCTTCGGTGGCACACCCGCGAAGCAATGGGAAAGCCGAACGAGCCAACGCGGAGGTCCTGAGAGGCCTCAAGACCAGGACGTTCAAGAAGAAGCTGGAGGCCTGCGGCAGGGGTTGGTACGATGAGCTCCAATCCGTGCTATGGTCCATCCGCATGACCGCGACCGAACCAACCGGGGAGACTCCGTTCTTCCTGGTCTACGGAGCCGAAGCAGTCCTTCCTCACGAGGTCAGGCGTCGCTCCGCGCGGGTCCTGGCGTTCGACAAGGCGCAGCAGGACGCCACGCGGGGGATGGACCTCGTGCTGGGGGTGGAACGCCGCCGGGAAGCCGCGCTGCGAGCGGCAAGGTACCAATAGGTGCTACGATGATATCACTACCGCAACATCCGCCCCAGGACCCTCGAGGTAGGAGACCTCGTACTCAGGCGGGTCCTCTCCAGGGAAGGGCTGCACAAGCTCGCTCCCATGTGGGAGGGCCCGTTCAAGGTTGTTCATGTTTCCAGGCCAGGCTCCGTGCGCTTGGAGACTCAAGAGGGGGAGCCGATCCAGAACGCGTGGAACATCCAGCACCTCCGGAGGTTTTACCCCTGAAAGGCCCTGAGCCTGTGAAGAAGGCGAACGCCTGTGAAGATCATCTCTTTTTGGAAAAGGCCCTGAGCCTGTGAAGAAGGCGAACGCCTGTGAAGATCATCTCTTTTTGGAAAAGGCTCTGAGCCTGTGAAGAAGGCGAACGCCTGTGAAGATCATCTCTTTTTGGAAAAGGCCCTGAGCCTGTGAAGATCATCTATTTTTGGAAAAGGCCCTGAGCCTGTGAAGAAGGCGAACGCCTGTGAAGCTCATTACCTCTAAGGAGAAAGGCCCGGAGCCTGTAAAGAAGGCCAATGCCTGTGAAGATCGCCGCCCCGTCACACTCTCCCGTAATAATGAGTGGGGCTGTACACGCCGCGGAGTCTCAGGAGCGCCGGCCTCAAGCCCTGGGGCTCCCTCCCACGCCCAGTGGCAGCACTTAGCTCTGCACTGGTGAGAAGACGTCGAAGACTAGACTAGGTGCCGGACGCGGCTTTTTCATCTGCTTTCCGCATTTGGCGTGTTTTATTTGCATTTGAAGTCTTATCGAAGCTATCGCCGTTGTTGATTTTTGGTTTATCGATTTTCGCTCCTCGTTTTGGTTTTCTCCCATGAAGGCCTCGCGAGGGATGGGGCTCGAACGCCCTCGCGAGCGTTTTTTCTCTAGCTATTTAAAGGTCTCACGGCCCAGGCTCTCTACAGGAGCACCCCTCTGGTCCGTGCCCCTCGGGCACCGCGACATACACACAGGGCCTGGGTCGGTCGCCCCCCGGCTGGGGCCGCAAAATGCCTACGTGAGGGCAAATAGTTGTGAAACGCGAAAAAAAATCAAGGTAACGGCTACAACGGCAATAATTCTTAAACACGCCCCCACGGGGCTCCACGCAGTTGTCTTATCTTACACAGGAAGCAAAAGGAAAAGGAAAGGGCGAGCCCGGCGCGGCCCGCCCCGCATCGGTCTACGGAGGCGACACCAGATGCCTCCGGAGCTCAGACGGACTCCCTCTCGCGCTTCACCGGAGCGCGATGACGGGCGGCTGAACAACCACCCCCCAAGCAGGCGCGGAGGCAAGGGGGCTGGCTGCGGCCACCGCTGGAGGAGCCGCCTGAAGGGGAGTAGGCGAAGCTCGGGGAGCCTCGAGCGCCACCAGCAGAGCGAGCGCTGTCTCCTTCGTCGTCGTCCTTAGGGCAGCATCCTGCGCGGTGACCATCTTCCCCAAACACCCTCACGTAGAGGGTGCTGTCGCCGTCAAACTTGAAGTGCAGGGTGCATCGCTCGCCCAGGCCGCGCGCGCGGGCAAACGTCTGCCAGCCGCGGGTCAGGGCCCCGTTCCCAGAAGGGGAGACCTCGAGCGAGACCCAAGAGGCCCTACTGCAACTGCCGTCGGCCTGGAGCCAGAAGCCGCACCGGGCGCCGGCCGGCAGCTTGCTAATGAAGAAGCGAGGGAGCTGGAGCCAGGTGTTGGCCGGGTCCGCCGACCACACGACGAACTCCGGCAGCACCTCCGCCGAGCGAAAGCGCGGCCTGGGAGGCCGCGCAGCCGCAGCCTGCCTCTCCATGGCGACCGAGCGCTCACCACCGCGCGGAGAACCACCCCTGTGTCCGCGGGGAGCCATGGCGGGAACCACGGGATGCTTGTGGGGACGACCCCGGCCGCACTTGGACGGAGGGGAGTCGGGCCCCGCCCGACTAGCCTTCCCCTTCTCCGCAGCTGAGAACCTCTTCGGGGCCCTACGAGCGGCAGTGGAAAAGGAGAGGAGGAAGAAGAGAAGCGGGAAGGGATGGACTGGCGGAGCTTGTGCGGCCTCGCATTTATAGCCGGAAGAGGCCAACCATCAAGCACCACGATCGCAGGTAATAATGACCCGTATCTACGCATGCAGGGACTAGTCAAGTCACGAAGTTGCCGAAGCGTCGTGGGGAAGTGGAGACGCCCACGTCCTGTCAAACTGCCACGCGGCGCCCAAGGCCGCAGGCTGTTAGGGCCCGCGACACTTCGCCCTTGCCCTTTCGCCTCTCGGCACGGCCAAGTCCATGCGCACCTTGGGCCCGGGGGCTACTATCGGCGTTCTGGGAATGGGGGTCCCCAGACTTGCCTGCCTGCGGCCTGCGGCGTGGCTCGAGTGGGGGCCTAACGTGGCCCATCTTCATCAACACTACGCTGAAGACCCTCGCGAGGGGCCAAGCCTCGCGAGGCGGACGACACGGCGCTTCCTCCAGCACGACCTCCTTAGGTTGGCTCGCGAGGAGGCGGAGAGATCAAGGTGGGGTACCTCACGAGGTGCCCATGATGCAAGCCATGACGACCAAGGGTGCCAGGCGGGCGCCAGCCCGCGCAGTGTCCCCCCTTTCCTGTTTGGTGCAAAGGCGGCAAGCGCAGGCGAGAGGATCAAGTAAAGGCACCCATTTCGGTGCAACGAGACCAAGACCAGCTCCACGACAAGGAGGAAGTCACTGTGGAGCCCAAGCCGGCGTCATCACCAGATCCTTTGGCAGGCGAAGACCAACTTTAGTCAGGATAAGTGTACCAGATGTTCCCCTTCAAATGGGCCAATTGTTGGCGCCCTTCCCGCTCAATATTTGGGAAGAGGCCCAGGGCATTTGCCTATAAATAGGACTATCCACCCCCGGGGTAGGGGGACCTGATCTGATTTGGTATCTAGAGCAAGAAGAGAGAGAGAAAGAGAAGGTCGATTGAACTCTCCCTAGCAATTAATCCACTAACCAAGAACAGACCCTCGCAAGGTCATTCTTCTTTGTACTGTTCTTCCTCATCTGCCCGAGAGGCAATCCACCAGCCACAAACTAGAGTAGGGTATTACACCTCAATGGTGGCCCGAACTAGTATAAACCTTGTGTCTCTTGCGTTGTTCTTGCAGTAGCTAGATCCTTACGAGACAGAGAGGTAGAGGGCACGATCTCCGCGCACCCTAGAGTTCGAACCTTAAGGGTCTGCCGGAACCCATGATCCGATAGGCCCCGAACTTCATCCTCAATATCTCGGCGTTTATCGTCGTGTGTGAGGCTTTCCTCTGCATCCAGCCCCACTTCGGCTTATGGCTGAAGACCTTCAATGTCAAGCCGAAGGTAGTGGGCGGCTGCGAGGCGGAGTGCGGAGGCGCTATGGTGGGCAAGATGCTAATGTACTATGGCTCGAGGGCTCCTTCGTGGAGACCATAAAGGGGTGGCAATCGGGGTGGTTCTACATCACCGAGCCGCGTGACCCTGAATCGGTGGCAGCCCCCGAGTTCCGATCCGGAATCCCTACCCGGCTCACCTCCTGGAAAGAGAAGGGCCTCCCGTGGGATAGTTCGGGAGAGCTGACCGGACTCCAAACATGCGTCCAAAACCTGGTGAGCAAGAAGCTCAAACTCGTCAACGTAGTCCAGGTCATGCTCATCCACCGGATCCTCCCGTGCCAACAACGGGCTTTCAGCTTGTGGGAGTTCGACCCGGCCCAACACCGAACTCTAAACATGCTCTTCGACACAACGTACGAAGATGCCTGGAAGGTGCTATTCAAGGGTGCCGAGGCTCCTGCTTATGCCACCGAGGATCGCGGATTCAGCACGCAGCGTCAAGCCAACGCGGTAAGTTGTTTTACCTCTCATAGGATATTTGTCTTTCATAGTTTGACTTCATGCGGGATCTAAGCCCCCATGCCTTTGAGAGGACTACCAGAGGAAGGCCGGACAAATCAACTGTCCGGCTCGTTGGCCCGAAGACCCAGCAGACACCCGCTTGGCGAAGCTGCTGGTTCTGACACCTTACGTGGTGCCGGAGAAGAAGGCCAAGAAGAAGGCCACGAGAACCCGGAAGAGTTCCCGGCGCCCGGTGGAGTCAGACTCATCGTCCGATGACTCCGAGGCGCACTCCTCACATGAAGACGAGGAGGAGGAAAGAGAGGTTTCTTCCCCAACAGGGGGAGAAAAGAAAAGGAAGGTCGCCCCAACTGGGGAGGCCAGAGGGTCCAAGAAGGGGAGGACCCTTCCTCCGGACTACTACACCAACGCCGACGACGGCGAAGAGGAGTGGCCGCTCAGGGCCAAGCCCCTGGCGAAGTCGTAAGTATTCGGACACCAGAGTGACTCGTGGCGTTCCTTTATTGCACAGCTTCCCCTGACGCTGAATTTAATTATGCAGTCTGCCCCGGGCCCGAGTCGACATATCGTCGAGCGGTTCCCTGGATTCGTCAGATGTGAATACTTTTTCACTTCCGACCGCTACCTCCCCTCGCCCTACAGATGACGTCGAGGTGTTGTCCCGAAAGGTTCCAAGCCAAGGGGAGGTGGTCCTGGAGGCGCCGCAAGGCGACCTCCTAGACTGCAGGCTCAAAGGGAGCAGAGCTCCCAAGGGCTCCGAGTCCGGACTTGGGCCGGACACCGCGCCGGAACCTTCAGCGGTTCCGGACTAGGGCAGGCGGCCCCCCACTAAGAAGGGCAAGCCTACTGCGCCGGTGGCCTCCGCCCAACTGGAGGCACCGGATAACTTGCTGGAGGTGCTTAACGGCGCCTCCATCGACGAGGAGCACCGCACTATCATGAGTGTGGTGATCTAGAAGGCTCAGTCCACCAAGAGCAGGCTGACTGAAGCCTGTGACAGCCTGTTGACTGGCTTTGAGGTACGTAGAAAATATATGAAGATATTACCGCATAGACAGTAGCCCCTGATGCTCTGTTTGGCGTTCACAAGGAAAAGACGAATAGAGGATCTAATAATATTCGCAGGAGTCTAACATAATTATGTCGATATGCGTATGCAGGCTTCGCTACTGGCCTCTGCCGCACTGACTGCGGAGGTGGACACACTGAAGCAGAACCTCGAGCGGTCCGAGCAAGAGATGGGCCTTGCCAAGAAGCGGCTCGAGGAGAGCCAAGGTACGTAATGCCTTGTGTAATTATATAAAAGATGGAGTTGCAAAAAATGACAGGATTGCTATTGGTGTCCTAGGGGCCATGACTGAGGTGGCGACCCTGAAGCAAGTGCTTTCTGAGGCTGAAAAGAAGGCGGCCACGGAGCGCACTGAGCGGGAGAAACATGAGGCACGAGTTGGCGAGGAACAGCAAGAGCTCCAGGCTCTCATGAAGAAACACGAGAGTTTGGAGCTTGACTCAAAGACGCGAGAGTCCGAGCTCGCGGGGGCCCTCAAAAGCGCCAAGTCTACCAAGGCCGAAGCCCAGAAAGCCCTCCAGGAAGTTGAGGCCATGAAGAAGATGGCGACGGGTAAGGCATTCTTTATGCAAAGCAAGCACGTAAAAGTGAATTACTTGTTACTTACCCGAGTCCGGAGCTCTCCGGGAGCATTCGTAGATTTGCCCCGTAGTGTGTCTGATGCCGCCGCCTTCTATCGGGCCGAAGAGGGGAGCTCGATAGAGAAGGTGTTCTGGTCTCAGTATGCTGAGGCCGGACACCCTGTGCCCTTGAGCGACCAACTGAAGCAGCTGGTCGAGCTTCATAAGGTGGCCGAGCAGGCCATGAAGGGTCCCATGGTCCGGCTGTGGCCTGAGGAGGCCATGCCTGGGAGCTACTTTGGGCTGGTGATGCGGCTGGTGGATGCCTGTCCACGGCTTGAAGTCATCAAGCGCTCCGTCTGCATCGAGGGTGCCCGTAGGGCGCTTGCCCATGCTAAAGTGCACTTGGGCAAGATGGATGCTGAGAAGCTTGTGAAGGACGGGCCACCGCAGGGCAAGGAGCATCGCCACCCCGAGATGTATTATGAGGGCGTCCTGAAGGGTGCCCGCCTTGTGGCGGATGAATGTTCCAAGGATGTAATATTTGAGTAAACTTGTTTGTTTTATCCTGTGCGCTGAAAACTTCTTCATATGCGCTATGCAACGCTTGTTTTAATTTAAAATATTACCTTCTATGTGGCCGTTTATTAAATCTGAGAGATGGCGAGTCGTCAGCTTTTGCCCCCATGCCACTAGTGCTGGGGTGTTCGGGATAAACCTGAGCACTCTTTTTCCCATTCTTGGGTCCTCCAAGAGAGGCGCTCAGCACAACGAACAAGGCAATCGAACTATAGTGCGTTATCACTCTCACTTAGCCAGCGAATTCTATAATTTTAAATTTCGGTGAAGCCCCTAGTGTTCGGAAGACCGAGTTCAGGGTGCTATACATGCCTAGGCCGTACATAGCCGACTCCTCGCTCTAAGCGGCATAAGTCTTTGGGGACTCGAATCCTCTCGAATCAGCGACCAACTCCCGCCTTATCATGACAGTCAGTTTTAGCTTTCTCTACTGAGGTGCTTAGCCCAACTCAACCGGGGAACAATCACAGTAGTTCTCCCAGCGCTACCTTAGCGGATATAGCGGAACATAAGGTAACAAAACATGGGAGCCGGGCAAACCCAACTATTGACCAAAGACATGATTCGGAGCTGATGCATATAATGCTATAAGTTCGGAGGGCCGCACTTGTGAAAGTGTTCGGACTTCTCACGCCGTATTATGGGGTGCTTGAGCCCCTGGCGTATTGACCGTACCAAAGTGTACGGGTGCTAAATGCCATAACTGAACATGTATATGAAAAATGAATGAATAGAGAATGCAATAATAAGCTGAAGCTAAGCATTGTATATTCGAAAAGGCTGCGGTAAAAGCAGAACGATACGAATAGTGTGATAAGCAAGGGATGGGACTATTTGACATGTCCCCCTCCAGGGGCGAGCTGCGGGACGGTATGTAAGACAGGTATTTTGCTCCTTATAGAGACCACCTGGGAATTCCACGTAGCTTTCTGCCTCCTTGGTTGTTGCATCGTGTGTTCGGCGATCGAACTGCCGGACAGGCCTTCCAGAGAGTGGATTCCTGAAAGTAACAAAAATTACCAAATCAGGAGCCCCTAGTGCGGTTGAGCCGCATTTTGGGCGTGCCGTGGTCGTGCCCCTCCCCCCTGTGCCCATGGTATTTTTAGAGCGTAATTATGTACGCGTAGTACTGATTTCGCAGTTTCGCGAGGGCTGGGGTTGGGGCCGCATTGCTACGCTTGCTCGGAACGTGTCAGGCGGTCTTGTTGTAGGTTACTCCGGGCGCGCTTGGCGGTGTCCAGTCGTTTAATAGCCGGACTGGAGGATTGCCTTGAGAGGCTGCCTTGTACTTCCGCTGCGAGGGCCGCGGTATGCTCCTCCGTTTAGAGAGAGCGTTCGGTGTTTCCCTTGACCGTAATGAATCCTCGAGGTCCTGGCATCTTGAGCTTGAGGTATGCGTAGTGTGGCACCGCATTGAACTTTGCAAATGCGGTTCGTCCGAGTAGTGCATTATAGCCACTACGGAACGGGACTATGACGAAAATTAACTCCTTGCTTCGGAAATTATCCAGGGATCCGAAGACCACTTCAATTGTAACTGAGCCTGTGCAGTTGGCCTCTACTCCTGGTATGACGCCCTTGAAGGTCGTTTTTGTGGTTTTAATCCTTGAGGGGTCTATGCCCATTTTCCGCACTGTATCCTGATAAAGCAGGTTCAGGCTGCTACCGCCGTCCATAAGGACTCGAGTGAGGTGAAATCCGTCAATGATTGGGTCTAGAAACAATGCGGCGAATCCACCATGGCGGATGCTAGTGGGGTGGTCCCTTCGATCAAAAGTGATCGGGCAGGAGGACCATGGGTTGAACTTTGAGGCGACTGTCTCCAACGCGTATACGTCCCTTAGCGCATGCTTCCGCTCCCTCTTGGGGATGTGGGTTGCGTATATCATGTTCACCGTCCGCACTTGTGGGGGGAAGCCCTTCTGTCCACTATTGTTCGGCGGCCGGGGCTCCTCCTCGTCATCGCTGTGTAGCCCCTTGTCTCTGTTTTCGGCATTTAACTTGCCGGCCTGCTTGAACACCCAACAATCCCTGTTGGTGTGGTTGGCTGGTTTTTCGGGGGTGCCATGTATCTGGCACGAGCGATCGAGTATACGGTCCAACTGGACGGGCCCGGAGTGTTTCTTTTGAATGGCTTTTTCCGCTGACCGGGTTTAGAGCCTCTGAATCCGGCATTAACTACCGTATCTTCAGCATTGTCACTATTAATGCGGCGCTTGTGCTTGTTGCGACGCGACCTGCTATTGTTGTCCTTGGTATCCAAATTACCAGGGCTCTTGGACATGTTATTGCTATGAGACAGCCGACTGTCTTCTCCCGCGCAAAAGCGGGTCATGAGTGTCATGAGGGCTGCAATAGATTTCGGCTTCTCCTGTCCAAGGTGTCGGGCAAGCCACTTGTCGCGACCGGTTTTCCGGACATTAAATTCCAGAAGATGGCCGTCGAGCCCATCAGCCCCAGGATTACTATTAGCTGATGAGGCAACAACTTGATACAGAAATTCCAAGCAAGAGTACAAAAATATGTAGTACAAGACCATTGTGGCCTATGAGTACATTAAGTGGTTTCTAGTGGTTGAGGGCGGAAGCGGTTTGCGGATCATCTATGTATGGGACTCCATTTCCCACGGGAACAGCTGACCAGGTTAACTCCTATCTTCGCGAGGATGCTATCACCGTTGCTTAGGTTCCGAGGTGGTCGTCACAACGCTCCTCTCCACGCAATCAATCTGGCCAAGACAATAGCCAGGGACAAGCCAGTGAGTACTTTGAATGTACTCGCAAGCATTAAGAACACAGGTATAATATAAATGATCAACATGCACGGAAATGTTCTTTGATCCCTTCGTTAATCATAAATAAAACCTTGATGCAAGCAAGCAAAATTTTCACATGCAACCGGAATTTTATGCAATGACCGAGTAAGAATAAGGTATACCGATCGGATGTCTGAAGTGACGTCTCAAAAGGGTAGTGAAAAAAAATGAGTATATCACAGTCGGGCGTCTAAGCGACACCACATACAGGGCTTTAAAAGAAATGCCACAGTCGGGTGTCTGAGCGACACCACATAAAGGGCTTTAAAAGAAATGCCACAGTCGGGCGTCTTAGCGACACCACAGAAAGGGATTAAAAAGAAAGGCCACAGTCGGGCGTCTTAGCGACACCACAAAAAGGGCTTAAAAAGAAATGCCACAGTCGGGCGTCTTAGCGACACCACAGAAAGGGCTTAAAAGAAATGCCACAGTCGGGCGTCTTAGCGACACCACAGAAAGGGATTTAAAAGAAAAGCCACAGCCGGGCGTCTTAGCGACACCACAGAAAGGGCTTTAAAAGAGAAATGCAATTATCATAGTGAATATCCAGGAGGTGGTACCGTTCCAGGGATATTCTTTATTTCAAAACATGCAAACGGTTACTTCATAAAGATAATAATAATTATAACCATCATTTATCACATGTCACAATCAGTATTCGAGTTTTAGTGGTTTCCCCTCCAAAGACCGACACTAAGACCGACACTTGACCCATCCCAGACTATAATCCTTTACCATGGGCACGGCTATTCGAATAGGTTTAATCTCTGCAGAGGGTGTACTCTTTACCCACGAGTAACGGATTCCTTTAGCCCATTGGGACTAATTCCGTCTACGGTCTTTTAATTGAAAACACACCTGACTTGCACACACCAGCTCATTTCACCGGTGTCTGGAATCACCCATGACACCTGTCAAGCAAACTCTAAGTGGGGAGGCTACAACCTCTATGTAGCATGGGATCAAATTTCTATTGCGCACTCTAAGGGGTATCCCCTCTCGGTCCCAACCGGATACACCCATGCCCCCGGACCAGGTGGCATGCCTACCGGATGCAGCCGGTACCTTCCACCATGGCCTCTCTGTACGGTGTGTGCCAAGACAAGGGTTAACAACTTACTGAACCATACCCATGGCAGGGACCTGTGGCAGTACGAAACATGTATGGGGGTTACCGGAATAAGACTCGATCTATGGCCAACTCAAGAGGCTTATCAATGTTCCCTGCATGGTTAGTACAACAAAAAATACTCCAACCAACAACTCACCACCCATTGTACCTTACCATGCCATACCGGATATAACCGTCCCGACGGAGACCGGCGACAAGCTCATGCCTACCCAAGGCAAGGGCTTTCCCAAATCCCTTTCCAGCATGCATGTAAGACACATGAGGGTGTTTTTCATCACACGGGTATGCTCATTTCCAACAGCAAGGAAATCACAATAATGCATCCATGCAAATGATCATATCACATGAAATAACAACACACCCGAATTAAGGTGGTGTCATAAACGTGTCAAATAACACACCAAAAATATTATTCCGGGGTTCAGAATGCTTGCCTTCATGATGTAGAAAGGCAGGGTGCACTCCAAGATTTTTGCAAGATCCTTACTCCTCTCCGAAGTTCCTATTTTCAAAGATATGCAAATAACACGTATTTCAAAAGTAGTACAAAAAGTTGTTTGGAAAAATTTTCAAATAAATTTTAAAATAAACTAGATAATATTTGAAGGATGTAGGAAAAAGAATCAATTCTTTGGAGTTATATTTAAAAAGATATGGATAGTCAAAGTTCTGGTCAAATCTGTTATTTAAATTAAAACAGAAAGGAAAACGTTTTAATTAAAAACGTACACGTCGAAAGCGTATTTCTGGTTTACGCTTCCACTTACTCCAGCGTGGATCGTGCGAAGGTCACTGGCAGTGGGCCCGCCTGGCCCACTGGTCAGGTTTGACCGGTCTTCCTTCCCTCTCCATCCTATGCCCGAGAGGGGGTGGGACTCTGGCGATCGTCGCCGGCGACTGGCGGCTCCTCGTGGGGTGCCGAGGGCGGGGATGGATTCGCCACGCAAGGGCGATTCTCCCAGTGGTTGCCAGGTAAGTGGGGACGGAGGAAGCTGCCGGCGGCGACCTTCGTGGCGGAGGAGGCTTCGGGTGCATAGTGGTTTTGGTGCTAAAGTGGTTCCCGATCAAAATCGAGTAGGGGGTTGGGTTCGTGGGAGGAAGGGGAAGTTTCTGGTGAAGAGAACGGAGCGGGGGAGGCCTTGGTGGTGTCGGAATGGCCGGGGCAGTGGCGGCGGCTAGAGTTGCCGGAGACGGGGAAGAAAGCCTCCCTGGGTCGAATGCGAGCTAGGGGAGCGCCATTAGGGTGGCCTAAGGTCGCCTGCGTGCTCGGGGGAGTTCGGGGACCTCCTTTTATAGCGCTTCCATGTCGGTTTGCGGCGGCCGGGGATAAGAACGGCGGCGAACCGCCTCTCTGTGCTGCAGGGTGACGCGGCGGCCACGAGCGCTAGTGGACAAGGCTGCGGATGAGCTCGTGCTATTCCAGGGGGCAGGTGGCGAGCGCTGGGGGCTTGGGCGGCGCTGCCATGGCAGGGGAGTAATGCCGACGCCGGCGTGCCGCCAAGAGCGTCCTGACGGTCGCGCTGTTGGCTGCCAGGGCGGCTTGGCGCGATGCTGTGAGGAAGGTAGTGCGTCGTGTGGCGCTGCAGAGCGGCCAAAACCAGGGGGCCCAGCATGTCGGCTCGGGCGTGGTTCGTGCAATACGCGTGCTCTGGGCGCGTCCAGTGCACGCACGGAAGGTGTTCGATACAATGTTGTGGCATGCTACAGGTCACAGGTGAGGTTGGCACGCAGCAGGACTAGGTTAGAGATAGAGGGAAACTCAAGGGACAAGGTGGTTTGGTCAGGTGGTCAAGTGCATAGTGCAAACAAAATCTCATGTCTAAACTGATCATGCCCGCAGGGTGTTTGATAAAATGCTAAGGTCATTTAGGTAGTTCTTGGAGGGGCCAGATTTTCCAGATCAGTGTCTCCTTAGATGAAAGAGAGGATGGTAAGGTCATTTGGACAAAAGGAGAAACTTGCTAGTGCAAGTTTTGCTGAACTCCAATTCTGGACAGAAAGGAAAGGGCATCATCCCATGAACCAAAAGTGATCCAATTGTTGCATGCTCTTGGACTTAGGGGTTTAGTAGGGAGGGCTATAAGCAGGAAAAGGAATCATGGATAAAGGAACAACTGAAAATGTGGTTGCTTTACAAACCCTCATGTTGGACCAGAATGAAGATGAGGTTGATCCACTCAAAACTTTCAAGGAACAACACTGGGTTTTTGCATAAAGTTGAAACATATGCTGCTACTAACATCCCATAATTTTGGTGGAGGCTAGAAGCAACTATTTAAAAGGGTTGCGGTGCAAAACTGCCCACTGGACCAGAGAAGGAAAACAGGTGCACAACTCAAATTATTTTATGAAAAAGAGTTATTCTTGCATAAAAGTGATCTAAGAACATTACATGACATTTCCAAATTTTGGTGGGATTTTTGAATAAATTTTTAAACAGGTTGTAGTACAAATATGGCCATATAGTCATGGAAATCATTTTTTTCAAGAAACTAAAGACCAAGCAAATTTATTATGTAATTAGTTCTACTAATACAAGAAAAGTTTTTCTTGAGAGTTTAAACAAGTCCAAAAACATATTTGAAAAGTTTTCACTTTGGGGAAAAACTCCATGATAACAAGGTTAAAAAAATCAAAAGGGAGCTCAGAAAATAAAAGTTTTAATTCCTGGCAAATTTTTTGATACAATAAAACAAGGCAAAAATTTTGGGGTGTCACACCACTCGTCACGGATTTTATGCTTGAAGGCTGCTAGGGCCTCTGCTACCGGACTGTTGACGATTTGATTATTCTTGGTTAGGAACCGTGTCCAGAATTGTCTAGCAGATTCTTCTGGCTGCTGAATTATGTGGCTCAGGTCATCGCCGTCTGGTGGTCGCACATAGTTGGCCCGGAAATTGTCGATGAATGCGGCTTCCAGGTCCTCCCAACAACCAATTGATTCTGCTGGCAAGCTATTAAGCCAATGCCGAGCTGGTCCTTTAAGCTTGAGTGTGAGGTATTTGATGGCGTGTAGATCATCGCCATGGGCCATGTGGATATGAAGGAGATAGTCCTCGATCCATACCGCAGGATGTGTTGTACCATCGTATGATTCAATGTTTACGGGTTTGAAACCCTCTGGGATTTGATGATCCATTACTTCATCTATGAAGCATAGTGGGTGTGCGACACCTCTATACTGGGCTATATCACGACGTAGCTCAAATGAGCTTTGTCTGCTCTGTTCGGCCCGGCCGCATTTGTTGTATCCGGCGTGACGGTTATCGTCTCGTGTCGTGGGGCGCCCGCACGATCCGTAGATTGATCTTGTTTGCCTTGCCTTGTCCTCCAACATATCTCGCAGGTCTAGCGCATTTCCCCAAGCCTTGGTATTTTTTGAGCGGTGTCGGGGTGTGGCTTGAGTGGAGGGCCAAGAGGCCTCTCTATCGCGGCCGTGAGGTGGCCGATCAGCCACATCATGCGCTGGTGATGTAGGTTTAGGTGCTTCCTCCTCTAATCGGGGTAGCAACCTGCGCTTTGGGTAGCTTTTGGTGGGGCGTTCGAGTTCATACTCCTCGGCCGCAAGGACTTCAGTCCATCTGTCGGCTACCAAGTCTTGATCATCTCTAAGCTGTTGCTGGTTTTTCTTAAGGCTACTCGTTGTGGCCATAAGCCTGCGCTTGAAGCGCTCTTGTTCGACGGGATCCTCAGGAACGACAAATTTGTCGTCGCCGAGGCTTGCCTCGTCTTCGGAGGGAGACATGTAATTATTATCCTCTTCCTCTCTGTCTGCCGCTCTCGTAGGGGGGCTGGCTTCTCCATCCTCCTGCGCTGAATCTTGCTGGAGGGATTTGTCTTCGGCACTGTCCGGGGTGTTATTATCTCCCGTGCCGATATCACCGTTTTTGCTTTGGCGGGACTTAGAGCGGCGCCGCTGACGCCGGCGTTTAGGTTGCTTCTTGGAGGGGTCATCCCCCGTTGTTCCGTCGCCATTGCCTTCTTTGGGTGTATCCACCATATATATGTCATATGACAGGGTGGCTTTCCAGTGCCCTATAGGCGCTAGTTCTGGTTCGTCTCCTACATCGTCGTCCATACCGTCGATGTCTTCGGAGTCGAAGTCTAGCATGTCGGTTAAATCATCGACAATGACTACGAAGTGGGTGGTGGGCGGGCGACGAATTTATTCGTCGTTCGCATCCCAATCCTGCCGGTCATAATCAGGCCAGGACTCTCTTGACAAATAAAGAGACCTTAGTGAATTTTGAATGTCGCCGAAGAGCGAGTGCTGAAAGATATCCGCGGCGGTGAATTCCATGATCGGCGCCCAATCAGATTCGACTGGCAGGGGTGCGAAGGGTTCAGAGTCCGGAGAAGAGTCCGGCACCTTGGAGTCGCGGGCTTCGCAGAGGGTAAGGCTGGTGTTCGGCTTGATCGCCGTTGATACTGCAGCCCCTGCGGCGGGGTCTAGCCACCCATCCTCGATCGGCGCGGTTGGCTCCGAGCTAAGGGTCGGAGCTGATGCGTTTGCAGCCTCCAGGGCACTGTTCGGTGGCAGAGCTGAATCATGCCCATCGTGACAGTGTGGCGCGCTCGGCCGTGGCTCGAATCCGTCGAAGATCAAGTCTCCGTGGATGTCAGCCGTGTAGTTCAAGCTTCCAAATCTGACCTGATGACCAGGGGCGTAGCTTTCAATCTGCTCCAGATGGCCACGCGAATTAGCCCGCAGTGCAAACCCGCAGAATACGAATATCTGTCCGGGGAGAAAAGTCTCACCCTAGACCGCATCTTCGTTGATGATCGGAGGAGCCATCGGGACTAAAGATGACGACACAGAGGAATTCTCAATGAAAGCACCAATGTCGGTGTCAAAACCAGCGGATCTCGGGTAGGGGGTCCCGAACTGTGCGTCTAGGCGGATGGTAACAGGAGACAAGGGACACAATGTTTTTACCTAGGTTCGGGCCCTCTCGATGGACGTAAAACCCTACTCCTGCTTGATTAATATTGATGATATGGGTAGTACAAGAGTAGATCTACCACGAGATCAGAGAGGCTAAACCCTAGAAGCTAGCCTATGGTATGATTGTTGTTCTGTCCTATGGACTAAACCCTCTGGTTTATATAGGGACCGGATGGGGCTAGGCTTACATAGAGTCGGTTACAATCGGAGGAGATCTACATATTCGTATTGCCAATCTTGCCTTCCACGCCAAGGAAAGTCCCATCCAGACATGGGACGAAGTCTTCAATCTTGCATCTTCATAGTCCAAGAGTCCGGCCAAAGGTTATAGTCCGGCTATCCGGACACCCCCTAATCCAGGACTCCCTCACTCGTCGTCGTCCAGACCACCGCCCTGGTGCTCTCGGCGCGGCGTGGTCAACATGGTTAATGACCGACTTCCATCGGAAGAGTACTGTACGTGGAGAGGCTGACAGCTGGGTCAAGGCGGCCGCAAGGAAGTGCCTCCTTATTACACGCAAATCAATTATTCCTCCACATTACAGCAGGGACCTACCAGACGGGCCACCTTATTTCGCGAAAAAAACATTGTCCCCCTGACTGCTCGGACCCACCGGACGGGCCAGTGTATTTCGCAAAAAAAACGTTCCCCCCGCTGTCAGCTCGGACCCACCGGAAGTGCCTCCTTATTATGCAAAAAAAATGAATACTCCCCATGCTAGCTAGAACCCACCATGGTGGGAGGCTGACTTGTGGGTCTACTAAGTTGACTGGGATGGGGGCCTTTGTCAACTTTAGTCAATATAAACGGTTCTAGCTCCAGTGACCGTACGATGTGCATCCAAGGGCCGTAGTGCTTCTTCAACCTCTGGTCTTCTTGCTCCAGCCGCCCAAACCAGCACCGGTCGTGCCGCATGCTCCTGCCTCCCGTGGCCGGCTGTGCTACCGCGGAGGCCTCACCGCCCCTACTATTCCCACCGATGGCCAGGCCCTGCGGCGAGGCAGCCTCACACCGCAGCCGAACCAGTGAACCCTCATACTCCTCTCCGTGCGCGAGCGGGCTTCCACTGCCGTGTCTTCCCCGGCTCCCTGTCGTCCCCTTCCTAGGCCTCGCCATCGTCCACCGCTCTGGTGCTCTCGGCGCGACGTGGTCAACGTGGTCAAGGAACAACTTCCATCGGACGTGGACTGTACGTGGAGAGGTTGACAGCTGGGTCCATGGCCGCAGCAAGGAAGTGCCTTCTTATTACGTGCAAAATAATTATTCCTCCACGTAACAGCGGGGAACTACCGGACGGGCCATCGTATTTCACCCCCCTGACTGCTGGGACCCACCAGCTACATCTTCGCAGGAAAGGAAGTGCCTGACAGTCGGGACCCACCTGGTCAAATCATACGTAGCGTTGTCATTCTGGTCGCGATCGTGTATGTACATATATACTGGTGGATGTAGAGGCGCGCACGTGTCGTAGTAGAGGCGAGCACGTAGCATGTACACATACGTACAGCGGCCAGGGTGTAAGAAAGAAAATACGACCACATATGTGTACATACGGGCGGGGTCTCGAACGCCTACTCACGCATACGTACGGCGAGGGCTCGTGTACATGGCTGGGTCGGAACGGAGAAACAGCGTCGTTGTCTTGTTCATGGGGAGGCAACGAAATGTGTGGTCATGTTCATCGGGAGGGCTTGGACGGAACAGGCGCTGGAAACGAGGCCTGGCGTACCGCAGAACGGAGGAAACGGACCTCCTACGTTTGGAACAGGGTCCTGTTGATCGGGAGGGGTCTGGCGTACCGCACAACGGAGGAAAAGGACCTCCTACGGTCGAAATGGGGGTCCTGTTGATCCGGAGGGGTGTGGCATACCGCAAAACGGAGGACACTGACCTCCTACGGTCGAAACGGGGGTCCTGTTGATCGGGAGGGGTGTGGCGTACCGCGAAACGGAGGAAACGGACTTGTGTTGGAGCACTATGGTCGAAACGGGGGTCCTGTTCACCAGGAGGGGTGTGGCGTACCGCAAAACGGGACTCCACGTGATACTGTTCATCTCCACCGTCGACCCCCCTCCAGCCTCCACGAGCTACTGTTCATCCACTGTCGACCTCCTCCAGCCTCCACGGGCTCCTGTTCATCCAGCCTCCACCGCGCGCTACTCCACCGGCTACCGTTCAACCACCCCTCCACCGTCTACTGTTCATCCAGCCCTCCACACCACGGGGTCCTTTTTGATCCAAAGGCAACGCCACCGCTCACTATTCATCCAACCCCCCCCCCTCCGCAACGCTCACTGTTCATCCCATCGATCGTCTTCAGTTAGCAGCAGTAGCGAAGGAATCGCTCGATCGGGTTCAGTTAACAGCCATCGATCGATCGCTCGGGTTCGGTAACACGTAGCCTGAAGTGCAATCGCTCGGGTTCAGTTAGAGCCCAACGCCTCGCTCGGGTTCAGTTAGAGCCAACGCCTCGCACACACGCGCGTACGTGTACGAGAGAAATGCGCATCGCTCTGCCCCCGACCTCCCACTGTAACGGGGAACTCCCCGAAATTTTCCTCCCCCTCGCTTCTACCACATTTTTTCCTTCATGGACGGCCCAAAGAATGTCATGCAGCTGCGTCTCTGGCCCGCCTAGGACGAAAAGCCCATTTTCTATCATCATTTTTTGTCATAGAAGTAGGAGCCCACCACATCTATGATGATACCGGGTTTTGTCACAATTATCGTCATAGAAGTGTCATATGTATGACAGAAAAAAATTCGTTCGGCCCAAAATGTCACGGATGTGTCTTTTTTTTGTAGTGATGCCAAGGAGAGTTCCATCCGGACATGACTGCAGTCTTCGGTCTTCGCATCTTCAAGCCCATCAGTCCGGCCCATGGCTAACAGGCCGAACGCCTGAGGACCCCTTAATCCAGGACTCCCTCAGTGGCGACCGGTGGCAGGGAAAAAGTGATGTCGCGACGGTCGACAGCTACGGGGAAGCAGCGCCGGGTCTCTGGACGGATCCGAAGTTGGAGCCGCTCCGGCACCATGAAGAACGGCGGGGGTGAATCATCTCCTGTACGGTTCACGCGGCTGTTTTCGAGGCAGCTCTAGCAGCACGGGGTAAGAGGCACACGGCCTACTGCACGACGGCAAATGGATAGCGTCTCCCGCATTAAGGAGGAGGGCGGCTGTGAAATTGGTGCGGTGGGGGCGCCATGGAGGAGGGGCTGAGGTTTCGCGGCTCGGGAGAAGGGAGTTTCCGGGGAGAAGGTGATTTGGTGCCCACGAGGTATGGATGGGGGGATTGTGAGGGGAGTGGAACCATGTTTTACGGACGCATTTGTCTGAAATGTGAGGGGGAGTTACAGTCTACCCCTGCCTTTAGGCTTCTCGACTTGGGTCTGTGTACTGAGGGTCGGGGATAGTAGAGTAACTTTGCTTCTCCCCAAATAGTGGGCAGGGGCGATTTCGAGCGAGGAGGGCGTGTTTTGAAATATAGTGGGCGCGAGCGATTACGGGCGAGGAGAGCGTGTTTTGAAATAGTAGGAGCGGGCTAATTTCGAGCGAGGAGAGCGTGTTTTGCCGACCATGGTTTATGAATTATTCGGCACATGTCATTCCGGCCGAGGAGAAGGCGCGCTTGGATGAAGTTACGAACCTACCCTCGATGTACAACGGGCCAATTAATGTGTGTACCACATAGGATGGTAATTTCGCGTCTCCCATTTATTTGCTCGGGCGAATTCCACCGAGCAGAGGATGTTTAACGGTTCGTTCAAAATTTATGAGAACGAGCATCCACGTCTACCTTACCAAGTCGATTCGAATCAAATTTTGAAATATTAGCTTGCCACTTCTTTTTTAGATGGAGAGATGATGCTCAGGAGTAATGTGTTTTTACATGCTCGTTGCTAACGATTTACTATATGACAAATAGTTGACCCACTCAAAAACGGGAATCAAACCCAAAATGAAATATCTCGATTCAATGAAATAGCTCGTTCACCAGGTCAAATTAGTGAACTAAATCCAAAATTGAACACCTCAATCGAGTAGCATGTTGTACAGTTTTATAGTACTCCATGAACATGTACATGTTCTCCAATTTAAATATTTAAATGGAAGTTTATATCGTTACATGGTTTATATCAGTCTTTGATGCATAAAACGCGACCTCCCCCTCTCCCGGACTCCTGCTCTCTCTCTCTCTCTCTCTCTCTCTCTCTCTCTCTCTCTCTCTCTCTCTCTCTTTGTGTCGCATGCATCCAACACACAAACCTTGTTGGTCCCTCTCGCTTTCTCTCCATCTCTCTCTCTCTCTCTCTCTCTCTCTCTTTGTGTGTGTCTGGGGGGGTCTTTCTAGTTCGCATGCATATATACTCCATATATAGGTCTCTCTCGCACACTATGTATGATTCTCTAGTCCAAGCTAGATATCTTGGGTGCACTCATCGTACGCACACAAATTCCTTGGCTCGTTGCCCGTAACTCTCTCACGCACCACTTTGTCGTCTCGGAGCTCTTCCCCCTCTCTCTCAAACTCTCCATCTACCTGGGTCACACATACACATGCATATCTCACCCGCACTCGATAGGCCCATCTAAAACTCTATCTCTCTCCCTCGTTCTCTCTCCATCTCACACACACATACACAATCTCATGCCTAGCTAGCCAAGTATGATGGTCTCTCACTCAATATTAGGCACACGTAGTCCCCCCTATATGTATATGACTAGCTAATCATTGTCTCGATCACAAAGATGTGCATGGTCTATCTCGATTTCTCTCGGGGCATGTTTCTATCACGCACGAACCTCGCTTGATCTCCCACCCATATAGTCCCCTCATGATCTCGAGGGGTCTCTCTATCACAAACACACCCTCTCGCCCTCCCCATGCATCCATGTTCTCCATGTTTCCCTCTCGACCTTTGTTCCTTGTTGGCCAGACCTCTATTGGACATGTGCTATAGGGGTGTCTCTCTCCGTTGCAAACAATCACACACTAGGTATCTTCGTGTATCTCCTAGCCTCGCTTTTCTACCTCGGAGATGCATGCGTGAGATGTTTGCCTAAGAAACGAAAAAACACACACTCTCTCTAATTTATCGTTTGTTGTCACTTTCTCTTTCACACACATACTCTTTTTGCACACTTACTCATTCTCCATCACACGCACTTGATCTCTCTCGACTTAGGCACTCTCCTCAGTCCATAGCATATTGATTTATTGAAAAGTCAAACATCACAAAGTTTGACCATGTACGTGGAGAAAAACAATTACATGTAGAACGGCAAACATATACCATTAGATTCACCATGAGATGTAGTTTCGTATGATGTATCTTTGGTATTGTAGATATAAATAACATTTGCATAAACCTGACCAAAGTTTCCAAAGATTGACTTCTAAAAAATTTACATGCACTGCATTATCGAGCGGATGGAATATCTCTTTCCGCCTCTCAGCTAGCGGATGCACCACTCAGCCTTATCAGGGCTCCTCAATCTCTCTCAAACTTTATATCTCCCTGGTTCACACATACACATGTCTCGCTCGCGCTATACATATAGACCCATCCAACACTCTTCGCCCTTGTTCTCTCTGTATGTGACATGCACCAACCTAATAAGTACCATAATCCCTCACTCCATCATAGGCGCAAGCACTCCCCCCTCCTAAGTATGATTATCTCTCACTAGCCATCAGGAACACACGTATTATCTGCTTCCATCCATACGTCTATCTCGATATCTCTCGGGGTATCTTCTACCCCGCACACACCTTGTCACTAGATCTCCCACCCATGTAGTCCCATCACGATCTCCACGGGATCTCTCTATGACAAACATACACTCTCTCCTCCCCATGTCTGCATTTTCTCCGTACGTCTCTCTCGACCTCTCTCCCTTGTTTGTTAAACCCCTCTTGGCCACGTGCTAGGGGTCTTGCTCTCTTGGTTGCAAACAACCACACACTATCTCCTCACCTTGCTTCCGTTGTCGAAGATGCATGTGTGATATGTTTGCATAAGACACACACGTTTTTCTCGACTTTTATCGAGTGTTGTCCATGTCTCTTTCACACACGCACACACACTTTTTTTACTCACTCTTTCTTTTTCACTCTCTCTCTCTCCCTCCCTCTCTCTCTGTAGTTAGGGACTCTCTCACGTCCATAAGCATATGGATGTTTTGAAAAGTCAAACCTCAGAAAAGTTTGACTAGGTATATGTGGAGAAAAACATTTACATCTGGAACGATCATTAGATTCATCACAACATGTACTTACTTCATACTATCATTTATCTTTGGTATTCTAGATATAAGTAATTTCTTTATAATCTTGGTCAAAGTTTCAAAAGTTTGACTATAAAAAAAATGTTGGAACTACACTATCGAACGGAGGGAGTAGCTCTTTCTCTCTCTCTCTGCTATCTCTCACGGGCCTCCCCTCTCACTCGAACACTCTATACCGACGGATTATACGCTGAACGTGTCAGTGTATAGCTCTATATATTGTTTAGTTGACCGGTGAACTAGTCCACATGTTGCCTTGTCATCTCGTGTTCTGTATCTTTGTCTGCTGGCCCATGTGGCAGTGGGTGAAAATAAGTAAACTAGAGGCCCATCTGACATGCGGTGAAGTAAACAAAGTTGAAATCACTCGGGGTAGCACCCCGCACGCTAGTAAATTGAGGGCTCATCGAGGACACACTTCGTCCGCGTGAAGGACGCACTCGGGCACAATTCACCACTGCGTGGCGGCATGCACAGAAGGACACACTCGCGCACACCCAGCACACAACACACACCAGCACACGTGTACATCGGCGTCGCCGCCGGTTGAGATGGGACGGCGAGGCAGCCAACAAGCAGAGGTGGCTCGAGCCAAAACCGCATCCGGCAAGCCTGGACTTCATCAGCAGCCTCGCCGATGACATGTTGCTCGTCATCATCGGCCTCCTCCACACCAAATCTGCCATGCAGACCGCCCTGCTCTCCCAGCGGTGGCGCCCCCTCTGGCGCCGCGTCCCCCTCAACCCTACCGTCAACAACTGGCTCTGCGACGGGGATTGCAAACGCATGGCCGCAGTCTCCAAGATCCTTTCATCGCACCCTGGGCCAGCCAGACGCCTTGACATCCGCATGTTCAGTACCAAATGCAAGGTCCAACCCAAGTTCGATGAGTGGTTCTTATCCCCCACCCTAGATCAGCTCGAGGAGCGCAGCTTTGAAGCTGGACGATGTCGCTCTCTACTGTTGTCCGCGCTCCGCCTCGCGACAACGCTGCGCCGCGCCAGCTTCAGCTCCTGCTATCTTCCCCAGATTAATGCCGCGCCCGCCCTTCTTCTCCCTCAACTCAAGCAGCTCGACCTCTTCGACGTTGTCATCTCTAAGAATGCTATGGAGCACCTGATCCGCAGTTGTACTGCGCTCGAGTACCTTCGTCTTGAGCAGATACACGGGTTCATTAGCCTCCACATCGCCTCGACGAATCTCCGATGGATTTATGTGTCTTGCTGGCCCCGCAACAGGACATCAATTGGGAAGAGATCACTCTAGTTGTTCCATGTTATGGTCACTGAGAACGCGCCTTTCCTTGAGAGATTGCTTGTATCGTATCTAGAAGGTCCACCAAAAATCAGGATCATTGACGCGCCGAAATTGACAGCGTTGGTGCACTCGTCTACAAAATTCTCCGAACTCTTTATTGGATCCGTAATCGTTCAGGTACAGCACTCATCTTCTTCTCCGTCTTCTTGAAATTCACATTTTTAAATTTCTTCTTGACGTATTTACGACCGTCTTCCCGAAAATGATTCCCACAAGCTTGACCCAGTCTATTCGCACAGCGAAGATCTTGGCAATAAAATTTATCTGCCCCAATCTGGATCAACTTGTTGGATTCCTTGCATGCTTTCCATGCACGGAGAAGCTACTCATCGAGGTGAAACTTCTTTCCTATTAGTAAACGGTAATCACAACGTAGCTCAATTTTTTCGTAATTTTCCCAAATTGCGATGACAAGTGTAGTGTTCAAAACTGCATCTACGCACTGCACCGAAAGAAATGTTTTCAGTATTTTTTTCTCACGTGATCACCTGCATCGTTTTTTTGTTGTACTACTATAGTAGTCTAGGCTAGTCATAGCGGAAAGTAACATAGACTACTCCAGTAACTCTATGGTTACCCTAAGAGCAAGTACTACCTCCGTCATGGTTTACTCTTCCTATTTTGTAGTATCAAAATTTGACCATAGATTTAATTAACAAAATGTTAATGCATGTCACTAAGAACTATATCGTTGGATTCGCATGTGAACATAATTTCAAATGGTGTAATTTTTAGTGACATGCATTGGCATTTTCTTATGTAAATCTATGGTCAAAATATTATACTAAATAAGAGGTAGTACAAAAGTGGGCTATAACGGCCCTCCACTATGTAGGCCAAAACACGTGCCAAATTCACTTGTGATGCATTTGGCATCGATGCCCCTCCATTGCTCACCTGTTGCCCCAATCTGGATCACCTACTTTGCTCCGGTGCCAAATTAACTCACGCAATGAAAAACCACTTTCGTGGGAGAGAGAGAGAGGACTGAGGCAATAAAAAAACTCTTGTTTGGGAGAGTGAGAGGCTGGTGTAGTTAGTTTGATTGATTGATTTGTTTATACATGTGGGTCTGTGTGCACAGCGGTGCCAACTCTCTCATATCGCGAGAGGGGTGCCAAAATCTTTTGATTTGACATCGGCGCGTATTATGTGGCATACTTTTGCGAAATATGGCATCGGCCACATAGTGGAAGGCACCAAATGCCCAAGCTCTTCACCTACTCCTAGGTAAATGAGAGGAAAGAGAAAAAGAGAGAGGGTGTGTGAAAAAATATCACTAGCCAGCCAACCCTATTGTATGAGCAAATGATATTGGTACCTCTTGATGACACGACAATCTTATACAGCCAACTGCTCTAATACGTTCTTTCTTTTGCAGATAAAAAAGACCCGAAAGTGAAAAATGTGTTGCACTTTAACAATCTCATCGAATGCCCTGATCTCCATCTTACAGAAATTGATTTGATCGACTACCGAGGTAGCACATCTGAGATTAAATTGGCCAGGTTCTTTGTTCTGGAGGCAAGTGTGCTCAATGTAACGAGGTCTGGCTTTCTCTGGTGCAATAATTAATGGCGTGCTGATCACCGCAGTTGTGTAAGGCTAAATGACAAAGTCTCCGGAGAAGCTGAATATTTTTTTTGAAACATCAAGTGGCCAGAGACTCAAAAACTTATTTGCCCATTAGTGACTTGTCAGGGCAGTGGATTTTAGTTTGTACGATAATGCTGCATCCACCTAAAGTAACAAAAGTTCTTACGTAAACTTCCTAGTAATTCCCTCTTCGTAGGTGCAGCATTACTCCTAACATTTGTAATATCAGTTTGAAACTTGTAATGTTGCCGTGTCCTATTCCTACGTTTTCAAAATCCAGCGAATCAAACAGGTCCTGAGTTGGTGATGATGTTGTGCCTGCCATCTTTCACCAATAGCCGTCGGATCTAGATCTGATGCATACAAACCAAACTTCTCTAGTTTTGCAAAAAGATGCCCGCACTTGTTCCCTATTTACAAACAACTCCTTGTCTCTCACAATCAGCCTTATCTCCTCCCCACCACATCTAGAAGGCCATGGAAAAATCTGGCGCTATGGTCGCTGCTAGCGTCGTCCACCCCCCAATCTTGGTGTTTCGTGCAATGCACGGGCATCTACGCACGGGAAATTATGTCGAGCATGGCTAGTTGTAAGCAGGCTAGGTCTACAGCCATGATGATAGTGACTGCAGACGGTGAGGCTGACTATGGTATGCCAAACACGGCGCCTATACTCACGTGTCATCTCCGGCGTAGGGTCTTGTCACTTCACTGTGAGGAGCAACATGTAATAATTTGACCAACGGGTAGTACAGTGCTACTACATTGGTAGTACTACTACTAGTACTAGCACCACTGTCTGGATTTAGTAGTACTACCACGTCCATCTTGATTTAGTATTTGACTAGCAATATCAAGTAATGCATGTCACAAAAAATGTACTACTCCCTCTGTAAATAAATACATGGTGTATTGTTTTATTCCTATTGGCGAGATAACTTAATGTAATTTTGTTACTTATTAATAGGATTACATGCAATGAACTAACCACCGCATGTGATGTCTGGTAGTCTCAAGTCATTGAAAGCATGCACGGGCCACATCTCTCATTGGTTGCGAAATAAGAAACGAGGAGGGAGTTAATGTATCGTGCCTAAGTGTTTTGGGATTATTTGGTTTTCGTAAGGTAACTTACACAACATTTTTTGTTACATGCATTAACATTTTATTAGTTAAATCAAAGGTCAAAACTTGGCGCAAAATGCAACGGGGACTAATAAACCAGTAAACATCAAAGTTCTCTCGTTTGGCCCAAATAGAGGTCCGATGAGATGACTATACTGCACCGACACAGAGGGGGACGCAGCTTCATTGACTTACTGCACCTGCCTTTGGGTGTATGACACGTGGCCCAACGCGTGGATGGCCAACCTGTCATACAGCCTAAGGCAGGTGCAGTAGAGGGGAGAGGAGTAGATGGCCAACACGTACGTGAATTCAACATAGTCTGCACTTCTCATATAAAGGCTCCCGCCAGTCCAATCTACGAAATCCTACGCACCTACGCACCCAAGGGCAAGAGTTATCACTCCAATCGCAAGATCAGTTGACTAGAAGCTAGACCCATGGAGGCGATGAGCGCGAGCATCAGCCGGCTGTGCCAGTTGGTCCACGACGCCGGCCTGCGGCCCAACACCGAGGAACGTCTACAGGTAGTGCTTGAGGCTGCCAGGGCGAGGGGCCGCTTGGACGACAGCTTCGTCTCCTTGTTCGACGAGGTCCTCGTCGGCTTCCTCGACAAGTTCACCATCGTCAAGAAGCTCGCGGACGACCTTGACGTATGCCTCCAGCCCACGCGCTAGGCTCTGTGATGCCTGCCACCCTCAACGGCCTCTATGATGTCAACCTTTTCGACGCACTGGTGGCCCAGCGACTGCCCGCCGTCGCGCCGGAGAATGTCCACCTCGAGACCGCGCTCGCCGTGCAGTGCCTGGCGCAGCAAGACACCATCGACATAATCACCCACATATACGCGCAAATCGTCCACAAGGACTACTACATGCAAGAGGTGGACGATATGACGCTGGCCTTCTTAGACCGCATGGCAACCTTGGACAACATTCTTCAGAAGCACGTTGAGCTTGCCGCCAATGCCGCTGCTCCTCACATGTCCGTTGGTGACAGGGTGCACTAGGGCGTGAGGATGTCATTGATGGATACGTATGTATCTTTATCGTTCCGTCAAATTGATGTAGTAGTATATGGTACTACTAGTAATTATCTTACCTTCCGTATCAACTTCATAATTTTCGTACGTACTCCATGCATGAACGGCGCCAGAACCAAACTTCACATTACTCTAGGGGAAATCGTTATTTCTATCTATCGGTCATGCCATGGAGCAGAACCAAATTTTACAAGTTACAATTTCAAAAGGAAAAGCCTGCCGTGTTCGCGTCGCACCCCCACACGGTTGGTCTGGCACACTGCTCAAGGGGGAATGCATGATGTGTTGCATTTTCACTTACAAGTGGGACCGCAGTTGAGCAAACCGACTACCGGCAAACCCCCACTCCGCCCACCGCGCGATGGCTAAGAAAACAGGAGGGAGAAGAGATGGCTGTAGCACGGACTCCAAGAAAATTGGTGTCGGATGGGACTTGCGTGGGTGGCATGTGTCATACTGCTAGACATGTTATGGCCCTTGCCACCCCACTATATCGAGGTGTTGGTTACATAGAACAAATTTCCTGTAGTCCGTGCTCATCCCTCCTCTATCTATCTTCTCAGCCAGCCAGCAAACGCGCGGAGCCCATCGTCTGTTTGCTCATATGCGGTCCCACATGTCAGTGAAAACGCAAGAGGACCCACTGAACCTTCACATCTTTTACCTCCACGTGCTGGTGATGAAAAACAAATCCAATAAAGATCTTCGGTGGCCGCTTTTGGAGTTACTCAAGAGTAGTAAGATTCTATTTACAGTTTAACCCAAGATGCACATCACGTGGCTTCAACTACCACTCTATTTTCTTGCATGACACGACCAGGATGCTGGATGTCCCACATGTCAGCAAAAGGAGGAAGAACTCGACGAAATCTTCGGCTGTGCTCTCGGATTAGACTAGTTGTGCTAACATAAAATTTTATTGTGTAGAATGGATGCAAGTTTTGGTATTGGGAAGAAGAGTACAATGATATATTGATAGAACGCAATTTAGTAGATGTTCTAGCACTTTTAGCTAGCATAGAGGCTAGAGATGAGACTAGTGCACTTGTTGATAGAATAGAGACTAGACACGTCTACTTCTTTACACTCGAATAAGAAAGAAGCACGCAAGATCGAGCCTCCGCAGATCAACAATGAATGCATCGAGAAGGCACTAATCCAACTTACAGGAGCAGTTATGGAAGTTGGATATCTTCTAAAATGTATTCTTGTGGTTCTTGTTTTCTTTGGTCTTGCTTTTCTAGTCAAAATTTGGTGATGTATTTCCATGTACCAAAAAATCAATGATGAAAAAAAGATATGTGTTTACAAAGAAAAATGTACGCGGCCGGGATGCGTCCGCGCGTTCGGCGCACGGCCACCGCATCCGAGAAATGGCCCGGACACGACCCCATTGCCCTACCCAAAAGGACGGAATCCGGGCAAAATGGAGGTCCGCTTGGGGTCGTGCGTTGGAGTTGGCCTTACAAGTGGGACCGCAGTTGAGGAAACCGACTATCGGCAAACCCCCACCTAGCCCACCATGCGATGGCTAAGTTAGAGAAACGACGAGGTTGAAGAGATTGCTGTAGCATGGACTCCAAGAAATATGGTGTCAGATGGAAGTCGTGCTGGTGGCGTGTGTTGTACTCCTGGACGTGAATGCTTGTTCTACCCCATGCCACCCTACTACTCCTACTAATTATAGTAGTAGTATCGAGGATTCGAGGTGTTGGTTACGTACAACGAACACATTAACATATGGCCCACCTCACACTGTGGCCAAATTTACTGGAGTCTGTGCTAGGTTAAAAAGTGTTCTTTGTGAGGATGGGTGGCTGGTCTCAAGTTTAAAACTTGTTGTATGACGTACGTAGACATAGAGATAGTGCAGCATGTGAAGCTAGTACAAATAATGTACTATTGTTGATTGGCCTCATCCGATAACCTGTTGCAATGCATGTACAATTATGTATTCGGAAAATATTTTTTGCCTCGTCGCATCACCCACTCAAAGAAGCGACTCGAAAGCCATTCATAAATTTAGTAAGTTTATCACAGGCATATCATTTTATTACATACAATATGTCATCAACCCACAACGACAACGAGGATACATTATAAATACTAAAGTTTTCATCACACAACAAATAACAAGCAATGAAATGAACTTCAACTCAACCAATCCTCAACATTGGAAACGCTTGCTTTGAACCACAAGTGATTCTCTGGGAAGGGCCAGCTACTGTCAATCTCGAGATCAACGCAGTACTGATCATCCAGGCTGAAGCGGCCTACTATATCATGACCAGGGTAGGGAACCACCGCAATGTCTGACGTATAGATATAGTTGCTTCTCATAAATGGTAGTAGTAACATTGTGTCAACAGTTGTTGGATCGCCTTTCATCATCATTGGATAGTTTTGTGCAAGGAAGAGTGAGTTTTCTCCAAGACTATCAATACTATACTAGGGAGAAGGTGTTGGCGCTAGCACACTAGTATCCATCCCGAATACCATGCAACAGGTGTTGGAATTGGTCCGGAGAGTGCGACCATGGGAGACAACACCTGCTTCCTTAGTAGTAACATCAGCAGTGGGCTGTATACAGACAAGAAGGGGCGATCCATCGGAATTAGTTGTCAGCCTCCACTGAGTATATGGGCCCTGCTCGTCCTCATGCTCGTGATCATCACCATCGTCATCTCCCCCTTGGTTATAAATTTTTTCAAGTATAGGTGGTCGAATGTTCACATGACCTTGGAAACACAAGAAGAAGGTTAATTAGTAGAGAAGGGAAACTTGCTAACTCATATGCATGTGGATGGAACAATTATAAGTACGGTGGAATACAAACGTACCAAAACTACAAGGATCCCATGCAAAAACAGTGCCACGAGTGGTTGCAGCAAACACAAGACCCTCGTATTGAATTCCATCACAGTACACATCCGTGTATAGAAACTGATTTTTTAGCAATATCCATCGAGTCAAACCACGAAGGACAGCAACAAGCTTGTCGAAGATAGCAACAACTTCATAGTTCTTGTAATTCCAAGAGCGGTTGGGAACTCGACAAATTGCTATCTTCCATAGACGACAGCCACCATGATCGTATTTTAACGTACGTAGATCATCTGTGTGCTCAACCTCGGGGCACTCTGAGATTTTTGGAAGTGGAATCTGCTGACGAGTGTACACATTCACAAGTTCCCACTCACAATTGTACCCAATATAAACAACCCAATCTCCATTTGCACCAGCCCAGGCCTTACCCTTAAGCGATGGCATCTTCGCATCACACGTATCATTATCAAGAGGCATCAACTTGCACAAGGCGAGGCCTCCGTCGTCCGTGCCCATGCGAACAGGCATATAGCAAAGAAGATAAGGGAGATCAAACCGCTCCTGGACCCTTGGGTTCCTTGTAATGATGTTATTAGTTGAGTCGAGAATGGCCTTGAACGAACCTGCCATGCTAGCCGAGGAGATGACGTTGCACCGATCAATGAGTTCCCCCACCACGTCATGTTTCAGATCGGGGCAAGAATGACGGGGTCGTTTCCGGCTTGTTTCCTCCATGGAGAAGACGATCGAACAATTGCAGAAGGAAGGGTGAAGGCCAATGCAGGAGGGAGGAAGAGCGTGCGACAGCAGTTCCAAATCCAGAGGGAAAGGCGAAGAGTCGGTGGACGGTTGCAAGTTTGCCACGGTACATGAAGAGACGCCCCGGCCTACATGTCCTTTCAGAAATTTTACAAAAGGACTCGCCGTCATCTCACTGACATGTTGGAACGGGACCACATGTCAACGAAACATCGTGTGTAATTTCTCGTGCAAAATGCGATCTGGTCGCGTTGGCCCGAGGTGTCGCATTAGTTATCGACCTTTATTTTTTTAACATACAATCTGAGTGGATAGCTCCTGTGGTCATCACACGTGAGCGGATATAAAAGTGGGCTAGGTGGGCAGGCGACAACAATCTAAGTGCTAAAAGAGTTGATCCAATGCTTTGGTTTTGTTTGGATTTTCCAACTATGACAATTGGATAGAGTGAATCAATGGCTTACGTTCAAAGTTATTCTCATACTATAGAATGGTATAGGAACGTGGAGAGATTTGGTTGATTTTATATCGCTGAATAATATAAAATATTATGGGTGCAGACGCTCCACCCCGAGGTTTGTTGCTCCTTCCCGGTCGTCGGGAATCTATGTTCTTCCACTCTTTCGTCTAAGACATGAGCTTTGTTCATCCTTTTGCCGACACGCGGGACATCTATATGCCTCCTATATGCCTCCATGACACGCGGGACATATAGCATCAAGGTGGTGTGTCGTGCAAGAAAATGGAGATATGCAGTGCGTAAGTGAGTCGTGCACTTCGATGGCACCTAGTACTATGCAATATATTTTCTCCTCGATGGCACGTGAGTAGTGCACGTACTCAATGATAGATACGGGGTAGTAGCCATGGACATGGTCGGCCCTGTTTGAAGAGAGTACTAATAAATAACTTTGATGTGTTCCGTCAACTCGTAGAACAACGAGAAGCTTGCTTACTATGCCTTCTCCCTCGCCAACGCATGCGCGGTGGCTCGCAGCACGAGGAGAAACTTTTGCTTACAAGCGGTGGAGGTGCAGCAGTTCATTTGGTGTCAGATTGGCAGAAGTACTACTGTAGTACCATCATTATTGTTCGACTTCCGGAAGAGGAGAAGAGCCAAGTGCAAGGTCACCTACTAACCTTGTACAGTACTACTATAGCCAAAGCTGGTCCTCCTTTTTAGAGCATGGTTAATTAATATAGGTGGCTCTTACAGTGGCACATCATTTAGAGCAAGTACTCTCTTTGTAGGAACAAAGGTTGGAGTGGATGCTAGATTGCCAATTAAAACATGATTCCATATGAAAAAAATCCTATAGCATTCTATCATATGAATCAAACGACCAATGTAGGAAAATTATGTGGGGGGTCTCTCCAACAGTGTTCCTCGGCTCGCACCTAGCATCACGGTGGTCGAACTTGGAGTCATTCATCTGGTACACGTGGCATCTCAGATCTGGACACAAGGTGACGCGACCTCTCCCTTCCTCCGCCATTTGAAGCGGCGCGCCGGTGGAGGGCTAGCATACTCCAATGTTAGGTTGGTTCTATGTGATGTGGCAACTTCATATACTAACTGGATGCTGGCTATACTAGTACGGTACTCACACTCCAAGAAGTGACTCGAAAACCATTCGTAAATTTAGTCTATGACATGCATTTGCAAATGTACCATTCATTACATACAACAAGTCATCAACACACAACGACAACGAGGATACATGTTGGATTATAGATTATTTCTAACAAAACATTCTAGTAAATACTGAAGTTTCCATCACACAACAAATAACAAGCAATGAAATGAACTTCAACTCAACCAATCCTCAGCGTTGGAAACACTTTCTTTGAACCATAGGTGCTCTACGAAGGGCCAGCTATTGTCAATATCGAGAGCAACACAGGACTGATCATCCAGGCTGAAGCGGCATATATCAGGACCAGGGTAGGGAATCACCGCAATGTCCGAGGTATAGATACAGTTGCTTCTCATAAATGGTAGTAACATTATGTCAACAACAGCTTGATCGCCTTTCACCATCATTGGATAGTTTTGTCCAAGGAAGAGCGAGTTTTCTCCAAGACTATCAATACTAAACCAGGGAGAAGGTGTTGGCTCTAGCACACTAGTATCCATCCCGAATACCCTACAACAAGTGTTGGAATAGGTCCGGACAGGGTGACCATGGGAGACAACACCTGCTCCCTCAGTAGTAACAATCTCAGTGCACTGTATACAGACAAGAAGAGGTGATCCATCGGAATTAGTTGCCAGGCGCCACTGAATATATAAGTTCTGCTCGTCCTCATGCTCGTGATCATCACCATCATCATCTCCCCCTTGGTTATAATTTTTTTCAAGTATATAGGTGGTGGAATGTTCACAGGACCTTGGAAACACAAGAAGAAGGTTAATCAGTAAGGGAAACTTGCTAACCCGCATGCATGTGGATGAAACAATTATAATTATGGTGGAATACAAATGTACTGAAACTACAAGGATCCCATGCAAAAACAGTGCCACGAGTGGTGGCAGCAAACACAAGATCCTCATATTCAATTGCATCACAGTACTCATCCGTGTATAGAAACTGATTTTTGAGCAATATCCATGGACGAACCGTGGAATCAGTAACGACGGCAACAAGCTTGTCGAAGATAGCAACAACTTCATAGTTCTTGTAATTCCAAGAGCGGTTTGGAACTCGAGAAATTGCTATCTTCCGTAGACGAAAGCCACCATGATCGTATTTGAACGTATGTAGATCATCTGTGTGCTCAACCTCAGGGCACTCTGAGATTTTTGGAAGTGGAATCCGCTGACGAGTGTACACATTCACAAGTTCCCACTCACAATTGTACCCAATATAAACAACCCAATCTCCATTTGCGCCAGCCCAGGCCTTACCCTTAAGCGATGGCATCTTGAGATCACACGTATCAGTAACAAGTGGCATCAACTTGCACAAGGCGAGGCCTCCGTCGTCCGTGCCCATGCATCAGGCTTATAGCAAAGAAGATAAGGGAGATCAAACCACTCCTGGACCCTTGGGTTCCTTGTAATGATGTTATTAGTTGAGTCGATAATGGTCTTGAACGAACCTGCCATGCTAGCCGAGGTGATGACGTCCCACCGATCAATGAGTTTCCTCAACACGTCATCTTTCAGATCGAGGAAAGAATAACGGGGTCGTTTCCGGCTTGTTCCCTCCATGGAGAAGACAATCGAACAATGGCATAAGGAAGGGTGAAGGAAATGGAGGAGGGAGGAAGAGCATGTGACATCAGTTCCAAATCGAGAGGGAAAGGCGATGAGTCGGTGGACGGTTGCCAGTTTGCCACGGTACACAAAGAGGCGGCCCGACCTACACGTCCTTTCATAAATTGTACAAAAGGACTCGTCGTCGTCGCACTAACATGTTGGAACGGGACCACATGTCAACGAAACATGGTGTGTAATTTCTCGTGCAAAATAAGATCTGGCCGCGTTGGCCCGAGGTGCCGCATTAGTTATCGACCTTTATTTTTTAACATACAATCTGAGTGGATAGCTCATGTGGTCATCACGACTAACTGGTACTGTTTGCAGAGAAAATATAAACTACTCAACCACTACTCCACCTCTAGTACTAGTAGTATAAAAAAGATATATAGGCTGGAGCTTCAGAGCTTTCTTGCTAAGGGCTACCCACTTGCTTCTCATACTATCACCCTCTCTCCAGATCTAAAAAAGATGGCCTCTCTCTCTCCTCACCGGTGGTCACAGATCCGCCAGGGAAGAAAAGGACGTGCAACAATGACACACTCCTCGTCGGCGAGCGAGGTCACGCACTGACGACAAGGCCGTCCTCTCAGACCTAGCGCCTGCGCCGGATGGCGTACGTCCCCAAACTCGCTTCCGTAGTGTGTGCGGAGGATGACAACCACGAGATAAGCCACTTCCCGCCGACCCTCAGGTATGCTACCTCTTTTCGAACCATACCCTTGTTCTATTGCCCCATCTGCCACTGTCAGGGGTTGGGTGCGAGATATGCCAATGGATGGCTTATCATGGTGGGAGCGAGTAAAACGTCGCCGGTGCCCGGAAGCGGGATGAGGCGTAGACACAAACGCCGGCGTACTTTACCCAGGTTCGGGGGTCTCCTAGGAGATAACACCCCTAGTCCTACTCTGCAGGGTCTCTGCATGATCACTAAGGCACAAGTGAGTACAAAGGTGCTCCTTGAGCTGTATGCTAGAGGTAGGAGAAGGCAAGGCTATCTCTCTCCTTCCTCCATGATCTGGTCTAGTTCTAACAAGTTCGGAGCCTTTGCATGGGTGCCCTGGGGGTTTATATAGGCCTACACCCCAAGGGTACAATGGTAACCCTGCCTGGGTAGGGCCCAGCCGTTAGTCTCTTCGGCCGCCAGCTTCTCCGCTGACTGCTAGGGCCCGTCGCCTGGTGGGCCCCGCCGACTGGCTGGGTACGGGACCGACAGGCTGTCCCCGCCGTTCTCGGGGCTTGTCGGCTGCTGATCACTGTTGCCATGTCTCTAATGACGCAGGCTTTGTCAGGGGGCCGTGGCTACAGCTCCGCCGCCTAGCGGGCGATTTCTATAGCCACTCCATGTCTCGTCTGGTTAATGGCATGTGGGTCCCGAGGAATGGGCGGGCCAAATCCTAGGGACCCACCTCCCTCGGGTCCGACTGGTGGGATTGTTGCCGTCTTCCGGGCTCTCGCTGACCGGTGGGGCCAGTCATCCTTGGGCCGTACCGATAGGCCATCGTGGGAGCAGGACTCCGCCTGCCTGTGATGATATCAGGGTTGGCATGGCCACAGTTCTGCGCCGGGAGGAGATCTCTGCCGTACAGCGCACTGTGACCACGCCAGCCCCTAGAAAAGGGGAGGGGATGGGCTATACTGTAGCCATTCCCTGTCCTGTCCCCCTTGATGAGGGCACGGGCTTCGCTGGTGCCATGGGCCGACTCCTCGGGGATGGCTTCTCAAGAAGCTGCCGAGTAGGAGTTGGCTCGTCTTGGCCTTGCCTCTAGGACTAGGCCATTTATGGGCAGCCGGCTGTTCTTCTAGCCGGCCTCCAGAAGGCGGCTCTTCACCTTGGCATCTTGAGGGGCGCAATCAGCGCCGATGTCTTGAAAGGTTCTGGGCTTCGGGTTATCCTACTCGTGGCCCATTACTCCGACAGTAGTTCCCGAAGCTGGTGAGGCGCCGCGGATGATTAGCCGAGGAGCCTCAGCAGTTTTGTTTCTCCGAGTGCTTGAGGTGGAACCTTGTTCGACTTCTGCCGGGCCGACTTCTAAGAGTCGGACTCGCCCAACCTGACTTGTCCAAAATTTTCGAATGCCTCGGCGGGATCCAAGTGGCGTGCTAGCTAAGCTTCAAGGCCGCTGCCCGTTTCGGGCCTGTCATGTGGCAACGGGCGGCCGGGCCAGTCTGCCCACCCACGCGCGCGACGGGACGCGCCTGCAAGTGGGGCCCGCCACTACCACGCCTCGGCACGCAAGCTGATCCGCTGCGGCCGTGGTGGGCGGTTGAGGCTCCTGCGGAGTTACTGCGTGCAGTAACATTCGCGATAAATCCTGGGGGAGTGGGGTAGTGGGCGTAGTAAATCTGACGACCGCCCCCTCGGCTTCGTAGCCCATAGGCCTATAAGTAGGCGGGGGAGGGGGAACGGCAGAGCACGCGCGCCTCTCCTCCTCACTACTTCCTCTTTCTTCTTCCTCTGGCCGTCGCGCTTCCACGCCACGCCGAGCACCGCGACGCTTCGTTCCCGGTGAGCTCCTCTTCCACCGCCACGCCCCCCGCGGTGTGCTCCGGAGCATGGGACGGCTTCGAAGTTCACGATGACCACGTCGATTTCCTCCGCAAGACGCGGTGGCTGCCCAGCAAGGATTTCGTGAGGGTCCGCCTTGTGCCGAGGAGGAAAATCTCACCGGCGCCGGAGGAGGGCGAGCGGGTCGTCTTCCGCTCGCACTGCCTGCGCGGCCTCGGCTTGCCGGTGAGCAACTTCTTCCGCTCCTTCCTCGAATTATACGGCCTCCAGCCGCACCACCTCACCCCGAACACGGTGGTGCTGCTGTCCGCCTTCGTCACCCTGTGCTAAGGCTTCCTCGGCGTCCTCCCCACCATCGAGCTCTGGCGGGAGTTCTTCTACTCCAAGCTCGGCACCCACATCGCAGGCATGCCGGCCCATTGCGGCGCGTTCATCGCGGTGCGGAGGTCGGGGGCCGACAATCCATTTCCCCCCATCACGCTGATAAAGTCGGTGAAGATGTGGCAGCGGTCGTACTTCTACGTGAAGAGAGTCTTCGCAGAGGGCGGCTGGGTCAACTTGCCGGCTTACGCAGCCGGCCCGGCAGCTGGAAGGCAGCCCAACTGGTCATACCGGGCCAGGATGCTGACGCCTGCGGGAGCCGCCGCCATCGCGCGACTCCCAGTGCTGATGCAGCCGGAGGGCCTGACCGGGCCGGATTTTCTGGCCGCCTTCATGGCGCGCCGAGTGCTCCCGCTCCGCGGCCGCCCCCATATGATATGCCAGATGAGTGGACATCAGGGCCCGAGTCGGCTGTGCACCAAGGAGGTGCCTCACGAAGAGGTAGCCTTCATGGTGAACTATCTTGCGAACTGCGAGCTCACGGAAGAGTGGCGGTTTGGCAAGGAGCCGTATTCACGCACCAACCCTCCGCCCATGGTAAGTTGTCTCTTTTTCTTTTTTCTCTGACTCTTTGTTGCCAAGTCCGTCTTGTCCAGTCTGACCAATCGGCCTTTGGCCAGAGCCCCCTCCTCCAGCCAACAGCCGGCGCCGCGGGGCCGGAGCGCGAATTCCTCCCCAACCGGGCGGAGAATGACGTCGACGACCCCGACTTGGGGGCGGCGGCCTTGGAGGACGAGGCCAAGGGAGGAGGCGGCGAAACAGGCGGCCCGTGGCTCGGATCTAGCCTCAAGGACTGGCCTGATGACGACGCGGGGGAAGTCTCCCCGCGCCACCATCCAGGAGCCGGCCAGCCGGGCACGAGCTCTTCCGCCGCGTCGGACGCCCAAGGAGGCGCGAAGAAACGCCGGGCCACGCTGAGCATGTTCGACAGTCGTCCGAAGAAGCTCAAGGGCTCGGCTGCGGCGACCAAGCGGGACGAAGCGGCCGCGAAGGCCAACTGCTTCCGCAAGGAGGTGAAGACGCCGCAACTGGTTTCTACGTAAGTATTTCCTTCCCTTTGCGCCTTCATATTTTCTTCATTTGACCTTGTCTGAGTTTCTTTGTTTGTTTCCCTTGGTCTACGGCTCCCCTCTCTCTTGAGAAGGTGGCTGCCGCCTCCATCATGGGGTCGGCGGAGACTTCCGCCACCACTCGACGGATTGACCCAGCCGCCGACCTCCGGGAGGCGAGGGAGCAGAACGCACGAGAAGTGCGTGATGAGTAGGAAGCCACCCGCCTGGAGAAGGCGAAAGCTGAGAAGGCGGAGGCCGTCGTCCTGAAGAAGATGGCGGTGGCCGAGGCCGCCGACGCGGCGAAGAAGCAGGCTGAAGAAGCCGGACACCGCCAGTCGGCAGTTTTCATCACTCCTCTGAACTCCGCGCCGCCACCTCCGGAGTTCACGGCGCACACTCGGGAAGTCGATGACGAGAACCCGATCATGGAGAGGGACGGCGGCGACACCACCATGCTAGATGTGATCATGCCGCCGCCACCGCCGTCCGGGAGCGCTCCAGGCAGGCAGCCGGTGGACCCGCTGGTGCCGCCAACTGAAGACGAGGTGGCGACGGGCCTGGCTCTCGAGGTCGGCACACCGACGCGCCGCCGTCTTGCAAAGGCGTCCTTGGTGCCACGCCCGCTGGAGACTGGCGTCGCGAGCTCCTCGATCCCCGACACCGAGGCGACGAGCGCCGCGCCCACTGGGTGGGTGTGAGGAGGCGGGACAGGCCCGTTGAACCGGGCGCTTTTGGACGTCCAAGCCAAAATCCGAGCCGAGGGCGAATCCATCAGGAACTGCAACAAGGCGCATCTGGCATCACGAGAGGCCGTCCGGGTACGTTTCCTTCTTCTTGGTTTCTGTTTCTTGTGCTTGTCGGTGGGGGTGCGCTAGCGCACCCACTAGGTGTAGTCCCCGAGTTTCGGGCCGGCTGCTGAGCAGGTGGCTCGGAACTCTAATCGGCGAGTTCCAAGCACTACACTTATCTGAAATTTTGTCACATGACTGCCACAATCTTCACGTGACCGCCTTCAACTCCAACGTCCAGGAGCTGGCTCAGCGGACCGCCGACTTGTCGGAAAGCCAGAGTAAGTCCTCTTCTTTCTCTGCGGGGGCGCGCTGGCGCACTCGCGGGCTGTAGTCCCCGAGATTCGGGCCGACTGCTGAGCAGTCGGTCCGGATCTCCCCGGCGACTGCTCTTCCTTGTTGGCGACTAACACCTTGTTTTCTTCTTCCTTCCGCAGAGGCCAACGCCACCTTGCAGCAGCAGTTGGGCGAGGCCAACACTGCGCTGCGCGCTAAGGAGGAGGAGTGCAGCAAGCTGGCTGAGGAGCCCGACCGGCTGGTCGCGCAACTGGCAGAACAGAAGGAGCTCCTCAAGAAGGCCCAGAAGGAGGCGAAGGTCAAGGAGACCGGCCTCCTTGCTGAGTTCGCGTCCAAGCGCTCCTCCTGGACTGACAAGGAGGCGATGCTAACTTCTGGCTTCCACGAGATCGAGGATATAGTCGATGGTGAGCGTCCCTAATTTTTCTTCTTTGAGCTGCCGGCTGTTGGTCGAGCCGGCTTCTAGCCTTTAATTTTGTTCTTCACTTTCTTGTCATGGCAGACTTCTTCCCTGGCCACTCAGACGTCGCCAACCAAGCCATCGAAGCTGGTCGCGAAGGGTGGAGGGCGGACGGCGCGAAGATCGCCGCCGACATCCCCCGAACCCTTAACGAGCAGCTCCTGAGCATCGAGGCCTGTCTTCGGCTGGCTCACCGGATGTTGCACCGGCTTCAGTGTGTCGGCGCCCAGGCGATCGCCGCCCTGTGGCTGGACATGCTGGCACTGCGCACTCCTAGTCAGACTGCCGACTGGCTGGAGGAAGCGGCCGGCTGTCTTGAGGCCTGAAAGGGCTCTTCGGCCTGGGCTGAGCGTGCCGGGCCTTGGAGTTTGTCCAGGCGTTGTACCCTGGGCTGAGTTTAGCCCAGCTAGCCACGTTCCGGCTGGAAGCTCAGGAGGAGTTGGCAGTCGTGGAAGATGACCTCTTCAAGCGCGGCGTTGATCGCCTAGTAGACCGACACCAGCATCTTCGTCTTGGAGCGGGTTGAAGATGGCGACGAAGCGCGGCCGGAATGGTTCCGGCTGAACCCGGATGACGACGAGGACTCAGCGGAGGTGATCGACTCCAACAGCAAAGAGGAAGGCGAGGCGGAGGGGGAAGGCGAAGAGGAGGCACCAGAGGTCGGAGCGGGTGGCCAGCCTCTGCTCGACCGTGCCTCCAGCAATGAGCCACGCCCAACTGAGCCGGCTACCACTGGAGGCGACCAAGCGGAGACTGACCAGCCAGCCGCTCCACCAACCGGCACCGCCGATTCCGCCATTCCACCAAACCCGTCTGATGCTTCCTAGGCTGCCACTTTATCTTTGATTTTACCTGCTTACCAGTGTTGATGAACTTGTTGTCGGCGTTCTGGGAACGGGGGTCCCCATACTTGCCTGCCTGCGGCCTGCGGCGTGGCTCAAATGGGGCCCAGCCTGGCCCATCTTCATCAACACAAGGCTCAAGACCCTCGCGAGGGGCCAAGCCTCGCGAGGCGGACGACACGGCGCTTCCTCAAGCACGACCTCCTTAGGCGGGCTAGCGAGGAGGCGGAGAGATCAAGGTGGGGTACCTCACGAGGTGCCCATGACGCAAGCCATGATGACCAAGGGTGCCAGGTGGGCGCCAGCCCGCGCAGCATCTCCCTTTCCTCTTTGGTGCAAAGGGGGCAAGCGCAGGCGAGAGGATCAAGCAAAGGCACCCATTTCGGTGCAACGAGACCAAGACCAGTCCAACGGTGGGAAGGAGGTCACCATGGAGCCCAGGACGGTGTCACCACAGGGCCTTTGGCAGGCGAAGACCAACTTTAGTCAGGATAAGTGTACCAGATGTTCCCCTTCAAATTGGCCAATTGTTGGCACCCTTCCCGCTCAATATTTGGGAAGAGGCCCAGTGCCTTTGCCTATAAATAGGACTAGCCACCCCCAGGGTAGAGGTACACATAGAGGGAGGATCGGACCGGATTCAGTATCTAGAGGCATACATAGAGAGAGAGAAGGGCGATTGAACTCCCCCTAGCAGTTCATCCCCTAGCCAGGAACAGACCCTCGCGAGGCTGTTCTTCCTTGTACTATTCTTCCTCATCAGCCCAAGAGGCAATCCACCCACCACACTGGAGTAGGGTATTACACCGCATCGGTGGCCCGAACCAGTATAAACTCTGTGTCTCTTGTGTTGTTCTTGCAGTAGTTAGATCCTTTTGAGACGGAGAGGTAGAGGGCACGATCTCCGCGCGCACCCCAGAGTTCGAACCTTAAGGGTCTGCCGGAACCCATGATCCGCCATTTGGCGCGCCAGGTAGGGGTTCGCCGGAATCTGTCTTCCACCGCTCCGCTCTCCTCTGACCGTCGCATCCATGTCTGACGCTCGTCGGGCCCGCGCCGAGCGCCGGGCCGCCATCGCTTCCGGCGCCGTCCAGACGGCCCCCGTCGGTGGGCGTCCTCGTCGTTCCCCGTCGCCCGCCGTCAACGCCGCTACCGGCCCGGCGGGGAACGAGCAGCAAGCATCCTCTCAGCATCCATCCGTGCGGCGGGATGGCCGCACCGCCACTCCGTCGCTCACCCCGGCCGGTTCTTCGTCGCACGCGCTTCGCGCGCCCTGGGAGGCTCGAGCTGCGCTCATCGCGGTGAACGAGCTCCTGCGCTACCGCCCCGTCGATGACGTCTACGAGGAGTGGCTCGACCGCGTCGCCGAGCTTGTCCGCGCCGCAGGGGGCTCTCCCGCGCCTTCGGCACCGCTGCGCCGCACTCCGCCCCGCGTGGGCAATGAAGCCCCGGGGGCATTCCAGCCGCCTCCTTTCCAAGAAGATGCCATTGCCCCAAGGCGCGCAGCTCCTGGGCGGAACCCGCTCCGTCATGCGCCGGCCCAGCAGGAACGGAGCTGCCAAGAAGTCCCGCGACCGCAAGAGGCCGCCCGGGCGCTCCTAGCCCCGGCTCGCCGAGACCCCGCTCCAGCTCCGGCACGTCAAGACCCCGCGCTGCTCCCAGCTGCAGCGCAAGGGGACCCACAAGGCCAAGCTCTCCCTCAACCAAAACCTCCCGCGGCCACCACTGGCTGCCGCGCGTACACCGCCGAGCTACGCGGAGTCGCATGGCCCGGCAAGTTCAAGCCGGACCTGCCCCCTCGCTGCGATGGCACGACTGATCTCACAGAGTTCCTCCAGCTTTACGAGCTGGGAATCGAAGCAGCCAACGGGGACAAATAGGTCATGGCGAGCTAGTTCCCCATGGCGCTGAAGGAAGGTGCTCGCACTTGGCTCCTGAACCTGGCCCCAGGCACGATCTCCTCCTGGGACCAGATGCGTACCCGCTTCATCGCCAACTTCCAAGGTACCCGCGACCGGCCTCCCGCCGTGAGCGACATGCACCTCATCAAGCAGCAACCTGCAAAAGTACATCCAGCGCTTCAACAGTGCGTGCCTCAAGATCCCCAGGGTGTCCGAGGAAGCCATCATCTCGGCCTTCTCCGATGGCGTGCGCGATGTCAAGATGAAGGAGGAGTTGGCGATGCACGAAGACCTCTGCACCTCCCTGGAGCTGTTCAACCTGGCGACCAAGTGCGCCAGAGCTGAGGAGGGACGCTTCTTCCTCCTCGAGCTGCCTGCCGTAGACCCAGAAGAGAAGAAGCCCAAGGCCAAGGACGTGAAACACAAGGGGGCTGCCGTGCTCACGGCAGAGCCGGATACCAAGCGGGGCAAGGATCTGCCCGAATCCTCCAGGGGCAGCCAGTACTGTGTGTACCACGACCTCCACACCCACAACACCAATGAATGCCAAGAACTCCGCGCCGTGCGAGAAGGAAGAGTCGGCCGACGCCATGACCGTGCTGACCGGGGCTACGGCCGAGGAGGAGGAAGGAACCCGGGACGCTAGGAAGATCGTGGCCCACGTCAAGGCTGGCGTGACCAACCTCGCGAGGACCGCTGGCGTGACCCGCCTCACGAGGGGGACTGGAGGGACCAGCCTCGTGAGTATCACCCTCATGGCAACCCAGGCCAGCCGCCGTTGCCGCCTCAGCCAAGATGGAATGAAGACCACCACCAAGACGAGGGGGCTGGGGGCTTCCAGGAGCCTCGCGCAATCGCCTGCATCCTGGGCGGAGCTCAAGCCCCAGCCTCTCAACGTATCTTCAAGCAGTTTGCTTGAGAAGTGAATGCAGTTCTTCCCAAGCTCGAAGCAACGCGTCCCCTCAAGTGGTCAGCCTGCGTCATCACGTTCAGCTCAGCAGACCAGCTCAAGTGCGCGGCCACAGCCGGAGTCCTCCCAATGCTTTGCTCCCCAGTCATCAGCAACGTTCTGGTCACCTGGACCCTCATCGACGGAGGGGCAGGGCTCAATGTCTTGTCCGTGGAAACATTCAACAGCCTCCAAGTGCCCTATGACCAGCTTCACCCAACCAAGCCCTTCTCCGGAGTCACCGACGGTTCCACAGTCCCGATCGGGCAGGTCCGCCTCCCAGTCACCTTCGGGGCCCGCAACAACTACCACACCCAGCTCATCGTCTTTGACGTCGCCCACATCCGCCTGCCGTACAATGCCATCCTCGGGTACCCGACGCTGGCCAAGTTCATGGCCGTGACTCACCACGGCTACAATGTCCTCAAGATGCCAGGAAGCGGCGGCATCATCACGGTGCCATGTCAAGAGAAGGATATAGTGTGTACCCTGGAGCGAGCCTTTCAGGCCGCGTCACTAGAAGACCCAGATCGCGGAAGCAAGAGGCTTCCTGAGACCACCCCCAAGAAGAAGAAGAAGACGTCAGGCTCAGCCCCTCAGGAGGCATGCCCTTCAAGGCCCGCGTCTGCCCAGGGGGATCCTCTTTCAATCGCATAGGAAAGCGCGCCCGGCGCCCTCCTCAGGCAGGGCTTGGGGGCTCTCACCTGGAGGGCCACCGACCTCGCCAAGGTCACGAGGGAGGCGCTGGGGCACCATGTGGAGGCGTGTTTCGAAGCACGTTTCCCCCGAAAGGAAGCCAGGGAAAGAAGGTCAGACCAGCAGGAGTTTGTTAGCAAGGCCATTCAAGAACTACAGCAGTCAAGGATCATGAGAGGTTGCCGTCACCCGCCAGCTGTGGCTCCCCATCCAGGCGAGGATGGTGGGCTGCGCGTCTGCGTCGACGTACCAGGGCTCAATCAGATCGCCACGGCGGAGCGCCTCTGGCCCTCACAAGTGGGGCGCTGCGGAGGACCACCCCACAGCTATGTTCGCATGCCTTATGGCCTGCCGAGCGTGGTTGCGGCGTACCAGCGCATCATGAGGAGCATCTTGGAGGTGCAAGAAGACAGACATTCCACAGCCCTGGCGGAGATGGAGGCTGCCCACGAGGAGCCACCAGCGCCTCCGGAGCCTCCCGAGGCCCCTGGGCCTGGGTGCTCGTGAGAATCGGCTTCTGCAGCCCACCGAGTCTGCTACACCAACGCCACCGCACCGACGACATCTTCAGGTGACATCTTTCAAGTTTCATTCCCAGCTGGGAGCGCCCCCCAGGGTTGCGTCATTCCCAGGCCGCGTGGGTCCGTCCCTGTGGCATGTATCCCTTTTTATCTTTTCAGTCGCTAGCTCGCTTTGCTGGGGGCGCCCCTCGGGCTGCATCATCCCCAGGCCACTCGGGCTAGGCCCAGCGGCGTGTATCCCTTCCGTGTTTATCTCCAATTATGCATCATGCTTGATTACTTGATGCCGCCCTCGGCACCTTTTCTTCTTCATGTCGACCACTTGCACGTTAAAGGGGGGTGCCTGAGCATCGCGACTCAGGGCTCTTACTGGCTCTCCAGCCCTCACCCTCTGGCCTTGTCCACAGTATCGCGACCTGGCATACCAGCGACGGGTGAGACAAGCTCGAGGGCCGGGACCTGAGGACGTAGAGTGCCGGCATCTAACCAGATTTTGCAGGAACACATCTCAAGATACGGCCCAGCGCCAGGCGCAACCCGCCTAGAGGTAGGGCCTTGTGAGTCCCGCGCTGGCTCACGGGTGCCCAGACACACCTCACCCGCTCCAACCAGCGAGCTCCTGAGCGACTAACAATCAACTAATGGCTGCTATGGCAACCCCTTCCTCTTTTTGTGATGAATCTGCAGGATCCTTAGAGGAAGTTGTGCTAGCCAAGGCCTTCACGGCGTTTCCTTCACCCTCTCCCGCGCAAACCACTTGCACGTTAAAGGCGGGGTGCCTGAGCATCGCGACTCAGGGCTCCTACTGGCTCTCCAGCCCTCACCCTCTGGCCTTGACCACGGCATCGCGACCTGGCATACCAGCGACGGCTGAGACAAGCTCGAGGGCCGGGACCCGAGGACGTAGAGTAGAAAGGGGGGCAGAGGCGAGGGAGAAGGGGCACGCGAGGACCTCATCAAGCAACTCCGTTCAAATTACCCTCCGGACCCGACGACGCGCTGGGGGCAATCTCCGATTCTGAAGATAAGTCACCATCCAAAGCGTTGGCTACCGTGGCACTACCCCCACACCTAAAGCGACTCCGTACTAGTAACATTGCTTCTCTTTCTCACCAAGCGACGGCTGCTTGGGCGCCAAAGGGGACCTCCTGAGCATCGCGACTCAGGGGCTCTTACCGGACCCCGGGTCGCTCACCTCCTGGCCTTGACCACGGCATCGCGACCTGGCATACCAGCGACGGCAGACGCCGCCTTGGGACTAGGACCTGTTGACGCAGAGCACCAAGCCCTCGCGAGGTGCGAAAGGGAGGACCGAACTATGACGGAATTTGCGATTCACACAGATCCATAGCAAGGGTTACATATTAACAACAAGGATCACAGCCACCTTACAAGCCCCTATGGGGCACAATGTGATTCCTCGCAGGGAACGGATCCTAAAGGGTGCTAACTACACGCGCCCTTGCAAAAGATGCCATCATCAATAGTGGGCCATCAAGCACCAGCGCCAACCCCATACAGATCAGGATCGGCGGCGACCCAGCGAGCCTGCCCTGCTCCGGGAGCGGCGTTGGCTCGTAGGCTCGTAGTTGTCGTCGCTCGTCTCCGGAGTCGCGAAGAATTCGCTGGAGTCGCTGGATCCTCCGGTGCTCCCGTCGCTTATGGAGCTGTCCAGGGGGCGATTGGCGGGCCCAGCCGTCGCTGCAGCGAGGTCCTGGCCGCCTCCCCCAGGGCAGCACTCCAGCCGGCGACCGTTCGCGTCGAAGACCTTGAAGAACATCACTGAAGCGTCGTCGTACTCCAGGTGGATCGTGAGGGCGCCCCTTGTTCTGCAGCACCGAGCGATTTCGCCCCAGCCACGAGTCATGAAGACCTCGCTCGGGGCAGTGATCGCGACCTCTGCCTTGGTCGTGGGAGTACTGCAGTCGGCGTGCTGCAGCCACAGCTCCAGGAGTCTTCCCCGTGGGAAGACGGAGGCGAAGAAGGGAGGAAAGCGAATCCAAGTCCGCGGAGGCATGGCGGCGTGGAGCACAAGCTCGCGGGAGGAGCCCTCGGCGTGGACCCCAGGAGGAACGACCCACACCTTCGTGACCCTCCGGCGCCAGCGACGGCGCTGGCCGAGGGGATCGACATCTCCTCTTCCAAGGCCATCGGCATGGGCATACAAGGGAAGCGGGAATCCCGGCGGAGGCCGCTCGTACCAAGGCCTCAGCACCACCAGGCGGTTCTCCTTGTCTTGGCCGCGCAAGACAGGTCGTTTCTTCGGCGGGAGCGGGTCTGGTCCCTCTTGAGGAGCCTTTCCCTTCTCCGCCGCAGAGAACCGGCGAATCGGAGCCATCACGACAAGGCGGAGCAAGAATCAAGGCGAAGGAGAAAGCAAGGGGAGATGGGCTGGAAGGGCACGCACGGTGCCGTACTTATAGCCGGCGGAGGCCAACCGTCGGCCTCCACGATCACAGGTAATCATGACACGATTTGCACGCAGGGACTTGTCCAATCCGCGCTATCGTCGAGGCGTCGTGGGGAAGCGGAGACGCCCACGTCTAATCAACCGCCACGCGGCGCCCAAGGCCGCAAGCTGTTAGGGCCCGCGGCGCTTCGCCCTTGCCCTTTCGCCTCTCGGCACGGCCATGTCCGTGCATGCCTTGTGCCCATTTGACTTGTTTGGAGTTGTGCGCAGACTCGAGAGGATGGCTGGCAGGTCGTCGAGCCAGCAGCCGGCCGAATGCTCGAGAGGTTCGACCAATCGAGGATTGATACCAGACAAAATGAGGCCGTTTGCTCGCTCCACCTGGCCGTTTGACTATGGATGGGCAACGGATGCAAAGTCCAGTCGGATGCCCTGTGTCACGCAGAAACAGGCCAAGGCGCCTTTGGCAAAGTTCGTGCCACTGTTGGTGATGATGTTGTGTGGTATGCCATACCGGATGGTGATGTCGGAGATGAAGGTCACAACTGTTGGACCATTCAGCTTCTTGATTGGTTTGGCCTCTATCCACTTAGTGAACTTGTCCACCGTGACAAGGAGATGAGTCATGCCACCTCGCGCTGTTTTGAATGGTCCCACCATATCCAGGCCCCAGACAGCAAAGGGCCAGGCAATGGGAATAGTCTTGAGTGCAGAAGCCGGTTGATCTGGCTTGGAACGGAACTTCTAGCACCCTTTGCATTTTTGGACCAAGTCCTTGGCCTCTTCTAGAGCAGTCGACCAGAAAAAACCATGGCGGAAGGCTTTGGCGACATGTGCTCACGCCACATGGTGGCCACACTCGCCTTGATCGATGTCTTTGAGAATTGCTTGGCCTTGCTCCGGCTCCATGCAGTGCTGGTAGACACCAGTGACACTACGCCTCAGAAGCTCTCTGTTGACTATGGTGTAAGCTGCTGCCCGGCATTGCACTTGCCGGGCTAAGATCTCATCAGTCGGCAGCTCTTTGTTCACCAGGAAATAGAGGATGGGCTGGGCCCATGAAGGTGCTATGATTTCTTCAACTGTCAGGACTGCAACTTGGACGAGGGAGGTTGGGCCGGGCGGCGGCGGGTTGGAGTCGGCAGCCGCTTGCTGGGTCAATGAAGTCCCCGGGCCGATTGGAGCAGTCCCCGGGCCGAGCTCTGAAGTCCCCGGGCTAGCCACTACAGTCCTCGGGCCGGGTTCTGAAGTCCCCGGGCCGGGTGCGACTGCCACGACCCCCGGGCGTCATGCCAGAACTCACGTGCCAGCTGCTGGAGCTCTCAAGTCGGATCCGACTGCTTCAGGAGGAGCCAGCACGAAGATGGAATCTGATTCTGGCAATGGCTTGACAAACGGCTTGAGGAGGCGTTGTAGGGCGACGCCGGTCGGTATTGCTTGACGGGTGGAGCCGATTCGTGCCAAGGCATCTGCTTGCTTGTTCTCGTTTCTTGGCACATGGAGAAACTCGCACCCTTCAAAATATCCATTGAGTTGCTGTACGAGGAAGCGGTAGCTTGCCATGTTTGCATCTTAGGCGTCCCAGTCGCCTGACGAATGCTGGACCACCAAGTCAGAGTCACCATAGCACAGGATCCGGCGAATGTCGAGCTCTTTAGCAAGCCAGAGCCCGTGAATGAGTGCCTCGTATTCGGCGACGTTGTTGGAGGCGGCAAAACAGATTGGCAGCACATATCCGAGCTTGTCGCCTTTGGGAGAGGTGAGGACGATGCCGGCTCCCAAACCGGTGCGCATCTTGGAACCATCAAAAAGCATCCGCCAATGGGTGGAGTAGGGCGCTGGCGGCAGGTACTGGGTCTCGGCCCAGTCGACGAGGAAGTCGCCCAGCAGTTGTGACTTGATGGCGGTGCGAGGTTGGTAGTAGATGGTGTAGGGGCCAAATCTATGGCCCATTTGGCCACTAGGCCCGAAGCATCCCGGATTCCAATGATCTTGGCCAGTGGAGCTGTGCAGACCACAGTGATTGGGTGCTCTTGAAAATACGATTTCAATTTCTTGGTGGAAAAGTGCACGCCATAGCACATCTTCTGGTAGTGGGGGTAGTTTTGCTTGGAGGCCGACAGTTTTTCACTCAAATAATATACCGGTTTCTGGACTAGTAGTGCCTTGCCTTCCTCCTCGCGGTGTACCACGATGACTGTGCTGACCACTCGGCTGGTGGCGGTGATGTAGAGGAGCATGGGCTCCTTAGGAGTCAGAGCCGCCAGAACAAGTGGAGTAGTCAACATCTTCTTGAGCTGGAGAAAGGCTTCGTCCGCCTTGTCGTTCCACTCGAAAAAAGTGGTCCTCTTCATGAGCTAGTACAGGGGAAGGGCCTTCTCGCCCAGCCGACTGATGAATCTGCTGATGGATGCCAAACAGCCGGTGAACTTCTGCACATCCAGCAGTCGGGTGGGTACTTCCATTCTCTTGATGGCCTTGATCTTCACAGGGTTGCACTCTATGCCGCGTTCTGACACTAGGAATCCAAGAAGCTGGCCGGCTGGTACTCCGAAGACGCATTTCTCTAGGTTGAGCTTGATTTGAAATCGGTGCAAGGTCTCAAAGGTCTCCTTGAGGTCTTCTAGCAGCGTTCCACGCTTCTCTGTCTTCACCACCACATCGTCCATGTAAACGTGGGCGTTTTTGCCGAGTTGCTTGAGGAGGCACTTCTACATGCAACGTTGAAATGTGGCGCCAGCATTCCTCAAGCCGAACGTCATGGTCATGTAGCAGAAGGCTCCAAATGGTGTGATGAAGGCGGTCTTCAGTCTGTCGGCCAGATTCAACTTGATCTGGTGATATCCTGAATATGCATCCAAGAAACTCAACAGCTCGCATCCGGCTGTGAAGTCTATCACTTTGTCGATTCTCGGCAAAGCGAACGTGTCCTTGGGGCATGCTTTGTTGAGGCTAGTGTAATCAATACACATACGCCACTGCTTGTTTTTCTTCAGCACAAGGACTGGGTTGGCCAGCCACTTGGGAAAGAACACCTCCATGATGAAGGCGGCTACCAGCAGCCTGGCTATCTCTTCTCCAACGACTCTGCTCTTCTCTTCTGACACGCGGCGCAAGGGCTGCCTGACTGGCTTGGCATCAGGCCGGACATGTAACTTGTGCTCGGCGAAATCCGTCGGAACACCCGGCATGTCTTTGGGGGACCATGCAAAGATGTCCCGATTCCCACAAAGGAAATTGACGAGCTCGCCTTCCTATTTGCTGTCGAGGTTTGTACCTACGACAGCGTACCTCTCTGGGTGCTCCGGGTCCAAGGGTATCTTCTTTGTTTCCTTGGCCGGGTTGAACGAGCCCTCAGCTTCCGACTCCTTGGGATCGGGCGACATCTCCAGCCGCTTGCCTGCCATCGCCATAAGTCAAGGAGCCGCTTCTCAGATGCGATCACGAGGGACTCGGCCAACTGACTGCTCTCAGCTGCCCAGGCGGATGACTTCCTATAGTCACTGGCTATAGTCAGAATTCCCTTGGAGCTCGGCATCTTCATCTTGAGGTAGGCATAGTGGGGGACTGCCATGAACTTGGCCATAGCCGGGCGGCCGAGTAGTGCATGGTATGGGCTCTCAAGGTCCACCACCTCAAACCAGACTGTCTCTCGGCGGAAGTGATCCTTGTCTCCAAAGAGGACATCAATCTGGATCTTGCCGATTGGTGAGCAGGAAAGGCCAGGAACTATGCCATGGAATACAGTCCTGCTGGACTGAAGCTGATTTTGTTTGATTCCTAACTTCTCCATGGTATCTTTGTACAGGATGTTGATGTTGCTGCGGCCATCTATCGAAACTCGGGAGAAGCGAGCAACTCTCCTATCTGTGGCAAAGGTGGCATCCAGAACTAGAGCGTAGGAGCCGGGATTGGGCATCACTTCCAGGTGGTCGGCTCTGGTCCAACTGATGGGCTTCTCGGACCAATGCATGAACTCTGGGGTCTCTGATGCTACTGCATTCACTTCTTGTTGCTGCAGCCGCTGCTACGTCGGTCATCGGACACGCTGGTGAACACGACATAAGCTCCATGCTCTTCTGTATACTCGTCTTGTATGGCTCCGACTGGTCTGACCGCCGGCTGCTCGGGCGGGGGAGGAGGCGGCTGCCCAGTAGGCTGGGGTGGCAAGAGGCCGTCTCCCTTGGTGATCCTAGTGAGCCAATGGCACTTCCGAGTGGTGTGGTTGGACGGCTTTGCACCACTATGGAATTTGCAGGGTGCATCCAAAGTCTGCTCATATGAGAAAGCCGGTAGCCAATTGGGCTTGCCGCCCTTCTGGCGTTTGGACGGAGGCTGCCCTTTCGGCTGTTGGTCTTCGACTGTCGCCACCTGTCGGCTGGTGGAAGCCGGCTGTGTGGCCTTGCGCTTGTGGTCGTTCTGCTGTTGACGCCGACTGGTGTCGCCAGCCGGGGTTCAAGGAGCCTGAGGGGCCACTTTGCCAGATGCATCAACTTGGATCTCTGCCTTCATGGAGGAGTCGACCGCGGCATATTTGTCTGCATGATCAGCAGCTCGTCGAGGGTCGCCGACTCGTCGCAGAGGAGTCGGTGCTTGAGGAGGGTGCCTTCTCGGCACCCGGCGGTGAAGTACTCGATGGCCTTCACCTCGTCCACGCCTTCGCAGGAGTTTCGGAGCTCGGCCCAGGGCGTGAGGTAGTCACGAGTCGACTCGTTGGGGCCTTGCACGCACAAGGAAAGTTGGCGAGGTTTGGGCGGCCGCTTGTACGTGCTGGTGAAGTTGCGAACGAAGGCGTCGGTGAAGTCGACCCAGCTGCTGATGCTGCAGGGCTTCAGACTGTTCAGCCATGTCGGGGCCGTGCCCTCGAGCATGAGCGGAACGTATTTCACGGCAACACGCTTGTTGCCATTTGCTATGCTGACGGCTGTGGAGTAGTCGACCAGCCAGTCCTCCGGCTTCACGGAGCCGGTGTATTTGGGCGTGTCTCTTGGGAGCGTCAACCCTTTTGGGGAAGGGCTCGTCTCGAATGCGGGGACCGAAACACGGCAGATCCAACTCATCTTCCCCTTCTAGCGCCAGGGATCGGTGGAGATGGTCGATCCGGTGGCGGGCATCGTTCTCTCCGACTCCCTCTCGGCGGCAAAGGCGGTCGCCGAGTGTCGGGTGATCAACAGGCAGCAGGGAGATGTGCCTTTCCTTGTGAGGGGGAGGAGGCGAATAGTCATCCCGTCGTTCCACTGCTCTTGGGCGGTTGTTTTGGTCGTGCTCTATGGTGATGCGAGTCCGACTGCGGCTGGTAGCCGACTCCTTGTCTATTCTTCCGCGGACGCCACCAGTCGGTTTCCGAGATGTCGCGCCTTGATCTCGGCGGGGAGGTAGATCGTCGTTTTGCCGTGGCGGCGCCTCAGTGCGGCAGCCAGTCTCGTGCTGCTCGGCAGCAACATCAAGGAGCCGCTGGACGCGCTCCGCCATCTCGCGACATTCTTCGCCCTTGAATTTGTCCAGCTCTTCTGCTGCCGCCTGGGCAGCTCGGATGTTTTCCGCAGGCGTGGCGTAGACGGGGCGATGTGCCCCGAACAGGTTGGCGATGGCCACGCCGCGCTACTGGACCGTGCCAAGGCGGCTGGGCCCAGCTGGAGCCGGCGTGCCGCCCACAACGCGGTCCATCTCGCGCTGATAGGCTTCCGACAAGCGTCTCATGCTGGCAAGCCTCTTGCCGGCCTCGACGAGCTGGATGCGGCGTGCGTCCAGCATCTCGGTATCGGCGTCGTCTGGGATGGGCGCCATCAGGTCTTGCAGTGCCGCGTCGAGTGGGTCACGAGCATCTCTGCCTGAGTGCTCGCCGTGACCAATGACAAGCACTTCTGTGACGGTGCTTCGGCCGCTCTCCGCGCGAGGGAGTGGCTTGTCGTAGACCACCATGTTGGTGGGGAACGCGTCAAGCGACGCAGTGTCAGAGTCAACCAACATCGGGTCGGTGGAGCCTAAAGACTCCAGGTCCACAGCTGGCTCGCTGGTGACGTGGAGTTGTTCGAGGAGGCCCGCGAGGAGGATTTCGGGGCCGTCTGTGCCCGCGTCAAACGCGGGATCGCCGAAGAGGTGGACCTTGCCAATGAGATCAGCGAGGCAACTTGCCGCGCAGGCGACTTCCGTGCCATGCAGCGCGTCGGCGCAGACTTCGTCTGGCGTGTCGGGCTGGCTGCGCTCACCAGGGAGGAAAAGGGTTCCCGTCCAGAACAGGTCTTCGGACGACGGTGCACCTCATCCCACGGTGGGCGCGAAATGTCGAGGGTTGGGTGTGACATATGCCAATGGATGGCTTATCATGGTGGGAGCGAGTAGAACTTCGCCGGTGCCTGAAAGCGGGATGAGGCGTAGACACGAACGCCGGTGTACTTTACCCAGGTTCGAGGCTCTCCTAGGAGATAACACCCCTAGTCCTGCTCTGCGAGGTCTCCGCATGATCACTAAGGCACAAGTGAGTACAAAGGTGCTCCTTAAGCTGTATGCTAGAGGTAGGAGAAGGCAAGGCTAGTTCTCTCCTTCCTCCATGATCTGCTCTAGTTCTAACAGGTTCCAAGCCCTTTTGCATGGGTGCCCTGGGGGTTTATATAGGCCTACCCCCCAGGGGTACAATGGTAACCCGGCCGGGCGTAGGGCCCGGCCGTCAGTCTCTTCGGTCGTCGGCTTCTCCGCTGACTGCTGGGGCCCATCGCCTGGTGGGCCCAGCCGACTGGCCGGGTACGGGGCCGACAGGCCGTCCCTGCCGTTCTTGGGTCTTGTCGGCAGCTGATCACTGTTGTCGTGTCTCTAATGACACAGGCTTGGCCAGGGGGTCGTGGCTATAGCTCCGCCGCCTGGCGGGCGATTTCTGTAGCCACTCTGTGTCTCGTTTGGTTAATGGCGTGTGGGTCCCGAGGAAGGGGCGGGCCGACTCCTAGCGGCCGACCTCCCTCGGGTCCGACTGGTGGGATTGTCGCCGCCTTCCGGGCTCTCGCTGACTGGTGGGGCCCATCGTCCTTGGACCATACCGACAGGCCGTCGTGGGAGCAGGACTCCGCCTGCGTGTGATCATGTCAGGGTTGGCATGGCCACAGTGCTGCGCGGAGCGGAGATCTCTACCGTATAGCGCACTGTGACCACGCCAGCCCCTGGAAAAGGTGAGAGGATGGGCTACACTCTAGCCATTCCCTGTCCCGTCCCCCTTGATGAGGGCCGGGCTTCGCTGGTGCCATGCGCCGACTCCTCCGGGCCAGCTTCTCTAGAAGCAGCCGAGTAGGGAGACTGTACTGTCCAAGAGAGTAGGCATCGAACCCGCATTTAGGTTGAAAAGGGAAAAATCAGTAGCTAAGGAACGAGTCCCGTGTCTCTTGGTTGAAGAAGGGCAGAAAGGCATGACAACGCAATAGAGAATGACCAGGTCGATCGGTTTGTTGTCCTCACATAGGAAAAAGGTGGCTAAAGAGAATAAAAATGGGATGTAATCCACATATGCTGCCTGGATATTTGTTGCTCTGGGCAACCATACCTCCCTCACCACTCTATGCGTCCGTGGAGGTATATCGTACTGGTGCGCCCACTGTCCAAGTGGGTCTCCATGATCTTATTGCCACTTTTTTTGTTAGTATAACGCCAGCGGCAAAGTCAACCAATGCTACTGCTAAAGTGATGCCACATTTAACTAATGCCTCACACAGTCTAATGCCACCGATAAATTTAAGCAATGCCATTTAATGTCTCTGGATTATTTCAGGGTTAGCTATTGACGGTGGATGTATTAAAGATTTTTCAGCTAAGGCATTCTAATGTTGTTGCACAGCCAGTATACCAACGATGAAACTTGTTACTACCTTCAGATTTTGGCACTGTTAATACTTATTGATTACATACCTCACTTTCATGAGATATGTCATTTTTTTGTACAGTGTCACCAAAATGCCAAGGTGGTGATGTCATTTTATTTTGGTTAAACTGCACAAAAAATTATGAAGACAAGAGGAAAGGTCAAGATTGGGCACCACCTACTTTGGCTATTGTATTGATTCCTTCGATCAAGTTTTTATGTTTGATCGATTATCAAGATTGGGATAGCAATTTTTCATGTCCACTCGAGTTCGAAATGATACCTTGAAGGTACATGGTTTGCAATTTTTTAATACTGTCATTAGTTAATAATGCTAGTTACCATGAGACTTTTGTATTTGGTTTAATGCTCTTGCACAACTAGTATACCAATACTGAAACTTGTTACCTTTACATTTTGTATTGTTAATTCTTATAGAAATCTTCCAGTGCTAGAGCTTATGGAAATCTATTCAGTAAAACCATTGTACTATACCCTGTAATAAAATAACTACTCTACTATTGCACTAACCACTGGATTAGTGTATATTTGTACTATACGAATGGTGTTGCATTAGCGTATGGACATATATAAAGTGTGGCAAGCTTTCCCAGATATGTGCTCAAGAAAACTACTACCTGTTTTTCTAAATACTGGACGTTTGGGTGCTTTAAGTTGAACTGCAAAAAATGTCTTATATTAAGGAACAGAGGGTGTAGAGTTCACTCAAATTATCCCGATAAAGCCAGTCACACCTTTGTTAAAATTAATGTTCAGTATGTTATCGGAGGAGGTCTGTATGTTTGTTCTAATGCCTGTCGACTACATACCGACATCATGATGTAATGTTAAGTCATTTCCTTTTGTACAGTGTCACTGAATTGTCAAGGCGGTGATGGCATTTTATTTTAGTTGAACTGCACAAAATATGCTTAAAAGAAGAGGAAAGGTCAGGAATCGATCATTCTTTCAGAAAGAACTATATATGCCTTTCTGACATCAGCTGTTGTTGCCTTATTTATTCCTTCAAATAGGTGGTTAGAAACAGTCTTGCTACCTTTTCCCATTAAGAAATTGGAATGCTTATATTTGTGAGTCTATGCTTCAACTAGTGCCACTTCTATAGTAATCACACTTCAACATTTATGCAAAGAGGGATGCTCGATTTTAGTGGAACTGCCAAAAAAGTCCAACTGGTTCAACATTAGGAGCATGTTTTCTTCCAAACCTTTATATCCAATTGGTGGCACTATGAGCTGTTCATTACGAAGGTACATTGTTTGGTACTATCTTGCTACTCTTTTTGTACTGTCATTAGATACTAATACTAGTGGTTTGCATGTGAATTTATTGGTAGGGTGGACCCGCATTGGAGGTGCAGGATTGGATTCAATGATTGGATGCTCAATTTTAGTTGTATCAATTTCACCTCTTCCATCACTGTGAACATGGATATCCTTGGTCTGATGAAAAACAGGCACTATATTTCTGCTCTGAACCAGCAAATCAATTCACTATGAAGTTGTCCAGGGTAAAACATGACTGTATCAAATTGTCCAGTGCAAAACATGACAGATGCTAAGCGGAAGAGACATGTTTATACCGAAAATACAAGGTGGGGTATATGTTTACTAGTTGCTTGATGTTTGTGCAGACAAAGATGTCTGCCCGTTGCTATTTGGCAAACACAGAAAGTGACCGCAACTTTGGTTGAACTGCACAAGAGAATAGTATAGTCACTGCATGCAGTGGCATTTGAAAATAGACACAGAAAGATTGGATAGTCACTTTACGGACTGCAGAAAAGTAGTACTATACTATTTATTGGCCAACACTAGGTGCTTCATTGCTTTGGTGTTATTATACAATGGGCATCATTTTTCCTAAGTTAAAGTTTGTATTCCGAAAATAGTCTCACCATGTGATCGAGAGAAGGCCAAATCATATTGCAGTGGATGTTCCTCCATCATGTGTGGTTCATTCTCATGGTTCCAGCTATTGGTGAAACCACTTACGTTTGCAATAGGAATTGTAGACTTCACAAAAAAATTTGTCTTTCAGTCTGCACTGAATGTTGGCCAAGTGAAGCATCCATGTTAGTATGAAGAACATATGGTTTTTCTAGATCTTTGCTTCTGGAGCTACATATTTATATATGATCTGTGAATCATTGAGATGCATTAACATGTTGATCTTATGTATGCGAATCATACTAGTTGGTTTCGAATTTGGGCTACTAACGTGAACATATTACAATGCCGAGCCTGTGAGTCTCGTGTGAACATTTTGAACGGATCGACTCTTACTGCTATGCACAGCATGATCCTTATTTCCGTGTTCTCCGTGTTTACAAGTTACTAACAGTTCCTTATTTCTGTTTGCTCAGTGTTTACAAGTTACTAATCGATCACTAGCTAGCCTACCAATGCGCTCCTGGCAGTTTTAGTTCTGACGCAAGATCCGAAGTGGTAGTTTTTTGAATAAAAATGCCTACCTCTGAAGAAACTAACAAGTTGCTCTGAAGAAAATGCCATGCGAATATGAAGAATCTGCCAGCAAAAACGTTCGCAAATGCCTTATCTCCCAGCGAACATTCATCAACTAATGCGATCGTACACGTAGACCATCTGACCTACTTGATCCTACACGTACACTATCCGACCTACTCGATTATACATGGATAAATAGCAGATCACGCACGTACTACCTCCTTCCGGTTTGCAGGGCTCAATTCAAAAAATGACCTACTCGATCCTACACGAATAAATAGCGGATCACGCACGTACTACCAACTTTCCGGTTTACAAGGCTTAATTCAAAAATCTAACCAACGAATGTAGATGATGAGTGGTCGAATCATTTTTGACAAGGAGGGAGTACCTCATCTGGATGATTCGAGTGCACTCGTTTGACCGTCATGCCGGCGTGCGACCCAGCATGGACGGGACGCACCACTGACGGGACGGGATGGCACAGTCATAATTTCAGTTTTCCTAGTTTTCCACGGCAAGCTGGCGCGCTAAGTCTTGCCTGCTTATGCATTGAATTTTGATGACCGCGATGACCATTGCATTTCCTGCGACACACTAGTTTGCCTACCTTCCGCCTCTAATTACTATTTCTCGGGCTTCTCCGGTGGCACCATCACCCAACTCGCCCTATCCTCATAAGCCCCCACCGGCCCGACGTCGCTCGGCACTTATCCTTGCTCTGGCCACGTCCGCCATGCCCCCGCCCGTCCGCGATAGGCGACACCGGAGTCGGTCACCGCGGGAACTAGTGTTCGGTTTTTCACCGGAAGGTAGACGGAGGGAGGAGGCATTCTATCGGTCCTTATATGGCAATGCGGAGATCGAGGACTTGTTGGAGCACGACCGCCTGGCGGAGGAGCAGGAGTTGTTGGAGCGGGACCGCTTGGCGGAGGAGCAGCGTATCGCCGATTTGCGCCGCCAGCGGGACATGGAGCAGCAGCGCACCGACGCTCTGAGTCGCGAGCAGAGTGCCTGCAACTGGGCTGACTACATGGAGGCCGGCGCCAGGGAAATTTCCCTGGAGGCTGTCGGGCACGCACGCGTTCGCGACGCCGATTTTTACTACAAGCTCGTCAAGTGGATTTCCCGCCTAGAAGCCGAAGCTTCGGTGGACCACGCCAGCATGGAAAGGGCAAACGCGCGCGAGAACCACGCCCTATCGCACCTCTGGCAAGTCCGAGGCGAGGCGGAGGACGCCGGTGACGGCGTTTAGCTTGTACCGTAGATGGCGGCTGGCATCGTCTAGTTAGCTAAGAGTAAGTTAGTACTTGTATGCTACTAGAGTATTAGTTGGAGTACATAGTTAACTTGGCTATGATGGTTGTCAACATGGAAGTTCAGTACTCTATATGTGGATCAGACCTGTTACTTTGCTCTAAATGTTGAACTTTCTATTTGAACGTATGGAATGGGCTATTATTTATTTAAATGGGTTATATTTGTCGTCCAAGGGTTTAGAGGCTGACTTGTGGGCCTACCAAGTTGACGCGTACACAATCAGGAGATGATTGTACGAGGAGAGGATGACAGCAGGGACCCACCAAGGTCATGGCAGTACGCAAGCATATGCCTCCTTCTTTCAAGCCAATAAAAAATGGCACCTCCTAATGGATTTCTGACATCTGGGTTCCATGCCATTGTGAACGTAGTCAATAAACGAGAGAATTGCACAACGAGCGGCTGACACCAGGGACCCAGCAGCTCTCCCAATTATTATTTTTGGGTTAATTTGATAGATGCCACTCCAAATATGGTGTTTCCGAGGAATGCCACTGCAATTTCCAAACTTTGAAAAATGCCATTTCCAGTGGCATTTTTCAAAGTCTGGAGTGGCGCTTTTCAAAGTTTGCAAATTGCAGTGGCGTTTTCCAAAGTTTGCAAAAATTGAAATGGCATTTTCCAAAGTTTGGAAATGTCAGGACCCCGATTCTAGGCCACATCGATCCAGCGTGTAACACTTCATATCACTTTGCGGCCTCACGCACGGTACTCCCACGGGTGCCACCTTACCTGGCCCGGGACCGTTTGCGCCTTTTGGCTCACGTATATGATAGTGTCGCTAGCATCCATATGACAGAGAACCCGGGCCGACATGGCTAGTCGTGAACCCGAAGCGGTGCTAGCCTATGAGGACAGGCATACATGAATCACATCGAGCATGTCGGTCATCAACGTATCTATTCGGGCTGTAGCACTGGGCTAACAGGACTCCGGTAACCCGGGCTGTAGCAGGCTAGGCAGGACTCCGAATATCAGCGCGTGACATTTCCCCGAAGGGACAGACATAGGAACGACGTGAAACACATGCCGGCCAGTCAAGTGTCCAAGCAGTAGTGCTGGGCTAGCAGGACTCCGGTGAACCGGGCTGTAGCGGACTACTATCGCTCAGAAGCACAAGACTTACATTTCCCCATATGAAAGGCTGCCAAGGATAAACAACTAGATAGTCGGATCCCACTCATACCAAGCATTTCAATCATACACACAATATGCCCGATATGAGTAAATACAACATGGCAACACAACAGTACTCTACGACTCAAGTACTTTATTTAGAAGGCTCCGAGGAGCCATACATATCATCCATACAGATAGGGGTCACATGACCCAACACTCAAGTCATACAACATACAAGCACATGCGGAAGCAAAGTAGTCTGAGTACAGACACTAGAAAGAAAGAAGGCTTGACGAAGCCTGTCTATCTACAACGACCCTTCACAAGTCTTGGATCACCACCTGGTGATAAGTCACTCATCAACGTCGAGGTCTACAAAGAACCCATCAGAGGGGTTGGTGCAGTCGTCTGAAAAACATGATTAAAGCAACATGAGTACGGAAGTACTCGGCAAGTCTTACAACAGGAACCTATCATACATGCACATTCTCAAGAAGGTAGTGGGGTTATTGCAGCAAGCCAGCTTTGACTCTTGGCTAAGCTATCCTACGATAGACACCACTTGTAAATCATTTGTCGCACACGAGTCCACTATCACCAACACAATACTCCACCGTGGATCCTCTCTCGCCATCCTACGAGAGGGCCATCCGCGGTACTCACACTTATCTTGAGGATTTTAGTAGTATCCATTTAACTTGTCTATGAACTGATATAGGCAACCCAGAAGTCCATTACCGCGGACACGGCTATTCGAATAGATCATTTGAAACCCTGCAGGGGTGTACTTCTTCACACATGTTTCCACCACTTAGCGTCTGCACACGATATGTGCTCGGCAGACTTCAAGCGAAAGCCGACGTGGGTGTAGACCACGACCTACCTAAACACTCAAGTCTCTAGTCCAGGTTTATCGCCTATTCGGGTTCCATCCGCAGGGAGTCCGGCCGAGGTTTCCACTAACGGCCCCGAACGATGTGAACAGGGTTCCCGAGACACCAAACGGGCGAGTCGGTACACTGTGCCACGTGCCTACCGCAACACAGCCCACCCCAATGGTCAGCGCCGCGTGCGGCCCCCAGCATACTACAAACACCAGAAACTACTTGCAACTCCTGGACAGAGGACAAGGGTGGATAAGAAGTCGAGCGGGGTCATATTTCAGGGCCCAAAGTGTGGTAGTAACTGTATCATGGATCACAAACACAGATCTCAGTTCTTAAGGACGGCCTCAATGAAACAACCCACCATGTACTCCTACATGGCCTCTCATCGATTCCTTTACCAAATCGTATTCAACACTTCACTCTTGTCACCGACACAACCTTTCACTCCAGTTCATCATCCCGATGAGCCAGACCTGACACAACTCTAAGCATAGCAAGCATAGCATGGTAGGAACACACACACACATGTATTGGCTCAATCAACTCCTACACATGCTAGTGGGTTTCATCTAGTTACTGTGGCAATGACAGGTCATGCAAAGGAAGTGGGTTCAACTACCGCAACACACAGCAGTTTGAAACGCGTTGTCTTAATGCAGTAAACAAGAGCAGAAGCGAGAACATGGGTTTGTATCAGAATGATCAATGGGTTGCTTGCCTGATGGAGTGGTCGTGGGATACTGCCCTTCAGTTGGATACTCGGAGATATCCTCGGAGGCAGAACCTACCACGAATGACACATTGCAACACAATCAATACATGACGATATGCAACAATATGATGCATGCAAGTTAAACCAGAAGGAAATGACCCCATTTGAACCAAAGATTCAAATGGTAGTGCATTTATAAGATCATATTAGTGCAATATCTTATAATGCCTAAACAGTGGGTTTAACTTGTTTTAACATGCATGAAACCAGTTCCATTGGATAGATTGGATTTTTCTGATAGATTTTCATGTATAGAACTTTGCATTTGGAGTTACAGATAATTTTCTATGAATTTTTGAAGTTTGAACTATTTTCTGGATTTTCCTGTATAAAAATAAATCCAGCAAAATAATAACTGCGTCAGCACTGTGTCATGCTTGCGTCAGCAGTCAACCCCGCTGACTGGGTCAAACCTGACGTGTGGGGGCCACACGTCAGTGACACAGGGGCTAATCCCGGTCAAACCCGCGCTGACCGGAGTTTGACTTGGCCCTGGGGCCCACGGTCAGTGGCTTAGGGGGGGGTTTAGGTTGCAGGATTAGGCGCTAATGACGCCACGTCGGCCTCGCCGGAGTTTCGCCGGCGACGACCTCGAGCCGCGGCGGTTCTTCACCGGAGTTGCGCTACAGGCGGCGAATAGGCGCGCGGAGACCACGGGAGCGAAGCCCGCGCTCGTCCGCACCGATTGGAGCAGATGGGAGAGGCGGGGGCGGCCGGAGCTCGCCGGAGCGAAGCTCAGGGCGGCGGCCGGAGTCGACCTTGAGCGGGCGCAGCGCTGCGGGGCTCGAAAAGACAGGGGAGGAGGTGGAATCGAGGCGGGAGCTCACAACGGAGGCAGCGGCGGCGTCAGCGGGCTCGGGGACGAGTCGGAGACGACGGGGCGGCGAGGACGATCTGCGGCGGCCGGCGACGAAGAGGACGGCGAGGGCGACTCTACGGGGCACTCCGGCTCGCGTGGCTCGGCGAGGAGGCAGCTAGCGACGAGGCGGAGCAGCTGGGCTTGTCGGAGAGGCGAGGGAGCGGCAGCAGCGGGCGTCGGCGACGAGCTCCGCTCGGGGAGGGGAAAGAGGGGGATCCAGAGGAGGGGGGGGAAATGAGCGAGCGGCGGGGCGTCGCGTGGCGACGTGCGGGACGTCCAGCGTCGGGGGGGGAGGGCCAGGCAGGCAGGTGGCGTGGCGGCACGGCCGTGCGCGCGCGCCGGCCACACGCCCGGCCGACTGGCGCCAGGAGGACGACGGCGCTGGTGGGCTGGCCCAGCTGGGCCGCACAGGAGCGGGCCTCAGCTGGCATAGGTAGGCTTTTTTTTTAATTTTGTTTTCTTTCCTATTTCTTTGCAACTTTGTGGAATTATTTAAAGTACTTAGGCTCCTCCAAAAATTCTCAAACTGCACATGCTTGCTATTTAAAATATAGACAACATGAAACATTTCTGTTTGAGAATATTTGAACATTTAAAATATTTTTATAAATTTTAAATGCCCAAATTCAAATACTTATGTGTTAATTCAATAACCTTCGGTTGACCTAGAAAAATGTGCACTATTTTTGCCAGGGGGTTTAATCCAAGACAAAGAGGGTGAACATTTTAGAAGGGCATTTCAGGTTCATTGAAAAAGATTTTAGTAAACCCTAGTTGATTCAGAAGGGGTGCTGGGGGTTCCTGCCTTCCCCATTTCAATTTTCTGTCAAAGGTAAACATGATGCACACTCTAATGCATGAACTAGGTAGGATGTGACAACTCACCCCCACTCAAAAGAATCTCGTCCCGAGATTTAGGATCTGTCGGAAAGAAGGTGGGGTACTCAAGTCGAAGGCGATCCTCCCTTTCCCAAGTAGCTTCTTGCTCGGAATGGTGTGACCATTGAACCTTGAGAAACTTGATATTGTGGCGTCGAGTGGTACGCTCGGCTTGATCAAGGATACGAACGGGGTATTCCCGATAAGTGAGGTTATCTTGGAGATCAAGCGTTTCGTGGTCCACTCCGTGGATAGGATCCGAGAAGCAACGCCTGAGTTGAGAAACGTGGAAGACGTCATGAACTCTGGAGAGATGCGGAGGTAGTTCCAATTGGTAGGCAACTTCCCCTCGTTTGGCAAGAATGCGAAAAGGTCCAATGTAACGAGGAGCCAATTTGCCTTTGATACCGAATCGATGGGTTCCCTTTAAAGGTGTAACCCGAAGATAAGCCATCTCGCCGACTTCATAAGCCATGGGCTTATGCTTGCGGTCATACTGACTCTTTTGTCGGGATTGGGCGGTTTTCAACTTCTCACGAATAACGCGAACCTGCTCTTCTGCATCCTGGATCATGTCCGGGCCAAAGAGTTGTCTCTCGCCGGTTTCTGACCAGTTAAGAGGCGTTCGACATTTTCGTCCATAGAGAACTTCGAAAGGGGCTTTGCCCAAGCTAGCTTGATAACTGTTGTTATAAGCGAACTCGGCGAATGGAAGGCACTTCTCCCAATTCATACCGAAAGAGATGACAGAAGCTCGGAGCATATCCTCCAGAATTTGATTGACTCGTTCTACTTGACCACTTGACTGAGGATGGAAGGCGGTGCTAAAGGAGAGACGAGTCCCCATAGCATTTTGGAAACTTTCCCAAAATCGAGAGGTGAAAAGACTTCCACGATCTGAATTAATTTCCAATGGAACACCATGGAGAGATACTATTCGAGAGATGTACAAATCAGCTAGCTGGCTAGCGGTTATACTCTCGCGAACAGGTAAGAAGTGGGCTACTTTGGAAAGACGATCGACAACAACGAATATAGCATTATTCCCTCTTTTGGTTCTGGGAAACCCGGTAATGAAATCCATACCGATTTTATCCCATTTCCATTCAGGAATCTCCAATGGTTGAAGGGTGCCAGCAGGCCGTTGATGCTCTGCTTTAACACGACAACAGACGTCGCAAGTTGCAATGTATTGAGCGATTTCTCTCTTCATCCTAGTCCACCAAAACCTCTGGCGTAGGTCTTGATACATTTTAGTACTACCGGGATGAATGGTGAGAGGGGATTCATGAGCTTCCTTAAGGATCAACTGACGTAAATGTTGCTTCTTGGGAACCACCAAGCGGTTCTCAAAGAAGACAACACCTCGTTCATCCATGGAAAAACATTTAGCAACTCCGCTAGCGATGTTTTCCTTAATCCGAGATATGCCCTTATCGCGCTTCTGGGCAGCTATGATTTGATCCGTAAGGTTAGGTTTCGCCACCAGGGTGGAAAGGAATCCTCGAGGAACAATGTGAAGGTTAAGCTTATGAAATTCCTCGTGGAGAAATGGTTGACCTTGTTGTAACATCAGATTGTTACAATAAGATTTACGACTTAGCGCATCAGCCATGACATTGGCTTTGCCTGGGGTGTAAGTTATTCCTAAGTCGTAATCCGAGATCAACTTAACCCAACGTCTTTGCCTGAGATTCAAATCCGGTTGGGTGAAGATATATTTCAAACTTTGGTGATCAGTGTAAATTTCGCAACGGTTACCTAAGAGGTAATGTCGCCAGGTTTTGAGTGCATGGACTACCGCTGCAAGCTCTAGATCATGAGTAGGATAATTATCCTCATGTGGACGCAACTGTCGAGATGCGTAGGCAATCACATGACGATCTTGCATGAGTATGCAACCTAGTCCTTGTCGCGAGGCGTCGCAATAGATAACAAAGTCCTTAGAGAAATCTGGTGGTACCAGTACGGGAGCAGATGTCAGGCGTCTTTTCAGTTCCTGAAAGCTGAACTCGCACTGTGGGGTCCACTCGAACTTTTTATCTTTCTTGAGGAGTTCAGTTAGAGGCTTAGCAACCTTGGAAAAATTCTCGACGAAGCGGCGGCAATAGCTCGCCAAACCAAGAAAACTCCGAACTTGCTTGACCGTTTCAGGTGGAGTCCAGTCAAGGACAGCTTGAACTCGCTCGGGATTGACAGCAATGCCCTTGCCAGAGATTACATGGCCCAGATAGGTCACTTCTGGCAACCAGAATTCGCACTTGGAGAATTTGGCATAAAGGCGATGCTCTCGAAGTTTCATCAATACTAGCCTTAGATGTTCGGCATGTTCTTCCTCATTCTTGGAGTAGATGAGTATATCATCGAGGTAAACCACGACGAATTTATCCAAATACTCCATGAAGATCGAGTTCATTAACCGAGAGAAGGTAGCTGGAGCATTGGTTAAACCGAAGGACATGACGGTGTACTCGTATTGGCCGTAACGAGTAACGAAGGCCGTTTTGGGAATGTCCCCGTTCTTGATTTTGATTTGATGGTAGCCCAACCTCAAATCCATCTTGGAAAAGACTGAGGATCCAGCGAGCTGGTCATACAGATCGTTGATCCTGGGGAGCGGATACTTGTTCTTGATGGTGACCAAATTGACAGGTCGGTAATCTACAACCATCCGATCCGTTCCATCCTTCTTCTTGACGAAGAGGACGGGGCAAGCCCATGGAGATGAACTAGGACGGATGAAACCCTTTTGCAAGGACTCATCGAGTTGTTTCTTAAGCTCAGCTAGTTCTAGGGGTGCCATCTTATAAGGTCTCCTAGAGATTGGGACGGTTCCTGGAACAAGGTCTATCACGAACTCGACATCTCTGTCAGGTGGAACACCTGGCAGTTCCTCTGGAAAGACATCCGGGAAGTCACAGACTACTGGAATATCTTCGAGGTCTGGAAGGGGATTGGCATTTAGAGAGTAGAGCTGACGCTCCGATACTCGGGTCAAAACATTGACTGTCTTGCCCGATGGATGGGTAAGTTGAACAGTTCTAGTTGAGCAGTCTATCTTGGCGTAATGAGCTGACATCCAGTCCATGCCCAAGATGATGTTTATGTCTGAAGACTTGAGAGCTATTAGTGACGCAAGGAAGACCAATCTGTCAACAAGAATTTCATTTCCATGGCTGATTCTAGAGGTTTGCCACTTAGAACCAGGGGTTTCAATTACCATGGAGGTAGGCATGTCACAAAAAGTGGTGTTGTGCAAACGAGCATAGCTCTCAGAAATAAATGAATGAGATGCTCCAGTATCAAAGAGAACAGTTGCCGGATGGCAATTAACAAGGAGCGTACCGAGAACGACGTTGGGGTCCTCTTGAGTTTCTTCAGCTGAAACGTAGTTGACATGGCCACGAGCAGTGGTTGCTGGCTTGGCGACAAGCACTTTTGCTGTTGACTTACCACGTCCAACAGACTTTCCGAACTGACTGGGGTTGTTCTGGGGACACTCACGGATGTAGTGGCCCGGCTCACCACACTTGAAGCAAGTTATCATATTGGGGCGTGGAGCAGTATTGGCAGTGGGGCCACCAAAAGTCCTGGGCGGCACATATGGCTGATTGGGGCGAGGCGCCTCAAAGGATGGCCTCGGGGTATACCTGGATGGTATAGAAGTGTTCGGGATCCAGACCCGGCGCTTCTGTGATCCAGAAGCGGATGAAGATCCATAGTCACGGGAGTGCTTGCGTGAAGCTTCGAAGTCATTCTGCCCTGTCTCGGCACTGATGGCCTTGTTGACTAGCCTCGGGAAAGAAGTGCAATCGTGCAGACGAAGGTCGCGACGGAGCTCAGGGCTAAGTCCCTTGCGGAACCTTGCCTGCTTTTTGGCGTCGGTAGATACCTCTTCGGGAGCATAGCGTGCAAGCCTTCCAAATTCGCGACCGTATGCATCCACAGTCAGCTTCCCCTGGGTGAAGTTACAGAACTCCTCCCTCTTGCGATCCATGAGACCTTCCGGAATATGATGCTCACGAAAAGCGGCACTGAAATCAGCCCAAGTAGTGAGTTGGCCGACCGGACGCATAGCTTCATAATTCTCCCACCAAAGGCTGGCAGGGCCTTCGAGGTGATAGGCAGCAAAGGTGACTTTATCATCTTCAGCCACGTTGGCAGAACGTAGCTTGTGGGCGATGCTGCGGAGCCAGTCATCCGCATCGAGAGGTTCGATGGAATGATTGAACTTTGGCGGGTACAGCTTGAAAAGTCATTGATGGACACCGAATTGTTCCTCTGCTGGCGTGCAGTGTTCTGCTCAATCCGCTCTAGCAAGCGATTGGTGTCGCGCCTGTTGCGCTCTGCCTCCAGCATCACTTCGGCCAGAGAAGGTGGTTGAGGCAGACTTTCCTCTCTAGCAGCACTAGCTTCTCCCTGCTCCGGAGCAGCAGGGTTGCTGTGGGTGTTGACCATCCTGGGAAAACAAAACAGCGATTTAAACCAGGATGGCAAAATCTGGCCAAGGAAGTGCGGAATGTAATGGATAACAAAGAATGCAGAGATGATCATCCGTATGACATGGTAATATAGAAACTGCCATATATATACCAACGGTCATACCCATCATACATAGTTTAGTACAAGCTCAAGCTGAGGTACAACTAAGACGACAGACGTTACATCTCATCGGAGGCATTCCAAGCTCCTATACATTATTTTTCTACACCTCCGGAATTGATACAAACTAAGTTATATTCCACAATCACGCAGGACGGTGGACATACAACTATTACAATACTAGCGAGACTACTACTAGCTCAGACGGCTCCGTAGAAGTCCTCATAGAAGTCACCACCCAGACCTGGAAGCGGAACATGGTCATCTGGGAACAGACGGTCCTGCGGTGCTTGTGGACCATAGGGACTTGGGTGCGGCCTCGGTCCAACAGATGGCGGCAGAAGAGGCCCACGAGGAGGGGTGATGCCTCCCACCTCACGCCATTCCATGAAGTCTGGCAGACTAGCCCGCACAGGATACAAGTCTCTCATGTCCATGTATCCGGCTTGCACAGCAGGTGCAAACCTCGTCAAAGTGGCCCAATGATCAGCACGAGCATTAAAGAGCTCCATACGCAAGGCCAGGTTTTCACGGTCCTTATCTTCCAACATCTCAGTAGTGGTGCAGAGGAGTGAGTCCTCATGGGATGCATCACTGTACATGCCCTGAAGGTAACCATGCGCCCCAGGGAGGGATGCTGGCATGTAGCGAAATTCAGTGTTGCTCAACAAGGCAGTTCGAGCTCGCATAATGGTCATCATCGAGTAGGCTGCATCTTGAACGGACATCCCAATAGTGATCCCGAGTCCATAAGAACAGTGGAGTGGTTCCGTGGCTCCGGGATAAGATGGATATATCCTGACCGTGCACAGATATTGGCTCTGGTTGAAATCTCTAAACTGCTCTTCGACGGTGTATTCAGGGTACCATCGGTAACCTGCCTCAACCATCACTCGAACCAACATGGCGGTATGACCACATACACCGATGCAACGGGTCAGACGAACCACTTGGTTTTGGGAACGGGTAGCCATCTGAAAGCACAAAATAGTGCAAAGGCATTAGAATTTCTGGATGAAATTGGACAGCATAACGGCTGTAAATGCTCAGAAAAAGAATTGAGACATCCACAACAGTTTGCGAAACCACTCAACAACAACATATCAAGGTTCTGGTTGAAATGGCAACATACTAAACTTTAGTAGAACTGAACTGGGTTGAACCAACAATCCTATAAGTTACTACGGATTTAGTAACACGTGAACCTGATAGAGAGAAGAGAGCCTAGTCCTTAACCCACGTAGAAAGAGAAGAGAATGACTCAGAATAGAGGGCATAAGGTAAAGGAGTAAAAGAGCCTTGCGTTCCCTCCCACAATCAATTCCCCTACATATAACTAAAGCATTTCTAGACTCGACATCGACCAGTTTGGCTTAGCGAACCTACAGGCAGTCCGGCTCTGATGCCAACGCTGTCAGGACCCCGATTCTAGGCCACATCGATCCAGCGTGTAACACTTCATATCACTTTGCGGCCTCACGCACGGTACTCCCACGGGTGCCACCTTACCTGGCCCGGGACCGTTTGCGCCTTTTGGCTCACGTATATGATAGTGTCGCTAGCATCCATATGACAGAGAACCCGGGCCGACATGGCTAGTCGTGAACCCGAAGCGGCGCTAGCCTATGAGGACAGGCATACATGAATCACATCGAGCATGTCGGTCATCAACGTATCTATTCGGGCTGTAGCACTGGGCTAACAGGACTCCGGTAACCCGGGCTGTAGCAGGCTAGGCAGGACTCCGAATATCAGCGCGTGACATTTCCCCGAAGGGACAGACATAGGAACGACGTGAAACAAATGCCGGCCAGTCAAGTGTCCAAGCAGTAGTGCTGGGCTAGCAGGACTCCGGTGAACCGGGCTGTAGCGGACTACTATGGCTCAGAAGCACAAGACTTACATTTCCCCATATGAAAGGCTGCCAAGGATAAACAACTAGATAGTCGGATCCCACTCATACCAAGCATTTCAATCATACACACAATATGCCCGATATGAGTAAATACAACATGGCAACACAACAGTACTCTACGACTCAAGTACTTTATTTAGAAGGCTCCGAGGAGCCATACATATCATCCATACAGATAGGGGTCACATGACCCAACACTCAAGTCATACAACATACAAGCACATGCGGAAGCAAAGTAGTCTGAGTACAGACACTAGAAAGAAAGAAGGCTTGACGAAGCCTGTCTATCTACAACGACCCTTCACAAGTCTTGGATCACCACCTGGTGATAAGTCACTCGTCAACGTCGAGGTCTACAAAGAACCCATCAGAGGGGTTGGTGCAGTCGTCTGAAAAACATGATTAAAGCAACATGAGTACGGAAGTACTCAGCAAGTCTTACAACAGGAACCTATCATACATGCACATTCTCAAGAAGGTAGTGGGGTTATTGCAGCAAGCCAGCTTTGACTCTTGGCTAAGCTATCCTACGATAGACACCACTTGTAAATCATTTGTCGCACACGAGTCCACTATCACCAACACAATACTCCACCGTGGATCCTCTCTCGCCATCCTACGAGAGGGCCATCCGCGGTACTCACACTTATCTTGAGGATTTTAGTAGTATCCATTTAACTTGTCTATGAACTGATATAGGCAACCCAGAAGTCCATTACCGCGGACACGGCTATTCGAATAGATCATTTGAAACCCTGCAGGGGTGTACTTCTTCACACATGTTTCCACCACTTAGCGTCTGCACACGATATGTGCTCGGCAGACTTCAAGCGAAAGCCGACGTGGGTGTAGACCATGACCTACCTAAACACTCAAGTCTCTAGTCCAGGTTTATCGCCTATTCGGGTTCCATCCGCAGGGAGTCCGGCCGAGGTTTCCACTAACGGCCCCGAACGATGTGAACAGGGTTCCCGAGACACCAAACGGGCGAGTCGGTACACCGTGCCACGTGCCTACCGCAACACAACCCACCCCAATGGTCAGCGCCGCGTGCGGCCCCCAGCATACTACAAACACCAGAAACTACTTGCAACTCCTGGACAGAGGACAAGGGTGGATAAGAAGTCGAGCGGGGTCATATTTCAGGGCCCAAAGTGTGGTAGTAACTGTATCATGGATCACAAACACAGATCTCAGTTCTTAAGGACGGCCTCAATGAAACAACCCACCATGTACTCCTACATGGCCTCTCATCGATTCCTTTACCAAATCGTATTCAACACTTCACTCTTGTCACCGACACAACCTTTCACTCCAGTTCATCATCCCGATGAGCCAGACCTGACACAACTCTAAGCATAGCAAGCATAGCATGGTAGGAACACACACACACATGTATTGGCTCAATCAACTCCTACACATGCTAGTGGGTTTCATCTAGTTACTGTGGCAATGACAGGTCATGCAAAGGAAGTGGGTTCAACTACCGCAACACACAGCAGTTTGAAACGCGTTGTCTTAATGCAGTAAACAAGAGCAGAAGCGAGAACATGGGTTTGTATCGGAATGATCAATGGGTTGCTTGCCTGATGGAGTGGTCGTGGGATACTGCCCTTCAGTTGGATACTCGGAGATATCCTCGGAGGCAGAACCTACCACGAATGACACATTGCAACACAATCAATACATGACGATATGCAACAATATGATGCATGCAATGACATGGCAATATGAATGTGTCCTGGTCTTGTGCAAGTTAAACCAGAAGGAAATGACCCCATTTGAACCAAAGATTCAAATGGTAGTGCATTTATAAGATCATATTAGTGCAATATCTTATAATGCCTAAACAGTGGGTTTAACTTGTTTTAACATGCATGAAACCAGTTCCATTGGATAGATTGGATTTTTCTGATAGATTTTCATGTATAGAACTTTGCATTTGGAGTTACAGATAATTTTCTATGAATTTTTGAAGTTTGAACTATTTTCTGGATTTTCCTGTATAAAAATAAATCCAGCAAAATAATAACTGCGTCAGCACTGTGTCATGCTTGCGTCAGCAGTCAACCCCGCTGACTGGGTCAAACCTGACGTGTGGGGGCCACACGTCAGTGACACAGGGGCTAATCCCGGTCAAACCCGCGCTGACCGGAGTTTGACTTGGCCCTGGGGCCCACGGTCAGTGGCTTAGGGGGGGGTTTAGGTTGCGGGATTAGGCGCTAATGACGCCACGTCGGCCTCGCCGGAGTTTCGCCGGCGACGACCTCGAGCCGCGGCGGTTCTTCACCGGAGTTGCGCTACAGGCGGCGAATAGGCGCGCGGAGACCACGGGAGCGAAGCCCGCGCTCGTCCGCACCGATTGGAGCAGATGGGAGAGGCGGGGGCGGCCGGAGCTCGCCGGAGCGAAGGTCAGGGCGGCGGCCGGAGTCGACCTTGAGCGGGCGCAGCGCTGCGGGGCTCGAAAAGACAGGGGAGGAGGTGGAATCGAGGCGGGAGCTCACAGCGGAGGCAGCGGCGGCGTCAGCGGGCTCGGGGACGAGTCGGAGACGACGGGGCGGTGAGGACGATCTGCGGCGGCCGGCGACGAAGAGGACGGCGAGGGCGACTCTACGGGGCACTCCGGCTCGCGTGGCTCGGCGAGGAGGCAGCTAGCGACGAGGCGGAGCAGCTGGGCTTGTCGGAGAGGCGAGGGAGCGGCTGTGGGCGCGGCAGCAGCGGGCGTCGGCGACGAGCTCCGCTCGGGGAGGGGAAAGAGGGGGATCCAGAGGAGGGGGGGAAAAATGAGCGAGCGGCGGGGCGTCGCGTGGCGACGTGCGGGACGTCCAGCGTCGGGGGGGGGGGGAGGGCCAGGCAGGCAGGTGGCGTGGCGGCACGGCCGTGCGCGCGCGCCGGCCACACGCCCGGCCGACTGGCGCCAGGAGGACGACGGCGCTGGTGGGCTGGCCCAGCTGGGCCGCACAGGAGCGGGCCTCAGCTGGCACAGGTAGGCTTTTTTTTTTAATTTTGTTTTCTTTCCTATTTCTTTGCAACTTTGTGGAATTATTTAAAGTACTTAGGCTCCTCCAAAAATTCTCAAACTGCACATGCTTGCTATTTAAAATATAGACAACATGAAACATTTCTGTTTGAGAATATTTGAGCATTTAAAATATTTTTATAAATTTTAAATGCCCAAATTCAAATACTTATGTGTTAATTCAATAACCTTCGGTTGACCTAGAAAAATGTGCACTATTTTTGCCAGGGGGTTTAATCCAAGACAAAGAGGGTGAACATTTTAGAAGGGCATTTCAGGTTCATTGAAAAAGATTTTAGTAAACCCTAGTTGATTCAGAAGGGGTGCTGGGGGTTCCTGCCTTCCCCATTTCAATTTTCTGTCAAAGGTAAACATGATGCACACTCTAATGCATGAACTAGGTAGGATGTGACAGGAAATTGCAGTGGCATTTTTATGAATCGCCATAATTGGATTGGCATTTATCTAATTTGTTTTTGAGACGGAAGCAGGGTGTCAACTTGGTTGTGCGGGGCACTTTGGCCTGTCTAGACTACCTTCTCTTTTATGTTTACCACAGACCAGCCCAGTAGTTTTTTTTCTTTCTGAAAATGGCGAGCCCAGTTTTTTTGTGATTTGCCAAGTAAGTCGCTTTGTCACACCTGTTGGGCTGCAAATCTTTCAAGACGAGGAGAGCTTCATTTGGCTGGCCGAGAAAATGGCCTATCAGTAATGAGAAACGGGCTGTACATTTTTAAAACACATCAAACCGGCAATTAGTTTCAAATTTGTTGGATTTTATATTGATATACATTTATTTTTAAAATCAGTTTGAATGTGACTCGAAATTTCGGGATTGAAAACAGTTCGGACCGCACTGAAATATGCAAAATTTTGTACAATTTTTTATCCATGGCCACAATATGGGCTGTAATGCTAACAAAAAGAATGTGGGGTCCAGAAAAACCTTAAGAATTAGCAAATGGGCTGTAAATTATTAGAAATAATGGCAGATGGGCTGTATGCTATTTTCCACAGATTTGAGGCTTTCCTAAAAAAAAGGATGACGCACAAGATGTGACTGTTGGATGTCCATCCAACGGCCGTCGTGCTTCTTCAATCTCTGCTCTTCCTGCTCCAGCCGCTCAAATAAGCATCGGCAGGACTGCCTGCTCCCTCCTCCCCGCGGCCGGCTGTGCTGCCGCACAGGCCTCACCACCCCACCGTACTCCCATCGTTGTCCATCCAACGACCGTAGTGCTTCTTCAACCTCTACTCTTCTTGCTCCAACCGCCCAAACCAACGCCGGTTGTGCCTCGTGCTCCTGCCTCCCGTAGTCGGCTGCGATGCCGCGGAGGCCTCATCGCCCCCTACTACTCCCACCGCTGGCCAGGCCATCCTTCTACTCACCCACACCTGCTGTTATTCTCCAGCGACGACAGACAAACCAGTAAACCCTCGTACAGTCATACTCCCCTCCGCATGGGAAACAACCGAGTCTTCCCTGGCTCCATGTCGTTCCCTTCCTAGGCCTTGCCGTCGTCCACCACCCTGGTGCTCTCGGTGCGGCCTGGTCAACATGGTCAACGACCGACATGCATCTGAAGTGGACTGTACATGGAGAGGCTGACAGCTAGGTCCATGGCCGCACGCAAGGAAATGCCTCCTTATTACGTGCAAAATAATGATTCCTCCACCTGACATCTGGGACCCACCGGAAGGGCCTCTGTATTTCGTGAAAAAAACGTTACCGCCGCTGACAGCTCGGACCCACCAGCAATATCTTCGCATGCAAGGAAGTGCCTCCTTATTACGCACAAAAAAGGAATACTCCCCCTACTAGCTGGGACCCAGTATAGTGGCAGGATGACTTGTGGGCCTACTAAGTTGACGGGGACGAAGGGCGTTGTCAATATGCACGATTCTATCTCCAGTGACCCTACGATGTCCATCCAACGGCAGTAGTGCTTCTTCAACCTCTGGTCTTCTTGCTCCAGCCGCCCAAACCAGCGCCGGTCCTGCCTCGTGCTCCTGCCTCCCGTGGCCGACTGCGATGCGGCAGAGGCCTCACCGCCCCCTACTACTCCCACCGCTATCCAGGCCATCCCTCTACTCACCTACACCCCCTGTTATTTTGCGGCGACGACAGCCTCACACTGCAGCGAACTAGTGAACCCTCATACTCCTCTACGCGTGGGCATCCACTGTCGCGTCTTCTCCGGCTCCGCGTCGCCCCCTTCCCAGGCCTCGCCGTCATCCACCGTCCTGGTGCTCTTGGCGCGGTGTGGTCAACGTGGTCAAGGAACGACTTCCATCGGACGTGGACTGTACGTCGAGAGGCTGACAGCTGGGTCCACGGCCGCAGCAAGGAAGTGCCACCTTATTACGCGCAAAATATTTATTCCTCCACCTGACAGCGGGGACCCACCGGATGGGCCACCGTATTTCGCGAAAAAAATGTTTCCCCCTGACTGCTGGGACCCACCAGCTACATCTTCGCACTCAATGAAGTGCGTCCGGGCGAAAAAAGAAACGATTCGCCCCCATGACTGCTAGGACCCACCAGCTACATCTTCGCACGCAAGGAAGTGCCTGACAGTTGGGACCCACCTGGTCAAAGCATATGTTGCGTTGTCATTCTGGTCGCGAACATGTACGTACATACTGGTCGATGTAGAGGCACGCACGTGTCGTAGTAGAGGCGTGCACGTAGCATGTACACGTACGTACATCGGCCAGTGTGCAAGAAAGAAAATACGACCACGTACGTACATACGGGCGGGGTCTCGAACGCCTACTCGCGCATACGTACGGCCAGGGCTCGTGTACATGACTGGGTCGGAATGGACAAACTGCGTCGTCGTCATGTTCATGGGGAGCCAACCTGCTAGGTTGGTACAGAATGCGTCGTTATGTTCATCGGGTGGGCTTGTATGGAACAGCCGATGGAAACGAGGCCTGGCGTACCACAGAACGGAGGAAACAGACTTGTGTTCGACCAGCCACGTTCGAAACGCGATTTTGTTCATCGGGAGGGGTGTGGCATACCGCAAAATGGAGGAAACAGACCTCCTACAGTCGAAATGGGGGTCCTGTTGATCGGGAGGGGTGTGGCGTACCGCAAAACGGAGGAAACGGACTTGTGTTGGAGCGCTACGGTCAAAACGGTGGTCCTGTTCATCGGGAGGGGTGTGGCGTACCGCAAAACGAGACTCCACGGGATACTATTCATCTCCACCGTCAACCCCCTCCAGCCTCCACGGGCTACTGTTCATCCACTGTCGACCTCCTCCAGCCTCCACCTGCGACTGTTCATCCACGGGCTCCTGTTCATCCAGCATCCACCGCGCGCTACTCCACCGGCTACTTTTCAACCAGCCCTCTCCACGGGCTCCTGTTCAACCACCCCTCCACGGGCTACTGTTCATCCAGCCCTCCACCGACTAATATTCACTGAGTCGTCCACGGGGTGGTCCTGTTCATCCAACCCTCCACGGGGTCCTGTTCATCCAGCCCCTACCGGCTCGATCGATCGGGGTCCTGTTCATCCAGAGGCAACACCACGGCATCCTGTTCGTCCACCCCCACCGGGAACTGTTCATCCAAACCCCTCCAGCAACGCTCATTGTTCATCTAGAGGCAGCATCGATCGGCTTCAGTTAGCAGCAGTAGTGAAGGAATCACTCAATCGGGTTCAGTTAACAGCCATCAATTATAAATTGCTATTATTTACTCTTCTACATGCTGCAAGATGCTTGGAGCTACTTGAACATGCTAGTATTCGATAGGCTAGGCCTTCCCCCTCTATTCTGGCATTCTGCAGTATTTTCCACAGATACATCCCTTCCTTTGATACCAATGCATACTTAGTATAGATCTGATGCTTGCGAGTACTTTGGATGAGTACTCACGGTTGCTTTGCTCCCCCTTTTCCCCTTTCTTTATTCTTTCTGGTTGTTGCAACCAGATGGCGGATCCCAGGAGCCAGATGCCGCCCAGTCGACTACTAATACCACCATGAGGGCGCCTACTACTACGTGAAGCCCGCCGTCGACCAGGAGTAGTTAGGAGGTCCCAGGCAGGAGGCCTTGCCTCTTCGGTCGTTGCTTCATTTGTGCTAGCCATCTTCAGACAAAACTTGTTTAACTTATGTCTATACTCAGATATTGTTGCTTTCGCTGACTCGCTTATGTATCGAGCTACGTATTCAAGCCCTCGAGGCCCCTGGCTTGTAATATGGAGCTTGTATGACTTTTATTTGTGTTTAGAGTTGTGATGTGATATGTTCTCGTGAGTCCCTGATCTTGATCGTACACGTTTGCGTGTATGATTGAATTGGGGGCTTCACAGTGCCCCCCTCCCCCCGTATATAAAGGAGGGGAGGAGGCGGCCGGCCGGCCACAAGGGGCGCGACAAGGTGGGAGGAATCCTATATATGAATATTTACCTCTCGACCATTTCGAGACTCCTCGTCATGTCCGTGGTCTCATCTAGGACTCCGAACAAACTTCAGTCATCAAATCACATAACTCATAATACAAATCGTCATCAAACGTTAAGCGTGCGGACCCTACAGGTTTGAGAACTATGTAGACATGAACGAGACACATCTCCGGTCAATAACCAATAGAGGAACCTAGATGCTCATATTGGCTCCTACATATTATATGAAGATCTTTATCGGTCAAACCGCATAACAACATACGTCATTCCCTTTGTTATCGGTATTTTACTTGCCCGAGATTCGATCATCGGTATCATCATACCTAGTTGAATCTCGTTTCTGGCCAGTCGCTTTACTCGTTCCGTAATGCATCATCCCGTGACTAACTCATTAGTCACATTGCTTGCAAGGCTTATAATGATGTGCATTATCGAGAGGGCCTAGAGATACCTCTCCGATACACGGAGTGACAATCCTAATCTCTATCTATGCCAACCCAACAAACACCTTCGGAGACATCTGTAGAGCGTCTTTATAATCACCCAGTTACGCTGTGACGTTTGATAGGACACAAGGTGTTCAGCCGGTATTCGGGAGTTGCATAATCTCATAGTCAGAGGAACATGTATAAGTCATGATGAAAGTAATAGCAATAAAACCAAATGATCTTTATGCTAAGCTAACGGATGGGTCTTGTCCATTGCATCATTCTCTAATGATGTGATCCCGTTCATCAAATGACAACACATGTCTATGGTCAGGAAGCATAACCATCTTTGATTAACAAGCTAGTCAAGTAGAGGCATACTAGGGACACTCTGTTTTGTCTATGTATTCACACATGTACTAAGTTTCCGGTTAATACAATTCTAGCATGAATAATAAACATTTATCATGATATAAGGAAGTATAAATAACAACTTTATTATTGCCTCTAGGGCATATTTACTTAGTGTGTTTGTTGGGATTTGATGAACTTCAAGTTTATGATCAGTTATATCTTTTTATATCCATGAAAGTTATTTGAGTTACTTTGATCTCTTATATGCATGATCTCTCACTACTGCAGGAGACTGCTAACGCGACACTATGATCAGAGACCCTTTGCCGAAACTGTGTGTGATGCAATAATCGCAAACGGTGGTGTAAAAAAACCGTCAAAATGTGCAAAACGTTTGTGATGTGCGATGCAGGACATACGGTTAATCCATTCAAACTGTCTGCTATGAGGCAGAACAACAGAAACAAGCAGCCATAACAATGTGTGTGCTATGCAGGACACATAGTTAATCCATTCGAACTGTTTGCGATGAGGTAGAACAACAGAAACGGGCATCCATATCAATGTGTGTGCGATATACGGCATACGGTTAACTCGGACGAACTATTTTCGATTAGGGAACACAACAGAAATGGTTCAACTTAACAAGATGTGTGTGATATGTAGCATACAGTTCACATGGATGAACTGTTTGTGATGAGCCAAAAGAACACAAACGAGTCGTGTAAACAAGATGCGTGTGATACGTGGCAAACAGCCGACTCAGATGAACTGTTTGCGATGAAAAATTACAACATAGACGGTCAATACAGTTAATTCGTGTGTGATTCTGTGTGTACAAAAAACTTTGAAAAATGCCAACTAGTTGCTTGCGGTGGCTAGGAGCACTACAAAAAAAAGACACATCCATGATATTTTGGGCCGAACGAATTTTTTTTGTCATACATATGACACTTCTATGATGATAATTGTGAAAAAACCTGGTATCATCATAGATGTGGTGGGCTCCAACTTCTATGAGAAAAAATCATGACAAAAAATGGGCTTCTCGTCCTGGGCGGGCCGGAGACGCAGCTGCATGACATTCTTTGGGCCGTCCATGATGGAAAAAACCGTGGTAGAAGCGAGGGGGAGGAAATTTTCGGGGAGTTCCCGGTTACGGTGGGAGGTCGGGGGCCGAGCAATGCGCATTTCTCTCGTACACGTACGCGCGTGTGTTCGAGGCGTTGGCTCTAACTGAACCCGAGCGAGGCGTTGTGCTCTAGCTGAACCCGAGCGATTGCACTGCAGGCTACGCGTTATGATGAGGACATCAATACCATTGTTACACCCACAGCCCCTGCTGCTATACATACTGGACCAATTACCAGAGCTCGCGCACGCCAATTGAATTATCAGGTACTTTCGTTTCTTGGTAATGATTCTAATGTTCATGAGAATATGATGCTGCCTAAATTGGATACATTTGTTTTGCTTACAAATGAAGGGCCTAGCTTGGAGAAGGATGATCATTGGAGCAAGAACAAGCATGGAGTTGATGGCATGCGCAAGGGAGACAAGAACAGAGTTTCAAGTGATGATTTCTGGACTTTGAAGCCAACATAATGAGTGCATGAAGCCTTGGACGAAATATACAAGATGCCACTTCATAATTTTCGTCCAGAGGCTATTCTAGGTGCTGCGTCACCTTCTTTTTGGGCCAGGCCCATGTAATTTCGAAATACTTCAATATAGGCTGTTTTTAGAGTCCGTATGTGTGGGGAAACAACAGTTAGGGTGGGTTTCGGACCCCTCCTCCAAGGGCCACGAAATTCCCCCCTCTTCCTCCATATATACAACCCCTAGGGCATAGTTTAGACTTTTGGTTTTGTTTAGATTAAAAGTTCGCCATAGCTGCAACTTCGCGTACTTCATTTGTGTTCAACGACCAGTTCAAGGCGTCACAGAACCCCACCTTGATCAATAAAGCTTTCCTCTTATATTCGCAATATCCAGATTGCAATCTTAGTTTCTTGCTTGTTCTTCGTTTGCCTGCAGGAAACAAACCTTCGTGGTTAGATTGATCGTGCTCCGGCGTGGTCAATAACCTCTCGGAGTTGGTTTAGCGATTGCTAAGGCGCGACCTCCTCGCAAGTTCGTAGTCGGATCATCAAAGTCGACTTCGTCCAGCACGATAGCCACCATCTCATCGAAAGACGGGACACCTTTGCCTCTATCAAGTGGTATCAGATTTCCAGGTTGCTCGGTGAGATTTTACAGTTTTTTGTAATTTAGATCGAGTCTGTTCTTCATACCTATAGTCCACGAAAAATAAAAAAAAATTAGGGTTAGTTCATCCCATCCGAACCAATCTGAGCCTTTGCATAATCTTTTCTGTATTTTCTTTGTTGAATTTGCAGTTGCATCATCGTGTCAAGTTGCTGGTCTTAGCGTCTAGTCCTTTAGAGTTTCGAGTTCTGTTCACAGGTTGTCACGTCACCGCTGCCATACATCACCACCGCATCATCATCATCGCTGCTGCCATATACCACCACCGCACCAACTTCATCACCGTTGCCATATACCACCACCACATATTCATCGCCAATCCGATTCCACCTACAACATATATCCGCCACCAGTCCGTGTTCCACCAGATTCATCACCGCCACCAGTCCGAGTTTCACCAGATTCCTCTCCGCCACCAGTCCTATTCCGAGTCCAGTATTTTGTTACTCTGTTTTAGATTTCCAGATCACGCCATACTCCGAGTCGTGACAGAGAAGGACTCCCCAACTTTCGTGCTACCCACAGAAGAAAAATAGTTCCAGTTTAAAAAAAAACTAAGTCTGGAAAATTCTGGCTAGGCAGTTTTTAGGACATTTGTAGACTTTTTCGAAAAAAATTGTTGTGGAGCAAAAAAAAGTGCAAAACAAAAGTCGAAAAAAAAGAAAAAAAATTCAGAGTGTGCTCCTCCCTTGTTTACGTGCAACGCCGTGATTTTGTTAGTGTTCTAGGCTCGCGTCTCTAATACGGTCTAGCCTAGGACCAGCACAGTACCGTCGTTGAGTGTTTATTCAACTTTGCATCTCTGAATTGATTATTGCTGACCCTTTTTGCTACCATACTATAAGCCTTCCCAGCTCCACATACATCTACGTCGTGCGTCTGACTCTCCCTGGCAATCGCTCTATCCAAGCTTTTGAGAGTTTTGATAACATCGGTTGCCGATCACCGCCTGCTGCTGGGTAAGAACTGGTAAGAATTTGAGAGTTGCTTGACGGATTTGTGACTGTCCACCACACCACCACCACCACTTCCTAGTAGTCTGCAGAATCATATTCTTGTGTGTTTCTATTGCTGCTAACCATGGCAGGATCACAAGCCGACGAGACTGACTGGGACAACATGACAAACAAAGCGTTACATGATAAGTTTCAACAAATGATGAGTGGACAGGTGGAAGATGTGCTAAATAGATTTGAAGAGGCCATGGAGAAGATAGATGGCATTGAGAAGGCGTTCGAAACAAAGCTCGATAACAAGTTTAATGAATTGCTCGCGCATCTACCACCACCACCACCGGCTGCACCTAACGCACCTCTACAACAACAACGACGACTACCTCCACATCGCGCAACAGCCCTCCGCCGAGCGACCCGTGTCCCTCTTCAGCCTGGCCAAGCTGCTGGTGCTTCTGTTGATACTTCTGTGGCTCCTGCTGCTGATGTGGGGGAGGATGATTATGTGGGAGATTACGAGGATGAGGTTGATCAACATCAGAACTATGTGCAACCACCAGCACCACAACCACCAGGTCGTCCACATGCAAACAATGGCAATGTTAGGGCTCCCCCTCAGGTACGAGATCATGACCATCTCCCTAAACTGAAATTGAATATTCCACCATTTGAGGGTAGATATGTTCCTGATATATATCTTACTTGGGAGTTAGAAACTGAACAACGATTTATATGTTTACAATATCCTGAGGAGAGACGTGTTCCTGCTGCTGTTTGTGCTTTCACTAGCTTTGCATGTGTTTGGTGGTCTGAACATTGTAGATTATATCCTGTTCCAGCTACTTGGGCAGCCTTGAAAATTGCTATGCGTACTCGTTGGGTTCCACCATATTATCAACGTGAATTACTTCAAAAATTGCAGCGCTTAAGACAAGGAAAAAATTTGGTAGAAGAATATTATCAGGAATTACAAACTGGCTTGATTAGATGTGGTATTGCTGAGGAGAATGAAGCTATGCTTGCACGTTTTCTGGGTGGATTAAATAGAGAGATTCAGACCATTCTAGACTATAAGGATTATAATAATATCACTCGTTTATTCCATCTTGCTTGTAAAGCTGAACGTGAAGTGCAGGATCGACAGGCATTGGCGCGAACTAACTTTTCTGTAGGTCGACCTTCATCATGGACACCACGTGCATCATCTACTTCCACATGTTCTGCTACACCGGCACCTCCGTCGGCTGCCACCTCCAACCGTGATACAATAAAGCAGGCACAATCACCACTATCTGCCAAGAGCACACCTTCTGGGCCTGCAAAGAGCTCTTCTTCATCCATGGCATCAATAGGGCAAACACATGATATTAGTTGTCGACGTTGCAAGGGTGGAGGTCATTATGCGAGAGAATGCCCATCTAAGCGTGTGATGATTGTTACTGAGGATGGTGGGTATGAGTCCGCTAGTGACTATGATGAGGAGACTTTGGCTCTTATTACACATGAAGAACACCGTGGAGATGATTCTGATCATGAGACGCAATACATGGCTGCTGAAGATGCTGACAGGTATTAATGTTTAGTTGCTCAACGTGTTTTGAGTGTGCAGGTTACACAAGCTGAGCAAAATTAGAGGCATAATTTGTTCCATACAAAGGGAGTTGTGAAGGAACATTCTATTCGCGTCATCGTAGATGGAGGGAGCTGCAACAACTTGTCTAGCATGGAGATGGTGGAGAAGCTATCTCTCACCACAAGACCACATCCACATCCTTACTACATCCAATGGTTCAACAACAGCGGCAAGGTTAAGGTAACACGTACTGTTCGTGTGCATTTTAGTATCTCTACATATGCTGATTATGTTGATTGTGATGTGGTACCTATGCAAGCATGTTCCTTATTACTTGGTAGACCATGGCAATTTGATAAAAATTCTGTACACCATGGTAGAAACAATCAGTATACTCTTGTTCATATGGATAAAAATATTACTTTGCTTCCTATGACTCCTGATTCCATTTTGAAAGATGTTATTAATAGAGCTAATAAAGCAAAACAGGAGAAAAATAAGAGTGAAAATCAGATTGTGGCAAAAGAATTTGAGCAACAAATGAAGCCTAATAATATACCATCTAGTATTGCTTCTGAAATTAAATTGAAAAGTGCATGTTTACTTGCCACCAAATCTGATATTGATGAGCTAGATTCTAGCAAATCTGTTTGCTATGCTTTTGTGTGCAAAGAGGCATTATTTTCATTCGAGGACGTGCCTTCCTCTTTGCCCCTGCTGTCACTAACATTTTGCAGGAGTTCGCTGACGTGTTTCCACAAGACGTGCCACCGGGATTACCACCTATTCGAGGGATTGAGCATCAAATTGACTTAATTCCCGGTGCATCGCTACCTAACCGTGCACCATACCATACCAATCCAGAGGAGACGAAGGAGATTATGCGTCAAGTACAGGAGTTGCTCGACAAAGGTTATATAGGCGAATCTCTTAGCCCTTGTGTTGTTCCTATTATACTAGTGCCTAAAAAGGATGGTACATCGCGTATGTGTGTTGATTGTACAGGCATTAATAATATTACTATTCGTTATCGTCATCCTATTCCTAGGCTAGATGATATGCTTGATGAATTGAGTGGCTCTACAATATTCTCCAAAGTTGATTTGCGTAGTGGATACCACCAAATTCGTATGAAATTGGGAGATGAATGGAAAACAGCATTTAAAACTAAGTTTGGTTTATATGAGTGGTTAGTCATGCCTTTTGGGTTAACTAATGCACCTAGTACTTTCATGAGACTAAAGAACGAAGTTTTACGTGTTTTCATTGGACGATTTGTGGTAGTCTATTTTGATGATATACTGATTTATAGCAAATCTTTGGAAGAACATTTGGAACGTTTACGTGCTGTTTTTAATGCTCTATGTGATGCATGTTTGTTTGGTAACCTTTGGAAGTGCACCTTTTGCACCGACCGAGTATCTTTTCTTGGCTATGTTGTTACTCCACAGGGAATTGAAGTTGATAAAGCCAAGATTGAAGCTATTGAGAGTTGGCCGCAGCCCAAAACGGTCACACAAGTGAGGAGTTTCCTAGGCCTCGCTGGTTTCTATAGGTGTTTTGTGAGAGATTTCAGCACCATTGCTACACCTCTCAACGAGCTTACAAAGAAGGATGTGCCTTTTGTTTCGGGTACCGCACAGCAAGAAGCCTTCACGGTATTGAAAGATAAGTTGGCACATGCTCCTTTACTCCAACTTCCTGATTTTAATAAGACTTTTGAGCTTGAATGTGATGCTAGTGGAATTGGATTAGGAGGTGTGTTATTACAAGATGGCAAACCTGTTGCATACTTTTCTGAAAAATTGAGTGGGCCTAGTTTCAACTATTCTACTTATGATAAAGAATTATATGCTCTTGTTCGGACCTTAGAAACATGGCAACATTATTTATGGCCCAAAGAATTTGTTATACATTCTGATCATGAATCTTTGAAACACATTAAAAGTCAAGCTAAACTGAACCGTAGACATGCTAAATGGGTTGAATCCATTGAGACTTTCCCTTATGTCACTAAACACAAGAAGGGTAAAGAAAATGTTATTGCTGATGCATTGTCTCGTCGTTATACTATGCTTTCACAACTTGACTTTAAAATATTTGGTTTGGAGACCATCAAAGATCAATATGTGCATGATGCTGAATTTAAAGATGTATTGCAGAATTGTAAAGAAGGAAGAACATGGAACAAGTTCGTCGTTAACGATGGATTTGTGTTTCGTGCTAACAAGCTATGCATTCCAGCTAGCTCCGTTCGTCTTTTGTTATTGCGGGAGGCGCATGGAGGAGGGCTATTGGGACACTTTGACGTGAAGAAGACGGAGGATATACTTGCTACACATTTCTTTTGGCCAAAGATGAGACGGGATGTTGAGCGTTTTGTTGCTTGCTGCACTACATGTCAAAAAGCTAAGTCACGACTCAATCCTCATGGTTTATATATGCCTTTGCCTGTACCTAGTGTTCCTTGGGAGGATATATCTATGGACTTTGTTTTAGGTTTACCTCGAACAAAGAAGGGGAGGGATAGTATATTTGTTGTCATGGATAGATTCTCGAAAATGGCACACTTTATACCATGTCATAAAAGCGATGACGCTGTTAATGTTGCTGATTTGTTCTTTCGTGAAATTATTCGCTTGCATGGTGTGCCAAATACTATTGTTTCAGATCGTGATACTAAATTTCTTAGCCACTTTTGGAGATGTTTATGGGCTAAGTTGGGGACTAAACTGCTTTTTAGTACTACTTGTCACCCCCAAACAGATGGACAAACTGAAGTAGTCAATAGAACATTGTCTACTATGCTTAGGGCTGTTTTGAAGAATAATAAGAAAATGTGGGAAGAATGCTTGCCTCATATTGAATTTTCTTATAATCGTTCATTGCATTCTACTACTAAGATGTGCCCTTTTGAAATTGTGTATGGTTTCCTACCTCGTGCACCTATTGATTTGTTGCCTCTTCCATCTTCGGAGAAGGTTAATTTTGATGCTAAAGAATGTTCTGAATTGATTTTAAAAATGCATGAGTTAACTAAGGAAAACATTGAGCGTATGAATGCTAAATATAAACTTGCTGGAGATAAGGGTAGAAAACATGTTGTGTTTGCACCTGGAGATCTTGTTTGGTTACATTTGCGTAAGGATAGATTTCCTAATTTGCGCAAATCAAAGCTAATGCCACGTGCTGATGGTCCTTTTAAGGTGTTAGAGAACATAAATGATAATGCATATAAACTTGAGTTGCCTGCAGATTTTGGGGTTAGTCCCACTTTTAACATTGCAGATTTGAAGCCTTATTCGGGTGAGGAAGATGAGCTTCCGTCGAGGACGACTTCATTTCAAGAAGGGGAGGATGATGAGGACATCAATACCATTGTTACACCCACAGCCCCTGTTGCTATAGATACTGGACCAATTACTAGAGCTCGCGCACGCCAATTGAATTATCAGGTACTTTCGTTTCTTCGTAATGATTCTAATGTTCATGAGAATATGATGTTGCCTAAATTGGATACATTTGTTTTGCTTACAAATGAAGGGCCTAGCTTGGAGAAGGATGATCATTGGAGCAAGAACAAGCATGGAGTTGATGGCATGCACAAGGGAGACAAGAACAGAGTTTCAAGTGATGATTTCAGGACTTTGAAGCCACCATAATGAGTGCATGAAGCCTTGGACGAAATATACAAGATGCCACTTCATAATTTTCGTCCAGAGGCTATTCTAGGTGCTGCGTCACCTTCTTTTTGGGCCAGGCCCATGTAATTTCAAAATACTTCAATATAGGCTGTTTTTAGAGTCCATATGTGTGGGGAAACAAGAGTTAGGGTGGGTTTCGGACCCCTCCTCCAAGGGCCACGAAATCCCCCCCTCTTCCACCATATATACAGCCCCTAGGGCATCGTTTAGACTTTGGGTTTTGTTTAGATTAAAAGTTCGCCATAGCTGCAACATCGCGTACTTCGTTTGTGTTCAACGACCAGACCAAGGCGTCACAGAACCCCACCTTGATCAATAAAGCTTTCCTCTTATATTCGCAATATCCAGATTGCAATCTTAGTTTCTTGCTTGTTCTTCGTTTGCCTGCAGGAAAAAGACCTTTGTGGTCAGATTGATCGTGCTCCGGCATGGTCAATAACCTCTCGGAGTTGGTTTAGCGATTGCTAAGGCGCGACGTCCTCGCACGTTCGTAGTCGGATCGTCAAAGTCGACTTCGTCCAAAACGATAGCCACCATCTCAGCGAAAGACGGGACACCTTTGCCTCTATCATGTTGCTGCACCCGAGCGATCGATCGATGGCTGTTAACTGAACCCAATCGAGCGATTCCTTCGCTACTGCTGCTAACTAAAGCCGATCGATGTTGCCTCTGGGATGAATAGTGAGCGTTGCGGGGGGGGGGGGGGGGGTTGGATGAACATTGAGCGGTGGCGTTGCCTCTGGATGAACAGGACCCCATGGTGTGGTGGAGGGCTGGATGAACAGTAGACGGTGGAGGGGTGGTTGAACAGGACCCCGTGGTGTGGAGGGCTGGATGAAAAATAGACGGTGGAGGGGTGCCCGTGGAGGGGTGGTTGAACAGGACCCCGTGGTGTGGAGGGCTGGATGAACAATAGACGGTGGAGGGGTGGTTGAACAGTAGCCGGTGGAGTAGCGCACGGTGGAGGCTGGATTAACAGGAGCCCGTGGAGGCAGGAGGAGGTCGACGGTGGAGATGAACAGTATTTCGTGGAGTCCCGTTTTGCGGTATGCCAGACCCCTCCCGATGAAAAGGACCCCCGTTTCGACCGTAGCGCTCCAACACAAGTCCGTTTCCTCCGTTTTGCGGTACGCCACACCCCTCCCGATCAACAGGACCCCCGTTTCGACCGTAGGAGGTCCGTTTCCTCCGTTTTGCAGTAGCCACACCCCTCCCGATCAACAGGACCCTGTTCCGAACGTAGGAGGTCTGTTTCCTCTGTTGTGCGATACGCCAGGCCTCGTTTCCATCGCCTGTTCCGTCCAAGCCCTCCCGATGAACACGACGCATTCCGTTGCCTCCCCATGAGCACGACGCATTCCGTTGCCTCCCCATGAACACGACGACGCTGTTTCTCTATTCCGACCCAGCCATGTCAACGAGCCCTCGCCGTACGTATGCGTGAGTAGGTGTTCGAGACCTCGCCCGTATGTACACATATGTGGCCGTATTTTCTTTCTTGCACCCTGGCCGCTGTACGTACGTGTACATGCTACGTGCGCGCCTCTACTATGACACGTGCGCGCCTCTACATCCACCAGTGTACACGTTCGCAACCAGAATGACAACGCTACGTATGCTTCGACCAGGTGGGTCCCGACTATCAGGCACTTCCTTGCCTGCGAAGATGTAGCTGGTGGGTCCCAGCAGTTAGGGGGGCAAATCGTTTTGTTTTTTTGCCCGGAAGCACTTCCTTGCGTGCGAAGGTGTAGCTGATGGGTCCCAGCAGTCAGGGGAGCGAATCGTTTTTTTGCCCGGACGCACTTCCTTGCGTGCCAAGGTGTAGCTGGTGGGTCCCAGCAGTTGGGGGCGAATTGTTTTTTTTGGACACACTTTCTTGCGTGCGAAGATGTAGCTGGTGGGTCCCAGCAGTCAGGGGTGCAAATCATTTTTTTTCGAATGCACTTTCTTGTGTGCGAAGATGTAGCTCGTGGGTCCCAGCAGTCAGGGGGCGAATCATTTTTTTCGCGGAATATGGTGGCCTGTCAGGTGGGTCCTCGCTGTCAGGTGAAGGAATAATTATTTTGCGCGTAATAAGGAGGCACTTCCTTGCGGCTGCCGTTGACCCAGTTGTCAGCCTCTCCACGTACAGTCCACGTCCGATGGAAGTCGTTCCTTGACCATGTTAACCACGCCGCGCCGAGAGCACCAGGGCGGCGGACGACGGCGAGGCCTACAAAGGGGACGATGCGGAGCCGGGGAGGACGTGGCAGTGGATGCACACGCGTAGAGGAGTACGAAGGTTCACTGGTTCGTTTATGATATCGTCTCCGCAGAATAACAGGGGGTGTGGGTGAGTGGAGGATGGCCTGGCCAGCAGTAGGAGTAGTAGGGGGCGGTGAGGCCTCCGCGGGAGCACAGGCGGCCACGGGAGGCAGGAGCAGGCGGCACGACCGACACTACTTTGGGTGGCTGGAGCAAGAAGACTAGAGGTTGAAGAAGCACGACGGCCATTGGATGGATATCGTACGGTCACTGCAGCTAGAATCGTTAATATTGACTAAGTTGAGAAAGCCCTTGGTACGTCAACTTAGTAGGCCCATAGGTCAGCTTCCGAAATGGTGCGCCCCAGATGTCAGGGGGAGGAATCATTTTTGGGCGGGTGAAGCTAGAATATCCGAGATTGAAGAAGAAGCACGGCATCTGTTGGATAGACATCCAACGGCCACTGCAGCTAGAAGCGTGTGTTGACTATAAGTTGACAAAGCCATGCATACGCGTCAACTCTGTTTTTTTAGGGGACGCGTCAACTTAGTAAGGCCAGAAGTGTGTGGAAGAGAACTTATAGCCCATTTGAGATTTGTAAGAATGTGTAGCCCATTTTTGAATTCTAACGGAATTTACTACAGCCCATTTACAGTTTGTTAAAAGTACAGCCCATTTCAACCAAGCGTTCAAAACAGATTCAATAAAATTTCCCACATTTTGATGGGATCCGAAATATTTTTATCCCGAAATTTCTAGTCAGATTAAATACAATTTCAATATAGATTTATATTACGTAAAAATCCAACGAAACATAGTGCTCGCAGCAATTAATGAAATTAAAATTTTCAATATCCAAAAATAACATTTTCTAAAGTAATCACGTGTTTGGTGCTTTTTTTATAGTTACTGCCTAGTTTTTTTAATTACATCCCATTTATTATTTCTTAAAGCCCACTTTCTTGTTAAGCCTAATGCATCCCTCCTAGGAAAGATTTGCAGCCCAGCGGGGCAGAGAATAACAACTTGACCTTGCCTGGGTATTCCTAAAAAAAGTTTAGCTGGGCTAGCCATTTTCAGCTTGAAAAAAATGGGTTAATTTGAAAAATGCCCCTCCAAATTTGGCGATTCCGAGAAATGCCACTGCAATTTCCAAACTTTGAAAAATGCCATTTCATACCATTTCTAGTGGCATTTTTCGAAGTCTCCAGTGGGGTTTTTCAAAGTTTGCAAAAATTGAAGTGGAATTTTTCAAAGTCTGGAAATTGCAGTGGCATTTTTATGAATCACCATAATTGTAGTGGCATTTATCTAATTAACCCAAAAAATTAATATCTGGGCTGGATATCTGGGCTGGGCTAGACGGGCCACAACCCGCCCAGTTAATACCTGCAACAATGCTTTCGTTGTTGTTCGGAGGAGAAAAATTAATATCCGGGCTAAACATCAAAAAACTCTGCAGTGCTCACACCTCAAAAACACAAATACTGCTCGAGCTGCTTGGTCCCAGCTGTCGGCCGCTTCTTGTGCAATTCTCTCGTTTATTGACTACTACATAGGTTGACAATGGTGTGGGACCGTGATGTCAGGAAACTAGGAGGAAGCAAAATAAATTATAGTTATATATATATAATAAGGAGGCAGTTGCGTACGTGAGGCTATGGACCTGGTGGGTCCCCATTGTCATCCTCTCAAAGTAAAGTCATCTCCTTGCCCGCGCGTTCTTTCCGCCCGAAACAGTCAGCGCCGCCCGCCCCGCTTCCCGATGCAGGCGATTGCTCCGCCTTCAAACGATACAAGTGTCGTCCGTCCGTCCATCTGCCGCCCACATTAATGATACGCGGTTGCCGAGGCGGCTACTCCGGCGCCACACGTCCGTCTCTCCGCCCGCCCATCATTGCTATATAAACTGCTGTGCCGGCCATAGCCGCAGTCATCCGCATACGTTCCCTTTCTCCTGTCCACACCACTACTGCCCACCATGGCTTCCTCGCGCTCCAGCACTCTCTTCAGGACGGGCGGACGACGGACCACAAGGACATGGCAGCCATTGCTGCTGACCGGCTGGTCGGCAGGCAGTCGGAGGACGACGACGTCCCAATGGAGAACATGGTAGTCGACGATCCGACGCTAACCCCCTCCTCCGCGCCATCCTCGCCGGTGCATTGCACCATGACCATCGGCGAGGCCCGTGCCCAATATATGGACAATCTGAGGCAGATGCGTGAGGAGTAGTTCAGGGAGGCGGAGGCGGAGGCCGACGCCGCCTACAACCACCATCTCCTCCAGGAGCACCTGCAGGCGAAGGAGCAGATCACCGCGGAGCGGGCGAAGCAGGAGGGGCTGCTCGACTCGTACCGCTCCGCTCACAAGGGCCGCCTCGAGCGCTGGCAGTACCACATGCTGGCGGCGGAGGCTGCGGCCGCCTACAAAGAGGCTAGCAAAGAGGGCAATGAAGCGGGCGAGGCGTTGTTTGGCGAGACCAAGGACGAGGCAGAGGACAATGCCGGCTCCGATGAGTCCCCGCTCCGCTGGTGTCGATGAGGCCCTGCTCCGTCGAGGCCCCGCGGCTCCAACAACGAGGTAGAGGACACCGCCGGCTCTGCCGAGGCCCCGCCCCTCCAACAACGAGGCAGAGGACATCGCCGGCTCAACCGAGGCCCCACCCTGCCGGCAACGCGGGGGAGGATTTCCACCGCTCCGCTGAGGCGCCGCCCGCCGGCAACGAGATAGAGGACATCGCCGGCTCCACCGAGGCCACGCCACACAGAAAACAAGGAAGAGTAGCACACGGTAGGTCGCCGCCGCTCGGGTCCAAGTAAGGCCACCGCTGCTACCCTCCCGTTGAAGCCAAGCTAGGCGGGTTGACCATTGACGGCCGGTTAGCTTCTTGGCAGCGACGTGGAGTCGGAGAGTTGCGCTGGAGAAGAACGCTGCTTCTACTTAACTGCTGGTGCAGTTGGCTGACTGACACGTGGGCCCAACAGGCCACATGTCAGTTACGCAACTGCACCTGCAGTTAAGTCATTTAAGCTTCTGTTCGGCTCAGCGGGACACGGGTGGGTTGCGTCGGTTAATTAATTATACCTCCAGCGCACCCCTTTTTAGTTGAAGAATGTATGAAATGTAATGAAATCCGACATGTTTATATAAAATCCGACCGTGTATGAATGAATTTATTTCGATTAGTTTGAATTCTTGTATCACTCGCATGGATGAACAAGCAAAACAATACGTACTAGCATTATTCCCAGGGTGATCACCTCGTTTGCAGCAGTTTCACATGTACTCCCTCCGGTCCTTTCTAGTCTGCATACAAGTTTTGTCTGCAGTCAAAGTATCTCTACTTTTACCAATCTTATACAAAAAAGTATGCACTTTCACAATGTGCGAAGTAAAAAGGAACAAAAGGAGTACAAAGAGTTTGAGCAGCTTTTTAGCGTTTCTGTACATTGCAATCAAACACACGGGCCTGGCAATTCATAGAGAACATTCAAAACAATCGATGATTATGCATCTCAGCAACTCACATGTCAGAGGCAATATTTACTTCACAACTAAAGAACAAAGAAAAAATTGATCGACACTGCTGACAGCAAAGGGCGTTCCATTCGAAAATATCAAACGCATGTCTTGCTAAAATCAATGAGCAAAATTTGACAAGGTTGTCCCATTCCAAAATATCAAATGCCTACGATTGTGGAATGGGCAGGGTTTGCCATCAGTTCGTACATTGACATGGCACCTCGTGCTAAATAAACCAGCTGTTCTTTTTGTGCAGTTCCACCAAAATCAACCAAATTTGCGCGTAGCTTGTATGATTTTGCCCTTATATGTTGCAACGCCTTGAACTTATCAGCACCTCCTTTCTTGTGGTGGAAATGAATGATTCGATGTATTCATGAACATTTTGTGCAGTTCCCATTAGAATGTAGCTGAGCACCCCTGTTTGCACAAATACAAAAAAGTGATTAGTATAAAGCAAACTATACTATGAATTGACAGTTTCAACAGGCACATACATGGTCCCTGTAGAGCACACTTTTAGAAAAATGGAACTCACCAGAAAGAATCCTAGAACAACATTGTACTCGCGCATCACAACAAAAAAATGGAGTTTTGTCAGTCCTTCTGAGCTGAAGTTAGTTTGGTCTTGTGGGGAGTAATGTAACCATCCTTCAACTGCTCCTTCTCATGAGAAGATAGACATGGCTTCTTCATCCTGGCATAATCGGAACTAGTCACTTCACGTACTCCATATTCTTCTTTAGAGGAAGATGATTCTGTTGTGCAAAGACAAAAGGACTACTAAATGCTAGCATCCCTGTGTGCTCAAAAAAAGGAAAGGAAATATTTAAAACAGCACAGATGAAGCACTTCTCAAGGACAATACCACTTTTTCATGATAGTATCTAAACAGTAGCACGACACCAATAGAGATGACAAAGCTCAATCATATGAATGAAATCAGTGGGCGAGTACCAACCTTTGTCAGGAGGCTTATTGTGTAGAGCATACAGATGAAGCACTTCTTCGGAACCATCTGTTGCTATCTACGGTGGTGGCCATGCTTACTATATACTCCTCGATTAGTTTAATGTTTCCAACATCTTCTTGTGCAGTTCCACTAAAATATATGGTATCTTCAAAGAAGATCCCTGTTTGCACAAGTAGAGATAATTACATACTACATTAAGAGTGGCATCAAATCAGTGGCAAAATAATTGCTCATTCCAGCCATAGCAATAAATTAAGATGCAAAACTATATCATTACTTGTGTCATCACAGTTCTAGTGCTTCATTACAGCACCGGGAGTTGATTTTTGTTTTTCTTCCGCTTGTTCTTCCCGTTCATCACTTGGTTCAATAATAGACAAGCTTCGCCTTCAATGTAAGATTTGGCATGTCAATTAGGGAGCACAAGTATAGTACTAAACTTAATTTTCTGATGAAAGTGGCAAAATACAGGCCAACAGTTGTGAAATATCCTTATCTTACCTCAATGGGATATTACGGTGCACATACAGATTGGAAGTCTTGTCTCCATTTGTGCAGTTCACTAAAATCAAGCAACATTATCATACAAGTAGCACAACATATGAAAGCACACTGCAGAATCATGTGAAAGAAGGCTAGTACTGACCTCTCATGATGCGGAATTCAAACAACTCACAAGAAGAAGATCTGAACCAAATTCGCCTTAACGAATAGGAAGTAAGATCTCCTCTTGTGCAGTTCCACTAAGATCACGCAATCGAGCAACGTTGTCGGTGTGACATTTTGGTTGAACTACACAAAACACTCTTAAAACAAAAGTGTTTTGTGCAGTACAACAAAAGGTCACAATGGCAACGAGGTGAAGTAGATAACCCTGTTTACACAGAGGTGCAAAGGAAACAATTAGTGGTCAATAACGGTGGATGACACAGAAGCCAACAAAAACAAGCATCTACCTTATCTAAATGGGAAAGAAAGCAAGACAATAGCATTTCTAAAACGGTGGCATTGATTAATATTAAAATAGAGATTATATTAACAATAAAATTCATTAAACATGCAATTTGCTTTTAACTGTGGCATTGCATCAATTTTCCATCGGCATTATTAGAGGGTGTTAGAGGGTGTTAGTTTACAGGGACATTTTGGTGTAGGGACTAAAAAAACTCCGTGTCAGTCCCGTGTAAACCAAACAGGAGGGTCTTTTAGGGACTAAAAGTGGGCCTTTGGGACTAAAGAAAGAAGACCCCGAGGGAGTCTTTTTGGGACTATTTCCAACAGTTGCCCCTGCCACGCATCGCACCTTGTCTCTATTAGTTCATTACTAGGGGTAACATGGTCTTTTAGCATGTCATTTAATAACCTCTAGTCCATGTTTAGTCCCTGGAACCAAGCAGGTAGGGACTAGGGAGTTTTTAACCAAACAGGGCCTTAGATTAACAACAACTAATGAGTTGCACGGGACAGTGGAAGCACCAGCACCATGTGCATCTACCGATGTACTGTGGTCATGCACAGTCTGTTGCAACAAAGAACAAACAAACAAGGAGCATATTTGTGTTGGTCCTAGTTTTGTTATCTTTAGACACCTTTCCCTATGTGAGCGCAGCAAATCTAGTCCTGCTCAAACTCTACAGCCTTGTCCCTTCCTTTCCTTTTTGAACTAGTACTTTCTCACCTTCCTTTCCTCTTTGAACCACGTCCTAGATTTATGCGATAAAACTTAACCTACTACTGTCCCCCATTCCTTTCCTCTTTGAACCATGTCCTAGATTCATGCTATACAACTTTCCCCCTTCACTTCTTCTTTGAACCACGTCCTAGATTCATGCTATATACAACTTTTCCCACTACTTTCCTGCACTCCTTTCCTCTTTGAACCACGTCCTAGATTCATGGTATACATTCAGCTAGAGCAATGCATGTGGCGACAGCGTTAAGCCTCCTTCCCTTCTCGGTGGACGGATCCTGCCGGCTCTTTGAGCAGCAGTGAGGGGAGAGAGAGGCCAACGAAGTCTTGTTTAGATCTGGAGAGGGTGAGAGAGTGTGAAGAGAGCAACTACAAGCACTGAGGCTCCAGCAGGAGAGGGCGAGAGAGTGTGAAGAGAGCAACTACAAGCGCTGAGACTCCAGCATGTATATATATACTGGAGAGAGAGTGTGAAGCGTGCAAACCCTAGAAAACATTTTGACCAGTCAAAGAATCCTCCTGGCACAAATTATGCCCAAGTGTATTTATCAAACCCGAGACCTCAAGTTTGATGAGCGAACAGGCTAACCAGCTACACAACCCTCCCGTTATGTTCAACGAGAGGGAAATAACCTTTTATACTTTCCTGCATTCGTGTGACAAGCATGCCGTGTTTTTTTGTGTGTGTGGGAGTCATTGCGATTTCAATCATAATCGTGTCATGTGGCTTTGGTGGTAAGACTATCCACAGTGGTGCAGAAATAATGCAGCCTTAGTCACCTTACCTCTCTCCACATAGTACGTTGGGTCCCACCAGTCAGAGGGTGAAACGAACAAATTAATAAGAAAAATTAAAAGCGCCAGCGGTGTATCTTACCTCACACATCTCGCTACTTCTCGGGAACATTGTCCAATTGATCCCTCTGTTTGCTCACGTACTATTTTAAGTGAATCCTTATTATAACATGCACAGAAATTTTGGGCACTTGTATTCGACTTAAGTCAGTGTGCCACCGTATCTCGTATCTAGGTGTAATAAGTCACGTTAGAAGGTGCAATTGGACCAAGGTGCATGCGCGCGCGCACGTGTGTGTGTGTGTGTGTGTGTGTTTGTGTGTGTGTGTGTGTGTGTGTGTGTGTGTGTTAGAGAAAGCGACAGATCGACCTACTCCTACAGAGAGATGTTGTGTAGTGTACGATTTTAGCCGCGAGAGTGGGTGCATCCTCTCATTTCCAGGCGTGTCCGGTAGGGAAATGCGGATACCTTCCACGCTCACTCCTGACCAGCCTGGCCCACCCAAAGCCCCTCCATCGCCCGCGCACGCTTCCGGCCCAAAACGGTCAACGCCACTCCAAAGAATTGGTGCCGCATTCTTGCCCGGGAAGAGCGGACACGACCTCTCACTGGCGCAAGAGTGATGGTTGCTTCGTCCGTCCAACTTACTGCTGGGTCTATGTGATTTGACGGCTCATTGGTTTTTATTACTGAGGTGGTAGGACTGCTGGATGTCCCACGCTTTCGGCGAAAGGAGGTACTACTACTAGATTACAATTTTCTCCATTCTTACAATGGAGGCGTGCAAGAGCAGTGAAAACACGCAGGCTCAGTGATTACATGGCCCACCTCACACTATCACCATGCGACACCTAACTCTTTACATAGTACTCCCTCCTTTCCTAAATATTACTAGATGAGTTCCCACGCGTTGGAGCGGAACAGCGGTATATATCTCTGCGCAAAATTATCAATTTCATAGAACTAAAAAAACTCTATAACCGCATGACAAATGTGGTAGACAAACTAAATAAACTCCCATCATCGTTTAGATCATCCCACGTAAGGAAAAAATATCAGCCAACTCCTACTGCATAATGGGATTATATTTTTCTTTTTGACATGTTAATGGGACTTAAAAGCTCACTTACATGCATGCTATCGGTGCATGCTTGCATGCAGACATGTTGATGTGATTTAAAACCCACTCACACACATGTGCCACGACATTTCTGCATGCTTGCATGTGGCTTAGTGTGGAGCCTCTCAACGTCTAGATCAGACGGCTATTATGGACTGATTTACTTCATCTAATGGATACATAAATTTTGATGATGTGGCTCAAGGAGAGGATAGAGAATTCCTAGTAGTGGGGGCTAACTATTACTAGTAGATAAGTCTTTGTTGAGATTCCACTACATATAGAACAAAATGAATGAATCTACACTTAAAATGCATCTATATACATCCGCATGTGGTTCATGGTGAAATCTCTACAAAGACTTATATTTAGGAATGGAGGAAGTACTAGTATAGTACGTACTGTAATTTATCAGCGAGATAAATTTGTACAATGCTATGAAGCTTCCAGCTTCTGTTACATGTATCTTTCGTCCAAGGTTGCCCGTTGCAACATTCCATCAAATACAAAGGAGACTAACATGCATGCTATTGCATCTCAATGGTTGATAGATCATAGCAAATATGTACTCCCTCCGTTCCAAAATAAGTGTCTCAACTTTGTGCAAACTTTAGTACAAAGTTGTACTACTACTAAAGTTGACACTTATTTTGGAACAGAGACAGCTAAAGAAAAAAACAATCCATGCAGTCCCTAGCCCTTGAACCATAAACACTAACCAGGCCTTAATTTGCTGGCAACTTGGCGCTTCCTAAGAAATGAAGTTTGCAACCTTTTGACCTTCGGATCATTTTGTGCAGTTTCACCAAAATCGAGATGAGCATCCCTGTGGCAAAGAAATTGAAGAAGCGTGATTAGAAAAAGATTACTGGGACTAGTTGATGAGACATAAACTCATCACAAATACATTACATAGAAGCCAGTAGAGGTATGTCCGGGGCAAAGAAATAGAGAAATATCCACAGGGAGTGATGTGGGAAGCTGGAGCAGTGGTGCAAGCCGAATGTAAAGGGAGTTGCACCTGAGGGACGTAGCTCAACCTTGAGGAGGGCGGTGGGAGGTGGCAACTGCCCACGTTGCAGCAGTGAGCAAGGGACGAAGGCAACCTCACCGGCTTTGTGAGAGAGAACGACGGGGGGCCCTGATCGGGACGTGCCGACAGTGGGTTTTCGCCGTCGACGACGGACACCGCATCTACACTAAGCATCCAGCCCTTTCCCAAGCGGACGTGATCCGCCGGGATGTTAGAGACGTGGCCACAGTCGTTTTGTGCGAGAGAGTGTGAAGAGAGCAACCCCAGCAAGCAACCGTGTAGGCTGGCCCGTCCTGAATATGTATATAGTGGAGCGGTTTCCTTTTCTCTCCATATGAACCTATCATATTGCGTACGTGCCACTGAAGAAAAAAAAATTATTTACAAATGACATGGCACCTACTACTCGTTCTCCTATAACCTTGCGCTTGGCATCTCCAAAATACTCCCTCCGTTTCTTTTTAGTCTGCATATAAGGTTTGGTCAAAGTCAAACTTTATAGAGTTTGACTAACTTTATATTAAAAACTATGAACATTCAAAATATGAAATCAGTATTATCAGATGCACCATGAAATGTATTTTCATACTATATAGTTTTAGTATTGTAGATGTTCATATTTTTATATAAATTTGGTCACACTTTGTGTAGTTTGACTTTGACCAAATTTTATATGCGGAGTAGAAAGAAACGGAGGGAGTATTAACCTTGCGATTGGCTCTTTGCCTCTTCGGGAAGTCGAGCAATAATGGTAGTGCAGCATATATCGTTCTGGCTATATGAGACCGAATGAATTGCTGCATGTCCACCACGTGGGTGTGAGTCGAGGGCGAGGGAGAATGCTACATACGGAGCAAAATGAGTGAATCTACACTCTAAAATACGTCTATATACATCAGTGTTTGGAGTATGTACTAGTAGTTCATATTGAAATCTACTAAAGGACATATATATTCCAAACAATATGATATTATCTCTATAACCAAGGTAGTAGGGACGAGGAGTAAACGGAGGGAGTAGTAAATTTTTCGCCTCGTCTTGCGAGCCACCGCGCGCATGGGTGAGGGAGCAGGCGTAAGGCGGAGCAAGCTTCACCTCATCCTGCGAGCCACCGTGCCCGTGGGCGGGGGAGACGGCGTACTAAGCAAGCTTCTCCTCGTTCTGCGAGTTGACGGGACACATCAAAAGTACTCTAGTGTATAGAGCCTTGCCTCTAAGGTAGGCCCCACATGGTTTACCTCTTTCTTTAATATAACACGTCAAGTCGCAATTTGTTTGTTCACCCGTGGTAGATGATCCTCCCTCCACCAAGTGGACAACCAGTACACGTGCCAAATTACCACGTGGGCTGCCTTTTTCGTACAGAAATGAGTTCCACCGTGTACCCATGCGGGTGTGGTTGGGAAAGAGACGGGAGTACGTGCGCCGTGCATGCACCTCTTCTATTCGTGCATGTCCCCCACCTACGTGGTTGTGTGTGAGAGATACAAACCGCGTTCATGAGTGTTTTTTGTTTTGGGCTGGGGGTGGGGTGGGGGTTGATTTCGTGAATTATTTGTGGGAATATGTGTCGATGACATCTCAAACAAATTTTTCATGCTGCTCTATCGTCCTGTTCACCGATTAGACTCTGAGTCAGCTCCAAACTAATGGTCAAACTTGAGTTTTTATATGGTTGTGGGGTACATATCAGGGCCGCTATCAATAGTATCTATCTACCATCTGGTTAATCTCCGGTGTCTACTATGAGTTTCGTGTTGGGTGGGAAACAAACAGTAAAGAAGCCATTATCTGTATTTTTAACTGAAGCCATTATCTGCCTGCTATTATTGGTTTTGGGTGTACCCACAGGTTGCTACCATCACACTGGATTTCTGCATGCACTCCTTACATAATCTCACTATGTTTTATTCCCTTGCATGACAGTTATTGTAAACAATGGAACTGAACATGTAGAGCAAAAGAGACGAGCCTTGCGTGGCAATAAAATTTCATGCAGACGTCGCTCCATGGTAGGCGCAAAGGCAGCCCCCTCCACGCATTTCGGATTGTAATCGAGAGGAAGATATCTGTTCTAAGGGGGATTCAGAAGGAGAAGATAACTCCTATTTACCCCATGAGGTCTTCGCTCTAACTGGGCATGCTGATGTTGGTTATATCATGCATATGCACTACTAGGGAAAAGCCTAGCAGCAGCGCGGGTTTTAGGTATATTAGTAGCGCGGGTGCCTGTGCTACTGATACGACGCTACAGCTAATAGGTAGTAGTAGCGCGGGTGCCACCCGCGCTACTACTACGTCCGTTAGTAGCAGCGTGGGTAAAAACCTGTGCTACTACTAACCCGTGCATTGAATAAAAATTAATTTTTTGTTGAATTTTTTGCCTGAATTTTCAAATTTCTGAATTATTTTAACCTCCAATCTCTAATCACCCTCATCGCTGCTCAATTTAATATCTAATCACCCCTCATCATTCCAAATCATCTAACTTCCCGGACGGGCACCCATACTCTCACTACTCCAGCCTGAGCATGCTTAACTTCTAGGTTCTATTCTCCCTCGATTCCAAGTCTGCACTTGTTGTTTGCTGACAATAGTAAGATGTCAATCCTATTAACCCTCGGGAGTTTAGCTTGAGCATGAAGTCACACATTTCACTGTTTGAGTTTAAAACTATTGTTCTAAAAAACAATAATTATTTAGTAACACTATTATTTCTTCAATAAGTAGCTTGACCACATTTTGACCAAAGTTTGACCACTGTTTAACCAGACTTGACCAAAATTCCAAAAAACTGAAATAATTATTTAGTAACACTAATATTCTTGAATAATTATTTAGTAACACTAATACTTCTTGAATAAGTAGTTTGACCACACTTTGACCAGATTTGACCAAAATAAAAAAAACTGAAATTTGAGCATAACTTTTTTTCCTTTTAGAATTTGAGGATTCTAAAAATTTGCAAACAGGCCGTAGGTGGTAGGAATCTGCTGGGTCTATGTGATTTGACGGCTCATTGGTCTTTATTACTGAGGTGGTAGGACTGCTGGATGTCCCACGCTTTTGGCGAAAGGAGGTACTACTACTAGATTGCAATTTTCTCCATTCTTACAGCGGAGGCATGCAAGAGTAGTGAAAACACGCAGGCTCAGTGATTACATGGCGCACCTCGAACTATCACCGTGCGACACCTAACTCTTTACATAGTACTCCCTCCGTTCCTAAATATTACTAGATGAGTCCCCGCGCGTTGCCGCGGAACAGCGGTATATATCTCTGCGCAAAATTATCAATTTCATAGAACTAAAAAAACTCTATAACCGCATGAAAAATGAGGTAGCCAAACTAAATAAACTCCCATCATCATTTAGATCATCCCACCTAAGGAAAAAAGATCAGCCAACTCCTACTGCATAATGGGATTATATTTTTCTTTTTGACATGCTAATGGGTCTTAAAAGCTCACTTACATGCATGCTACCGATGCAAGCTTGCATGCAGACATGTTGACGTGATTTAAAACCCACTCACATGCATCTGCCACAGTATTTCTGCATGCTTGCATGTGGCTTAGTGCGGAGCCTCTAAAACATCTAGATCAGACGGCTATTATGGACTGATTTACTTCATCTAACGGCTACATCAATTTTGATGATGTGGCTCAAGGAGAGGATAGAGAATTCCTAGTAGTGTTGGCTAACTATTACTAGTAGATAAGTCTTTGTACAGATTCCACTACATATGGAACAAAATGAATGAATCTACACTTAAAATGCATCTATATACATCTGCATGTGGTTCATGGTGAAATCTCTACAAAGACTTATATTTATGAACGGAGGAAGTACTAGTATAGTACGTACTGTAATTTATCAGAGAGTTAAATTTGTACAATGCTATGAAGCTTCCAGCTTCTACTACATGTATCTTGCGTCCAAGGTTGCCCGTTGGAACATTTCATCAAATCATAGCAAATATCTACTCCCTCCGTTCCAAAATAAGTGTCTCAACTTTGTGCAAACTTTAGTACAAAGTTGTACTACTACTAAAGTTGACACTTATTTTGGAACAGAGACAGCTAAAGAAAAAAAATCCATGCAGTCCCTAGCCCTTGAACCGTATACCCTAACCAGGCTTTAATTTGCTAGCAACGTGGCGCTTCCTAAGAAATGAAGTTTGCAACCTTTTGACCATCGGATCATTTTGTGCAGTTTCACCAAAATCGAGATGAGCATCCCTGTGGCAAAGAAATTGAAGAAGCGTGATTAGAAAAAGATTACTGGGACTAGTTGATGAGACATAAACTCATCACAAATATAGTACATAGAACTCAGTAGAGGTATGTGTGGGCCAAAGAAGTATAGAAATATCCACACGGAGTGATGTGGGCAGCTGGAGCAGTGGTGCAAGCCGGCTGTAAAGGGAGTTGTACCTGAGGGACGTAGCTCAACCTTGAGGAGGGTGGCGGGAGGCGACAACTGCCCACGTTGTGGGAGTGAGCAAGGGACGAAGGAAACCTCACCGTCTTTGTGAGAGAGAACGGCGGGGCCCCCTGATCGGGACGTGCCGACAGTGGGTTTTCACCGTCGGCGACGGCCACCGCATCTATACTGAGCATCCAGCCCTTTCCCAAGTGGGCGTGATCCGCCGGGATGTTAGAGATGTGGCGAGAGTCGTTTTGTGCGAGAGAGTGTGAAGAGAGCAAACCCAGCAAGCAACCGTGTAGGCTGGCCCGTCCTGACTATGTATATAGTGGAGCGGTTTCCTTTTCTCTCCATATGAACCTATCATATTGCGTATGTGCCACTGAAGAAAAAAACTTTATTTATAAATGACGCGGCACCTACTACTCGTTCTCCTATAACCTTGCGCTTGGCATCTCCAAAATACTCCCTCTGTTTCTTTTTAGTCTGCATATAAGGTTTGGTCAAAGTCAAACTTTATAGAGTTTGACTAACTTTATATTAAAAACTATAAACATTCAAAATATGAAATAAATATTATCAGATGCACCATTAAATGTATTTTCATACTATATAGTTTTAGTATTGTAGATGTTCATATTTCTTTATATAAATTTGGTCAAACTTTGTGTAGTTGGACTTTGACCAAATCTTATACGCGGAGTAAAAAGAAACAGAGGGAGTATTAACCTTGCGATTGGCTCTTCGCCTCTTCGGGAAGTCGAGCAGTAATGGTAGTGCAGTATATATCGTTCTGTCTATATGAGACCGAATGAATTGCTACACGTCCACCACGTGGGCGAGGGTCGAGGGGCGAGGGAGAGTGCTACATACGGAGCAAAATGAGTGAATCTACCCTCTAAAATACGTCTATATACATCAGTGTTTGGAGTATGTACTAGTAGTTCATATTGAAATCTACTAAAGGACATATATATTCCAACCAATATGATATAATCTCTATAACCAAGGTAGTAGGGACGAGGAGTAAACGGAGGGAGTAGTAAATTTTTCTCCTCGTCCTGCGAGCCACCGCGGGCATGGGCGAGGGAGCGGGCGTAAGGCCAAGCAAGCTTCACCTCATCCTGCGAGCCACCGCACCTATGGACGGGGGAGACGGCGTTCTAAGCAAGCTTCTCCTCGTTCTGCGAGTTGACGGGACACATCAAAAGTACTCCAGTGTATAGAGACTTGCCTCTAAGGTAGGCCCCACATGGTTTGCCTCTTTTTTAACATAACACGTCAAGTCGCAATTTGTTTGTTCACCCGTGGTCGACGATCCTCCCTCCACCAAGTGGACAACCAGTACATGTGCCAAATTACCACGTGGGCTGCCTTTTTCGTACAGAAATGAGCTCCACCGTGTACCCGCGCGGGTGTGGTTGGGAAAGATACAGGAGTATGTGCGTCGTGCATGCACCTCATCTCTTTGTGCACGTCCCCCACCTACGTGGTTGTGTGTGAGAGATACAAACCGCGTTCATGAGTGTTTTTTTGGGGTGGGGTGGGGTGGGGGTTGATTTCGTGAATTATTTGTGGGAATATGTGTCGATGACATCTCAAACAAATTTTTCATGCTACATTATCGTCCTGTTCACCGATTAGACTCTGAGTCACCTCCAAACTAATGGTCAAACTTGAGTTTTTAAATGGTTGTGGGGTACATATCGGGGCCGCTATCAATAGTATCTATCTACTATCTGGTTATTCTCCGGTGTCTACTATGAGTTTCATGTTGGGTGGGAAACAAACAGTAAAGAAGCCATTATCTGTATTTTTTTTAACTAAAGCCATTATCTCTCTGCTATTATTGGTTTTGTGTCTATCCACAGGTTGCTACCATCACTCTGGATTTTTGCATGCACTCCTTACATAATCTCACAATGTTTTATTCCTATGCATGACAGTTATTGCAAACAAGCGGGCGTGATCCGCCGGGATGTTAGAGATGTGGCAAGAGTCGTTTTGTGCGAGAGAGTGTGAAGATAGCAAACCCAACAAGCAACCGTGTAGGCTGGCCCGTCCTGACTATGTATATAGTGGAGCGGTTTCCTTTTCTCTCCATATGAACCTATCATATTGCGTACGTGCCACTGAAGAAAAAAATTTATTTATAAATGACGCGGCACCTACTACTCGTTCTCCTATAACCTTGCGCTTGGCATCTCCAAAATACTCCCTCTGTTTCATTTTAGTCTGCATATAAGGTTTGGTCAAAGTCAAACTTTATAGAGTTTGACTAACTTTATATTAAAAACTATAAACATTCAAAATATGAAATAAATATTATCAGATGCACCATTAAATGTATTTTCATACTATATAGTTTTAGTATTGTAGATGTTCATATTTTTTTATATAAATTTGGTCAAACTTTGTGTAGTTGGACTTTGACCAAATCTTATATGCGGAGTAAAAAGAAACAGAGGGAGTATTAACCTTGCGATTGGCTCTTCGCCTCTTCGGGAAGTCGAGCAGTAATGGTAGTGCAGTATATATCGTTCTGGCTATATGAGACCGAATAAATTGCTACACGTCCACCACGTGGGCGAGGGTCGAGGGGCGAGGGAGAGTGCTACATACGGAGCCAAATGAGTGAATCTACCCTCTAAAATACGTCTATATACATCCGTGTTTGGAGTATGTACTAGTAGTTCATATTGAAATCTACTAAAGGACATATATATTCCAACCAATATGATATAATCTCTATAACCAAGGTAGTAGGGACGAGGAGTAAACGGAGGGAGTAGTAAATTTTTCTCCTCATCCTGCGAGCCACCGCGGGCATGGGCGAGGGAGCGGGCGTAAGGCCAAGCAAGCTTCACCTCATCCTGCGAGCCACCGCACCTGTGGGCGGGGGAGACGGCGTTCTAAGCAAGCTTCTCCTCGTTCTGCGAGTTGACTGGACACATCAAAAGTATTCCAGTGTATAGAGCCTTGCCTCTAAGGTAGGCCCCACATGGTTTGCCTCTTTTTTAACATGACACATCAAGTCGCAATTTGTTTGTTCACCCGTGGTCGACGATCCTCCCTCCACCAAGTGGACAACCAATACACGTGCCAAATTACCACGTGGGCTGCCTTTTTCGTACAGAAATGAGCTCCACCGTGTACCCGCGCGGGTGTGGTTGGGAAAGATACAGGAGTATGTGCGTCGTGCATGCACCTCATCTCTTTGTGCACGTCCCCCACCTACGTGGTTGTGTGTGAGAGATACAAACCGCGTTCATGAGTGTTTTTTTGGGGTGGGGTGGGGTGGGGGTTGATTTCGTGAATTATTTGTGGGAATATGTGTCGATGACATCTCAAACAAATTTTTCATGCTACTTTATCGTCCTGTTCATCGATTAGACTCTGAGTCACCTCCAAACTAATGGTCAAACTTGAGTTTTTAAATGGTTGTGGGGTACATATCGGGGCCGCTATCAATAGTATCTATCTACTATCTGGTTATTCTCCGGTGTCTACTATGAGTTTCATGTTGGGTGGGAAACAAACAGTAAAGAAGCCATTATCTGTATTTTTTTTAACTAAAGCCATTATCTCTCTGCTATTATTGGTTTTGTGTCTATCCACAGGTTGCTACCATCACTCTGGATTTTTGCATGCACTCCTTACATAATCTCACAATGTTTTATTCCTATGCATGACAGTTATTGCAAACAATGGAACTGAACATGTAGAGCAAAAGAGACGAGCCTTGCGTGGCAATAAAATTTCATGCAGACGTCGCTCCATGGTAGGCGCAAAGGCAGCCCCCCTCCACGCATTTCGGATTGTAATTGAGAGGAAGATATCTGTTCTGAGGGGGATTCAGAAGGAGAAGACGACTCCTATTTACCCCGTGAGGTCTTCGCTCTAACTTGGCATGCTGATGTTGGTTATATCATGCATATGCACTACTAGGGAAAAGCCTAGCAGCAGCGCGGGTTTTAGGTATATTAGTAGCGCGGGTGCCTGCGCTACTGATACGACGCTACAGCTAAACCCGCGCTATTACTAACTCGTGCTTTGAAAAAAATGATTTTTTTCGAATTTTTTGCCCGAATTTTCAAATTTCTGAATTATTTTAACCTCCAATCTCTAATCACCCTCATCGCTGCTCAATTTAATTTCTAATCACCCCTCATCATTCCAAATCATCTAACTTCCCGGACGGTCACCCATCCTCTCACTACTCCAGCCTGAGCACGCTTAACTTGCAGGTTCTATTCTCCCACGATTCCAAGTCTGCACTTGTTGTTTCCTGACAATAGTAAGACGTCAATCCTATTAACCCTTGGGAGTTTAGCTTGAGCATGAAGTCACACATTTCACTGTTTGAGTTTAAAACTATTATTCTAAAAAACAATAATTATTTAGTAACACTAATATTTCCTGAATAAGTAGTTTGACCACATTTTGACCAAAGTTTGACCAGATTTGACCAAAATTCCAAAAAACTGAAATAATTATTTAGTAACCCTAATATTCTTGAATAATTATTTAGTAACACTAATACTTCTTGAATAAGTAGTTTGACCACAGTTTGACCAGATTTGACCAAAATAAAAAAAACTGAAATGTGAGCATAACTTTTTTTTTCCTTTTAGAATTTGAGGATTCTAAAATTTGCAAACAGGCCGTAGGCGGTCTCCATCTGATGTGGATTTTCATGCTGAACATTTTGATATATTATAAGTTTTTTCTGACATTGTATGCAAAAGTTATAGCCGTTTTACATTTTCCCGACACTTTTTGCAAAACATGTCCAAATTTAAGTTTTTAAATTTTCCTAACTCGTAGATGTAGTAACATAACTACATCTCGAAGGATTTTAATTTTTGAAGTTTTTATCATTTTCTTTTTCTTTTTACAAAACCGAAAAGGCGATACACAGGGGAGGGGGGTAGAGTTTCAAAATGGGACCTTTAGTAGTAGCGAGGGTTTTTACCCCTCGCTACTACTATGGCTTGTCCCGGAGGGGCACGGTTGAGACCTATTAGTAGTAGAGAGGGAAAAAACTTAGTAGTAGCGCGGGTTTATAACCCTCGCTACTACTATGGCATGACCTAGGGGCACGGTAGAGACCGCTTAGTAGTAGCGAGGGGTAAAAACCAGTGCTACTGCTATCAACTTAGTAGTAGCGAGGGTTAAAAACCCGCCCTACTACTATGGCATGTCCCGGGGGGCACGGTAGAGACCGCTTAGTAGTAGCGAGGGTTAAAAACCAGCGCTACTGCTATCAACTTAGTAGTAGCGAGGGTTAAAAACCAGCGCTACTAGTAAGTAGCAGTAGCGAGGGATATAAACCCGCGCTGGTAGTAAGCGTCTGTGTATAAGCTTTTCCCTAGTAGTGATGGTGTCTTGCATTGCTTACTTTATACATCAAATATGTCATCTGCTTAGTTTAGACATCCTTTGTGTGAATGCCATCTGTTTAGTTTATTCATCGTTTATGTGAATTATGCAACGCCATCTTGTGAATTATGCAACGCCAGTCATCTTATATGTAAATTATATTAGGCCATCCTTTTTTTCGTTACATATTACATTTGTCAACAATGTTAGTACATTCAACTTCTCTTCGTGTGCATCAGCCATTTGACCCAGTGATGGCAAATTTTGGACTAAAAACAAGGTCTTCAGAGCAGACTATGCTATCTGACGAAGCGCATATCTCGCTGGTTACGGATAGCTCCTCAGAGGAGAATTCAGAGACAGATGATCAGTCTTATCCCCCCCCCTCCCCCGAGGTGTATGCTCTAACTTGGCAGGGTTATGTTGCTCATATCATGCGTATGGTATCTCGCATTGCTATGTCATTTGATTAGTTTAGACATGCTTTGTGTGAATGGCACCTGTTCAGTGTCTAATTACCATATATGTGAATTATGCATTGCCATCTTGTTGCAAGGCATTATATATGTGAATTATACAATGCTATCTTGTTGCAAAGGCATTAGATATGTGAATTATGCAATGCCATGCTGTTTAGGCATTCATCATGTATGTGAATTATATCATGCTATCATTATTTTGTATTACGTGTTCCATTTGTTGAAAACGTTTGTATATTCAACTACTCTTCCTGTGCATCAGCCTTTTGAAGCGGTGATGGAAGTATCTGGAGTGAAAACAAGGTATTCTGAGTGCTACCTGTTGAAGCAGACATCTTGCTGGTTACAGAGAGCTCCTCAGAGGAGGATTCAGAGACTGATGACCAGTCCTATTTCCCCCCTGAGGTCTATGCTCAAACTTGGCAGGGTTATATTATGCATGTCATGGATGTTGTCTTGCATTGCTTTTTTTACATCATATATGGATTCTTATCTGCTTATATGTGAATTTTGCAATGCCATCCTGCTTAGCCAGTCATCTTATATGTAAATTATATCAGGACATCCTTTTTTTCCGTTACATATTACATTTGTCAACAATGTTAGTACATTCAACTGCTCTTCGTGTGCATCAGCCATTTGACACGGTGATGGCAAATTCTGGAGTGAAAACAAGGTCTTCAGAGCAGACTATGCTATCTGACGAAGCGCATATCTTGCTGGTTACGGATAGCTCCCGAGAGGAGGATTCAGAGATAGATGATCAGTCTTATTCCCCCCCCCCTCCCCCGAGGTGTATGCTCTAACTTGGCAGGGTTATGTTGCTCATATCATGTGTATGGTGTCTCGCATTGCTATGTCATTTGATTAGTTTAGACATGCTTTGTGTGAATGCCACCTGTTCAGTGTCTAATTACCATATATGTGAATTATGCATTGCCATCTTGTTGCAAGACATTATACATGTTAATTATGCAATGCATCTTGTTGCAAAGGCATTAGATATGTGAATTATGCAATGCCATGTTGTTTAGCCATTCATCATGTATGTGAATTATATCATGCTATCATTATTTTGTATTACATGTTCCATTTGTTGAAAACGTTTGTATATTCAACTACTCTTCCTGTGCATCAGCCTTTTGAAGCGGTGATGGAAGTATCTGGAGTGAAAACAAGATATTCAGAGCAAACAATGCTACCTGTTGAAGCAGACATCTTGCTGGTTACAGAGAGCTCCTCAGAGGAGGATTCAGAGACTGATGACCAGTCCTATTTCCCCCCTGAGGTCTATGCTCAAACTTGGCAGGGTTATATTACCCATGTCATGCATGTTGTCTTGCATTGCATAGTTTTTACATCATATATGGATTGCCATCTGCTTATATGTGAATTTTGCAATGCCATCCTGCTTAGCCAGTCATCTTATATGTAAATTATATCAGACCATTCTTTTTTTCGTTACATATTGCATTTGTCAACAATGTTAGTACATTCAACTGCTCTTCGTGTGCATCAGCCATTTGACACGGTGATGGCAAATTCTTGGAGTGAAAACAAGGTCTTCAGAGCTGACTATGCTATCTGACGAAGCGCATATCTCGCTGGTTATGGATAGCTTCTCATAGGAGGATTCAGAGATAGATGACCAGTCCTATTCCCCCCCCCCGAGGTGTATGCTCTAAGTTGGCAGGGTTATGTTGCTCATATCATGCGTATGGTGTCTCGCATTGCTATGCCATTTGATTAGTTTATACATGCTTTGTGTGAATGCCACCTGTTCAGTGTCTAATTACCATATATGTGAATTATGCATTGCCATCTTGTTGCAAGACATTATATATGGAATTATACAATGCTATCTTGTTGCAAAAGCATTATATATGTGAATTATGCAATGCCGTGCTATTTAGCCAATCATCATGTATGTGAATTATATCATGCTATCATTATTTCGTATTACGTGTTCCATTTGTTGACAATGTTTGTATATTCAACTACTCTTCCTGTGCATCAGCCATTTGAAGCGGAGATGGAAGTATCTGGAGTGAAAACAAGGTATTCAGAGCAGACAATGCTACCTGCTGAAGCAGACATCTTGCTGGTTACAGAGAGCTCCTCAGAGGAGGATTCAGAGACTGATGACCAGTCCTATTTCCCCCTGAGGTCTATGCTCAAACTTGGCAGGGTTATATTATGCATGTCATGCATGTTGTCTTGCATTGCTTAGTTTTACATCATATATGGATTCTCATCTGCTTATATGTGAATTTTGCAATGCCATCATGCTTAGCCAGTCATCTTATATGTAAATTATATCAGGCCATCCTTTTTTTCCATTACATATTACATTTGTCAACAATGTTAGTACATTCAACTGCTCTTCTTGTGCATCAGCCATTTGACACGGTGATGGCAAATTCTGGAGTGAAAACAAGGTCTTCAGAGCTGACTATGCTATCTTACGAAGCGCATATCTCACTAGTTACGGATAGCTCCTCAGAGGAGGATTCAGAGACAGATGACCAGTCCTATCCCCCCGAGGTGTAGGCTCTAAGTTGGCAGGGTTATGTTGCTCATATCATGCGTATGGTGTCTCGCATTACTATGTCATTTGATTAGTTTAGGCATGCTTTGTGTGAATGCCACCTGTTCAGTGTCTAATTACCATATATGTGAATTATGCATTGCCATCTTGTTGCAAGACATTATATATGTGAATTATACAATGCTATCTTGTTGCAAAGGAATTATATATGTGAATTATGCAATGCCATGATGTTTAGCCAATCATCATGTATGTGGATTATATCATGCTATCATTATTTTGTATTAAGTGTTCCATTTGTTGACAATGTTTGTATATTCAACTACTCTTCCTGTGCATCATCCATTTGAAGCGGTGATGGAAGTATCTGGAGTGAAAACAAGGTATTCAGAGCAAACAATGCTACATGCTGAAGCAGACATTGTGCTGGTTGCAGAGAGCTCCTCAAAGGAGGATTTAGAGACTGATGACCAGTCCTATTTCCCCCCTGAGGTCTGTGCTCAAACTTGGCAGGATTATATTACCCATGTCATGCATGTTGTCTTGCATTGCTTAGTTTTTACATCAAATATGGATTGCCATCTGCTTACTTCCTTACTATATAAATCATATATTTGAATTATATCATGCCATCATGTTTACATAGTACATACACATCATCTATCTGAGTTATGGCATGGCAACCCATTTAATAAAGACATCATATAGTTATATCATCTCATCCTGTTTAGTATTTACAGTCATCATATTTTGAATTATGGCATTTTCTATCCGTGAATGTATGTGAATTATGGCATGCCAACCTATTTAATAAACACATTATATAGTTATGTCATGTCATCCTGTTTACATAGTCTCATATTTTGAACTATGTCTTTCCATCTTTTTTAGTTAGCCATCATAATGTGAAATTGTGTCATGCTATCCTGTTTAGTTAGCCATCATATATGTGATATTGTGTCATGCTATCATGTTTGGTTAGACAACATAAATATGAATTATTTCATGCCCTCTTTTATTCCCCACTATCTATTGCACCTGTCTATCATACAATGTCTATACTTTCAATTACTTTTCTTGTTTATCAGCCATTTGAATTGGAGAGCGTGATGGATGTATCTAAGGAAGTAACAACATGGTCTTCAGAAAAGATAGTGCTACCAGTTCATGCAGATAGAACCACGGTTGTACTTGACCAAGGACCAGATCCACCGGACATAACCCAGACTCTCGCAGATTGTACCCCTACCCAGTTGGACAAAGAACCAGCTACACCCCTTCTAACCCCATCCCCGGCAAATAGTAACCCAGTTCCAGTTGACACATCACCATCTCCACCACAGAGCACCCAAACATGAGCAGTTAGTACGGGAACTGCAGTGCCCAAAGCACGAGGACCACCACTCCAAATCCCAACTCAACGCTTAAAGGATAAGAAGATTTGTTCTCAGGTCAGGTTCTGTAGCTATGGTTCATACTCCTTTGCTCTTGCATTACTGTATTTACTCATACCAACTATTTTCAAATTTGAAGGATGGAATTGAAACTCCAATGGCGCAACAGGTATGTTTTAAACCTGTTTCTTTAACTGGTTTGCTGTTGTAACTTGCCTATGTTGATTTCAGTTTCAATTGAATAAACAATTATGTTCTCATGTCATGCACATTACAAGTGTTGCTATTGCTCTATAGTTACCCACACTTATATTCTGTCTATTCTGCTTTGTCTTGAACAAATATTATTTGAACTGTGTCTCTATCTTGATTTGGCAACAAAAACTAGAATGATATAGACCATAAAGTGACCATGGTACATAGATATATGTTTGTTTCATGTTGTTATCCTGTCCACTTTACTACTGAACTCGTTTACCAAAATGAGTTTCATATACAACATGGTAAACATGTGATTTGTCTGCTTGTTTCTCTTTTAGAATGCGGACAAAATATTGGAGAACAGTACCGCGTTATCCAATGGTAAAGGAAGTAATGCAGATAAGGTTCAAGATAGTGAGACATCCCTGTTGGTCTCCAAGAAAGCTGATAAAAACTATCTTGACGACAGTGCGGGAACCCAAAAGTCATGTCTTGATGTAGTGTTCGAGTTACTGGCCACTACTGCTGGCACAAGCTCTTCGAACTCGCTGCCTGAATCAGTTCGTCTTCTTGAGTCTCAACTTCAAGTTGAAAGACATCGATCAGATGTGCTGCGATAGGAAGCTGAAGGATTGAGGAAGTCCCTGCAGAATTCAGATGCATATTTTCTAGTGCAACAGCAAGCGCTAGAGGATTTAAGCGCCAAACAAGAGAAAGTTAATAAGTTTGCTAAGCATCTTGCCAGCACTATGGGTACCCAGGATATTGTTTCTTGAGATCTTCTGAAGTGGTTGCAGTTCTGGATTTGTTTTGCTGCGGCGTTTATTTGTGCTGGTCGCCAACTTCGACAACCAGTGTATATGATATGCTGTTTTGTTCCCTATATTTGCATTGGTGGTGAACTTTGATGCCCAGTGGACGTAATATGTGTAATAGCCATGATAGCCTAGCGTTAGTTGCTTGCTTATTTATTTCCTTGTTGTCTTGTTTATTTGTTTGCTTGTAGTCATTGCAGTTCTTTTTCCGTGGTTAGCTAGTGGCTGCAATAACCTATATTTGAAAACTAGGCCACAATAACCATGGGCTAATATTTACTGTAGTGACACTGGGCCTCCTACTGGCCGTAGAAACAGTGGGCCTTCTACGGGCCATAGAAATAATGGGCCTTCTACAGGCCGTAGAAACAATGGGCCTTCTGTGGGCCATATCATCAATGGGCCTTATACGGGCCGTATGATCGATTGGCCAAACATGGGCCAAACAGACCGCATTATGGCCGTAAATGGGCTAGAGTTGGAATCATCCATTCATGGGCCGACCATAACGGGCCATCGTTAATAGGCCGTATTTGATGATGCTATGAAAACGGCCCAACATATTAACGGACCACAAACGGCCGACTGTAACCACGGACTGAATTTGGCCCACAAGCAGAAAATGACAGTAACGGGCAGTAAGTAAACGAATGCTGGAAATGAGCCCAAGATTAAATGGGCTCCAAGAAGGCCGAAAGATAACATGGGCTGGAAACGGCCCAACGGAATAACGGGCCGTTAATGGGTATAAAGTGATACACTGTTCATTACGGGCCAATTTTGTTAGTTTTGTTAGGGTTTGATCCCTAGTATCCATTATGTTCTGAGATTGATGTTGGTATGACTTTGCTATGCTTAATGCTTGTCACTGGGGCCTGAGTGCCATGATTTCAGATATGAACCTATTATGTTTTCATGAATATATGTGAGTTCTTGATCCTATCTTGCAAGTCTATAGTCACCTAATATGTGTTATGATACGGCAACCCCGAAGTGACAATAATTGGGACCACTCCCGGTGATGACCATAGTTTGAGGAGTTCATGTATTCACTATGTGCTAATGCTTTGTTCCGGTTCTCTACTAAAAGGAGGCCTTAATAACCCTTAGTTTCCAATAGGACCCCGCTGCCACAGGAGGGTAGGACAAAAGATGTCATGCAAGTTCTTTTCCATAAGCACGTATGACTATATTCGGAATACATGCCTACATTACATTGATGAATTGGAGCTAGTTCTGGGTCACCCTATTTTATGACTGTTACATGATGAACCGCATCCAACATAATTTGTCACATCCCACCTAGCTCATGCATTAGAGTGTGCATCATGTTTACTTTTGACAGAAATTTGAAATGGGGAAGGCAGAACCCCCAGCACCCCTCCTGAAATCAACTAGGGTTTACTAAAAATATTTTCAATGAACCTGAAATGCCCTTCTAAAATGTTCACCCTCTTTGTCTTGGGTTGAAACCTCTGGCAAAAATGGTGCATATTTTTCTAGGTCAACAGAAGGTCATTGAGTTAATGCATAAGTATTTGAATTTGGGCATTTAAATTTTTTAGAATATTTCAAATGCTCAAATATCTCCAAACTAAAATGTTCCTGGCTGGAAATATTCTAACTAAGGACCAGATGCAGTTTGGTGAATTTTGGAAGTGTCTAAGTATTTTTAATAAGTCCACCAAGTTATAGAAAAATAGAAAAGGAAAAAAATAAAAAGGAAACTTACCTGGCGCCTGCCAACCGGCCCACCTGCCGGCCCAGCCCAGCTGCCGCGCCAGCGAGCTGCTTGGCTCGGCCAGGCAGGCACGCAGGTGCTCGACGGCGAGCTCAGCGTGCGCCACACAGCTCCTCGCCGCCCTGCCTCACCTCCTCGTCGCCCCGCTGGCCTGGACGCGCTCCACGTCGTCTCCCCGAGCCCCTGGACACGCCATTCGCCTCTGCCTCGCCTCCCTCGCTCCCCTTCGCCATGGCCGACGCCACCGCCGCCGCACCTACGCCGTAGGCGCGCTCTCCATCGTCCCCGCGCCACCCGACCGTGTCCACGAGCTCCGCCACCCTCCTCTTCTTCGAGCAGGACGAGCCCCGAGCGCTCGCCCGCTCTGGAATCGCCCCGACCCCGTCTTCCCCAACTCCGGCCGCCGAGATCGCCATCATCGCCCCGCTCAGCTCCGACCTTCCCCGAGCCCGCCTCGACGCTCGCTGCATTCACCGTGAGTCTGGCCACCTCTCCATCCTCCCCGTTCCTCTTTCCGTGCCCTACAACGAGCGCACGAAGCTCGCCCGCACGCGCCGCCGCGGAGCTCATCGCCGACGAGGCTCCGGCCACCCAACGGCCGCACCACCTTGTCCACTAGCCTCACCGCACACCCAGGGGGCCAACGCATCACTCCACACGCCTCGCCGTGCCCCGTAGCCCCTGTTTCACTTTCACCCGAGCCCCGGCGCCGCCAAACTCGTCGCCGGCGCCAACTCCGGCCACCCCGACCCCAACTAACTCCACCAGTAGCCGCGGCTCGTTCCCAGGAACGCGTAGATGCCTTCCGCGCCCCATTTGGTGGCCGGAACGGCCAAATTCACTTGCTCCGCCGCGTCTGGCCTCGCCGGCGGCTAGACGCCGGCGAGTTGACCCTTGACCGTTGACGGGTGGCCCCTCGTTGACTCCCCTGAGTCAATGACAGGTGGGGCCCCCCCTGTTAACTAATTAGATTAGTTCTAATTAAAGTTAATTAGTTAAACTAACTACTGACATGCGGGTCCCACTGGTCAGTTTGACCTGGACGACCCCGTTGACCCCTGACGTCACGCTGACCTCATGCTGACGCAATTAATTAATTACTGGATTTATTCTTATACAGGAAAATCCAGAAAATAGTTCAAACTTCAAAAATTCATAGAATATTATCTGTAACTCCAAATGCAAAGTTCTATATATGAAAAATGATCAGAAAAATCCAAGCTATCCATTGGTGCTGGTTTCATGCATGTCAGAACAAGTTAAACCCACTATTTAGGCATTACAAGATGATACACTAATATGATCTTAATAAATGAGTTTCCATTTGAATCTTTGGTTCAAATGGGTTCATTCCCTTCTGGTTTAACTTGCACTAGGTCAGGACACATTCATATTGCCATGTCATAGCATGCATCATATTGTTGCATATCGCCATGTATTGATTGTGTTCCGATGTGTTCATCGTGGTAGGTTCTGCCTCCGAGGATATCTCCGAGTATCCAACTGAAGGGCAGTATCCCACGACCACTCCATCAGGCAAGCAACCCATTGATCATTCCGATACAAACCCATGTTCTCGCTTCTGCCTTGTTTACTGCATTAAGACAACGCGTTTCAAACTGCTGTGTGTTGCGGTAGTTGAACCCACTTCCTTTGCATGACCTGTCATTGCCACAGTAACTAGATGAAACCCACTAGCATGTGTAGGAGTTGATTGAGCCAATACATGTGTGTGTGTTCCTACCATGCTATGCTTGCTATGCTTAGGGTTGTGTCAGGTCTGGCTCATCGGGATGATGAACTGGAGTGAAAGGTTGTGTCGGTGACAAGAGTGAAGTGTTGAATACGATTTGGTAAAGGAATCGATGAGAGGCCACGTAGGAGTACATGGTGGGTTGTTTCATTGAGGCCGTCCTTAAGAACTGAGATCTGTGTTTGTGATCCATGATACAGTTACTACCACACATTGGGCCCTGAAATATGACCTCGCTCGACTTCTTAACCACCCCTGTCCTCTGTCCAGGAGTTGCAAGTAGTTTCTGGTGTTTGTAGTATGCTGGGGGCCGCACGCGACGCTGACCATCGGGGTGGGCGGTGTTGCGGTAGGCACGTGCCCGGGTCAACCGGGCGCCCGTTTGGTGTCTCGGAACCCTGTTCACATTGTTCGGGGCCGTTAGTGGAAACCTCGGCCGGACTCCCTGCGGATGGAACCCGAATAGGCGATAAACCTGGACTAGAGACTTGAGTGTTTAGGTAGGTCGTGGTCTACACCCACGTCGGCTTTCGCTTGAAGTCTGCCGAGCACATGTCGTGTGCAGACGCTAAGCGGTGGAAACATGTGTGAAGAAGTACACCCCTGCAGGGTTATAAATGATCTATTCGAATAGCCGTGTCCGCGGTAATGGACTTCTGGGTTGCCTATATCAGTTCATAGACAAGTTAAATGGATACTACTAAAAATCTCAAGATAAGTGTGAGTACCGCGGATGGCCCTCTCGTAGGATGGCGAGAGAGGATCCATGGTGGAGTATTGTGTTGGTGTTAGTGGACTCGTGTGCGACAAATGATTTACAAGTGGTGTCTATCGTAGGATAGTTTAGCCAAGAGTCAAAGCTGGCTTGCTGCAATAACCCCACTACCCTCTTGAGAATGTGCATGTATAATAGGTTCCTGTTGTAAGACTTGCTGAGTACCTTCGTACTCATGTTGCTTTAATCATGTTTTTCAGACGACTGCACCAACCCCTCTGATGGGTTCTATGTTGACCTCGACGTTGACAAGTGACTTATCACCCAGGTGGTGATCCAAGACTTGTGAAGGATCGTTGTAGATAGAAAGGCTTCGTCAAGCCTTCTTTCTTTCTAGTGTCTGTACTCAGACTACTTCGCTTCCGCATGTGCTTGTATGTTTGTATGACTTGAGTGTTGGGTCATGTGACCCCTATCTGTATGGATGATATGTATGGCTCCTCGGAGCCTTCTAAATAAAGTACTTGAGTCGTAGAGTACTGTTGTGATGCCATGTTGTATTTACTCATATCGGGCATATTGTGTGTATGATTGAAATGCTTGGTATGAGTGGGATCCGACTATCTAGTTGTTTATCCTTGGCAGCCTTTCATATGGGGAAATGTAGTCTAGTGCTTCTGAGCGATAGTAGTCCGCTACAGCCCGGTTCACCGGAGTCCTGCTAGCCCAGCACTACTGCTTGGACACTTGACTGGCCGGCATGTGTTTCACGTCGTTCCTATGTCTGTCCCTTCGGGGAAATGTCACGCGCTGTTATTCGGAGTCCTGCCTAGCCTGCTACAGCCCGGGTTACCGGAGTCCTGTTAGCCCAGTGCTACAACCCGAATAAATACGTTGATGACCGACATGCTCGATGTGATTCATGTATGCCTGTCCTCATAGGCTAGCGCCGCTTTGGGTTCACGATTAGCCATGTCGGCCCGGGTTCTCTGTCATATGGATGCTAGCGACACTATCATATACGTGAGCCAAAAGGCGCAAACGGTCCCGGGCCAGGTAAGGTGGCACCCGTGGGAGTACCGTGCGTGAGGCCGTAAAGGGATATGATGTGTTACACGCTGGATCGATGTGGCATAGGATTGGGGTCCTGACAGCGTTGGCATCAGAGCCGGACTGCCTGTAGGTTCGCTAAGCCAAACTGGTCGATGTCGAGTTTAGAAATGCTTTAGTTATATGTAGGGGAATTGATTGTGGGAGGGAACATAAGGCTCTTTTACTCCTTTACCTTATGCCCTCTATTCTGAGTCATTCTCTTCTCATTCTACGTGGGTTAAGGACTAGTCTCTCTTCTCTCTATCAGGTTCACGTGTTACTAAATCCGTAGTAACTTATAGGATTGTTGGATATAACCCAGTCCAGTTCTACTAAAGTTTAGTATGTTGCCAATTGAACCAGAATCTTGATATGATGTTGTTGAGTGGTTTTGCAAACTATTGTGGATGTCTCAAGTCTTTTTCTAAGCATTTACAGCCGTTATGCTGTCCAATTTCATCCAGAAATTCTAATGCCTTTGCACTATTTTGTGCTTTCAGATGGCTACCCGTCCCCAAAACCAAGTGGTTCGTCTGACCCGTTGCATCGGTGTATGTGGTCATACCGCCATGTTGGTTCGAGTGATGGTTGAGGCAGGTTACCGATGGTACCCTGAATACACCGTCGAAGAGCAGTTTAGAGATTTTAACCAGAGCCAATAACTGTGCACGGTCAGGATATATCCATCTTATCCCGGAGCCACGGAACCACTCCACTGTTCTTATGGACTCGGGATCACTATTGGGATGTCCGTTCAAGATGCAGCCTACTCGATGATGACCATTATGCGAGCTAGAACTGCCTTGTTGAGCAACACTGAATTTCGCTACATGCCAGCATCCCTCCCTGGGGCGCATGGTTACCTTCAGGGCATGTACAGTGATGCATCCCATGAGGACTCACTCCTTTGCACCACTACTGAGATGTTGGAAGATAAGGACCGTGAAAACCGGGCCTTGCGTATGGAGCTCTTTAATGCTCGTGCTGATCATTGGGCCACCTTGACGAGGTTTGCACCTGCTGTGCAAGCCGGATACATGGACACGAGGGACTTGTACCCTGTGCGGGCTAGTCTGCCAGACTTCATGGAATGGCGTGAGGTGGGAGGCATCACCCCTCCTCGTGGGCCTCTTCTGCCACCATCTGTTGGACCGAGGCCGCACCCAAGTCCCTATGGTCCAGAAGCACCGCAGGACCGTCTGTTCCCAGATGACCATGTTCCGCTTCCAGGTCTGGGTGGTGACTTCTATGAGGACTTCTACGGAGCCGTCTGAGCTAGTAGTAGTCTCGCTAGTATTGTAATAGTTGTATGTCCACCGTCCTGCGTGATTGTGGAATATAACTTAGTGTGTATCAATTCCGGAGGTGTAGAAAAGTAATGTATAGGAGCTTGGAATGCCTCCGATGAGATGTAACGTCTTTCGTCTCAGTTGTACTTCAGCTTGAGCTTGTACTAAACTATGTATGATGTGTATGACCGTTGGTATATATATGGCAGTTTTTATATTACCATGTCATACGGATGATCATCTCTGCATTCCTTGTTATCCATTACATTCCGCACTCCCTTGGCCAGATTTTGCCATCCTGGTTTAAATCGTTGTTTTGTTTTTCCTAGGATGGTCAACACCCGCAGCAACCCTGCCGCTCCGGAGCAGGGAGAAGCTAGTGCACCTAGAGAGGAAAGTCTGCCTCAACCACCTTCTCTGGCCAAAGTGATGCTGGAGGCAGAGCGCAACAGGCGCGACACCAACCGCTTGTTAGAGCGGATTGAGCAGAACACTGCACGCCAGCAGAGGATCAATCCAGTGTCCATCAATGACTTTGTCAAGCTGTACCCGCCAAAGTTCAATCATTCCATCGAACCTCTCGATGCGGATGACTGGCTCCGCAGCATCGCTCACAAGCTACGTTCTGCCAACGTAGCTGAAGATGATAAGGTCACCTTTGCTGCCTATCACCTTGAAGGCCCTGCCAGCCTTTGGTGGGAGAATTATGAAGCTATGCGCCCGGTCGGCCAACTCACTACTTGGGCTGATTTCAGTGCCGCTTTTCGTGAGCATCATATCCCGGAAGGTCTTATGGATCGCAAGAGGGAGGAGTTCTGTAACTTCACCCAGGGGAAGCTGACTGTGGATGCGTACAGTCGCGAGTTTGGAAAGCTTGCACGCTATGCTCCCGAAGAGGTATCCACCGACGCCAAAAAGCAGGCAAGGTTCCGCAAGGGACTTAGCCCTGAGCTCCGTCGTGACCTTCGTCTGCATGAATGCACTTCCTTTCCGAAGCTAGTCAATAAGGCCATCAGTGCCGAGACAGGGCAGAATGATTTTGAAGCTTCACGCAAGCACTCCCGTGACTATGGATCTTCATCCAGCTCTGGATCTCAGAAGCGCCGGGTCTGGATCCCAAATTCTGCCATGCCACCCAGGTATACTCCGAGGCCATCCTTTGAGGCGCCTCGCCCCAATCAGCAGTATGTGCCGCCCAAGACTTTTGGTGGCCCCACTGCCAATGCTGCTCCACGCCCCAATTCGATAACGTGCTTCAAGTGTGGTGAGCCGGGCCACTACATCCGTGAGTGTCCCCAGAACAACCCCAGTCAGTTCGGAAAGTCTGTTGGCCGTGGTAAGTCAACAGCAAAGGTGCTTGTCGCCAAGCCAGCCACCACTGCTCGTGGCCATGTCAATTACGTTTCAGCTGAAGAGACTCAAGAGGACCCCAACGTCGTTCTCGGTACGCTCCTTGTTAATTGCCACCCGGCAACTGTTCTCTTTGATACTGGAGCATCTCATTCATTTATTTCTGAGAGCTATGCTCGATTGCACAACACTACCTTTAGTGACATGCCCACCTCCATGGAAATTCAAACTCCCGGTTCTAGATGGCAAACCTCTAGGATCAGCCATGGAAATGAAATCCTTGTCGACAAATTGGTTTTTCTCGCATCACTAATAGCTCTCAAGTCTTCGGACATAAACATCATCTTGGGTATGGACTGGATGTCAGCTCATTACGCCAAGATTGATTGCTCAACTAGAACTGTCCAACTTACCCATCCATCGGGCAAGACAGTCAATGTTTTGACCCGAGTATCGGAGCGTCAGCTCTACTCTCTAAATGCCAATCCCCTTCCAGACCTCGAAGATATTCCGGTAGTCCGTGACTTCCCGGATGTCTTTCCAGAGGAACTGCCAGGTGTTCCACCTAACAGAGATGTCGAGTTCGTGATAGACCTTGTTCCAGGAACCGTCCCAATCTCTAGGAGACCTTATAAGATGGCACCCCTAGAACTAGCTGAGCTTAAGAAACAACTCGATGAGTCCTTGCAAAAGGGTTTCATCCGTCCTAGTTCATCCCCATGGGCTTGCCCCGTCCTCTTCGTCAAGAAGAAGGATGGAACGGATCGGATGGTTGTGGATTATCGACCTGTCAATTTGGTCACTATCAAGAACAAGTATCCGCTCCCCAGGATCAACGACCTGTATGACCAGCTCGCTGGATCCTCAGTCTTTTCCAAGATGGATTTGAGGTTGGGCTACCATCAAATCAAAATCAAGAACGGGGACATTCCCAAAATGGCTTTCGTTACTCGTTACGGCCAATACGAGTACACCGTTATGTCCTTCGGTTTAACCAATGCTCCAGCCACCTTCTCTCGGTTAATGAACTCGATCTTCATGGAGTACCTGGATAAATTCGTCGTGGTATACCTCGATGATATACTCATCTACTCCAAGAATGAGGAAGAACATGCCGAACATCTAAGGCTAGTCTTGATGAAACTTCGAGAGCATCGCCTTTATGCCAAATTCTCCAAGTGTGAATTCTGGTTGCCAGAAGTGACCTATCTGGGCCATGTAATCTCTGGCAAGGGCATAGCTGTCAATCCCGAGCGAGTTCAAGCTGTCCTTGACTGGACTCCACCTGAAACGGTCAAGCAAGTCCGGAGTTTTCTTGGTTTGGCGAGCTATTGCCGCCGCTTCGTCGAGAATTTCTCCAAGGTTGCTACGCCTCTAACTGAACTCCTCAAGAAAGATAAAAAGTTCGAGTGGACCCCACAGTGCGAGTTCAGCTTTCGGGAACTGAAAAGACGCCTGACATCTGCTCCCGTACTGGTACCACCAGATTTCTCTAAGGACTTTGTTATCTATTGCGACGCCTCGCGACAAGGACTAGGTTGCATACTCATGCAAGATCGTCATGTGATTGCCTACGCATCTCGACAGTTGCGTCCACATGAGGATAATTATCCCACTCATGATCTAGAGCTTGCAGCAGTAGTCCATGCACTCAAAACCTGGCGACACTACCTTCTGGGTAATCGTTGCGAAATTTACACAGATCACCAAAGTTTGAAATATATCTTCACCCAACCGGATTTGAATCTCAGGCAAAGACGTTGGGTCGAGTTGATCTCGGATTACGACTTAGGAATAACCTACACCCCAGGCAAAGCCAATGTCATGGCTGATGCACTAAGTCGTAAATCTTATTGTAACAATCTGATGTTACAACAAGGTCAACCATTTCTCCACAAGGAATTTCGTAAGCTTAACCTTCACATTGTTCCTCGAGGATTCCTTTCCACCCTGGTGGCGAAACCTAACCTTACGGATCAAATCATAGCTGCCCAGAAGCGCGATAAGGGCATATCTCGGGTTAAGGAAAACATCGCTAGCGGAGTTGCTAAATGTTTTTCCATGGATGAACGAGGTGTTGTCTTCTTCGAGAACCGCTTGGTGGTTCCCAAGAAACAACATTTACGACAATTGATCCTTAAGGAAGCTCATGAATCCCCTCTCACCATTCATCCCGGTAGTACTAAAATGTATCAAGACCTACGCCAGAGGTTTTGGTGGACTAGGATGAAGAGAGAAATCGCTCAATACATTGCAACTTGCGACGTCTATTGTCGCGTTAAAGCAGAGCATCAATGGCCTGCTGGCACCCTTCAACCATTGGAGATTCCTGAATGGAAATGGGATAAAATCGGTATGGATTTCATTATCGGGTTTCCCAGAACCAAAAGAGGGAATAATGCTATCTTCGTTGTTGTCGATCGTCTCTCCAAAGTAGCCCACTTCTTACCTGTTCGCGAGAGTATAACCGCTAGCCAGCTAGCTGATTTGTACATCTCTCGAATAGTATCTCTCCATGGTGTTCCATTGGAAATTAATTCAGACCGTGGAAGTCTTTTCACCTCTCGATTTTGGGAAAGTTTCCAAAATGCTATGGGAACTCGACTTTCCTTTAGCACCGCCTTCCATCCTCAGTCAAGTGGTCAAGTAGAACGAGTCAATCAAATTCTGGAGGATATGCTCCGAGCTTCTGTCATCTCTTTCGGTATGAATTGGGAGAAGTGCCTTCCATTCGCCGAGTTCGCCTATAACAACAGTTATCAAGCTAGCTTGGGTAAAGCTCCTTTCGAAGTTCTCTATGGACGAAAATGTCGAACGCCTCTTAACTGGTCAGAAACCGGCGAGAGACAACTCTTTGGCCCGGACAGGATCCAGGATGCAGAAGAGCAGGTTCGCATTATTCGTGAGAAGTTGAAAACCGCCCAGTCTCGACAAAAGAGTCAGTATGACCGCAAGCATAAGACCATGGCTTATGAAGTCGGCGAGATGGCTTACCTTCGGGTTACACCTTTAAAGGGAACCCATCGATTCGGTATCAAAGGCAAATTGGCTCCTCGTTACATTGGACCTTTTCGCATTCTTGCCAAATGAGGAGAAGTTGCCTACCAATTGGAACTACCTCCGCATCTCTCCAGAGTTCATGACGTCTTCCACGTTTCTCAACTCAGGCGTTGCTTCGCGGATCCTATCCGTGGAGTGGACCACGAAACGCTTGATCTCCAAGATAACCTCACTTATCGGGAATACCCCGTTCGTATCCTTGATCAAGCCGAGCGTACCACTCGACGCCACAATATCAAGTTTCTCAAGGTTCAATGGTCACACCATTCCGAGCAAGAAGCTACATGGGAAAGGGAGGATCGTCTTCGACTTGAGTACCCCACCTTCTTTCCGACAGATCCTAAATCTCGGGACGAGATTCTTTTGAGTGGGGGTGAGTTGTCACATCCCACCTAGCTCATGCATTAGAGTGTGCATCATGTTTACTTTTGACAGAAATTTGAAATGGGGAAGGCAGAACCCCCAGCACCCCTCCTGAAATCAACTAGGGTTTACTAAAAATATTTTCAATGAACCTGAAATGCCCTTCTAAAATGTTCACCCTCTTTGTCTTGGGTTGAAACCTCTGGCAAAAATGGTGCATATTTTTCTAGGTCAACAGAAGGTCATTGAGTTAATGCATAAGTATTTGAATTTGGGCATTTAAAATTTTTAGAATATTTCAAATGCTCAAATATCTCCAAACTAAAATGTTCCTGGCTGGAAATATTCTAACTAAGGACCAGATGCAGTTTGGTGAATTTTGGAAGTGTCTAAGTATTTTTAATAAGTCCACCAAGTTACAGAAAAATAGAAAAGGAAAAAAATAAAAAGGAAACTTACCTGGCGCCTGCCAACCGGCCCACCTGCCGGCCCAGCCCAGCTGCCGCGCCAGCGAGCTGCTTGGCTCGGCCAGGCAGGCACGCAGGTGCTCGACGGCAAGCTCAGCGTGCGCCACGCAGCTCCTCGCCGCCTTGCCTCACCTCCTCGTCGCCCCGCTGGCCTGGACGCGCTCCACGTCGTCGCCCCGAGCCCCTGGACATGCCATTCGCCTCTGCCTCGCCTCCCTCGCTCCCCTTCGCCATGGCCGACGCCACCACCGCCGCCATCGTCCCCGCGCCACCCGACCGTGTCCACGAGCTCTGCCACCCTCCTCTTCTTCGAGCAGGACGAGCCCCGAGCGCTCGCCCGCTCTGGAATCACCCCGACCCCGTCTTCCCCAACTCCGGCCGCCGAGATCGCCATCATCGCCCCGCTCAGCTCCGACCTTCCCCGAGCCCGCCTCGACGCTCGCTGCATTCACCGTGAGTCTGGCCACCTCTCCATCCTCCCCGTTCCTCTTTCCGTGCCCTACAACGAGCGCACGAAGCTCGCCCGCACGCGCCGCCGCGGAGCTCGTCGCCGACGAGGCTCCGGCCACCCAACGGCCGCACCACCTTGTCCACTAGCCTCACCGCACACCCAGGGGGCCAACGCATCACTCCACGCGCCTCGCCGTGCCCCGTAGCCACGGTTTCACTTTCACCCGAGCCCCGGCGCCGCCAAACTCGTCGCCGGTGCCAACTCCGGCCACCCCGACCCCAACTAACTCCACCAGTAGCCGCGGCTCGTTCCCAGGAGCGCGTAGATGCCTTCCGCGCCCCATTTGGTGGCCGGAACGGCCAAATTCACTTGCTCCGCCGCGTCTGGCCTCGCCGGCGGCTAGACGCCGGCGAGTTGACCCTTGACCGTTGACGGGTGGGCCCTCGTTGACTCCCCTGAGTCAATGACAGGTGGGGCCCCCCTGTTAACTAATTAGATTAGTTCTAATTAAAGTTAATTAGTTAAACTAACTACTGACATGCGGGTCCCACTGGTCAGTTTGACCTGGACGACCCCGTTGACCCCTAACGTCACGCTGACCTCATGCTGACGCAATTAATTAATTACTGGATTTATTCTTATACAGGAAAATCCAGAAAATAGTTCAAACTTCAAAAATTCATAGAAAATTATCTGTAACTCCAAATGCAAAGTTCTATATATGAAAAATGATCAGAAAAATCCAAGCTATCCATTGGTGCTGGTTTCATGCATGTCAGAACAAGTTAAACCCACTATTTAGGCATTACAAGATGATACACTAATATGATCTTAATAAATGAGTTTCCATTTGAATCTTTGGTTCAAATGGGTTCATTCCCTTCTGGTTTAACTTGCACTGGGTCAGGACACATTCATATTTGCATGTCATAGCATGCATCATATTGTTGCATATCGCCATGTATTGATTGTGTTCCGATGTGTTCATCGTGGTAGGTTCTGCCTCCGAGGATATCTCCGAGTATCCAACTGAAGGGAAGTATCCCACGACCACTCCATCAGGCAAGCAACCCATTGATCATTCCGATACAAACCCATGTTCTCGCTTCTGCCTTGTTTACTGCATTAAGACAACGCGTTTCAAACTGCTGTGTGTTGCGGTAGTTGAACCCACTTCCTTTGCATGACCTGTCATTGCCACAGTAACTAGATGAAACCCACTAGCATGTGTAGGAGTTGATTGAGCCAATACATGTGTGTGTGTTCCTACCATGCTATGCTTGCTATGCTTAGGGTTGTGTCAGGTCTGGCTCATCGGGATGATGAACTGGAGTGAAAGGTTGTGTCGGTGACAAGAGTGAAGTGTTGAATACGATTTGGTAAAGGAATCGATGAGAGGCCATGTAGGAGTACATGGTGGGTTGTTTCATTGAGGCCGTCCTTAAGAACTGAGATCTGTGTTTGTGATCCATGATACAGTTACTACCACACATTGGGCCCTGAAATATGACCTCGCTCGACTTCTTAACCACCCCTGTCCTCTGTCCAGGAGTTGCAAGTAGTTTCTGGTGTTTGTAGTATGCTGGGGCCTGCACGCGGCGCTGACCATCGGGGTGGGCGGTGTTGCGGTAGGCACGTGGCCGGGTCAACCGGGCGCCCGTTTGGTGTCTCGGAACCCTGTTCACATCGTTCGGGGCCGTTAGTGGAAACCTCGGCCGGACTCCCTGCGGATGGAACCCGAATAGGCGATAAACCTGGACTAGAGACTTGAGTGTTTAGGTAGGTCGTGGTCTACACCCACGTCGGCTTTCGCTTGAAGTCTGCCGAGCACATGTCGTGTGCAGACGCTAAGCGGTGGAAACATGTGTGAAGAAGTACACCCCTGCAGGGTTATAAATGATCTATTCGAATAGCCGTGTCCGCGGTAATGGACTTCTGGGTTGCCTATATCAGTTCATAGACAAGTTAAATGGATACTACTAAAAATCTCAAGATAAGTGTGAGTACCGCGGATGGCCCTCTCGTAGGATGCCGAGAGAGGATCCACGGTGGAGTATTGTGTTGGTGTTAGTGGACTCGTGTGCGACAAATGATTTACAAGTGGTGTCTATCGTAGGATAGTTTAGCCAAGAGTCAAAGCTGGCTTGCTGCAATAACCCCACTACCCTCTTGAGAATGTGCATGTATAATAGGTTCCTGTTGTAAGACTTGCTGAGTACCTTCGTACTCATGTTGCTTTAATCATGTTTTTCAGACGACTGCACCAACCCCTCTGATGGGTTCTATGTAGACCTCGACGTTGACGAGTGACTTATCACCCAGGTGGTGATCCAAGACTTGTGAAGGATCGTTGTAGATAGACAGGCTTCGTCAAGCCTTCTTTCTTTCTAGTGTCTGTACTCAGACTACTTCGCTTCCGCATGTGCTTGTATGTTTGTATGACTTGAGTGTTGGGTCATGTGACCCCTATCTGTATGGATGATATGTATGGCTCCTCGGAGCCTTCTAAATAAAGTACTTGAGTCGTAGAGTACTGTTGTGATGCCATGTTGTATTTACTCATATCGGGCATATTGTGTGTATGATTGAAATGCTTGGTATGAGTGGGATCCGACTATCTAGTTGTTTATCCTTGGCAGCCTTTCATATGGGGAAATGTAGTCTAGTGCTTCTGAGCAATAGTAGTCCGCTACAGCCCGGTTCACCGGAGTCCTGCTAGCCCAGCACTACTGCTTGGACACTTGACTGGCCGGCATGTGTTTCACGTCCTTCCTATGTCTGTCCCTTCGGGGAAATGTCACGCGCTGTTATTCGGAGTCCTGCCTAGCCTGCTACAGCCCGGGTTACCGGAGTCCTGTTAGCCCAGTGCTACAGCCTGAATAAATACGTTGATGACCGACATGCTCGATGTGATTCATGTATGCCTGTCCTCATAGGCTAGCGCCGCTTTGGGTTCACGATTAGCCATGTCGGCCCGGGTTCTCTGTCATATGGATGCTAGCGACACTATCATATACGTGAGCCAAAAGGCGCAAACGGTCCCGGGCCAGGTAAGGTGGCACCCGTGGGAGTACCGTGCGTGAGGCCGCAAAGGGATATGATGTGTTACACGCTGGATCGATGTGGCATAGGATCGGGGTCCTGACATAATTATCCATCACCGATCCGGTGCCTACGAGCTTCCCATATACTGGTTTACGTTTATTTACTTTCCCGTTGCTACTGTTACAATCACTACAAAATACTTTTGTGTCATTTACTTTTGTTGCCGTTACCACCACTATCATATTACTTTGCTACTAAACACTTTGCTGCAGATACTAAGTTTCCAGGTGTGCTTGAATTGACAACTCAGCTGCTAATACTTGAGAATATTCTTTGGCTCCCCTTGTGTCGAATCAATAAATTTGGGTTGAATACTCTACCCTCGAAAACTGTTGCGCTCCCCTATACTTGTGGGTTATCAAGACCTTTTTCTGGCGCCGTTGCCGGGGAGCATCGCTCTATTCTTTGAGTCACTTGGGATTTGTATCTGCTGGACACTATGAAGAACTTGAAAGACGGTAAGACAACAATTTATCCCTCAACAACGAGGGGAGGTAAAGAACTGCCATCTAGCTCTGCACTTGATTCACCTTCTGTTATGAGAAAGCTTGCGACACCTAAACCTGCTTCCGCTCTTCGTTCCAATATGTCGCATGTTATTGATGATGCCACTTCTGCTATGCATGATACTTATGATGAAACTGCTTCTATGCATGATACTACTGTGCACCTTAGTGAATTTCTTGATGAACAAATTGCTAGGGCTAGAGAGAAAGAAATTATTGAATCTGAAAATAATGATGAAAGTGATGATGAAGATATGCTTGTTATTCCTGAGGGTTATGTTTTTGACATGGAATCTTCTGCCGCTATTTTAGCTTGCAAAGATAGATATGAGCTCAAGAGGTTATTAGCTAAATGGAACAAAGAATCACCTAGAGATAAAATGAAACCTGACCCTGCTTTTGCTACTTCACCTATCTATGTTCCTGATAAGGATTATGAATTCTCTGTTGATCCTAATATAATTACCTTTGTTGAATCTGATCCTTTCCATGGTTATGAATCTGAAACTCTTGTGGCACATCTTACTAAATTAAATGATATAGCCACCCTATTCACTAATGATGAGATATGCGTTACTTTTATATCATTAAAATATTTCCGTTCTCATTAAAGGGTGATGCTAAGATATGGTTTAATTCTCTTGATATTGGTTGTGTGCGTAGTCCCCAGGATATGATTTATTACTTCTCTGCTAAATATTTCCCTGCTCATAAGAAACAAGCTGCTTTAAAGGAAATATACAACTTTGTGCAAATTAAAGAAGAGAGTCTCCCACAAGCTTGGGGGAGGCTTCTCAAGTTACTTAATGCTTTGCCTGATCATCCTCTTAAGAAAGATGAAATACTTGATATCTTTTACAATGGACTAACCGATGCTTCCAGAGATTACCTGTATAGTTGTGCTAGTTCTCTTTTCAGGGAAAGAACACCGAATGAAGCTGAAATTCTATTGAATAATATGTTGACAAATGAAAATAATTGGGCACCTCCTGAGCCAGCTCCTGCTCCAATTAATGATCCTATTCCTAAACGAACTCTGAAGAAGAGAGGTGTTCTATTGCTCAGTCCTGAAGATATGCAAGAGGCAAAGAAATCTATGAAAGAAAAAGGTATTAAAGCCGAAGATGTTAAGAATTTACCTCCTATTGAAGAAATACATGGTCTTAATTTACCGCCTGTCGAAGAAACATATGATCTTGATACATTACCTATTGAAGAACCTCCTGATCCCGATATCCCGACACAGGTAGTGAAGGTAAATTCTCTCTATAGATTTGATGAAGGTGATATTCCTCACTACAAGTCTGCTAGACAATGCTTAGAAGAGTTCGATAACTTTATTGTCAAACAAGAAAATTTTAATGCTTATTTTGGTAGACAATTGAAATACGATTCCGATATTATTAAATGCTTGGGTGATTATATGGCTAATATTAGAGGTGAACTTAAACTTGTTAGCAAACATGCTTCCATGGTTACCACTCAAGTAGAACAAGTACGTAAAGCTCAAAAAGAAGTGCTCCATGAAATGAATAGTAAGAAAAATGATTATGCTGTTAGAGTGACTCAGGAACCTTTGTATCCTGAAGGCCACCCTAAGAGAATCGAGCAAGATTCTCAGATAAATAATATTGGTGCACCTAGTTCTTCTAAAAAGAAGAAAAATAAAAATGATCGAACTGTGCAAACTTCTAGTGAACCTATTGCTGAAGCACCTCATAATCCAAATGATATATCTATGTGTGATGCTGAAACACAATCTGGTAATGAACATGAACCTAGTGAAAATGTTAATGATGATGTTCATGATGATGCTCAACCTAGTAATGATAATGATGTAGAAACCGAACCTGCTGTTGATCTTGATAACCCACAATCAAAGAATCAACGTTATGATAAAAGAGACTTTGTTGTTAGGAAACATGGTAAAGAAAGAGAACCTTGGGTTCAGAAACCCATGCCTTTTGCTCCCAAACCATCCAAGAAAAAGGATGATGAGGATTTTGAGCGCTTTGCTGAAATGATTAGAGCTATATTTTTGCGTATGAGATTGACTGATATGCTCAAAATGAATCCTTATGCTAAGTACATGAAAGATATTGTTACAAATAAAAGAAAGATACCGAAAGCTGAAATTTCCACCATGCTTGCTAATTATACTTTTACGGGTGGAATACCAAAGAAACTTGGAGATCCAGGAGTACCTACTATACCATGCTCCATTAAAACCAATTATGTTAAAACTCCTTTATGTGATCTTGGAGCCGGTGTTAGTGTTATGCCTCTCTTGTTATATCGTAGACTTGACTTAAATAAGTTGACACCTACTGAAATATCTTTGCAAATGGCTGATAAATCAACTGCTATACTTGTCGGTATTTGTGAGGATGTGCCTGTTGTGGTTGCAAACGTTACTATTTTAACGGACTTTGTTATTCTTGATATTCCCGAGGACGATAGTATGTCTATTATTCTTGGAAGACCTTTTCTTAATACTGCAGGGGCTGTTATTGATTGCAACAAAGGCAATGTCACTTTTCAGGTTAATGGTAATGAGCATACGGTACACTTTCCGAGGAAACAACCTCAAGTCCATAGTATCAACTCTATTGGAAAAATTACATCGATTATATTTGGAGGTTTTGAATTTCCCCTTCCTACTATCAAAAAGAAATATGATATACTTATTATTGGGGATGTGCATATCCCCGTTGAGGTAACCTAGTGTTATTCGAAATTTCTCCGGTTTCATGATTATCGGAATGAGTTTGTTAACAAGACTTGATCAACCTTCTTAGTGGATTCCTTATGATGAGCATGAGATGGATGAAACTAGATGCACAACCTTCTGTACCCCCTCTATACTTTCTGTTATTTAGTAGAAATAAAGTAAAAATAGTATTTTTCTGTCTGTTTCCTGACTTACCTGTGCAATATAAAAATATCCCAAAAATAAAAGTCCTCAGAATGACATGCCAATTTAATATGATTTTTTCGGGAATATTTGAGGATTTACTGTGCAAAACTTACCGCGAGGGGAGCTGCCATCTGGCCACGAGGGTGGAGGGCGCTCCCTACCCCCTGGGCGCGCCCCTGCCTCGTGGGCCCACGGTGGCCCTCCTCCACTTATTCCTGCACCCATCTTCTTCCTCTGCCTCACACAAACACGAAAAACCAACTCAAGCACGAGTTCCAACCCTCTTTGCTGTGATTTTCGATCTCCTTGCTCAAAGCACCTCACAAAACTTCTTGGGGAGATTGTTCCTTGGTATGTGACTCCTCCATTGGTCCAATTAGTTTTTGTTCTAGTGCTCTATTCTTTGCAAATTTGTGTTCCATAGGTGACCATCTTCTTGAGCTTGCATGTCAAATTTATATGGTTCCAAGTAGTTCTAATGCTTGTTACAGGCTCTAGGCACTTGTAGGAGTAGTTGCTATTAGTTTTATTGAAGTTGGTTCACTTTTGTTTGAAGCTACTAAAAATTTCAGATTTTTTCAGAAAAAAACAATATGCTTAGGAAGATGTTCCAAGGTGGTTCTTCTAAGAAGCAAGGACCCAGGATTGCTATGCGTGATGGTGATGAGGAACCACCAAGAGACGCTCCAGTGCGGCCTTGCGAATGGCCGTCGAAAAATTTTATGGATCGTGCGGGAATTAAAGAAGAATTCAACGCATATTTGCGTAATGCCGATCTTGAGGATTTTTAGGCAGACAAATGCCCCCAATATCATAATCTCACAAGTTCGTTTTTGAGGAGGTTTGAGTATTCATCTTCGCGTAATTCTCCTTCAGTCATGTTTGATCTTTATGACAAATCTTATACCATGGACTTAGAGGACTTCACTTTTGCTTGCAAACTTCCATCATGGGGCAGTGTCAGGGATCCCCCTAAATCTGAATTTAGAAACTTTCTTGCTAGTATAACTATAGGGGAATCTAGAGATATAACGCAAGCTACCATAGGGAGCATTCACTTTCCTGCTATACATTATTTTGCTCTCTTCATCCGTAGATGCATAAATGCTAAGGATGAAGCATGTCACATGTGTGTCCCTGACCTTATCATTCTCAGAAGTGCTATGTTAGGAGACCAATCTTATCGTATGGGAGCCATTGTAGCTCGTAGGTTGCATCATAATAGATATAATGGAGATTTATTTGGAGGAATTTATGCAACCCGCTTAGCTAAATTTCTTGAGATAGACATTCGTGAGGGAGATTCGGAGTTGCCTCCTGCATATTTAGATTATAACTCTATGGCTTCGCACCAGTTTGTCGAGAGGCCTGAATCACCTCTCTTATATCGTTTAATTTTTAACAAATGACACGTTGTCCGTATTACTCTCCCTGCTCCTGCCTTCTTTAATTCTCAGACAAAACAAAGATATACTATTACCAGAGAGGAGGCAGATGAGTACGAGAGGAGAGCGAAAGTAGCCCGACTCCACGCTGCAGCTCAGCAGGCGATAACTGCTGCATCACAGTTTGATCCCAGCTATTCTTTGTCGTAGTACGACCCCAGCTACACCTATGGGTATCCGCCAGGCTATCCCTGACAATAAACCAACTTAGGACAAAAGCCTAAGTTTGGGGGATTACATATTTCTCACCGACATTACATTTATGTTCACACACACTCATTGTTAGATGTCGGTTCTCATACTCTTTCACTGTAATATCCATGCTAGTTTATTTTCTTTTTCCTGCTTTGTTCTTTGTGTTTGTTAAACCTTAAGAAAAACCAAAAAAAATAGTAGTATTAATTAAAAAGAAAAACCCAAAAATATTTCCCGTTCTTCTTTTGCTTGTTGGGAGCTTTCCCGTGTAAATAGTTTTTATTTCCTTTCTTTTCATTGGGGTCAGTAGGATAAGACCATTATTAAATTGTTGAAGTGGATCTTATATGCATTATTGTTGATTTAACCAAGAGCCCATATTGCCTTGTCTTCTCCTGTTTATTGAATGCTCGCAGATTCCAGCTTAGTCCAATGCACGTGCACTCATATTACTATTCACATCGTTCGGTCGTGCAAGTAAAAGGCAATTATGATGATATATGATGGACTGACTGAGATGAGAAAGGCTGGTATGAACTCGACCTCTTTTGTTTTTGTAAATATGATGAGTTCATCGTTCTTGATTCAGCTTATTATGAATAAACATGTTTGCAGTGACAATTAGAGATCATAGTTGCTTTGTGTCAGGCTTGATTAGCTATGAGTTATAATGGTTTACCTTGTGTGCCAACATGCTATTGAGATGGTTATGATGTGGTATGATGGGGTGGTATCCTCCTTTGAATGATTTAAGTGACTTGACTTGGCACATGTCCACGCATGTAGTTGAAACAAATCAACATAGCCTTCACGATATTTATGTTCATGGTGGATTATATCCAACTCATGCTTGCATCCAATGTTTATTAATTTTAATGCATGTACATGGCTGTTGTCGCTCTCTAGTTGGTCGCTTCCCAGTCTTTTTCTAGCCTTCACCTATACTAAGCGGGAATACTGCTTGTGCATCCAATCCCTTAAACCCCAAAGTTATTCCAGATGAGTCCACTATACCTTCCTATATGTGGTATCTACCTGCCGTTCCAAGTAAATTTGTATGTGCCAACCTCTAAACCTTCAAATATACATTCTGTTTTGTATACTCGAATAGCTCATGTATCAACAAAGGCTGCCCTTATATTCCATGTTAGGCGGGTTATTCTCAAGAGGAGTGGACTCCGCTCCTCACTCACGAGAAAATGGCTGGTCACCTGGAAGCTCAGTCCCATGCTTTATGCAAACTAAATCAAAATAAATTTCAAACAAAACTCCCCCTGGGACCTTGTCGGGGGATATCTGGCCTCCACGAGCACCTATGGGGACGGAGCCCCTTGTCGGTTCGGTGGGGGCGGAGGATGCACAAAGAGCAGATCGAGGCGACACACACACACAACGATTTTACCCAGCTTCGGGCCGCATGGATGCGTAAAACCCTACTGCTGCATGTCTGGTTGATTCGGGTTCTTGCTCTGGAGCGCAAGAAGCTACAGTAAGTTGGAGCTGGACGTAGGCGAGGGCCTATTGGGTCCGATCCCCCCTCTACGTGCGCATGGGCCTCCTTTTATATGCCAAGGGGTTTCCCACAGGGAGCGACGCAGGTGAGGGTAAAAATGGCAAGGGATTGTGTGAATAGTGGCCGCACAGTGCTATCGCACCTAACTCTGACGGCGGGGGACAAAGGCATTAAATGCCCGTCTGGATCGCCTGAACAGTGCCGAGGCGGACCGTTAGGAGCGCCTCCGCTCGCCACGGGGGCGACTCTGCCAACGTCGCATGCCACCGCGCGTCTCAGGTTGCGCGGCGCCCCGCCACGTGCCTTCGGGGAAGCCCCAGAGCGACGCGTGGGCAGGTGAGCGGGAGCGTGGGCCTGATGTGGTGGTTTGCCGCGGCAAGTGGCTTGCCGCGGTAGTTGCCTTGCCGCACCTGGGAGCTTTGCCGCTCGCCAGGCCTTGCCGGGGCGCGCGGCGCGCCGCGGCGGGCTTCTCTTGGGGTGCCTTGGCTTGGCCGTCCCGGCGAGCTCCTCCCGCCGGGGCCTTGGTGCTTCGGCTTAGTCGTCCCGGCAAGCTCCTCTTGCCGGGGCCTTGTCGCCTTGGCCCGGCAAGCTCCTCTTGCCGGACCTTGCCTTCTCGACCCGGCAAGCTCCTCTTGCCGGGGCTTGGTCTTCTAGGCTCGATCACTTGGCCTTCGTCCGGCCCGGAAAGGGCCGTGGAGACTCTTGTCGCTCCCCTGGCAGGCCTTGCCGCGGGAGGCTACTACTGCCCGTGCACAAGTTCGGGGTACTAAGGTACCCCTACTTTAGTACACCGACAGGAGCCCCCGGGTCTGGGCCATACACGGTGCCGAGCGTTGTTGGGCCAGGCCCTAACAGTGCACGGGCGCGCGTGGCCTGGGTTGCGCTGCTCCTTAACTCCGTGCTCGTCGCGCCCTCCCCAAGTGGCGCGCGCTTATCGTGGCGTCGTGGGCGGGGGGGGGGGGGGGGCGAGGCGTGCGAGGCGTGCGTGACGTGGGCGGCGTGCGCGGGACGGAGGCCCGCAGGCATGCGTCACGTCGGGCACGATCTCTTTATCTGGGAAGGCGGAGCGTCCGCCCCCGCTCCATCCCCCCTTTATAAGCAGAGGGGAACAGGGGCAGCTCGCCATTCCGCCGATTGCTGTTCCTCGAAAATCTCCGCCGCATCCTCCTTGCTAGAGAAAGCAGCGATTCGCTCTCGCAGCCCCCGGCGCCGCCAACGCCGACAACTCCCCCTCCCCGCTTCGGCCATGGCCCCAAAGAGCGACAAGGCGAAGGGGAAGGCCGTGAAGTCGGCCGAGGCGCTGCGGCTGGAAGCGCTTCGGAAGGAGACGGCGACGTTCCCCCCTCAGCTTGACGCGCTGAGGCTGAAGAACGAATACCTCCTCTTCTGGTTGACGGCGACGCGAGCGCACTCGCGCACGCGAGTTCTTCCCGCCATCGCCCAGAAGTTGTACCCGACCGGGTACCCTTTCTTCGTTGTGTTCTTCCTCTGCGGGCTCTGCCCGCCTTTTTCTGAGTTCTTCTGCGACATCATGCACACCTACAACGTCCACCTCCTTGACTTCACTCCCAACGCCGTTCTGACAATGGCGGTTTTCGCACACCTTTGCGAGAACTTTGTCGGAGTCCGCCCCAACGTAGCCCTCTTCCGGCACTTCTTTACTCCCCGGGTGGAGAAAGGAGAGCTGCTGTCCGGCGGAGTAGCTTGGGTCTCCAGGACCGGCAAGAAAGAGGCCTACTTGGAGGGGGAACTCCGTGGCAGATGGGAGGAGTGGAGGGACGAGTGGTGCCTGATCGTCGAGGAGAATCCACCACCGTTCACCGCCGTGCGGCGAACTCCAGTGGTGCGCGGCCGCGACTGGAGCGACCTGGCCCCGGACAACGCCAAGCTGAAGATTGCCGCCACCCGCATCCTGCGCCTCAGGTTTGCCGGGCTCACCGTCGGCGCCGTCGGCACGGATTTCCTTCGCCGGCGTCTCGCCCCCCTGCAGGAGAAGGGGAAACCGGCTTGGGAATTCCAAAACGTGGCGGACATTATGAGGCTGCGCCCGGGCCTTAACTACAACTTCACCGTTCTGGAGCTCAACGGAGTGTTGAAGGAGCTGTTCAAGCACGACTCCGAGCACCCAGAATGGTTCAGGTTGCCGCCGGGCGTCGTCCCCCTGTGCAACAACTGGCGCTTAGCCGCATCCTCGCGATGATGCCGCTGTGCGACTCGCACGGGATGGACGCGACCTGGCAGGAGCCGGCGGACGACGTCGTGCAGGCCTTCTTCGACAATTTGGAGGAGGTGCCGGTCGACCCCGACGAGAAGAGGGGCCTCACGCGGGACACCACCCCCGAGGAGCTGGCCTACATCGCCTCCAGGATGGAGGAGGCAGCGGCCGCCGCGGCCGCGGGCGAGTCTGGCTTCACCCTGGCCGAGGCAGACGCGGCGGAGGCGGAGAGCCTCGCCGACCAGATGGAGCTCGCCGGCGCGGAGGAACCAGCCGGGCACGATGGTGCGGGCGAGCCCGCCCAGGACGCGGGTGGCTTGCCGGAGGCGGACGCGCCCTCCTCACAGCTCCCGGGCAGCTCGTCGCAGGCGGAGCCCCCTGCCCAGCCGAGGAGGCGTCTCCGCAGGGCCGGAGAGGTTGTGCGGCAGGCCGACCAGCAACCGCAGCCCCGGGTGACGCGTGCCTCTGAAGCAGCGGGAGCGGGGTCCTCACGGGCCACGGCTTATGCTCCTGCCGCTCCTCGTTCCGCGGCGGCAACGGGGGCGGGGTCGTCCACCGCCCCCGCCAAGCGGTCCCGGGAACCCACTCCCCTGTGTCCTCGCGCCTGGAGCAAGCCGGTTTTTGATTATTCCGCGCTCAGCTCCGACGACGAAGAGGAGGACGGAGAGTAAGTTCCTAGTAGAGCTTGTATCTTCTTGATTTCTGTTGCTTCGCCTTGTTTCGTAGCCCATTCATCCCTCCCGAAACCGCTCCCTTTTCAGGACGCTGGCCCAGAGGAGGGCGAAGAGGGACAAGATCCCGCTGGTCGTCCTTGAGGGCGAATCTCCTCCGGCAACTGGGGAGGTGCCGGAGACGACCTTGCCGGACCTGGCAGCGGGCCCGCAGGGCAGCCCACAGCGCAGCCCCCAGGGTGAGGGCACGGCTAGCTCTTGCCGTTTGGCGCGTGCGCGAGCTTCCCTTCTCTTCGCTAACATGTGGCTGTTGTTGTTGTCGTTGGGTAGGAGTAGAGCAGCCCCAGCAGGCGACCCCGGGGGGCACTCCTGCCGCGCCGTCCGCTTCGACCACCCCGCCTAGGGAGAAACCTCCGGCAAGGGAGGAGCCCCCGGCAGGGGAGACCTCCCCGGCAAGGGAGGAGCCCCCGGCAAGGAAGACCTCTCCGGCAAGGGAGGGGTCTCCGGCGAGGGACGCGGCCAGCGATCCCCCGGTAGCGGAGGCCGCGGCCACGGACCCTGCCACCGGTGAGCCCCCTGCACGGAAAACTTCCCCTGGCTATCTTTCCTTATGAGCTTCTTTGTCGGCTATTCAGCTGACTCTTCTCCCCTCTTCCGGCCATCAGACCCGCCCACCGCGGACCCGATGGAGAACGAGCTCGTCGTCGAGGAGGGTGCGCGTGGCGACGCCGACGACGTCGTCGTCATCGAGGAGGCGGAAGGCACCGACGACCCTGCAGGCGGCGGGGAGGCCGAAGCAGCCAAGGGCGCCGCGGCAGCAGGCGGCGAGGGGATAGGCGACCGTGCCGACGGCCCCGGGGAGGTCGAGGCGTCAAACACTCCGCAGTCTGGGGATCCCGCTGCTGCCACCACGTCGGGCCCCGAGGAGCCCCCGGCAGGCGCCTACCTGCAGGCCAGCGATGGCGTCTTCATCAGGCTCCCCTGGGAGCCTAGCTCCAGGGCGCCAGTCGAGGGGGAGGCCTTGGACGGAGAAGTGCTCGCCTCCGTCGGGCTGACAGTGGTCGACGCGCCAAGCACCGGCAGCGGCGAGCCCGAGGAGGTGCGGCTACTCCGGAAGCTTGTGTCGCTCTACCGCGCCCGGCAGGCCAAGGTGGAGCGCCAGGAGGCCCTCGTCGCGAAGGCCGGCGCGGACATGGAGAAGCGTGCCGGGGAGCTCCGAGAGCTCAACCAGGAGGCCCTCCAGTCCTTGGCGGAGGAGCGGAGGCTGCTCGACGAGGCGCGGATGGCCTTCCTCCTCGAGAAGGCAGAGGCTAAAGAGCAGCAGAGGCTTGCCGCTGCGGGGCTATCCTCGCGGGAAAGCGAACTGGTGCAGCAGAGGGCCAGCCTCGCCAGCCACGAGGAGGAGGTTGCCGCGCGCAAGCAGGCGCTTGGAGGGGACCTGCAGAAAGCGCAGGATGTCGCCGCGGCCGCCGAGGTCGCTAAGGGGGAGCTGGAGGCGAGGGTGGCACAACTCGTCAGCGACCTCAAGGCGAGCGGCGAGGAGCTTGCCGCGCTCAAACTAGAGCGTGAGAAGGGCGCTCACTCCCTTGGCGAGCTGCAGGGCCGCTTCGCCGAGAAGATCCAGGAGCTCGACGCCGCCAAGGACTCCAAGGCTGTCCTCGAGCTGAAGCTGGACACCCTGGCCAAGGCGCTGGAGAGCGCCAAGGAGCAGGAAGCGGCCTTGCGGAAGGAGGTTGCTGGCAACGAAGAGCTGTTGAGGAGCGCCGCCGTTACCCAGAACGCCTTTCGAGAGACGGTGGAGCGGTGGACGGAAGGCCTCGTCGACATCGCCTCCACCATCGACTAGGAGCTGAAGCTGCTGGGGATGGAGGGCCACGAGTACCCCTCCGGCGAGGACGTCCCGCCGAGCGCCAAGCTCACTTCCTTCTTCAAGGGCTTGGTGGGGGTGCTCCGGCACCTCCGGGAAAAGATCCCAGAACAGCTGGCCGAGGAGACGCGGGAAGCCGTCTCCAGGGCCCTCGAGAGGGTGTTGGTGAAGATCGTCTTTCGCAACCCCACCATCAGGCTCACCAACGTCCTCAGGCACTTGCCGGAAGATGCTGACCTGACGGAGATCAGGGCCCTCGTCACCCCCATCGTGGAAAGGGTGGCGGGGATCAGGCGGGTCGAGGGCGACCGCGCGGATTAGGCCGCCCACCTCTTTCTTTTCTTCTCCTGTCGCTGCTGGCGCGCCAAAGAAATAGCTGATTAGGGCAGCGGCAAGTCATTTTGTAATATAACTTTTATCTTAGGCAGTTCATTGCGCTGTTATCTCCCTCGTTTGACTTTATGCTTCGTACATTCGCGCCCTACGCTCACAGGAACTTGTCGGCGAAAGTCTCCGCCTTGCCACGGGTGCCGAGTGCGGGACGTCAGCAACCCGCTGACGGGGCTCCCACCGGCAAGAAACCTTGCCGCGGCTGGCGCAACTCACTTAAATGTTGAGCAGGATCGGGGCGCGGTAGGCATGGCGAATGCAGTCGCGGCACGCTCAAGCTGCCGAGCGAGCTCGAAACAAGTAAGGACGCTACTCGGGATGTAGCACACTTAAGTCGTTGAGCGGGGCTCGAAACGAAATAAGGGCGCAACCAGCCACGAGCCGGCCCCTCCGCGCACAGGTTTCCCATACGAAGCTCGGTCGTTCGAGGAAGATAATTTAAGAATAGAAAGGAGCTTAGTCGCTCAAACTTTGGCAACTTAGCTTCTCTGTCGTTTGCCGTCCGGCAAGGCGCAGCTTCCTCGGGCGACGCCCGGCCCAGGCTCGGGGCCTGACGACCTGCCACCGCTTGCCGGAGACGAGTGCTGCACAATCGTGTCGAATGATGCCTGCCTCTGCCACCGCTTGCTCGGGGCCTATCGAATGATGCTTGCCGGAGAGGCGCGAAATCGACAAGACGTGCGGGGCACATAAGCTATGCTCGGGATCTGCGCCCGCCTCTGTACCAAGGATTACATGCAACTGCGGCAAGACTTGGACAGAGAGGATGGCCGATGGGACGGGTTCCGACCGCCGCGCTGGCAAGGTTCCTCCCACGGTCGGCGTCGACTCGTTTGGATCTTGGCGGCCTGGGCTCGCCGAAGAACGAGGTCGCCTTTCCCGCAACTTCCGGTGCTAACTTCTGCGGCTACGGGAGCGGCGCAGAGTTTGCTGGAGGCGAGAAACTCGCTCAACGGCCGGAAGGCGGTCCTCCTCAAGGAGCAGCTGCTCTTGCCCGGACTCTGCGTGAGTGGGTACTGGAGGAGGGCCGTGCACGGGTCCGTGAGGAGGGATGCCTCCGCCCAGCGGATCGGAGCGGAAAAGTCCCTGGCCATACCTGAGCTTGCCTGTGGTCGCCGAATCTGGTTCGCGCAACCTCGACGCACCCCCTACCTGGTGCGCCAAAGATGTCGGGGGATATCTGGCCTCCACGAGCACCTATGGGGACGGAGCCCCTTGTCGGTTCGGCGGGGGCGGAGGATGCACAAAGAGCAGATCGAGGCGACACACACACACAACGATTTTACCCAGCTTCGGGCCGCATGGATGCATAAAACCCTACTGCTGCATGTCTGGTTGATTCGGGTTCTTGCTCTGGAGCGCAAGAAGCTACAGTAAGTTGGAGCTGGACGTAGGCGAGGGTCTATTGGGTCCGATCCCCCCTCTACGTGCGCATGGGCCTCCTTTTATATGCCAAGGGGTTTCCCACAGGGAGCGACGCAGGTGAGGGTAAAAATGGCAAGGGATTGTGTGAATAGTGGCCGCACAGTGCTATCGCACCTAACTCTGACGGCGGGGGACAAAGGCATTAAATGCCCGTCTGGATCGCTTGAACAGTGCCGAGGCGGATCGTTAGGAGCGCCTCCGCTCACCACGGGGGCGACTCTGCCAATGTCGCATGCCACCGCGCGTCTCAGGTTGCGCGGCGCCCCGCCACGTGCCTTCGGGGAAGCCCCAGAGCGACGCGTGGGCAGGTGAGCTGGAGCGCGAGCCAGATGTGGTGGTTTGCCGCGGCAAGTGGCTTGCCGCGGTAGTTGCCTTGCCGCACCTGGGAGCTTTTGCCGCTCGCCAGGCCTTGCCGGGGCGCGCGGCGCGCCGCGGCGGGCTTCTCTTGGGGTGCCTTGGCTTGGCCGTCCCGGCGAGCTCCTCCCGCCGGGGCCTTGGTGCTTCGGCTTAGTCGTCCCGGCAAGCTCCTCTTGCCGGGGCCTTGTCGCCTTGGCCCGGCAAGCTCCTCTTGCCGGACCTTGCCTTCTCGACCCGGCAAGCTCCTCTTGCCGGGGCTTGGTCTTCTAGGCTCGATCACTTGGCCTTCGTCCGGCCCGGAAAGGGCCGTGGAGACTCTTGTCGCTCCCCTGGCAGGCCTTGCCGTGGGAGGCTACTACTGCCCGTGCACAAGTTCGGGGTACTAAGGTACCCCTACTTTAGTACACCGACAGACCTGATGTACGTTGGAGGCACTCGTTGTTTCGAGAAAGCCATGGATTGATGCTTGTTGGTGGAGGGGGAGTATAAACTTTACCATTCTGTTTGGGAACCGCCTATAATGTGCGTGACATGGAAGATATCGCCATCTCTTAGTTGCTATGTTGAAAATGAAAGTATACCGCTCAAAATATTATTTATCTCTATTTCAAAACCGAGCTCTGGCACCTCTACAAATCCCTGCTTCCCTCTGCGAAGGGCATATCCGTTTACTTTTATGTTGAGTCATCACACTCTTATTAAAGAGCACTAGCTGGAGAGCACAGCTGTCATTTGCATTCATCACTATTAATTTATATTGGGTGTGACTATGATTGGATCTCCTTTACCATGAATTACAATGTCTAGTCAGTCCTTGATCTTTAAAGGTGCTTTGCATTTATGTTTTGCGGTCTCAGAAAGGGCTAGCGAGATACCATCTTGTTATATCATATTATGATTGTTTTGAGAAAGTGTTGTCATCTGAGATTTATTATTATGGTTTGCTAGTTGATTATGCTATTGATATGAGTAATTGTGAGACCTAAGAATTATTGCAAATGTGGTTAGTTATGATCTTTGCTGAAAACTTGAATGTTGGCTTTACATATTTGCAACAACAAGAGCAAACAGAGTTTGTAGAAGTTTTTCTTTCTCTTTCAGTTTGTCAACTGAATTGCTTGAGGACAAGCAAGGGTTTAAGCTTGGGGGAGTTGATACGTCTCCGTTGTATCTAGTTTTCCAAACACTTTTGCCCTTGTTTTGGACTCTAACGTGTATGATTTGAATGGAACTAACCCAGACTGACGCTGTTTTCAGCAGAATTGCCATGATGTTGTTTTATGTGCAGAAAATAAAAGTTCTCGAAATGACTTGAAACTCCACGGGTTGTCTTATAAAAAATAATAAAAAATCCTCGCCAAAGATGAAGACCAGGGGGCCCAGACCCTGTCCACGAGGGTGGGGGCGCCCCCCCTTAGGGCGTGCCCCCCTACCTCGTGGGCCCCCTGGAGACCCTTCGACGCCAACTCCAATTCTATATATTGGCTTTCGAGGAGAAAGAAATAAGAGAAAAGAATTCATCGTGTTTTACGATACGGAGCCGCCGCCAAGCCCTAAAACCTCTCGGGAGGGCTGATCTGGAGTCCGTTCGGGGCTCCGGAGAGGGGGATTCATCGCTGTCGTCATCATCAACCATCCTCCATAACCAATTTCTTGATGCTCACCGCCGTGCGTGAGTAATTCCATCGTAGGCTTGCTGGACGGTGATGGGTTGGATGAGATTTATCATGTAATCGAGTTAGTTTTGTTAGGGTTTGATCCCTAGTATCCATTATGTTCTGAGATTGATGTTTCTATGACTTTGATATGCTTAATGCTTGTCACTAGGGCCCGAGTGCCATGATTTCAGATCTGAACCTATTATGTTTTCATGAATATATGTGAGTTCTTGATCCTATGTTGCAAGTCTATACTCACCTGTTATGTGTTGTGATCCGACAACCCTGAAGTGACAATAACCGTCACCACTCCCAGTGATGACCATAGTTTGAGGAGTTCATGTATTCACTATGTGCTAATGCTTTGTTCTGGTTCTTTATTAAAAGGAGGCCTTAATATCCCTTAGTTTCCAATAGGACCGCACTGCCACGGTAGGGTAGGACAAAAGATGTCATGCAAGTTCTTTTCCATAAGCACGTATGAATATATTCAGAATACGTGCCTACATTACATTGATGAATTGGAGCTAGTTCCGTGTCACCCTATGTTATGACTGTTACATGATGAACCGCATACGGCATAATTATCCATCACTGATCCGGTGCCTACGAGCTTTCCATATACTAGTTTACGTTTATTTAATTTCTCGTTGCTATTGTTACAATCACTACAAAATACCAAAAACATTACTTTTGTGTCCTTTACTTTTGTTGCCGTTACCACCACTATCATATGACTTTGCTACTAAACACTTTGCTGCAGATACTAAGTTTACAGGTGTGGTTGAATTGACAACTCAGCTGCTAATACTTGAGAATATTCTTTGGCTCCCCTTGTGTCGAATCAAAATATTTGGGTTGAATACTCTACCCTCGAAAACTGTTGCGATCCCCTATACTTGTGGGTTATCATAGGTTGAGATTGAACATATGGAGCGCTCCCTGAAGTCATCCGGAATGGTGAGATAGAACTTCATTTCCAACTGGCCACGACCACAATTGCCCGATTTGTACTCGCACTGTGCACACATGAATGAACACCCACCAATCAGCTAGAACAAAAATGATTCCACAACTATTTCCTCTGGTTGATTAACAGCGACGGACAGACTGCGATAAGAGATGAGTGAATATTTCACTAATTAAGTTGATTACCTTCTCCATGAGAAAAATCCCCGGCCCAATCTCACAGAAAACCCCAGTCGACCAGAGTCTAGAATGTCGGTGCAGATAGGCGGCGGGAAGCGGTGGAGGCGAAATCCGGTGCCGTTTGGAGCGCGACCTATGGCCGCTGCCAACAGCCGTCGAGCTTAGGGTGCAGAGTTGTGGAGGAGTCCGCGGCGAGTGAGTGTGGGGACGAAGTAGGTGAGAGTTTTCTTTTCCTTTTGCATGTGTGAGTGAACACACACGGTTCGCAGAGGCGACGAAGATGAACCGTGTGCGATAGTAAATCACCGAGATTGAATGGGAATCCAAATTTCCTTTGTCTTTCATCTATGAGTTTTTTCTACAATGAACATAAACCCTGCTAATCACCGTGTTCAAATTTGACACCTTTCCTGGTTCATTTACAATATTTAGGGGATTATGTGCATTTTGTAGGCATTAATGCATGTAATTAAAATTCAAACAATTGGTGCACAAGAATGGTCTGGAAAAACCATACCCATGGTATTTAGTAATTTCTCGAGCCTTTTACAAGGAATGGGCAGAGATTTCAATGGAGTCAACCACAAACGCGTCATTTATTGGGTTATCAACTATAGAATAATGAAATATGTGCTTGAAAAACATGATGGCTGGCATGGTGCCATGGTATGGCCTCACCGTGCCCTGGTTAAAAGCTGAGAAGGTTTGATTTATGTCATCATGCACGCCCTTCATAAATCGAACGATCACCAAGGAAGTTCGATGCTTTCGAGAGGGAAATCACCAAGATTGAAGGAGGATCCAAATTTCCGTCCTAGTTTGGCTTTTAGTTTTTTTTCCCAACGATCAACATACCGCCTCAAAATGAAATGTGTTCAAATTTGACATATTTCTGAACTCATTTACCATATTTAGGGGATTGTGTGCATTTTCTAGGCATTAATTATGCACATAATTGAAATTCGAACAATCGGTGCATGAAAAGGTGCACCAGAACGGTTTGTAAAACCATGCTCGTGCTATACAAAAAATGAAACACATGGTTGGAAAACATGACGCCTGGTGTGGTGCCATGGTATGGCCTCACCATGCCCCTGGTAAAAATTGGATAATGTTTTCCTTATGTCGTGATGCACGCCTTTCATAAAATGAACCATCATCCGAGGAAGTTTCATGGTTTTGAGGGGGAAATCACCAAGATTGAAGGGGGGTCCAAATTTCCTTTGTCCTTTGTCCTCGAGTTTTTTCTATGATGAGCATACAACCTGCAAATCACCGTGTTCAAATTTGGCACATTTCCGGGTTCATTTGCAATATTTACGGGATTATGTGCATTTCCTAGGCATTAATGTGCATAATTCAAGTTCAAACAATCGATGCATGAAAGGGTCCACAAGAACGGCCTAGAAAACCATGCTCATGCCATTTAGTAAATTCTCATGCCTTTTACAAGGTATGGACATATATTTTAATGAAATGTGTGGCAATAGTCAACCACAAATGTTTGTTTGTTGGGTTTTCCACTATAGAAAAAATGAAATAAATGCTTAAAAAACATGATGCCTGGCATGGTGCCATGGTATGACCTCACCATGCCCTGGTAAAAATTTGAGAAGGTTTGGTTTATGTCGTCATGGACGCCCTTCATAAATCGAACCATCACTAAGGAAGTTCCATGCTTTCGAGAGGGAAAATCCCCAAGATTGAAGGGGAATCCTAATTTCCGTCCTAGTTTGTCATTCAGATTTTCCAAGGATCAACATACCGCCTCAAATGCAGCGTGTTCAAATTTGACATTTTCCCGGGCTCATTTACAATATTTAGGGGATTATGTGCATTTTCTAGGCATTAATGGACATAATTAAAATTCGAACAATCGGTGCATGAAAACGTGCACAAGAATGGTCTAAAAAACCATGCTCATGTTATTTAGCACATTCTCATGCCTTTTACAATGAATGGGCAGATATTTCAAGGAAATGTGTGGCAATAGTCAACCATAAACACGTCGTTTACGCGGTTAACAACTATACAAAAGATGAAACACATGGTTGGAAAACATGACACTTGGCTTGGTGCCGTGGTATGGCCTCACCATGCCCTGGTAAAAAATTGTCAATGCTTTAGAAAAGGAAATCCTCAAGATTGAAGGGGAATCCAAATTTTCTTCGTTCTTTGCCCTGGAGCTTTTTCCTACGACAAACATACACCCTGCAAATCACCGTGTTCAAATTTGGCATTTTTCCGGAATCATTTACCATATTTAGGGGATTATGTGCATTTTCTAGGCATTAATGGACATAATTCAAATTCGAACAATCGGTGCATGAAAAGGTGCACAAGAACGGTCTGGAAAAACCATGCTCATGTTATTTAGCACAGTCTCATGCCTTTTACAAGGAATGGGCAGATATTTTAAGGAAATGTGTGGCAATAGTCAACCATAAACGCGTTGTTTACTCGGTTAACAACTATACAAAAATGAAACACATGGTTGGAAAACATCACTACTAGGGAAAACCTTATACACAGAATCTTAGCAGCAACGCGACACAAAAAGAGGCGTTGCTGCTAATTAGTAGCAGTGCGGTTAGGGAAAGCGCATTACTGGTGTAAATTTAGCAGTAGCGCGTGATGTTTAAACCGCACTGGTACAAAAATCCACCGACAGTACACAACGACCTAAGTTTACCAGCAGCATGGCGTGAAGAAGCATGCTACTTCTAATGCCATAGTAGTAGTGCGCTTTTTAGTCGCATCGCTGCTGCTAATTTTGAAATTGTCCACACGGTTTGCCCGTTTAGTAGTAGCGCGTGATAGGAAAGCGCGCTGCTGCTACAATCTTAGCAGTAGCGCGTTTTTGGTCCCGCGCTACTACTAAGACGCAACACCCACCACCTTTTTCCACCTCCCCCCTCCCCATCTCCTCTCCTCCCTTTCCAATACCTCCCTCATCCTTCCTCTCTCACTCTTCTTCTTCCTCAATACTTCTGCCCCCATTACTCTCCCTCTTCTACCTACCTTTCTCTCTCTTCATTACTCCTAGCAAACTACACCAACTCCGTTAATGCATCTCCTTTCTTTTTTTCCTCCCCCTCCACTAGTTGAAGTTGTCTCCTCCCAAATTAGCTAGCTAGGTAGATGTGGCATTTAGTTAAGTGACCTATTTGCCCCCTAACTAGATCTTTCTTTGTCAAGAAGAGCTTTGTGCACTTTTGATCTCCCTACATCATCATCCACACCGTGTGCGCGATCTCGAGATAGAGGTGATTAAAATTTCATTCTTTTTCAAAATGGAAATATGTGTATGTGTGTGTGTGATATGATAATTGGGAAATATGATGGAAATTGTGTGTGTGGCATGAGTTGACGCCAAATTGTGCTTTTGAGTTGCCTAAGTTTTGCCGAAATGTTGATTTATTTCCGTTTCGGCGAATTCCGGGCAAACTCTAGATCTATATATGTCCTATTTTTAGGGAAGGTCATGCCGAATTTTTGTATGACTTTGATGCATGCACGCATTTTTATAATCAATTTGTTTATTACTACCATGCAGGTGTTCATGATGGTCAGTGGAACAATGGTGGACATGTGGTTGCGGTCGGCGGTGCAGGTAATGAAAGAAAATAACCTGACAGAGGTTTTATGTCTGTGTCGAAGATGCAAAGGCATAGTTTGGCTCGACCACTATGACAAAGGTGGTGTTGAAGCGCACCTGCTCATTACTGGTTTCATGGATGGCCATACTCGATGGATAATTGAAGATGAGGATGATGATGTTGAGGACGCCGACGGGGTAGCCAATGACGACATTGGGCAAGACGAAGAGATGATCGATAATGGCGGCGGGGAAGAGGCTGGACCTGGCGGTAGAGAAGGGGCCGGACATGGCGGAGGAGAAGGGGCTGGACATGTCGACGGAGAGAACGTGGACTCCATGCAGCAGAGTTCGTCGGTACTAAGTTCAATCGTGCAGGACCCTCATGTTCAAGCACTGCTTCGCAAGGAGACGAGTACTGAGAGAGTTTCTTCTAGAGAGGAGGCTAAGCTGGAGCAACTGGTGGTAGACTCGAACACTCCATTGTATGATGGTTGCAATCCTGAGGTGACCTGCTTGAGTTTCATGCTCCAACTCCTGAAGATGAAGGCTAAAAACAAATGGACCGACACTAGCCTCGATGAGCATCTCAAGTACCTAAAGGATGTTCTTCCCGCGGGGAATCTATGTCCTACTAGTGTTGATGAGGCCAAGAAGATCGTGTGCCCTCTTGATCTGCCGCATGTTAGATACCATGCATGCATCAACGATTGCATAATTTATCGAAAGGAGCACGCGGAAAAAACAAGCTGTCCGGTGTGCAATGCTTCTCGATACAAGAAGGACGGGAAGAAATGTCCCGAGAAAGTTGTATGGTACTTACCGATCACTCCCCGTCTCCAGCGGTATTTCGTAGATCACAGGGAAGCAAAGCTAATGCGCTGGCACGCGGAGAGGAAGAAGCCCGACGATGGAGATGATCCGAAGCTGAGTCACGTCAAGGATTTAAGCCAGTGGATCGCGTTCAACAACTTCTATCGGTATTTTCAATGTTATGCAAGGAACATCGTGCTCGTCGCATGTACCGATGGCATGAATCTGTTTGGCAACGAGAGCACCAACCGTAGAACATGGCCCGTGTTTTATGGATGTACAACCTCCCCCTGATTGTGCATGAAGTCGAAGTACATTCACATGAGCATGCTTATTCAAGGGCCGAAACAACCAGGAAATAATATTAATTTGTATCTGGGGCTACTTCAACAGGAGTTAGACACTTTATGGAAAACACCGGCCAAGACATGGGACACCAGCAAAGGTGAGTATTTCTACATGAGAGTCGCGCTGATCACGACGGTGCACGATTATCTCAGTTACGGATATGTCGCAGGCCAGGTGTGCCATGGATATTGCGGATGCATGCGGTGCATGGATGATGCGACGTCTCAGCAGCTAACATCAAGGAAAGATGGCGAGTCTAGGAAAATCGTGTACATGGGGCATCGAAGATGGCTTGAACAGGATGACCCGTTGAGAAACCGTGGAGATCTATTCAATGGTCACGCTGAGCATTGAGGACCTCCACGTAAGCGGAGCGGTGCCGAAATCGATGAGCTGTTGAAAAACTGGAAGGAGTGCCCCGCGCCGGGAAAGACGATGAAAAAGGCGCCGGAGCCGCTGCTGAAGGTATGGAAGACGTGGTCTGTGTTCTGGGACTTGGAGTACTGGCACAAACTCGACACACCTCATTGCCTTGATCAAATGCACATCTGTAAGAATGTCCTTGATTGTTTGTTTGCGACACTCATGAATATGCCGGATAAGACCAAGGATGGGCGGAAGGCAAGAAAAGACTTGCAAGATTTGAAAATCAGGGAAGATTTGCACATGCCGCCCTGTAAACAGTCAGACGAGACAGATACGGAGACAGAGGCGCAGGAGAAGAAGGGCAAGAAAATAAAGAAAGAGGGTTATTGCCCTGCTTCTTGCTTCACCTCAAGTCAGGCTGAGATCGATTCACTCTTTAAGTGCCTTACCAGAGTCAAAGTTAGTTCCGATTACTGTGGCAAGATAAGCAAATATCTAGACACGGACAAGAAAAGGTTCAGCGGGATGAAGTCCCATGACTGTCATGTAATGATGATGCAGATACTACCTGTTTCCCTTAGAGGGATAATGGACAAGCACGTTCGTGACACGCTTATTGGTATCTGCAACTTTTTTGACGTCATCTCTCGAAAGTCGATCAGTCTAAAGCAGCTCTGAAGGCTATAGGAAGAGATCGTTGTGATACTGAATGAGCTTGAGATGTACTTCCCGCCCGCGTTCTTTGACGTGATGGTGCATCTGTGTGTCCATATTGTGGATGACATAATAGACTTGGGGCCATCATTTCTGCACAGCATGATGTCATTTGAGAGGATGAATGGGATCATCAAAGGATTCGTTCGTAACATGTCCCGTCCGGATGGAAGCATCGTCCAGGGATATCTGACACAAGAGTGCATCTCATTCTGCGAGAATTTTCTATATGGCGCAGAGCAGCCGCCTGATGTTAGTGTTGGTTTGCCCGTTAACAAGCACGATGGGAGGCTCGAAGGAGAAGGTCACTCCAACGGTCGCAGGGAACTGCACATGGCATACTCAGATCGATGCAGCGACTTTGACATAACAAACTTGGTAGTGCTACAACACCTAGACGAGGTAGATCCTTTCGCGGCACTGCACAAAGAAATTATCGCAAAGAAGTATCGTGACCGGGGGGTATGCAGGACGGACGCTGAAGTTACTAGAGAGAACAACTCCACTTTTCTGCATTGGTTCAAAGTGCATATTATTGCTAATCCCCTGGAGGAGGGATCTAAGGACAGATTACTCATATACGCCTTAGCACATGTCCCCTCACCCAACCTCCTAACCTATCAGGCATACGATATCAACGGATACACGTTCTACACGGAGGCCAAAGATATGGACAGTGATGATCAGAACTCAGGGGTGACGATGGAATGCATGACCGGCAGCGACAACGGCGCAACTGAAATATTTTACGGAAGGGTCGAGGAGATCTGGGAGCTTGACTACTCTGGACTGCACAACATGACGATGTTCCGTGTCAGATGGGCTAAGAATGTCGAAAGAGAAAACCGGAATTTCACTACCATGACTATACCCGACGCCAAGAGTGCTACCGTGAACGCTATCGCAAAAAATGAGCCATGGGTACATGCTAAGCACGTGACACAATGCTTCTTCATAACCGACTCGCGCAATCCCAGTCGTGTTGTCATGAGGAGAGGCAAAAGGAGCATCATTCGAATGGATGGAGTCGCCAACGAGGAAGAATACGATCAGTACGGCAACCCAATGAGGGAAGATGATGATGATGATGATGATGAATATGTCAAAAGAAGAGTCAATACTACATTACCTAAGAAAAATCGTACTCCATGGAAAAGGAAAAGTCACAATGAGGGGCTCAATTATTCTTCAACGAACAAGAAGGGAAAGAAGCTGACTCAAAAACGAAAACATCAACGCTGAGGAACCGTATGTTATCGGTCAAATGATGTAATATATATGTTCATATTTTGTATAAACACTTAGCCATTATTATGCATGGGTCCAATGATGTAATATGTATGTTCCTATTTTGTATACATATTTAACCGTCAAATGATGCAATATATACCGCCTTCAATTCCCATAGTTAATTGCTCTCAGAAAAAAAGTGAGAGAAAATAAAGGAAAATAAAATAGAAGGAAACAAACGGGGAAAATGTTATATAGGTACTGGTTATAGCAGCAGCGCGTTTTTCAGAAAAGAGCTACAGCTAGTCAAGGTAGCAGTAGCGGTTTCTACATGAAACCGCTATTGCTACCTCGAGTAGCTATAGCGCGTTTTGCCTAAACGCGCTACTACTATGCCCACTTAACCCCAAAAATCCCCAATCCTCTCTTCATCCCGCCTCTTTTCCCCCAAATCCCCACACTCTCTCTCCCCCCGTCGCGCCACCGGAGCCCTCGCCGCGCCTCTGCGCTCGCCCCCGACCCCGACGCCGGCTCCGGCCCCCGACCCTGACCCCGGCGCTCGCCCCCGACCCCGATGCCGATCGACCCCGACCCCGACCCCGCCGCTCGCCCACGGCCCCGGCCCCGACCCCGGGGCTCGCCCACGGACCCGGCCCCGGCGATCGACCCCGACCTTGACGCCTCCCAACCTCGGCCGTTGTCGGGCCTACACCCTCTGTAAGCCCCCACCTCTCCTACTCTCTCTGGTAGCTAGGTTTTTTGGTTAATTTAGTTAGGTTTTAGTTAGGGCAGATGGTTAATTAGGTTATATATGTGGACATGTGATGTTTTGGACATGTCATATTTGGAAATTTGGACATGTCATTTGGACATGATGATTATGTGCAGGGTAAATGATCCGAGTGGCCTATGTTACGCCGGAATGTTGATTCATTTACATTTTGGTGAATTTCAGGCGCTCGATATGTCCATTTTTTAGCAAAGGTCATGCCGAAAGTTTCCGTGAATTTTGGCATTATTTGTGCTAGATAGTAGGCATATCAAGTGCTCGGAAACGACATTCCGGCAAACATAGATTTCTTTTTTATGTCATCTCTCATTTTTTCTTAGTTTTAAAATTAAAAGAGGAGACTTAATCATAGGAAACATGTCGAACAACGAAGAAACTAGGCCTTCTGACCAAGATGCAGACGAGATGGATTATGAGGGTGAACAAGAGTACCTCGACTATTTGACTACTAATAAAATGCAAAGTCAATTTTTGCAGGTCGGCCTCGATGATGGTACTGACGCCAACATCGACACCGACGGTGCCGACACCGATGGCGGTGCCGAGACCGGCGAGAAAAGTACCGGCGAGGAAGATACCGGTGGGGAAGGTGCCGATGCTTCTACCGAAAAGAAGAAGCAGAGGATACGAAAACCTAACAAACTAGGGATTGGACGACTGGTGATCACAAAGATGGCACCTGGCAAGTTTGAGCCATTAGAGTCGGAAGAACCTCGCAAGTGCTATGGGAACCAAGTAGAATGTATACTATGGGAATGCGCGAGCATCAACGACGATGACTTAAGGAGTAAAGAACATTTCACGCAGTTGCTCATGATGAAGTTGCACAAGAGATTCAAGTTCCCCGACCGGGATGATAACATAGAAGAATCGTGGGATGATCCGAAGATGAAAAAGATTAACAATCATGACATGGGCATGTTCAGCAATGATTTGGCCTCCTGGAAAGGGAGGGTTAAATGAGCTATTGAGGCCGAGGAACCCCTGTCCAAGATTCTGTAGGAAAATCCAACACTTACGGTAGAGGAGTTCGAAAAGTTCAAGGACACTTGCGCTACCGAGGCAGCCAAGTCTATGGCTGCGAAATTCAAGAGCCTTCAGCAAAGGAACACGGGGAAGCATCGCCTCGGAAGCCGTGGCTACTTCGTTAAAAGGCCCATATGGGATAAGGAGGACGCGGATCGTGAAGCCGCGGGTATCCCAGACCCCTTCGCGAAGTTCACCAACCCCCTGGAGCGTCACTTCATCAGGGCCCACTACAAGTGGGAGAAGGAAAAGAAGGTTTTTTACACAGACCAGATCACGAGGAAATTGACTAGACTACTGGTAATTATTCTTTTACCACCTTACATTTAGCACCAGATCTAGTCGACTACACATTCCTAAACGGTTCACGCTCCTTCTGGAGGAGAAGCAATGCCATCTTGCAGCCGAAAGCCCTACTTCTCTGATGAGGCCCAAGTGGGACACCCCTCTCAACCGGGCCTTGAACGAACTTAAGGGATTCCCTTTGGGCTAGCGGCCGCAATATGGTCGTGTGCACGGCGCTGGATACGGCGCCACGTGGAAGGTGTTTTACAACGAGGGCCCGGAGGCCAAGAAGCAAAAAAATAAGTTTATTCAGGCGGACATCGACGAGAAGGTGAAGCTTGCGGTCGAGAAAAAAGCAGTTGAGGACGCGAAAATACAGCCGGGGAGAAAAATGAGTTGCTACTGCAAGAAGTCAATGTAGCTGTAACTGCCTGCAGAAATGATTTTGCTACTAACTTGGTTCCAGCTATCAGCAACTGCACGAAGAAAAATCCAGACAATACGGTACATGATTTCCCGTTGCCCAGTTTCGTCGGGAGCAACTCCGTGAACAACAACACCACCACACCATCACTTGCTCACGCAACCGGGCCTCCTCTTGTAGTCGTTCCCGCTCATAGCAGCCCGTCCTCAGTCTCTGGCGTGCTAGGTGGACCTTCGTCTTTGGCTGAGCTCGACGCCATCACGGTATTTACATGTCGCACCAACATAGAATATTCCATTTTCCTTGCCTTTCGGATGTTTTAAGCCACATACATGTGTTTGCAGGCCGAAGAAACCCCACGCACCATACTCTACTTGATCAATTGCCAGAAGGTGGACGTGGAAAAGGGGATGATAATGAACCCCTTGCAACCCACGTAACACAGCCACTCGATACCCGCTGGTCACTTCAGAGTTAACTTGTCCAGTGTGAAATCAGGGAACGAGCATTTGCCTCCTCCAGTACATCCTGTGGGAGAGGATGACGAGACCCCACCGCGGATCGGAAACTGCAAGGGTTGGGTGCTTCTATGGCCGAAGAATCGTCTAGAGCCGGCCAAGAGCACACCAATAACCACACATCAACAACCATGTGCGGAGACCACCACCCCGCCTACGCAATTACTAGCTCATGTAGTGTCGAGTGAGAGTGGCGAACGACGTGATGAAGTGGGTGCAATAGTACTGGCTGATGTAATCGGTCCTGTAGAACATATAATGGATGATGAGACGGACGTCGACCCAATGGGTTTCCTCAATACAAACGCGTATGACTGTGACATAGATATGATGAGTCAACCATATGACGAATCAGGCTATCAACATGCTAATGAGGATATGGATGATCTGCCCGGGCAGGAAGGTCGTAGCATGGATTACAAAAAGTCTCTCTTCATGAAATCCTCACAGGACACGCCTGAAAATGCCGCCTCAACACAGGCTCAACTAGCCGAGGGTCGTACAGTGCTTAGCCCGGGAACACTAGGGCAGGGTTAAAGGAAGGGTCTGGAAGGTGTGCCCAAGAAAAAGGAGAGGAAGAGATCGGGGAAGATAGCTGCCTCCAAACAAGCCAGAGCACATAGCAGCCAGATGATGGATTGAAGAGCGTGTATCTGTGAAAGGTGTGGCCACGTTCCATCTCACGGGCGAGCCGATGCTACCGTCGAAACCGCTGGAGGCACTATCAAGGGATCTCAGGAGACTGCACGACCATGTGTTGTCGACTGAGAAAAGTCTACTAGCCTCGAAGGATCCAGGATATCTGACATACGCGGCTCGTGTGCCTGAGGGGAGTGCAATGTTGACACACGGCCCGCGGAGGTGTTCTTCCTGTGGTTTGACCATATCTTTGAGATGTTTCTGACAAGGAGGCTTGATTTTACAATCGTCAGCCTTTTTGCACTACATATGAGCTCCGTCATGAAGAGAGAAAAGTGTCGCAAATATGTGTGGCGGATCCGTACTACATGCACGAGACTTTCTTGAGTCTCGGCGACTTTGAGCGTGACACTGCTGGGGACTACCTCCAAAACTTCATGGTACAGAATAAGGACCAGGAAATTGTCCTCCTGCCTTATCATCCAAAGTAAGTCAGTTCCGGACAACCTTTCGTACATTTCAATCATTCCTTCTCGCTCATATGAAGAATAACTTGAGGTATCTTTTCCCCGCAGCAACGGGCGCGCCGTCCTTATCGTTCTTTACCTGCGAGTCTCCCATGCCGTGTATTTCGACCCTTCCAGAGACTACGATAAGAAGGACTACACCCACATAATGAATATTCTGGATAATGCTCTCCAAGGCTTCAACATTAGAGGTGGCCACATGCAAACCAGGAAACAAAGGAACAAGAAGATGGGTTTCGAGCATAAAACTAACTTCTGCTGCATCCATGTCCCAAAACCAAGCAAAAATGATGGATTCTACATCCTCCATCTCATGATTGAGTTCAACACGGATCACCAAAAGCTTCCCATGACAAGCAGAAATGATGAACATATCCACAAGTGGCTAGACTCTCATGGAGAAGCGGATTATAAACTTAGAGATGACTTCTTTTGCATCCAAAGGGACATTGCAACGATCATCATGAACGAAGTCGTCGATGAGAAGGGGATGTTCCACCACGACCCTATACGTCCGAACTCGCATAGGCATGCAACGTCAAGACCTCACGCCGTTCAAGAAGCTAGGGTCCATCCTCGATGATATGGAAGGATGAAACTTCTAGTGATTTACGATGCCGATGATGATGATATGTGTCGGTTGAACTTGTATACGTTTTGTAGCGATGAAACTTTATGATGTCCACGGTCCCTGCCGAACTTGCGTAACGCTACTTTGTTTGTTTGGGTACGATGACCTGGGCACCTCTAGTTAATTACTTTGTGTACTGTATGTTGCATCTAGTTGCTAATTAACCCTTTCTTTTTCGTGTTGCTCTAATATATTTTGTTGCATATGATTGTACATCCTCTTGATGAACATGCATATCTAACAAGTACCTAGTTTCTTGATGGCGAGATGGCGGTGCTATGTCATGTACAAAGGGAAGGTTCTGTAGGTGTACAACGAGTGGCCTAAGTGTCAGGCCAAGTGAATGGGGTCTCGGGCGCCAGCCATAAAGGCTTCAAAAGGAGACAAGAAGGAGAAGCTAGTTACTTGAGCTTCATGCTAGCGCGAGAGAGGACTCGTAACTGCCGCCTCATGCACTGCATAGTTCCACTCTCACTCATAGTGATAGCTCTTCTCGCATATACCATTGTTTAGATGGATGACGTTGTAGTTGCAAGTATTCGAGACTTGCATGTGTCGCTATTTTCGAGATGATGACGAGATACCACTTTGTATTGGATGATGATTATGATGAGACTATTTGTATGTATATGCTATGATTACATTTGTGGTCTCGCAGCCATTGGTATGTGTATCATGATGACATTTGTATCTGCTAAAGATTCTTGTATAAAGCCTGTTCAAATAAAAAACAAATATGCCAAAAAAACAAAAACTACTAAAATTAGCAGTAGCGAGTGAAGAAAAGTTAGCAGCAGCGCCACGATAGGAGTAGCATGTCCAGGCAACGCGTGCTAGAGATATTAGCAGTAGCGAGCTTCCACGAAGCGCGCTGCTGCTACACTTGTATAGCAGTAGCGCCGGCGAGCACGCACTACTGCTACGTGTTAGCTGTAGCGCCTTATTAGTAGCGATGGTCCCCGCGCTACTGATACACCTAAAACCCGCGTTGTTGCTAGCCTTTTCCCTAGTAGTGCATGATGCCTGGCTTGGTGCCATGGTATGGCCTCACCATGCCCTGGTAAAAATTGGAGAATGTTTTCCTTATCTCTTGATGCGCGCCTTTCATTAATCGAACCATCACCGAGGAAGCTCTCATGGTTTCAAGGGGGAAATCACCAGGATTAAAGGGGGGCCCAAATTTCCTTTGTCCTTTGTCCACGAGTTTTTTCTATGATGAAAATACGACCTGCAAATCAACGTGTTCAAATTTGGCACTTTTCCGGGTTCATTTGCCATATTTAGTGGATTATGTGCATTTCTCCTAGGCATTAATGCGCATAATTCAAGTTCAAACAATCGATGCATGAAAGGGTCCACAAGAAAGGCCTAGAAAACCATGCTCGTTCCATTTATCATGCCTTTTACAAGGAATGGACAGATATTTCGATGAAATGTGTGGCAATAGTCAACCACAAATGTCTGTTTGTTGGGTTTTCAAATATAAAAATGAAATAAATGCTTAAAAAACATGACGCCTCGCATGGTGCCATGGTATGACCTCACCATGCCTTGGTAAAAATTGAGAAGGTTTGGCTTCTGTTTTCATGCACGCCCTTCATAAATCGAACCATCACCGAGAAAGTTCCATGCTTTCGAAAGGGAAATCCTCAAGATTGAAGGGGAATCCAAATTTTCTTTGTTCTTTGCCCTGGAGTTTTTTCTACGACAAACATACACCCTGCAAATCCCCGTGTTCAAATTTGGCATTTTTCGGGCTCATTTACCATATTTAGGGGATTATGTGCATTTTCTAGGCATTTAGCGCATATAAATCCAATCCAGCTACAGGTGCACGGGTGTCATGTGAGGAACGTGGATTCTTGTTCGATCGCGGCGCATCCAACGGTGCACACACGCAATCTGTGTGGCCGGGGTTCCGACCAATCATAACGCAACACACAATAGGATCAATGCACACTGTTTCCGGAAGCGACGGAGATGAACCGTGTGCGATAATGAACGAGCAAAATTGTAAGGGAAGCCAAATTTTTGTTGTCGTTTGTGGTTGAGCTCTTGAATACGACCGCACTGTACACCTGCCCAGCCCGTCCGTCCCAGAGCTCTCTCCAGGCATCGTCCATGGCACCGCGGCACAGAGTAACTGGTAAGGAAGCGATGGCATCCCGCCGCGCCGCGTTCCTCGCTGCCAACGATCGCGCACATGGTAAGGAAGCGATGGCATCTTGCCGCGCTGAGTTCATCGCTGCCGGCGGCCATACAGTTACATGGGCATACTTTGAGGCTGCCATGGCCGAATGGGTGGTGGATCTAGAGGCGGCCAAAGCCGCACAGAAGGAGCGGAAAAGGCAGAAATAGTCAAGAAAAGAGAGTCCCGCCGCCACAAGAAAAAAGAGGTCGCACGCCATGGTGAGGAGAGCTTGGCGGAGATCGAAGCACAGTGGGCTGCCGCCTACAAGGCCGGGAAGGAGAAAGTCGACGTCTGGCCAGCATGCCCTGATGGCAGCATGTGAGAAGTAGTTTAAGTTTGTAGTATTAGAGCAAATTACCAGTAGTACTTTATGTTTGTAGTATTAAAGTACAATGTCGGTAAGAGCATCCTTTGAGGGCTTTGAGTGTTGATTAGCATGTGTGCCCGTGTGCGTTTTTTTGCGTTAATCATTAGAAGATCACAAAACACCCGGTTTCTATGCCGTACCCGTCAGCGTTTTTTGCGTTAATGACCCATAAGTCAGTTACCTGTGCGATATTTCCTAATAAACCAGGCGTACCATTGACCGAAAAAAAATCAAGTACACCTGTACGTTTTTTTGGAGATGGGATCTGCCAACTTTCTTTTTTCTCGCACACGAGTATTTTACGCGCTTCGTCTGTGTTCTGTGTTTCCCCCGCCCAAGTTTCAAATTTCGCACCGAAATTTTCATTAGGTGCGTGATTTCAGAATTTATTCCTCCAACCACATCCCCTTCCCCTTAGTATCCCCCCTCCCTCGCGCCTCCCCATACCGGCATCTCATACCGCCGCCGTGGCAACCACAGCTTCAACCACATGTACGTTCTGCTCGGTTCCAGTCAGGTAACCCGCCGATCTCTATCACGTCCCCGGCTTGATTGCTTAAATGGCGTCTGCGAAACATCATCATGCCTAAAAAAACCGCCAGGAGCTGATGGCGGGTCCATGGCGCGATGGTTGCTGTGCGTGTTAACTCAGAGGAACACCTAGCCTCCGCCGCCGCCGACATGGTGCAGGCTCTGGCCCAGATGAAGTCTCCCAGCGACTACCCCCCAGGACTTTACATGTAAGATCTGACCAGCTAAATCTTACCAGTACCACTTGCAAGGGCAATGATTTGTATGGTTGATGTATTAAGCATGTTCATGCCTTGTTTATTTCAGCACTACACACTATGTGATGTTCAAGTATTACCGTGTCCAGCTCAATTTCACCAATACCAGCAACAAACTTACAATACATGACTCAGGATATCACTGGAGATGCTGCCCATTTGCTATTTTTAGTGGATGCTAACTCTGTTGCACTTAACATGCCTGTCCATGTACTTACGCAGGGTCATAACGGCCGATGCTTTTGTTTTGCCGTCGAGGTGAGCTGCATCCCATGTCTTACAGTATTTCACATAATTTGTGCAATTGCAATTTAACTTCTACCCATTTATTGGTTGCCTATAGGTACACATGTCAGTGGCACTGATCCACGCTTCGACCCGGAGGAACAGCTCGCCTCCGCCGTCGCTGACTATGGGCGAGCTCTGGCCAAGATGAAGTGACCCAACAACTACCTCTCAGGACATACCAAGTATGTACTCACCAGATCAATCTTACCAATACCAGTTGCAATTAATGGCTATGTTCTGTACGGTCGATGTATTAAGCATGTTCTAGTAAACATTCCTAACACATTTTTGCTACTATCCCTAGCTTTTTATAGACATATGGGCCATTCTCTGCTCTGGTAGCTCTTGCCTTGTGATATTTAACTATGCCAATTGCATTTTTATCAGTACCGGGTTCAATGTCTATTAAGCCTGTTGTAATTAACAGTTGAATCCATTTTTAAACAGTTGCATTTCAATGGCTACAAACTTACAAAACATGACTTGTGATGTTTAACTATGCCATTTGCTATTTTTGGTGGATGCTAACCCTGTTGTACTTAACATACTTTTCCATGTACTTACGCAAGGTCATAACGGCCGATGCTGTTGTTTGCCGTCAAGGTTAGCTGCATCCCATGTCTTATAGTATTTCACATCAATTCTGCAATTGCAGTTTAACTTCTACCATTTACTGGTTGCCTGTAGGTACACATGACAGTGTCACCGATCCACGCTTCGACCCGGAGGAACAGCTCGCCCGCGCTGCCGCTGACTTTGGGCGGGCACTGGCCAAGATGAAGTGCCCCAGCAACTACCTCTCAGGACTTACCAAGTATGTACCCACCAATTTAATCTTACCAATACCATTTGAAATTAATAGCTTTGTTTTGTACTGTCGATGTATTAAGCATGTTGTAGTAAACATGCCTAATACGTTTGAGCTATTTTCCCTACCTTTTATTGACAACTGGACCATTATCTGCTCTGGCAGCACCTGCCTTGTGATGTTTAACTCTGCCAATTGCATTTTTATCAGTACCGGTTTCAATGGCCATTAAGCCTGTTGCAACTAAAAGTTGTATCCATTTTTAAAGAGTTGTATTTCACTGGCTACAAACTTACAAAACATGAATTAGGATGTTGTTAAGCCTGTTGCAATTAACAGTTGTATCCATTTTTTAATCCGTCCCTTTGCTACTGTGCTACTCTTTCGAAATGAAGATATCACTATAGATGCTGCCGTTTTATTACCATTTGTTATTTTCGGTGGATGTTAACCCTGTTGTAGTTAACATTGGCTTTCCATGTACTTACACATGGCTACAATGGGCAATGTTGTTCTTTGCCGTCGAGGTTAGCTGCATCCCATGTCTTATACACCATCTATTCCTAAATATAATTATTTTTAGAGATTCCAATATAGACTACATAGGGAGCAAAATGAGTGAATCTGGATTCTAATCTAAATTATATCTATAATTCTATATACATCCGTATGTAGTTCATATTAAAATCTCAAAAACATTACTTGTACTTAGGAACATAGGTAGTTGTATTTTACATCATTTGTGCAATCTCAGTCTAGCTTCTAACATTTACTAGTTGCTTGTAGGTACATATATGAGGGGTACCGATCCACGCTTCGATCCCTTTTGCGTATGGGGCAGTGAGATATCCATGAACAAGCATCAAGTGAGGAAACTAACAAAGATTGTTAGGCGAAAGAAACAGATGATTGGAATTAAGCTCTTTACTTACACTTTGAGGAAGACAACAGTGAACTTTTGGATGGTAAGTAATGTGTTGCCTTTTCCCCTACACACAACAAGTTACTATATTATACCTCAGTATCTGATACTTTTCTCTTTTCAGTGGTTTCCGAAGCTATTTACCGATGATTACCTTGCAAACTACATGACCGGAGTGGAGGCAACTAATGTTAAAGTATATAATTCATGCTACCATGATAATGCTCTAGAAGTCTTCCTGAAGGTGGTGAAGGATGTGCCAGCGATTGTCACAAGGGGTTGGACAAAAGTGGTTCGTGCCTATGGCATGTAGGAAGGCACATTATCGACATTCAGCTTCTTCAACACCGTCGGCAGTCAAAATGATTTACACTTGTCTCTTCACCGTTACCGCCTTTAAATACTGCGGTTCATCATAGTTTATTGTTGCCTAATCCTGTAATTACTGAACATATTGTACTGGCAACTTTATTTATGGATTCATTGTTGAACCATTGTGCTGAGAATTTGAATTTCACGTTTCGTATTTCAAAATTTCCAATTAGAATAATAAATTGCAGGCAAAAATAAAAATAGAACAAACGGTCATGGACCTTTGCAAACAGTTCTAGCAGTAAAAGCGCTTGCGATGGATAGCCCAATGCCACACAGTTTTCTACATCAAATCGTGTGTGATGTTGTTAATGAAAGCAAATAGTTAACCAAGGCAGAGCGTGTGTGATAGTTACACCTTTCAGACACGAGCGTATACATAAAACCGTGTGGGATGTACATCCGGACGGAAACGTTTTCCCTGGATTGACTGTGTGGGATGTACATAAGAACGGAAATGTATTCCTTGGATTGACTGTGTGTGATATACATACAAATGGAAATATTTTTCTGGGATTCACCGTGTGTGATGTACATACCTACGGAAATGATTTTTGGGATTCACCGTGTGGGATGTACATACCTACAGAAATGATTTATGGGATTCACCGTGTGGGATGTATATACCTACGAAAATGATTGGGTTTCGATGCCTCGCCCGATCGCACATGGCCCCAGCCTGGGTCCCTAGAGGGCCTATCCCCGATGATTTCTGGGTCGTGTGGGAAGGACACCCTATCGCACACACTCACTTAGCGACGGTTCCAAATGACGTCGCGGAAAGGGGTTTTAAACCGTTTGTTTAGGACCGACGTGCACCTGTGTCTTATACCCTCGTACTTCTTCTCCGATATTTAGGTTTTGTTTGGCCAACTTGATCTATTTATCTTGCAATGGGAAGAGGTGCCCGGTTGTGGGTTCGATCTTACGGTGCTCGATCCCAGTGACAAGGGAAACAACACATATATATCATTGCTACTAAGGATAAAAAGATGAGATCTATATCTACCGCCCTATAGATAAACGGTTCCTGTCTACATCATGTTGTCGGATTACGGGTTCCGGCAAACCCTTGATGTTCAAACACTGCGGTGCGCACGAAGAACTCTCTCTCTCTCTAGCTCGCTCGCACAACGATCTCAAGTCCTAGCTCGACGAACCCAAAGAACAAGAGACACGAGACTTTATATTGGTTCGGGCCTAGTTGTGGTGTAATACCATACTCCAGTGTGGTGTGGTGGATTGCCTCACAGGCTGAGGAAGAAAAATTACAAGGTAAGAACAGGCTCCTGAGGAGAGGTGTTCTTGGGATCGGTAAGCTGGTTGGATGGCCTAGGTGGAATGGATTCGATCCAAGATGAGTTACCTCCTGTGGTGGTGGCTAGTCCTATTTATAGAGGCCTTGGTCCTCTTCCCAAATGTTAGGAGGGAAGGGATCCCACAACGGCCAATTTCGAAGGGAGGCAACTAGTACAAGCTATGCTGACAAAAGGTGGTCTTCGCCTGCCAAAGGCTCTGGTGGTGACGCCGCTGTTGGCTCCGTGGTGACCTCCGTCATGCCGTCCTGCTGGTCTTGGTCTCGTTGCATTGATACGGAAAACTTTGCCTGACGTCTCGAGACTCCTCGCCTGTGGCTGCCTCTTTGGCACCAAAGAGGAAACTGGCACTCTACGCCTGCTGGCGCCCGCCTGGCCTTGATCGTCATTGCTCACGTCACGTGAACCTCGCGAGGTGCCCCTTGCATAGATATCTCCGCTCCTCATGAGCCAGCCTAGTGAGGCCGCCCCTAAGCAGGTCTTGGTATCGTCCGCCTCATGAGGCTTGGCCCCTCACGAGGGTCTTGAGTGGTCGCTGCTGAAGATGGGCCATACCAGGCCATTGGTGGAGCGCCGTCGTGGGCCTCAGGCAGGCAGGTCTGGGTATGCCCCTTCCCAGGACGCCGACTGTAGCCCCCGGGCCCAAGGCTCGCTCGGACTTGGCTTCTAGGCAAAGCCAAATGGCAAGTGCAGAGTGAGGGAGTCCTGGATTAAGGGGTCCTCGGGCGTCCGCACTATGTGACGTGGGCCGGACTAATGGGCCATGAAGATACAAGATAGAAGACTTCTTCCCGTGTCCGGATGGGACTCTCCTTTGCGTGGAAGGCAAGCTTGACGTTCGGATATGAAGATTCCTTTCTCTGCAAACCGACTATGTATAACCCTAGGTCCGTCCGGTGTCTCTATAAACCAGAGGGTTTAGTCCGTAGAGAAATAATCATAATCATAAAGGCTAGACAGCTAGGGTTTAGCCATTACAATCTCGAGGTAGATCAATTCTTGTAAACCCCATATTCAGCCAAGATAATCAAGCAGGAAGTAGGGTATTACCTCCATCAAGAGGGCCCGAACCTAGGTAAACATCGTGTCCATGTCTTTTGTTACCTTCGATCCTTAGACGCACAGTTCGGGATCCCCTACCCGAGATCCGCCGGTTTTAACACCGACATTGGTGCTTTCATTGAGAGTTCCGATGTGTCGTCACCAGAAGGTTCGATGGCTCCATCATTCATCTACAACAATGCTGCCCTGAGGGAGATCTTTCTCCCTAGCCAGATCTTTGTGTTTGGCGGCTTCGCACTACGGGCCAACTCGCTTGGCCATCTAGAGTAGATCGATAGCTATGCCCCAGGTCACCAGATCAGTTTTGGAAATCTGGATTATGTCGCTGATATCCGAGGAGACTTGATCTTCCAAGGGTTCGCGACCCCAACCTCCGCTCTGGCCTTAGATCCGGTGCGCATCAACAAGTCCGAAGATGGGATTCCTGAGCACACCGAACTCTCTACGGTTATCGAGCCCGATACGGGAGAGCCGGAGGAAGCAACGCCACCAGCAATCACCATGAAGCCGGACTCTTCTCCGAACATTGGCTCCGAACCCTCGGATCAGCATCGTGTGACCTCGGTAAATGAGTTTTCTTCCTGCTGTACTCCACAGACTCTTTCCTCCCTGACCAAACCTCGCCTTAAACGAGGCTCTGGAGTTAATGCGATCCCTCATCATTACTCCGGGGCAACGTCCGAACTACGCCCAGCCTGGACTAGGGGCTAAGAGCGGGGAATTTTACGTCGCGCCCACCACCCACTTCATAGCCACAGTCGAGGACTTAACCAACATGATCAATTACGGCTCCGAAGACATCGATGGTATGGACGACGATGCCGGAGAAGAGCAGGCCCAAAACCCGCTGTTTATCGGATGCTAGACAACCACCTCTTCGTATGACGTGTACATGGTGGATACACCCAAAGAGGGTAATGGAGATAACGAGAAAAACCCAGTTGAGGATAAACCTCCTGAGACACAACCAAAGTGCCGACGTGAGCGGCGCCGCTCTAATCATGTCGTGGAAAAGACGGCAATACCGGCACCGGGGACAACAACACTCCGGACGACTCCGAAGACCAAGAAGACCCCATCGAGCCAACCTCCGAACAGGACGATCGGGAAGATGGGAAAATTGGTCCTGATGAATAGGCTGTAAACGAAGACTCGGAGGGTAGTAATTATCTTCCACTCTCCGAGGATGAGGTGAGCCTCGGCGACGAAGACTTTATCCTGCATGAGGAACCCCTTGAGCATGAGTGCTTTAAGCGCCGGCTAATAGCCACTGCAAGCAGCCTGAAAAAGAACCAGCAGCAGCTTCAAGCTGACCAAGATCTGCACAACGATAGGTGGACTAATGTCCTAGCAGCCGAGGAATACGGCCTCAGGTGCCCAACCAAGAGTTACCCGAAGCGTAAGCTGCTACCTCAATTCGACGACGAGGCGCTGGAGCCTGTACGATCAGCGCATAAAGCGGCCCACCGACCACCACGTGGCCGTGACAAAACAGCAACTTAAGCTACACACCAGCCCGTACCACCTCGCCAAAAAGATAGAGACACAATAGCTCGGGGATATACGTACGACCTATGGTAGGACTTGGAAAATAGAGTAGGTCAGAACAGATCGATCTACGGATCGCGAGGGTGTGCCCCAATGCATGAGGACGGCTATCTAGCCGGGCGCGACAAGCATAACCACCTCCGGGATGAAAACCATAGACGAACTCCATCCGAGCTACGTTGTGACTTGGCCCGATATAGAGGCGCCGCACACCCCCTCTGCTTCACTGACGAAATAATGGAGCACGAATTTCCAGAAGGGTTTAAACCCATGAATATCGAATCATATGATGGAACAATAGATACCACAGTATGGATTGAAGACTTTCTTCTCCATATTCAAATGGCTCGCGGTGATGATCTTCATGCCATCAAATACCTCCCACTAAAACTCAAAGGACTAGCCTGACACTAGTTAACCAACCTGCCAGAAAACTCCATTGGCAGCTGGGAGGACTTGGAAGATGCCTTCCGCGACAATTTCCAAGGGACATACGTCCGACCTCCGGATGCCGATGACCTAAGTCACATAGTTCAACAGCCCGAAGGGTCGGCCAGGAAATTCTGGACTAGGTTCCTAACTAAAAAGAACCAGATCATCGACTGTCCGGATGCCGAAGCCCTAGCGGCCTTTAAGCATAACATTCGCGGCGAATGGCTCGCCCGGCACCTCGGCCAAGAAAAGCCGAATTCCATGGCAGCCCTCACGGCACTTATGACCCTCTTTTGCATGGGTGAAGATAGTTGGCTAGCCCGTAGAAGCAAAATGCAAGCAAACCTCGCACCTCTGAAGCCAGAAATAGAAGCAGCAAACCCCAACGCAACAGCCACAAGCGTCGGAATAACAGTGACAATACCAATGACACGGTGGTCAACGCCAGATTTAGTGGCTCCAAGCCCGGTCAGCGGAAGAAGCCATTTAAAAAAAGCAATCCGGGCTCATCCAGCTTGGACCGAATCCTCGATCGACCATGTCAGATCCACGGCACCCCCTATAAACCCACCAATCATACCAATAGAGGTTGTTGGGTCTTTAAACAAGCCGGTAAGTTAAATACTAAGAATAAGGAGGAGGGGTCGCCAAGTGAGGACGACGACGAGGAGCCCCATCCACCGAACACAGGGGATAGAAGAAATCCCCCCCCCCAAGCCAAAACGGTGGACATGATATATGTTACTCATATCCCCAAGAGGGAGCGCATACGCGCGCTCAGGGACATCTATGCGATTGAGCCAGTCGCCCCAAAATTCAATCCATGGTCATCCTGCCCGATCACTTTCGATCGTAGGGACCATCCGACTAGTACCGGTCATGGCGGCTCAGCCACACTGGTCCTCGACCCAATCATTGATGGATTCCACCTCACACGAGTCCTCATGGATGGTGACAACAGCCTTAACCTGATCTATCAAGACACAATCCGCAAGATGGGCATCGATCTGTCAAGGATCAAGCCCAGAAAAACTACCTTCAAAGGAGTAATACCAGGTGTAGAGTCCCGTTGCACGAGCTCAATCGCATTGGAACTCGTCTTCGGATCGCCGTACAACTTCTGAAGCGAAGATTTGATCTTCGACATCGTCCCCTTCTGTAGTGGCTACCACACACTGCTTGGACGAACCGCATTTTCTCGCTTCAATGTTGTGCCACACTATGCCTATCTCAAACTTAAGATGCCCGGACCACGCGGTGTCACAACAGTCAACAGGAACATGGAACGCTCCCTTCGTACCGAGGAGCACAACGCGGCCCTGGCAGTGGAAGTACATGGAGGCCTTATCAAGCAGAACATCAATTCGGCAGCCAAGCCCCCGGACACTATTAAACGAGTCTGGACTACTCCACAACATGACAGTCCAGCTCGTCAGGAGTTCGACTAGCAATTCGTCCTTCGTCTCAGTCCCGACCGGCTTGCGGCGTACGTACTGCGCATACATAACTACGCACTAAAAATATCATGGGCAAAGACGGAGGCATAACTCGATCATGGTCCACAATACGGCTCGACCTCATCTGGGAACTCATACTTTCCCTTTTGTCTCTATCCTTTTCAGGTTTCTTAACCAAGGAGGCAAGTAGCATAGACGTGTGGTAAAATACCTAAATGATCTTCTTGACGATCACTTTACCTGTTTTCAGGACCCACATGCAGCTTCCCCTTGGTCTCGGCATGTTAAATAGACCTATTGCTTGTCGCATTACCTGTACAAAATATGCTTTGACGTATCAATCAGATTATAATGGAAATAGTTTCTGGCCGAACATACGTGGCACTGGCCTAGTCCTTCATTACATTTCACTATTTTTATCGATTGCACTCGTACACATTGGTCTGACTTAAATCACCAGGGGCTCCATTGCACTCCATACGTTTGCAACAAGTCCAAACACATTTTACAGTATAATTTGGTGCCCCAAATATAGCATTATATGCATCGGCTCCGAATCATGTCTTTGGTCAATAGTTGGGTTGCCCGGCTCCTGTGCTTGCTACCTTACGTTCCATTTTATCAGATAGGGTAGTAAAGGGAGAACTACCGCAATTTTGTTTCTGGTTCATCCTTATAAACACCTCAGTAGAGAAAGCCGAAAACTGACTGTCATGATGCGGCGAGAGCTGGTCAGCTATTCGGCAGCTAAAATCTCTTGTGATTTTTTTTCGCATTATGCGACGGATCGGCATCCACCCGATCAGGTGTCTACAACGCTCTAGTCCGGATAAACAAATACTAACTAGGGCCTGCGCCTACATTCCTATTGTCAAACTCCTATGGCTAAGTGAGGGTGATAAAGCCAGATAGTCCGATTGCCTGGTTCGACGCACTAAACACCTCTTCAAGGACCAAACTCTTGGGTCAAGTGTGTTTAGGTTCCAACCCGAACACCCCCATACTACCTACGTGGGGGCAGAAGCCGACGACTGGCCAAGTCTCATATTTAATAAACGGTCGCAGAGGAGGAAATATTTTCACAAAACAACAAGCAATATATTACATATAGGCTTTGTTCCATAATATAGGACCAGATAACACGAATACATTCTTTAAAAAATAATGTCCTTCGCACACTGGCCCTCTACAATGCGGGATCCTTCCAGGACATCATCAAAATACAGCTTGGGCATGCGGTGCTCTTTGCCCACAGGCAGTCCCTCGGTCGCAAGCTTGATGGCGTTCATCTTCGCCCACTGTACCTTGACACGGGCGAAGGCCATCTGCGCACATTCAATGCAGACTGATCGCTTCATGGCATCAAGCCGAGGGCAGGCATCGACCAGCTGCTTCACGAGCCCAAAGTGGCTGCTGGGTATGTCTTCGGTAGGCCACACACGGATTATCAAATCCTTCATGGCCAATCCGGCCATCCTATGCAGTTCGGTCAGCTGTTTCAGCCGATCACTAAGGGGCACTGGATGCTCTGGCGCAAGGTATTGTGACCAGAACAGCTTCTCCGTTGAGCTCCCATCTTCGGCTCGGAAGAACTCCGCAGCATCAGCAACACTGCGAGGTAGATCCAGAAACTCTCCTGGAGAACTCTAAATCCGGGCCAGTAAGCGGTACATTTTCTTCACAAATTTTCTTTGCATAATAAAGACCTTACCCGCCGCAATCTGCTTCGCCTCCTGGATTTCTCGGAGGGCGCCCTGGGCCTCAACTCGGGACTCTTGTGCGCTTTGGTGGGTCTTAGCAAGTTCGGACTCTTAGTCCGTAATCTTGCGCTCCAAGGACTCGCATTTCTTTATGGCGTCCTTGAGCTCCTGCTGAACCTCCCCGACTCTTGACTTGTGTTTTTTGCGGGCGGCTTGTTCCTTCTCCGCTTTCTTCTGGGCCTCGGCCAATGCGTTCTTGAGGGACTCCACCTCGGCCCAGCTCCTATGAAACATCATAATAACATGATCAACACAAACAATTCATATCATTTTAGATCTGAACATGCCATTGCATACCTTGCGTGTCCTCTAGTTGTTTTTTGACACAGCCGAGTTCTTCATCGGCCTGCTCTAGACTCTGCTTCAGTTTGGAGACTTCAGCAGAATGGGAGGTTGCAGCCAACATCGACGCCTGCTTATTCATATAGACATATATGATTAGTCTCCTCCGAAAATTATTTGATCCTCTGTCTGGCCTTTCTTTTCGAACACCGGACATAGTCTCAGGGGCTACTCTATACTACGGCATTCTTTTTGCATAATTACGTCACATACCTCAAAGCCTGTTAGAAGGCTGGCGCATGCTTCGGTCAGTCCGCTCTTAGCAGACTGGACCCTCTCAACCACCGTACCCATAAGGATATGGTGTTCTTCTATAATGGAAGCACCTTGAAGCGCTTCCAGTAGAGTATCTGGTGCCTCTTGATGGACAAAAGTCACCGGCAGAATAGGTGCACCTCCTTCTTTTTAAGGAGGTTGCTTACCTGATTCCGAAGCCGTATGAGCCTCCAGAATAGTATTCGGCTGGGGGCCGAATTGGGTATGGCCCCCATCGCCAGTTTCCAAAGGGATCTGCTCCCCCATGTGTCCGGCGGCCGGGGTATCATTCTTTGGCACCGTCTCAACGGCCTCCTATACCTCTCCCTGGCCAGGGAGGGTCCTTCGAGACAACACCTCGGCGTCATCCGTAGACTTGGGGGAGGAGGCGACCGCTGTCCATCACACTTGGATCCAGCGAATTCCCCGAAGATGAGGATCGTTGGAGGTGGACGTGAGCCGGACTGCAACGCATGATTCAACATGTTAAAACCACGAATTAAAGGAGCTGGATATATATGTGCATGAGTGCCTTTTAGTACTTAAGATTCGGCCAGGGGCTTCTCCCTGGGACGCCACTCAAAGCTGCTATCGGTGTTCGGTTCGGAATTGTCCGCAAGGGAGACCCTCCCTCTCTTGGACGCGTTCGCCTCCGCCTCCAGATCCATGGAGGCCGCCCTTTTCTTCCTTCCCCCATTGGGGGGAGAATTGCTTTCCTCCTCCTCGTCGTTCTCGGCGGGGAGGAGTGGGTTCGACGTCTTCGGACATTGCGTATGAAGTGCCTTTACGGTGGAGGCCGCTTCTCGCCTCCTGACCCTTCTTCTTGGCCTTCTTCTCCAGCGCCTAGTAGGGCGCCGGAACCAGCATCTTCATCAAAAGTTGGATAGCTGGGTTTTCAGGCAGCGGAGCCGGACACTGGATCTGCTCCGCCTTCTTTATCCAGCCCTGAAAAGACAAATGGAAAAGCTTAGACATCTTCCTTGAATGCATAGGTAGAGGATACACCTTGAAATATGAGGAACTTCCCGAACTGGCGGGATAAGTCAGGTTATAGCCGCGGTCCTTGGTCGTCTTCGGCCAAGTCTGATTGGCCTTGAAAAGCACCTTCCAGATTCCTTCGTGTGTGGCGCCGAAGAACAGTTTCAAGGTCTGTGCTTGGCCGGATCGAGCTCCCACAAATGGCAAGTCCGGCTTTGGCATGGAAGGATCCGGCGAAAAAGCATCACCTGGATCACATTGACAAGCTTGATGTTCTTGTCCACCGTGCTCTTGATGCACATCTGTAGTGCTGACACCTCGTCCGACGACGCCCAGTCCAGGCCCTTTTTTAGCCAAGAGGTAAGCCGCATTGGGGTCCCGGACTTGAATTCGGGAGCCGCGGCCCAGGTGGTGTCACGGGGCTCTATGACGTAGAACCACTGTTGCTGCCACCCTTTGACGGTCTCCACAAAGGTGCCTGTGGGCCATGTGACGTTGGACAGCTTGCTCACCATGGTGCCTCCGTACTCTACATGCTGACCATCCACCACTTTCGGCTTCACATTGAAGATCTTTAGCCATAATCCGAAGTGGGGTGGGATGCGGAGGAAGGCCCCGCACACGACAATGAATGCCGAGATGTTGAGAAAAGAATTTGGGGCTAGATCGTGGAAATCTAGCCTGTAGTAGAACATGAGTCCGCGGACGAAGGGGTGGAGGGGAAATCTTAACCCACGGATGATGTGGGGAATGAATACCAGCCTCTCATTGGGCTCCGGGGTGGGGACGATCTGCTCCTTGGCCGAAAGCTGGTGGGTAATTTCCTGGGCCATGTACCCTGCTTCCCGGAGCTCCATGATTTTCTCCTCCGTGACGGAGGAGGCCATCCACTTGCCATGTGCTCCAAATACGGACATGGTCGGAGTGCTTTTTGGTGGCGGAAAGGATGGAAGCTTTGGCGCTGGAGTTCAAGAATAGATGGGCAGAGAGGAAGAAGGTGTGGGTGAAAGAGTGAATCCTTATCCTCTTATAAAGGCAGCGAATATCAAGCGCCTCCCCACTCGCCTTAAAACTCGCCTATTACCCAAGGGCTGTGCGGACGACGTGGTTGGATCACCCATACCCATATTAATGAGAATCCCGCGATAGGGGGACACGATCTCTGCTTCGACAAGATGTGCCAATGAAAACCGCATCTTGAAACCTGGAGCGGGAGGCTAAAAAATGGTACGAAATAATGACCGAGCAGGGACGTAATGTCTCGCTACAAAGGTTGTCAGTAGATGGGACTTGCGAAATATTATACTCTTTGCGGCAGTGTGTGGTGCCTGTTTTGCAGAGTCGGACACGTTTTCTGTGTTCGAGGACCACTTTGAAGTATTCGAAGGAGGAACCCGCCTTGCAATGACGAAGACAATCTGCGCGCCGGACACATCGTCATTGAAGCCTGGTTCAGGGGCTACTGAGGGAGTCCTGGATTATGGGGTCCTCGGGCGTCCGGGCTATGTGACGCGGGCCGGACTAATGGGCCATGAAGATACAAGATAGAAGACTTCTTCCCGTGTCTGGATGGGACTCTCCTTTGTGTGGAAGGCAAGCTTGGCGTTCAGATATGAAGATTCCTTTGTCTGCAAACCGACTCTGTATAACCCTAGGTCCCTCCGGTGTCTATATAAACTGGAGGGTTTAGTCCGTAGAACAATAATCATAATCATACAAGCTAGACCGCTAGGGTTTAGCCATTACGATCTCGAGGTAGATCAACTCTTGTAAACCCCATATTCATCCAAGATAATCAAGCAGGAAGTAGGGTATTACCTCCATCAAGAGGGCCCGAACCTGGGTAAACATCGTGTCCCTGTCTCCTCTTACCTTCGATCCTCAGACACATAGTTCGGGACCCCCTACCCGAGATCCGCCGGTTTTTACACTAACACGGAGCGTCGCGGGCCCCAACCACCTGCGGCCTTGAATGACACGTGGCGACTGACGGGACATGGGCGTCTCAGCTTTCCAACGCCGCCTCGGCAACTGCCTGACTTTATGAGACCCTGCTACATGCAGAAGAAAACCATCATTACTTAGATCATGGAGGTCGGCGGTTGGCCTCCTTTTGGCTATAAATGAGGAGAGGAGCGGAGCCCTCGTAGCTCATCTCTTTCTCCACTTTGCCTGCTTCTTCTTCTTTCTCCTTGGTCCACCGTCTGGCTGCGACACCCATGGCGCCGATAAGGAGGTTCTCCGCCGCTGAAAAAGGAAACGCCCCCTTGAAGAGTAGGGGCCACTTTCGCCGAAGAAGAGTTGGCCCGCCCCTGCAATGTCGTCATGAGGCAGGAGGTGACAAGGCCTTGGCACGAGCGGCCTCCCCCCGGCTACCCACTGCGCTTGTACGTCCTGGCAGAAGGCTCCGGAGGAGGGGGCAGCGGGCCGCACCACTCGCGCCACGACCATGGTGGCTGAGCTGTGGTGGCCCGCGCCACCACCCCATGAATTCACGCCGAAGGGCTCCTCACGTGAATTCGTGGTGTGGCCGGCAATGTCCTCGCGGACATGGATCAGATTCCCGCAGTTCTTCGCTGAAGAGATGCCACCGAGGGGGCCACTTGAGTTGTGTCTGCAACACGCCGGGTGTGGCACCCCGGCGATGGGAGCAGAGGTCAAGGTCGTCTCCCCGGGCAAGATCTTCATGACCCGCTGATGGGGTGAGGTCACCCACGCCTGCTGCGCGGAGGGGGCCCTCGCCATACACTTAGAGTACGACGGCGCCTCGACGATGTTCTTCAAGGTCTTTGATGAGGAAGGCCGTCTCCTAGAGTGCTTCCCTGGACGGGGTCGCTTGGACGGTGCGAGGGCTGGCGCTGTACCCGCCATTGGCCCCGCCGACAGCTCCTCCAGCAGCAGTGATGGCGCGTGGGAGTCGAGCGACTCTCCCGAGCCTGACGAGACTCTGGAGATTAGCGACGACAGCTATGTGCCTCCGAGCTCTCGGCATGCCTGGAGCACAACAGCGGCGTCTGCTGGTCGTTTTCGTTGATGTGGATGGGGTTGGCGCAGGCCTCCCGTGGCCCACTATTGATGATGGCGTCAGCGGCGACTCCCGTAGATATGGCTCCTGGAAACCTTCTTCTTTTGTTCCCTGCGAGGAATCAAGATGAACCACATGGGTGTGTGTAAAGGATCCGTAGTACTTTTGTAGAGATCTTAATCCTATTATGAAATTCATGATTGCACTCCTTGCTTCAGCATTGTTCCCCCTTTTCGCCCTCATGGCAGCTTAGTGCTTACGCTGACAGCTCCCAGTCCCTAGGCAGGCTGCAGCCATCGCTGGTATGCCAGGTTGCGATGCCGTGGTCAAGGCCAGGAGGTGAGCAGCCCAGGGTCCGGTAGGACCTCCTGAGGCACGATGCTCAAGAGGTCCCCCTTGGCGTGGAAGCAGCTTCCTAAAGGTAGAAAGGAAGGTGACATTGCTGGAGTAAGGCTGTAGGAGCCAAAAATCCTAAGTCCCGTGCTGGGCTTGACTTGAATACGTGACTTATCTTATCAAGCCTGAGGCGGTTCCCTGGTGTAGAGCCCGATTCGTGCACTAGTGGGGGTGGTATGGCTGGGTTAGGCCCGCGCTAGCTTCCCTCTCTTTTTCACGCCCTTCTAGGTGCTCTGCATCCTCGGGTCCCGACCCTCGAGCGAGCTCAGCCACCGCTGGTATGCGAGGTCGCGGTGCCGTGGTCAAGTACGGGGTATGAGGGGTGTAGAGTCAGTAAGATCTCTTGAGACGCGATGCTCAGGAGCCCCCCTTTAACGCGCAAGCGAATTGCATGAATAAAGGAAGGAGCCTGTGGTGCTGCCCGTTGTCGGTCTCTGGAGGTTCTTGCAGGTTAGTGCGAGGGAGGAATACAGATTGCAATCGCGTTTGCTGGTCTGCCGCTGGTCTTTCCGCAAGAAGATGAAGGCACCGAGGGCCTGGTGAGGTGACGTGCGCGGGGCATGCCGCGAGCCAGAGCTCGACCACTCAGGTTTGTCAGTGTTGCAGGGACAGACCCGAGCACAAGCGACGTGCCAGCATGAGTAGCCCCCGTTGCAAGATGAGCAGGAGGTCGGTCAGCAACATGGGCGGCCGCGAGGGGTCAAGGGCAAGCATGTGATTATCATGAAATGACTCAAGAAATGAGTCAAGTTAGTACCGGACAGGCAAATGACAATCATAGGGTGAATCATGCAAGGACGCAAGCTAGTTTAGGTAGATGCAAGAATGATACATGCCACTGGGACGGACCCGAGTGGCCTGGGGATGATGCAGCCCGAGGATCGCCCCCAATTAGAGTAAGCTAAAGATGCAAAACGATACACGTCGCAGGGGCAGGCCCGTGCGACTTGCGGATGATGCTGCCCGAGGGGCGCTCCCAATTGGAAGAACTGGAAAGAGTCACCTGATACCGTTGCTGGAGTGGGGTTGTAGTAGCTGAAGATGCGTCCTGGAGAAGTTGCTCCTCAAGAGTCGCTAGGGTCCTGAGCCTCGTGAGGTTCTGGGGGCCCATGCGGCTCATGAAGAATCGTCGCCCTCTCTGCCAGGACCACATGATGCCTGGCCTCCTGAGCCGCCAGAATGCTCTGCAAGTGGCACTAGAAGGTGACAACCATGTTCGACAAGCCAAATGGCATTCAAACATAGCTGTGGGGGTGGACCCTCACACCGTCCAACGCGCGAAGGCTAGAGACGCCCCTGAGATGCGGCCCTCGTATGTTGACGCAGACGCGCAGCCCGCCGTCCTCGCCTGGATGGGGAGCTGCGCCGGGTGGTGGGCGGCGGTCGTCGTGTATGGTCCTTGCCTCTTGAAGCTCCTGGGTTGCCTTGGTGATGAACTCCTGAGCACAGGGCGCTCCACACCTTGTGCCCTCCTGAGGGAAACGTGAAGTGAAGCACGCCTCCACATGGAGCCCGAGCGCCTCCCTCGTGATGTTGGCTAAGTCTGAGGCCCTCCAGAAGAGAGCCCCCAAGCCCAGCCTGAGGAAGGCACTGGGTGTGCCTTCCTATGCGAAGGAGGGTGGCGCCCCGTCCGTGGTCACAAGTCCTGAGGTGGTGCCGCTGGAAACGCTGCTCTCCTGAGGCCCTTGGTAGAGTTGTTGCTTCTTCTTCTTGGGGATGGCCTCAGGAAGGTACAGGGTGCCTTCGTTGTCTGGGTCTTCGGCTGCTGCCGCCTGGTAAGTCCGCTCGAGAGAGCACACCGCATCCCTTTCCTCACAGACGACCGTGATGACGCCACCGCTCCCTGGCATATTGAGGACGTTGTAGCCGTGATGGGTCACTGCCATAAACTTGGCCAGGGCTGGATACCCAAGGATGTCTTTGTATGGCAGGCGGATGTGGGCGACGTCGAAGTCAACGAGCTCGTGCGGTAATTGTCACGCTGGCCGAAGGTGACAGGAAGGCAAACCTGCCCTATCGGGTTGGTGGAGCCATCGGTCACTCCTGAGAAGGGCTTGGTTGTAGCTGATCTTATGACACTTGCAGGCGGTCGAACGTGTCAACGAACAAAACATTGAGCCATGCACCACCATCGATGAGGGTCTTAGTGACTTGGACATTGCTGATGATGGGCGAGGAGAGCATCGGGAGGGCGCCGGCAGTTGCCGCACACTTGAGCTGGTCTGTCAAGCTGAAGGTAATGGCGCACTTGGACCACCTGAGCGGCCGCGCGGCCTCGAGCCTGGGAAGGGCCCCGTTCACCTCCCGAGCAAACTGCTTGAAGATACACTAAGAGGCTGGGGCCCGAGCACCACCCAAGATGCAGGCGATGGCGCGTGGCTCCTGGAAGCCCCCAACCCCGTTGTCCTGATGATGGTCGTCGTTACTTCTTGGTGGTGGTGGTAGCGGAGGGAGGCCAGCGTTGCCCTGGGGGCGATCCTCACGAGGCTGGTCTCTCCAGGCGCCCTCGCGGAGGCTGATCTTGCTAGCGGTCCTCACGAGGCCGGTCATGCCACTTCTGGCGGGGGCCGCGGTCGTCCCAGCATCCCCACTTTGTCCTCCTCCTCGGCCGTAGCCCCGGTCGTTGCGCTTGGGGCGTTGACCGAAGCGCCCATCACAGATGGCCTTGAGCTCGTGACAGTCGTTGGTGTTGTGGTTGTGAACGTTGTGGAAGGCGCAGAACGAGCGGTTGGCCTTGGATGACTCGGGGTGGTCACGGCGACGCTTCATCTCCGGCTCCGCCGCGAGCACGGCAACCCCCTTGCGCTTCACGTCCTTGATCTTGGCCTTCTTGTCCTCCTAATCGCCAGCTAGGAGCTCGATGAGAGAAAGGCGCCCTTCCTCGGCCCTGGCGCACTTGGTTGCCATGTTGAACATCTCTAGGGCCGTGCATAGGTCTTTGTGGATGGGAGCTCCTCCTTCATCTTGATGTCATGGACGCCATCGGAGAACGCGGAGATGATGGTCTCGTCCGTCAACTTGGGGATCTTGAGGCGGACGTTGTTGAAGCGCTGGATGTACTTCTGCGGGGTCTCCCCTGGCTGCTACTTGATGCGCCGCAGGTCACCTGCGGCCGGTGGGCGATCACGAGTGTCATGGAAGTTGGCGATGAAATGCTCGCGCATCTCACCCCAGGAGGAGATCGATCCCACGAGCGCGCGCCATCCTTGAAGGCCATGGGAAACCAGTTTGCCATGACCTTCTCGTCCCCGTTGGCCGCCTCGATACTTAGTTCATAGAGCTACAAGAACTCTGCAGGGTCGGGGGTGCCGTCATAGCATGGCGGTAGGTCGGGCTTGAACTTTCTGGGTCAGACGACGCTGGGCAGCTCGGGAGTGAAGGCACGGCAGCCTGTTGTGGTCATCGGAGCGCGTCGCGGAGGCAGAACCTGGTCCTGGTATCCATGCGCCGCTGCTGCAGGCGGTACGCGGTCTTGACGCGGTGGTGTTGGGAGCGCGGGATCGTTTTCTTGCAGCCAAGGGACTTCATGGCAGCTTCCTTCTTCGTCTGCGGGTGCCCCGCGCGATGGGTCGCGCTACGGGGCCACATGTCTTGGTGCAACGGCGGCGTCTTGATGAGGAGGTGGTGGAGGCACTCCATGGGCTACGTCGCCCGCAGCTGGAGGTGGGCGAGGTAGCGAGAGACATGGTGCAGGAGAGCCTCCAGCTGTGCTGACGAGCTCGGCGATGAGGTCCAGTCAATCTTCATAGAGGTCGTCGACCTGGCGGTAACGCAGGAGCTCACGTGCCATGAGCAGCGTGGCCTGTGCTTCTGTGGGCGCGCGACGAGTGTGGGACGACGAGCCGTCCGGAGTCAACGACGTGGTGGCGGTGCGTCCGTCCCACCGCACAGAGGGGTGCAACGACGAGGCTTGATGCTCCTTTTCGGCCGGGCCGGTGGCAGCGTTGGCAGCGGGTGATGGAGTACGGCGGGGAGGTCCACCGACGGGCGCCGTCTGAGCGACATAAGCGGCAAGGGTGGCCTGGCGCTCGGCACGGGCTCGGCGAGAGTCAACCGTGGATGCGGCAGAGTAGCCGAGCGTGGATCGACTAAGGGAAAGCTCCGGCGCACCCCTACCTGGCGCGCCAAATGTCGGATTATGGGTTCCGGCAAACCCTTGAGGTTCGAACACTAGGGTTCACACGAAGAACTCTCTCTCTCTCCCTAGCTCGCTCGCACAAGGATCTCAAGGCCTAGCTTGACAAACCCAAAGAACAAGAGACACGAGAGTTTATACTATTTATACTGGTTCGGGCCACCGTTGTGGTGTAATACCCTACTCCAGTGTGGTGTGGTGGATTGCCTCGTTGGTTGAGGAAGAACAACTACAAGGTAAGAATAGCCTCGTGAGGAGATGTGTTCTTGGGCTCGGTAAGCTGGTAGGATGCCTTTGGTGGAATGGATCCGAACCAAGATGAGTTGCCTCCTGTGGTGGTGGCTAGTCCTATTTATAGAGGCCTTGGTCCTCTTCCCAAATGTTAGGCGGGAAGGGATCCCACAACGGCCAATTTGGAAGGGAGACAGCTAGTACAGGCTATCCTGACAAAAGGTGGTCTTCGCCTGCCAAAGGCTCTGGTGGTGACGCTGTTGTGGGCTCCACGGTGACCTCCGTGCTGCCGTCCTACTAGTCTTGGTCTCGTTGCACCGATATGGAAATCTTTGCCTGACGCCTCGGGAGCCCTCGCCTGCGCCTGCCACTTTAGCACCAAAGAGCAAATTGGCACTCTGCGCCCGCTGGTGCCCGCATGGCCTTGATCGTCATGGCTCACGTCACGTGAACCTCGCGAGGTGCCCCTTGCATAGATATCTCCGCTCCTCGGGACCCAGCCTAGTGAGGCTGCCCTAATGAGGTCTTGGTGTCGTACGCCTCGCGAGGCTTGGTCCCTTGCGAGGATCTTAAGTGGTCGCTGCTGAAGATGGGCCGTACCAGGCTGTTGGTGGAGCAGGTAGGCAGGTCTGGGTACCCCCGTTCCCAGGACGCCGACACATGTCATCGTTCTTATTGCATTACTCCGTTTTTCCATGAACTTAATACACTAGATGCATGCTGGATAGCGGTCGATGTGTGGAGTAATAGTAGTAGATGCAGGTAGGAGTCGGTCTACTAATCTTGGACTTGATGCCTATGTAATGATCATTGCCTGGATATCGTCATAATTATTTGAAGTTCTATCAATTGCCCAAGAGTAATTTGTTTACCCACAGTTTGCTATTTTCTCGAGGGAAGCCACTAGTGAAACCTACGGCCCCCAAGTCTTCTTTCTCATATATTTGCCTTGCGATCTACTTTTCCTTTGCTTTTTTATTTAGATCTATTCAACCAAAAAATACAAAATACCTTGCTGTGTTTTATATTTATTTATTTTATTTGGTGTTCGATCTATCAATCTACTACAATTTACCTCACGTCCGCTTGTCTATCTTGAGGCGCCGTACCCCGGAAGGGTTTGACAACCCCTTTAACTCGTCTGGTTGTGAGGTGTTGTTCTTTGTGTGCAGGTGTTGTTTACATTGTGTTGCTTGGTTCTCCTACTGGTTCGATACCTAGGTTTCATAACTGAGGGAAATACGTACCGTCGATGTGCTACATCATCCCTCCCTCTCCGGGGAAATACCGACGTACTTGCAGCTACCATCAAGGAGAATTTCTAGCGCCGTTGCCGGGGAGGATCGTCAACATAACCAGGTTCCTAATCACAAATCTCATGTCCTTGCAATTTACATTATTCGCCATCTGCCTCTCGTTTTCCTCTCCCCCACTTCACAAAAATTTGTCGTTTTATTAGCTTCTCTTATCCGTTCGCCGTTTTCTTGCCGGATATGTTTTTGAGTGCAATCTTGTTGTGTGGTCATCATGACTCAAGAGAACACCAAATTATGTGATTTCTCAAATACTAGCAACAATGATTTTATTGACACTCCGCTTGCTCCTCCCGCCACTAGTGCGGAGACTTGTGATATTAATACTACTTTACTGAATCTTGTTATGAAACTCCAATTTTCCGGTACTCCTAATGAGGATGCCGCGTCCCATCTTAATACCTTCATGGAATTATGTGATATGCAAACCAAAAAAGATGTGGACAATGATGTGGTCAAGATGAAATTATTTCCATTCTCTTTGGGTGATTCTACAAAAAAATGGTTCTCTTATTTGCCTCGTAATAGTATCGATTCTAGGAACAAGTGCAAACATTGGTTCTCTTATTTGCCTCGTAATAGTATCGATTCTTGGAACAAGTGCAAATTGGTCCTCCCGCAAAAATTATTTCCCTTAGAACCCAGATCATGAATTTCAAGCTACTTGAACATGAGCACGTTGCACAATCTTGGGGAAGGATGAAAATGATTCTAAGGAATTGCCCAACTCATGGGTTAAATCTTTGGATGATCATACAAAAAAATTATGCGGGATTGAATTTTTTTCTCGTAATCTTTTAGATTCCATCGCAGGTGATACTTTTATGGAAATTACTTTCGGTGAAGCCACCAAATTGCTTGATAATATCATGGCAAATAATTCACAATGGCATACCGAGAGATCTCCTACTAGTAAAAAATTTAATTCGGTTGAAGAAATTTCTTCTTTGAGTGATAAAATTGATGCTCTTATGAAATTGGTTGCTAGTAAAAGTGCTCCTATTGATTTTAATTATATGCCTTTGTCTACTTTGATTGATCAAAATAGTGATGCCATTGATGTGAATTTTATCTCTAGAAATAATTTCAACAACAATGCTTATAGAGGTAATTTTAATCCTAGGCCTTTTCCTAGTAATTCCTCTAATAATTATGGTAATTCCTATGGAAATCAATCTTATAATAATAATAGGAACACCTTGATATTGATAATAATATTAAAAAATTTATCAATACACAAAACGTCTTCAACACTTCCATAGAAGAAAAGTTGAATAAGATTGATGATTTGTCTAGAAGTGTTGATAGAATTTCTCATGATGTGGAAAATCTCAAGATGAAATTTTTTGTGCCTAAACTAGATGAATCTATTAAAGCTCTTTATGTTTCTATGAATGAAAGTAAGAAAAGAACTGCTATGCTTAGAGCTAAAAGAGAATTTTTAGAGAAAGCTTTTTCTAGTGATTATTCTTGCAAAGATGATGAAGATCTTAAAATGATTGGTGTTTCTTCTACTGATTCCTTGTTTAGTAAAGATAAGAATGATGAAAAAGGGACTGGATAAGAGTCAACTTTAGGTAGAAGGCGTCCCAATATTTCGGAGGGTGAAAATCTTGTTGAGAAAATTGATTAAAGTGGGTTTGGAGAGGTCAAAACTTTAACTAGTGATGTGCCCACTCTTTTGGATTACAAAGACTTTAATTACTATAGTCGCGCTTTGATTGATTGTATTTCTTTGTTGCAATCCATGATAAATTCACCCCATGCTTATGAACAAAACAAAGCTTTTACTGAACATATTGTTGATGCTATGATGAAAGCTCTTGAAGAAAAATTGGAATTAGAAGTTTCAATTCCTAGAAAATTGAATGATGAATGGGAACCTACTATCAAAGTCAATATTAAAAATTGTGAGTGTTTTTCGTTGTGTGACTTGGGTGCTAGTGTTTCTACAATTCGATAATCTTTATGTGATGTGCTTGGTCTTACTAATCTTGAAGAATGTTCTTTGAATTTGCACCTAGCGAATTGTACTATTAAAAATCCTATGGGAAGAATTAACGATTTTCTTATTCTTGCAAATAGGAATTATGTGCCCATATATTTTATTGTTCTTGGTATTGATTGCAATCCGTCTTGTCCAATTATTCTTGGTAGACTGTTTTTACGCACATCGGTGCCGTGATTGATATGAAAGAAGGCAATATTAAGTTCCAATTTCCTTTGAGGAAGGTTATGGAACACTTTCCTAGAACAAGAATTAAGCCACCTTATAAATCAATCATGAGGGCATCTTATGGGTCTCGAACCAAAGATCACAAAACTTAGATCCTTGCTTTATGCCTAGCTAAGGGTGTAAAACTATAGCGCTTGTTGGAAGGCAACACAATGAATAAAATTTTATTTTTGCTTTTTCATTTATGTTCTTGAGTGTAAGTACAATTATTCTACTGTTATGATTGTGTTTTTTGTTTTAATTAGTGTTTGTGCAAAGTAGAACCAATAGGATCTTCTTGGGTGATAGTTGTCTGATCTTGCTGAAAAAGTCAGAAACTTTGTGCTCACGAAAATAATTGTTCAAATTCACCGTAAAGAGATAAAATGCTAATTCTTTTTTGCAGCAGATCAATATACAAATTATCCAGATGGTCCTACTGTTGTGAGAATTTTTTCAGGTCGAGAAGTATTCGAACAAATCTGATTTCTACAGACTATTCTGTTTTGATAGATTTTGTTTTCTTTGTGTTGTCTGCTTATTTTGATGGCTCTATGGTTTTATTTGATGAGTTTTTGCCATAGAAAATTTGGAATACAGTAGATATAATACAAAAACAAAATAATAATTGGTTTGATACAGCACTTATAGTAGTGGTTTATTTTTTCTTTCACTAACGAATCTCACGAAGGTTTTGTTGAGTTTTGTGTGATTGAAGTTTTCAAATTTTGGGTTATCTTACGATGGATGAAGGAAGGATGTAAGATCCTAAGCTTGGGATGCCCCGGTATTCCAAGCTATTATACAAGAATGATCAACCAACTAAGCTTGAGGTTGCCCCCGAGTGGCATCACCGCTTCCAACAACTATCGGTATTTTAGTCAAGGCTATATTTTTATTCGTCACATGATATGTGTTTTTCTTGGAGCGTCTTGTATGATATGAGCCTTGTCTTGTTTTATTTTGTGTTTTAAGTCATCCATCCTTGCTGGAAACACCTTTTTGAGAGAGCCAAAATTATAACATGACTTGTTAGAATTGTTGTCTATGCTTCACTTAAATCTTTTATGAGCTAGGAGTTGCTCTACTGCTTCACTTATATCTTTTTAGCACGGCGTGCTTTGTTATTTTCTAAGAAGTGCTCTCTTGCTTCACTTAGATTTATTTGAGAGTTAGTAAAATTCTTAAGAAATTCTCTCTTGCTTCACTTAAATTATTTTGAGAGAAAGAAAATTTGTTATGCTCATGATCTTCACTTATATTTGTTTGGGCTTATAAAAAGCAACACATAAAAGTTAGTCCCAAAGTGATAGATATCCAAGAAGGATAAAGTAAAAAGAAATTTCATGAAGATCATTGGACAAAATAAACTTGATTCTTAGTAATAGTTTTGAGATATGATGATGTGATATGTGAGTTATGTTGATTAGTAATTGTGCTCTAGTAAGAATATTGGTGTTAAGGTTTCTGATTCCCTTTGCATGCACGAAAGTCAATAATCATGCAATGAAAACTATATCCTACTTGTGGTGCATTATTCAGTGTTAATTATGCTTAATGCTTGCTGATGAGATTATTCGTTTCTTAGTTGGTCGCTTCCAAATCTTTTGCTAGCCTTCACTTTGCACCAAGTATGATCTCTATTTGTGCATCCAAAATACTTCAAAGAAGTTTCGCCACATGAGTTCACTATATCTACGTATATGCGGTACTCTTTTGATGTTCTAAGCAAATTTGCATGTGCCATCTCTAATTTTCAAAATAAACTTCTCTTTTGTGTGTTTGTTTCAATCGTGGAACGATAACGGGTGGCTAATATTTTCCATGCTGGATGTGTTGTTCTCAAGATGAGTGTTTATTCACTTGTCATTGCATGAGAGTAAGGCAAAGGTTTTAGGGATGCCCTGTCCCGAAATGCAAAAAAATATTTACTTTATGTTGTGAAATAATAAATTCCTTGGAAAGTGTTGGTATGGAAGGCACCCGTGGATACGGCTAGCCATGGAAAGTGAAAGAATGGTGGAAAAAGGAATAAACTTTATTTTCTGTTTGGGAACCGCGTATGGCATATCTAGCATGGAAAGTGTTGGCAACTATAAGTCGTTTTCGTTGGTGGGATGGATACACCTCCCAAAATGTTTTTATCTCTATTTTTTTGCTTTGAGCTCTGGCACCTCTTCAAATCCCTACTTCCCTCTGTGAAGGGCCTTTCTTTTACTTTATGCATTTTTTATTTTGAAATTTGAGTCTCCATCTTCTGTCATAAAAAGCACCAACTAGGAGGCAATATGATGGTGCTCAAGTATTGGTGTAGTTAATATTATAGTGTGTTTTATGAATGGATCAATGTTTGAGCATGATGGGCTAGGGATAACTTGTTTTAGCATTGATATTTTGAAAGACATGGTTGCTTGTGGATATGCTTGAGTATCTAAATTATTATGTCAAAACTAGACTATTGCTTCGAATCACATAAAAGTCCAAATGTACATGCTATAAAGAAAAGAATATGATATGACTTGATGAACAACACTCCACATCGAAAATTCTGTTTTTATCACTTACCTACTCGAGGACGAGTAGGAGTTAAGCTTGGGGATGCTGATACGTCTCCAACATATCCATAATTTTTTATTGTTCCATGTTGTTTTATTATCAATCTTGGATGTTTTATAATCATTTTATAGTCATTTTATATCATTTTTTGGTACTAACCTATTGAAATAGTGCCAAGTGTAAGTTGCTGTTTTTTCCATGTATTTTACATTGTAGGAAATCAATATCAAGGAGTCCAAATGCCACGAAACTTCACGATGATTTTTATGGGCCAAAAGGAAGCAGATGGGCCCTGGTTGCACCTAGGGGAGTCTCGAGGAGGGGACAACCAACCAGGGCGCACCAGGAGGCCCTAGCTCGCCCTGGTGGGTTGTGTCCACCTCGGGTGCCCCCTGGACCGCCTCTTTGCTCTATAAATACCCCAAAAATACCAGAACCCTAGGGGAGTCGACGAAATATTCATCCAGCCACCGCAGAGTCAGAACAACCAGATCCAGTCTAGACACCATCACGGAGGGGTTCACCACTTCCATTGGTGCCTCTCGATGATGCATGACTAGTTCCTTGTAAACATTCGGGTCCATAGTTAGTAGCTAGATGGCTTTCTCTCTCTCTCTCTCTCTCTCATTGAATTCTCAATAAAATGGTCTCTTGGATATCTATATGATGTAATTCTTTTGTGGTGTGTTTGTTGGGATCTGATGAACTTCGAGTTTATGATTAATTATATCTTTTTATATCCATGAAAGTTATTTGAGTTTATTTGATATCTTATATGCATGATCTCTTATAGCCTCGTATTTCTTCTCCGATATTTAGGTTTTGTTTGGCCAACTTGATCTATTTATCTTGCAATGGGAAGAGGTGCCCTGTAGTGGGTTCGATCTTACGGTGCTCGATCCCAGTGACAAAAAGGGAAACGACACGTATCTATCGTTGCTACTAAGGATAAAAATTTGAGATCTATATCTACCGCCATATAGATAAACGGATCTTGTCTACATCATGTCATCGTTCTTATTGCATTACTCTATTTTTCCATGAAATTAATACACTAGATGCATGCTAGATAGCGGTCGATGTGTGGAGTAATAGTAGTAGATACAGGCAGGAATCGGTCTACTAATCTTGGACGTGATGCCTATGTAATGATCATTGCCTGGATATCATCATAATTATTTGAAGTTCTATCAATTGCCCAACAGTAATTTGTTTACTCACCTTTTGCTAATTTCTCGAGAGAAGCCACTAGTGAAACCTACGGCCCCTGGGTCTTCTTTCTCATAAAATTTCCTTGCGATCTACTTTTCCTTTGCATTTTTATTCAGATCTATTAAACCAAAAAATACAAAAATACCTTGCTGCGTTTTATCTTTATTTATTGTATTTGGCGTTCGATCTATCAATCCACTACAATTAACCTCATCTCCTGTTGGGGATATAACTTTTGGGTTAACCTGCCCAGGAGGGGCCGGGTTAAGCCCCTGGCAGCTCATAGGAACAAAGCCTAGGAAGAAGCTTAAGACGGTAGTTCAATACGCAGACTCGTCGAAGGCCTGAAGCCCAAAGGCGGCTTAAGGCACAGACAAGTGTAAACCGCCGTATATGTATGACTTGTATTATAAGGCATGAATAGTTAGTCACCGAGCCGGACACGTTGTTATGAGCCGGCCGGGACTCCGTGAGCCACCGGCCATCGACCTGTGTATATAAAGGGACGACCCGGCGGTGACTTAGGGTAAGAAACATCATATCGAAAGCTAGGTTAAGCGGATTCACTCCCTAGTAATCAAGACATAAGCAATACCACCTCAAACTGGATTAGGCCTTTACCTTCACTGCAAGGGGCCGAACAATATAAACTCCTTGTGTCCTTTGTCCCGTTTAACCCCTTTAAGCTAACCCTGTTGCGATGGCTCCACGACTAAGTCCTCACACTAGGACATCTGCTGTGACAATTGCACGGCAGTTGGCGCCCACCATGGGGCCAGCGCAAGGTGGTTTCGAGTTCTTATAGGGAAGCTTCGAAGGAATCAAGGGATACGATGTGGGCCGGATGACCAAGAGTCATCGCTGCAAGCTCTACATCTACGACGCAGGCTGGGGCCCCGAGGCCGGCTCAATCGAGTACGGGTACCGTGTCCTCTTTGGCGGAATCCATGTCTTCATCGGCAACATCGGCGAACAGGGCCCTGAGCCGGACATCAGCACCGACATCATCGAGACGGCTCAGCATGCATGACCTGCCCGGGTTCAACCCGCCGTGAAGCACGCCTTCATTGGATTCATCCATGGGGCGGAATTGTAGGAATGATCCGTGTCTGGCAATGAGACAGCCATCTATTCTGATGGTGAGTCGTCCACAGGCGAGACTACTTCATTGTATCAACTGTCAGACAGCAGGCTTGGGGGCTGTTCCGATGGCGACAGTATTCCGGACCCCTATGAGATGCCAAACCGGGTTGCGATTTTTATGGCTGGTACACAGCCGGGGCAGAATTCTTCGACTACAGCGGCAATGGTTTCCAAGTCAGCAACGACGGCCGGGCTCAGGTCTTGTCCGACTTATTGGACACCTTGACAACCTTGTTAACAGCAGAGGTTAACCCGGCAAATCAAACTCAGCATAACACGGAAGTTGTAAAGCTACAGGATGAGATAGCTCAGGCCAAGTAAGATCTGCCGGCTAAATACGCGAGGATGACTGCGGAGCAAGCTGCTCTGGATGCTCATGCACAATGGATCCAGGGTGATTCCTTCCGGCTCTCGTTGGATCAGAATGCTTCAAACGAAGTCATGAGGAGAAGACACCGGAGTCATCTACCTCCGGTTTATGAGGCGAGGAACCTCTTAAACACACCTGGTGCAGGGACCAGTGACCCGCCAGAGGTAAACCAGGCGGTAGCCGCGCCTGGGGCTGGACCGCTGGCTCAACCACGCGCAACGGGTCCACCTCGTCCGAACAATGTTCCGCCGCAATATGTGCCAGTGCCGCCGGGTCATATTCTAACCCTTTGGATAATATGATCGCTGCGGCCTCACGATTGGCGGCTCTCCCGGTTGAAGGCGAGTCTCCAACTGCGGTGGAAATGCGGAGGGCTAGAGAGCATCTTGAGACAACATTGGTGCAGCAGGAGGCTTATTCTTACAGTCCTGAGAGGATCCATTCAACCCCTCGCCCGAGCCGGAGTTGTAGTAGGCGCATGGACTCACCGACGGTATCAAGCAGTGAGCAGCATCGTAACCCACCCTGTGGACATGACCTGGTGCATGGTGGTGTTAATACTCAGGCCTAGATGGATCAGGATAGAGCACGTCGAGAGGCTGAGCTGGCGGCTCAGTACATAGCTCATCAACCATCTCCGGCTTATCCAACGACTTTGGTGGAGGTAGTTGTGACCTCTAGGACCACGGGTGTACCATGTTTCGTATCGGCTTTGCCGAATGAGCGTTTGCCCAAGGATTTCAAAGGACCTCGTAAGGTGCCTAACTATACAGTCGACTTACCCCCTGAGGCATGGATTGAAAGTTACGAGATGGCCATGGAGCTGTTGGAGGTCAGCGATGCCACGTGTGCCAAGAACTTCACCATGATGCTGGATGGGACGACCCGTACTTGGCTAAAGGGACTTCCTGCCAATTCAATTGGATCGTGGGCCGAGTTGAAGGTCCGGTTCATCCAGAATTTTAAAGATACGTGCAAGAAGCCCATGTTGGATTTGGATGCCTGTGCCCAAGAAGAGGGTGAGTCAACGACCCATTGGGTTTGCAGGGTCAAAGCCATCCTGCACTCATCGGATAACATTAATGCCGGCTCAGCAGTCCTAATGTTGAAGAAAAAATGCCATTCTTTGCCTCTTAAACAGAAGCTAGGGCGACTCAAGCGCCACTTTAATGACATGGGGGAGCTGATGGCAGCTTCGATTAAATATGCGAACTCTGATAGTACCAAGGACCCCAAGTCTGATGATGAAAAGACGGGAAAGGGAAGGAAGAATGGCAACACCAAGGGCCAGCATCATAACTCGACGAACCAGGGGGGCAATGGTAAGCGCAAGGCCGATGGGAATTCAGATTTTGTGGCCAACACCAACACACAGAATAATGGTCAGCATCGTAAGGGAAAGCCACCTCCTCGGGCAAGAGGGACAACTATCAATCTTGAGCAGATGATGAATGAGCCCTGCCCAAAGCATGGTAGGTGGGAAAGACCGTCCGGTCACCTCTTGAAAGACTGCCAAATTATGAAGGAGTTCAAAAATTCAAATTTGTTCCAGAACAATCATGGGCCGGGCGGCGGCTCAGGTTCCGGCTCTCATGCATGTTCCGGGTTACGGTGGTGGTGGTTCTAATTCCGGTTTCCAGGGTCACCCAAGCAATCAAGGCAATCATAGTGGTTATCATCAACAGTCCGGTCACGGCAATCATTAACAACAATCTGGGTATCAGAGTAACCTGAAGCAGTTGAATAGTGGGCAGTACCACGTCTTCACCACAAGTTTATGCAAGCAGGATTAGAAGCTCCATAAAAGGGCTGTGAATGCCATTGAGCCGGAGGTTCCCCGTTACTTGCGACTGTCCGAGCAGCCCATTGTGTGGAGTCAGGAAGATCACCCACCTCGGGTTGATAATCCGGGTCACTTGGCTTTGGTGGTGGCGCCTCAAGTGGGAGGATATAAATTCACTAAGGTACTCATGGACGGAGGTAATAGCATCAATATCCTTTATTATGAAACTTTCCGCCGCATGGGGCTGACTGATAAAAATCTTAAGCCATCGAACACTGTTTTTCACGGTGTGGTGCCTGGTAAGTCGGCGTATCCGGTTGGTAAAATAACCCTGGAGGTTGCTTTTGGAGATGATTATGATTCCAGATCTGAGACATTGACCTTTGAAGTAGTCAAGACTCAGATTCCGTATCATGCTCTGTTTGGATGGCCAGCTTATGCCAAGTTCATGGCACGGCCTTGTTGTGTTTATCTGGACCTCAAAATGCCGGGTCACAAGGGAACTATCATAGTGCATGGAAGCCGGAAGATAGCTTTGGAGTCTGAAGAAGGTGATGCGGCTTATGCCGAGTCTATCTGCGCAACAGAGGAATTGAAGTTTTAAAAAGATAATGTTGACCCGGCAGATATGACTTCTTTGAAGAAGCCAACTATGGATCATGATCCGGTCTTGAAGTTTAAGTCGGCGGATGACACCAAGCTAGTTGATTTCGTTCCTAGCGATTCATCAAAGCAGTTCAGCATCAGTGCTAATCTGGATCCGAAATAGGAAGGCATGCTCATCGAGTTCATCCATGAGAATCAGGACATCTTTGCATGGAAACCTTCTGACATGTCGGGTGTACCGAGGGAACTCGTTGAGCACACTCTTGATATTGATCTGAAGTTTAAGCCGGTCAAGCAGTTTCTTCGTTGTTTTAATGAAGAGAGGCGTAAAGCCATTGGTGAAGAAGTGGCCCGGCTCTTGGGCCGGGTTCATCGTTGAAGTCTTTCATCCTGAGTGGTTGGTTAACCCGGTGCTAGTGCTTAAGAAGAATGGTACTTGGCGTATGTGTGTGGATTACATGGACTTAAATAAGGCTTGTCCGGCTGATCCTTTTGCTCTCCCTCGTATTGGTCAAATTATTGATGCTACGGCGGGTTGTGAGTGTTTGAGCTTTTTGGATGCTTATTTTGGTTATCATCAGATCAAAATGGCCGTTAAGGACCAGGAGAAGACAACTTGCATTACTTCGTTTGGAGCCTTCTGCTATGTGTCCATGCCTTTTGGGCTCAAGAGTGCCCAGGCGACTTACCAACGGTGTGTGCAAAATTGCCTTCATAATCAAATCGGGCGTAATGTTCATGCTTATGTGGATGACATTGTGGTTAAATCCAGAAAGAAGGGAACCCTAATTAATGATTTGAACGAGACCTTTGGTAATATCCGGGTTTATAAGATGATGCTTAACCCAGTCAAGTGTGTTTTTGGTGTACCGACTGGTAAGCTTTTGGGTTTTCTGGTTTCCAACAGAGGCATTGAAGCTAACCCGGAGAAGATCAAGGCCATTACTTCCTTGGCTAGGCCGACATGTGTCAATGATGTTCAACGTCTGGCAGGTCGTATTGGGGCCTTAAGCCAGTTGAGTGAAAAGGCTATACTGTTGTACGAGATGATGAAGAAAACATATCACTTTGTCTGGAGTGGTGCTGCTAATCAAGCATTTGAGGACTTGAAGAAACAGTTGGCTGAGCCGCCCATTCTGGCTGCTCCCATTGATAAAGAGCCTTTGATGTTATATGTGGCTGCCAATAGCCGAGATGTTAGTGTTGCCATTGTGGTGGAAAGGAAGGAAACAGACAAAGAATATTCGGTTCAACAGCCGGTTTACTATATCAATGAGGTCCTTATTGAGTCAAAATAGAGGTATCCACATTGGCAGAAGCTTGTGAATGGGGTTTTTATGGCTAGCCGGAAGCTTAAGCAGTATTTTCCGGGTCATCCTATCACTGTGGTTAGTTCTGCCCGCTTAGGAGATATCAGTCAAAATAGAGAAGCCACAGGCCAGGTAGCCAAGTGGGCCATTGAGCTTGGACCTCATGGTTTAAAGTATGTGCCCCATACAGCCATCAAGTCTCAAGCACTTGTGGACTTTGTCAATGATTGTACAGAATTGCAGATGCCCGAGGAGAATCCGGATAACACATATTGGACTATTAACTTTGATGGGTCCAGGCAGTTGGAAGGCTCAGGGGCTGGAGTTGTATTAACTTCCCCACGAGGTGATAAATTTTCTTATGTTCTCCATCTGATGTTCCCTTGTACTAACAATGCAGCTGAGTATGAGGCCTTGCTCCATGGTCTTCGGATGGCTAAGGACATGAGCTTAAGCCGGATGAGGTGTTTCGGCGACTCAGAACTGGTGGGATTCTAAGGATCCACTCATGGCGGCTTATCATCGAGAGGTTGATGCTATTGCAGGTCACTTTAAGGGTTATCAAGTTGAACATGTTGATCGCATGAAAAATGAGGAGGCTCATGCTTTAAGCCGGTTAGGGTCTCAGCATAAGTCGGTGCCACCTAACACTTTTCTGGATATTCTGCATAACCCTTCTGTCAAATTGCCTATAGAGGAAGATTTGGCTATTCCTGACCCGGAAGCACAATTGGTGGTAGCTCTTCATGCGATTCCTGATTGGACAGTTCCATATTTGGCTTATATGACCCGGGGCGAGTTACATGAAGATGAAACTTTAGCCAGGCAGATAACCCGGCGGTCTAAGTCGATGACAATTGTCAATGGAGAGCTACACCATTGCAGTGTTATGAGGGCATTTCAACGTTGTGTTTCCCCAGAGGAGGGCCGTGATATTCTACGTGAGATTCATGAAGGAGATTGTGGCCATCATGCCGGCTCTAAGTCTCTTGTGGCTAAGGATTTTATTGGTTGACGGCTCACGCTGATGTTGAGGATCTAGTTAGTAAATGTGATGGTTGTCAGAAATTTTCACGACGAGCTCATGTGTCGGCTCAAGAATTGAGGATGATTCCAATTACTTGGCCGTTTGCAGTCTGGGGGATTGATATGGCTTGGCCTATCAAAAGATCCAAGGATAAAAAGACACACCTCCTGGTAGCAGTTGGCAAATTTACAAAGTGGGTTGAAGTAGAGCCATTCAGTAAATGTGATGCGGCAACGGCGGTTCAGTTCATCAAAAAGGTGATTTTCCGTTTTGGATTTCCCCACAGTATTATAGCTGATAATGGCACTAATCTATCCAAGGGAGCTATGAAAGAATTTTGTCAACGTGAGAATATCCGTCTTGATGTGTCATCAGTGGCTCAACCCCAATCTAATGGTCAAGCCGAGCGAGCCAATCAAGAGATCCTGAGAGGCATCAAGCCCCGGCTTATGGTTCCCTTGTAGAGGACGCCGGGTTGTTGGGTGGAGGAGTTACCCTCAGTCATAGGGAGTATCAATACTAACCCCAATAGATATACGGGTTACACGCCTTTCTTCATTGTTTACAGACCTGAGACGGTTCTCCCTAGTGACATCCGTCACGACTCACCCCGGGTAGCGGCTTATGTTGATGCTAACAATGAAAAAGCACGTCAGGATGCACTCAACCTCTTAGATGAGGAGCGTGACCTTGCAGTGGCTCGTTCGGTGATTTACCAACAAGATCTGCGCCGTTGTCACAGCCGCCGGGTTAAGATTAGAACCTTTTAAGAAGGTGACTTGCTGCTCTGGCGTATATAGGACCAGACTGATATGCATAAACTATCCCTGCCTTGGGAAGGGCCTTTTGTGGTCAGCAAGAATCTGAACAACGGTTCATACTATCTTCTTGATGTTGGAGACCACAAGGACTCACGCACATCGGAGGAGGAGACCCATCGGCCATGGAATATTGTTCATCTTCGACCTTACTACACTTGAGCCACTGGCTCTTACAATGTACATATCTTGACAATGTATATATTATGATGATTATAATAAAGATGGCACCCCTGCTGATACAGGGCATCTGTTCGTTTCATATCAAAGAATAAAGAGTCTTTTCACTATAAATGGACATTTGGGGGCTTCCTGCTCAATGAGCATAACTGTGAATAACCCTCTTGATCCAGCGCAACGCCACATCTTCCGATGGTCACTTGGGGGCTTCCTGCTCATATTTGAAGCATAGCTGTGAATATCCCTCTTGATCGGCTCAATGCCACACTTATAGTCACCTAGGGGCTTCCTACTCATATTTGAAGCATAGCTGTGAATATCCCTCTTGATCGACTCAATGCCACACTTATGGTCAATTGGGGGCTTCCTGCTCATATTTGAAGCATAGCTGTGAATATCCCTCTTGATCGGCTCAATGCCACACTTATGGTCACTTGGGGGCTTCCTGCTCATATTTGAAGCATAGGTGTGAATATCCCTCTTGATCGGCTCAATGCCACAAACCACCTGGGGGCTTCCTGCTCATTGAGCATAGTTGTGAATATCCCTCTTGGTCCGGCTTATACGCCCTAAAGCACGTGCGGGCTTCATGTTCAAACATAGGTGTACTCACCAAAGAGAACATAGTGTTACTACCCTCGTGAACTGGCTTGGAACACCAGGTGTATTCACCAAAACCTTTCGAGTTATCCTGCTTTGTAGAATCTGCCACTCCGCCTGGGTAATCCTAGAATGACAAGCTGAACTGTTGACAGTCAATCTTCTACAGACCCTGAACTTGTCAACGTTAAACCTGTGGTCATGTGAGGCCGAATTCACAAAGTGTAAAAGGTTAACTTAGTGGCTTGGCGGCCTGTGAAAGCCCTGGAGCTTTAGGCTTAGAGGCCTATGAAAGCCTCGTTTTCTCGATTTTGATTTGTTATCTTTTTCTGAGCATTTTTGGGATTCCGATATTTAAGTCATATTCACATATGGCTTGAGACAATTCAGGCCATGTAGCCTTCGTCTCTATGGCTCATATTTGAGCATATCCAGATTTTATTAACCAGTCCTAGCTTTAAGACTATAAGTCGCCAGGGTATGAGGATTTTTTTTGCTTGGAAGCGTTATGCTCTAAGTTTGGGATATCACCACTTGCTACATATAGAGTATTAAGCCGGTGGTATGTGTCAACTTGCACAGAGCTTGGTACGTTCCATATTTTGGATTTTCACCCTTATTCTGCTGGTAAGCCGGTGGTGTATCATAGGTATGATATTTTTATTAAAGGTTATGATTAGACCGTCCCTGGTTATGGGTTATCTTTAACCACCAGTGGTTCTTTGTAAGGTATTGTGACCCATCCTGCAGTAAACCGCCAGGATCCTTGTCATGTATGTATGTGCAGGTACAATAACTAATATGGTGCTCACAGTTGATGAAATCAAAAACATAAGTGGCAGATCTTCAACTTGATAGATCAGTAGTATCATACAAAAAACATGCACGATGGCATGGCAGATCAGGAGTTTAACTAAGTCTATTACAAAGGCATCTGATGCCCCACAGGAATAATTGTTTTAGCAGTTTCGCGGAAAGCAGATGTTAAGTCGACCTGCGACTTATAACCCTTGACCTTGCTGAGTTGAAGGTTGCGGCTTGTCCAGCACCGGTTCATCTTCCTCCTCTTCACCCAATGGCTGGAAGTCAGTAGTCGACCAGATGATCCCAGATAAAGCTCTGAATATAGCTTCATCACTTATAAGTGTGTTTGGGTCAACTTCAGGGGAATAAGTGTGCATACAAATTGGAGGAGTCAGATCTGGAGCATCATGAGTCGGAGCCTTCACCTTCTTGTTGTTGGCATCATAAACCAGTTGGTAATGTGTTAGATCAGTATCTTCAGCAAGTTTGCTAGCCAAAGAACGCATTTCCCTTGTAAGGGCAGTGAAGTCATCTGCAGTGAAGGGTGACCCATCCACTTTAATCTTGGACAGCCGTTTGCTGGATCTAACGGTTCAAGATCAACTAGCCACGCTTTGGCCCAGGTTAGTGCGGTAAGGGCGCCGGCTCTTGCAACTGATTTCTTCAATTCTTCAATTCGTGCAAGCAACAAAGATAATTTATCCAATGTATCCTTGAGAAGGGTTGGAGCCGGTTTATTGTGAGCAGCTGTGCAGATAACCCGCTATGTGCCAGTATATAGATGTTCTATGAGTGTATAAGCAGCTTTCGGTTTTTTCTGCATGTCCGAGCCAAGATGGGTAACCCGAGATCCTGTGTCAATTAAGGACGTTTGTAAAGCTAGGAGCACATTGGATAACATATGACTCAGAGGAAGATATCTTACCAAAAACGGTAGTGGTCATGGCATTGATTTGCTATTTTTAAGCCGGCGAGCTCTGCAGATATCGGCTTAAGGGCCGCCTCAGCATCCTCGTCTCTCTTCACTAGGACTGACTTCTTTGTCTCCCAACCCGCTTGTTCAGCCTTGAAGCTTTTTTTCAATTTCTCCATTGGTGCTAAGGCACTAGTCAGTTCATATTTGGCTTTGGAGGTTTCTACTTGTTGATACTTGATGTTCTCTTGAAGGTTGACGACTTGGGATTCTTTGCTGCTAAGTTCAGTCTACAAAAGTAAACAATAAATAAGATGGCAATGAATTTATTTGAAGTCCCAACCACAATACAAGTATTATACTTGGCACTTGGGGGCTAATGCATATTGCTTCTTAAAACATTGTGAAGTCCCAAGTACAATACAAGTATTATAGTTGGCACTTGGGGGCTAATGCATATTTCCCTTCAAACATGAATTTATTTGCTGACCCGGACAAATGATGGTGATCCGGCTTACGAAGGCTATGACTGGGATTATGGATTTGTTGAAAATGATTAGTCTCGACATAACATTTTTTGTTAAACGACCCTTGGGGGCTACACATGCAATAAGGAGCTGGTATTCTAAAGTCCCAGTTTATATTTGCAAGTATAAAACGGCCCTTGGGGGCTACTGGAGTTGATCTATGTAACTATTGAAGCTTACAACACATGTTATTCTATCACGTTCAATAAACTCGGCGGCTAAGGGGAAGCATATTTATGTAAGAAGGAGTTGCAGTGTTTACATCATAGCGCTCCTTCATCAGGTTCATTAAGCCGCCTTCAAAGTCACGGCTGGTGTACAGACGGTTTAAATAACCAGAGTGGAGATCTTGAGCACTAAAATGAGTATAGCTCTCCAAGTCCTTTTTCCATTTGCCATTATCTTCAGCAGAAATTTCTTCTTTTGCATTGTGCTTAGATAATACAGTCGGTTGACCGGAGCTATGAATCCAATGCCAGTGACAATAACATCATCAATCTTCTCCTTAGCAGGATTAATTGGGCCTGGCAGCTTAGAGAGAACTGCCTCAACATCCATATCATCTGGAGATACTCCATGATCTTGTGGTGGAGGATCATTAAAGGTGGCATCAACAATTGGGCTAACAGGTTCTGATTGTTGCTTTTCCGGCTCAGATAGACTGAGATCGTCGGCCTGCTTAGTTAGCTTGGTGTTCTTGCTGGGTTTGGCTTGGCCCCTGAGAATCTGGAGTGTCAAGAGGTCACCATAATTATCAGAGTATAAGGTAGGAATGGTTAAAAGGTATCCTTACCCAGGTATAGTTTTAAAAGCCAGGATTTGTGTCCCTGATGATCTCGCCAGAGGAAGAATGAGGAGTCCCCTGCTAGTTTCAATCACACAGGTTAACAGGTTGTCAGAAATGACCTGCCTTGGGATAAAATATATCAAAAATTTGAAGGACCTCTGGGCGGCATTTGCGAACAGGCGTGTTTGGTAAGCCGGAAGAAGTGATCTGACCACCACTATGCCGGGTGACTCGGCGAGCTACATGTTGCTGCTTTTTCAAAAGAAAGGTCGGATCCAAGTGAGCTAGAGGGTGAGAAAAGCTTACTTTCCGGCTTGTTTGTCAGGCTTTCTGTGTTGGCAGAAGTTCTAAGCCGGAAGAAAGAGTAATTACCTCTGCGTCACTTGCACGGCTAGGCTCTGCGTCATCCTGAAAACAATCATTGTCAATGATATGTATAAAAGAGGAACCAAGAGAGTCAAGTTCTACCTCTGACTCATTATCCTTGTTCTCATCAGCGGATTCAGTAGTCTTCTTGGTGGACTTCTTGATGGCCTTGGTTTTGACACGAGGCGGTTTCGCTGGCTTATCCTGCATTTTCTGCTTCCAAAATGGATCATCAGCCTGTTAAGATTGAAAAGATCATAAGTAGACATCAAACTATGGATTAAGCATAAGATGTACAATTCTTATAGCTAGCGGCTTGCTGAAAGTACATAACGGACTAAGTTCGGTTTTGCTGCCCTCCTTCACAGATTCATTCAGCAGTTTCTTGGTGGCTTCAGTGATTTCCGCATCAAACATTTGAATGTTACAATGGCGTTGAGGATCATCTACGTCACCAGTGTATTCACACATTAAGCCGGGGCAGCGGCTTAATGGCAAGATACTCCAAGATAGCCAGCACCGGGAAAGGTCGACGCCAGTTAAGCCGTTGGACATAAAGGCTTTGAGCTTTTAAAAGGCTGGTGCATATTTGTCCCGTTCCCTCGCATTGATCCGTTGGGGGAGTGGATGTGTGTTGCTAAGTCGGTGTTCATGGTAACCCGGTAGAGGATTCTCACCGACTGGAGATGTATCTTGACAATAGAACCAAGTTTGGTTCCAGTCTTTGGGGTGACTATGCAGTTTAGCATGAGGAAAGCTGACTTCTTTCCTCTTCTGAATGGAGACTCCACCAAGTTTTTGACATGGTCCGTCGACAAACTTTTTTTGGCGATTCAAGTAATAGAATTCCCTGAATAAATAAATTGTGGGCTCCTCTTGAAGATAAGCTTCGCAATACACTTGGAAGTTGCAGATGTTGGACACGGAGTTGGGTCCGATTTATTGAGGGTGAAGTTGAAGGAAATGCAGCACATCATGAAAAAACTTTGAGCCGGGTGGACTAAATCCTCGGCCCAAGTGGTCAGCAAAAACAATTATTTCTCCATCTTTTGGTTGAGGAGGAATTTCCCCACCAGGGGCTCTCCAATGGATGATTACTTTTTTGGCTAAGGCACCAGTGGCGACAAAGTTGTTCAAATCTTCTCGGTAACCCCGGATTTGACCCAGTTGCAAGACGTGTATGTCTTAGCGATTTTTGAAATGATATGAAAGAAAGATTATGCCGGTTTAAGATTGCATGGTTAAGCCAGCTTATTGTTAAAAGGAAAACAATAATGAAGCATGCAGATGTGTTAAGCCGAAGACTGCCGACTTAAGAGGGGACTAATGGTGTCTCGCAGGTTACGGTTTAAAGTTAAGTCGTCCATGCAGTCAGTGGTTTACAGATCTACAGAGGATAAATTTCTAAGTGATGGAAAACTGGTTTCACAGATTGATATCATAGTTTGGGATCTACGGAGCGTCAGATAATGGAAAATATCTAAGAACTAAATTACGGTGCTTGAGCAGTTCATAAGATCCAAATCACATTTTCCGTTCAGAAGAAGACGCTCTGATAGCAAAAATAAGTGCTATGAATATTTCCGAGCAGGAAAGATGCTAAGTTCGAATAAAAAGGGAGTGCTACAGCCAAGAACGAGGATGAACTTCGATGAACTTTGAGAAACCCTAATGGTATCTATGAGAAAGGAGAGAAGGAAGCTGTACCAAGGTTGTTGGACAGCGGAGGTGCACAGATGAAAAATGGTCAAGATCAGGTCGATGCGGCGGCCGTTGTCGAGGCAGAGGTGAAGGTCGACGGTGGTGGCAGAGCTCGAATGTTCAGGCTTCACGAGGTAGAAGACGGAGATGAAGAGGCAAGGGGGGAAAGTGAAAGGGACCCCCGGTCCTATTTATAAGATGAGAGGATAAGTGACATGCGCGGGAATCGAGGAGGCCAAAAAGTAGATATGACAGCGCAGAAGCCACGATTTTCGGAGTTTCATTAAAAGAGAAGATTTATTAAGATTCGGGCTTTGTGCAATATTAATGATAGGTGACTTCACGGCGGGTTACCATGATCCTGGAAGTTGACGTCACGGCGAGTTACAAGGTTTTGCAGGAGTAATAAGGAAGGATTTTTGTGAGGCACCGTACCCCGAAAGGGATTGACAAGCCCTTTAACTCGTCAGGTTGCGCGGTGTTATTGTTTGTGTGCAGGTGTTGTTTATGTTGTGTTGCTTGGTTCTCCTACTGGTTCGATACCTTGGTTTCATAAATGAGGGAAATACCTACCGTCGCTGTGCTACATCATCCCTCCCTCTCCGGGGAAATACGGACGTAGTTGCAGCTACCATCAGTGGTCCCCTTCAACTGTGGGTATCACGCCATCCTCGGACGAGACACTTTCTCATGCTTCTAGGCAATACCCCATTACGGGTATATTAAGCTCAAAATTCCCGGACCGAACGAAATCATAACAATTTCGAGCGACCCGGACAAAGCCCTCCGTGTCGAAAACAAAACTGCATCCCTGGCCCTCGAGCCATTATTTGAAGCCCTAGCGGCCGAAGAATTAAAAAATTTACGGTCCACGGTGGATAAGGACGATGTGATCCTCGATAAGAGACCTAAATCCACCTCTTTTAAGCCAGTTGAGGAAATAGTTAAATTTCAAGTGCACCCGACGGACCCTAACAAGACAGCATCTATCGGAGCACACCTGGATCGGCAGTGGACGCCGCTCCACACACATTCTTGCGAGAGAATTGGGATATTTTCGTCTGGCACCCTTCAGACATGTCCGGCTTCCCAGGCAAGCTGGCCGAACACACTCTCAAGTTGCTAGAGGCCGGGTTTATTAGGGAAATCAAACATCCGGATTGGTTAGCCAACTTGTTCATGGTACCAAAGAAGGACAAATCCTGGCGCATGTGCATCGATTTCAAAGACCTCAACAAATCTTGTCCTAAAGACCCTTTCCCACTACCCCGCATCGACCAAATCATTGACGCGACTGCAGCACATGATTCTTTGTGTTTCCTCGACGCCTATTCCGGATACCATCAAATTAAGATGAAGGAATCGGATCAGGCCACAACAATGTTCATTACCCCGTACGGTCCTTTCTGCTTTAATACTATGCCCTTCGGACTCAAAAATGCCGGGGCTACCTACCAGCGTATGATCCAAACATGCCTGGAAAAACAAATCAGCAAAACAGTTGAAGCATACGTAGATGACGTGGTCATCAAGACGAAGCACTTTGAAACACTGGTGGACAATCTTTGTCTCACCTTTGATAACCTCTGGGCATACGACATACGGCTTAATCCAGAAAAATGTGTCTTCGGAGTGCGAGTCGGAAAATTGCTATGGTTTATTGTTTCCCATAGAGGAATTGAAGCAAGTCCAAAAACTAGCAGGGTGCGTTGCGGCATTAAGTCGTTTTATCTCCAAATTGGGAGAAAAAGCATTACCACTCTACAAGCTATTACTCCCTCCGTTCCTTTATATAATGTGTATTTGTTTTTTGATAGAATTTCACAATGTAAGGTGCATTTCTTCTAATTCCTTGTAATTCCGTCGTTAGCCCTTGAAATAAAGGAAAGTATCTCTCCCCTAATTGCATGCATCTCTTCTTGTAAAAGAAAAAAAGGAAAGTATTTCTCTCCTGATTGCGTTCATCTCCTAATTTCCTAGCAATGATTTAGTTGCCGCTAATCAATGATTTAGACAAGGTCAATTTCGTCCTAACATGTGTAGAATTATGTGCCTTGCTCACCGTGCCAAAAATAATACACCTTAGATAAAGGAACGGAGGGAGTACCACGCATTGATAACTTTGAATGGACGAACGCTGCAACAGACGGATTGGCAGAAATCAAAGCCCTACTTGCAAGCAACCCAATCCTTGCTGCCCTAGGTGTTGGCGAGCCTATGTTATTATACATTTCGGCAACTAACCAAGTAATTAGTGTCATACTCATCGTTGAACGAGGGGAGGAGGGACATAAATTCCCCACCCAAAAACCAGGCTATTATGTATCGGATGTCCTTACATCTTGCAAATCTCGATACCCCCTACCAGAAGATAGCCTATACAGTCTTCATGGCATCCCATAAACTGCGACACTACTTTCAAGAGTGTTCGATCACAGTGGCATTAGAAGTACCACTTAACGACATTATCAATAACAGGGATGCCACTGGCCGCATAGCTAAATGGGCCATTGAGCTTTTACCGTTCGAAATAATATACAAGCCACGCTAGGCTATTAAATCCCTGGTTTTGGCTGACTTTGTCGCTCAATGGACGGAAGCCGAACTCCCTAAAGAGTACAGTTCATACTCCAATTGGATTATGTACTTTGATGGCTACAAAATGCTGGCTGGACTAGGGGCTGGTGTCATCCTAGCTAACATCTCCTACCGGGGAAATAGTCCGCTATGTATTAGAAATTATGTATATGTACTCCAATAATGCAGCCGAATATGAGGCACTTCTGCATGGTCTTTGCATGGTTGTCTCCATGGGTATACAATGACTGGAGGTGCGTGGTGATTCCAATCTCACAATATCCCAAGTCAATGGAGAGTTCGATGCAAATGAGCCAAAAATGGCGGCATATCAAAATGCCATATTAAAAATATCAGCTCGGTTCGAGGGACTTGAGTTTCATCATGTCGCTCGAGAAAGTATTCAGGCAGCCATCATCCTCGCTCGCATGGGCTCTAAGCGCGACCCTGTGCCACCTAACATTTTCTTGGAAAGGCTCTTTAAGCCATCCGTAGACTGGCAGGGTGAGACCAGAGAAGATAATGCAGACCTGGTGATACCCCAGCTGCCGAACACAATGTAGACAACGTCGGGGGTCCGGATATTGAGATAAAACCCTCTGCTCACGATATCATGGCCGTTATCACTCCCTGGACTGAACCATTCCTGGCCTACCTTAATAAGCAGGAGCTTCCTGACGATCAAAATGAAGCTCGGTGCATAGTTCGGCGCTCTAAAGCCTTCAAAGTGCATGAGGGTGAACTGTACAAAAAGAGCACCATCGGAATCCTCCAAAGGTGTATCTCCGAAGAGGAGGGAAGGCAACTCTTGGCAAAAATACATGCTGGCCTGGGCGGTCATCATGTCGCAGCTCGAGCCCTCGTAAGCAAGGCATTCATGACAGGTTTTTTCTGGCCCACGACTCGAGCAGACGCTCAAGACCTTGTCCAACATTGTGTGGGCTGTTAGCTTTTCGGCAATCAAAGTCACATGCCTCCCACCGCATTAAAAAGAATTCCCATTACTTGGACCTTCGCGATCTGGGGGCTTGATATGGTTGGTCCCCTTAAAGCGGGAAGCCACAAAAAGAAATATCTGGCGGTAATGGTAGATAAATTCACTAAATGGATAGAGGCCAAACCAGTAAAAACAGCTGAGGCAGGGCAAGTGATTGACTTTATATCCGTTGTAGTGCATCGTTATGGTGTCCCCCACAGTATCATCACTGATAATGGCTCCAATTTTACAGCTAAAGAGGTGAAAATACGGTGCGCTAAGTTGGGCATTAAACTTGACTACGCATCCGTATACCGCCCTCAAACAAACAGCCAAGTCGAAAGAGCCAATGGTGTGATCATGAGTGGCATTAAGCCTAGACTAGTGCACCCTTTACGAGATTCAGACAAGCACTGGGTTGAGGAATTCAATTCCGTACTTTGGGGACTCCGGACCACACCCAATCGAACGACCGGATACACACCTTTCTTTATGGTGTATGGTGCAGAGGCCGTATTGCCCTGCGACATTATTCATGACTCACCTAGAGTGCGCATGAATGAAGAGTGGGAAGCCGAATTAGATTGGCAGGATGACCTAGATGGACTCGAAGAGGAGCACGATGTTGCTAAAGCTGGGTATGCATTTTATCAACAATAGGCCAAGCATTACCAAAGCAGAGAAGTGTGGGCTAAGACATACAATGTCGGAGAACTTGTTTCATGCCTCCCGGAAATGAAAAGGGTCAAGCTCAAACCTAAATGGGAGGTCCCCTTCATCATAGATGAAGTCCTTACTGAAGGAGCCTATCGCCTTTGCAATGCAGCGGATAATCACCTTGAGTTGAACTCATGGAACACTGCCCAGCTCGGAAGATTCTACGCATAGTTCGTCCTTCTCAGGTTTCACTTTGACTAGGTTTTTTTTCCTTTTTTCTCTCGTTTTTTGTTTTTCCTTTCCCTTCTCAATGCATGTTCGGATCAAAACATATTATTCGGGGTACACATCTTTAAATGTATACACCCCACCATACATGGGGGCTTCTCTAATGAAGCATATTATTAAAAGCTTATAAGCTTCCTTGTCCATGTCGGCTATTGCTATACAACTTTTGCCATTTTATGCACCTCTATAACGTAAGTTTTTGGCAAGCTGGGTTGCCTCGCTCCTGTGTGTTTATGCCCTACGTTCCCGATTGTTCGGCAAGGGTGTAAAGGGAGTACCTCTGCAATTGTTACAACCGGGTTATCCGGATCTGTACCTCAGACAGGTGAAGCCGAAGGCTAGCATTCTTAAGGGAATAATTGGCCGGCAAATAAGCGACAGACTATTTTCTGGAACAAATATGGAATTGGCTTCCTGTAAAAACCTAGGCATGCATAATTTAGTATGCCAACCCGAGGAAAGATATCCCTAACGGAACTATTTTCCTTGGAAGATGATTCTTACGTTAAACAGTAATATAACATAACTCCCCGAAAACATTTTTGTCTGTTTGAGCAATAAGACCGGATTGCCTGGTTTCCAAAGATACTAATTGTTTCTTAGTCAAACATAGTATACAAAAACACTCCAACTTCTTGGTTCGGAGGTGGAAGCCGAAGGTCTGCGATGACAAAAAATTTACAAGTTCAGCAGGAGATAATTTCGGTCATGAAGTATATTGATACATAGAATCGAATGCCTACTCTATTTCTAGGCCATATAATGCTGTCCAGGTTACAATAGTCTTGAGAATATTTCACTGCTATCATTACTTGGTCGCATACCAAGTTTACATTAATTTCCTTCCCATCTGGTCCCTGAGGTCCAACTCGGGCCATGTGATTCGGATCGAGTCCGGTGTAGCGTCTCTTCACCATGGCCCATGCCTCTCGCACACCTTCCCGACATGCGGACGTCTTCCATAGCTCGAAGCGACGCCGAGCAGCCTTAAATAGGTCCACCAAACTTTCTATACTCTCTGGAGGGACATCGGATGGCCATAAGGCTTTGGCCATATTCTTCATGGCTTTTCGGGCACGCTCGTGCAGCTTTGACAGTTCTTTTAGAACATCGCTTTCAAGCCCGGACACTTCGTCTCCCTGACGGCCGGTTAACAGACCTATATGAACCGAATTATAAATATTCTGTATTATATGATTATATCAACACTTCAGATGGTTCAAGAGTCATACCGAATATGTCGCCCTTCAGCTTTTGGTTCTCCTGTTGCGCATCCAAGAGTTGAGCCTTTAAGCTCTTTATCTCTTCGGCCTGCTTCTTCAGTTCCTCTTCCAGTTTTTTATCTTTTCCCGCGGTCATCGAGGCACTCTTCATTTCTTCAAGCTCTGTGACAGCAGCATTTAGCTGTGTCCGGCTTGCCACGAGCTCCTAGGACAATGCCTTGTTCTTCTCCTTAAGGACCCGCGGTCATAAACGACCCTCGAATCAGTTGGCTCCTACCGCTTTATGTCTCGGGGCTACTCGTATCTATATATTAAAAGTTGCATAAATTATCACCTATATATCCTTTGACAACAGGCGAACAACTCCATTAAGTCCGTCCCGGGTAGCTCGGATATACGCGTCCATGGTGCGGAGAGCGGTAAAGTCTCGCACAGAAAAAGCTGGGGCGCGCAGGTTCTCTCTTAGGCGACGGTGATTCATCATGCTCTCCACCTCGGAGTTAGTAACGGACACCTCATCTGGATCTTCATGCGCGGGTGACGGCAGGCGAGCGAGGGAGGCGCGTGCACAGACGGACGACGGGACTTGTGTTGCGCGGCACAGGGGGGTCGAGCGCGCACGTTGGGGGAGGAGTCGGGGACAGGCGCGTGCTCACACGAGCGCGGGCGTGCAAGGAAGGCGCGTGACGGCAGCAAGCCGGGGCGAAGGAGTAGAGAGAGAGCGAGGCCAGGGGCCTCACCGCGGGTGTCGAGGATCGAGGACGGGGACGAGGCGAGCGACAACGGAGAGGACGGCGTGCAGTCCGGTGGGGAGGTCCAGCGAACGGCGGGGCTCCGGTGGCGGCGACGTTGATGTCCAAGGGGCTGCGAGGCATTGGCGTCTAGGGGATTTTGTCCCCGATCCAGATCTAGATCGGGGGAGGGGGAAGGAGATCGAGTGGGGGAGTGGGGCGGTTGGGTTAGGGTTTTCCCCTTGTTGGGGGATATGGAGGAGGGGAGTGGGGTGCCGGCTGGCCTAGCTGCCAGGTCGCCCGGTTGGCCCAGTGGGGGGTTCCTTTTTCTTTTCTTTTTTATTCTGTCTTGTTCTTTTGTTTTAATTTATTTTTTACTTTATTGTTTTCTCTAATTTTCAATATACTTTAGTTTCAGTAAAATACCAAAATTGTACCTAATTTAGTATATGTAATTATGTCACTCTCCGGACATTTAAGTTTTAATATTTGAAAACTTTTGTTGTTTGCCATATTTTGAATTTTAATTTGAATCGGTTTTTGAACTAACGCGAGATTAGCAACAGTAACGGAGGTGATGTGGCGCCATTAGTAGAGGTTCGTTGTAGCATAATTATCCGGGCGTTACACTGAGAGTGAGAGAGAGAGAGGGGAGAGAGCCCCCCTCTTTCTTCTTATTCCTTGGCCTCCCCCTAGATGGGAGGAGAATCCCCCCCTCTGGTCCATGGCCTCCATGGCGGTAGAGGGGCGGGAGAGGGGAGGGGCGGGAGCCCCTCCTAGATGAGATCTATCTCTCTGTTCTCTCCTGTTCCGTGTTCCTATTTTCTGGCCTTTCACCGTTTCTTAAATATCCGGAGATCCATAACTCCTATTGCGCAGAGATTTTAAAATGATTTTTTCCCGGATATTATCTTTCTTGCTTCGAAAGAAGGGTAGCAACCGCCTTACGAGGTGGCCACTACCCACCACCACGCACCTGGGGGGGTATGCCCTGGTTCCTAGTGGAGGTTGTGGACCTCCGTTTGCATTGACTCCACCTCCAAAAAATAGCATATATTCCAAAATAATTTTCTGTAAAATTTTATTGCATTTGGACTTCGTTTGAAATGGATATTCTGCGAAACAAAAAACATGTAACAAATAGGAACTAGCACTGGGCACTGGATCAACATGTTAGTCCCAAAAAATAATATAAAATGTTGCCAAAAGTATATAAAAGTTTCATAATATTGGCATGGAAAAATAAAAAAATATAGATACGGTGGAGACCTATCAGACAACAGTCATCTAATAAGAAGAAGTGAAGAACCAGTAAATTTTGAGAAGTAGTGGACTTTCTTGCTTATTGCTCCACCTGAATTGTATGGCATGGAAGGAAGCTCAACTGAACTCAGACTGATAATTTCTTCATTAAACAAGAGCATCTTATTAACATCACCTCCTAGGTCTATTTCTATCAGTAGGAGCTCTTATGAAGTTCAAATGTCCCATTGAAATCCAGTCAGTATCAATGGGCATATGAATATTTGAGAACCAGTTGATGAACTCAAGCTTATGTTCATGCACACATGGGCCATAGATATTAGTAAGAATCCAATACTGGCTAGATTGCAAGCTAGTAAACTAGAGAGAAATAGAGAATCTATCCTGTGAAATTGTAAGTGCATCTAGTGCCCCTTAGTGATTTTGGTGTATTGAAGACTTATATGTTAAGGGACTGATGTGTTTGTGAGTGTACATAGGTCTATAAGTCTATGAGGAGTTTGATATTTACAGAGAAAGTCGACCCCTAAAAATGAAGTTCTTCGACTGAAGACTTTGGATTTCTGAAGACTTTCTGAAGACTTTGAAACTGAAGAAATTGGTGTGACCTTGAAGACTTGGTATTCATTCGAGTAACATGAAGCGTGAAGACTTTTTCTTTCGTAGTTTCATTTTCTCTTTTTTGAGTCATAGGAAACACCGTACTTTTAAAGGGGGTCGAGGAAATACTAAGGAAAAATTTCCAATTGATGCTCAACTCAAAATCCTACACCTACCAATCCCTTCTAGTGAAGCCATTGGAAATCTCATACAGTTCAGTCAATTTCTTCAGTGACAGAGACGAAGTTCTTCTGGTCTCTGAAGAATTTATTCTGACTGAGGAGTTAGGAATTCGCTAGTGCGGATTGCCTACAAGTGAGGAACATGATAGCCCTGAGGAATTTGATAGTCAAATTTCCGACCATTGCGGTGCTATGCGCCAGCTGTCCCAAAATATCTACCCACCTAACGGTCATATCATTGAAGGGCATTTATGTCTTATCATGTCGGGCTGCTCCCTAGGCTATAAATAGCCGCCCCCTACAACCACTAGCTGGTTGGCTGCTTCGAGATAAACTGACACTTGTCATTTGAGAGCATCCCATCCTTCGAGGACTTTGAGCGAAAATTATCAAGTGAGGAAACCCAAACCCAAACACCTACAAACCCAAAGTGATTGAGCATCACTGAAGAGATTGATCCTGCGTGGATCCGATGCTTGTTACCTTTGAAGATCGTGCATCTTCCAGACAGTTAGGCATCATGGTCTAGAGCATCCAAGAGGAAATTGTGGATCGCCGAGTGACCGAGTTTGTGAAGGTTTGGAAGTCACCTAAAGACTTACCACGAGTGATTGGGCGAGGTCTGTGTGACCTTAGCTCAAGGAGAATACGGTGAGGACTGTGTGTCCGGGACTGTGTGTCCTTAGGTTTAAATACCTAACCGCTCCAACCAGACATACAACTATCACAGTAGTTGGAACTGGTCTACCAAATCATTGTCTTCACCAAGCCTACTGGTTTTATTTCCTCAACTCTTTCATTTCCTCATTACTTTGTTGTGTGCTTGTTCATATCTGTTTGAAGACTTTGACTGAAGACTTTCCCAATTTCCTCAGTTCAATTTCTTCAGTCTGTTTGACTTCATCCTATTTTATCCTATGCTTACGCTTCCTGTACTCTGTGTCTGTTTTCATTTCATCATGATGTCCATGTTTATGTTATGTCATGTATGCTTCTGGGTACTTATTCTGCTGCAAGTTGTTCTTCTCTTAGGAATTTCCTCACCCTGAAATTCCTCAGTGAAGAATTTCATAAAAATCGCCTATTCACCCCCCTCTAGTTGACTTAACGCACTTTCAATTGGTATCAGAGCAAGGTACTCCCTTGTTCTGTCTGATTTTGGTTTAACCGCCTGGAGTTTTAGTTATGTCGACCGCAGGTATGATCAAGGTCTCTGTTGGGCGTCCTACCTTCGATGGGACAAACTACCCCTACTAGAAGAATAAGATGCGAATGCATCTTGAGGCAATTGATAACGATCGCTAGTATGTTGTGGAAAATGGTGTTCCCTCAGTCACACCTTCTCTGAATGCTGCTGATGTGAAGAGATTCAAGCAACTCGATTCTCAAGCGAAGAACATCATATGTGGCCATCTGAGCAAAGGGTAGTATGGTAGAGTGAGTGCTTTGGAAACTGCTAAGCTTATCTGGGATAGGCTGTCCAAAGTGAATGAACGAGTCTCAACTCAGCGTGACTCTCGAGTTGACGTTCTTTGCAATCTCTTCAACCGCTTCAAAAGACTGGACAATTAGAATGTCTAGCAAACGTTTGATCGCCTCACTGACATCTCAGATGAGCTTCAAGCACTTGGTACCACTGACATCACCGACCATGAGGTGGTGAAGAAATTGCTGAGATCGCTTGATTCCTCATTTGATACTCTGGCACTGATGATACAAGAACGTGGAGATTACAAGTCACTTGATCCCGCTGATATCCTCGAGAGGCTACACACTCATGAGTTCCAGCTTGCTGAGAAGAGAGATCTCTATGGTTCGAGCTATGCCAGATCACGTGCCCTGAAGGCCAAGGCTGTCTCTGAATCTGAAGGTGAACATTCTAGTAGTAGCCTCAGTGTTCCTCAAGAACTGAGCGAGGAGCTAGCACTGCTCGTGAAGAAATTTCAGAAGTTCTCAAGACATGGTCGCTTTGGAAAATTGTCAAGGAGTAATGATTCCTCATCCAGTGACTATAAGAAGAGACTATGCCACAAATTCAAGAAACCCGGTCACTACATTCAAGACTGTCCTCGAAGGGAAAAGGAATCAAAGAAGAAGAAATACAAGGATTACAGTTCTGATGACTCAAAGAAGAAGAAGAAGAAATCTTCAAAGTCTTCATCATCAAAATACTCGAAGTCTTCATCTCACAAGAAGAGCAGCTCCAAGAAGGCTTGGGCATTCATTGGCAAGGAAATGGACTCTGAAGCTGAATCTGAGGAACATGAGGCATATGAGGAGTCAGAATCTGGTGTGGCGAGCCTACCTCTCGCTACTGCGTTCCTCAGCAAGTCCATCTTCAACTCTGTAGAAAATGGCTTCACCAACAAGGCTGATGAAGGGATGATGATTACGCTCCCACCTATTGCTTCATGGCAAAAGGTGCCAAGGTACTCAAATATCCCTCCTCTAAATCAAGTGAGGATGAGTCTGATAAAAACCTCAAGCCTAGCTACTCTAAACTTGTTAAGATTGCTGTGAAACAACACAAGGCTTTTGAAAAGGTTCAAAACATGCTACACAAAAGTGATGATATGTTGGGTGAAGAAATGGATCGGACTTAAACCATGATTGAAAGTCTTCACAGACTTCAGTCTAAGTTTGACAACCTTCAAAGTCATCATAACACTCTCTTATCTGATCATGAGAAGCTTTCTTATGAATTTCTTCAAAGAAAGCAAGATCTTGAAAAGCTAAGGGTGAGTTATGAAGATCTTTAGAAGGAGCGCGATTCATTACTTGCTCAACAAATCAGTGCTGCTCAAGAATAATTTGTTCCTCCATGTTTGAAGTGCATTGAACGTGAATCTGCTAATTCTTCATCTGAATGTTCAAATGCTTCTAATGTTACAAATTCTTCACCTGTCTTTGCCATCACTAATTCCTCATCTGAGGACACTTCTAGTATCACTAATGATGCAGGGCTGAAGGAATTGTACATGACAGGCATGTACAAAAGCCTCAAAGGGCATCAGGCTCTTTGTGATGTGCTTAAAAAGCAGATCCTCAACATGAACCCTAGGTTAGAGGGTATTGCCTTTGAAAGGAACCTCAATGTTGATGGAACATACTGGAAGCCTGAGTAGTACCCCAAAACCTCATGGGTTGCTGCAAAGGGACCTCCAGTAGATCCATCTACTCTATCTGGCTTTACATGTGAATCTCCTCATTCTTCTGATGAGTCATTTGACTCCAACTATAAACTATTAAAAAATCAGAATGGTGATGTATTTGCTAGATATGTTGGCACTAACTGCAGGAACGGTTCTCCTATGAAGAAAATCTGGGTTCCCAAAAGGTATCTTGAAAATCTTCAGGTAAATGTCATCATGACACCACCTGTGAAGAATAGGAACCCTAGATCAAACTCTTCATATGGACCAAATTCTTTATATGGATCCAAGTCCTCTTACGGACCAAATTCCTCACGAGGATCAAATTCCTCAAAAGGATCAAAGTCCTCATATGAACATAATTGTGCTAACATTTCTGTTTCGCAGGGAAGATTTAAGGGCTATGAATATTAGCATTATTCTTCAAACCATTATGTTCATAAGTCCTCGAAGAATTTCTCTGCTTATTCATATGCTTACCCTAACTCCTATGTGAAACGAAGTGGACTAGCTTCAATGCCACCGTTTTCTTATGGAGTTCGCAGAATGATGAACTCTTTGCCACCCCTTCAGATGTGGGTGGTGAAGAAAAATAACTAATCTCTTATGCAGGGTCAGGTCTCCAGACATGCTTAAACGTCTGAAGAATTTGCTGGAGACCTGAAATTGCCTGAAAGGATGCAGGCTAATCATGAAGAAATGAATCCTCATTTCTCACGTCCTCATACTGCTTTATCTGTTTTACTGCTTGATGAAATTGATGTCATATTCTTCACTGATGAAGTATATGAGTTCGTAAGCTGCACTAATTCATCTACAGGATGATCAACCCAAAGCAAATGAGTGGGTCCTCGATAGTGGATGTACAAATCACATGACTGGTGACAAGAATCTATTGATGGATGTTCCCTTATATCCATCGCATCTGAAGCATATCATCTTCGCTGACAAAGGCAAAAGCAAGGTATTAGGTCTAGGTAAGGTTGCAATCTCAAAGGACCGACACATGGACAAAGTCATGCTTGTCGAGTCCTTAGGATAGAACCTCGTGTCTGTCTCAATACTTTGTGATCTTGATATGGTTGTTATCTTTGGCAAGTATTGTTGTGTTGTGATCATGTAAGCTGACAATTCCAAAGTTTTCGAAGGCTTTAGGAGAGGAGATCGGTATATTGTTGATTTCTCTACAGGACCACAACCAGCTATATGTGTACTTGCAAAAGCTTTAGAAGGTTGGCTGCGGCATCGACGACTAGGTCATCCTGGGATGAGAAACTTGCACACGCTCGCGAAGAAGAAGCATGTCATTGGCATTGAAAATGTCAAATTCCTCAAGGATCACTTGTCGGAGCCTATGAAGCTGGAAAGATGACCAAGGCCAAACATCCAGCGAATACTATCATGACTACCACTCGACCATTTGAATTGCTTCACATGGATCTCTTTGGTCCTAACCATTACTCTACATTCACTAATGAAGCATCTCTATATGGCTTTGTTATTGTTGATGATTACTCTCGATACACATGGGTGCATATTGTCATGTACAAACATGAGGTGCAAGAAGTCTTCAAATGATTTTCCTCAAGGGCTTCAACCAACTTTGGTGTGAAGATCAAGCACATCAGAAGTGACAATGGAACTGAGTTCAAGAATTCTGGTCTTGATGACTATCTTGATGAACTTGGTATTACTCATGAGTTATCTGCTCCTTATACTCCTCAGCAGAATGGTGTCGTGGAGTGCAAGAACAGGACTCTTGTTGAGATGGCTCGCACTATGCTTGATGTATACAAGACACCTCGTCGTTTCTGGATTGAGGCAATTGATACTGCGTGCCACATCATCAACAGGGTATATCTTCACAAATTCTTCAAGAAGACTGCATACGAACTCCTCACTGAAAAGAAACCCAAAGTGAGTTACTTCAAAGTCTTCGGTGCTAAATGTTGGATTAGAGATCCTCATCACAATTCTAAATTTGCACCGAAAGCACATGAAGGTTTTGTGCTTGGTTACGGAAAGGACTCGCACACTTACATAGTCTTCAACAACGTTCACCACAAGGTTGCTGAAATTGTAGATGTGCGGTTCAATGAAACTAATGGCTCGTAAAGAGAGCACCTACCAGCTGTGCTGGATGAACAGTCACATGAGGAAACTATCAAGTTCAAGGTTACTGAGGATGTCATTCCCACCGAAGAATTTGTTGAAGAAATCATTCCAGAACATGAAGAACATCATGCTGATGCACCTGAAGAAAATGGTGCTGAAGGAAATGCTGATCAAATTCCTCGACGACAACCCGCTCATCCTCGTGTTGCAAACGAAGTGCAAATTGAGAAAATCATCAGCGACATCAACATTCCAGGTCCTCTCACACGCTCAAAAGCTTCACATTTGTCTAATTTTTGTGGGCACTTTGCTTTGGTCTCTATCACAGAGCCCACTAAGGTAAATGAAGCATTTCTGGAGCCTGAGTGGATTCAAGCTATGCAAGAGGAATTACATCAATTCGAGCTCAACAACGTCTGGGAACTGGCCAAACGTCCAGATCCTCGCAAGCACAATATCATTGGCACAAAGTGGATCTACCGCAACAAGCAAGATGAATATGGCCTTGTGGTGAGGAATAAGGCACGACTTGTAGATCAAGGCTACACACAGGTTGAAGGAATTGATTTCGATGAAACTTTTGCACCTGTTGCTAGACTTGAGGCTATTCGCATATTACTTGCTTACGCTAACCATCATGATATCACTTTATATCAAATGGATGTGAAAAGTGCATTCCCCAAGGGTAAGCTTGAGGAAGAAGTATATGTTGCTCACCCCCTGGTTTTGAAGATCCAAAGCATCCTCACAAAGTCTTCAGACTCAATAAGGCCCTCTATGGCCTCAAGCAGGCCCCTCAGGCATGGTATGATACCTTGAAGGAATTCCTCATGAAGAAAGGCTTCAAACCCGGTTCACTTGACCCAACTCTTTTCACTAAATCTTATGATGGTGAATTGTTTGTGTGCCAAATATAAGTTGATGATATCATTTTTGGCTGTACTGACCAACGTTACACTGACGAATTTGGTTATATGATCAGGGAGGAATATGAAATGTCTATGATGGGATAATTGAAATTCTTCTTAGGTCTTCAAATTCGTCAACAGCACAATGGCATATTCATATCTCACGAGAAATACCTCAAGGACGTATTGAGGAAATTCGGCATGCTAGATTGCAAAGGGGTCAAAATTTCTATGCCCACAAATGGCCATCTATGCACTGATGAAAATGGTATTGACTTCGATCAAAAGGTATACCGCTCAATGATTGGTTCTTTATTGTATTTATGTGCATCTAGGCCAGATATTATGCTTAGTGTTTGCATGTGTGCCCGATTTCAAGCTACACCAAAGGAATAACACCATAAGGCTGTGAAGCACATTCTTCGATATCTAGCTCACACACCAACACCTGGATTATGGTATCCCAAGGGCTCGGCTTTTGATCTCATTGGATATTCGGAATCTGACTATGCCGGTGATCATGTGGACCGCAAGTAAACATCAGGCACATGCCATTTCCTCGGACGATCCTTGGTCTGTTGGTCCTCGAACAAACAGAACTGCGTATCACTGTCTACTGCTGAAGCTGAGTACATTCCTGCTGGTTCTTGCTGTGCTCAATTGCTGTGGGTGAAGCAAACTCTCTAGGACTACGGTGTCAACATGAAAAACGTGCCTCTCTATTGTGACAGTGAGAGTGCCATCAAGATTGCTCATAACCCAGTTCAGCTCTCGAAGACAAAGCACATTCAGATTCATCATCATTTTCTTCATGATCATGTGTTGAAGGGCGACATTTCTATTGAGCATGTGAAGACTGAAAAACAACTAGCCGATATATTAACAAAGCCCTTGGATCAGAAGAGATTTAGAAAGTTGCGGTGTGAGCTAAATATCCTAGAATCTTCGAATGTCCTTTGAAAAGGACACACATCCTAACACTTATGCAAAATTGATGACTTAGATGTGCAACACACGAAGAAAAGTTTTTCTTCAATCAATGAAGACTAACACACTAAGTGTGAAGAAATTAACAAAGAATTTGATTCTCAGAGCCCTACGACAATTGTACGTGGTGTCTGAAATCATCATTCTTACACGGTGGGTCACGCCACCACCAAAGGTTGAAAATCTTCAATTTGAGTTTTTCCTCATTTTGAAATTCCTCACTTGTTCATCTTCTTAAACTTTGCAATGTCTTGACTCTTTCCATTGTTGTTCTTCATTGGCTATATATATATATATATATATATATATATATATATATATATATATATATATATATATATATATATATATATAGTGTTACTATTCATCACCCAGGGTACATCATAAGTTATTCTTCACCCGAGGTAATCTTACGATCATTTCATAATTAAATTACGTTTGGAATTAAAATAGTTACATTCCTATCGATTCACGACGTAAAATTTCACATAAGAAAATAAAAATATAGGTCATAAGACAAGAACATTTATAGTTTATGTGTATTTTACACTATGTTTTTACATTTGTAATTTTAATAACATAGAATATTTTTTCGACGATTATATATTTTCTTACGGTCTCTTTTTACTTCGGAAATAATGCAAAATTTACGGAACGTAAAATTACGGTCCATTGATGGTAAAATAGTGGGGGGTGAAGAATAACTATTTCTCACCCAGGGTGACGAATAGTCAATCCCTATATATATGAGTTTATGTCCTCTACAACATTCACTTATTGCTATTTCCTCAAGTTGCTTTTTTCTGCTAAGTGAGTGTGATCGGACCCTACCCCCTCTATGCTAAACTCAACCTAGTCTATTCACAAATTCTTCATGTGCGTTATATTTGAAGCTCGTTCAAAATCTTCACTGTGTCCTTGTCAGCTGAAGAATTGCCGAACAAAACTTTCGAACTTATCTTATTTGAATTTTCGGCTTTTGCCGCTCAAACCTTTCCAAATTCCATGATACATTATCCTAGTCACCCACGATCTCGCATGATCGCCACCTCTCAGTACGTGGGTGACACATGTCACCTGAATGAGAATGGTCAGGGGCACATTCGTCCAATTTCCTCAGGCGAGCCGTTTTTCACTTCAGCTATAAATACCCCATCCCCTTCCTCACTTCGTTTTTTACTCCACTCGGCCTCACTCCCACGCTCGAGCTTCCCAAAACCTAGCACCGCCGCTACTTCCATCGTCGCCGGTGAGGAAGAGCTTCACTGCCTCGACCTCGTCGCTGTCGTACTCGCACCAGCTGTAGATTTCTTCACTCCGCCGCCACCATAGCTGTCTTCCTCAGACAAGTTAGGGCATGGAAGATCTGAACCAACGAGCTTCAAATCTACGCTTCCTAGTTCGTCGTGTTCTCCGTCAAGGGTAATTAAAAGTTACTTTTACTGCCCTTGTTGATTCTGATGTTTTCTACAAAATCTTCAAAAGGTGTTTATTCTTCAAATCTTCACACACTAAACACCACACATATCATCTGTTCTTGATCTGTTTCCCTAAGCATCATTTTTCTTCAAGATTCCTTAATTGTGTGGATTTTTAATTTGTACAACTCTGGAACCTAAGACAAAGAACTCTTAGTGAAATTCCTCAAGACTCATCTCGTCAAATTCCTCAACTTTTTCTTTTTGCAAAAACTTCTGAGAACGCATATGACCTCTCCAAATTCCTCGCAACTATATTCTGTTCACAGGTACACATGTCCACTGCTGAATCAGTAGGTTCTCATCAACTTAACTCATTTTCAGTGATCCTCAAAGAAAAGTTCCACACCTCTTCAGAGAATTCTATTGTCCAAAATCCTCAGCTGAAGAAAATGGCTGATGACAAGAGACCTTAGAAGGGAGGAAAGAAATTGGAAGTCAACACCGCGTTTGAATTCCCTGAGTATATCTACGATGAATATTGCACACCTGATGAGGCCAAACATGGCAAGGAGACCAAACATCAGCGCAAGGTGCGCATACAAAAGATAAAGAGGAGATGGGCACGGGAATGGAGGGAATATCGTTTTGTTACACCTAAGTACATGAAAAAATTCGTTGTACACCCTCCATGCCCAAGACCTCCATTGGCACCTGGCCAAGTTGCTGATCCCTCTAGCATCAAAAGAGGTGAAGAATTTTCCAAGTAATGGGCCAAGCGTCAAGCTAGACTGGCCAAACTAGCAAAAGAAGCAGTGAAGAAATTTAACGAAGATTCTACTGTTGCCACTGCTGAGGGCTTTGCTAGCAAGCCTGAAAAGGCTATGCCCAAGAAGCTTGCTCACAAGCCTGGTGCTTCAACCTCTATGCCCTCAGGGCCAAGCTCCTCAGCAATGCCCTCACGGCCAAGTTCTTCAAAGCCCTCACGGCCAATTCCTCATGCTGCACCAGCTCCTCCGTCAAAATCCTCAGCACCTATGCATCTTGCCTCGTGCCAAAGGATAGCAGGCATCTCCATTGCCTCAGGAGCCTCTGCTAGTTCTTTAGCTCCTCCAAATTCCTCAACAGGCCCCACACTGTTGAAGACAAAGGCCACTGCTGGAGGAGGTTCTCGACCAAGTACTCACAAGAAGCAGGTCGCTTTTCAAGTACTGTCCGAACACGACGAAGTTGATGATGAAGAACTCGCTGAAATCATCAGAGACAGGCAGCATAGGGCCGCAAGAGCCAAAGGCAACAATGAGCCATTAATACTGGATCCAAAGTTGATCCTAGACTTCATTGACTTATGCCACAAGGACCCCAACACACCTGTGCCTGAGATGAACCTCACTCCTGGTCAAAGTCATGTATTGACTACCTTCATTGATGAAGAGAAATGGAAATATGAACATGGGAGGAGGGTGAAGAAAGCACAGTACAAGAAAGAGCGCTTTCTGAAGCAAAATGTCTTGAAGCTTTCACCTGAAGAACTTGTAGCTCTGCAATCAGAGATCAAGAAACTGAGTGATGAATTTGATCGCTACTATGCTGACTGGCTTGGAGCCATGGTCAGATTTGTGCAGATAACTGAGAAGTTCACTACCAATGTTGCAGCCCCAACGCAACAGGAAATTCCTCAGGCTGAGGCATCTGCTCAGCCTGCAAAAGAACATGCCAGCACCGCTGATGAAAATCAGGCTACTGATGAAACTGCTAGTGTTAGGGCTAATGACTGCATTCCAGCCGCTGAAGAACTTGCCAGGGCAACCTCTAGTGTTGCGCCTGAAGAAACTGTGAGGACAGCTGAAGCTTCAACGGCTGTGCCTGAAGAAACTAAAAATGCCAGGGCAACTGCATCAGTTATGCCTGAAGTAAATGAGCCAATTTCCTCTGCTCCTCCTGCACCTACACCATGTCCAATTCTTCCTTTTGCATCATATGTGAAGAAGACCAAGGCTACGGAGCGTGCAACTGTGAAGAAAAGGAAAGCATCAACTTCATCAAATTCTTCAGCTGCGAAGAAGATGAAGAAATTGACTAGCTCTTTTGAGAATTTGATTGATGATGTTCCAGTCTCAAGCATGCCATCAAAGGAAGTTGTTCCTTTTGATGAAGAATACGTGATCCCAAGCGGATCCGATGATGATATTCCTTATGCTGCTTCTACAGAGTAGTTGGATGAAGAAATTGAAGTGGATGCAATCCCTTCAACCCCAACCGTCTCATCGCCCATTCCTCAGTTCACAGCTGAAGAGGCCGGCGTTGAAGAAAAGAGTGGTGAAGATGAGGATGTGGACATTGGGTGCACAACGCCTGTAATGAATGATGACTTTTGGGAAAGTCAGCACCCCAATTCTCCTCTGTTCACACCTCTGCAACAAATTCCTCCGTCCCTAGTGAATACTGAAGTTCAAATGGGATCTGAAGAACCACACCCCACTCCATCTATTCATGAAGATATTCCATCCACTAGTGCTGATGTTAATATTGATGAAGAATTGAAGACCCGGGGTGCCACTGAAGAAGAACCTGAAATTCCTCAGCCTGTGGATCCTCAGATTACTGTTCCTGAGGTTGTGATGCAATTAACTGATACACCTCAGCCCAAGCCAAAGGATCCCTTCTCGAAGAAGCAAAAATTCAAGGCTGATAAGTTCTTCGGTGAGCATGTGTTCTTCACCGAGTATAACACATATGACTCTGCTCGTCTTAGAAGGAAGTGATTCTAGACTGCCAGCCAAACCAACTACTATTCTTCACTGCTTTTCAACAAGGACAAAGTCTTTGACCATGAGCATATTCCTCACGTGGACATGGAATCACTGCCTTGCTTCGCCCCAGTCCTCAGTGTGCTTCATGATGCAGGACTGCTCAACTTTTGCACTGACATTGTTGATTGGAATGAAGAGCTAATTCTTCAGTTCTATGCAATGTTGCACATCACAGGAGATGCTAATGATGTGAACTCTTGGGTATTGGACTGGATGATAGAGAATACACACTACAAAGCACCGGGCTCTGAATTGCTTCATGCCCTGCCTGTTAGTCCTCCCCTTGAAGGTGCTCGTTGCCTATACCATGAACCTGAAGTTACCGCTCATTACATGCAAGTATTAATGAAGCTACTGAAGCCCGGTCAAGCCCCAAGGACCAAATTCCTCGTGAAGGAATTGCTCTATGTGCCTCGGACTGTCTAACACATTCTGACGAAGACTTTGAGTCCAATAAAAGGCTACGACTCGAATGATGAAGAAGTCATTGGCATCATGAAGAATCTGCTTTTCAACATCATGCATGGCATTCCTGTCGACTATCACGATTTCTTCATGAGGACCCTGGCAAATGTTGCACTCTCTCTGTCTGAATTGAAGCCTTACGATCCTTGGATTATGAGATTCCTCAGAACAAGGTGTTCGCTCAAATACAAGGCTGACACTCTCAACCATGGCAGCTACTTGCCCCCCATTGAAGTCCTCAGATGGACATTTTCCTCATCTGACGAAAAGGGCAAGGCCACTGCTGTTATTGATGAAGGCATTCGTCCATTGGATGGCCAGTTCTGCAAAGCTGCATGTTACTCCACCAATGATGACTCTGCCACTCATGAATCTACCGCACATGCTTCAAAGCAAAATCCTCAAGGCACAGCTCCAAGGGTGATGACTGATCGTGAGCTTCTCCTCAGTCTTCACCAGAAGGTCGATCGCAACCACAAATGGGTTAAGCGTCAGTCTGGTTCAATTCTTCACAACGTGACTGCTACACACAATTCAGTGAAGAAAAACCTTTACTACCTGCATGAAGTCTTCGGTCGCACCTGCGCTATTCTGTCACATATGTATGGTGCAGAAGATCTGAAGCAAATGGGTCTCAAGCAGGAGTTTGACTGGCCTCAGCCTCCTGTGAAGAAATTCAAGAAGGTCAAAGTTCCCTCCTTGGTGGCCAGATCATATTCTTCATCGCACGACATGGATGAGCATGAAGACTTGGACGACACTATGGCAGGCCCTACTAGAACAACCGACCCCAACAATGCTAGCGCTCCTCCATCAACTTGATATTCTTCAGGGGCGTTAGTCCTCACTTTTCGATCCTTTTGGTCATTTGATGACAAAGGGGGAGAAATTTGAGTTAGTCTTCAAGCGGGTCTACATATCTGGGTGTTTTTTTCTAAGTTAAAACTCTCGTTCTTCTGAGACTTTATTAGATCGAGTTGTAAACTTAAACCCGATGGTGGTCTGATACTTTTGTTGTGTTCTTCTACATGCCTATTCCTCATATATGTTAATGCATGCATGCTGAATTACATCAGTCATCATATTTCATCATGCATTTCAAATTCTTCATGTTATATGTCAAATGTGTGTATGAATTCCAAGATATAGGGGGAGATCTCTATGATTCTACTCTTCAAGTGTGCATTGCTTCAAAAGAAAATTCCTCACTATGCACATCTTCAGGGGGAGTTTTTCTATATCTTGCAATCAAATTCCTCAATATCAGTATTTACAGTTCATATGTTTATCCCTGTTGAAAACTTAACCTATATTGTCATCAATCACCAAAAAGGGGGTATTGTAAGTGCATCTAGAGCCCCTTAGTAATTTTTGTGTATTGAAGACTTATAGGTTAAGGGACTGATGCGTTTGTGGGTGTACACACGTCTATAAGTCTATGAGGAGTTTGATATTTACAGAGAAAGTTGACCCCTAAAAATGAAGTTCTTCGACTGAACACTTTGGATTTCCGAAAACTTTCTGAAGTCTTTGAAAGTGAAGAAATTGGTGTGACCTTGAAGACTTGGTATTCATCCGAGGAACATGAAGCATGAAGACATTTGTTTTCGTAGTTTCATTTTCTCTTGCTTGGGTCATAGGAAACATCGTACTGTTAAAGGGGGTCGAGGAAATACTAAGGCAAAATTTCCATGTGATGCTCAACTCAAAATCCTACACCTACCAATCCCTTCGAGTGAAGCCATTGGAAATCTCATACATTTCAGTCAATTTCTTTAGTGACAGAGACGAAGTTCTTCTGGTCTATGAGGAATTTGTTCTGACTGGGTTAGGAATTAGCCAGTGTGGATTGCCTACAAGTGAGGAACATGATAGCCCTCAGGAATTTGATAGTAAAATTTCTGACTGTTGCTGTGCTATGCGCGAGCTGTCCCAAAATATCTATCCACCTAACGGTCATATCATTGAAGGGCATTTATGTCTTATCATGTCGGGCTGCTCCCTAGGCTGTAAATAGTCGCCCCCTACAACCGCTTGCTGGTTGGCTGCTCCGAGAGAAATTGACACTTGTCATTTGAGAGCATCCCATCCTCCGAGAGGACTTTGAGCGAAAATCATCAAGTGAGGAAACCCAAACCCAAACACCTACAAACCCAAAGTGATTGAGCAACACTGAAGAGACTGATCCTGCGTGGATCCGACGCTTGTTACCTATGAAGACTGTGCATGTTCCAGACGGTTATGTGTCATGGTCTAGAGCATCCAAGAAGAAATTGTGGATCGCCGAGTGACCGAGTTTGTGAAGGTTTGGAAGTCACTTGAAGACTTATCACGAGTGATTGGGCGAGGTATGTGTGACCTTAGCTCTAGGAGAATAGGGTGAGGACTGTGTGTCCGGGACTGTGTGTCCTCAGGTTAAATACCTAGCCGCTCCAACCAGACGTACAACTGTCACAACAGTTGGAACTGGTCTACCAAATCATTGTCTTCACCAAGCCTACTGGTTCTATTTCCTCAACTCTTTCATTTCCTCATTACTGTGTTGCGTGCTTGTTCATATCTGTTCGAAGATTTTGACTGAAGACTTTCCCAATTTCCTCAGTTCGATTTCTTCAGTCTGTTTGTCTTCATCCTGTTTTATCTTGTGCTTACACTTCCTGTACTCTGTGTCTATTTTCATTTCATCATGATGTCCATGTTTATGTTATGCCATGTATGCTTCTGTGTACTTATTCCACTGCAAGTAGTTCTTCGCTTAGGAATTTCCTCACCCTGAAATTCCTCAGTGAAGAATTTCATAAAAATCACCTATTCACCCCCCCTCTAGTCGACTTAACGCACTTTCATAAATCACCTCCTCGTCAAATAGGGAACCATTCCAGGCCACCAGTAAACCACCAGAAGCACCCACTGAAGGAAGAAAAGCAAACTTATTGATTCTGTTGGGGCGGAAATTCCTGATGTAAGCAGAGTAGTCTTCTCTCTTAGTTTCTTGCATGCACAAAATAGAACAACCACTTTCTTCAATTTTTTCCCTCAAGGAAAGCCACTTATTTTGAGAATTAATGCCTCTAATATTCCAGTGAAGAATGTTCCAGCTCCTATTTGTACTATTCATGGGAAATCATTTTATCGTAATACCATAAGTCAAGTACCATCACCTAACCATCATACATAACAGAGTAGAAATAGCACACACATATCCCACAAGAATCCAGCAGATCCAGGAACACACAAATTCCACAAATATTCACTAAACTCAGGTAGAATAAATTCATTAGGTTACTGAGGGTGCATAGGTCACAGTACCATGCATTACATTAGTATTTATTACATACAAAAGTGGGGAAAATGGAATAACATTCTCTAATGCCCCTCCAACCAGCAGTATAAGATGAATTGTTCACACTCATTGGGAACTAGTTGCAAGGTCTTCTTTACCATTGGCTAAGGACACCATAGCAAAATATTTCCTAGTCTTCCTTTTGGGTTTCTTTGAAAGCTTCTCCTCAAGCTCTTGGTCAGCCACCTCGCAAAAGGAGCAGTAAGGTTTTTCACTACGGTTTTTTGGAAAATGGGAGGATGTCGGGGTTCAGAAATGACACCTACGAGATCACAAGGAATCCCTACTATGGTTGCCGGGGAGCGGCGCTGTAAAAAAGAGCGGGTTTAGAAGATCAACGCAGGGGAATTTTATCCAGGTTTGGCCGCAAGCGATGCGTAATACCCTAGTCCTGCTTTGGTGTATATTTGGTGTTCTAGACATCTTGAACTAGCTGCGGCACATGCCTAGCCCAAAAAGTCTGAATCCTTCCTCAGTACGCATCGGGCCTCCTTTTATATGTCAAAGGGGCTGCCACAACGGCACACAGGAGGTGGAAAGTGTCTATAGTGTACGAGTTTATCTCCTGACATCATAGGACAAAACGCATTTAATGCGGTGCCGACGTGTCCCGTTGCTTTATCGGGGACGATAAGGAAGCTCGTCTCGTCTGTTGCTGCCTCGCCTCGCTTCAACACACGTCCAAGCTGACAAGGCATGCAGCACCATGCTGGCTGGCTGGCTGCTATGCTGGTGCGGTCAGTACAAAAAAAGACACATCCGTGACATTTTGGGCCGAACGAATTTTTTTTTGTCATACATATGACACTTCTATGACGATAATTGTGACAAAACCCAGTATCATCATAGATGTGGTGGGCTCCTACTTCTATGACAAAAAATCATGAAAGAAATTCGGCTTTTCGTCTTGGGCGGGCCGGAGATGCAGCTGCATCACATTCTTTGGGCCGTCCATGATGGAAAAAACCGTGGTATAAGCAAGGTTGAGGAAAATTTCAGGGAGTTCCCGGTTACGGTGGGGGGTCGGGGGCCGAGCGATGCGCGTTTCTCTCATACACGTACGCGCGTGTGTGCGAGGTGTTGGCTCTAACTGAACCCAAGCGAGGCGTTGGGCTCTAACTGAACCCGAGCGATTGCACTGCAGGCTACGCGTTACTGATCCCGAGCGATCGAGCGATGGCTGTTAACTGAACCCGATCGAGCGATTCCTTGGCTACTGCTGCTAACTGAAGCCGATCAATGTTGCCTATGGATGAACAGTGAGCATTGCGGGGGTTTTTTGGATGAACAGTTCCCGGTGGGGGTGGATGAACAGGACCCCGTGGTGTTGCCTCTGGATGAATAGGACCCCGATCGATCGAGCCAGTTGGGGCTGGATGAACAGGACCCCATGGAGGGGTGGATGAACAGGACCACCCCGTGGAGGGCAGGATGAACAGTAGATGGTGGAGGGGTGCCCGTGGAGGGGTGGTTGAACTGGACCCCGTGGTGCGGACAGCTGGATGAACAATAGACGGTGGAGGGGTGGTTGAACAGTAGCCGGTGGAGTAGCGCGCGGTGGAGGCTGGATGAACAGGAGCCCGTGGAGGCTGGAGGAGGTCGACGGTGGATGAACAATAGCTCGTGGAGGTTGGAGGGGGTCGACGGTGGAGATGAATAGTATCCCGTGGTGTCCCGTTTTGCGGTACGCCACACCCCTCCCGATGAACAAGACCCCCGTTTCGACCGTAGCGCTCCAACACAAGTCCGTTTCCTCCGTTTTGCGGTAGCCACACCCCTCCCGATCCACAGCACCCCAGTTTCGACCGTAGGAGGTCTGTTTCCTCCGTTTTGCGGTACGCCACACCCCTCTCGGTCAACAGGACCCTCGTTTCGACCGTAGGAGGTCCGTTTCCTCCGTTTTGCGGTACGCCACACCCCTCCCGATCAATAGGACGCCCGTTTCGACTGTAGGAGGTCCGTTTCCTCCGTTGTGCAGTATGTCAGGCCTCGTTTCCATCGCCTCTTCCGTCCAAGCCCTCCCGATGACCACGACCACGCATTCCGTTCCGACCCATGAACACGATGACGACGTTGTTTCTCCGTTCTGACCCAGCCATGTACACGAGCCCTCGCCGTACGTATGCGCGAGTAGGCGTTCGAGACCCCGCCCGTATGTACACATATGTGGCCGTATTTTCTTTCTTGCACCCTGGCCGCCTCTACTACGACGCGTGCGCGCCTCTACATCCACCAATATATATGTACGTACATGTTCGCGACCAGAATGACAACGCTACGTACGCTTTGACCAGGTGGGTCCCGACTGTCATGCACTTCCTTGCCTGCGAAGATGTAGCTGGTGGGTACCAGCAGTCAGGGGGGCGAAATACGGTGGCCCGTCTGGTGGGTCCCCACTGTCAGGTGGAGGAATAATTATTTTGCACGTAATAAGGAGGCACTTCCTTGCTGCGGCCGTGGACCCAGCTGTCAGCCTCTCCACGTACAGTCCACGTCCGATGGAAGTCGTTCCTTGACCACGTTGACTACGCTGCGCCGAGAGCACCAGGGCAGTGGACGACGACGAGGCCTATGAATGGGACGACGGGGAGCCGGGGAAGATGCGACAGTGGAAGCCTGCCCGCGCGCGGAGAGGAGTACAAGGGTTCACTGGTTCGGCTGCGGTGTGAGGCTGCCGTCACCGCAAGGCCTGGCCAGCGGTTGGAATAGTAGGGGGCGGTGAGGCCTCCGCGGCAGCACAGCCGGCCACGGGAGGTAGGAGCATGCGGCATGACCGGCGCTACTTTGTGCGGCTGGAGCAAGAAGACCAGAGGTTGAAGAAGCACTACGGCCGTTGGATGGACATCGTACGATCACTGGAGCTAGAATGGTTCATATTGACTAAGTTGACAAAGCCCTTCGTCCCCGTCAACTTAGTAGGCCCACAAGTCAGCCTCCCACCAAGGTGGGTCCCAGCTAGCCGGGGGAGTATTCATTTTTTTCTGCGTAATAAGGAGGCACTTCTGGTGGGTCCGAGATGACAGCGGGGGGAACGTTTTTTTCGCGAAATACGGTGGCCCGTCCGGTGGGCCCCAGCAGTCAGAGGGAAATGATTTTTTTCACAAAATACTGGTGGCCCGTCCGGTGGGTCCCTGCTGTAAGGTGGAGGAATAATTATTTTCTGCGTAATAAGGAGGCACTTCCTTGCGGCTGCCGTGGACCCAGATGTCAGCCTCTCCACGTACAGTATTCTTCCGATGGAATTCGGTCGTTGACCACATTGACCACGGCGCGCCGACAACACCACCGCGGTGGACGATGGCGAGGCCTAGGAAGGGGACGGTGCGGAGTCGAGGAAGACGCGACAGTGGATGCCCACGCGGAGAGGAGTACAAGGGTTCACTGGTTCGGCTGCGCTGCCGCCGCCGCAGAATAACATGGGGTGTGTGTGAGTGGAGTGGAGGGATGGCCTGGCCAGCGATGGGAGTAGTATGGGGGCGGTGAGGCGTCTGTGGCAGCACAGCCGGCCATGGGAGGCAGGAGCAGGCGGCACGACCGGCGCTGGTTTGGGCGGCTGGATCAAGAAGTCCAGATGTCGAAGAAGCACTACGGCCGTTGGATGGACATCGTATGGTCAGTCGAGCTAGAATCGTGCATATTGACTAGGTTGACAAAGCCCTTCGTCCCCATCAACTTAATAGGCCCACTATACTGGGTCCCATCTAGCAGGGGGAGTATTCATTTTTTGTGCGTAATAAGGAGGCACTTCCTTGCGTGCGAAGATATAGCTGGTGGGTCCAAGCTGTCAGCGGTGGTAACGTTTTTTTCGTGAATTATAGAGGCCGTTTCGGTGGGTCCCAGATGTCAGGTGGAGGAAATCATTATTTTGCGCGTAATAAGGAGGCATTTCCATGCGTGCGGCCGTGGACCCAGCTGTCAGCCTCTCCCCGTATAGTCCACTTCAGATGCATGTCGGTCGTTGACCACACTGACCACGCCACGCCGAGAGCACCAGGGCGGTGGACGACGGCGAGGCCTAGGAAGGGAACGACATGGAGGCAGGGAGTACGACTGTACGAGGGTTTACTGGTTCGTCTGCCGTCGCCGGAGAATAATAGCAGGTGTGGGTGAGTAGAGGGATGGCTAGGCCATTGATGGGAGTACGCTGGGGCAGTGAGGCCTGCGCGGCAGCAAAACTGGCCGCGGGGAGGAGGGAGTAGGTAGTCCCGCCGATGCTTGTTTGAGCGGCTGGAGCAGGAAGAGCAGAGATTGAAGAAGCATGACGGCCGTTGGATGGACATCCAACAGTATACAGGCCATCTGTGGGAAGCCTCAAATTTGTGGAAAACAGCATACAGCCCATCTGCCATTATTTCAAATAATTTACAGCCCATTTGCTAATTCTTACGGGTTTTTTTGGAGCCCATATTCTTTTTGTTAGCATTACAGCCCATATTGTGGCCACGGTTAAAAAATTATACGAAATTTTGCATATGTCTGTGCGGTCTGAACTGTTTTTAATCCCGAAATTTTGAGTCACATTCAGACTGATTTTAAAAATAAATGTATATCAATATAAAATCCAATAAATTGTCCATGCATAAAAATCGATGCAATTTAAAATCTCGAAATGAAAAAAAGATATTTGAAAATAATTGCCGGTTTGATGTCTTTAAAAAATGTACAGCCCATTTCTCATTACTGATAGGCCACTCTCCTCGTCTGAAAGATTTGCAGCCCAACAGGCCTGATAAAGCGACTTACTTGACAAATCACAAAAAAACTGGGCTAGCCATTTTCAGAAAGAAAAAAACTACTGGGCTGGTCTGTGGTAAACATAAAATAAAAGGCTATCTACATAGGCCAGAGTGTCCCGCACAGCCCAGTTGACACCCTGCTTCCATCTCAAAAACAAATTATATAAAGGAACAATTGTATTCGTGCCCCTAGTTGGGTCACGCTCGACTGATTTGCCCCTATTTTTTCAACAATTGCGGTTTTGCCCAGCTCACTTCACTCGCCTTGTGTTTTTGCCCTTCCGGGGCGGTTCCCACCAGTGAGCAGTCACCACGTGGCGAACCGTGATTGGTCAGAACCGCCCCGGAAGGGCAAAAACACAAGGCAAGTGAAGTGAGCTAGGCAAAACCGCAATTGTTGAAAAAATAGGGGCAAATCAGTCGACCTTGACCCAACTAGGGGCATGAATGCAAAAATCCCTTAGATAAATGCCACTCCAATTATGGCGATTCATAAAAATACCACTGCAATTTCCAAACTTTGAAAAATGCCACTTCAATTTTTGCAAACTTTGCAAAACGACACTGCAGTTTGCAAACTTTGAAAAACGCCACTCCAGACTTCAAAAAATGCCACTAGAAATGGCATGAAATGGCGTTTTTCAAAGTTTGGAAATTGCAGTGGCATTTCTCGGATACACCAGATTTGGAGTGGCATTTATCAAATTAACCCAAAACAAAAATAACTGGGCGAGCTGCTGGGTCCCTGGTGTCAGCCGCTCGTTGTGCAATTCTCTCGTTTATTGACTACGTTGACAATGGCATGCGACCCAGATGTTAGAAATCCACTAGGAGGAGCCATTTTTTCTATTGGCTTGAAATAAGGAGGCACTTACTTGCGTACGAGCTTGTCAGCTTCTTCAGAGGTAGGCATTTTTATTCAAAAAACTGCCACTTCGCATCTTGCGTCGCAAATAAAACTGCGAGGAGCGCATTTGTAGGCTAGCTAGTGCTTGATCAGTAACTTGTAAACACTGAGCGACCAGAAATAAGTAATTGTTAAGGCATCTCAATGATTCACAAATAATATACAAATATGTAGCTCCAAAAGCAAAGATCAGCCACTTCGGATCTTGTGACACAACTAAAACTAACTAGTACGATTCCCATACATAAGATCAACATGTTAATGCATCTCAATGACTCATAGATCATATACAAATATGTAGCTCCAAAAGCAAAGATCTAGACAAAACATCTGTTCTTCCTACTAACATGGATGCTTCTATTGGCCAACATTCAGTACAGACTGAAAGACAAATTTGTTTGTGAAGTCTACAATTCCTCTTGCAAACATAAGTGGTTTCACCAACAGCTGGAACCATGAGAATGAACCAGACATGATGGAGGAACATGCACTGCAATATGATTTGGTCTTCCCTCGATCACACTGCAAGACTATTTTCGGAATACAAACTTTAACTTAGGCAAAATGATGTCCATTGTATAATCAGACCAAAGCAATGAAGCACCTAGTGTTGGCCAATAAATAGTACAGTACTACTTTTCTGCAGTCCGTGAAGTGACTATCCAATCTTTCTGTGTCTATTTTCAAATGGCACTGCATGCAGTGACTATACTATTCTCTTGTGCAGTTCAACCAAAATTGCGGGGACTTTTTTGGTTTGCCAAATAGCATCGGGCAGACATCTCTGTCTGCACAAATATCAAGCAGCTAGTAAACATATACCACACCTTGTATTTTTGGTTTAAACATGTCTCTTCGGCTTAGCATCTGTCATGTTCTGCACTGGACAATCTGATACAGTTATGTTTTACCCGGGACAATTTCATACTGAATTGATTTACTGGTTCAGAGCAGAAATATAGCGCCTATTCTTCATCATACCAAGGATATCCATGTTCGCAGTGATGGAAGAGGTGAAATCGATACAACCGAAATTGAGCATACAATCATTGAATCCTGTCCTGCACCTCCAATGTAGGTCCACCCTGCCAATAAATTCACATGCAAACACTAGTATTACTATCTAATGACAGTACAAAAAGAGTAGCAAGATAGTAGCAAACCATGTACCTTCGTAATGAATAGCTCATAGTGCCACCAATTGGATATAAAGGTTGGGAAAAAACATGCTCCTAATGTTGAACCAGTTGGACTTTTTGTGTAGTTCCACTAAAATCAAGCATCCCTATTTGCATAGATATTGAATGTATGATTAATCTAAAAGTGGCACTAGTTGAAGCATAGACTCACAAATATAAGCATTCCAATTTCTTAATGGGAAAAGGTAGCAAGACTGTTTCTAACCACTTGTTTGAAGGAATAAATAAAGCAACAACGGCTGATGTCAGGAAGGCATACATATAGTAGTTTTTTTTTGAAAAACTGAGCCATTCCTGACCTTTCCTCTTCTTTTAAACAAAATGCCATCACTGCCTTGACAATTCAGTGACACTGTACAAAAGGAAATGACTTAACATTACATCATGATGTCAGGTATGTAGTCGACAGGCATTAGAGACAAACATACAGACCTCCTCAAGAGAACAGCCGGAGGAGGAGGTGCCCACTCTTGACCTTTCCTCTTGTCTTCATAATTGTCTGTGCAGTTTAACCAAAATAAAATGACATCAGCGCCTTGGCATTTTGGTGACACTGTACAAAAAAATTAACTTATCTCATGAAAGTGAGGTATGTAATCTATAAGCATCAACAGTGCAAAGATCTGACGGGAGTAACAAGTTTCATCATTGGTATACTGGCTGTGCAACAACATTAGAATGCCTTATAGCTGAAAAATCTTTAATACATCCACAATCAACAGCTAACTCTGAAATAATCCAGTGACATTAAATGGCATTGCTTAAATTTATGGGTGGCATTAGACTGAGAGCGGCATTAGTTAAATGTGGCGTCACTCTAGCAGTAGTATTGCTTGACTTGACTGCTGGCGTTATACTAACAGCAAAAAAAGTGGCAATAAGAGCATGGGAGGCACCAGTACGATGTACCTCCACGGACGCAGAGTGGTGAGGGAGGTATGGTTGCCCAGAGCAACAAATATCCAGGCAGCATATGTGGATTACGGTCCCATTTTTGTTCTCTTTAGCCACCTTTTTCCTATGCGAGGACAACAAACCGATCGACCTGGTCATTATCTATTGCGTTGTCATGCCTTTCTACCCTTCTTCAACCAAGAGACACGAGACTCGTTCCTTAGCTACTGATTTTCCCCTTTTCAACCTAGATGCGGGTTCGATGCCTACTCTCTTGGACAGTACAGTCTCACTTCCTTCCTTATTCAACCCAGACATGGATTAGTCTGCATGAAGTAGGGTTTCCTTTAATAGTGCAAATTATGGTTTTCGTCTGCGTGGCCAGCAGAGTAGAGGATAGCAAATTGGGAAGATGGTGGAGTGGAAAAAGATCCACATGCAACGATGTAGCAGATGGGGCAATAGAACAAGGTTATGGCTCGAAAAGAGGTAGCATACCTGAGGGTCGGCGGGAAGTGGCTTCGCTCGTGGTCGTCATCCTCCGCACACACTACGGCAGCGAGCTTGGGAACGGAGGCCATCCCGCGCGGGCGCTAGGTCTGAGAGGACGGCCTTGTCATCAGTGCGTGACCTCGCTCGCCGCCGACGAGTGCGTCAACGCGACACGTCCTTTTCGTCCCCGGTGGATCTGTGACCACCGGTGAGGAGGGAGAGAGGGGCCGTCTTTTTTAGATCTAGAGAGAGGGTGGTAGTGTGAGAAGCAAGTGGGCAGCCCTTAGCAAGAAAGCGCTGAAGCTCCAGCCTATATATATCTTTTTATACTACTAGTACTGGAGGTGGGGTAGTGGTAGAGTAGTTTATATTTTCTCTGTGTACAATACCAGTTAGTCGGGCTTCAAAACTGATCGGCACGCCATTAAAAAAATAAAGGTCGATAACTAATGCGGCACTTCGGGCCAACGCGGCCAGATCGCATTTTGCATGAGAAATTACACACCATGTTTCGTTGACATGTGGTCCCGTTCCAACATATCACTGAGACGACGGCGAGTAGTAGGAGTATTTCCGAACGGACGTGTAGGCCGGGGCTCCTCTTCGTGAACCGTGGCAAACTTGCAACCGTCCACCGACTCTTCGCCTTTCCCTCTCGATTTGGAACTGCTGTCGCACGTTCTTCCCCTCCCTCCTCCATTTTCCTTCATCCCTTCACCCTTTCTTCTACCATTGTTCGATCGTCTTATCCATGGAGGGAACAGGCCGGAAACGACCTCGTTATTCTTGCCCCGATCTGAAAGATGACGTGGTGGAGGAACTCATTGATCGGTGCGACATCATTGTCGGCGTTCTGGGAACGGGGGTCCCCAGACTTGCCTGCCTGCGGCCTGCGGCGTGGCATGAGTGGGGGCCCAACGTGGCCCATCTTCATCAACACAAGACCCAAGACCCTTGCGAGGGGCCAAGCCTCGGGAGGCGGACGACACGGCGCTTCCTCCAGCACGGCCTCCTTAGGCTGGCTCACGAGGAGGCGGAGAGATCAAGGCGGGTACCTCACGAGGTGCCCATGACGCAAGCAATGACGACCAAGGGTGCTAGGCGGGTGCCAGCCCGCGCGGTGTCCTCCCTTTCCTCTTTGGTGCAAAGGGGGCAAGCGCAGGCGAGAGGATCAAGCAAAGGCACCCATTTCGGTGCAACGAGACCAAGACCAGCTCCGCGACAAGGAGGAAGTAACTGTGGAGCCCAAGCCGGTGTCATCACCAGAGCCTTTGGCAGGCGAAGATTAACTTTAGTCAGGATAAGTGTACCAGATGTTCCCCTTCAAATTGGCCAATTGTTGGCGCCCTTCCCGCTCAATATTTGGGAAGAGGCCCAGGGCCTTTGCCTATAAATAGGGCCAGCCACCCCCAGGCTAGGGGGAGGGAAAACCTGAGGTAGGATCCCGCATCTAGAGAGAGAGAGAAGGGCGATCGAACTCCCCCTATCAGTTCATCCCCTAACCAAGAACAGACCCTCGCGAGGTCGTTCTTCCTTGTATTGTTCTTCCTCATCAGCCCAAGAGGCAATCCACCCACCACAAACTAGAGTAGGGTATTACACCACAATGCTGGCCCGAACTAGTATAAACCCTGTGTCTCTTGCGTTGTTCTTGTAGTAGCTAGATCCTTACGAGACGGAGAGGTAGAGGGCACGATCTCCGCGCGCACCCCAGAGTTCGAACCTTAAGGGTCTGCCGGAACCCGTGATCCGACATTTGGCGCGCCAGGTAGGGGTGCGCTGGAATCTGCCTTCCCATCACTCTGTCTCCCGTTACGTCGTCGTCATCATGTCCGGCGACCAGGCGGGCAACCAAGGCCCATGGGCGGCGTGGCCCATCTGCGCGGAGCCTCCCGCTCCGGGCGACCCCGCGCCATAGGCAGCTCGCGGTCCGCAGGGCGCTACGGGCCGCGGGCGATGCGGGCAAGCTTCTGCGACCCTCACACCGCGAAAGGCGCGGTCGGCGGCAAGGGACTCCAACCACGCTGCGGCTACAACACCGTACACCCGCCGAGAACAGGCAAACTCAAGGGCCGCGCTCACGGTAGCGCGGGAGCTGTTGCAGTGCAGGCTACTGGAAGGCAGCCGCGATGTGCTGCTGGTGCGGGTCGCCGAGCTCCTGGGCTTCGCCGCTTCGGGGGCTCACCCTTTCTGCGTCCAGCTTCCGCCTCAAGTCCAGGGCGGCGCACGAGGGGGCCCCGCGCACCCGCGCGGGCCTCAAGACTACCCCAACACCGGCGAATCCGCCGGCACCAGATTGGCGGTGGCTCTACCCCGGCCCCCGACGCATGAAGGAGAGGGGCTCAGTGCGGCCCATGGTGCCAGCGGCCAACCGCTCTACCACCCCGCGGTGGGAAGGACAAGCAACGCTCCATGGCGCATGGAGCACTACAGCACAGCATTCGGGGTGGCGGCGCCAGAGGAATACGTGCCCCACATGATGGACCAAGGGCACGCTCACGGGGGTGAACAGGGCTCACTCTTCAGCCCCAGCTGGGAGGATGAGACGCCAGAGGCCGAGCCCCTCCAGGAACCCCATGACGGCTCCGTCGGTCACACTGGAGGCAACGACTATCGGGTACCATTAATTCCTCAAGAGCAGGCATACGCTAATCATGGGTCACAGAAGATGCAGGTCACCGCGACCAGCAGCTGCCCCGCCCCTGCGGTCTACTACCCCTCGGGAGGAGGATGAAGGGGGCTGCAAGAAAGGGGCAGAGATCCTACATCACCACCGCGGCGTTCGGAGCAAGGCGTTCTTAGAAGATAGGCCCTCCGCTGGGGACGCGCCTGAGGGCCTGCCCCTGGCGGAGGACCCGTGGTCGTCGGGGGAACCGCTGGCGACTGCTCTACCCCACCGGCGGCGTCCTGGTTTCCGAGCGTCATTGGTGGCACTAGAGTGTGGGGCAAGGCGGGGCCCTCGTCTGGCGATATGAAGCAAGGCCGGTTCCTGTGAAGAAGGCCCAGTGCCTGTGAAGCTCGCCGCCCCATGACACTCTCACGTAATAATGAGTGGGGTTGTACACGCCCCAGAGTCTCAGGGGTGCCGGCCTCAGGCCCTGGGGCTCCCTCCCACGCCCAGTGGACAGCACTTAGCTCCGCGCTGGTGAGAAGACGTCGAAGACTAGATTAGGTGCCGGACGCGGCCTTTTTGTTTGCTTTCATTGCCTTCTTCCTTTGGTTGTAAGCTTTTTCCCCCGCTGGATTTAAGTTGAATTCGAATCTGAGCTTTGCGTGCGTTCGGGGAAGGGGTGCTTGGTCTTGTTTGAATCGTTTCCCGCATTCTGGTCACCATCTCATCACAGCTGCCTCCCCTCGCGAGCCCCTCGCGAGCCGGACCAGGCCTAGCTTAAGCACGGCCCAGATTGCCGCTGCCGCTCCCTCGCGAGGTGACCATTGGTGCCTGCGGGGATTGTTTTCTTGGGAGAAGGACCGGAGCCTGTGAAGAAGGCAAACGCCTGTGAAGCCACCCCTCTCGGGAGAAGGCCCGGAGCTTGTGAAGAAGGAAAATGCCTGTGAAGCCATCCCTCTCGGGAGAAGGCCCGGAGCCTGTGAAGAAGGCGAATGCCTGTGAAGCCATCCCTCTCGGGAGAAGGCCCGGAGCCTGTGAAGAAGGTGAATGCCTGTGAAGCCATCCCTCTCGGGAGAAGTGCCGGACCCTGTGAAGAAGGCAAATGCCTGTGAAGACGTCTCGCTCGAGGAAAAGGCCCGGAGCCTGTGAAGAAGGCAAATGCCTGTGAAGACGTCTCGCTCGAGGAAAAGGCCCGGAGCCTGTGAAGAAGGCGACCGCCTGTGAAGACGTCTCGTTCGAGAAAAGGCCCGGAGCCTACAAAGACGGCCCACGCCTGTGGGGTTTCCTGTCAGTAACAACCCCGCCTCCCGAGGTTTCAACTACCCAGCATCCGGGGCATGACGCCCTCCAAAAGGCAGCTCCGGAGCCAGCAAGGGACAAGGGCGAACCAGCCTACCGTTGGACACGCGTACGATTTAATCACTGCAGATATATTAGATACAGGTTCATACATGAGGGGCTCCCCTCCCAAAATGCTCTTACAACCGTCGGGCGAAACGCCTGAGTTCTATCTATGCAGGGTAAAAAGGCGAGGATAGCACATGGTCAATCTGACAAATCCCCCAATGCATCCTCGGAGGCGCGTCCCGAGCTGTCGCTGGCGTCGCTGAACTCACCTTCGTTGTTTGCGCCCCCGTCAGTGGCATTGGGGTCTTCCACCACGCCACCTTCGTCAGCGCCCACGATCACGCCGTCATCATCTGAAGTGAAGGCCCGAACGAGAGCATCTACGCTGCTCTCCACCCATTCAGCCAGGTCGCCTCAAACAGCTTGGGGAACTGGGGCGATGGCGGCGTCGAAGTCGAAGTGGGGATCCATGTTTCGAAGATGGCTAAAGACGCAGGAGAAGGCGCGCCCGAGCAGGGCGTGGCTCCTCTCCTCCACCAACCTATCGGCTCTGGCCGACCGTGCCTCCAGCTGTGTCACCACGGTGGTGAAGAACTGCAGGTTGCCGGCGTAGTTAATCGTGTGCGGCTCGTCCACGGCAGCCTCAAAGATGTTGCCCAGGGCAATGTTGGCCCTATCTCGGAGCTTGGTGAGCATGGGGTCGTGCTGGTGCTCCAGGATTTGCCGCTGGCGTATCTCGTCGGCATTCTGACGCTCGACGGCCACGGCCTCTTCCACACGCTGGCGTAGGTGGAGCACCTGGGCCTGGGAGGAGGCTAGCTCTTTCTGCGCTGCCTCAAGGGCGACCCGGGAGGCGTCCGCTCGTCGCGTCCCCTCATCTCGCTGGGCCCTCAAGGCAGCGGTTCTACCCTCAGCTTCGACTCGGATCATCCCCAGCTTCCCCACGAACTCACGCTCGAAGCCTTGGCGTGCTGTCGCCACCCAACGGCAAACCTCCTCCAGGACGAGCGTTTCTCGCGTGGCGACATCGTTTTCCGCCTGCGTCACCAGGCGCTCCCTCGTCTCCAGCTGCTCGAGCTCGCGAGCGAGTTCGGCGGCCTCCAGCACCAACGCTTCCTCGCGCTTCTGAAGCTCAGCCGGGTCGCCAGAAGCCACCTCCATCGATGCAATGGCTGCCTCGCGCAGCTCCGCTTGCTCCTCCAACGAGCGACACCAGGCCAAGAGCTCCCGAGCCTGTTCTTCTGCTGCTCCTCGCCATCGATCTGCTCCTCGGGCCTCCTCAACGGCCTGAGACCGAGCCGCCAGAGAGGCCTCCAGCGACGCCTTCGCCTCTTCGTCATCAAGGACGCGCTGACGACGCGCGAGGGCAGCGGCTGCCTCCAGCTCGCGCCGCTAGACAGCCAGGCGCAAGCCCTCAGCTTCTAGGTGCGCGTCTTCCTCAGCAAGCTCCTGCCCAAGCAGGTCTACGGTGCCACTCGCCCTCCAAAGGAATTCGTGGCGACGGGCACGACGCTCCCGAGCACGCTCAAGCACGTCTGCCGCGCCATCATCCGCCCCAAGCAGGCGTCGGGAACCTCGGATCATCGCTCCGGCCCCGGGCAGGGGGCTGGGGGCTGGCGCCTTCCCGACGGACGGCCGCGCCGCATCAGAAGCCCGACTTGAGTCCGACCTGACCTCGGGAGAAGGGCCCCGGAGGTGCCTCAGCCGGTCGCAGCCCTCGACCAAACGGGGAGCCCACGGCAGGCTGGCTATGTCGAGGGAAGGCCCGCGGAAGGAGATTGCAGGGGCGGGAGAGTCGCCGCGCGCTATGCGGCGGTCCGTGCCGTCACCTGCCCAAACCTCAAGGACAGTGCTGCTCGAGACACCCAGGGGTGGTGGAGGAGACGGAGTCAAGGAGGGCGTCGGCCCGACGACTTCATCGAGCTCAATAGGCAGAGGCCTGCAGGGCAAGGATCAGCGGATGCGGCAAGCAGGATAAGGAGCAGAAAAGGAGAAGACTTACTCATGGACAGCAAAGTACTTCCGGCGCTTCAGCAAGCGGCAGGGGAAGTCGTCGCCCAAGGCCTCCCTTTTTCTCCGGAGGGCCTCAAAGTCCACACGGAAATGACCCGGGAGAGATGCACAGGAACCAGCCTGCGAAGAGGACGGAGCGCCAAGGCCACTCGCGTCGAGGGCGCATGCCTGGAACGCACGGGCAGTTGCCTCGTCAGAGATCCCGGCCGGGGGCTCAGGAGCCTAGGCCTCAAGCACCGTAGGCGGCGGCGCCTCGCCCGTGGCCTCGGGAGCGCGTACCTCATGAGTTGCCCCGTCAAGAGCATCGCCAGGTGCGGTCACATCATCCGCGGCTCCCTCGACCCCCGCTGTCTCCTGCCTCCCTGCGCCACCACTCGAGGAGGATTCACCCAGGCCGACCGGAAGGGAAATCACCACCACAGGATTCTCGCGAGGCCCATGGAGGCCGATAGGGCGTAGCCCCCACTCGTCGAAAGGGGGCATCTGCCTCACGAAGTCATCCCTATTGTGGCAGAGGTACAACAAGGCTCCCCCCTGCCGGACACCCCCGGGGTTGGGATCGCCTGTCAGGACCAAGAGCACCCTCCTCAGCACCTCGGGCGTCAGGTCTTCTCCCTGAAGCCTCATGCGGTCACCATGCCCGCTGAAGGCCCACATTCTACGAGAATGGCGTTGGAGAGGGGCAATGCAGCGCGATAGGAACTCCTTCACCACTTTGGGCGCCATTACGCCAAGCCTCTTCAAGGACATGAAGCGATGCCAGATGAAGGCGAGTCGAGGACTTGCGAGCGTCTCCTGGCCCCAGCCCGAATTAGGCACAACAGGCGATGTCTGCTTCTCGAGCCGGGGGCTGGGCACCCCGACATCAATGTACAACCACCGCTCGCGGAACTTGGCTGAAGGCGGAGGGAGGTTGAAGTCAATACCAGAGGCTGCGGTCTCGGAAGAAGCTACGAAGCTCACGCATGCCGAGCATTGCATGGGGTCGACAAGATGCAAGGAGAAGAAGTGGCGCAGCAGGGCAACAGAAGGAGGGATGCCCACCATCGCCTCACAAACAAAAGTGAAGACAGAAAGAAAAGCTATGGACTCAGGACCCATATGCATCATGTGGATCTGATAATGATCAAGGACGGCGTTGAAGAAATCGGAGAAGGGAGGCACCAAACCCGCCCACAAGGCGTTGGCAAAGTAATGGACCTCGGTGATTATCCTATCAGTGGGGAGGTGACACGTAAGCCACTCCGTCGTCCTCTCGCACTCGTTGAAGGCGGTGGCCAGAGCCGGATTGAGCTTGTCCAGGCACTCCAGGTTGAGTATGATTGAGCGGCCGAAGCAGGCGCCACTGGCGGCAGCGGGCGAGATGGAGCCGCAGGCTTCTTCCCCTTCCCTTTCTTTGGAGCCATGGCGGCGGGCAGAAGAGAGGGGATGTGAGATGGGATTGGAAGCAAGGGTCTGAGTTCGAAGGGAGGAAGAGCAGGAGACGGTCAAGCAGCAGGGAGAAGGGCGGCTATGTACAACTACGGGGCAACCTAGCGCGGCGCAGAACAAGGGAGCGTGGGTAAACAGTGCCGCCCACGTCCAATCAACCGCCACGCGGCGCCCGAGGCCGCAGGCTGTTAGGGCCCGCGGCGCTTCGCCCTTGCCCTTTCGCCTCTCAGCACGGCCAAGTCCGTGCGCGCCTTGGGCCCGGGGGCTACTGTCGGGGTTCTGGGAACGGGGGTCCCCAGACTTGCCTGCCTGCGGCCTGCGGCGTGGCACGAGTGGGGGCCCAACGTGGCCCATCTTCATCAACACAAGACCCAAGACCCTCGCGAGGGGCCAAGCCTCGCGAGGCGGACGACACGGCGCTTCCTCCAGCACGGCCTCCTTAGGCTGGCTCACACGGAGACGGAGAGATCAAGGCGGGTACCTCATGAGGTGCCCATGACACAAGCAATGACGACCAAGGGTGCCAAGCGGGCGCCAGCCTGTGCGGTGTCCTCCCTTTCCTCTTTGGTGCAAAGGGGGCAAGCGCAGGCAAGAGGATCAAGCAAAGGCACCCATTTCGGTGCAACGAGACCAAGACCAGCTCCGCGACAAGGAGGAAGTCACTGTGGAGCCCAAGCCGGCGTCATCACCAGAGCCTTTGGCAGGCGAAGACTAACTTTAGTCAGGATAAGTGTACCAGATGTTCCCCTTCAAATTGGCCAATTGTTGGCGCCCTTCCCGCTCAATATTTGGGAAGAGGCCCAGGGCCTTTGCCTATAAATAGGGCCAGCCACCCCCAGGGTAGGGGGAGGGAAAACCTGAGTTAGGATCCCGCATCCAGAGAGAGAGAGAAGGGCGATCGAACTCCCCCTAGCAGTTCATCCCCTAACCAAGAACAGACCCTCGCGAGGTCGTTCTTCCTTGTACTGTTATTCCTCATCAGCCCAAGAGGCAATCCACCCACCACAAACTAGAGTAGGGTATTACACCACAATGGTGGCCCGAACTAGTATAAACCCTGTGTCTCTTGCGTTGTTCTTGCAGTAGCTAGATCCTTACGAGACGGAGAGGTAGAGGGCACGATCTCCGCGCGCACCCCAGAGTTCGAACCTTAAGGGTCTGCCGGAACCCGTGATCCGACAGTCATCACCTCGGCTAGCATGGCATGTTCGTTCTAGCCCATTCTTGACTCAACTAATAACATCATTGCAAGGAACCCAAGGGTCAAGGAGCGGTTTGATCTCCCTATCTTCTTCGTCGTGACCCTGATGACTGGCGCCGGCACGACAGAGGCCTCGCCCTGTGCAAGTTGATGCCGCTTGATAATGATACGTGTGATGTTAAGATCCATCACTTGAGGGCAAGGCTTGGGCGGGCGCAAATGGAGATTGGGTTGTTTACATTGGGTCCAACTGCGAGTGGGAACTTGGGAATGTGTACACTCGTCACCGGGTTCCACTTCCAAAAATCTCAGCACACTGCCCAGAGGTTGAGCACACCGGTAACGTACGCACGTACAAATATGATCATGGTGACTGTCATCTACGGAAGATAGCAATTTGTCGAGTTCTCGACCTCTCTTAGAATTACAGAAACTATGATGTTGTTGCTACCTTCGACAAGCTTGTTGCCGTCCTTGATGGTTTCACTCGATGGATATTGCTCAAAAATCAGTTTCTGTGCATGAAGGAGTACTGTGATGCAATTCAATACGAGGTCCTTGTGTTTGCTGCCACCACTCGTGGCACTCTTTATGCATGGCATCCTCGTTGTTTTGATACTTTGTCTTCCACCGTAATTATAATTGTTTCATCCACATGCATGCGGGTTAGCAAGTTTCCCTTTACCAATTAACCTTCTTCTTGTGTTTCCAAGGTCCTGTGAACATCCCACCTCCTATACTTGAAGATTTTTATAAGCAAGGGGGAGATGACGATGGTGATGATCATGAGCTTGAGGACGAGCTGCGCCGATATACTGTGTGGCGCCTGGCAACTAATTCTGATGGATCACCTCTTCTTGTGTGTATACAGCCCACTGATGATGTTACTGCTAAGGAAGCAGGTGTAGTCTCCCATGGTCACACTCTCCGGACCTATTCCAACACCCGTTGCATGGTATTCGGGATGGATACTAGGGTGCTAGCGCCAACTCCTTCTCCCTGGAACAAAATTGATAGTCTTGGAGAAAATTCGCTCTTCCTTGGACAAAACTATCCGATGACGGTGAAAGGCGATCCAACTGTTGTTGACACATTTATGAGAAGCAACTGTGTCTATACCTCGGACATTTGGGTGGTTCCCTACCCTGGTACTGATATAGTAGTCCGCTTCAGCCTGGATGATCAGTCCTGCGTTGGTCTCCAGATCGACAATGGATGGCCTGTCCCAGAGAATCACTTGTGGTTCAAAGCAAGCGTTTCAAATGCCGCGGAATGGTTGAGTTGAAGTTCATTTCATGGCTTGTTATTTGTTGTGTGGTGAAAACTTTAGTATTTATAATGTATCCTCATTGTCGATGTGTGTTCATGACCTGTTGTTCTATGTAATAAAATGATATGCCTGTGATAAACTTACTGTACTAAATTTATGAATGGCTTTCGAGTCGGTTCTCTGAGTGAGTGGTGCGACGAGGCAAAAAAATATTTTCCGAATACATAATTGTACGTGCATTGCAACAGGTTATCGGATGAGGCCAATCAACAATAGTAGTACACTATTTGTACTAGCTTCACATGCTTCGCGCGTCGGGCGGGTGTTTTTAATATAGCCATATGTTAATGTGTTCATTGTACGTAACCAGCACCTCGAATCCTCAATATACTAGTAGTATAGTATATAGTAGGTGTGAGTAGTAGGAGTAGTAGGGTGGCATGGGCCAGAACAAGCATTCACGTCCAGGAGTACAGCACACGCCACCACCACGACATCCATCTGACACCATATTATTTCTTGGAGTCCGTGCGAGAGCAATCTCTTCAACCTCGTCGTTTCTCTAACTTCAGCCATCGCGCGGCGGGCGAGGTGGGGGTTTGCCGATAGTCGGTTTCCTTAAATGCGGTCCAACTTGTAAGTCCAACTCCAACGCACGACCCCAAACGGACCTCCGTTTTGCACGAACTCCAACGATAATTTTGACTAGAAAAGCAAGACCAAAGAAAACAAGAACCACAAGGATACATTTTACTACTCCTGTAGTAAGTTGGATTAGTGCGTTCTCGATGCATTCATTGGTGATCTGCGGAGGCTCGATCTAGCGTGCTTCTTTCTTCTTCGAGTGTAAAGAAGTAGACATTGCTTCCTCGCATCCAGTCTCATGTCTAGCATCTATTCTATACTAGCTAAAGTGATAGAACATCTACTAAATTGCGCTCTATCAATATATGGATGTACTCTTCTTCCCAATACAAAACTTGCATCCATTCTACTCCCTCCGTTGCACAATACTACATGCCTTCTATTTGTCAAAATATATATGTATCTAGACATGTCTTAGTATATAGCTAGGTACATCCATTCTACTCCCTCCGTTGCACAATACTACATGCCTTCTATTTGTCAAAATATATATGTATCTAGACATGTCTTAGTATATAGGTACATCCATTTTTGGACAAATGGAAGTCTAGTATTTTGGAACGGAGGGAGTACACAATAAATTTTTTAAGTTAGCACAACTAGTCTAATCCGAGAGCAGAACCGAAGATTTGGTCGGGTTCTTCCTCCTTTTGCCGACACGTGGGACATCCAGCATCCAGGTCGTGTCATGAAAGAAAATAGAGTGGTAGTTGAAGCCACGAGATGTGCATCTTGGGTTAAACTGTAAATAGAATCTTACTACTCTTGAGTAACTCCAAAAGCGGCCACCGAAAATCTTTACTGGATTTGTGTTTCATCACCAGCACGTCGAAGTGAAAGATGTGCACGTTCAGTGGGTCCTCTTGCGTTTGCACTGACATGTGGGGCCGCATGTGAGCAAACAAACGATGGGCTCCACGCGTCCGCTGGCTGGCTGAGAAGAGATATAGAGGAGGGCTGAGCACGGACTGCAGGAAATTTGTTCTATGTACCTTGATATAGGCTCGATATAGTGGGGTGGCATGGGCCATAACTAGCATTCATGTCTAACAGTATGGCACACGCTACCCACACGAGTCCCATCCGACACCAATTTTCTTGGAGTCCGTGCTACAGCCATCTCTTCTCCCTCCTGTCCTCTTTTCTCAGCCATCGCGCGGTGGGCGGGGTGGGGCTTTGCCGATAGTCGGTTTGCTCAACTGCGGTCCCACTTGTAAGGGAAAATGCAACACCGGACGCATTCCCGCTTGAGCGGCGTGCCGGACCAACCATGTGGGGGTGCGACGCGAACACGGCAGGTTTTTTCTTTTGAACTTGTAACTTGTAAAATTTGGTTCTGCTCCATGGCGCGACCGATAGATAGAAAATAACGATTTTGCCTAGAATAATGAGAAGTTTGCTTCTGGCGCCATTCATGCATGGAGTACGTACGAAAATTATGAAGTGGATGCGAAAGGTAAGATAATTACTATAGTATCATATACTACTACATGGATTTGACGGAAGGATAAAAATACATACGGATCCATCAACGTTCAACGACATCCTCACGCCCTAGTGCGCCGGGTCACCCACCGACGTGTGAGGAGCAGCGGCGTTGGCGGCGAGCTCAACGTGCTTCTGAACAGTGCCGTCCAAGGTTGCCCTGCGCTCCAAGAAGGCCAGCGTCCTATCGTCCTCCTCTTGCATGTACTAGTCGTTGTGGACGATTTGCGCGTAGACGTGGGTGATTATGTTGATGGTGTCTTGCTGCGCCAGGCACTGCGCGGCGAGCGCGACCACGAGGTGGACATTCTTCAGCGCGACGGTGGGCAGTCGCAGGGCCACCAGTGCATCGAAGAGGTTGTTACCATAGTTGCCGTTGAGGGTGGTGGGCATCGCAGAGCTTGGGCGCGTCGGCTGGAGGCTTACGTCAAAGTCATCCGTGAGCTTCTTGACGACGGTGAACTTGTCGAGGAAACCGACGAGGACCTCGTCGAACAAGGATGTGAAGCTTTCGTTTAAGCGGCCCCTCGCCCTGGCGGCCTCAAGCAGTACTACCTGCCGGGCCGCAGGCCGGTGTCGAGGACCATCTGGCACAACCGGCTGATTCTCGCACTCATCGCCTCCATGGGTCTAGCGTAGCTTCTAGTCAACTGATCTTGCGATTCGAGTGATCACTCAGCCCTTGGTTAGCGTGCGTAGGTGCGTAGGATTTCGTACTACTCCTCGGCCCTCTACTGCACCTGTCTTTGGCTGTATGATAGGTGGGCCAGCCACCCCCTGGGGCCACGTGTCATTCACCTCCTGACCCATCTCTCACACGCACCCTGCTAGTGTATAGTATAGTGGTTTTCTTTTTCTCTCCATATCAACCATTTTATATTGCGTACGTGTCATTCAAGAGTGAAATGATGGTTGTTTGTTCCGACTAACTTACTATGTGATTTGACTGCTCCTTAGTGGCCCCTACACGTACTCCCCCTACGTGTATGCAACAGTCACACGTACACATGGACGCAAAAACGTGCAATGAGCGTATTATGAAGTCCACTGACCGTATTTTTACAAATATACAGTGACAGACAGTGTATTTATCTCGTTTGAAATTAAGCCATGTTAACCGGAGAGGAGGCAGCATGGACAACCATTACTTTGTTGTGTCCCGTCAACTTGCCGAACGAGGAGAAGGTTGCAGGATGGGAGAAGCTTGCGCGCGGTGGCTCGTAGGACAAGGAGAAACTTTTGACTAATGAAAGCTCTCCCTCGCTCAAGCGGTGGACGTGCAACAGTTAATTCGGTGTCAGATTGCTAGAGCATACTACACTATACTACTAGGAACCGGATGGAGGAGCGTCTGCACTCTTATAATAATTTTAAAATGTGATAAAGCAATCTTCAACACATTTGGTTCTCTTCGAGGGTTCTCGCATGTGATAACGGAAGTTGATTGCATGGAACACTCACCATAATTCTCGCTTAATTCTGGCTCATATCCTGTTACAAATAGTAGCGCTCAGTAATATTTCCTCTTTTTTTGTTATTCAGCATGTAAACAGGTCAGAAAACCTTGCGGCGCATCTTCGTGCGAACCTGCTTGCTGCACTTTGAATGTGGTCGAGAGCTGGCTTGATGAAACACCTCGCTTCCTACTTCTTTTTTTGGCTTCCTAGTGACTAGTGTCTTGGCTGATCGTCCTAAGAATGCTTATATATGAATAAAGCTCTTTCATTTACATGAAAAAAGATTAAGCCATATTAACCGGAAAGGAGGGAGTATGGACTAGCACTACTTTTCGGTGTGTCCCGTCAACTCGCAGAACGAGGAGAAGCTTGCAGGACAAGGTGAAGCTCGCTTACGCCTTTTGACTAATGCAACCTACCCTCGGTGGACATGCATCAGTCCATTCGGTGTCAGATTGTCCGAGGCATACACTATAGTACCCGACATGCGGAGTACCATCATTGTTCGACTTCACAAAGGGGCGAAGAGCCAATCGCAGTACTAGTACGCGTACTTGGTTTTGCACCTTCATACTGCCTCCGTCTAGGTGAGTAAGTCACCTTAGGACTAGCAGCGCGACTTGGTGGATTTAGATTGGGTGATGAGGAGCACCGGGATGAGCTAAACTTCCAATCATAGCACCAGGACAAAGGAAAGCAAAATCAGCATTTAATCCCATGCCTTTTCAGCTCTCCATGCAGGCCCATGTACTCCCTAATCAACGCATGCATGCAAAACCGTCTTCAATCTTTTCCCTAATCAACGCACAACCGCAATGCATGCAGTGGTTTCCACGGGGAGGAGAACGAGGCAGCAGAGGGAAACGAGGAGGAAAGAGAGCGCTCGTGAATGAGCCTAGAAGGGATTGAGGAGAATTCAATGTTACACGCCTTATGGTTTTGGGAAAATCTGGATTTCGTAAGGTGACTTACTCACCTAGACGGAGGGAGTACTACTCCACCCTCCGTCACAGTTTACAGGGCGCGCTTCATTATGATGCATTTCTCTCAATGCATTTCCACCACCAGAGAGACTTTAGACGCGTTTGGTTTAATGCTCAATTAATTAGGACGTGGTAACCGCAATCAAGTTCATAATTTTCTCTCCATGTACTATACTACTACGGAGTGCATGCATGTGTGTACCCGGGGTGGAAGCACTGCATGCATGTGTGTACGCATTATTCCCTCTGGTAATAGACGCCGTGCTATAACTTACAATGCTATTTTTCAGGCCGATCGCTAGTCGCCTTGGTCCCATAGTTTTTTTTTCTGAAGCACGCTGTATAAACAGTGACGGATGGAGTAGTATGAGCGGATTCAAAGAAGAGCATATTGATGGTTGCTTCTTCAGAGAAACTTACAATGGGAAAGGTGGGGCTTATGATTTGACTGCTCATTACTCACTATTAATGCGGCGCAACGACCGGGCTGAGTCTCCCATGCGGTTGTGCACTACCCCCTCGGTTCTTAAATATACTCCGGAGTATTTGTCTTTCTAAAATATGTTGAAATCTCTGTTAAGACGAATAGAATATTTAGGAACGGAGGGAGTACACATACCAAGCAAAATGAGTGAATCTACACTCTAAAATATGCCCGTTTGAAATTTGTAAAAAGATAAATATTTAGGAACGAAGGAGTATAATTTCGTGCATGGCACATGGACCCGGATGATGAAGAGGCTTTTGGCAATGCTATCAAGCTTCCATCATTTGGTTACATAATTGATCGTACTATACAAATAATTTTCCAGCGACATGAAATTGTACGATGGTGTGAGATTTCAGCTTTTGTTTCGCGTGTCTTGCCATCGATGCTTTTTCGGAAACAATAAAAAACTAACTTCCTTGCTAATGCATGTTAATTATCAGCAGATCAGAGCTAATAATTACATCACAACTGAAGACAAAGTTGTGAGAAGGTGTTAAATTAAAATTGATCCATGCTTTCATTGGCAGCAACGTCCCCCCAGCTCTGTCTAAATCAACAAGGCATGTGGGAAAAAAAGTAGCTATCTGGAGCATGCAACATTCCGATCATTTTGTGCAGTTCCACTAAAATAGAGCAGAGCGTCCCTGTTCCAAAGATATCAAGTGGGATTACGATAATAGAGGACTGCTGATGAAACAATAAACACACGAATAGAAGCCGGTCACCTTTGCGGTCTCTCTTAAGACTAACTAGTTGGAGAAGATTAGGCTCGGAGTTGGATGAGGAGGATAGAGCAAAACCAATCTCCCTTTGTGCAGTCGCACTGAAATGTAGAGACGTTGCCCGTGTGACATTTTAGTACAACTGCACAAAACACTCTTAAGAAAAAAGTGATTTGTGCAGTTCACCAAAAGGTCGCAATAGCAACGAGGTGAAATGGATAGCCTTGTTTGCAAAAAAGAGGTAGAAAGGAAACAATTACTGGCCAATAACAGTTGATGACACATGCAACGACAAAAAAGAAGCATATTCCTTTTCCTAAGGGAAGATAACAACACGGCTGTGTTTGTCTAAAACGGTGTGAGGTGAGGACGAGAATGCAATATGGAAAGTACGCCGGACGAGCTACGCTTTGGGCAAAGAACTATGGAAGATCCACATGCAGCGACGTGGGAAAACGGGCAGTGGAGCAAGGCCAGAGGGGATACCTGGAGGTCGTCGGGATGTAACTACGTGAGCGGCGGCGGGCGGAATCTGCGAGCAGGTGGCGTAGTCCCTGCCGCGCTGGAGCTTGGTCAAAGAGAACGGCGTGTACCGCAGATCGGGACGTGCTGCCTCGGCGCCGTCGAACGGAGAAACGATGCACTTCCTACCTTTCCCCCGGCGGACGGGATGCGACCGAATTAGTGACCAACGGTGAGAGAGAGAGAGGCCACCAGAGCGGACGGGATGCGGCCGGATCAGTGACCAACAGTGAGAGAGAGAGGCCACCGCACTCCCTTTCCCCCGGCTGACGGGATGCCGCCGGATTAGTGACCAACGGTGAGAGAGAGAGAGAGAGAGAGGCCACCGCACTCCCTTGCCACCAGCGAACGGGATGTGGCCGGATCAGTGGCCAACGGTGAGAGAGAGAGAGAGAGAGGCCACCGCACTCCCTTTCCCCCGGCAGACAGGATGCGGCCGGATTAGTGACCAACGGTGAGAGAGAGAGGCCACCGGAGCCTTGTGTGAGACACTCTGAAGAGCGGACGACCTTTTCCTCCATAAAAATCGTTTTATATTCTGTGTACGTGCCAATGAGCTCTATAACTTTATTTAAAAATAACGTGGCAACGCGTAAAGTCGAACTTTGTTTCGTGCACGCGTGGTACACGACCTCCCTAGATAAACAACCGCTACAGGCGTTAAAATTAGCACGTGGGCTGCCATTTCATAAAGAAATGAGATCCACCGTGTACCCGCGCGGGTGTGGCTGGGCACGAAGCATGAGTACGTGCACGGTGCACCTATTCTCTTCTTGTATACGCACACCACCTACGTGGGGTCGTGTGAGAGAGATACAAACCTAGAGAGATATAGTGTGTGAGTTCTTGAGAGTTTTTTTGGGGGGCGGGGGGTTAGTCAAAAAAATTAACATATGCAATGTCTGTGAAATAGAGTCCTGGATATAACATATATATAGAGGGGGCGATCCACGAGAAGAGAGTGGTGGTATCATCGGCTTGAGGTGTCTATAGAATCGAAGAGAGGGATGATGGGTGTGTGTGTGCACGCGCGCGCGATCGATAAAGAGTGCCATCGAATTTGTGTGTGCCCACGTCAAAGATATAGAGTGGATGGCCTACTGGAATATGAGATGGGACATGTGCAGTTTGTCTCTGTGGCATGGATACCTACCTGCAGCGCTCGACTATCGGTGTGTGGTGGGGGAAGAGGGAGGCCCAATTAACTATAGAGGTACAATGGCTACTATATGTGTGGAGGAGGAGAGAGGCCTACCTCATGTATTAAGGAGATCGATCTGCCTCATGTATTAAGGGAGATCGATCGGCATCCATGCATATGTGCAGGAGATGAATAAGGTTGGGAGAGAGACAAAGCTAGAGTGTTGGAGGGGGTTGTAGTGGAGTTGGTTCTAACAAATGGTGGGATAGGCTTGCTAGACAAACGGAGGGCACGCCCGCAATATCAGTAAGAGAGGAGATGGCTGCTTGTTGTATGTGCACGTGCATGTGAGAGACGGGTCAGGAGGCATGCACGAATGATGAGGGGGACGATGTGGCTGTGGTAAGCAGACGTAACTACATAGGTAGTCGCCCTTTGTAAGAGAAAGGAGAGACATAACTTGTGAGGTACATCGATCGATGGGGGGGGGGTAGTTAAAGTCGATCTAGGTATGTTGGGAGATCGATCGGTATACATGCATGTGTGTGTTAGAAGCAAATGAGGCACGAGGAGAAGGATAGAGAGAGAGGGATGCATGTCGGAGGTGGTACGAGAGGCATACTGTATCGAGGGGTGGGGAGTGTGCGAGTATGAGAACGATGAAAAGAGTGGTGGGAGTGAGGCATGCATGGACGGTGAAAAAAGAAGAGGGGAAGCTTGTGTTTGTGCTAGGCACACCTGGCTAGAGAGGCATATCGATCGATGTGTGCCGTAAAGAAGGAGCTGGGGGGCCTACACACACCGTGGGTGAACGACCTAAAGTGAAAAGACGAATTTGCGCGATGGAGCTAGAGAATGCTGAGGGAGGGTGAGAGGGATGCGGGCGTGTGCATGCACAAGAGAAAGTTAGCGCTAGCAACAAAGATAAGAGGGTTGTGTGGGTGTAAAAGACGAATAGAGATCATATATACTTCATTATAAAAAGCGAATTTGGATATTTGAAGAATTTATCATAGTGTTTCAAACCGACGGATGTGTAAATATATATAATGGTGATAAACATGGTGTGGTTATGAACATGGTATACTACATTTAATATATTTTATCTATACTCTTATAAAAAACGGAGTTGTTGATGATGGTGTGCCTGCCATCCTGCATTATAGGCCGTTTGATTTATATCTGGCGGATAGCAAGGAAACTTTGATGGTTGAAGTTGGCAACAATCATGATTGTAGATTCTTATTGAAATAGAGAAACGAATTCAAATTTAGTTCAAATTGCAGCGGTAGTATAGACATTTGGAATGCACTAAAATGTTGGTATGATTAGGTTACATGCATTATACAGCAGGCGAAAAAATTTAATCGGACGTAACGTGGATTCATACTCCCTCCTTCCATCTACATAGGGCGTAATGAGATTTTTAAGACCACCTTTGACTATTGACAAGATTAATAGTACATGACATGCACAATGTGAAAATTATATCATTGAAAGAACCTTTCATAGATGAATTTAACGGTGTGCTTTGTGTAAGTTGCATGTCATATATCATTGCTCTAAGATTTGGTCAAAGTTAGCATCAAAAAACGCATTAGGCCCTATATAGATGGAAGGAGGGAGTAGCTTTGAATAGCATTTGTATAGTAAAACGGGGCAAGACTCTCTCTTTGTGTGGTGTGAATAGTTTTATTTTTTTCGTTTTCTTTTTGGTTGAGGGAAGTGCGAATTGATTTGGTACGTACAAGTACAATATTACGACACATTAGTCTTGTCCCGGAAATTCAACCCACGTCTTGTTATATCCCGAAAATTCAGATATCGTGCTCCCAAAACTGGTGCCTTCACAATCCGCACCTTGCTATCCCGAAATTACAACGCGCGTGAAAACTCCCTCCAGCTGCCAAATCCCGACACGCGAAATCCCCCTTCTAACCCTGAGCCAAAAGCGCCGCTAGTTCAAATCGGTGGGGGGTATTTTCGTAACACACCCTACATTTTGGACAAGCGCGTTCCTAAGTCATGCTTCACCCCCTCCCATCACCCCCTTTTCGCCATTCGAAATCCCAGGCCGCCATAATCTCTCCGCTCCAGCCGCGAAACCCCACCCTCCTCCGTCCGCCACGTCACCGCTGCCCAGCTGGATCCTCTTCCCCGACGATGTCGTCCACCGCAACAGCTCGACGTCCCTCGTCAACCTCCCCGGATGAGGATCCGTCGTCCATCTCGCCGTCCCGCCGGTTCAGCCGCCCCGTCCTCCACCTCCAAGGAGCTGCTCCGACGATCGCCTCGTCTATCGTGGCTGCTCCATCCCCACAGCGCCGCCTTAACCTGCTCCACCGGAACTGCAGTATCCTCACCGACTCCTCAGACGAAGCCGAGGCCTACTCGCGCCACCAAAGAGGTTGTACATTCATCGCATCACACCTTCTCCTTAACTCGACCTCCCGGCGCCGATGGTGCTCCATCCCGCACCCCCATGGAGCGGCTACCTTGAAGCCGGCGCCGCGGGCGACATCTCCATGGCGGCTCTCCCCTAGTGCGAGGCCCCTTCGGCGGCGGCGTCCATACCAGCCGGATCTGCTGCTGCTCCGGCTCTCGCTCGGTCGCTCGCTCACCCAGCTGCTGCTGCTGCTCTCCCCCTTGCTCGTGCTGCTGCTCTGCTCTGATTAAGCCACACTTCAGTCGACTGAATCGACTTTTGGGTCAGTCGATTTTCAGGGGTTGCGGGGCTCACCGGAGTTAAGAAAGAATCACCCGCAGCGGGGACGGGGGCTCGCCGGAGAGGTACCCCACTATCTATCTTAGGGTTCAGGGTGGGGGGCGGGGGGCCTAGAAGGCTGGCCGGGGCGGCGTTGGCGAGTTGTTTCGGGGCGGCGAGGCGTCGCTGGGGCCGGCGGTTCGGCCGGTGGTGGCTGGCAGCTCAGGGGGGTGCATGTTGAAGATGAACTGCAGGCCCTCCCTAAACTACATGTCAAGAGCCTCTTTGCTACCATTGCGTTCAATTTCGACAGTAGCATTCAGATTCCAAAGTAAATTTCAGTTTGGACAGTTAAGTTAAGAGTCAATAGTTTTTACCTCATCTGTTGTAGTCAGGTGGTTTTTGGTGATGTTAATTTTACATCCATTTTACATCATCTATTGGAAATGCTATTAGAATCCCACTTGAGATTGACGATGTCTGTCTTGTGCTGCTTCAGCCTTGACGTCTTACGGCTCACCGGAGCTGCTCCAACGACAGAACAATCCATCACAACAGAGCAGTGCCCTGGACGCCGTCTACAGATTCCTTAGATCTTCCTCCACACCTCCGACATCCACCTCTGCCTCAACTGCTTCAGCGACCAACCCAATGATGCTGAGGTCGACATGGCTACGGCAAAGAGGTTGTACACTTGTTGCATCACTTATTACTATACATTCACGTCGATCCATTAGGGCTATTTTGGTTCAACGGAAAAACATCGATCCACTGGTTGTTACCATCACTCTAAATTTCTGCATGCTCTCCTTACATAATCTCACCATATTTTTTTTCGTATGCATGTCAGGTACTGTACACAGTCATGCTGAACATGTAGAGAAAAAGAGAAGAGTTTTGCGCGGCAATACAATGTCATGCAGACATCGCTCCATGGTGGGTTCAATGGAGAACCCTCCCCACCCCTCTCCAGATTGTAATCCAGAGGAAGATATCTGTTCTAAGGCGGATTTGGACGCCGCTGACCACTCCTATTTACCCCCCAAGGTGTTTGCTCTACCTTGGCATGATGATGTTAGTCATATCATGCATATGTTGCCTTGCAGTGCCTACTTTTGACATCATATATGTCATCTGCTTAGTTTAGACATGTTCTGTAATGCCATATGTTTAGTTTCTATATCATATATGGGAATTATGCAGTCTCATGTCTTTTAGCCAGCCATAATATATGTGAAATGTGCAATGCCATCCTGTTTAACCAGGCATCATATATTTGAATGATATCTTGCCCATCCTTTTCTTCATTACATTTCCATTTGTCGACAATGTTTGTACATTAAACTACTCTTCTTGTGAATCAGCCATTTGGGTGGGAGATGGGAAAACCTGGAGTGAAAACAAGGCCTTCAGAGCAGACAGTGCTACCTGTCGAAGCAGATCTCATGTTGGGTCCCGATAGCTCCTCAGAGAAGGATTCAAAGACAGATGACCAGTCCTATTCCCCCACTGAGGTGTATGCTCTAACATGGCACGGTTATACTGCTCATATCATGCATACGGTGTCTTGCATTGCATAGTTTAGACATCATATACACAATATTCAACACCATGTTCTTAGTTCAGACATCATATCGAATGCCCTCTGTTTAGCATAAAAATCATATATGTGAATTAAATGATGCGATCATGATTACTTAGATAGCATGTAGGTGAATTATGTCAGGCGATCCTGTTTAGTTATTCATCATATCTTTGAATTATGTTATGCTATGCTATCCAGTTTAGATAGACATAATATATATGAAATTATGTCATGCTATCCGTTTTAGTTAAACAATATACATGTCAACTATTTCATGCCCTCTTTTTTCCACACTATCTATTGCATCTGTCTCTCATACAATGTATGTACATTCAACTATGTTTCCTGTTTATCAGCCATTGGAATTGGAGCGGGTGATGCCAGTATCTAGCGGACTAAAAACACGGTCTTCAAATAAAACAGTGCTACCTCTTGGTGGAGATAGCACCCCGGTTGTACATGCACAAGAACCAGCCCTACCACACATAACCCAAACTCTCGCAGATTATACCCCTACTACGATGGACAGAGAACTAGCTTCACCCAATCTAACCCCAACCCCAGCCGATAGTAACCCAGTTCCTGTTGACACAGCACCATCTCCACCACAGAGCTCCCAAACAAGAGCAGTTAGTAAGGAAGCTCCAGTGCCCAAAGGGCCAGTACTATCACGGCGAACCCCAACTCCACCAGTTAGTACGCCTATTCCTGTGGAGGAAGCACAACCAGCTACTGGTAGTTTAGCATCTATCGCATTTGATGTTGTTAAATCATATGTGCGTATCTTCCCATCTTGGAAATATTATACTGAAGATGAAGGAAAATGCCAGTTGCATGTGTTTGTCCAGGAGGTATGTGTAAGTAATGTTATTCATGGCAATTACTTTTCTTTGTCCCATACATCCTACCTCCATGATGGTTATAATACAGCAATTTTTCCCAATTTTCTCTATAGAGAAGGACCGGTTTGGAAACTCAGGATGAGGTAACCTGTGCTAATACCTCTGCTAACTTCAAGAATGCTTGGTGGCAGTATCGGAATTACCTAAAGAAAATGTACTTCACCGGCAAAGAAACTCATCAAATTCCCTTACATTCTCCTGAGACACATTTACTGGACGATGACTGGGAACGCCTTGTTCTGTACTGGTCCCGAACAAAGAATGTGGTAAGGTCTATGAGCTCATTTTCTATTTTTAAGTATTATATTCTTGCGTCTTACTGTACTCTGTTCGTGTAGAACAAGTGCCTAAACTTGAAAAACAATTGTTCTAATTTAAGATTCCATTGCTACCATAGGACATAGATATATGTTTGTTTGATGCTTTGATTATGTACTAGCACTTGGCAATAGAAGACTTGGTAGTTTAATCATGTCCACCTTACTAATGAACTAGTTCACCGAAATGAGTTTCATATACTAGTACGTGCTAAACTTGTTATGTGTCTGCTTGTTTCTTCTTTTAGAATGCTGACAGAATATTGGGGAAGAGTGCCTTATTAAGCAAAGGTAAAGGAAGTAATGCAGATAAGGTTCAGGATAGTGACACATCCTGTCTTGGTTTAGTGTTGGAGTTACTGGCCACTACCGCTTGCACAAGCTATTCAAACTCACTGTCTGAATCAGTTCGGTTTGTTGAGTCTCAACTACAAGCTGAAAGACATCGATCAGCTGTGTTGCGACAAGAAGCGGAAGGACTGCGGAAGTCCCTGGAGCATTCAGATGCATACTTTCTGGTGCAACAGCAAGCGTTGGAGGATTTTAGCGCCAAACAGGACAAAGCTAATAAGCTTGCTAAGCTTATTGCCAGCATGGTGGATACCCAGGATAACGTTTCTTGAGCTCTTCTGAAGTTGTTTCAGTTATGCTCTTGTTTGGCTGCCGCATTTATTTGCACTGGTGGCCAATTTTGACGGCCAGCATATATGTTATCCTGCTTTGTTCCCTATATTTGCACTGGTGGCGAACTTTGATGCCCAGTGGATGTAATATGTGTAATAGCCGTGATAGCCTAGCGTTAGTTGCTTGCTTATTTATTTCCTTGTTGTCTTGTTTATTTGTTTGCTTGTAGTCATTGCAGTTCTTTTTCCGCGGTTAACTAGTGGCTGCAATAACCTATTTTTTAAAACTAGGCCACAATAACCATGGGCTAATATTTACTGTAGTGACACTGGGCCTCCTATGGGCAATAGAAACAGTGGGCCTTTTATGGGCCATAGAAACAGTATGCCTTCTATGGGCCGTAGAAACAATGGGCCTTGTACGGCCCGTATCATCAGTGGGCCTTATACGGGCCGTATGATCGATTGGCCAAACATGGGCCAATAACAGGCCGCATTATGGCCGTAAACGGTCTAGAGTTGGAATCGTCCGTTCATGGGCCGACCGTAACGGGCCATCGTTAATAGGCCGTATTTCACGACGCTATGAAAACGGCCCAACGTATTAACGGACCACAAACGGGGCAACTGTAACCACGGGCTGAATTTGGCCCACAAGAAGAAAATGACAGCAACAGGCCATAAGTAAACGAATGCTGGAAATGAGCCCAAGAATAAATGGGCTCTGAGAAGGCCGAAAGATAACATGGGCTGGAAACGGCCCAACGGAATAACGGGCCATTAATGGGTATAAAGTGATACACTGTTCATTACGGGCCAGTTTCACCATGGGCCGTTAATAGGCCAAGAGTTACATAGGGCCTCATATGGGCCGAAAGACGTCATCGGCCATACATGGGCCAGAAGTGAAAACGGGCTGGAATCATATTGGATGGCCCAAATGACGCTACTGGGCCTAATTCGGATAGGGCGTAACGGGCCTTGGGTTAGCGGGCTGTAAATGGGCTATATGCGAACAGGCCGTTAATAGGCTTTCCATGGGCTGACCCGCTAGCTTTTGGCCAAGTCAAACAGGCTGGCCTTTTCACAGGAATGGGCCTCTGTTGGGCCGTGCCACGTGTCGACGTATCATAGGCGCCTATCTGACCCACTGACGAGCTGACACGTGTTTCGTCCGTCCAATAAGAATTTTACATGTGGAAATTTCCCATTGGTCGGGGCTGTTAACGGGTTATCGGATCGAGAACCCGACCCGATAGCTTAACGGCGTTTCATTACGGTGGATGCCACTTGTTGTTCACCCTTGACGAAAGCACTTCTGTGACGCGTGATTTATCGTCATTGAAGTGGACACTTCCGTGATGATAATTTTGGTAATGTCATGGAACACTTCTACGACAGCACAGGTTATCTTGGTTCTGTCATAAATTTTTCATGGATGTACATGCATAACAAAAAAGGTGACCTACTGTGACAAACACGTATCATCACGGAAGTGTATTTTTTGTAGTGGGTGGCAGGGTCTTCATGAAGATCTGTATGCCACCACGCAGGTGCTTGCCTGGTTGGCCTAGAAGCTGCATGCTGCCACGTAGGTGCGTGCCTAGTTGGCAGGATGGCTGCTGCGTTGGAACGGACATGGGGCAGCGAAGCTTTGGTAAGTGCGGGCCTGGTTGTGGCCTCGTAGATGTCCCCGGCAAGGGTCTTGCCGAGGTCTTGTGAGTGTCCCTTTCAAGGGTCTTGCCGGGGGCCTTCATCTTCTATTGCTCATCTAGTCTTGCAAGCCTTCAGTCTCCACAAAGATCTGCATGCCACCATGCAGGCACTTCCCGAGCCTTGGTTCCAATGTTGTTGATGGTGTTGGAACTCTCAGGCTCAAGGGTGGCGGTCTTGCTGGTGTTGGGTAAGTTGCCCCGGCAATTCCGTTGCCGAGGCAGTGTAGGTCGTCCCTGGCAAGGCTCTTTCCGAGGGAAACCCACCTTTCCCCTTCGCTCTTCGCGCCTCTGGTCTCAGCGTAGCTCTGGTAGTCTTGCTCCTTGCTTCCTCTGCCCTGTCAAGTGTGGCCACAGGTGCGGCTACAACTGCTCATGCACAAGTCAAGGGGTACAGAAGGCCCCTACTTTTGTACATAGACAGGAGCCCCGGGCCCTGGGCCACACATAAGCGCGGAGCATTGTTGGGCCAGGCCAGAACGGTGGGCGGGAACCCGTGGTAGAGTTTTGACTGTTGTAGATCCTTCACCAATTGCACTTCCCCATGACCCGCATTGAATGGGTGATGCGGGGTTCATGCGTGGAATGACCGCAGCATGCTTGCATCATCCCGCGGTGAAGAGTAAAGAGGTGGCTTGCGTCTCCCCCATAAAAGAGGGAAAACTGCATGGTCACTGCTCATTTACTCTCCCCACCTTGGAACTGTCATTCCACGTTTCCCACTACGCCTGCCCCTTTCGCCATTTATGCCGCATGCAAGGCGTGGGGTAGGTGGCACACACACGGGATATGGGAAGGCGCGCTATGGCCGATACCCATGCGCCTTTGTTTGGGCGGGGCGGGCGGTCAGTGACCCCGCTCGTCCCCAACTTAAAGAGTCGGATTTGAAACGGGCTCTTCAGAGGCGTAGGGTTAGTCTTTAGCCTTCCCCGCTTGGCTATAAAGGAGGGACTCGGGATGAGGAGGAGAGGCACCTTCTCGCGACTTCCCTTCGCCTCCGTTCTCCATCCACCGCCATGGCGAGAGCATGCGGCCGCGGCTGTTCTTCCGCGGAGGCGACCATGTCTTCCTCCCACCAGAGAGCCGCAGTGGTCAAGGAAGAGCCAGCTGCCCAAGGCGAAGGCCATGCTCGAGGTGGAGGCGCCGGATGGGGCCGCGGTCGGCGAGGCGGTCGAGGCAGAGGTGGGCGCGGCAGGGGGACACCCACATCGTCGTTGTCTTTGTCACCATCCCCGCCACCATCTCCTCCTGCTTCGTCGAGCGGCCACGTCGGGGATACGGTGCTGGAGTTCATCCTGCAGCTGCGCGAGCCGCCGTGTAGAGGCCTTCGCCTTCCTGAGGCATTTGCGAGGGTGCTGGAGATCGACCAGCCATCGAGGTTGAGGCTCCACATGAAGGGGTGTTGCAACGCAGACATGTGGGTGAACACAGGGTTCCCTGTTGTCGGTGTCAGAACCGGCGGATCTCGGGTAGGGGGTCCCGAACTATGCGTCTAAGGCGGATGGTAACAGGAGGCGGGGGACATGATGTTTACCCAGGTTCGGGCCCTCCCGATGAAGGTAATACCCTACTTCCTGCTTGATTGATCTTGATTATATGAGTATTACAAGAGTTGATCTAGCACGAGATCGTAGAGACTAAACCATAGAAGCTAGCCTATGGTATGATTGTTGTTTTCGTCCTATGGACTAAGGCCTCCGGTGTATATAGACACTGGAGGGGGCTAGGTTTACATAGAGTCGGTTACAAGGGAGGAGATCTCCATATCCGTATTGCCAAGCTTGCCTTCCACGCCAAGGAGAGTCCCATCCGGACACAAGACGAAGTCTTCAATCTTATATCTTCATAGTCCAACCGTCCGGCTAAAGTATATAATCCGGCTGTCCGAGGACCCCCTAGTCCAGGACTCCCTCAGTAGCCCCTGAACCAGGCTTCAATGACGATGAGTCCGGCGTGTAGATTGTCTTCGACATTGCAAGGCGGGTTCTTCCTCTGAATACTCCATTGAAGATTTTGAACACAAGGATAGTGTCCGGCTCTGCAAAACAAATTCCACATACCACCGTAGAGAGAATAATATTTCCACAAATCTAATCTGCTGACACATTCTGCAGCATGACATCACACCACGGCCCGGTCATTATTCGAACCATTTTTCTCAACCAGTTACTACACATATTGCGAGGCAGTTTTCTTGGCACGTCTTGTCAAAGCAGAGATCGTGTCCCCTTATCACGTGATTCTCATCAATACGGGTGTGGGTAACCCAACCGCGCCATCAATTACGGCGCTTGAGGAATAAGCGAGTTTACCAGGCAGGTGGGGAGGCATATAGTTTCTTCCGCCCATATAAAGGGACAAGGATTCACCTTTTTCACCCATGCCCTCTTCCTCCTTGCTCATCCATTCTTGCGCACATGAGCTCCAGCACCCAAGTTTGCATTTTCTCCTCAAACCACTCCAAGCATGTCCGGAGCGGGAGGCAAGTGGATGGTCTCCTACAGAGGAGGACATCACAAGGCTACGGGGAGCCGGATATCTGGCCGCGGATATCGCACACCGACTGCCAGATGTGGGGCAGATCGTCCCTACTCTAGAACCTCATGAGAGGGTGGTTTTTCTTACCCACTTCGTCCGCGGACTGGGATTTCCCCTCCACCCGTTTGTCCGCGGGCTCATGTTCTACTACGGGCTGGAATTTCATGATCTGGCCCCCAACTTCATCCTCAACATCTCGGCATTTATCGTCGTGTGCGAGGCCTTCCTCCGCATCAAGCCCCACTTTGGCCTGTGGCACAAGACTTTCAATGTAAAACCAAAGGTGGTGGTCGGCCAGCAAGCGGAGTGCGGAGGCGCCATGGTGGGCAAAATGCCCAACGTCACCTGGCTCGAAGGATCCTATGTGGAGACCATAAAGGGGTGGCAATCGTGGTGGTTCTACATCACCGAGCCGCGCGACACCAATGTTGGAAATATGCCCTAGAGGCAATAATAAAAGCATTATTATTATAATTCCTTGTTCATGATAATTGTCTTTTATTCATGCTATAATTGTGTTATCCGGAAATCGTAATACATGTGTGAATACATAGACACCAATATGTCCCTAGTAAGCCTCTAGTTGACTAGCTCGTTGATCAACTGATAGTCAAGGTTTCCTGACTATGGACATTGGATGTCATTGATAACGAGATCAAATCATTAGGAGAATGATGTGATGGACAAGACCCAATCCTAAGCATAAGCACAAAGATCGTATAATTCATTTGCTAGAGCTTTTCCAATGTCAAGTATCTTTTCCTTAGACCATGAGATCATGTAACTCTCGGATACCGTAGGAGTGCTTTGGGTGTGCCAAACGTCACAACGTAACTCGGTGACTATAAAGGTATACTACGGGTGTCTCCGAAAGTATCTGTTGGGTTGACACGGATCAAGACTGGGATTTGTCACTCCGCTTGACGGAGAGGTATCACCGGGCCCACTCAGTAATGCATCATCATAATGAACTCAATGTGATCAAAGTATTTGATCACGGGATCATGCATTATGGTACGAGTAATGTGACTTGCCGTTAACGAGATTGAACGAGGTATTGGAATACCGACGATCGAATCTAGGGCAAGTAAAATACCGACTGACAGAGGGAATTGCGTACGGGATTGATTGAATCCTCGACATCGTGGTTCATCCGATGAGGTCATCGAGGAGTATGTGGGAGCCAACATGGGTATCTAGATCCCGTTGTTGGTTATTGGCCAGAGAGGTGTGTCGGTCATGTCTGCATGTCTCCCGAACCCGTAGGGTCTACACACTTATGGTTCGGTGACGCTAGGGTTGTAGAGATATGAGTATGCAGTAATCCGAAAGTTGTTCGGAGTCTCGGATGAGATCCCGGACGTCACGAGGAGTTCCAGAATGGTCTGGAGGTGAAGAATTATATATAGGAAGTGCAGTTTCGGCCATCGGGAGTGATTCGGGGGTCACCGGTATTGTACCGGGACCACCGGATGGGTCCCAGGGGTCCACCGGGTGGGGCCACCCATCCCGGAGGGCCCCATGGGCTGAAGTGGGAGGGGAACCAGCCCTTAGTGGGCCGGTGCGCCCCCTAGGCCCACCCCCTGCGCCTAGGGTTGGAACCCTAGGGTGGGGGGGCGCCCCACTTGCCTTGGGGGGCACTCCACCCCCCTGGCCGCCGCCCCCCTGGGAGATTGGATCTCCAGGGTCGGCGCCCCCCCAGGGGGCCTATATAAAGGGGGGAGGGAGGGGCAGCCGTTCCCTTGACCCCTGGCGCCTCCCTCTCCCCTGTCACACCTCTTCCTCTCGCGCAGACGCTCGGCGAAGCCCTGCTGCAGGTGACAACTGCATCCACCACCACGCCGTCGTGCTGCTAGATCTTCATCAACCTTTCCTTCCCCCTTGCTGGATCAAGAAGGAGGAGACGTCATCCGCTCCATACGTGTGTTGAACGCGGAGGTGCCGTCCGTTCTGCACTTGGTCATCGGTGATTTGGATCACGGCGAGTACGACTCCATCCTCCACGTTCTAGTGAATGCTTCCGCTCGCGATCTACAAAGGTATGTAGATGCATCTGATCACTCGTTGCTAGATGAACTCATAGATGGATCTTTGTGAAACCGTAGGAAAATTTTTGTTTTCTGCAACGTTCCCCAATAGTGGCATCATGAGCTAGGTCTATGCGTAGTTCTTTTGCACGAGTAGAACACAATTGTTGTGGGCGTAGATGTTGTCAACTTTCTTGCTACTACTAGTCTTATTTTGCTTCAGCAGTATTGTGGGATGAAGCGGCCCGGACCAACCTTACACGTGCGCTTACGTGAGACCGGTTCCACCGACTAACACGCACTAGTTGCATAAGGTGGCTGGCGGGTGTCTGTCTCTCCCACTTTAGTTGGAGCGGATTCGACGAAAAGGGTCCTTATGAAGGGTAAATAGAAGTTGACAAATCATGTTGTGGCTTTTACGTAGGTAAGAAAATGTTCTTGTTAGAACCGTAATGCAGCCACGTAAAACTTGCAACAACAATTAGAGGACGTCTAACTTGTTTTTGCAGCAAGTGCTTTGTGATATGATATTGCCAAAGTTGTGATGAATGATGAATGATATATATGTGATGTATGAGATCATGTTCATGTAATAGGAATCACGACTTGCATGTCGATGAGTATGACAACCGGCAGGAGCCATAGGAGTTGTCATTATTTTTTATGACCTGCGTGTCAATGGAAACGCCATGTAAATTACTTTACTTTATTGCTAAACGTGTTAGCCTTAGTAGTAGAAGTAATAGTTGGCGAGCAACTTCATGGAGACACGATGATGGAGATCATGGTGTCGTGCCGGTGACAAGATGATCATGGAGCCCCAAGATGGAGATCAAAGGAGCTATATGATATTGGCCACATCATGTCACTATTATTATTTGATTGCATGTGATGTTTATCATGTTTTGCGCCTTGTTTAATTAGAACGACGGTAGTAAATAAGATGATCCCTCATAATAAATTTCAAGAAAGTGTTCCCCCTAACTGTGCACCGTTGCGACAGTTCGTTGTTTCGAAGCACCACGTGATGATCGGGTGTGATAGATTCCAACGTTCACATACAACGGGTGTAAGACAGATTTACACATGCAAACACTTAGGTTGTCTTGACGAGCCTAGCATGTACAGACATGGCCTCGGAACACGGAGGACCGAAAGGTCGAGCATGAGTTGTATAGAAGATACGATCAACATGGAGATGTTCACCAATGATGACTAGTCCGTCTCACGTGATGATCGGACACGGCCTAGTCGAGTGGGATCATGTATTCACTTAGATGACTAGAGGGATGTCTAATCTGAGTGGGAGTTCATTAAATAATTTGATTAGATGAACTTAATTATCATGAACTTAGTCTAAATAAACTTTGCAATATGTCTTGTAGATCAAATGGCCCAAGATAATGTCAACATGAACTTCAACGCGTTCCTAGAGAAAACCAAGCTAAAAGATGATGGCAGCAACTATACGGAATGGGTCCGGAACCTGAGGATCATCCTCATAGCTGCCAGGAAACAATATGTCCTAGAAGCACCGCTAGGTGAAGCACCCATCCCAGAGAACCAAGACATTATGAATGCTTGGCGGTCTCGTGCTGATGATTACTCCCTCATTCAGTGCGGCATGCTTTACAGCTTAGAATCGGGGATCCAAAAGCGTTTTGAGCATCACGGAGCATATGAGATGTTCGAGGAGCTGAAACTGGTTTTCCAAGCTCATGCCTGGGTCGAGAGATATGAAGTCTCCGACAAGTTCTACAGTTGTAAGATGGAGGAAAATAGTTCTGTTAGTGAACACATACTCAAGATGTCTGGGTTGCACAACCGCTTGACTCAGCTGGAGTTTAACCTCCCAGACGAGGCGGTCATTGACAAAATCCTTCAGTCGCTCCCACCTAGCTACAAGAGCTTTGTGATGAACTACAATATGCAGGGGATGGTAAAGACCATTCCTGAGGTATTTGCAATGCTGAAATCAGCAGAGGTTGAAATCAAAAGGGAACATCAAGTGTTGATGGTCAATAAGACCACTAAGATCAAGAAAGGCAAGGGTAATAAGAACTTCAAGAAGGACGGCAAGGATGTTGCCGCGCCCGGTAAACTAGTTGCCGGGAAGAAGTCAGAGCATGGACCCAAGCCTGAGACGGAGTGCTTTTATTGCAAAGGGAAGGGTCACTGGAAGCGGAACTGCCCCAAATACTTAGCGGACAAGAAGGCCGGCAACACTAAAGGTATATGTGATATACATGTAATTGATGTGTACCTTACCAGTGCTCGTAGTAGCTCCTGGGTATTTGACACCGGTGCCGTTGCTCATATTTGTAACTCAAAACAGGAGTTGCGGAATAAGCGGAGACTGGCGAAGGACGAGGTGACAATGCGCGTCGGGAATGGTTCCAAGGTCGATGTGATCGCCGTCGGCACGCTACCTCTACATTTACCTACGGGATTAGTTTTAAACCTTGATAATTGTTATTTAGTGCCAAGTTTGAGCATGAACATTGTATCTGGATCTCGTTTAATGCGAGATGGCTACTCATTTAAATCCGAGAATAATGGTTGTTCTATTTATATGAGTGATATGTTTTATGGTCATGCTCCGATGGTCAATTGTTTATTCTTAATGAATCTCGTGCGTGATAATACACATATTCATAGTGTGAATACCAAAAGGTGTAAAGTTGATAACGATAGTCCCACATGCTTGTGGCACTGCCGCCTTGGTCACATTGGTGTCAAGCGCATGAAGAAGCTCCATGCTGATGGACTTTTAGAGTCTCTCGATTATGAATCATTTGACACATGCGAACCATGCCTCATGGGCAAAATGACCAAGACTCCGTTCTCCGGAACAATGGAGCGAGCAACCAACTTATTGGAAATCATACATACTGATGTGTGCGGTCCAATGAGTGTTGAGGCTCGCGGAGGATATCGTTATGTTCTCACTCTCACGGATGACTTGAGTAGATATGGGTATGTCTACTTAATGAAACACAAGTCTGAAACCTTTGAAAAGTTCAAGGAATTTTAGAATGAGGTAGAGAATCAACGTGACCGAAAAATAAAGTTCTTACGATCAGATCGTGGAGGAGAATATTTAAGTCACGAATTTGGCACACACTTAAGGAAATGTGGAATCGTTTCACAACTCACGCCGCCTGGAACACCTCAACGTAACGGTGTGTCCGAACGTCTTAATCGCACTCTATTGGATATGGTGCGATCTATGATGTCTCTTACTGATTTACCGCTATCATTTTGGGGATACGCTCTAGAGACAGCTACATTCACTTTAAATAGGGCACCGTCTAAATCCGTTGAGACGACACCGTATGAATTATGGTTTGGTAAGAAACCTAAGCTGTCGTTTATAAAAGTTTGGGGATGCGATGCTTATGTCAAGAAACTTCAACCTGAAAAGCTCGAACCCAAGTCGGAAAAATGCGTCTTCATAGGATACCCTAAGGAAACCATTGGGTATACCTTCTACCTAAGATCCAAAGGCAAGATCTTTGTTGCCAAGAACGGATCCTTTCTGGAGAAAGAGTTTCTCTCGAAAGAAGTAAGTGGGAGGAAAGTGGAACTTGATGAAGTATCACCTCTTGAACCGGAAAGTAGCGCAGCTCAAGAAAATGTTTCTGTGGTGCCTCCACCGGTTAGAGAGGAGGTTAATGATGATGATCATGAAACTTCGGATCAAGTTACTACTGAACTTCGTAGGTCCACAAGGACACGTTCCGCACAAGAGTGGTACGGCAAGCCTGTCCTGGAAATCATGTTGTTGGACAACGGTGAACCTTCGAACTATGAAGAAGCGATGGCGGGCCCAGATTCCAACAAATGGCTAGAGGCCATGCAATCCGAGATCGGATCCATGTATGAAAACAAAGTATGGACTTTGACAGACTTGCCCAATGATCGGCAAGCGATAGAGAACAAGTGGATCTTTAAGAAGAAGACGGACGCGGATGGTAATGTGACCATCTATAAAGCTCGACTTGTCGCTAAGGGTTATCGGCAAGTTCAAGGGGTTGACTATGATGAGACTTTCTCTCCCGTAGCGAAGCTGAAGTCCGTCCGAATCATGTTAGAAATTGCCGCATACTGTGATTATGAGATATGGCAAATGGACGTCAAAACGGCATTCCTTAACGGCTATCTTAAGGAAGAACTGTATATTATGCAGCCGGAAGGTTTTGTCGACCCTAAGAATGCTAACAAGGTATGCAAGCTCCAGCGATCCATTTATGGGCTGGTGCAAGCATCTTGGAGTTGGAACATTCGCTTTGATGAGATGATCAAGGTGTTTGGGTTTATGCAGACTTATGGAGAAGCCTGCGTTTACAAGAAAGTGAGTGGGAGCTCTGTAGCATTTCTCATATTATATGTAGATGAAATACTTTTGATGGGAAATGATATAGAACTATTGGACAACATTAAGGCCTACTTGAATAAGAGTTTTTCAATGAAGGAACTTGGAGAAGCTGCTTATATATTAGGCATCAAGATCTATAGAGATAGATCAAGACGCCTCATAGGTCTTTCACAAAGCACATACCTTGAAAAGATATTGAAGAAGTTCAATATGGATCAGTCCAAGAAGGGGTTCTTGCCTGTGTTGTAACGTGTGAAATTGAGCTCAGCTCAATGCCCGACCACGACAGAAGATATAGAAGAGATGAGTGTCATCCCCTATTCCTCGGCCATAGGGTCTATTATGTATGCCATGCTGTGTACCAGACCAGATGTAAACCTTGTCGTAAGTTTGGTAGGAAGGTACCAAAGTAATCCCGGCAAGGAACACTGGACAGCGGTCAATAATATCCTGAAGTACCTGAAAAGGACTAAGGACATGTTTCTCATCTATGGAGGTGACGAAGAGCTCATTGTAAAGGGTTACGTCGACGCTTGCTTCGACACAGATCTGGATGACTCTAAGTCACAAACCGGATACGTGTATATGTTGAATGGTGGAGCAGTAAGCTGGTGCAGCTGCAAGAAGAGCGTCGTGGCGGGATCTACATATGAAGCGGAGTACATGGCAGCCTCAGAGGCAGCGCATGAAGCAATATGGGTGAAGGAGTTCATCACCGACCTAGGAGTCATACCCAATGCGTCGGGGCCGATCAAACACTTCTGTGACAACACTGGAGCTATTGCACTTCCCAAGGAGCCCAGGTTTCACAAGAAGACCAGGCACATCAAGCGTCGCTTCAACTCCATTCGTGAAAATGTTCAAGATGGAGACATAGATATTTGTAAAGTGCATACGGATCTGAATATCGCAGATCCGTTGACTAAACCTATCCCTACATCAAAACATGATCAACACCAGAACTCTATGGGTGTTCGATTCATCACAATGTAACTAGATTATTGACTCTAGTGCAAGTGGGAGACTGTTGGAAATATGCCCTAGAGGCAATAATAAAAGCATTATTATTATATTTCCTTGTTCATGATAATTGTCTTTTATTCCTGCTATAATTTTGTTATCCGGAAATCGTAATACATGTGTGAATACATAGACACCAATATGTCCCTAGTAAGCCTCCAGTTGACTAGCTCGTTGATCAACTGATAGTCAAGGTTTCCTGACTATGGACATTGGATGTCATTGATAACGAGATCACATCATTAGGAGAATGATGTGATGGACAAGACCCAATCCTAAGCATAAGCACAAAGATCGTATAATTCGTTTGCTAGAGCTTTTCCAATGTCAAGTATCTTTTCCTTAGACCATGAGATCGTGTAACTCCCGGATACCGTAGGAGTGCTTTGGGTGTGCCCAACGTCACAACGTAACTGGGTGACTATAAAGGTATACTAAGGGTGTCTCCGAAAGTATCTGTTGGGTTGACACGGATCGAGACTGGGATTTGTCACTCCGCTTGACGGAGAGGTATCACCGGGCCCACTCAGTAATGCATCATCATAATGAGCTCAATGTGATCAAAGTGTTTGATCATGGGATCATGCATTACAGTACGTGTAAAGTGACTTGCCGGTAACGAGATTGAACGAGGTATTGGGATACCGACGATCGAATCTCGGGAAAGTAAAATACCGACTGACAAAGGGAATTGCGTACGGGATTGATTGAATCCTCGACATCGAGGTTCGTCCGATGAGATCATCGAGGAGTATGTGGGAGCTAACATGGGTATCCAGATCCCTCTGTTGGTTATTGGCCAGAGAGGTGTCTCGGTCATGTCTGCATGTCTCCCGAACCCGTAGGGTCTACACACTTAAGGTTCGGTGACGCTAGGGTTGTAGAGATATGAGTATGCAGTAATCGGAAAGTTGTTCGGAGTTCCGGATGAGATCCCGGACGTCACGAGGAGTTCCGGAATGGTCCGGAGGTGAAGAATTATATATAGGAAGTGCAGTTTCGTCCATCGGGAGTGATTCGGGGGTCACCGGTATTGTACCGGGACCACCGGATGGGTCCCAGGGGGATTAGGGCCACCCATCCCGGAGGGCCCCATGGGCTGAAGTGGGAGGGGAACCAGCCCTTAGTGGGCTGGTGCACCCCCCTAGGCCCACCCCCTGCACCTAGGGTTGGAACCCTAGGGTGTGTGGGGCGCCCCACTTGCCTTGGGGGGCACTCCACCCCCCCTGGCCGCCGCCCCCCCTGGGAGATTGGATCTCTAGGGCCGACGCGCCCCAGGGGGCCTATATAAATGGGGGGAGGGAGGGGCAGCCGTACCCTTGACCCCTGGCGCCTCCCTCTCCCTTGTCACACCTCTTCCTCTCGCGCAGACGCTCGGCGAAGCCCTGCTGCAGGTGACAGCTGCATCCACCACCACGCCGTCGTGCTGCTGGATCTTCATCAACCTCTCCTTCCCCCTTGCTGGATCAAGAAGGAGGAGACGTCATCCGCTCCGTACGTGTGTTGAACGCGGAGGTGCCGTCCGTTCGGCACTTGGTCATCGGTGATTTGGATCACGGCGAGTACGACTCCATCATCCACGTTCTAGTGAACGCTTCCGCTCGCGATCTACAAAGGTATGTAGATGCATCCGATCACTCGTTGCTAGATGAACTCATAGATGGATCTTGGTGAAACCGTAGGAAAATTTTTGTTTTCTGCAACGTTCCCCAACAACCAACTGGGTGGCGGCCCCCGAATTTTGATCCGGAATCCCCTTGCGGCTCACCTCCTGGAAAGAGAAGGGCCTATCCTAGGGTTCCTTGGTAGAGCTGACCGGACTCTAGACCTACGTCAAAAACATGATGAGCAAGAAAATCAAGCTCGTCAACGTGGTCCAAGTCATGCTCTTCCGCCGGATCCTCCCGTGTCAAAGACGGGCATTCAATTTGTGGGAGTTCGACCCGGCCTGTCGGCGTTCTGGGAACGGGGGTCCCCAGACATGCCTGCCTGCAGCCTGCGGCGTAGCTCAAAGGAGGCCCAGCACGGCCCAACTTCATCAACACAAGACACAAGACCCTCGCAAGGGGCCAAGCCTCGCGGGGCTGACGACGCAGAGCTTCCTTAGGCGCGGCCTCATCAGGCTGGCTCACGAGGAGGCGGAGATATCAAGGCGGAGTACCTCGCGAGGTGCCCATGACGTAAGCCATGACGACCAAGGGCGCCTGGCGGATGCCAGCCCGCGCAGTGTCCTCCCTTTCCTCTTTGGTGCAAAGGGAGCAAGCGCAGGCGAGAGGATCAAGCAAAGGCATCCATTTCGGTGCAACGAGACCAAGACCAGCTCCGCGACAAGGAGGGAGTCATTGTGGAGGCCAAGCCAGCGTCATCACCAGAGCCTTTGGCAGGCGAGGACCAACTTTAGTCAGGATAAGTGTACCAGATGTTCCCCTTCAAATTGGCCAACTGCTGGCGCCCTTCCCGCTCAATATTTGGGAAGAGGCCCAGGGCCTTTGCCTATAAATAGGACTAGCCACCCCCAGAATAGAGGAAGGAACGAAGGAAGGTAGAGGCAATCAGGATAGACGGAAGGTCGAGAACTAGCGAGCTAGGATCAGAGAGAAAGAAGGGCGGCTGAACTCCTCCTAGAAGTTCATCCTCCCAGCCAAGAACAGGCCCTCGCGAGGCTGTTCTTCCTTGTATTATTCATCCTCATCAGCCCAAGAGGCAATCCACCACACCACACTACAGTAGGGTACTACACGACATCGGTGGCCCGAACCAGTATAAACCTTGTGTCTCTTGTGCTGTTGTTTCAGTAGTTTAGATCTTTGCGAGACGGAGAGGTAGAGAGTGTAATCTCCGCGCGCACCCCAGAGTTCGAACCTTAGGGTCTACCGGAACCCGAAATCTGACACGGCCGAGCACCAGACGCTGCGAGATCTCTTCGACACGATGCACAAGGATGTCCGGAAGGTGCTATTCAAGGGTGCCGAGGTACCTCCTACCCTTACCGAGGACCGCGGACTCAGCGCCAAGCGCCCTACCAATCCGATAAGTCTTTTATATCTCATAAGATGTTCATTTTCCCCAGTTTAACCATGCGCGGGATCTAAGCCTCCACGCCATTTAACAGAACTGGGTAGAGACAGCGGTGCAGATTGATTGTCCAGCCTCCCTGCCCGAAGATCCAGCAGATGCTCTCCTAACAAAGATGCTGGTTCCGGTGCCTTATGAGGTGCCGGCGAAGAAGTCCAAGAAGAAGGCCACGGGGACCAGGAAGGGTCTCCGGCGCAAGGTTATATCGGACTCCGGAAACACCGAGGCGCACTCCTCCCACGAAAACGAGGAGGAGGAAGAGGAAAGTTCTCCCCCCAGCCGGGGGGACAAGAAAAGGAAGGCCGCCCCATCAGGGGCGGCCAAAGGGTCCAAGAAGGGAAGGACCCTCCTCCCGGACTACTCCACGACGGCCGCTTTCAGCGATGAGGAGTGGTTACCCAGGGACAAGCCCCTGGCCAAGTCGTGAGTATCAGGATACCATAATAATTCTTGGTACGTCTTATTGTACTGTTTCTTATCACGCCGCGCATGATTATGCAGCCCATCCCAAGCCCACATCGACGTATCTTCGTCAGATGATTCTTTTGGCTCGTCGGATATGAACAGCGATTCACTGCCGACCGCCTTCTCCCCCCTCCCTACGAACGACGCCGGGGTGTTGTCTCAAAGGGGACTAAACCAAGGGGAGACAGTTCCGGAGGCGCCCCAAGGCGACATTCTGGGCGCTGGGCGCATGAGGGGCAAGACTCCTCTGGGCCCTAACGCCGGGGGCAGCAAGTCTAGCCTCAAGCCGAATACGGTGCCGGAACCTCCAGTGGTTCTGGATTCTGTTAGGCAACCCCTCGCTATGGGGGGCATGCCGTCTGTGCCGATGGCCTCTGTCCATCCAGAGGCATCGGACAACTTGCTGGAAGCGCTTTGCGGCGCTTCCATTGACGAAGAGCACCACACTATTATGAGTGCGGTAGTCAAGAAGGTTCAGACCGCCAAGAGCGGACCGACTGAAGCCTGTGCCAGCCTCCTAATAGGCTTTGAGGTAAGGAACCAGATTATAAGAGAATGTTACCACATAGACAGTAGCCCCTGATGCTCTGTTTGGCGTTCGCGAAGAAAGGCCGAATAGAGGATCAAATAATAATCGTAGGAGTCTAATCGGAATATGTCCATGTGCATATGCAGGCTTCACTACTGGCCGCTGCTGCACGTACTGCGGAGGTCGCCGCACTGAAGCGGGACCTTGAGCGGTCCAAGGAAGAGCTCGGCCTTACCATGAGGCAGCTCGAAGACAACAAAGGTATGTGATACCCTGTATGTATATTACAAAGAAAATTTTGGTTTTAGAATAATAGAATCTTCATTAATTTTGCTAGGGGCCACGACTGATGTGGTGGCCCTACAGAAGGAGCTATCCGAGGCCGAAGACAAAGCGGCCAAGGAGCGCATCGAGTGAGAGAAGCAAGAATCCTGAGTAGGCGAGGTGCGGCAAGAGCTCTAGGCTCTGAACAAGAAACACGAGTGCATGGAGCTTGACTCTAAGATGCAAGGGTCCGAGCTTGCGAAGGCCCTCGAAAGCGCACAACATGCCAAGGCCGAGGCCCTTCGGAAATTGAGGCGGTTAAGAAGATAGCGGCGGGTAAGGCATTCATTCTGCAAAGCAAGCATGTGAAGGAAACTTTCTTTTTACTTACCCGAGTTCGTTGCTCTCCAGGAGCGTTCGCAGATCTACCCCGCGGTGTGTCGGATGCCACGGAGTTCTACCGGGCTAAGGAGGGGAGCTCGACGGATAAGTTGTTCTGGTCTCAGCATACTGGGACCGAACACCCAATGCCCTTGAGCGACCAGCTGAAGCAACTTGTCAAGCTTCACAAGGTGGCCGAGGAGGCCATGAAGGGTCTTATAGTCCGGATGCGGCCTGGCGAGCCCCTGCCTGATAGCTACTTCGGTCTGGTGAGGCGGCTTGTGAATGCCTGCCCATGGTTTGAAGTCATAAAGCGGTCCGTCTGCATCGAGGGTGCGCGCAGGGCTTTTGCCCGGGCGAAGGTGCACTGGGCGAAGCTGGACGCCGAAAAGCTGGTGAAGGAGGGGCCGCCGGAGGGCAAGGAGCATCGCCACCCTGAAAAGTATTATGACAGTGTCCTGAAGGGTGCTCGCCTTGTGGCGGAGGAATGTGCTAAGGATGTGATATTTGAATGAATGTACTCATGTGTTCCTGTAATATGAAACAAGTTCATTTGCGCTATACAACGCTTGTTAATTTTAAATATTACCTTCTGTGCGGCCGTTTATAAAATCTGAGAGTTGGCCAGTCGTCGGCTTCTGCCCCCATGTAATTAGTACCGAGGTGTTCGGGATAAACATGAGCACTCCTTATCCCAATTTGGGTCCTTCGAAGGAGCTGTTCAGCACAACGAACCAGGAAATCAGACTATAAAGCTATATCACTCTCACTTAGCCATACAAGTCTACAATTTTAAATTTTGGCGAAGCCCCTAGTATTTGTAAGGCCGAATTTGGGGCACTATATACGCCTAAGTCGGGCAAGGCCGACTCCTCGCTCGAAGCGTAAAAAGTCTTTAAGGAGTTGAGACCTCTCGAACAGCGACCAGCTCTTGCCTCATCATGACAGTCAGTTTTCGGCTTTCTCTACTAAGGTGCTTGCCCGGAAGAACCGGGACACAATCGCAGTAGTTCTCCCAGTGCTACCTTAGAAGGTATTGCGGAACGTAAGGTACCAAAACATGGGAGCCGGGCAAACCCAACTATTGACGCAAGACATGATTCGGAGTTGATGCATATAATGCTATAAGTTCGGGGGGCCGCACTGTCGAAAGTGTTCGGACTTCTCACGTCGTGTTATGGGGTATACTGAATCCTCTGGCGCACTGGTCATACCAGAATGTATGGGTGCAATGTGTCGTAAACAAGCAGACAAGGAAATGAAAGAAAAAGAAAGGGGAATGCAATAATAGGCTAACGCTATGCATTGTTATTAAATAATACGTCAAAGCGTACGGATACAAGTAGTGCAATAAGCAAAAAATAGGACCATTTGACATGTCCTATCCAAGGGCAAGCTGCATACGGGTATGTAAAACAGGTATTTTGATCATTATCAGAGACCACTTGGGGATTCCCTTGTACGTCAAATCGTCTTGCTTCCTTGGTATTTCCTTACCGCGATGAGTCTAACAATTAGACTGCCGGGAATGGCTTCCAGAGAGTAAGGTCCTGAAAGAGAGAAAATGATAAAATTATATAGCCCCTGGGGCGGTTGAGCCGCATTGAGGGACGTGCCATAGTGGTGCCTCCGCCTATGCACATGGTATCTTGAGTGCGTGGTTATGTACACGCGGCGCAAATTTCGCCACTTGACTGGGACTAGGACGGAGGCCGAATTGCTAGTCGAGCCCAAAATGTGCCAGCCGAACCTTCTGCGGGGTACTCCGGACTCACATGAAGGTGTCCGGGTTCTTTTTTGCCGAATTGGCGGTTTGCCTAATAAGGCTGCTTTGCGCTTCTGCTGCGAGGGCCGCACTGTGCTCCTCCGTGCGGAGCGAGCGCTCTGTGTTTCCATTAACTGTTATAACCCCGCGTGGTCTTGGCATTTTGAGTTTGAGGTATACATAATGTGGTACCGCATTGAATCTGGCAAATGCGGTTCGTATGAGCAGTGTGTGATAGCCGTTGCGAAACGGGACGATGTCGAAGATTAACTCCTCGCTTCGAAAGTTGTCCGGAGACCCGAAAACCACTTCCAGTGTGACTAAGCCCATGCAACAGGCCTCTACACCTGGGATTACACCTTTAAAGGTGGTTTTGGTGGGTTTGATCCTTGAGGGGTCTATGCCCAGTTTGCACATTGTATCCTGATAGAGCAGGTTTAGGCTGCTGCCGCCGTCCATAAGGACTCGAGTTAGGTGAAATCCGTCAATGATGGGGTCAAGGACCAATGCGGCAGATCCGCCATGATGGATACTAGTGGGGTGGTCCCTGCGATCGAAGGTGATCGGACAAGAGGACCATGGGTTGAACTTTGGGGAGACTGGCTCCATCGCATAGACGTCCCTTAGTGAACGCTTCCGTTCCCTCTTGGGAATGTGGGTTGCGTATATCATGTTTACCGTTTTCACTTGTGGAGGGAACCTCTTCTGTCCTCCTGTGTTCGGCGGCTGAGGCTCCTCCACGTCGTCTCTATGCAGCCCCTTGTCCTTGTTTTCGGCATTCAACTTGTCGGCCTGCTTGAACACCCAGCATTCTCTGTTGGTGTGATTGGCTGGCTTATCGGGGGTGCCGTGAATTTGACACGAGTGATCGAGTATGCGGTCCAAACTGGACGGGCCCGGATTACTTCTTTTGAACGGCTTTTTCCGCTGACCGGATTTAGAGACACTGAATCCGACGTTGACTGCCGTGTCTTCGGCGTTATTGCCGTTATTACGGCGCTTGTGTCTGTTGCAACATGGTCTTCCGTTAGTTTGTTTGGCATCTGAAGTGCCAGGATCCCTTGATGTGTTGTTGCTGCGAGCCAGCCAGCTGTCCTCGCCCATGCAAAAGTGGGTCATGAGTGTCATGAGGGCTGCCATGGACTTCGGCTTCTCTTGGCTGAGGTGTCGGGCGAGCCACTCATCCCAGATGTTATGTTTAAATGCCGCTAAGGCCTTGGCGTCCGGACAGTCGACGATTTGGTTCTTTTTAGTTAGGAACCTAGTCCAGAATTTCCTAGCCAATTCCCCAGGCTGTTGGGTTATGTGGCTCAAGTCATCAGCATTTGGTGGTCGCATATAAGTTCCCTGGAAGTTGTCAAGGAATGCATCTTCCAAATTCTCCCAACTGCCAATGGAGTTTGCTAGCAGGCTATTCAGCCAATGCTGAGCTGGTCCTTTGAGTTTTAGTGGGAGGTACTTGATGGCATGTAGATCGTCACCGCAGGCCATGTGGATTTGGAGGAGGAAATCCTCGATCCATACCGCGGGGTCTGTTGTGCCATCGTATGACTCAATGTTCACAGGTTTGAACCCTTTTGGGAATTCATGATCCATTACTTGATAGGTGAAGCATAGGGGGTGTGCGGCGCCTCTGTGCCGGGCTATGTCACGACGCAGTTCATACGAGTCTTGTCTGCTGTTTTCGGCCCGGCCGGATTTGCTTTTAGTGTATCCGGCGTGACGATCATCGTCATGCATTGGGGCGCGACCCCGCGATCCGTAGATCGATCTTGTATGTCCTGCTTTGTTTTCCAATACGTCTCGCAGGTCCCGCGTGTTGCCCCGGGCCTTGGAGTTTTTGTTTGTCTGGCGACGGGGTGCGAGCCGGACTTCGGGCTGATATGCCCCTCTGTCTCGGCCACGAGGTGGCCGATCAGCCGCATCATATGCTGGTAATGTAGGTTTTAATGCTTCCTCCTCGAGTTGGGGTAGCAACCTGCACTTTGGGTAACTCTTGGTTGGGCGCTCGATTTCGTATTCCTCGGCCGCAAGGACTTCAGTCCATCTATCCACTAGTAGATCTTGGTCAGCTCGAAGATGTTGTTGCTTTTTCTTCAGGCTGTTTGTTGTGGCTATAAGCCGGCGCTTGAAGCGCTCCTGCTCGACGGGATCCTCAGGCACGATAAATTCTTCGTCGCCGAGGCTCACCTCGTCTTTGGAGAGAGGCGTGTAATTTTCATCCTCCGATTCTCCATCTGCTGCCTGTTGCAGAGGGCTAGCTTGTTTCTCCTCGCGCTCGAGGTCTGGCTGGAGGGGATTGTCGTCGTCTTCGGCACTATCCGGAGCGTTATTGTCTCTTGTGCCGGTATCGCTACTTTTGCTATGGCGGGACTTAGAGCGGCGCCGCTGACGTCGGTGCTTAGATTGCTTTTTGGAGGGATTATCCTCCACTATATTATAGCCATCGCCTTCTTTGGGGGTGTCCACCATGTATATATCATATGATGAGGTGGCAGTCCAGCGCCCTATGGGTGGTGGTTCCTGTTCGTCTCCTGCATCGCCGTCCGTACAGTCGATGTCTTCGGAGCCGAAATCGAGCATGTCGGTTAAATCATCAACAGTGGCTACTAAGTGGGTGGTGGGTGGGGGTGAATTTCTTCGTCGTTCGCATCCCATTCTAGCCGGACATAGTTCGGCCAAGGGTCTCCTGACAGGGAGAGAGACTTCAACGAGTTTAGCATGTCGCCAAAGGGCTAGTGCTGAAAGATATCCGGGGAGGTAAACTCCATGATCGATGCCCAATCGGATTTAATAGGCACGGACACAGGCGGCTCGGAGTCCGTGGCCGGGGACGAATCCAAGTGTTCGGCAACACGGCTCTCATAGGAAGTGAAGTCAGCATTCGGCTCTATCGCCGCTGAGTGCGCGGCTTTCGTGGCGGGGTCCATCCACCGTCCTCAGACGGCGCAATTTATTCCGGATTGAGGGTCGGAGTAGTTGCACGTGTGATCTCCCGAACACTGCCCGACGGCAGTGCTAAGTCATGCTCGTCGTGACTGTGCAGCGCACCTGACATAGGCTCGAATCCGTCGAAGATCAAGTCTCCGCGCATGTCGGCTATATAGTTCAAGTTTACAAATCTGACCTGATGGCCAGGGCCGTACCTCTCGATCTTCTCCAGATGGCCAAGCGAGTTGACCCGTAGTACGAAGCCGCCGAATACGAAGATCTGTCCAGGAAGGAAAACCTCACCCTAGATTGCATCGTTGCCGATGATCGAAGGGGCCATCAAGCCTTGTGGTGACGGCACAGTGGAACTCTCAATGAAAGCACCAATGTCGGTGTCAAAACCGGCGGGTCTCGGGTAGGGGCTCCCGAACTGTGCGTCTAAGACGAATGGTAACATGAGGCTGGGGACACGATGTTTACCCAGGTTCAGACCCTCTCGATGGAGGTAATACCCTACTTCATGCTTGACTGATCTTGATGATATGATTATTACAAGAGTTGATCTACCACGAGATCATAGAGGCTAAACCCTAGAAGCTAGTCTATGGTATGATTGTTGTTTTCGTCCTACGGACTAAGCCCTCCGGTTTATATAGACATCGGAGGGGGCTAGGGTTACACAGAGTCGGTTACAAGGGAGGAGATCTCCATATCCGTATTGCCAAGCTTGTCTTTGACGCCAAGGAGAGTCCCATCCAGACACGGGACGAAGTCTTCAATCTTGTATCTTCATAGTCCAACAGTCCGGCTAAAGTATATAGTCCGGCTGTCCGAGAACCCCCTAATCCAGGACTCCCTCACCTGTCCCTCATGTGATGCTCCTTCATCGGGGTTGTAAAACCTTCGCACGTGCCCATTGCTTGATGAAGGGGCACGTTCTATGCTTCAAGTTAGTGGAGAGCGACCTGCTCTCTGTCAAGGTCTTCGGGCGCTCGGGACACAGGTTAGGGTGCTGCGCGAGAGCTTGACTGATGATGAGAGCTCCTCCTCGAGCGACGGTGACGAGGAGGGGACCAGTGGGGAGGACGACGGGGACGGGGCCAACTAGACATCGGGCGCCCCGTCCCTAGGCAGTACCGGTAGCAGCAGCATCTACACCTGTCCTTCTCCCGGTAGAGCGGTTTGCCGGGGAGGGGTGGTTCTTGGTGGTGGCTCCTCGAGCCAGCTCCTTGAACTTCTCAGGACCGTTGCTTCTGGTGGCTGGTGCTAGAGGTCCGGAGACGACGAAGAAGGCGGGTGGCGGGCTGTCAAGTCGGAGTACGATGGCACTGACGCCTTCGTCGCATATTGGCAGCCCACTGCCTCATCTTCCAGCTTCTTTCCCGGCACCATCATCACCAGCCTTCTTCTAGGTGGTAGTCGGGACATTCTCTTGGTGGCTTCTGCTGCTCGTGCCTCGCCTAGGTGCTCCTTTTTCCCTCCTGCTTATCCTGATCCGCTTCCTGAGGAGAGGGACAAGAAATGGATTACGGGCATCTTATCTTTTTTTAGATCTTAAGCCTGCGGGCACATGTCAAATTTAGACCTTGTAACCCCTTGCTCATGTTTACATTCCGCATGAATTGTACTTGCTTGATCAACGTATTAATGAAAAGGGGGTTTGCCAGGCTCTTTTGTGCGTGAGCGAGGCCCACACCTAGGAGCGAGTCCTTGTTTTTTTAAGCAAACAACGTCGCCCGGCAAAAAGCCTTGCCGTCGTCCCGCTTTACAGCCCGACCACACTCATGCCCTTGGCGGAGGTAGGGACAAAGCAGGATTAGGCCCCTCGCTCGTTTCCCTTCCACCGCAACTACAACCAGATTCCGGCCTGAAAGAGATTTTAGGCATAGGAAAGAGGGAGCACGGTGGTATAGGAATGATCGAAGTGTCGTATGTTGAAGTTTCATATGGAAACGCATGGCGGGGGAAATAAAACTTATCTGAATTCGCAGCCCCCAGTAACCTTGTATTGCCGGGGTCGGGGGTGTCGATCCGCCTTCTTTCCTCCGAACGGCCCTGCAGAAACGCATGTGCAGCCTGTGAACCATGAACAGACTGGAAGAGGCACAAAGACATGACTCGACCTCTATGCTAGGGGTTAGCCGCCGCCAAGCACTATCAACCCTAACACAGAGAGAGACTTAACCAAGCATGCATGCTAATTTCCAGTGTGCCAATGCTTCATTTATTTATCTATTGCTCAAGGTCTGCGCCTGGCTTTGTACAAAGGGTTACATGCCTTATCGGCAAGGCTTGTACAAAAAGTGGTCTGCCGGGAGGCCCGGCAACTGCGCCTTATGGGTAGAACTTGCGAAGATGTTTGATGTTCCTGGAGTTGCTCACTGGAACCCCATCTTCGATCTCCAGGCAGACTGCGCCGGGCCTGGTGACTCGTATTACCGGATAAGGGCCTTCCCACTTTGGCGTCAACTTGTTGGAATTCGTGGTGGATTGAACTCGCCGAAGAACAAGGTCGCCTTCTACAAGGCTTCGGGCATGAATCTTGCGGCTATGGTAGCGGTGCAAGGCTTGCTAGTAGCGAGCAGCTCGCACAACCGCCCGAAGACAATCTTCCTCAAGGAGCGTCACATCATCTTGGCGCAACTGCTCTTGCTCAAGCTCATCATAAGCGAGCGCTCAAGGTGACCCGTATATGAGTTCCATGGGGAGAACTGCTTCTGCCCCGTATACCAGGGCAAAGGGTGTCCGGCCGGTGGCTGGATTTGGCGTTGTTCTGATCGACCAAAGAACCATCGGCTACTCATCAACCCAGTGCCTTCCGCACTTTTGTAGCTTGTCAAAAGTCCTTGTCTTGAGGCCTCGCGACACCTCTGCGTTTGCCCTATCAACCTGGCCGTTACATCTGGGATGAGCCACAGAAGCAAAACAAACCTTGCCGCCGAGGTCTTGGATATATGCATGAAGGTGCGGCTCGTGAACTACGTGTCGTTGTCGGTGATGACTTTGTTCAGCACACCAAAATGGTAGACTAGCCCCTTGAAGAACTTGACGGCTAATTGTGCTGTCACCTTTCTCCCCGGCTCCACATCCGGCCACTTTGTGAACTTGTCGATTGTGACGTACAAGTACTCAAGGCCCCCGACAGCACGGGGAAAGGGGCCCAGTATGTCGAGCCCCTAGACCAAAAATGGCCAGGAAAGAGGGATTGTCTAAAGAGCTTGAGCTGGTTGATGGAGCTTCTTTGAATGGAACTAGCACGCTTCACACCTGGTTACTAGTGCAGTTGCATCCTGGAGGGCAACGGGCCAGAAGAAACCTTGCTGGAATGCTTTGCCGGCAGGGGCCCTCGACCCTATGTGGGAGCCACACGCGCCTCCATGTATCTCTGCCAATGGCTCCAGTCCGTCCTCCCGAGGAATGCACTTCAATCTCACGCCGTTCGGCCATCTCCTGTATAGGGCATCATCCACAAACTAGTACATGCTAGACCGTCGGGCTACCTTCTCTGCTTCTTCCTGTTCCTCAGGGAGCTTCGCTGTTTGTAGAAAACAGACGGTGTGCTACGCCCATGCTGGAGCCTGGGGCTCTATGGCAAGGATTATAGGCTCGTCTTCTACCGTAGGGATAGTTGTCTCTACGGCCAGGGCTTGATCTCCTGCCAGAGACTGCTGCTCCTCGGCAGGCTTGGGACACCCAGCAGCCCCCTTGCCAGTGGCTTCTGGGAGCTCAGCGGGAAAGTACTTGTCGGTGCCTGCCTTCCTTCGCTTGTTCTATCCTGTTGATGGTTCAGCGGATGGCTAAGTTAATTGAATCACAAAGGTACCTGGTTCCACAAGCAACTTGAGGGCAGCGCGTTTCGACAGGTCGTTGGCAATGCTGTTCTCTGCTCGAGACACATGCTCTGCTTGCAGTCCGTCAAAACTCTCTTCCAACTTCCTCACTTCATCCACATAGGCCTCCATCAACGGGCTCTGGTAATCCTTGTTAACTTGATTGACCATGTGTTGTGAATCGGCTCCGATGATGAGCTTCCTGATTCCGAGGTCTGCCGCAATCCTGAGACCGGCAAACAGTCCCTCGTACTCTGCCGTGTTGTTCGTCGATTTTTCCCAGGGGAAGTGCATCTGGACCACGTACTTGAGGCGCTCTCTGGTGGGTGCGACGAGTAGCACGCTGGCACCAGCACCTTGCAGTGAGAAAGCTCCATCAAAGTACATGACCCAATTGCAGCACGTCTCTTTGCGGGAAGGGTGGTCTCTTCAATTTCTTCGTCGGGTGTTGCGGTCCATTCAGCTATGAAATCTTCCAAGGCTCGGCTATTGTTGAGGTGCTTTCAAACTTGAGGCCAAAGCTTGACAGCTCCAACACCCACTCCATAATCCTCCTAGTTGCGTCCGGGCTGTGCAAGATCCGTTGCAAAGGGAGGCGGGTGACGATAGTGATCTCATGTGCTTGGAAATAGTGGCGCAACTTTCTCGAGGCCATAAGGAGGCCGAAAAGCAGCTTCTCCATACCATAATATCTCAATCTAGCCCCCTGCAAGAGGGAACTGACAAAATAAACCGGGTGCGGCACCACCTTCTTCTTTTGTTCAACCTCGCCCATCTGCGCTTGCCCTGTCTTGCCGGGACCGGGGCTTGCCGGGGGTTCCGCCTTGCCGGCATCAGGCCCTGCCAGGGAGAACCCCGGCCCATCTTCCGATGGCTCCGCTTCCATTGTTGCTTCTTCCTCAATTTCCCTCTATGCTACCAGCGCAGCACTGACCACTTGATTCGTCGCTGCTAGATATAGCAGCAATGCCTCCTGTGGCTTAGGCGCGACTAGTATTGGCGTTGAAGAGAGGTACCTCTTCAAATATTGTAGCGCTGCCTCTGCCTCCGGAGTCCATTTCATTGGACCCGTGGCCCTTGGTGCGATGGATCTTGCAGTACTGCTTGTCGGAGCCTCCTGGCTTGTTGGCAGCCGCCTAGGCCAGACAGACGGCACACCCGGCAACTTCCTTGTTGGGGTCATCTGCCTTGACCTTCTTGGCGGCGCCGGGGTCGCCAGATCCCTCAACGGCAAGCTCGGTTTTGCCCTTACGCTTCCTAATGCGGCGTGATACGTCTCCAACATATCTATAATTTTTTATTGCTCCATGCTATATTATCTACTGTTTTGGACTATATTGGACTTTATTTTCCACTTTTGTATTATTTTTGGGACTAACCTATTAACTGGAGGCCCAGCCCAGAATTGCTGTTTTTTTCCCTATTTCAGTGTTTCGAAGAAACGGGATATCAAACGGAGTCCAAACGGAATGAAACCTTCGGGAATGTGATTTTCTCACCGAACGTGATCCAGGAGACTTGGAACCTACGCCAAGGCATCAGAGAGGTGGTCACGAGGGTGGGGGCGCCCCCCCCTTAGGGCGCACCCCCTGCCTCATGGGTCCCTCGGAGCTCCACCGACATACTTCTTCCTCCTATATATACCTACGTACCCCCAAACGATCAGAACAGGAGCCAAAAACCTAATTCCACCACCGCAACTTTCCGTATCCACGAGATCCCATCTTGGGGCCTGTTCCGAAGCTCCGCCGGAGAGGGCCGTTGTCACGGAGGGCTTCTACATCATCATGGCCCCTCCGATGAAGTGTGAGTAGTTTACCTACAATCTTCGGGTCCATAGTTAGTAGCTAGATGGCTTCTTCTCTCTTTTTGGATCTCAATACAATGTTCTCCCCCTGTCTCGTGGAGATCTATTCAATCTAATCTTCTTCTTTTTGCAGTGTGTTTGTTGAGACTGATGAATTGTGGGTTTATGATCAAGTCTATCTATGAATAATAGTTGAATCTTCTCTGAATTCTTTTATGTATGATTGGTTATCTTTGCAAGTCTCTTCGAATTATCAGTTTGGTTTGGCCTACTAGATTGGTTTTTCTTGCCATGGGTGAAGTGCTTAGCTTTGGGTTCAATCTTGCGGTGTCCTTTCCCAGTGACAGAAGGGGAAGCAAGGCACGTATTGCATTGTTGCCATCGAGGATAACAAGATGGGGTTTATTTCATATTGCTTGAATTTATCTCTCTAGATCATGTCATCTTGCTTAAGGCGTTACTCTGTTTTAACTTAATACTCTAGATGCATGCTGGATAGTGGTCGGTGAGTGGAGTAATAGTAGTAGATGCAGGTAGGAGTCGGTCTACTTGTCACGGACGTGATGCTTATATACATGATCATGCCTAGATATTCTCATAACTATGCTCAATTCTGTCAATTGCTCAACAGTAATTTGTTAACCCACCGTAGAATACTTATGCTCTTGAGAGAAGGCAGTAGTGCAACCTATGGCACCTGGGTCTATTCTCATCATATCAATCTTCATCACTTTAATCTTGATTTGCTTTTTTACTTTGCCTTTTACTTTTCACTTTGCATCTCTATACCAAAAATACCAAAAATATTATCTATCATCTCTATCAGATCTCACTCTCGTAAGTGACCGTGAAGGAATTGACAACCCCTAATCACGTTGGTTGCGAGTAGCTATCGTTTTGTGCAGGTACGAGGGACTTGAGCGTGGCCTCCTATTGGATTGATAGCTTGGTTCTCAAAAACTGAGGGAAATACTTACGCTACTTTGTTGCATCATCCTCTCCTCTTCGGGGAAAACCAACGCAAGCTCAAGAGGTAGCAAGAAGAATTTCTGGCGCCGCTGCCGGGGTGTCTACGCAAAAAGTCAACATGCCAAGTACCCATCACAATCCCTATCTCTCGCATTACATTAGTTGCCATTTGCCTCTCGTTTTCCTCTCCCCCACTTCACCCTTGCCATTTTATTTGCCCTCTCCTTCTCCTCCTCCATCTCCTTCTCCTTCTCCCTTTCCGTTTGCCTTTTTCTCGCTTGCCTTGTTGTCATGGCTAGTCTTATATCTTCTCCGTTATCTCCCGAGAACGAAGTTCTAAATTTTAAACAAAGGGAGGGAGAAAATCTAAAAGACACTTGCTATAGAATTTTCCATGCTCAAAACAGAGCTACCAGGAAGCAATCTACTTCAGTTCTTCTTCGCAATTTTTACGTAGGTGCTAGTCCTTAATATAGTTATATCCTTGATACCATTACCGGGGGGAATTTCTTGGGTAGCCATACTTTTGATTCTTATAATGCCATGATAGATTTATTTGGCTCACCACCTCTTTTGGTTAATGGAACTATGTTAACATTGGAGCATGTTATGCAAAGGCTTGAAATTATCGAAAACAAAGTTGCTACTTGTCGGCGTACAAAAAGAGGGGTACACCTTTTGTACCCCTATAACTGTGCACGGGCAGTTTGAGCCATGGACACCACCACACTGAGCAAGGCAAGGGAGGTGAGCCAAGGTAAGACCGAAGCTCGAGAGAAGTAGAACGACGCCAAGACCAAGACCACAAAGAGCAAAGGGGATGAAGCGGACCCCCCCGGCAAGATCCTTGCCGGGAGGCGGTTTTAGCAAACCCGGCAAGACCCTTGCCGTGGCAGCTCGCCCCACACCTACGGAGCGAGTCACCCTTGAGTCCACTGCCCCCATGGGGCAAGGATTCGGGAGACATCCCCATGGTGGCATGCAGATCTTTGTGAAGACATTCAAGATCAGATACACACTTTAGAAGATGATGATCCTTGGCGGGATCCCAGCCAAGAAGGACCACAAGGCCCCCGGCAAGAGCCTTGCTGGGGATGACAGCAGGCGCCACGACAAGACCCTTGCCAGGGCCCCGGCAAGGCCCTTGCCAAGAACACCCGTAGGGCCACCATCAGGCCCACGCCAATCAAACCTCCACCGCCGTTCGCATGCAGCTGCCGACCCAACCAGCTGGGCAGGCACCTGCGTGGCGGCAAGCGGATCTTCGTGGAGACCCACCACTGCGCCACCTTAGCTGCCTGCCTGCCTACATGGCACCGCGGGCACCGCTGGCCAGGGCGCGTGTCGACACGAGAGGGAGCAGCGACGGACAAGACAGGGCTCTCCCCCGTCCCCGATAAAGCAAGGACACCTAAGCAAGACGCATTAAATGCGCCTTGTCATGTAATGCGAGGGATAACCTCGCATCACTGTACCCTTCCACCTCCTTTGTGCCACTGTGGCAACCCCTTTCCCTATAAAAGGAGGCCCAAGGCAACCAGGAGGGGGATTCGTCTTTTTGGAGCTCCTCACGCCCCATTGCTAGTTCAAGAACACAGATAAACAAACCACCAAAGCAGGAGTAGGGTTTTACGCATCCTCGCGGCCCGAACCTGGATAAAGAAACCGTGTGCTATCTGTTTGATCCGCTCTTCTCACGACCCCGTGCCCCGCAACCGTAGTAGGGAGTCTTGTGATCCCATAGGTGTCGTTCCCACCGACACTACTATTGAATCAATTGAAAACCTAGATAAAAAGATCCATAATCAAATTACCCAATATGGATCTAAAGTAGGAATGACTTTGAAAAACATTAAGGAAAAGGAACCCATGGTTAATGAGAAAATAAATCTAGATTCCTCTAGAATCGATAAACTTCAGGGTATCATTACCAACTTGGGAACCGCTTTTTCTTCCGTAAAGAATACCCCTAGTCCTCCCACTAAAATTGCTAAGCTTATGTATGTTCCCAAGAATAAGGGTGAATCATCTAGTAAGGAAACTGCGAATCTTAAATCTATAATTATTCATCCCGATATTTTTGCTTTCATTAAGGAGCCTTTCGCTACAAATGATTTTTTTGATCTCGTGCCTAAAAGTTTGATAATTACTAAAAAGAAAGATATCTCTAAGAAAGGTAGATGCCTCATTGAAGAATTGCCTACCAAAGATGGCAATACCTAGGTCTATCCTCACTTTTATGCCTAGCTAGGGGCGTTAAACGATAGCGCTTGTTGGGAGGCAACCCAATTTTATTTTTAGTTTTTTGTGTTTTTCTTCTGTTAGAGAGTAAATAACCCATCTACCTTCTGTTTGGATGTGGTTTTATGTTTTAATTAGTGTTTGTGCCAAGTTAGACCTGTTGGATCTTCTTGGATGATAGTTATTTGATCTTGCTGTAATTTCCATAAACTTTGATCTCAGTGCCTGAATTATTAAAAATCACCAGAATGTGATAAAATACTGATTCCAATTGCTGCTGATCAATAAACAAATTGTATAGGTCGTCCAATTTTGGTAGATTTGTTTGAGTTCCAGAAGTTTGCGTTAGTTACCGATTACTACAGACTGTTCTGTTTTTGACAGATTCTGTTTTTTCGTGTGTTGTTTGCTTATTTTGATGAATCTATGGCTAGTAAAATAGTTTATAATCCATAGAGAAGTTGGAATACAGTAGGTTTAAAACCCATATAAATAAATAATGAGTTCATTAAAGTACCTTGAAGTGGTATTTTGTTTTCTTTCTCTAACGGAGCTCACGAGATTTTCTATTGAGTTTTGTGTTGTGAAAGCTTGGGGATGCCCTGGAAGGCATCCCCTATTTCGTCTACTTCCATCGGTAATTTTACTTGGAGTTATATTTTAATTCACCACATGATATGTGTTTTGCTTGGAGCGTCTTGTATTATTTGTGTCTTTGTTTGCTAGTGTGCCACAATCATCCTTGCTGTACACACCTTTTGAGAGAGCCATATATGAATGAAAATTTGATAGAATACTCTATGTGCTTCACTTATATCTTTTGACCTATGTAGTTTTGCTCTATGTGATTCACTTATATATTTTGAACTATGTAGTTTTGCTCTATGTGCTTCACTTATAACTTTTGAGCGTTTTAATTTTTCTCTATGTTCTTCACTTAGATCTTTTAGAGCACGGTGGTGGATTTGTTGTAAAGAAACTATTGATCTCTCATGCTTCACTTACATTATTTTGGGAGTCTTAATAGCATTGTAAATTGCTTAATAATAATATGCTTGGTATTCAAGATTTGTGAAACTATCTTTTGAGTGCGTTGAATACTAAGGAAAGATTGGTGCTTGATAATTGTTTTGAGACATGAGGATGGTGATATTAGAGTCTTGCTAGTTGAGTAGTTGTGAATTTAAAGAATACTTGTGTTAAAGTTTGTGATTCCCGTAGCATGCATGTATGGTGAACCGTTATGTGATGAAGTCGGAGCATAATTTATTTATTGTTTGTCTTCCTTATGAGTGGAGTAATAGTAGTAGATGCAGGCAGGAGTCGGTCAACTTGTCACGGACGTGATGCCTATATACATGATCATACCTAGATATTCTCATAACTATGCTCAATTCTGTCAATTGCTCAACAGTAATTTGTTCACCCACCGTAGAATACTTATGCTCTTGAGAGAAGCCACTAGTGAAACCTATGGCCCCCGGGTCTATTCTCATCATATCAATCTCCATCACTTTAATCTTGCTTTGCTTTTTTACTTTGCCTTTTACTTTTCACTTTGCATCTCTATACCAAAAATACCAAAAATATTATCTATCATCTCTATCAGATATCACTCTCGTATGTGACCGTGAAGGGATTGACAACCCCTAATCGCGTTGGTTGCGAGTAGCTATCGTTTTGTGCAGGTACGAGGGACTTGAGCGTGGCCTCCTTATGAAGCCATGTACCTAGGGTAGGGTCATGGACCTGTCCTAACTGCCCTACCCAAGGACATCCCTAGAAGAAATCACCTTTCAATCAACTTGGAGATGTTCCACTCGACGGACTCGAAGACACTCGACCATGAAGCAATCACTCGACCAAGATCCAACCACTCGACGGCCAGGAGACCTAAAGCCACTCTGCACGCTAACGGTTGATCATTGAGTAGCTTTTATGGTCATCATAGCACTTTATTAGAGGCGTTACCAGTAACGCCCAACCTTAATGTACTTTAAACCATGCATAACTGAGGGCCGGAGGGGTCTGGCGAACTCTATATAAGCCACCCCCTCCTTAGTGTAAAGGGTTCGCACCCTTGTAATTTACACACTCATAATCCAGTCGACCGCCTCCGGGCTCCGAGACGTAGGGCTATTACTTATTCTGAGAAGGGCCTGAACTCGTAAACCTCGTGTGCTTACAACTACTCCATAGCTAAGATCTTGCCTCTCCATACCTACCCCCCTACATTACTGACAGGCTTAGAACCACGACAGTTGGCGCCCACCATGGGGCAGGTGTCTTAGCGACTTGTTGGAGAAGTTGCGATTTTTTCCGATCCAAATCATCATGGTTTCTGGTGGAGTTTTGGTGGAGGGCCGCGAGATCCGTCTCGGCGCGCTCACGTTCATCGCCGACGACTCTGTTTGTCTTTAGGGGGCTCCGCTCGACGTCGACGCGCTTCTTGTCTACGGGGCAACGCATTTTCGCACGTGCGTCCGCGGCGTCCTCTTGCAGCAACCGTCGACCCATTACCGGTCGGCCCCTGTATTGTCCTCCCTCCCTGTTTCCCGCTGGCGCAAGCACTCCAGTCGGTCGAGACTTCAATGGTGGGTGAGACACGCGGTGGTACGCCAGTCGGCCACCCTTCAAGTCGCGGCAATCGAGCCCGACGAATCCCTCTACGGCATGTTCGACTGGCTCCGCAGAGACCGCATCCGAGTGCGACAGCAGTGATCCGGCGGCGGAGGTTCTGATGGTCGATGGACCGCGCGGCTCTCCCGGTTTTACCCGCGCCGACAGAGGCGCTGGTGGAGGTGACTCGTCGCATCCCCATGAGGAATATCTCCCCGAGCCTCTCACGTCGCTGCAGCGAGAAGAACTTCGTCGCTGGAACATGGATGCACTGCACACTCCTATCATTGGAGAAACCCCCGAGGCCCGTGCGTTGGAGGACGCATGCCTGGCCAACTTGGCTGAGCGCACTGGACTGGAGAACCTCCAGCGAGCACTCGACGAGCGTGCACGACAACGGGTTCCAGAATCCAGTCGACATCAGCTCTTCCCGCCCCCGCAGGTGTATCAAACTCCGATTCAGAATTTAGCAGCTACAGCCCGTATAGCAGAGTCGATTCAGCCTTCCCAGTTATAGGCTGGAGAGGCCTGCTGCAGATCGGAGCATTACTCCGTGGAGCAGGAGACCAGAATTCTGTTGTTTCTCAGTCACGGAACAGGATCCACAGCAGATCCATTGCTGCAGACACAGTTCAGTCGGCTCACAGCCCAAGATCGCCCCCGAGGTGTGAGGGGCGTGGAGACCGGCGTGATCAGTACAGGAACCGTGAGCAGTATGATCACCGATTCGATCGTGACGATCGACGTTGAGTGCCCACCCCTCCCCCGAGGAGTGGATCGTACGTGCCCCGACAGCAGGATGACAGGCGCCCTCATAGTGTTGGGCGAAGGATTCAAGTTGACCCCAGGGAACCAGGCTTTGATGCAAGATCCATTCTTTTTCAAGGTTTGGTCGACAGGAACAGAGCTCACCGAGAAGGTCACGACAGAGATGCACCTACCAGTAGCAGAGTGCATGTTTCAGGGCCAGAGTGCTTTAGTAGAGTCATCAGGGCCGCAGTGATTCCTCCCAACTTCAGGTTGGCGACTGGAGTCAGTAAGTTCACTGGTGAGTCCAAGCCCGATACTTGGCTTGAAGACTACCGAGTGGCTGTCCAGATTGGCTGTGGCTATGATGAAGTGGCCATGAAGCACCTGCCTCTCATGTTGGAGGGCTCGGCCAGAGCATGGCTGAATCAGTTAGCACCTAGGAGCATTTACACTTGGGAAGATCTCGCCCGAGTGTTTGTCACAACATTTGAAGGAACATGCAAGCGACCGGCTGGGTTGACAGAACTGCGGTCTTGTGTGCAGAAGCCGAATGAAACTTTGAGGGATTACATCCAGAGATGGATCACGTTGCATCACACGGTAGAAAATGTGCCTGATCACCAAGTGGTCCGTGCCTTCAAGGAAGGCGTCAAGTATAGAGAACTGAATCTGAAATTCGGTCAAACCGGAGACATGTCTCTGAATCGGATGATGGAGATTGCCACCAAGTACGCTATGGTGAAGATGAGGATCGACTCCAGAGTGGCAAGCTCAAGTCAGTCGCCCAAGAAACCGGAGGAGGAAATTCCAATCGGAAACACAAGCGGAAAGCCGAGCCAGCTGCTCCTGGGGAAACCTTGGCTGTAACTCAAGGAAAGTTTAAGGGGAAACCCAAACGGCCTTGGAACCCCAAGAAAGTTAAAGACCAAGACGGAAATGATGTGTTGGATTTGCCATGCCACATCCACACAAAGAAAGACGAAGACGGTAAACTCATTTATCCGAAACATACCACTCGACAGTGCCGGCTCTTGATCCAGCAGTTCCAGGGGAAACAGCCGAAAGATAAGGAAAGGAGTCGGACAAATTTGAGGACAAGGAAGATAGTGATGATGGATACCCCGGGTCAATTCCACCCTGATGATTTTTGCTGATGTTGAAAGCAAAAGTCGACTGAAAGTTATCAACCGTGAGGTGAATATGGTAGCTCCGGCGACACCCAGTTATTTGATGTGGTCTCAGACTGCCATCACATTCGACCAGTCCGATCACCCAACGCACATTGCCACACCTGGGAGGCAAGCTTTGGTGGTCGACCCAGTTGTCGAAGGCACTCGACTGACCAAAGTCTTGATGGATGGTGGCAGTGGTTTGAACATACTGTATGGAGAGACATTGAAAGGGATGGGCATTCCGATGTCCAGACTCAGTACCAGCAACATGAGTTTCCATGGAGTCATTCCTGGGAAGAAGGCTGAGTCACTCGGCCAAATTGCTCTCGATGTGGTTTTCGGTGATTCCAAGAATTACCGCAAAGAAAAGTCGACGTTCGAGGTTGTGGACTTCCAGAGTGCTTATCACGCTATTTTGGGCAGGCCAGCTTATGCACGCTTCATGGCTCGACCATGTTATGTGTATCTCAAATTGAAGATGCCTGGTCCCAAAGGCGTGATCACTATTACGGGCAATCATAAGAAGGCAGAAGAATGTTTTCAGAAAGGCTCAAAGATCGTTGATGCCCAGATGGCAGTGGTAGAGCTGCAGGAGTACCAGAAGACTGCGGACCCGAGTGATTTGTTGCGAGCCAAGAAGCCCGCTACGGAATCAGCTTTTCAGTCGTCTGGCAAAACGAAGCTGGTTCACATTCACCCGACCGATCCCAATGCTGCTTTGACTCATATCTCAACAACGCTCGACTCCAAATAGGAAGAAGCGCTCATCCAGTTCCTCTGTGAGAACTGGGACATCTTCGCATGGAAGCCTTCTGACATGCCGGGTGTTCCCAGGGGGCTGGCTGAGCACTGCCTACGAGTCGACCCAAAAGTGAAACCTGTCAAAGAACATCTCCGACAGTCCGCCGTCCAGAAGAGAAAGGCTATTGGTGAGGAGGTGGCTCGGCTCTTAGCAGCGGAGTTCATCCGAGAGATTTACCACTCAGAGTGGCTCGCCAATGTTGTCATGGTCCCCAAGAAGGACAAGTCACTTCGCATGTGCATTGACCTTAAACATATCAATCGGGCCTGCCCGAAAGATCATTTTCCTCTCCCCCGCATCGACCAGATAGTCGACTCGACTACGGGATGTGAGCGACTGTCTTTTTTAGACGCCTATTCCGGGTACCATCAAATCCGTCTGTATGGACCCGACGAGATCAAAACAGCTTTCATCACTCCATTCGGGTGCTTCTGTTATGTTACCATGGCATTTGGCCTCAAGAATGCCGGAGCCACGTTCATGAGGATGATTCAGAAGTGTTTGCTCACTCAAATCAGTCGGAATGTGGAAGCATACATGGATGATATTGTGGTCAAGTCACGGAAGGGTTTCGACCCGCTGACTGACCTTGCTGAAACCTTTGCCAACCTCAGAAGGCATGATATCAAGATTAATCCATCAAAGTGCACATTCAGAGTTCCTGGCGGAAAGTTACTCGGTTTTCTCGTTTCCGAACGGGGAATCGACGCCAATCCAGAAAAAGTTGGTACTATACTCCGGATGAAACGCCCCGTGCGTGTGCACGACGTCCAGAAGCTTACTGGTTGCTTGGTCGCTTTATGTCGATTCATCTCTCGTCTCGGTGAAAAGGCATTGCCTCTTTGCCGACTGATGAAGAAGTCAGACAAGTTCAAGTGGACTCCTGAAGCTGATGCAGCGTTTGCAGAGATCAAAGCTCTGCTCTCCACCTAGCCGGTGCTTGCTGCCCCAATCAGCAAAGAGCCTTTGCTGCTTTACATCGCAGCCACGGGACAAGTCGTCAGTACAATACTTACGGTCGAGCGGGAAGCAGAAGGAAAGGCCTTCAAAGTTTAGCGCCTAGTATATTATGTTTCGAAAGTTTTAACCCCGTCAAAGCAAAGATATCCTCATTACCAAAGGCTTGTATATGGGATTTATATGACCACGAAGAAGGTTGCACATTACTTCTCTGACCATTCCATTACAGTCGTTAGCGACGCTCCATTTTCAGACATTCTGCACAACAGAGATGCAACTGGTCGAGTGGCAAAATGGGCGATTGAACTCCTTCCCCTAGATATCAGGTTTGAGGCAAAGAAGGCTATCAAGTCCCAAGCAATAGCAGATTTCGTCGTCGAGTGGATTGAACAGCAACTACCGACTCAAGTTCACTCGGAGCACTGGACCATGTTCTTCGATGGGTCTAAGATGCTGAATGGTTCCGGTGCTGGGGTAGTATTGGTTTCCCCCGAGGAGATAAGCTCAGATATGTTCTCCAGATTCACTTTGATTCCTCCAATAACGAAGCAGAATATGAAGCACTTTTGTATGGGTTGCGCATGGCCATTTCACTCGGCGTCCGTCGCCTCATGGTCTATGGCGACTCAGATTTGGTGGTTAATCAGGTGATAAAGGAGTGGGACATCAGAAGTCTAGCCATGACTGGTTATTACAATGCAGTGAGAAAGCTAGAGAAGAAATTCGAGGGGTTAGAGCTACATCACACACCCCGACTGAAAAATCAAGCAGCTGATGATTTGGCAAAAATAGGTTCCAAGAGAGAAGCCATTCCCAACAATGTTTTTTTAACACATCCACACGCCATCAGTTCAAGAGGATCCTTTCACTGAAGAAGCCCCACAGCCAAAAAGTGCCACGGATCCGACTGAAGTTGAAGTTCCAGCAATGGTCAACCTGATCATGGAAGTCTTGGTCATCACTCCCGACTGGACGGTGCCATACATCGCGTACATCCTAAGGAAAGAACTCCCAGAGGACGAAGAATAGGCTCGACCAAGGCCTTTACAGTCACAAAGGGACAGTTGTATAGAGAAAGCACAACTAGAGTCAGTCAGAAGTGTATAACACCAGAAGAAGGTCAGATAATCCTTGATGATATCCACTCGGGGACCTGTGGTCATCATGCATCCTCTCGGACCATTGTGGCTGAAGCATACCGAGGGGGATTTTACTGGCCAAGAGCAAATGAAATGGCGAAAGAGATAGTTCACAAATGCGAAGGATGTCACTTCTACTCAAACATGTCCCGCAAACCTGCGTCAGCCCTGAAGACCATTCATCGTCTAGCCCTTCGTTGTTTGGGGATTGGATATGGTTGGACCACTGAGAACAGGCAGGAGCGGATTCACTCATGTGTTAGTGGTAGTCGACAAGTTTACTAAATGGACTGAAGCTAAGCCTATCAAGAATCTCGATGCCTGCACTGCTATCAGTTTCATCAAAGAGTTGATATTCAGATATGGAGTTCCGCATAGCATCATCACTGATAATGGGTCAAACTTTGATTCGGACAAGTTCAGAGCTTTTTGCGCCTCTCAACGCACATGAGTCGACTACGCTTCAGTCGCTCACCCCCAGTCGAATGGACAAGCGGAAAGGGCAAACGGTCTGATTCTCAAAGGACTGAAACCCCGACTGATGCGCGATCTCAAGCACACAGCAGGCGCATGGGTCGACGAGCTTCCATCAGTTCTTTGGGGATTGAGGACCACCCCGAACCGGTCGACTGGAAGAACCCCATTCTTTCTGGTCTACGGAGCTGAGGCAGTTTTGCCGAGTGACCTGCTTCACTATGCACCCTGAGTCGAGATCTACTCTGAATATGGAGGAGAACAAGCCCGACAGGACGCAGTCGACCTCCTGGAAGAAGAAAGAGAAATGGCCATGATCCGATCGACCATCTATCAGCAAGACTTGCATCGATTCCATGCCAGAAATGTGAAGAGTCGAGCCTTCCAAGAAGGAGACTTGGTCCTCCGAGTGGATCAACAGAAACCACACAAGCTCGCTCCTACTTGGGAAGGTCCCTTCATCGTCACCAGAGTCCTCCACAATGGAGCGTACCACCTTTACAATGTCGATCGCCAGATTGACGAGCCACGAGCTTGCAATGCGGAGCTGCTCCGCCCCTTTTACATTTGAATTCTTACTCGGATGAGATGTAATAAGAAAAACTTCTGTAGTTTATTTATCAAAGACAAGAGTGTTATAATTTTCCCAATAATTGTTGTTGCTTCTGTTTGCGTGAGAAATCCCCCAGTGGGTGGCTTAGCTGCGAATCCGTTTCGCCTAAGTTTGTAAAAAAATCCTATCGAGTGGTGAGCCAGCCTGCCACTAGGGGGCTTAGCTGCGAACCCGTTTCGCCTAAGTGTTTGAAAATCCTACCGAGTGGTGAGTCAGCCTCCCACTCGGGGGCTTAGCTGCAGTCCAGTACTCGCCTAAGTTTAAAAAATCCCACCGAGTGGAGAGCGACCCTCCCACTCGGGGGCTTAGCTGCAGTCCAGTACTCGCCTAAGTTTAAAAAATCCCGCCGAGTGGAGAGCGACCCTCCCACTCGGGGGCTTAGCTGCAGTCCAGTACTCGCCTAAGTTTGAAAAATCCTACCGAGTGGAGAGCGACCCTCCCACTCGGGGGCTTAGCTGCAGTCCAGTACTCGCCTAAGTTTAAAAAATCCCACCGAGTGGAGAGTGACCCTCCCACTCGGGGGCTTAGCTGCAGTCCAGTACTCGCCTAAGTTTAAAAAATCCCACCGAGTGGAGAGCGACCCTCCCACTCGGGGGCTTAGCTGCAGTTTAGTACTCGCCTAAGTTTAAAAAATCCCACCGAGTGGAGAGCGACCCTCCTACTCGGGGGCTTAGCTACAGTCCAGTACTCGCCTAAGTTTGAAAATTCCTACCGAGTGGAGAGTGACCCTCCAAATCGAGGGCTTAGCTGCAGTCCAGTACTTGCCTAAGTTTAAAAAATCCCTCCGAGTGGAGAGCGACCCTCCCACTCGGGAGCTTAGCTGCAGTCCAGTACTCGCCTAAGTTAAAAAAATCCCACCGAGTGGAGAGCGACCCTCCCACTCGGGGGCTTAGCTGCAGTGCACTACTCGCATAAGTTCAAAAAATCCCACCAAGTGGAGAGCGACCCTCCCACTCGGTGGCTTAGCTGCAGTCCAGTACTCGCCTAAGTTTGAAAAATCCTACCAAGTGGAGAGCGACCCTCCCACTCGGGGGCTTAGCTGCAGTCCAGTACTCGCCTAAGTTTGAAAAATCCTACTGAGTGGAGAGCGACCCTCCCACTCGGGGACTACACCCCCCTAGTGGGTGGCTTAGCTGCGAATCCGTTTCACCTAAGTTTGTAAAAAAAATCCTACCGAGTGGTGAGCCAGCCTCCCACTCGGGGGCTTAGCTGCGAACCCGTTTTGCCTAAGTGTTTGAAAATCCTACCGAGTGGTGAGCCAGCCTCCCACTCGGGGGCTTAGCTGTAGTCCAGTACTCGCCTAAGTTTAAAAAATCCCACCGAGTGGAGAGGGACCCTCCCACTCGGGGGCTTAACTGGAGTCCATTACTCGCCTAAGTTTGAAAAATCCTACCGAGTGGAGAGCGACCCTCCCACTTGGAGGCTTAGATGCAGTCCAGTACTCGCCTAAGTCTCTGAAAATCCTACCGAGTGAAGAGCGACCCTCCCACTCGGAGGCTTAGCTGCAATCCAGTACTCGCCTAAGTTTGAAAAATCCTACCGAGTGGAGAGCGACCCTCCTACTCGGGGGCTTAGTTGCAGTGCAGTACTCGCCTAAGTTTTAAAAATCCCACCGAGTGGAGAGCGACCCTCCCACTCGGGGGCTTAGCTGCAGTTTAGTACTCGCCTAAGTTTAAAAAATCCCACCGAGTGGAGAGCGACCCTCCTACTCGGGGGCTTAGCTACAGTCCAGTACTCGCCTAAGTTTGAAAATTCCTACCGAGTGGAGAGTGACCCTCCAAATCGAGGGCTTAGCTGCAGTCCAGTACTTGCCTAAGTTTAAAAAATCCCTCCGAGTGGAGAGCGACCCTCCCACTCGGGAGCTTAGCTGCAGTCCAGTACTCGCCTAAGTTAAAAAAATCCCACCGAGTGGAGAGCGACCCTCCCACTCGGGGGCTTAGCTGCAGTGCACTACTCGCATAAGTTCAAAAAATCCCACCAAGTGGAGAGCGACCCTCCCACTCGGTGGCTTAGCTGCAGTCCAGTACTCGCCTAAGTTTGAAAAATCCTACCAAGTGGAGAGCGACCCTCCCACTCGGGGGCTTAGCTGCAGTCCAGTACTCGCCTAAGTTTGAAAAATCCTACTGAGTGGAGAGCGACCCTCCCACTCGGGGACTACACCCCCCTAGTGGGTGGCTTAGCTGCGAATCCGTTTCACCTAAGTTTGTAAAAAAAATCCTACCGAGTGGTGAGCCAGCCTCCCACTCGGGGGCTTAGCTGCGAACCCGTTTTGCCTAAGTGTTTGAAAATCCTACCGAGTGGTGAGCCAGCCTCCCACTCGGGGGCTTAGCTGTAGTCCAGTACTCGCCTAAGTTTAAAAAATCCCACCGAGTGGAGAGGGACCCTCCCACTCGGGGGCTTAACTGGAGTCCATTACTCGCCTAAGTTTGAAAAATCCTACCGAGTGGAGAGCGACCCTCCCACTTGGAGGCTTAGATGCAGTCCAGTACTCGCCTAAGTGTCTGAAAATCCTACCGAGTGAAGAGTGACCCTCCCCCTCGGAGGCTTAGCTGCAATCCAGTACTCGCCTAAGTTTGAAAAATCCTATCGAGTGGAGAGCGACCCTCCTACTCGGGGGCTTAGTTGCAGTGCAGTACTCGCCTAAGTTTAAAAAATCCCACCGAGTGGAGAGCGACCCTCCCACTCGGGGGCTTAGCTGCAGTCCAGTACTCGCCTAAGTTTGAAAAATCCTACCGAGTGGAGAGCGACCCTCCCACTCGGGGGCTTAGCTACAGTCCAATACTCGCCTAAGTTTAAAAAATCCCACCGAGTGGAGAGTAACCCTCCCACTCGGGGGCTTAGCTAGAGTCCAGTACTCGCCTATGTTTGAAAAATCCTACCGAGTGGAGAGCGACACTCCCACTCAGGGGCTTAGCTGCTGTGCAGTACTCGCCTAAGTTTAAAAAATCCCACCGAGTAGAGAGAGACCCTCCCACTCGGCGGCTTAGCTGCAGTTCAATACTCGCCTAAGTTTAAAAAATCCCACCGAGTGGACAGCGACCCTCCCACTCGGGGGCGTAGCTACAGTCCAGTACTCGCCTAAGTTTGAAAATTCCTACCGAGTGGAGAGCAACCCTCCAAATCGAGGGCTTAGCTGCAGTCCAGTACTTGCCTAAGTTTAAAAAATCCCTCCGAGTGGAGAGCGACCCTCCCACTCGGGGGCTTAGCTGCAGTCCAGTACTCGCCTAAGTTAAAAAACTCCCACCGAGTGGAGAGCGACCCTCCCACTCGGGGGCTTAGCTGCAGTCCACTACTCGCATAAGTTCAAAAAATCCCACCAAGTGGAGAGCGACCCTCCCACTCGGTGGCTTAGCTGCAGTCCAGTACTCGCCTAAGTTTGAAATATCCTACCAAGTGGAGAGCGACCCTCCCACTCGGGGGCTTAGCTGCAGTCCAGTACTCGCCTAAGTTTGAAAAATCCTACAGAGTGGAGAGCGACCCTCCCACTCGGGGACTACACCCCCCAGTGGGTGGCTTAGTTGCGAGTCCGTTTCGCCTAAGTTTGTAAAAAAAATCCTACCGAGTGGTGAGCCAGCCTCCCACTCGGGGGCTTAGCTGCGAACCCGTTTCGCCTAAGTGTTTGAAAATCCTACCGAGTGGTGAGACAGTCTCCCACTCGGGGGCTTAGCTGCAGTCCAGTACTCGCCTAAGTTTAAAAAATCCCACCGAGTGGATAGCGACCCTCCCACTCGGGGGCTTAACTGCAGTCCATTACTCGCCTAAGTTTGAAAAATCCTACCGAGTGGAGAGCGACCCTCCCACTCGGAGGCTTAGCTGCAGTCCAGTACTCGCCTAAGTGTCTGAAAATCCTAGCGAGTGAAGAGCGACCCTCCCACTCGGAGGCTTAGCTGCAGTCCAGTACTCGCCTAAGTTTGAAAAATCCTACCGAGTGGAGAGCGACCCTCATAGTCGGGGGCTTAGCTACAGTCCAGTACTCGCCTAAGTTTAAAAAATCCAACCGAGTGGAGAGCGACCCTCCCACTCGGGGGCTTAGCTGCAGTCCAATACTCGCCTAAGTTTGAAAAATCCCACCGAGTAAAGAGCGACCCTCCCACTCGGGGTCTTAGCTACAGTTTAGTACTCGCCTAAGTTTAAAAAATCCCACCGAGTGGAGAGCGACCCTCCCACTCGGGGGCTTAGCTACAGTCCAGTACTCGCCTAAGTTTGAAAATTCCTACCGAGTGGAGAGCGACCCTCCAAATCGAGGGCTTAGCTGCAGTCCAGTACTTGCCTAAGTTTAAAAAATCCCTCCGAGTGGAGAGCGACCCTCCCACTCGGGGGCTTAGCTGCAGTCCAGTACTCGCCTAAGTTAAAAAAATCCCACCGAGTGGAGAGCGACCCTCCCACTCGGGGGCTTAGCTGTAGTCCACTACTCGCATAAGTTCAAAAAATCCCACCAAGTGGAGAGCGACCCTCCCACTCGGTGGCCTAGCTGCAGTCCAGTACTCGCCTAAGTTTGAAAAATCCTACCAAGTGGAGAGCGACCCTCCCAGTCGGGGGCTTAGCTACAGTCCAGTACTCGCCTAAGTTTGAAAAATCCTACCGAGTGGAGAGCGACCCTCCCACTCGGGGACTACACCCCCCCGGTGGGTGGCTTAGCTGCGAATCCGTTTCGCCTAAGTTTGTATAAAAAATCCTACCGAGTGGTGAGCCAGCCTCCCACTCGGGGGCTTAGCTGCGAACCCGTTTCGCCTAAGTGTTTGAAAATCCTACCGAGTGGTGAGACAGTCTCCCACTCGGGGGCTTAGCTGCAGTCCAGTACTCGCCTAAGTTCAAAAAATCCCACCGACTGGAGAGCGACCCTCCCACTCGGGGGCTTAACTGCAGTCCATTACTCGCCTAAGTTTGAAAAATCCTACCGAGTGGAGAGCGACCCTCCTACTCGGGGGCTTAGTTGCAGTGCAGTACTCGCCTAAGTTTAAAAAATCCCACCGAGTGGAGAGCGACCCTCCCACTCGGGGGCTTAGCTGCAGTTTAGTACTCGCCTAAGTTTAAAAAATCCCACCGAGTGGAGAGCGACCCTCCTACTCGGGGGCTTAGCTACAGTCCAGTACTCGCCTAAGTTTGAAAATTCCTACCGAGTGGAGAGTGACCCTCCAAATCGAGGGCTTAGCTGCAGTCCAGTACTTGCCTAAGTTTAAAAAATCCCTCCGAGTGGAGAGCGACCCTCCCACTCGGGAGCTTAGCTGCAGTCCAGTACTCGCCTAAGTTAAAAAAATCCCACCGAGTGGAGAGCGACCCTCCCACTCGGGGGCTTAGCTGCAGTGCACTACTCGCATAAGTTCAAAAAATCCCACCAAGTGGAGAGCGACCCTCCCACTCGGTGGCTTAGCTGCAGTCCAGTACTCGCCTAAGTTTGAAAAATCCTACCAAGTGGAGAGCGACCCTCCCACTCGGGGGCTTAGCTGCAGTCCAGTACTCGCCTAAGTTTGAAAAATCCTACTGAGTGGAGAGCGACCCTCCCACTCGGGGACTACACCCCCCTAGTGGGTGGCTTAGCTGCGAATCCGTTTCACCTAAGTTTGTAAAAAAAATCCTACCGAGTGGTGAGCCAGCCTCCCACTCGGGGGCTTAGCTGCGAACCCGTTTTGCCTAAGTGTTTGAAAATCCTACCGAGTGGTGAGCCAGCCTCCCACTCGGGGGCTTAGCTGTAGTCCAGTACTCGCCTAAGTTTAAAAAATCCCACCGAGTGGAGAGGGACCCTCCCACTCGGGGGCTTAACTGGAGTCCATTACTCGCCTAAGTTTGAAAAATCCTACCGAGTGGAGAGCGACCCTCCCACTTGGAGGCTTAGATGCAGTCCAGTACTCGCCTAAGTCTCTGAAAATCCTACCGAGTGAAGAGCGACCCTCCCACTCGGAGGCTTAGCTGCAATCCAGTACTCGCCTAAGTTTGAAAAATCCTACCGAGTGGAGAGCGACCCTCCTACTCGGGGGCTTAGTTGCAGTGCAGTACTCGCCTAAGTTTTAAAAATCCCACCGAGTGGAGAGCGACCCTCCCACTCGGGGGCTTAGCTGCAGTTTAGTACTCGCCTAAGTTTAAAAAATCCCACCGAGTGGAGAGCGACCCTCCTACTCGGGGGCTTAGCTACAGTCCAGTACTCGCCTAAGTTTGAAAATTCCTACCGAGTGGAGAGTGACCCTCCAAATCGAGGGCTTAGCTGCAGTCCAGTACTTGCCTAAGTTTAAAAAATCCCTCCGAGTGGAGAGCGACCCTCCCACTCGGGAGCTTAGCTGCAGTCCAGTACTCGCCTAAGTTAAAAAAATCCCACCGAGTGGAGAGCGACCCTCCCACTCGGGGGCTTAGCTGCAGTGCACTACTCGCATAAGTTCAAAAAATCCCACCAAGTGGAGAGCGACCCTCCCACTCGGTGGCTTAGCTGCAGTCCAGTACTCGCCTAAGTTTGAAAAATCCTACCAAGTGGAGAGCGACCCTCCCACTCGGGGGCTTAGCTGCAGTCCAGTACTCGCCTAAGTTTGAAAAATCCTACTGAGTGGAGAGCGACCCTCCCACTCGGGGACTACACCCCCCTAGTGGGTGGCTTAGCTGCGAATCCGTTTCACCTAAGTTTGTAAAAAAAATCCTACCGAGTGGTGAGCCAGCCTCCCACTCGGGGGCTTAGCTGCGAACCCGTTTTGCCTAAGTGTTTGAAAATCCTACCGAGTGGTGAGCCAGCCTCCCACTCGGGGGCTTAGCTGTAGTCCAGTACTCGCCTAAGTTTAAAAAATCCCACCGAGTGGAGAGGGACCCTCCCACTCGGGGGCTTAACTGGAGTCCATTACTCGCCTAAGTTTGAAAAATCCTACCGAGTGGAGAGCGACCCTCCCACTTGGAGGCTTAGATGCAGTCCAGTACTCGCCTAAGTGTCTGAAAATCCTACCGAGTGAAGAGTGACCCTCCCCCTCGGAGGCTTAGCTGCAATCCAGTACTCGCCTAAGTTTGAAAAATCCTATCGAGTGGAGAGCGACCCTCCTACTCGGGGGCTTAGTTGCAGTGCAGTACTCGCCTAAGTTTAAAAAATCCCACCGAGTGGAGAGCGACCCTCCCACTCGGGGGCTTAGCTGCAGTCCAGTACTCGCCTAAGTTTGAAAAATCCTACCGAGTGGAGAGCGACCCTCCCACTCGGGGGCTTAGCTACAGTCCAATACTCGCCTAAGTTTAAAAAATCCCACCGAGTGGAGAGTAACCCTCCCACTCGGGGGCTTAGCTAGAGTCCAGTACTCGCCTATGTTTGAAAAATCCTACCGAGTGGAGAGCGACACTCCCACTCAGGGGCTTAGCTGCTGTGCAGTACTCGCCTAAGTTTAAAAAATCCCACCGAGTAGAGAGAGACCCTCCCACTCGGCGGCTTAGCTGCAGTTCAATACTCGCCTAAGTTTAAAAAATCCCACCGAGTGGACAGCGACCCTCCCACTCGGGGGCGTAGCTACAGTCCAGTACTCGCCTAAGTTTGAAAATTCCTACCGAGTGGAGAGCAACCCTCCAAATCGAGGGCTTAGCTGCAGTCCAGTACTTGCCTAAGTTTAAAAAATCCCTCCGAGTGGAGAGCGACCCTCCCACTCGGGGGCTTAGCTGCAGTCCAGTACTCGCCTAAGTTAAAAAACTCCCACCGAGTGGAGAGCGACCCTCCCACTCGGGGGCTTAGCTGCAGTCCACTACTCGCATAAGTTCAAAAAATCCCACCAAGTGGAGAGCGACCCTCCCACTCGGTGGCTTAGCTGCAGTCCAGTACTCGCCTAAGTTTGAAATATCCTACCGAGTGGAGAGCGACCCTCCCACTCGGGGGCTTAGCTGCAGTCCAGTACTCGCCTAAGTTTGAAAAATCCTACAGAGTGGAGAGCGACCCTCCCACTCGGGGACTACACCCCCCAGTGGGTGGCTTAGTTGCGAGTCCGTTTCGCCTAAGTTTGTAAAAAAAATCCTACCGAGTGGTGAGCCAGCCTCCCACTCGGGGGCTTAGCTGCGAACCCGTTTCGCCTAAGTGTTTGAAAATCCTACCGAGTGGTGAGACAGTCTCCCACTCGGGGGCTTAGCTGCAGTCCAGTACTCGCCTAAGTTTAAAAAATCCCACCGAGTGGATAGCGACCCTCCCACTCGGGGGCTTAACTGCAGTCCATTACTCGCCTAAGTTTGAAAAATCCTACCGAGTGGAGAGCGACCCTCCCACTCGGAGGCTTAGCTGCAGTCCAGTACTCGCCTAAGTGTCTGAAAATCCTAGCGAGTGAAGAGCGACCCTCCCACTCGGAGGCTTAGCTGCAGTCCAGTACTCGCCTAAGTTTGAAAAATCCTACCGAGTGGAGAGCGACCCTCATAGTCGGGGGCTTAGCTACAGTCCAGTACTCGCCTAAGTTTAAAAAATCCAACCGAGTGGAGAGCGACCCTCCCACTCGGGGGCTTAGCTGCAGTCCAATACTCGCCTAAGTTTGAAAAATCCCACCGAGTAAAGAGCGACCCTCCCACTCGGGGTCTTAGCTACAGTTTAGTACTCGCCTAAGTTTAAAAAATCCCACCGAGTGGAGAGCGACCCTCCCACTCGGGGGCTTAGCTACAGTCCAGTACTCGCCTAAGTTTGAAAATTCCTACCGAGTGGAGAGCGACCCTCCAAATCGAGGGCTTAGCTGCAGTCCAGTACTTGCCTAAGTTTAAAAAATCCCTCCGAGTGGAGAGCGACCCTCCCACTCGGGGGCTTAGCTGCAGTCCAGTACTCGCCTAAGTTAAAAAAATCCCACCGAGTGGAGAGCGACCCTCCCACTCGGGGGCTTAGCTGTAGTCCACTACTCGCATAAGTTCAAAAAATCCCACCAAGTGGAGAGCGACCCTCCCACTCGGTGGCCTAGCTGCAGTCCAGTACTCGCCTAAGTTTGAAAAATCCTACCAAGTGGAGAGCGACCCTCCCAGTCGGGGGCTTAGCTGCAGTCCAGTACTCGCCTAAGTTTGAAAAATCCTACCGAGTGGAGAGCGACCCTCCCACTCGGGGACTACACCCCCCCGGTGGGTGGCTTAGCTGCGAATCCGTTTCGCCTAAGTTTGTATAAAAAATCCTACCGAGTGGTGAGCCAGCCTCCCACTCGGGGGCTTAGCTGCGAACCCGTTTCGCCTAAGTGTTTGAAAATCCTACCGAGTGGTGAGACAGTCTCCCACTCGGGGGCTTAGCTGCAGTCCAGTACTCGCCTAAGTTCAAAAAATCCCACCGACTGGAGAGCGACCCTCCCACTCGGGGGCTTAACTGCAGTCCATTACTCGCCTAAGTTTGAAAAATCCTACCGAGTGGAGAGCGACCCTCCCACTCGGAGGCTTAGCTGTAGTCCAGTACTCGCCTAAGTGTCTGAAAATCCTACCGAGTGAAGAGCGACCCTCCCACTCGGAGGCTTAGCTCCAGTCCAGTACTCGCCTAAGTTTGAAAAATCCTACCGAGTGGAGAGCGACCCTCACACTCGGGGGCTTAGCTACAGTCCAGTACTCGCCTAAGTTTAAAAATTCCAACCGAGTGGAGAGCGACCCTCCCACTTGGGGGCTTAGCTGCAGTCTAGTACTCGCCTAAGTTTGAAAAATCCTACCGAGTGGAGAGCGACCCTCCTACTCGGGGGCTTAGCTGCAGTCCAATACTCGCCTAAGTTTAAAAAATCCCACCGAGTGGAGAGTAACCCTCCCACTCGGGGGCTTAGCTGGAGTCTAGTACTCGCCTATGTTTGAAAAATCCTACCGAGTGGAGAGCGACCCTCCCACTCGGGGGCTTAGCTGCAGTCCAGTACTCGCCTAAGTTTGAAAATTCCTACCGAGTGGAGAGCGACCCTCCAAATCGAGGGCTTAGCTGCAGTCCAGTACTTGCCTAAGTTTAAAAAATCCCTCCGAGTGGAGAGCGACCCTCCCACTCGGGGGCTTAGCTGCAGTCCAGTACTCGCCTAAGTTAAAAAAATCCCACCGAGTGGAGAGCGACCCTCCCACTCGGGGGATTAGCTGCAGTCCACTACTCGCATAAGTTCAAAAAATCCCACCAAGTGGAGAGCGACCCTCCCACTCGGTGGCTTAGCTGCAGTCCAGTACTCGCCTAAGTTTGAAAAATCCTACCAAGTGGAGAGCGACCCTCCCACTCGGGGGCTTAGCTGCAGTCAAGTACTCGCCTAAGTTTGAAAAATCCTACCGAGTGGAGAGCGACCCTCCCACTCGGGGACTACACCCCCAGTGGGCGGCTTAGCTGCGAATCCGTTTAGCCTAAGTTTGTAAAAAAAATCCTTCCGAGTGGTGAGCCAGCCTCCCACTCGGGGGCTTAGCTGCGAACCCGTTTCACCTAAGTGTTTGAAAATCCTACCGAGTGGTGAGCCAGCCTCCCACTCGGGGGCTTAGCTGCAGTCCAGTACCCGCCTAAGTTTAAAAAATACCTCCAAGTGGAGAGCGACCCTCCCACTCAGGGGCTTAACTGCAGTCCATTACTCGCCTAAGTTTGAAAAATCCTAGCGAGTGGAGAGCGACCCTCCCACTCGGAGGCTTAGCTGCAGTCCATTACTCGCGTAAGTGTCTGAAAATCCTACCGTGTGAAGAGCGACCCTGCCACTCGGAGGCTTAGCTGCAGTCCAGTACTCGCCTAAGTTTGAAAAATCGTACCGATTGGAGAGCGACCCTCCCACTCGGGGGCTTAGCTGCAGTCCAGTACTCGCCTAAGTTTAAAAAATACCACCGAGTGGAGAGCGACCCTCCTACTCGGGGGCTTAGCTGCAGTCCAGTACTCGCCTAAGTTTGAAAAATCCTACCGAGTGGAGAGGGACCCTCCCACTCGGGGGCTTAGCTGCAGTCTAATACTCGCCTAAGTTTAAAAAAATCCCGCCGAGTGGAGAGTGACCCTCCCACTCGGGGGCTCAGCTGGAGTCCAGTACTCGCCTATGTTTGAAAAATCCTACCGAGTGGAGAGCGACCCTCCCACTCGGGGGCTTAGCTGCAGTCCAGTACTCGCCTAAGTTTAAAAAACCCACCGAGTAGAGAGCGACCCTCCCACTCGGGGGCTTAGCTGCAGTCCAGTACTCGCCTAAGTTTAAAAAATCCCACCGAGTAGAGAGCGACCTCCCACTCGGGGGCTTAGCTGCAGTCCAGTACTCGCCTAAGTTTAAAAAATCCCACTGAGTGAAGAGCGACCCTCCCACTCAGGGGCTTAGCTGCAGTCCAGTACTTGCCTAAGTTTAAAAAATCCCACCGAGTGGAGAGCGACCCTCCCACTCGGGGGCTTAGCTACAGTCCAGTACTCGCCTAAGTTAAAAAAATCCCACCGAGTGGAGAGCGACCCTCCCACTCGGGGGATTAGCTGCAGTCCACTACTCGCATAAGTTCAAAAAATCCCACCTAGTGGAGAGCGACCCTCCCACTCGGTGGCTTAGCTGCAGTCTAGTACTCGCCTAAGTTTGAAAAATCCTACCAAGTGGAGAGCGACCCTCCCATTCGGGGGCTTAGCTGCAGTCCAGTACTCGCCTGAGTTTGAAAAATCCTACCGAGTGGAGAGCGACCCTCCCACTCGAGGACTACACCCCCAGTGGGTGACTTAGCTGCGAATCCGTTTTGCCTAAGTTTGTAAAAAAATCCTACCGAGTGGTGAGCTAGCCTCCCACTCGGGGGCTTAGCTGAGAACCCGTTTCACCTAAGTGTTTGAAAATCCTACCGAGTGGTGAGCCAGCCTCCCACTCGGGGGCTTAGCTGCAGTCCAGTACTCGTCTAAGTTTAAAAAATCCCACCGAGTCGAGAGCGACCCTCCCACTCAGGGGCTTAACTGCAGTCCATTACTCGCCTAATTTTGAAAAATCCTACCGAGTGGAGAGCGACCCTCCCACTCGGAGGCTTAGCTGTAGTCCATTACTCGCCTAAGTGTCTGGAAATCCTACCGAGTGAAGAACGACCCTCCCACTCGGAGGCTTAGCTCCAGTCCAGTACTCGCCTAAGTTTGAAAAATCCTACCGAGTGGAGAGCGACCCTCACACTCGGGGGCTTAGCTACAGTCCAGTACTCGCCTAAGTTTAAAAATTCCAACTGAGTGGAGAGCGACCCTCCCACTTGGGGGCTTAGCTGCAGTCTAGTACTCGCCTAAGTTTGAAAAATCCTACCGAGTGGAGAGCGACCCTCCTACTCGGGGGCTTAGCTGCAGTCCAATACTCGCCTAAGTTTAAAAAATCCCACCGAGTGGAGAGTAACCCTCCCACTCGGGGGCTTAGCTGGAGTCTAGTACTCGCCTATGTTTGAAAAATCCTATCGAGTGGAGAGCGACCCTCCCACTCGGGGGCTTAGCTGCAGTCCAGTACTCGCCTAAGTTTGAAAATTCCTACCGAGTGGAGAGCGACCCTCCAAATCGAGGGCTTAGCTGCAGTCCAGTACTTTCCTAAGTTTAAAAAATCCCTCCGAGTGGAGAGCGACCCTCCCACTCGGGGGCTTAGCTGCAGTCCAGTACTCGCCTAAGTTAAAAAAATCACACCGAGTGGAGAGCGACCCTCCCACTCGGGGGATTAGCTGCAGTCCACTACTCGCATAAGTTCAAAAAAAACCACCAAGTGGAGAGCGACCCTCCCACTCGGTGGCTTAGCTGCAGTCCAGTACTCGCCTAAGTTTGAAAAATCCTACCAAGTGGAGAGCGACCCTCCCACTCGGGGGCTTAGCTGCAGTCAAGTACTCGCCTAAGTTTGAAAAATCCTACCGAGTGGAGAGCGACCCTCCCACTCGGGGACTACACCCCCAGTGGGCGGCTTAGCTGCGAATCCGTTTAGCCTAAGTTTGTAAAAAAAATCCTTCCGAGTGGTGAGCCAGCCTCCCACTCGGGGGCTTAGCTGCGAACCCGTTTCACCTAAGTGTTTGAAAATCCTACCGAGTGGTGAGCCAGCCTCCCACTCGGGGGCTTAGCTGCAGTCCAGTACCCGCCTAAGTTTAAAAAATACCACCAAGTGGAGAGCGACCCTCCCACTCAGGGGCTTAACTGCAGTCCATTACTCGCCTAAGTTTGAAAAATCCTAGCGAGTGGAGAGCGACCCTCCCACTCGGAGGCTTAGCTGCAGTCCATTACTCGCCTAAGTTAAAAAAATTCCACCGAGTGGAGAGCGACCCTCCCACTCGGGGGATTAGCTGCAGTCCACTACTCGCATAAGTTCAAAAAATCCCACCTAGTGGAGAGCGACCCTCCCACTCGGTGGCTTAGCTGCAGTCTAGTACTCGCCTAAGTTTGAAAAATCCTACCAAGTGGAGAGCGACCCTCCCACTCGGGGGCTTAGCTGCAGTCCAGTACTCGCCTAAGTTTGAAAAATCCTACCGAGTGGAGAGCGACCCTCCCACTCGAGGACTACACCCCCAGTGGGTGACTTAGCTGCGAATCCGTTTTGCCTAAGTTTGTAAAAAAAATCCTACCGAGTGGTGAGCTAGCCTCCCACTCGGGGGCTTAGCTGAGAACCCGTTTCACCTAAGTGTTTGAAAATCCTACCGAGTGGTGAGCCAGCCTCCCACTCGGGGGCTTACCTGCAGTCCAGTACTCGTCTAAGTTTAAAAAATACCACCGAGTCGAGAGCGACCCTCCCACTCAGGGGCTTAACTGCAGTCCATTACTCGCCTAATTTTGAAAAATCCTACCGAGTGGAGAGCGACCCTCCCACTCGGAGGCTTAGCTGTAGTCCATTACTCGCCTAAGTGTCTGGAAATCCTACCGAGTGAAGAACGACCCTCCCACTCGGAGGCTTAGCTGCAGTCCAGTACTCGCCTAAGTTTGAAAAATCCTACCGAGCGGGAATCCCGCCGCCGCACGACTCGCCGGCCACCATCATGGCCGAGTCGGCCTCCTCGCGCCGCCTTTGCCCCTGCCGCACGCCTCCTGAGGCCGCCCCTCCATAAATAGCGCCCCGGGCCCTCTCTCTCCTCGTCCCGCTCTCGCGCCGCCGCCGAATCTCGCTACCGCCGCCGCTGCACTTCGCCGCCTCGCTGTCCCGCGCCTCTCTCCGCCGCCAGGCGCCGCTAGCTGCTGCTGTCGTCGCCGCCGAGCACCGCGCCGCCTCACCCCTCCGGAGCCGCATCTCGCCGCCGCGTCGCCCTTGTGGGAGCTTGTTGCCGCCGCCAACCGACACGGAAAAGCCGTCGGAAAACGCCCCGTCGTTGAACCGCCAAAAACCGTGGTAAAAACCGCCGCCGACCAGTCCGATCCAAATCGGTTTTTTTAATAAACCGTTTTTTTATTTGGCGGACTTTCTCTGTTTATTTCTCGTTAACGAATGGTTTTCGTCGCTTATGCTTCTGTAGCGAACGTTCGTTCGATTAGATTTTTCTTTTTATTTTAGTTTTCCGCCAGGGACCCGTTTGTGAATAGTTTCTTCATAGATTAGTCCCTGTACTTCAAACAACCACATCTTTTTACCCGTTTATCCAAATTCAACGAAACCAACGCCCACTTCTTCGTTATGATCCCCTCTATGCAGTTAATCAACTTAAACATGTTTTTGAAAGTTTAAAATTTGTTTTCAAACAGATTTGAGTTTGAACTTCGTTTGATCGTAACTTGAGTTTTATAACTCCGATTTAGTTGATTCTTTTTGCAATTTGAAGCTCTTGCTCTAAACTTTATGATAAGGACAAATTCATATAAATTTGGTACTGTTAGAAATTTGCTTTATGTTGCAAGAGTTATTTGCTTGGTTTTGAAGCTTTCCAAATCGTCTTCTTCGTTCTTTCCGATCTTTTGAGTGATTGCTTATGTGTGGTTACTATTGCTTGCTTACGATAGATTGACTAAAGTGTGATGAGTAGAGCTATCAAGAGTTTTGAGTGCGAGTCATCTTCATCAACATTGCAAGCAAGTTCACACTTTGATCATATCCCTTTCATTCCCAGTTTTATTGCATTAGATAAATCCTCAAACAATTGCATGAATAGTGTCGGTGTACTAAAGTAGGGGTACCTTAGTATCCCGAACTTGTGCACGGGCAGTCGTAGCACCCCGCGGCAAGGCTTGCCAGGCGATCGCCAAGACTCTCCGTGGTCCCTTTTTGGGCCATCCAAGAACAAAGTATTTGAGCCAAGGCCCCGGCAGGAGGAGCCTGCCGGGAAGGCCACCCTAAGAGAGCAAGGCCCCGACAAGAGGAGCTTGCCGGGACGACAACTCGAAGCACAAGACCCCGGCAAGAGGAGCTTGCCGGGAAGGCCAACCACGGCACGACAAGGACCATGCCACGGCGCGTCCCGCGCTCCGGCAAGGCCCGGGGAGCGACAAGCTCCCGGGCGCGACAAGACATCCACCGCGGCAAGGCGTTTGCCGCGGCAAGTTACCACCCCGTGCCTGCGCTCCAGCTCACCCACCAACGTGTCGCTCTGGGGGCATTCCAGGCGCACGTGGCGGGAGGTTGTGTAGCCAGGGGCATGCGGTGGCGAAGCGAAGCTGATAGAGTAGCCATCGTGGCAAACGGTGGCGCTCCTGACGGTCCACTTCCCTGCACCGTCTGGGCGACGTGGACGGGCATTTAATGCCCTTGTCCCCCGCCGTCAGAGTTAGGTATGATAGCACTGTACAGCCACTATGCAGGCAGCTATACCCACTACAGCATTCTCCCATTTTTGCCCCCACCTACGCTGCCACCTGTGGGTAACCCCTTGAGCATATAAAAGGAGGGCCCATGCGCACATAGGGAGGGAGGACACCCATCGCCATGCTCGGTCTCGCTAGCGGCTCGTGCGTACTGTAGCACCACGCGCTCCCGAGCAAGAACAAAGTACAATCCACAAAGCAGCAGTAGGGTTTTACGCATCCTTGCGGCCCGAAGCTGGGTAAAATCACTTGTGTGCATCGCCTCGATCTGCTCTTTGTGCAACCTCCGCCCCCTGCCGAACCAGTAAAGGGGCTCGGTCCCCATAGGTGTTCGAGGAAGCCGATTCCCCCCGACATCTTTGGCGTGCTAGGTAGGGGGCGTCGAAGTTGTGCGAACCTGATCCGGCGTCTGCACCAGCTAGATCTCCATCATCTTCGTCGACATGCCACCGAAGAAGAAGGCTCCGGAGGTGGCCGGTCCGTCCGCGTCGAACCCGCCGCCCTTGGAGCAAACGGGTGGTGGGGACGGCACCAGCGGCGGGACGGGCGTCATCGAGCCAGCTCATGGCGTCACGGCGTCCGAACATGCACCGCGCCCCTCTTAGGAGGCACGGGACCAGCAGCGTCTTGGCGCCCACGGTACCATACGCTTGCTGGACCCAAATCGAGCCGGCCGATCCCAGGGCGCTCAAGGCCAGCACTCACACCAACGTGCTGGCGCGAGCGTGGCGCGGCTGCCTGGTCCGAGTGTTGCTCCTTCTAACGTAGTTAGAAGTTCGAGCACATCCCGCTCCATGCGCCGTTCGCCACCGCTGCCCGCCACTCTAGCAGAAGCTCTGGTGCGAGCTCAACTGCTCCTGGACTATCCTCCAACTTCGGACAAGCTTGACGACTGGAGGGCCACGATACAGAGCCTCATCGGTTTCGCCAACAGCGACACCCCGCGGCAGCACAGCGCGTCGCAGCCGCGGCGGAACGGCCAGGCGAGGACCGATGGCGCCAGGACCGGCGGGGGTGCAACCACCATGCACTCCCCGCCCCAGGGGCCAAGATCGCCGACTCGCCGGAATCATCACGACAACAACTCCATCGCGTCGTCGAATCCGCGAGCTCGTCGCGATCAACGCCAAGTTCTTCACGAGCGAGAGCAAGAGGACGCTCGTACTCGCATCGAGCGTCGGAGAGAAGCGCGGCGTCAATCAGACCACCGCACTGGGCCCTCTGTCGACATGCATGCACCAGAGGAACCAGGCGACCTGCCGTACGCAGTGGGCTGTCCTGCGTTCACCCGTGAGCTGCGGCAAGTCCAGTGGCCCAACACAAAGAATTTCAAGCCAGACGTACCAGAGAAGTACGACGGAAGTCGCATCCGTCTGAGTTCCTCAGCATCTACACCATCGCGGTGCAGGCTTCTGGAGGGTGAGACGACAAGATCCTTGCCAACTACTTCCCGCTGGTACTCAAATCCAACGTCAGATCCTGGCTCATGCACTTGCCGGATAACTCCATAACCTCCTGGACAGACTTGTGCCATCAGTTTGTTGGCGCCTTTACGGGTGGCCACAAACCCCATGGCCAAGCGTGCGACCTCCATCTGCTCGTCCAGTAGGAAGGGGAACCCTTGCGCAAGTTCATCCAGAGATTCAGCCATGTACACTACAACATCCCAGACGTCCACCCCGCCGCGGTCATCACCGCGTTCCATCAGAACGTGCGTAACCGCAGGATGCGGGAGGAGATGGCGATGTGCAAGATCAAAGACGTCAGCGAGCTATGTGCCCTGGCCGACAAGTGTGCCCGTGCTGAGGAAGGGAGGAAACTCCCCGGAGAGAACACTGGAGCAGGAGAATCTGACAGTGAGGATACCGCCCGGCAAGGAAGGGCCGGTGGCGGAGCAACAGGAAGAAAAAGAGCCAAGGAGCACTGGTTGTTGAGCAGTCCGGCGATGAAGGCGCCGCCAAGAAGGCCCAGACTGCTAGCTCTGGCAAGGAGATTGCCGGATGCGCCCACTGCCAGGCCGTGGCGGCCGCCGACAAGCGGGACGGCACCAACAAACAGTACTGCAAGATCCACCGCACCAAGGGCCATGACCTCCAGAGCTGCAAGAAGGTCGAGCGGCTCGTCGAGCTGCAAAAGGCCGAGTACGAGGAGCGCAACAAGGAGAGAGCCCAGGGAGGTGGCGGAGGATCAGGCATGAAGCGCCCCGGCCAGGGAGGACGCCGCGACAAGGACAAGCAGCGGCAAGCGGACCGACCTCCCCACGGCCGCGACAAGAATGAAGACGACGACGCCGACGAAGAAATGGATGACGTCGAGACCAGTGAGCAGGAGTTTCAGAAAGCCACAGAGGTCTTGTGCGTGGACGGCGGTGCCTCCCTGCATACTTCTCACCGCCAGCTCAAGCAGTGGGCGCGGGAAGTCAATGCAGCGGAACCACCCGTCGAGTCGCGCAAGCCTCTGAAATGGTCCGGCACGCCTATCATCTTTGATATTGAGGACCACCCTGATCGCACAACTGCGATCGGGTGCTTGCCGATGTTGGTCTCACCAACAGTCCGCAACCTCAAGGTCACTAAGATGCTAGTTGACGGCGGGGCCGGCATGAACCTGATCTCCTCCGCTGTGCTCCGGAAACTCCATGTCCCTGACAGCGAGCTCGAAGAGACCGGCACGTTCCAAGGAATCAACCCGGGAAGGAGCAAGCCGAAGGGGAAGATAACGTTGCCAGTAACATTTGGCAGCGAGCTGAACTTTAGGACAGAGAGGATCACTTTTGACGTCGCCGATTTTCCATTGCCCTACAATGGAATTCTCGGCAGTCCAGCGCTCGCCAAGTTCATGGCGGCCTCTCACTACGCCTACAACATGCTCAAGATGCCAGGCCCGATAAGCGTCATCTCTGTCCCCGGCGACAAGAAGGATGCCCTTACCTGTGCCGACAAGATCTACCAGGAAACAGCAGCCGCAGCGGATCACAAGCCGCTTGCCGCTGAAGCTCCCGGAGGAAAGAAGAGGACCAAGCCCGGCAAGTGCTTTGGCGCCCACTCCGGTAAGCGCACCTCTTCGGAGTGTTGCGCTACCGTTGAGGACGCGCCATCGAGCTCCACCGGCAAGAGTAAGAAGACAATGGCAGCTCCGCCGACGACCAAGAAGGTGCCCGCCAAGGAGGACGGCACTGGTGGTACCTTCACTATCCGTGCCACGCTCGACCCCAAATAGGAAAGCGCGCTCGTAACTTTCCTGCGGGCGAATGTTGATGTGTTTGCCTGGCAACCATCTGACATCCCCGGCGTTCCCAAGAAAGTGATTGAGCACCACCTCGCCGTCTGTCCTCACGCGCGGCCTGTCAAGCAGAGAGTCCAGAAGCAAGCAGTGGAGCGCCAAGAGTTCATCGCAGAAGAGATCAAGAAGTTTGAAGCGGCAGGCCTCGTTAGAGGTGTGCTCCATCCGACGTGGTTGGCCAATCCTGTTGTCGTGCGCAAAGCAAATGGGAAATGGAGGCTTTGCATCGACTTCACTGATGTTAACAAAGCTTGTCCCAAAGATCCCTTTCCCTTGACGCGCATTGACCAGATTGTTGACTCCACGGCCGGATGTGACCTGCTTTCATTTCTTGACGCCTACTCTGGATATCATCAGATCTTCATGGCTGAAGAAGATGAAGAGAAGACCGCGTTCATCACTCCATGTGGCACGTACTGTTTCATACGGATGCCTTTCGGTTTGAAGAATGCTGGTTCGACCTTTGCGAGGGTTGTCCATACCGCTTTTGAGCCACAGATCCACAGAAATGTGGAAGCCTACATGGATGACATAGTGGTCAAAAGCAGGGACAGGGCAACCCTGATTCAAGATTTAGAAGAGACCTCCACGAACCTGCGCAGGATCAGCCTCAAGCTCAACCCCGAGAAGTGCGTGTTTGGAGTCCCTTCCGGCAAGCTTCTCGGGTTCTTTGTGTCTCAGCGAGGAATCGAAGCCAACCCAGACAAAATCAAGGCCATCGAGCAGATTGAAGCACCAACACGCGTCAAGGATGTACGAAGGCTTGCCGGCTGCGTCGCGGTTCTCAGCAGGTTTATTTCCAAGTCTGCAGAACGCGCCCTGCCATTTTTCAAAATTTTGAAAAAGGCGGGTCCAGTAAAATGGACTCCGGAAGCAGAGGCTGCGCTGCAGGACCTGAAGAAATACCAGTCCTCCGCTCCAATACTTGTCGCGCCTAAACCACAAGAGAAGTTGCTGCTATACTTGGCGGCAACCAATCAAGTGGTTAGTGCTGCGTTAGTAGCGGAGAGGGAGGCAGATGATGAGCCAGCGACCGCGGCAAGCACGTCCAGCGACAAGCAGGGGGCTTCCCCGACAAGCTCTGGCCCCGACAAGGATGAATCTGCGCAGGAGCAAGTGGAGGTGCGGAAGAAGAAAATGGTGCAGCGCCCAGTCTACTTTGTCAGCTCCCTTTTGCAGGGGGCTAGGTCAAGGTACTCTGGTGTGCAGAAATTGCTTTTCGGCCTCCTCATGGCCTTGAGAAAGCTGCGCCATTACTTCCAAGCACACGAGATTACGGTTGTCACCCGCTTTCCGCTGAAGAGGATACTGCAAAATCCAGAAGCAACAGGCAGGATTGTCGAGTGGGCACTAGAACTGTCGAGCTTCGGTCTCCAGTTCGAGAGCACCTCGACTATCCAAAGCAGAGCATTGGCGGAGTTCATAGCGGAGTGGACACCGACGCCGGACTAAGATATCCCAGAGACGAGCATCCCCGCCAAAGAAGCAAGCAAAGAGTGGCTGATGTACTTTGATGGTGCCTTCTCGCTGCAAGGCGCCGGTGCTGGCGCATTACTTGTCGCGCCCACCGGAGAGCACCTCAAGTACGTAGTCCAGATGCACTTCCCCAAGGAACAAGCAACCAAGAATACTGCAGAGTATGAAGGTTTGCTTGCCGGTCTCAGGATCGCGGCGGAACTTGGGATCAAGAAGCTCATTGTCAGGGGTGACTCACAGCTTGTCGTCCGCCAAGTGAACAAGGATTACCAGAGTCCGTTGATGGAAGCGTATGTTGATGAAGTGAGGAAGCTGGAAGAGCACTTTGACGGCCTGCAAATGGAACACATTCCAAGAGCTGAGAATGACATCGTTGATGGCCTGTCGAAGTGCGCAGCATTTAAGTTACCTGTGGAACCAGGAACCTTTGTGCTCAAGCTGACTCAACCATCCGTAATGCCATCAACCAGACAGAGCAAGAAGAGGAGGTTGGTCTCCGGCGACTATCTTTCGGCAGAGCTCCCCGGAGCCGCCGCCAAGAAGGTCCCCAAGATCGACACCAAGAGCGCTGAGGAGCCGTCTGCTCCGGAGAACCCCAGGGTTTGTTCCGTAGAAGCAGGCGATCCCGACAAGTTTTGCTCCGACAAGCTTGCCGGGGAACGTCAAGCTCTGGCTGAGCCCCAGATCCTCGCTGTAGAAGCGGACGTTCCCGCAGCAGCAGAAGTGCCTTCAGTCCTTGTTGTCGAGCCGCGGTCTCCAGCATGGGCGCAGCAGACTGTCCATTTCCTCCAGCACGGAGAACTTCCCGAAGAGCAAGAAGAAGCGGAAAGAGTAGCCCGGCGCTCGAGTATGTACCAGTTCGTCGACAACACAATGTACAGAAGAGGGCGCAACGGTGTGAAATTGAAGTGTATTTCCCGGGAAGACGGACAGCAGCTGTTGGCAGAGATACATGGAGGCATATGTGGTCACCACATTGGCGCAAGAGCACTTGCCGGCAAAGCGTTCCGGCAAGGTTTCTTTTGGCCGACAGCCCTCCAGGATGCAACTGCACAAGTAACCAAGTGTGAAGCGTGCCAGTTCCATTCCAAGCAGATACACCAGCCAGCTCAAGCTCTCCAGACGATCCCTTTATCCTGGCCATTTTTGGTCTGGGGGCTCGACATCCTCGGCCCCTTCCCCCGAGCTGTCGGTGGCTTTGAGTACTTGTACGTCGCAATCGACAAGTTCACAAAGTGGCCGGAAGTGGAACCAGTGAGGAAGGTGACAGCACAGTCAGCCATCAAGTTCTTCAGGTCGATTGTCTGCCGCTTCGGGATCCCCAACAGGATCATCACCGACAACGGTACACAATTCACGAGCCCCACCTTCATGCAATACGTCCAAGATCTCGGCGCCGAGGTCTGCTTCGCTTCTGTTGCGCATCCTAGGAGCAACGGTCAAGCTGAAAGGGCCAACGCCGAAGTACTGCACGGGCTCAAGACCAGAACTTTCGACAGGCTGCACAAGTGCGGAAGAAACTGGATCGAGGAGCTGCCGGTGGCTCTTTGGTCGATCAGAACGACGCCAAATCGAGCCACTGGCCAGACACCATTAGCTCTAGTCTATGGAGCAAAAGCAGTTACCCCCACGGAACTCGTATACGGGTCACCTCGAGTGCTCGCTTATGATGAGCTTGAGCAAGAGCGGCTGCGTGAAGATGACGCGCTGCTCCTTGAGGAAGATCGTCTTCAGGCTGCTGTGCGAGCCTCTCGCTACCAGCAAGCTTTGCGTCGCTACCATAGCCGCAAAGTTAAAGCCAGAAGCTTCGAGGAAGGCGACCTTGTTCTTCGGCGTGCCCCGTCCGCGAAGAATCATAACAAGTTGACGCCAAAGTGGGAAGGCCCTTACCGGGTGAGACGAGTCACGAGGCCCGGCGCTGTCCGCCTCGAAACCGAAGATGGCACTCAAGTGAGCAACTCCTGGAATATTGAGCATCTTCGTAAGTTTTACCCGTAAGGCACGGTTGTCGGGCCCCGCCCGGCAACCAACCTTTTGTACAAGTCTTGCCGCAGTTGCATGTAATCCTTTGTACAAAGCCAGGCGCAGACCCTGAGCAGCAGAAATGAAGCGCTGGCGCCCTAAGTTTTAGCATGCATGCTGAGTCGAGTCTCGTCCTTGGTTAGGGTTGATAGTGCCTAACAGCTGCTAACCCCTAGCTTAGAGGTCGAGTTTGCGTCCTTTTTCCTGTTCCTTCATTTCCTTTGGTTCGCAGGGTTTTGTACATCCTGGCCAGACCGCTTAAGGGCGAAGAAGAGAAGAAGGGCGGGCCCGCATCTGGTCCCCGGCAAGCCAGTATTGCCGGGGGCTGCAAGTACGAAGATTCGCCCGCGGCAAGCCAAAGTTGCCGGGGGCTGCAATCCCAGATAAGTTTTCGCATCCCTTGTCATGCGTTCTCTTATGGACTGTGGAATACGAAAACCTTGTTCGCTCCTAAAACCTACCATGCTCCCTTAACGGCAGGCCCCAGAGCGCGTTCCTGGGGCCCGTTTTGGTAGTAGTCGCGGCGGCAAAGGGGCGGGACGAGGGGGCCCGAACCCGCCTCATCCCTTGCTCCGCCAAAGGCGTGAGAGAGGTCGAGTGGCGCGGGAAGATGGCAGGGCCTATTGCCGGGCAAAGGAGTGTCTATCTTAACGATATAAAGGATTCGTTCCTTGGCGTGGGTTTTACCCACGAGACAAGTGGCCCGGCAAACATCCCCTATTCATTAAAAACATTCCGCTCAGGTACAGTTCAGAGAGAATGAAAAACATGAAAAGATGGGATTACAAGTTTTAAACACAGCTAAGGCCCGAGGGCTTACAGATTAAAAAACGATAAGATGCTCGTAATCCCTTTCTTGTCTCTCTCCTCAGGAGGTAGGGCAAGGAGGCGAAAAGGGCAAAAGGGGCGCCTAGGCGAGCTACGGGTGCCAGAAGACACCAACAGAACACCCCGGGGGCTCCGGAGGCTGGATGGTGGCAGTGGCGTCGGAGATGGAGCTCGAAGATGAGGCAGCGGGACGTCAACACGCTGTCGGGGGCACCTAGCCCTCGTACTCCGAGTTGACGGCTTTGCCGCCAGTCCTCCTCCTCTTCCGCAGCCTCGCCACTCCAGCCGCCCGGGAAGACGACCTCGAGAAGCTCAAGGAGACGGCGATCCGGATGATGGGGTCGCCGGTGCCACACGGAGCTGCGATCGGCGCCTAGTCGGACCCGTCATCCCGACGACCGCTGCCCTCATCGTCGCTGTCGCTCCCCTCCTCGTCACTCTCACTCGAGGAGGAGCTTTCGTTGTCGGAGGAGCTATCCACGCAGCACTGGGCCCGGGTCCCGAAGTCCCCGAAGGCCTTGATGGAGAGGAGATCGCCCTCCATCAACTTGAAATGGAGGGTGAACCCCTCCGTCAAGGTGTGGATACGGGCGAATGCCTTCCACCCTCGGCCAAGATACACTATGCCGGGGGCTGGGAACTCGACGTGGACCCGCGTGCCGCTGATCCCGCAGCCCTTCATGCGCAGCCTTAGCGTCTTGGGTTGCTCCATCTCCATCACGCTCGCGAAGGGAGCCGGGAGGCGGAGGCGGCGGCGAGGCGCCCGGCGCAGCCTGACGAAGAACTCACAAGGATCGTCCCCGAGATGGACCGCCGTGGGAAGAGGGGCCGCTGGCGGAGGCGAGGCCGGCGCGTCGCCCCGGCCGCCTCTTCCCTGAGCGTCGTGGCCTCGTCCACGCCCTCGTCCACGACCTCGCCCCCTCCCCCTTCCCCTTACGGCTGGCTCCGCCACCGCGGGTGTAAGGGGAGGAGGGGCGCGCTGCCTGGCGGCAACCCTCGCCGCCACCGACGAAGGACCCGGATTCCCTTTCTCCATGGCTAATGGAGAGAGGGGGTCAGAGGATGAAGAGGAGAAGGGATGGAGGAGTGTGGGTTCCCGTCGCCCCCTCTTGCTCTTTATAAAGGAGCAGGATGGGGGCTCGACCGCCCCGCTCAGCCAATCAAGACGCGGGGAGGCCAGGCGACTGGGGCCGACCTGCTGCGCCGACCCGCGACGGCCCGGTGCCCTGCCTCCACCGTCCGCAACCCCGGGTGCATGGAAGTCGCGTGGCTGACGCGCAGGACCGAGGCGACGGATGAGGCGACCTCTCCCCACCCCGTGATCGTGGGGAACGGGCGTCTCGTTAACCGTGCCTCGGCCCCGTCCAGCGAACAAGCCACGCCTCCACACCTTCCTCCACTTATGGAGCTAGCGCGAACCGTCCCCCCTTTATGGCGGCGTGACGCATGCCTGCGGGATTCGGCCCCGTGCACGCTGCCCACGTCACGCACGCCTCTCCCCACGATGCCGCGTTCGACGCGTGCCATTCGGGGAGGACGTGGCGGGCGCAGAAGCAGATGCAGCGTGACCCAGGCCGCGCGTGCCCGTGCACTGTTTTGGGCCTGGCCCAACATCGCTCGGCACGGTGTATGGCCCAGGCCCGGGGGCTCCTATCGGTGTACTAAAGTAGGGGTACCTTAGTATCCCGAACTTGTGCACGGGCAGTCGTAGCACCCCGCGGCAAGGCATGCCAGCGATCGCCAAGACTTTCCGTGGTCCCTTTTTGGGCCATCCAAGAACAAAGTATTTGAGCCAAGGCCCCGACAGGAGGAGCCTGCCGGGAAGGCCACCCTAAGAGAGCAAGGCCCTGGCAAGAGGAGCTTGCCGGGACGACCGCTCGAAGCACAAGACCCCGACAAGAGGAGCTTGCCGGGAAGGCCAACCACGGCACGACAAGGACCTTGCCACGACGCGTCCCGCGCTCCGGCAAGGCCGGGGGAGCATCAAGCTCCCGGGCGCGACAAGACATCCACCGCGGCAAGGCGTTTGCCGCGGCAAGTTACCACCCCGTGCCTGCGCTCCAGCTCACCCACCAACGTGTTGCTCTGGGGGCATTCCAGGCGCACGTGGCGGGAGGTTGTGTAGCCAGGGGCATGCGGTGGCGAAGCGAAGCTGACAGAGTAGCCATCGTGGCAAACGGTGGCGCTCCTGACGGTCCACTTCCCTGCACCGTCTGGGCGACGCGGACGGGCATTTAATGCCCTTGTCCCCCGCCGTCAGAGTTAGGTATGATAGCACTGTACAGCCACTGTGCAGGCAGCTGTACCCACTACAGCATTCTCCCATTCTTGCCCCCACCTACGCTGCCACCTGTGGGTAACCCCTTGAGCATATAAAAGGAGGCCCCATGCGCACGTAGGGAGGGAGGACACCCATCGCCACGCTCGGTCTCGCCAGCGGCTCGTGCATACTGTAGCACCACGCGCTCCCGAGCAAGAACACAATACAATCCACAAAGCAACAGTAGGGTTTTACGCATCCTTGCGGCCCGAAGCTGGGTAAAATCCCTTGTGTGCATCGCCTCGATCTGCTCTTTGTGCAACCTCCGCCCCCCGCCGAACCAGTAAAGGGGCTCGGTCCCCATAGGTGTTCGAGGAAGCCGATTCCCCCCGACAAATAGGATCTGATTAATATGTGGGTTTTGGGAAGTAGATGAGGTAGTACCTATTACCTATTTTATTATCAAACCCAGGGAGTTACTTCAACGTTATGCTTATATTGCTATGCTATGCTCGTAGACGTGGTTTGTGTTTGAGTGTATCCATGACAGATGTGAGAATGTTAATTAATGGTTCAACTTAAGGTGGCAACTTTAATACACATCTGGGTGGATTGAGGCACCTGGGTATTCCAGTGATTGCCTGTTTTTATTTATGGACCGCCACCCAGGCTCAAAGGGATCATGAGATTATTGATGCTAGAAACTTCCGTGTGCAGCCACAAGCTACTATGGGCTCTAGCATAGTTGATTAAGTCATACGAACTCTTACAGTGGTAGACTAGCAGATGTAGGGGAAAGTAGGTGTAACTGTCTACCCGATCGTAATGTGCTAGCGCTTTTGAAAGACTATGTCTCGGTCATTCGTTTCTCAAACACCGTGTAGTTGGAGAAATCCAACAAAGGAGATCGAGTCTTGTGGGGAAAAGTGCGCAAACCTCTTCGTACAAACTAATCATGGTTAGCCGTGTCCCCGGTTATGGACAGTCTTGAGTATCTAGTACTTGGGTTATCATGTGAATCTCATCATGTGACTTTAATTAATTTTGTTGGGTTTTAATGATGATGCTTAATTGGGATTGAGAGGGTGTCTACACTGTCAATGTTTAACAACCACCATGATAGTTAAATAAAATATATTTGTTTGAAGTAGGGAAAAATTGGCTTTTCGCAAAAACATTATAACCATAGAGCTTTTCCACCAGCCATATATGCATGTAGTGATAGCCATTATTCATCATTGCTCTACAGTGTGAATTTGCCAGTACATTCAATGTACTGACCCTTTGTGGCTGCAACGTCTCATGTTGCAGGATTTCTTACGATGAGTAAGTGATACGTTAGGGTTACGATTTCTACACTCAAGTTTGCCGTTGGTGTTGATGGGAATCCACAACCTTGTTACTTCCGCTATTTGGATTAAGGTAATAATATTTATGTTACTTTATACATGTGATTTACCACTGTTATAAATCCTCGAGTACTGTGTGTGTCAGCATACCGATCCAGGGATGACACTTAAGCACAGAGACTTGACCGTCTGAGGTCGGATCGCTACAATACTGGTGTGCGGTTGCTGGATGCAGCAGAAGCCGGTCTTATGACAGAAAGCCAGCCCACGACCCGTGTACTTTTTCACCTTGATATATCCACCAGACATGCTGAAGGTTAACAGGGCACTATCGAGAACACTCTTTATGTGCTTGTAATCCTTTTTCCTGAGGTTCGTCGATGAGTCCAAGTACATAGCATGGGAGTATTCCGGGTACAGAACGATAAGGACCCCCCCCCCCCCCCGCGCGCGCTGCGCAAATTAAGTACACCCCAAATTAGCCTCCATGCTTGCAAAGGAATGATTAACACTTATGAAAGGATATGTGCTGATGACTTACGTGGGATGATAAGGCACGAGAATCGCTCCCTTGTCCTTTCTAGCGATCATGAAGTCGCCGAGGTACTTGCTCGCATAGTCACCGTGCTCTTTGCAAACTACCAAGAGGCTCTCATGCATATAGAACGGGTCCGCGACGCAGATATATTGTATGTTCTCAATCCTGATGAAGTAGTTCAGATAAGCGCATACATGTGAATGAACTGGAAATCCATATTGGTCATGAGGAACATGTCATAGATGTAGTCAAATCGCATGATGAACTTATTCGCGGGCCATCTCTTGACGTACGACTTCCCACCCGGCACCTGAGTCGGGTAAATCGAGTATCCTGGTTTTTCCGCGACCAGAAGGCTATTCTCTCTGGCTAGCACATCTTCATGCAGTCTCCTTAGATCATGGTTCACTAGGTGCTCTAGCACTTCGGCAGGTAGGGTCAGCTCACCAGCGAGATGGAAGAGCTTCGCACCTTGGATAGGTATTATGTCTACCACCCGAGGCTTCATAGGCGGCTGGCTACTTGAAGCAGCTCTGGCGCCTTTATGGCCTATCTTGTCTAGTCTCCTCCTTTGCTTCTTGGTGGGTGGCGGTAGTGAGCCCACCATACCTTCCCTAACCACCACCCCCAGTGTCGTCGGGCTAATCAGTGGACGGGTCTCAGGGGGTTGCTGGGTACAGGCGGCATCTAGAGGCGTCTCCTGCGAGGATTGCTTGAAGAGAAACTTTTTGCATTCCGCCTTAGGATATTCTGGCTCCGGCAAATCATGCAGCATCAAGTCATCATCTCCATGCCCATTGCCTGAGTCTTCGTCGTCTTGAGCCATCAATCCTCCATCATCATAGGCGGTATTGAAATACTTGTCTGGGTCATCATCATGATCCTCCATGTCATCATCAACATTTGCTTCTTTAACAGCAGGGGCGACATCATCTGGCATTAATGGAGGCTCTCCCTCGCGTCGTCTGCAATCACCCGCCACGACAGGTGCAGGTAATATGGTAGGTGGGGTGGTGTTCATACCTTCTTGAGAAGGTGGCGTTGGCGTGATACTGGGCACCTCGAGACGAAGAAGAGACTTTGGCCAAGGGAAGAACCAGCTCTTGCATGCGGCAATCATCTTAGGGGTCTCGTCGTCATCGACTGGTACCAGAGGAGGCAAATCCTTGAAGCCCGCTAAGACACTGGACACGTTAACCTTGACATCGGGCATCTCTCGGTTGTGGAACATGCGGTCCTTCGGCTTCACTATCGTTGCCTTTCCCACGGCCACCTTCTGGCCCTTGATGTCGTAGAGTAGGGCGCACGGGGGATCGTCGGCCTACGAAGGAGACATGTCTGTGACGTGAAACATCCGAAAGGCAACTGAAACGGAAGACCATAGACATGCTGGTGAAAAGTGTATGACGCGTAATTACCGTGAGGGCGTCGAGCTCAGCGAGCGTTGAAGGCCCACCGAGCATGCAAGAGACGGAGGTCGGGCTGCTATGAACAGGAGCGAGACCTTTTGCGGTTGCTTGAGCAGGTGCTGGTGTTGTAGTGTTCGCCGAATTGCTCCCGTCAAAGTTGGGAAGGGGAAAGTCCTCCGGCCGTGCATTTGGATTGTTCTTCGTGAAATCAAAAAGTGCCGGAAGCAAGCTGACCACCGCGTGAGTGACCGCTGCATTGACGGCCCCAAATAACTCTTCTTTGGCCTCAGCTTTGGTCTTATTGACTGCAATCGCGACCTTCTCGTCGATGCTCTGCTGAGTAACGACCGACCGTCTCTTCCTTCTTTCCACTGGCTCCTCGTGGTAGCACGTCTTCCACGAGGCGCCATCTCCGACGCCGTGCACATGTCCATAGGACGGCGGCTTGTCCACCGGGACCTTTTTTAGTATGTTCAGGGCCCGGTTGAATGGGGTGTCCCACTTGGGCCTCGCCGACGACTGTGATGACTTGTCGCTTTCGGCTGCCTTTTGGTGTTGCTCTTTCTGCAAAAAGAACGTGGATGGTTTACTAATGTGACAAAACTTGTAGTCGAATTGATTAGAAGCTAATATGATAATGTGGTAATATAACAATTACCAGAAGTCTCATGAACTCCCTCGTGTTCGGGTCCATGTAAAAGATCTTTTTGACTTTGTCCCACTTGTACCGGGCCCTGATCCAGTCATGCTCCAGCGGGTCGGTTAACTCCGCCAAGGGGTCTGGGATTCCGTAACTTTCACGTTCGGCGTCCTCCATGGCCCATACGTGGCTCTTCCCCTCGTAACCACGGCTTTCGAGGCGGTGGGGAGGCGTGTTCCTGGCTTGGAGCGCCTTCATTTTTCTACGACTTTGCCTTGACACTTTATTTACCGCAATTCTCCTCAAATTTTGCAAAGTCCTCTTCCGTTATTGATGGATTATCAGCATGAATCTTGGACCACGGTTCATTCTTCGCAATCGGTTTTTACACCCGAACTTTCCAGGAAGACAAGTTGTTGGTGAACGTCACCAACGCCTTGTCGTTTATCTTTGTCATGGAGATGTCTTCCCATGGATCTTTATATTTGACTTCATCCCGGCCGGGGAACAAGAACCTATTGTGCAACTTCTTTGGGAGCATGTTCTCCATATGTGGTATGAGCCTCAACCTCTCATCGTTGATGTTGACGGTTTCCCTAAGGATGCATCAGAGTTGATTGCCCCAGCACGAGCGCGCTTCCTCCGGCGTCGTTGGCTCTAACTTTCTAGGGTGCCTCTCTGTGACCACAATTTGTCCGATGCCAAGCTTGTTTCGTCTTCGTGTCCTATTCTTCTTTGTTGCTTTACCGGCTACGACATCATCGTTGCCGGTCTCGGGGGTGGTGTCGGTGCCGGTGCCGGTGTCGGCGTCGGTGCCACTGCCGCCACCATGCAATCCCATCTGGTGTTCATCCAGGTAATCGAGAAAGTGACTTGCTGCCTCGATGGGGTCTTTGAGGTGAGCAGAACCACCCACGACTTCGACGTCGGTAGACATGTTTCCTATTCAACAATTGTAAATAAAAGATATAATGAAGAGAAAAAGGGGGCCTCTATTTGGTCAGAATGTTGATTCATTCCCATTCCGGGAAATCCCGGGTACTCCATATGTCCTAGTTTCTAGCACAAGTCATGCGAAAAATCACGAAGGGATGACCTTTGCTAAAAAGTGGACATATGGAGCGCCTGAAATTTGCAGAAAATGAATCAACATTCCAGCAAAACATAGGCCACTCGGATATTTTTCGACAATTGGCACAAGTTCATATAACAGATTTAATGCTATCTCAAGAGAACATGGCAACATTATATGGCAGATTTCCAGCACTTAGCGAATTAACCATTAGCTACTGCCAAAACAAAATTTCCCTAGCTAATTTGCTCATTTGCTAAAAAAAATCGCCCTAGCTATATTTGCTACTGCCCTATTTAGCTATAGTTTTTAATTTTCTACTGTTTTTTTATTTGCTACTATCTTTATACCTAATTTTTTGCTACTGTTTTATACCTATTTTTTTGCTAACTTGCTAAAAACAAAAAACAAAAATTTTCTAATCAGCTACTGCCCTAATTTGCTAACTTTGCTATTTTTTCTTGCTAAATTTGCTAACTTGCCCTAAAACTTGCTAAATTTGCCCTAAACAGAGGCTAAATTTGTCCTAAATAGAGGCACAGGCAGGGGAGAGGAGAGAGAGAGGAGGGCAGGGAGAGGAGAGGCTTACGGTGAGGGAGCTCAGGCTCGGGCGGCGGTGGTCGAGGGCGGCGGACGGCGGCGACGGCGGTGGCGAGGTTGAGAGGGCAAGGGAGAGGCGGGGGTGGCGTTGTGGTCGAGGGCGGGCAGGGGAGACACCGATGAGGTCGAGGGCGGGCTCGGGATACGGCCGGCGACGAGGTCGACGACGGCTAGGGGCGACGGCTGGCGGTCGAGGGCGACGGACGGCGCAAGGGCAGGCAGGGCGACGGCGGCGGCGACAGAGTGGCGGAAGAGGTTGTGTGGAGAGTGGGGTTGGGACTTGGCGGACTTGGCAAAATTTGAGCCCTCGCGGTGGTTAACTCAAAATAGTAGTAGCGCTGGTTTAGGATCCGGCGCTATAGCTATCTTAGCTATAGCTATCTTAGCTATAGTGCTAGGTTCTAATGCAGTGCTACTGCTAATGGCACATAGTAGTAGCGCTTTTTTAGGATCCAGCGCTATAGCTAAGATAGCAATAGCGCTGGATCCTAAAAAAGAGCTACTGCTAATTGTTCCAATTTTTATTCTTTTCTTTTTATTATTTTCCTTTTCTAGTTTTTAGTTTTCTTTTCTTTTATTATTTTCCTTTTCTTTTCTGTTTACTTTTCTTTTTCTTTTGTACTGCTTTCTCCGTTTTGTTTTTTTTCTCCCGACGACGGCGTCTCCCTCTCCCCCACTGCGCAAATATCACCGGAACCATGCATGTGGTGGTAATATATCAGTTGACTGATAACGGTTACTTAATTGCGTACACAAAATAGATACACATATATAAATTTAGGTTTCTGATCAGCTGCATCGACGACGTTTCACATTGAGCTTCTTCCCTTTCTTGTTCATTCCCGAGTAATTGAGCCCCTCCATGTGACTTTTCTGGAGCCATGGCATACGATCTTTCTTAGGTAATGTAGTAGTGATTCTTCTTTTCACGTATGCTTCATCGTCATCGTCATCTTCCCTCATCGGGTTGCCGTATTGGTCGTAGTCTTCCTCGTTGCCGAATCCAACCATTCCGACGATGCTCCTTTTGGATCTCCTCACGACAACCCGGCTGGGATTGGCCGGGTCGGTTATGAAGAAGCATTGTGTCACGTGCTTAGCGTGTACCCATGGCTCATTTTTGGCGATGACGTTAACGTTCACGGGATTGCTCTTCGCGTCAGGTATAGACATGGTGGTGAAATACTTGTTTTCTCTTACGACGTCCTTGGCCCATCTGACATCAAACATCGTCGCATCGTGCATTCCAGCATAGTCAAGCTCCCAGATCTCTTCCACCCTTCCGTACAATCTTTCAGTCATGCCATTGGCGTCGGTCATGCATTGAATTGTCACCCCGGAGTTCTTGTAATCACTGTCCATGTCTTTGGCCTCCGTGTAGAACGTGTACCCATTGATATCGTAGGACTGATAGGTCGCGAGCTTGGGCGCGGGGCCATGTGCTAAGGTGTGTATGAGCAAGCCGTCCGAACTGCCCTCTTCCGGGGGATTTTCAAGACTTGCTCTTTAAACCAACGCAAGAAAGTGGTGTTGTGCTCTATAGTAACTTCATCATCCATCTTGAGCATCCCCTTATCACGGTACTTCTTTGTGATGGTTTCTTTGTGTTGTGCCACATAATCATCTACCACATCTAGGTGTTGTAGCACTACTAAGTTAGCCCTGTCAAAGTCGTTCCGTCAATCCGAGTAGTCCACGTGCAATTCCCTTCGGCCGTTGTTGTGACCATCTCCTTCGAGCTTCCCATCGTGCTTCTTGACGGGCAAACCAACAACAGGGTCTCCCACGCTTATATAATTCTCTCAAAAGGAGATGCACTCATGCGTCAGATACCCCTGGACGATGCTCCCTTTAGGACGGGACATGTTACAAACGAATCCTTTGATGACCCCATTCATCCTCTCGAATGGCATCATGATGTGAAGGAATGTTGGCCCGAGGTCGATGATGTCATCCACGATGTGGACACACAGATGCACCATGACGTCAAAGAACGCGGGCAGGAAGTACATCTCAAGCTCACATAGTATGACAACGATCTCTTCCTGTAGCCTTCAGAGCTGCTTCACACTTATGGACTTTCGAGATATAACATCGAAGAAGTTGCAGAGACCAGTAAGCGTGTCACGGACGTGCTTCTTCATTATCCCTCTAATGGCAACCGGGAGTATCTGCGTCATCATCATGTGACAGTCATGAGACTTCATCCCACTGAACCTTTTCTTCTTGGGGTCTAGAAATCTACTTATCTTCCCACAGTAACCGGAACTGACTTTGATTCCCATAAGGCACATCATGAATTGATCGTTCTCCTTCGCACTTAAGGTGAAGCAAGAAGGGGGGCAATAATTCTCCTCCTTCTTGTTGACTTTTCGTCCCTTTCCCCCTCCTCCGTCTCCGTCTCCTCCATCAACTTTTTACGGTGGAGATCTATCCTGATCTTCAAATCTTCCAAGTGTTTCCTTGCCTTCGGCCCATCCTTCGTCTTCTCCGCATGTTCATCAGTGTGCCAAGCAAGTTCTCAAGGACATTCTTCATGATATGCATTGGATCAAGGCAAAGAGGCGTGTCGTGATTGGGCCAGTACTCCAAGTCCCAGAAAATAGACCTCATTTTCCATACCTTCAGGAGCGGCTCCGGCGCCTTTTTGATCTTTCCCGGCGCGAGGCATTGTTCCCAGTTTCTCAACAGCTCGTCGATTTCGGCGCTGCTCCTCTTACATGGAGGTCCTCGAAGCTCAGCCAACCCATTGAATAGATCTCCACGCTTTCTCCACGGGTCATCCTTCTCAAGCCATCTACGATGCCCCATGTACACGATTTTCCCGAACCCGCCATCTTTCATTGATGTAAGCTACTAAGACGTTGTATCCTCCACGCACCTCGTGCATCCACAGTATCCGTGTCACACCTGGCCTGAGGTGTACCCGTAACCGAGATAGTCGTGCACCGTCGTCATCAGCGTGGCTCTCATATGGAAATATTCTCCTTTGTTGGCATCCCATGTTCATGCCGGTGTTTTCCATAACATGTCTAGCTCCTCTTGCAGAAGCCCCATATACAAGTTAATACTATTTCCCGGTTGTTTCGGCCCTTAAATCAGCATGGTCATGTGTATGTACTTTGTCTTCATGCACTTCCATGGGGGGAGGTTGTACATCCATACAAATACGGTCCATGTGTTGTGGTTGGTGTTCTGGTTTCCAAATGGCTTCATGCCATTGGTACTCGCACCAAGCACGATGTTCCTTGGATCTTCTGCAGCAAATCCATATACGGCGTTGAATGGTCTCCACTGGCAACCATCTACGAGGTGTCTCAGCCTCGGATCATCTCCATCGTCGGGCTTCTTCCTCTCCGCGTGTCAGTGCATGAGCTTTGCTTCCTTAGGATCTATTAAATACCGCTACAGGCGGGGAGTGATCGGAAAGTACCATACAACTTTCTGAGGAGCTTTCTTTCATGCCTTCTTGTATCGAGAAGCATTGCACACTGGACAGCTGGTTTTTTCTGCGTGCTCCCCCCGATAAATGATGCAATCATTGATGCATACGTGGTACCTAATGTGCGGCAAATCAAAAGGGCAAATGACTTTCTTGGCCTCCTCGACACTAGTAGGATATAGGTTCCCCACGGGAAGAACTTCATTATATAGATACTTCAAATGCTCATCGAGGCTTTTGTCTGTCCATTTGTTTTTGGCCTTCATCTTTAGAAGTTCGAGCATGAAACTCAAACGGGTCACCTCAGGATCTCAACCGTCATACAATGGAGTCCTCGAGTCTACTTCAAGTTGCGCCAGCTTGGCCTCCTCTCTAGAAGCGGCTCTCTCGCTAGTCGTACTGTTGCGAAGGAGGTCTCGAAAATGAGGGTCCTGCACGACTGCACTTAGTAGCGTCGAAGACTACGGTGTGACCGCCACCTCTTCTCCGCCATGTCCAGACTCTTCTTCGCCATGTCCGGAATCTTCTCTGCCGCTGTCGTCATTTCTGGACTCTTCCCCGCCGACATGTTCGGCACCATCGTCTTCATGTCGATTGGTCATCTCTTCCTCTAGCCTCATTTTGTTATTCCCAGCTGCCATGTGGACGTCCTCATCATGATTATCTTACTCACTTATCCATTGAGTATAGCCATCCATGAAACCGAGAGCACGCATATTCTCATTCGCACACATATTCCCATTCTTGAAATGAACAACTTTTAACTCAACTATATAACACCCGAGAGAGACCGAGAGCACGCGGTTAATTCGATGATGTGAGAGAACGGTCGAGAGAGCACGTGTGGTTGGCTAAATAGGTAGCTAGATCTAGTTGTTGGGGAGGAGAGGTGAATCTAGCTAGCTAACTAATGGAGAGGGGTTATGGTGGAGGGGGGAATTAATGGGGGAGAGAAGAGAGGTGTAGGAGAAAGAGAGAGGCCATTTATGGAGGAGGGTGCCATTAATGAGGAGAGAACAGAGGTAGGAGGAAGACAGAAGAATAGAAACATTGGTGTAGAGTGGAGAGGGGAAAGGAGGGTGAGAGAGGGCAAAGTGGGTGAGAGGAGTGGGAGGGGGTGGAAAAGGTGGCACCAGCCGCAACTAGCAGTAGCGCTGCTCAGCAAAAAGCACTGTTGCTATGGGACTTAGTAGTAGCGCTCTCGAGGAAAAGCGCTACTACTAAGTGGGGCCCATTAGCAGTAGCAGCGAAGTAAAATCAAGCGCTGCTACTAAACTGTTAGTAGTAGCGCTTGTTTCTGCACATCGCTACAACTCCAGCGACCGTCGGTGGCCTCGTCTGGTCCCACATAGTAGTAGCGCGTTTTTGTTTCCCAGCGCTACTACTACAGAGTTACTAGTAGCGCCTGCCAGGAAAAGCGCTACTACTACATAGCAACAACGATTACTATTTTACAGTGCTACTACTTTGCTACTCTTTATAAGCATTTTCCTAGTAGTGGAGGTGCGGCGCCGCGCGTGCGGCGAGGGGTGCCATTGGCCCCCAGATCTAGATCGGAGGAGAGGGAGTAGCGGGGTCGTGGTGGGAGAAGTGGGGTGGTTGGCCCTAAGGTTTCTGTCGGTGGGGGGGTTAAGGGGTGTCCGAGGTGGGCCGGTTGGGGCCAGTTGGGCTAGCCGGCTGGGCCGTTTGGCCCAGTTGGCTGGGGGGTCCATTACTTTATTTATTTATTTAATTTTGTTTTGTATTTTTCTTTTTATTTATTTACTTTTTTTATTTTACCTTAGTTTTATAAATTATAAACCTAGCCCCTAAATTAGTACTATTTCTTATGACACTGCCACAAATAATTTTCCACCCTAAACAATTAGTTTATATTTGTTAGTTATTTAAAAGGCATTTAAATGTTAGTTTTACTGCTATTTTAATTATTTTAGTGCATTTAACTATTTTATAAAAATATGTTTTCTCCACCATAATTACCTATGCAATATTTGGCACAACCCGAAGATTTTAGTTTCAATATTTGAAAACTTTTGTTGTTTGCCTTTAATTCAAATTTGAATTTGAATCGTTTTGAACTAACGTGAGATTTCCAACAGTAACCGAGGTGACGTGGCATCATTAGTAGAGGTTCGCTGTATCTTAATTACCCTGGCGTCACACCAACTCTAATTATTCAAAATAATTTTTTGTTGTGTGCTCGTACCGCTCATGATGCGGCAGGGGGTGGCCAATATCTTCCATGTTAGGTGGGTTATTCTCATGGTGAATGTTTATTCACTTGTCATTGCACGAGAAAGTGGCAGGTAATAGGGATGCCCAATCCCATAAATAATCAAAATGAAAAAATTCCTTAGAAAGTTGTTGGTATGGAGGGCACCCGTGGATACTGCTAGCCATGGATTGTGAAAGAATGGTGGAAAGGAAATGAAATTTATTTTCTGTTTGGGAACCGCCTATAATGTGTCTAGCATGGAAGATGTTGGTAAGTCTTGGTCGTATCGTTCTAGGAAAAGCATGCCTCTCAAAATAATTTTATCTCTCTATTTTAAATCCTTGAGCTATCGCACCTCTGCAAGTCTCTGCTTCCCTTTGCGAAGGGCCTATCTATTTACTTTTAGGCAATTTTTATTTCAAATTTTAGTCTTGACCTTCTCTTATAAGCACCAACTGGAGAGCACTATTGTCATGCTTGTGCATTGGGTGTAGCTAATATTGAGTGTGTTTCATGAATGGATCGATTATTGAGCATGAGGGGCTAGGGATAACTTTCTTTAGCGTTGGTATTTTCAAAGGCATGATTATTTGTTGGTATGCTTAAGTATTTATATCTTTATGTCAAACTATAGACTATTGCTTTGAGTCATTCGAATCTCAATGTAGATGCCACAAAAGAAAGAATACATGATGAATATGATAGGTTTTTAATTGCTACTTTATCATGATGAGTTTTATGAGAAAGAGTTTCTATTATGATGCTAGGAAAAGTGATCGAAATTGTCATTGAACAAACTTATGCACTATCCTAGCATTCACACTTCATAAATTATTTCTTTTCTCATTTACCTACTCGAGGACGAGCATGAATAAGGCTTGGGGATGTTGATACGTCTCCAATGTATCTATAATTCTTTGTTGTTCCATGCTGCTATATTATAATTCTTGGATGTTTTACAATCATTTTATAGTCATTTTATAACATTTTTTGGTACTAACCTATTGACATAGTGTCGGGTGCCAGTTGTTGTTTTCTGCATATTTTTTTACATCGCGGGAAATCAATATCAAATGGAGTCAAAATGCGGCGAAACTTTTTGTGGATTTTTTACGGACCAGAAGACACCCAATGGGTCGGAGAAGCACGTGGGGGGTGCCCCGAGGGGGGCACAACCCACCAGTGTGCGCCTGGGCCCCCAGGCACGCCCAGGTGGGTTGTGCCCACCTCGGTGGCCTCCCGAACCGCCTCTTTCCTCTATAAATACCCTAATATTCTAGAAACCCTAGGAGAGTCGACAAAAATCAATTCTAGCCACCGCAAGTTCCTGAAACACCAGATCCAATCTAGACACCATCACGAAGGGGTTCATCATGCCCGTTGGTGCCTCTCCGATGATGCGTGAGTAGTTCTTTGTAGACCTACGGGTCCGTAGTTAGTAGCTAGATGGCTTCCTCTCTCTCTCTTTTGATTCTAAATACAATGGTCTCTTGGAGACCCATATGATGTAACTCTTTTTGCGGCGTGTCTGTTGGGATCCGATGAACTTTGAGTTTATGACCAGATCTATCTTTTTATCCATGAAATTTATTTAAGTCTTCTTTGACCTCTTATATGCATGATTGATTATAGCCTTGTATTTCTTCTCCGATATTTGGGTTTTCTTTGGCCAACTGGATCTATTTATCTTGCAATGGGAAGAGGTGCTTTGTGATGGGTTCGATCTTATAGTGCTTGATCCCAGTGACAGAAGGGGAACAGACATGTATGTATCATTTCTATTAAGGATAACAAGACGGGGTCTATTTATACATAAATAGATCTTGTCTACATCATGTCATCGTTCTTATTGCATTACTCTGTTTTTCCATGAACTTCATACACTACATGCATGCTGGATAGCGGTTGATGTGTGGAGTAATAGTAGTAGATGCAGGTAGGAGTCGGTCTACTAATCTTGGATGTGATGCCTATAAAATGATCATTGCATGGATATCGTCATGATTATTTGAAGTTCTATTAATTGCCCAACAGTAACTCGTTTACCCACCGTTTCCTTTTTTTTCAAGAGAAGCCACTAGTGAAATCTACAGCCTCGGGTCTCTTCTTTATTATAGTTGCCTTTGCGATCTATTTTTATTTGCTTTTAATTTTAGTTCTATTAAGACAAAAATAAAAAATACTTTGCTGCATTTTATTTTATCCGTGATCTATTTATTCAGTCTATTACAACTTTCTCCCTCTACTTGCCAATTTCTGGCGTTGCCGAAAGGGATTGACAACCCTTTTAACATGTCGGGTTGCGAGTATTTGTTATTTGTGTGCAGGTGCTGTTCACGTAGTGTTGCGTGGTTCTCCTACTATTTCGATAACCTTGGTCTCATCACTATGGGAAATACTTGCTGTTGTTGTGCTGCATCATCCCTTCCTCTTTGGGGAAATATCGACGTAGTTCTAGCAGACATCAAAAGGAATTTCTGGCCGTTGCCGAGGATTTATCATCAACATCTACCAGGTTCTTAATCAAAAATTGCATCTCCTTGCAATTTACATTATTTGCCATTTGCCTCTCGTTTTCCTCTCCCCCACTTCACAAAAAATTTGCCATTTTATTCGGCCTCTTTTTCGTTCGCCGTTTTCTTGTCAGATCTATTTTTGTGTGCGTTCTTGTTTGCGTAGTGATGATGCCTCAAAGAAAATATTATGATGCTCCTTACCCCAATATTTTTCTTGAAATTGAGAAAAGTACTAAGGAATATATGACTACACAATTTGAGCATAATAAGTATTTTACTGAAGAATTAAGGTGCACTCCGTTGTGCTGGATGCTATAATAAAACAACTTGATGATATTAGTAAAGAAGTTTGCAATCTCCAATCTAAGTATGCTTTTGCTGAAAGTCTGCTAGGAAAAATATCCGATGCACAAGCTACCCTAGTAAATCAAATGGCCGCTAAACCAATCTCGTTAGAAGATAAAAGTGATAAAGATATGAAAATGATTGGTGTTTCTTCTAGTCATTCCTTGTTTAGTAAAATTAAAATTGATGATAAAGGGACTGTAGAAGAGTCAACTTTAGCTGGAAGGCGTCTCGATAATTCGGAGGGTGAAAATCTTGTTGACAAAATTGATAAAAGTGGGTTTGAAGAGGTCAAGACTTTAACTAGTGATGTGTCCACTCTTTTGGATTACAAAGACTTTAATTATGATAGTTGCTCTTTGATATATTGTATTTCTTTGTTGCAATCCATGATGAATTCACCCCATGCTTATGAACAAAATAAAGCTTTTACTAGACATATTGTCGTTGCTTTGATAAAAGCTTTGGAAGAAAAATTGGAATCAGAAGTTTCAATTCCTAAAAAATTGCTTGATGAATGGGAGCCTACTATCAAAGTCAAGATTAAAAATTATGAGTGTTTTGCTTTATGTGATTTGGGTGCTAGTGTTTCTACAATTCCGAAATCTTTATGTGATGTGCTTGGTCTTACCGATATTGAAGAATGTTCTTTGAATTTGCACTTGGTGGATTCTACTATTAAAAAGCCTATGGGAAGAATTAATGATGTTCTTATTCTTGCAAATAGGAATTATGTGCCCATAGATTTTATTGTTTTGGATATTGATTGCAATCCATCTTGTCCAATTATTCTTGGTAGACCGTTTTTACATACTATTGGTGCCGTGATTGATATGAAAGAAGGAAATATTAAATTTCAATTTCCACTAAGGAAGGGTATGGAACACTTCCCTAGAAAAAGAATTAGGCCACCATATGAATCCATCATGAGGGCATCTTATGGATCTAGAACCAAAGATGGCAATACGTAGATCCATGCTTTATGCCTAGCTAGGAGCGTACAAAGATTGCGCTTGTTGGGAGGCAAACCAACTCGTATCTTCTTGCTTTTTGATTTTCTTGATGTTTTCAATAAAATACCCAATTATGCCTCTGGTTAGAAGTGTTTTTGTTCTTTAAATTAGTGTTTGAGCCAAGCAAAGCTTTTAGGATCTTGTTGGGTGATGGTGGATTTAATCTTGCTGAAAAACAGAAATTTCTGTGCTCAGAAAAATAATTTTCATAAATCACAGAAACATGCTTTTTCTTTGAATTCTTTACACAAGATTGATATACAAATTTCTCACGTTGTCCTAATTTTTCAGAATTTTTGGAGTTACAGAAGTATTCAAAGTTCCTTGATTGCTACAAACTTTTCTGTTTTTTCACAGATTCGGTTTTCTTTGCATTGTGTCCTTGTTTTGATGATTCTATGATTTTCTTTGAAGAATTTTTTCCATAGAAAAGTTGGAACACAGTAGATATTATGCAAGAATAAAATAAGAATTGGTTTGCTACAGTACTTATAATAGTGATTTGTTTTCTTATACTAACGGATCTCACGAAGGTTTTGTTGAGTTTTGTGTGATTGAAGTTTTCAAGTTTTGGGTGATGTTATGATGGATGAAGGAATAAGGAGTAATAAGAGCCTAAGCTTGGGGATGCCCATGGCACCCCAAGCTATTATCCAAAGAGAAGCAAGCAACTAAGCTTGGGGATGCCCGAGTGGCATCCCCTCTTTCTTCTAACAACCATCGGTTTTTTACTCGGAGCTATATTTTTATTCGTCACATACTATGAGTTTTGCTTGGAGCGTCTTGTATGATATGAGTCTTTTCTTGTTTTTCTTTTTGTTTTAAGTCTTGAATCCTTGTTGGGCACACCTATTTGAGAGAGCTAAAATTATGCCATGACTTGTTAGAATTGCTCTCTATGCTTCACTTAAATCTTTATGAGCTATCGAATTGCTCTAGTGATTCACCTATATCTTTTTGAGCATTGTGTGCTTTATTATTTTTGAAGAAATGCTATCATGCTTCACTTAGATTTATTTGAGAGTTAGTAATTTTTTTAAGAATTTCTCTCTTGCCTCACTTAGATTTATTTGAGAGAAAGAAACATTATGCTCATGATCTTCACTTCTATTTGTTGGAGCTTATCAAAAGAAACACATGAAAATTAGTTCCAAAGTGATAGATATCCAAGAAGGATATAATAAAAACTTTCATGAAGATCATTGGACAAAATAAACTTGATTCCTTGTAATTGTTTTGAGATATGATGATGTGATATGTGAGTCATGTTGATGAGTAATTATGCTTTAGAAGGAATATTGGTGTTAAGGTTTGTGATTCCCTATGCAAGCACGAAAGCCAATAGTTATGGAATGAAATTACATCCTACTTGTAGTGCATTATTCGGTGTTAATTATGCTTAATGCTCGCTTGTCGGGGGAAATCGGCCTCCACGAGCACCTATGGGGACGGAGCCCCTTTTCGGTTCGGCGGGGGCGGAGGTTGCACAAAGAGCAGATCGAGGCGACACACACACACAACGATTTTACCTAGCTTCGGGCCGCACGGATGCGTAAAACCCTACTGCTGCTTGTCTGGTTGATTCGAGTTCTTGCTCTGGAGCGCAAGAAGCTACAGTAAGTTGGAGCTGGACGTAGACGAGGGTCTACTGGATGTCCTCCTTCCGGGTCCCCCCTTCTACGTGCGCATGGGCCCCCTTTTATATGCTAAGGGGTTTCCCACAGGTAGCAACGCAGGTGAGGGAAAAAATGGCAAGGAACTGTGCGAACAGTGGCCGCACAGTGCTATCGCACCTAACTCTGACGGCAGGGGACAAAGGAATTAAATGCCTATCTGCATCGCCCGAACAGTACCGAGGCGGACCGTTGGGGGCGCCTCCGCTTGCCACGGGGGCGACTCTGCCAACGTCGCATGCCACCGCGCGCCTCAGGTTGCGCGGCGCCCCGCCACGTGCCTCTGGGGAAGCTCCAGAGTGACGCGTGGTCAGGTGAGCTGGAGCGCAGGCCTGAGGTGGTGGTTTGCCGCGGCAAGTGGCTTGCCGCGGTGGTTGTCTTGCGGCACCTGAAAGCTTGCCGCTCGTCAGGCCTTGCCGGGGCGCGCGGCGCGCTGCGGCGGGCTTTTCTTCGGGTGCCTTGGCTTGGCCGTCCCGGCGAGCTCCTCCCGCCGGGGCCTTGGTGCTTCGGCTTAGTCGTCCCGGCAAGCTCCTCTTGCCGGGGCCTGGTCTTCTAGGCTCGATCACTTGGCCTTCGTCCGGCCCAGAAAGGGCCGTGGAGACTCTTGTCGCTCCCCTGTCAAGCCTTGCTGCGGGACGCTACTACTGCCCGTGCACAAGTTCGGGGTACTAAGGTACCCCTACTTTAGTACACCGACAGGAGCCCCCGGGTCTGGGCCATACACGGTGCCGAGCGTTGTTTGGCCAGGCCCTAACAGTGCACAGGCACGCGTGGCCTGGGTTGCGCTGCTCCTTAACTCCGTGCCCGTCGCGCCCTCCCCAAGTGGCGCGCGCTTATCGCGGCGTCGTGGGGGGGGGGGCGAGGCGTGCGTGACGTGGGTGGCGTGCGCGGGGCTTGAGGCCCGCAGGCATGCGTCACGTCGGGCATGATTCCTTTATTTGGAAAGGCGAAACGCCCGCCCCCCCTTCTATATAAGCGGAGGGGAACAGGGGCAGCTCGCCATTCCGCCGGTTGTTGTTCCTCGAAAATCTCCGCCACTTCCTCCTTACTAGGGAAAGCGGCGATTCGCCCTCGCAGCCCCTGGCGCCGCCGACGCCGACAACTCCCCCTCCCCGTATCTGCCATGGACCCGAAGAGCGACAAGGCGAAGGGGAAGGCCGTGAAGTCGGCCGAGGCGCTGCGGCTGGAAGCGCTTCGGAAGGAGACGGCGACGTTCCCCCCTCAGCTCGATGCGCTGGGGCTGAAGAACGGATACCGCCTCTTCTGGTCGACGGCGACGTGAGCGCATCCGCGCACGTGAGTTCTTCCCGCCATCGCCCAGAAGCTGTACCCGACCGGGTACCCTTTCTTCGCCGTGTTCTTCTATTGCGGGCTCTGCCCGCCTTTTTCCGAGTTCTTCTGCGACATCATGCACACCTACAACCTCCACCTCCTTGATTTCACCCCCAACTCCGTTCTGACAATGGCGGTTTTCGCACACCTTTGCGAGAACTTTGTCGGAGTCCGCCCCAACGTAGCCCTCTTCCGCCACTTCTTTACTCCTCGGGTGGAGAAAGGAGAGCCGCTGTCCGGCGGAGTCGCCTGGGTCTCCAGGACCGGCAAGAAAGAGGTCTACTTGGAGGGGGAACTCCGTGGCAGATGGGAGGAGTGGAGGGCCGAGTGGTGCCTGATCGTCGAAGAAAATCCACCGCCGTTCACCGCCGTGCGCCGAACCCCAGTGGTGCGCGGCCGTGACTGGAGCGACCTAGCCCCGGACGACGCCAAGCTGAAGATTGCCGTCACCCGAATCCTGCGCCTCAGGTGTGCCGGGCTCACCGTCGGCGCCGTCGGCGCGGATTTCCTTCGCCGGCGTATCGCCCCCCTGTAGGAGAGGGGGAAACCGGCTTGGGAATTCCAAAACGCGGCGGACATCATGAGGCTGCGCCCGGGCCTTAACTACAACTTCACCGTTCTGGAGCTCGTCGCAATGTTGAATGAGCTGTTCAGGTACGACTCCGAGCACCCAGAATGGTTCAGGTTGCCGTCGGGCGTCGTCCCCCTGTGCAACAACTCGGCGCTCAATCGCATCCTCGCGATGATGCCACTGTGCGACTCACACGGGATCGACGCGACCTGGCAGGAGCCGGCGGACAACGTCGTGCAGGCCTTCTTCGACAACTTGGAGGACGTGCCGGTCGACCCCGACGAGAAGAGGGGCCTCACGCGGGACACCACCCCCGAGGAGCTGGCTTACATCGCCTCCAGGATGGAGGAGGCGGCGGCCGCCGCGGCCGCGGGCGAGTCTGGCTTCACCCTGGCCGAAGCAGACGCGGCGGAGGCGGAGAGCCTCGCCGACCAAATGGAGTTCGCCGGCGCGGAGGAACCAGCGGGGCACGGTGGTGCGGGCGAGCCCGCCTAGGACGCGAGCGGCTTGCCGGAGGTTGACACGCCCTCCTCGTAGCTCCCGGGCAGCTCGTCGCGGGCGGAGCCCCCTGCCCAGCCAAGGAGGTGTCTCCGCAGGGCCGGAGAGGCGGTGCGGCAGGCCGACCAGCAACCGCAGCCCCGCGTGACACGCACCTCCGGAGCAGCGGGAGCGGGGTCCTCACGGGCCGTGGCTTCTGCTCCTGCCGCTCCCCGTACCGCGGCGGCAACGGGGGCGGGGTTGTCCACCGTCCCCGCCAAGCGGTCCCGGGAACCCACTCCCCTGTCTCCTCGCGCCTGGAGCAAGCCGGTTTTTGACTATTCCGCGCTTAGCTCCGACGACGAAGAGGAGGACAAAGAGTAAGTTCCTGGCAGAGCTTGTATCTTCTTGATTTCTGTTGCTTCGTCTTGTTTCGCAGCCCACTGATCCTCCCCCGAAACCGTTCCCATTCAGGAACCTGGCCCAGAGGAGGGCGAAGAGGGCCAAGATCCCGTTGGTCGTCCTTGAGGGCGAATCTCCCCCGGCAACTGGGGAGGTGCCGGAGACGACCTTGCCGGACTTGGCAGCGGGTCCCCAGGGCAGCCCACAGCGCAGCCCCCAGGGTGAGTGCACGGCTAGTTCTTGTTGTTTGGCGCGCGCGTGAGCTCCCCTTCTCTTTGTGGTTGACATGTGGCTGTTGTTGTTGGGTAGGAGCAGAGCAGCCCCAGCAGGCGACCCCGGGGGGCACTCCTGCCGCGCCGTCTGCGTCAACCACCCCGCCTAGGGAGAAATCTCCGGCAAGGGAGGAGCCCCCGGCAGGGGAGACCTCCCCGGCAAGGGAGACCTCTCCGGCAAGGGAGGGATCTCCGGCGAGGGACGCGGCCAGCGATCCCCCGGCAGCGGAGGCCGCGGCCACAGACCCTGCCACTGGTAAGCCCCCCTGCACGGAAAACTTCCCCTGGTTATCTTTCCTTATGAGCCTTTTTGTCGGTTGTTCAGTTGACTCTTATCCCCTCTTCCGGCCATCAGACCCGCCCACCGCGGACCCGATGGAGACCGAGGCCGTCGTCAGGGAGGGCGCGCGCGGCGACGCCGACGACGTCGTCGTCATCGAGGAGGCGGACGGCACCGACGACCCCGCAGGCGGCGGGGAGGCCGAAGCCGCCAAGGCCGCCGCGGCGGCAGACGGCGAGGGGACCGGCGACCGTGCCGACGGCCCCGGGGAGGCAGGGGCATCAAGCACTCCGCCGTCTGGCGATCCCGCTGCTTCCGCCGCGTCGGGCCCCGAGGAGCCCCCGGCGGGTGCCTACCTGAAGGCCGGCGATGGCGTCTTCATCAGGCTCCCCTGGGAGCCTAGCTCCAGGGCGTCGGTCGAGGGGGAGGCCTTGGACGGAGAAGTGCTCGCCTCCGTCGGGCTGACAGTGGTCGACGCGCCAAGCACCAGTAGCGGCGAGCCCGAGGAGGAGCGGCTACTCCAGAAGCTTGTGTCGCTCTACCGCGCCCGGCAGGCTAGGGTGGAGCGCCAGGAGGCACTCGTCGCGAGGGCCGGCGCGGACATGGAGAAGCGTGCCGGGGAGCTTCGGGAGCTCAACCAGGAGGCTCTCCGGTCTTTGGCGGAGGAGCGAAGGCTGCTCGACGAGGCGCGGACGGCCTTTCTCCTCGAGAAGGCAGAGGCCGAAGAGCAGCAGAGGCTTGCCGCTAAGGGGCTATCCGCGCGGGAAAGCGAACTGGTGCAGCAGAAGGCCAGCCTTGCCAGCCACGAGGAGGAGGTTGCCGCGCGCGAGCAGGCGTTTGGCGGGGCCCTGCAGAAAGCGCAGGACGCTGCCGCGGCCGCCGAGGTCATCAAGGGGGAGCTGGAGACGAGGGTGGCGCAGCTCGTCAGCGACCTCAAGGCGAGCGGCGAAGAGCTTGCCGCGCTCAAACAGGAGCGCGAGAAGGGCGCTCACACCCTTGGCGAGCTGCAGGGCCGCTTCGTCGAGAAGATCCGGGAGCTCGACGCCGCCAAGGATTCCAAGGCCGACCTCGAGCTGAAGCTGGACACCCTGGCCAAGGCGCTGGAGAGCGCCAAGGGGCAGGAAGCGACCTTGCGGAAGGAGGTTGCTGACAACGAGGAGCTATTGAAGCGCGCCGCCGTTACCCAGAACGCCTTCCAGGAGACGGTGGAGCGGTGGACCGAAGGCCTCGTCGACATCGCCACCACCATCGACAAGGAGCTGAAGCTGCTGGGGATGGAGGGCCACGAGTACCCCTCCGGCGAGAATGTCTCGCCGAGCGTCAAGCTCACTTACTTCTTCAAGGGCTTGGTGGAGGCGCTCCAGCATCTCCGGGAAACGATCCCAGAGCAGCTGGCCGAGTAGACGCGGGAAGCCGTCTCCGGGGCCCTCGAGAGGGTGCTGGTGAAGATCGTCTTCCGCAACCCCACCATCAGGCTTACCAACGTCCTCAGGCACCTACCGGAAAACGCCGACCTGCCGGAGATCAGGGCCCTCGTCACCCCCATTGTGGAAAGGGTGGCCGGGATCAGGAGGGTCGAGGGCGACTGCGCGGATTAGGCCGCCCACCTCTTTCTTTTCTTCCCTTGTCGCTGCTGAGCATGTCATAGAAACAACTGATTAGAGCAGCGGCAAGTCGTTTTGGAATATAACTTTTATCTTAGGCAGTTCATTGCGCTGTTATCTCCCTCGTTCGACTTTGTGCTTCGTACGTTCGCGCCCTACGCTCCCAGGAACTTGTCGGCGCAAGCCTCCGCCTTGCCACGGGTGCCGAGTGCGGGACATCAGCAACCCGCTGGCGGTGCCTCCACCGGCAAGAAACCTTGCCGCGGCTGGCGCAACTCACTTAAAATGTTGAGCAGGCTCAGGGCGAGGTAAGCGTTGCGACTGCAGTCGCAGCACATTTAAGCTGTCGAGCAAGCTCGAAACAAAGTAAGGACGCCACTCTGGATGTAGCACACTTAAGTCATTGAGCGGACTCGAAACGAAATAAGGGCGCAACCAGCCACGAGCCGGCCCCTCCGCGCACAGGTTTCCCATACGAAGCTCGGCCGTTCGAGGAAGATAACTTAAGGGTAAAAAAGGAGCTTAATTGCTCAAATTTTGGCAACTTAGCTTTTCTGTTGTTTGCAGTCCGGCAAGGCGCAGCTTCCTCGGGCGACGCCTAGCCTATCCTGTCACCCCCCTTCTCGAGGTAAGGGAATAACGAGGGCTCGGGGCTTCACGGCCTGCCATCGCTTGGCGGAGCCGAGTGCTGCACAATCGTGTCAAATAATGCATGCGCAAAGCGGAGAGGCGCGAAATCGACAAGATGTGCGGGGCACATAAGCTATGCTTGGGATATGTGCTCGTCTCTGTACCAAGGATTACATGCAACTGCGGCAAGACTTGGACAGAGAGGATGGCCGATGGAACGGGTTCCGACTACCGCGCTGGCAAGGTCCCTCCCACGGTCGGCGTCGACTCGTTTGGATCTTGGCGGCCTGGGCGCACCGAAGAAAGAGGTCGCCTTTCCCGCAACTTCCAGCGCTAACTTCTGCGGCTACGGGAGCGGCGCAGAGTTTGCTGGAGGCGAGAAACTCGCTCAGCGGCCGGAAGGCGGTCCTCCTCAAGGAGCAGCTGCTCTTGCCCGGGCTCTGCGTGAGTGGGTACTCGAGGAGGGCTGTGCACGAGTCCGTGAGGAGGAATGCCTCCGCTCCGCGGGTTGGAGCGGAAAGGTACCTGGCCATACCTGAGCTTACCTATGGTCGCCAAATCTGGTTCGCACAACCTTGACGCAGCCCCCTACCTGGCGCGCCAAAGATGTCGGGGGAAATCGGCCTCCACGAGCACCTATGGGGACGGAGCCCCTTTTCGGTTCGGCGGGGGGCGGAGGTTGCACAAAGAGCAGATCAAGGCGACACACACACACAACGATTTTACCCAGCTTCGGGCCGCATGGATGCGTAAAACTCTACTGCTGCTTGTATGGTTGATTCGAGTTCTTGCTCTGGAGCGCAAGAAGCTATAGTAAGTTGGAGCTGGACGTAGACGAGGTTCTACTAGATGTCCTCCTTCCGGGTCCCCCCTTCTACGTGCGCATGGGCCCCCTTTTATATGCTAAGGGGTTTCCCACAGGTAGCGACGCAGGGGAGGGTAAAAATGGCAAGGAACTGTGCGAACAGTGGCCGCACAGTGCTATCGCACCTAACTCTGACGGCGGGCGACAAAGGCATTAAATGCCCGTCTGGATCGCCCGAACAGTACCGAGGCGGACCGTTGGGGGCGCCTCCGCTTGCCACGGGGGCGACTCTGCCAACGTCGCATGGCACCGCGCGCCTCAGGTTGCGCGGCGCCCCGCCACGTGCCTCTGGGGAAGCTCCAGAGTGACGCGTGGTCAGGTGAGCTGGAGCGCAGGCCTGAGGTGGTGGTTTGCCGCGGCAAGTGGCTTGCCGCGGTGGTTGTCTTGCCGCACCTGAAAGCTTGCCGCTCGTCAGGCCTTGCCGGGGCACGCGGCGCGCCGCGGCGGGCTTTTATTGGGGTGCCTTGGCTTGGCCGTCTTGGCGAGCTCCTCCCGCCGGGGCCTTGGTGCTTCGGCGTAGTCGTCCCGGCAAGCTCCTCTTGCCGGGGCCTTGTCGCCTTGGCCCGGCAAGCTCCTCTTGCCGGACCTCGCCTCCTTGGCCCGGCAAGCTCCTCTTGCCGGGGCCTGGTCTTCTAGGCTCGATCACTTGGCCTTGGTCCGGCCTAGAAAGGGCCGTGGAGACTCTTGTCGCTCCCCTGGCAAGCCTTGCCGCGGGACGCTACTACTGCCTGTGCACAAGTTTGGGGTACTAAGGTACCCCTACTTTAGTACACCGACATCGCTTATGAGATTTTTTTTGTTTCTTGGTTGGTCGCTTCACAATCTTTTGCTAGCCTTCATTTTGCACTAAGTATGATCACTACTTGTGCATCCAAAATCCTTTAAACCAGTTTTTGCCTCATGAGTCCACTATACCTACCAATATGAGGTATTTTCGTGTCGTTCTAAGAAAATTTGTATGTGCCATCTCTAAATTTCAAAATAAATTTCACTTTTGTGTCCTCGCACAGCTCATGAAACGGTAGGGGGTGGCTAATGTATTTCCATGCTAGATATGTTGTTCCTACGATGAGTGTTTATTCACTTGTCATTGCACGAGAGTAAGGCAAAGGTGTTAGGGATGCCCTGTCCCGAAATGAAAAATGAATTTACTTTATGTTGTCAAATAATAAATTCCTTGGAAAGTGTTGGTATGGAAGGCACCCGTGGATACGGTTAGCCATGGAAAGTGAAAGTATGGTGGAAAAAAGGAATAAACTTTAATTTATGTTTGGGAACCACCTATGATATATCTAGCAGGGAAAGTATTGGGAACTTCTCGATCGTTCTCGTTGACAGGAAAAGCACGCCTCCCTAAATGTTTTTATCTCTATGATTTTCGCTTTGAGCTGTGGCACCTCTACAAATCCCTACTTCCCTCCATGAAGGGCCTTTCTTTTACTTTATGCAATTTTCATTTTTAATTTGAGTCTCCATCTTCTCTTATAAAGCACCAACTAAGGGGCACTATGATCGTACTTGAGCATTGGGTGTAGCTAATATGCGAGTGTGTTTCATGAATGGATCAATGATTGAGCATAATGAGCTAGGGATAACTTATTTTAGCGTTGATATTTTGAAAGACATGTTTCCTTGTTGATATGCTTGAGTATTTAAGTCTCATGTCAAAACTAGACTATTGCTTTGAACCATATAAAAGTCCAAAAGTCCATGCTATAAAGAAAATAATATGTGATGAATATGTTAGGCAGCATTCCACATCAAATTTTTTGTTTTTATCATTTACCTACTCAAGCATGAGCAGGAATTAAGCTTGGGGATGCTGATACATCTCCAACGTATCTATAATTTTTGATTGTTCCATGCTGTTATATTATCATTCTTGGATGTTTTACAATCATTTTATAGTCATTTTATATCATTTTTTGGTACTAACATATTGACATAGTGCCCAGTGCCAGTTGTTGTTTTCTGCATGTTTTTTTACATCGCAGGAAATCAATATCAAATGGAGTCCAAACACAGCAAAACTTTTTGTGGATTTTTTATGGACCAAAAGACACCCAATGGGTCGGAGAAGCACCTGGGGGTGCCCCGAGGGGGGCACAACCCACCAGAGCATGCCTGGCTCCCCAGGCACGCCCAGGTGGGTTGTGCCCACCTCGGCGGCCTCCCAAACCTCCTCTTTTCTCTATAAATACCCCAATATTCCAAAAACCCTAGGAGAGTCGATGAAAATCAATTCCATCGGCAGCAAGTTCCAGAAACACCAGATCCAATTGAGACACCATCACGGAGGGGTTCATCATGCCCATTGGTGCCTCTCCGATGATGCGTGAGTAGTTCTTTGCAGACCTACGGGTCCGTAGTTAGTAGCTAGATGGCTTCCTCTCTCTCTTTTGATTCGCAATACAATGGTCTCTTGGAGATCCATATGATGTAACTCTTTTTGCGGTGTGTTTGTTGGGATCCGATGAACATTGAGTTTATGATCAGATCTATCTTTTTATCCATGAAAGTTATTTCAGTCTTCTTCGATCGCTTATATGCATGATTGCTTATAGCCTTGTATTTCTTCTCCGATATATGGGTTTTGTTTGGCCAACATGATCTATTTATCTTGCAATGGGAGAGGTGCTTTTTGCTGGCTTCGATCTTACGGTGCTTGATCCCAGTGACAGAAGGGGAACCGACACGTATGTATCATTGCTATTAAGGATAAAAATATGGGGTCTATTTCTACATAAATAGATCTTGTCTACATCATGTCATCGTTCTTATTGCATCACTCTGTTTTTTCATGAACATAATACAGTTGATTCATGCTGGATAGCGGTCGATGTGTGGAGTAATAGTAGTAGATGCAGGCAGGAGTCGGTCTACTAATCTTGGACGTGATGCCTATATAATGATCATTTCTTGGATATAGTCATGATTATTTGAAGTTCTAGCAATTGCCCAACAGTAATTTGTTTACCTACCGTTTGCTATTTTTCTCAAGAGAAGCCACTAGTGAAGTCTATGGCCCCCGTGTCTCTTCTTTATTATATTTGCCTTTGCAATCTATTTTTATTTGCTTTTATTTTCAGATCTATTAAACCAAAAATACAAAAATACTTTGCTGCACTTTATTTTATTCGTGATCTATTTATTCAATCTATTACAACTATCTCCCATCTACTTGCCAATTTCTGGCATCGTTGCCCGAACGGGATTGGCAACCCCTTTAACACGTTGGGTTGCGAGTATTTGTTATTTGTGTGCAGGTGTTGTTCACGTAGTGTTGCGTGGTTCTCCTACTGGTTCGGTAACCTTGGTCTCATGACTGAGGAAAATACCTACCGTTGTTGTGCTGCATCATCCATTCCTCTTTGGGGAAAAACCGACGTAGTTCTAGCAGACATCAGTCCCCAACGTATCTATAATTTATGAAGTATTGATGCCATGTTTACAACAATTTTATATGGTATTGGTCTGATTTGAATGGAAATAACCCGTACTAGCACTGTTTTCAGCAGAACTACCGTGTTGGTTTTTGTGCATAAATAAAAGTTTTCGGAATGGGCCGAAACTTTTTGATGATTTTTTTTTGGAACAAAAGAGACCCCGGAAGTTTCGTGGGAGGACCAGAAGAGCAAAGATGTGCCCACGAGGCACGAGGGCGTGCCCAGGGGGGTGATGGTGTTGTGGTGCCTCATGGGCCCATCTTAGCCGATCTTGATGTGAGATCGATGCCAAAAAATCCTATAAATAAAGAAATCCCCAACAATAACCCTAGAACTTCGACTCCGCCGTCGCAAGCCTCTGTACCTTTGAAATACCATCTGGTGCCCTATTTTGGCACCCTGCTAGAGGGGGAAATCATCACCGGAGGCCATCTTCATTATCCCGGCGGTCTCCATGACGAGGAGAGAGTAGTTCACCCTCGAGGCTAGGGGTATGTACAAGTAGCTATGTGTTTGATCTCTCTCTGTCTCTCGTGTTCTTGATTTGGCACGATCTTGATGTACCAAGATATGTTAATATAGTTGGATCATATATGGTGTTTCCCCCTCTCTATCTTGTTGTGATGAATTAAGTTTTTACCTTTGAGGTTTCACTCTTATCGGACTGAATACTTTTATGGATTTGATAATACTCGATGTATGTCTTGCATATGGATACCCGTGGTGACAATGGGGTGTTCTATTGATTCACATGATGTATGTTCTGGCACTCAAATCGCGGATTCCCGAGGTGCCATTGGGATAATCTATGCATAGGGGTTGATGCATGTTTTCGTCCTACCATCTCTGATAGAAATCTTGGGGCACTCTGTGAAGTTCTTTGTGTTCGATTGAATATTATGAATATGAAGTTGTTTCATGCATATTGTATAATCAACTCACAGATACTTGTGGTGACATTGGAGTATCTATGTGACATTAGAGATGGTTGATGTGTATCGTATGGTGTTATTTAAGTACAAACTCTAGGGCTGTTTGTGACACTTACAAGAATAACTCAATAGATTGATGGAAAGGAAACTTTGAGGTGGTTTCGTACCCTACAAACAATTCAAGCTTATGTTCGCACGTTGAGGCATTGTTATATGATTCAATTATCTTAGCATTGTTGAGAGATTGCACTAGTGAAAGTATGAACCCTAGGCCTTGTTTCTATGCTTTGCAATACTATTTGTACTCCGTTTTAATACTTGCTACCTTGCTGGTTTTTTATTCTTAGATTACAAAAACCTATATCTACTATCCATACTGCACATGTATCACCATCTCTTCGTCGAACTACTGCACCTATTTAATTTTCCATTGTATTGGGTGTGTGGGGGACACAAGAGATTTCTTGTATTTAGTTGCAAGGTTGTTTGAGACAGACCATCTTCATCATACACCTCCCACAGATTGATAAACCTTAGGTCATCCACTTGAGGGAAAATTGCTATTGTCCTACAAAACTCTGCGCTTGGAGGCCCACCACGAGTCTTTATGAATAAGTTGTATAGTAGACATCAATTGTCTCTTTGTACATTTGGGTGAAAATCAGGAAAATCTTGATTGTTGTTGGGAATGGGATGTGGGTCCACATAGTCAGGAGGTATTGGGTCCTCATCTGCAGGTGCTCCCCCCAACATCTCTTGCAGCAAAACCTCAATAGGGGAGGACCAAGCATCTTGATCAAAACCTTCCCTCTCATACCATCTAGTACTTCTGGGAATTGATTCCAGATCACGAACCCTAGCTTTAGCAATCACCCTTGCCCATATGTTCAACATCATTTTCCCAGGAAATCAGACGGCCAAAACGACAGATAGGCCTTTCGTTAGAGTTGCAAAAATCAAAAGGTACAACAAGAATGAGCAGCCAAACCGTGCGATTAAACTTAGTCCTTCAACAATTGCAGGAATTGTCATGGATTTGAAAAGTGACGAACACTTCACCAAACTGATGAGGACTCTGAACAACCATCCTATCTTTGTCTCTCAGATGCACAAAATGCACATAAGCTTCCCCGAGTGGGCACCGTTGAATCTCTCTAAAACGAACATGATGAACCTTTGTAAGATACTCTTCTAGGACCTCTCGAACATTTTGAAAGTGTATCACATATAGCAGATGGTTGATGGTGTACATGGCCCAATCTTCATACCGCCTTTGACGATGTGGAACCACCACCCTAGCAACACCATTCCGCCCTGATATGCTGGATGTTGAAGCCATGCAGCACGATCGGGAGAGGATCGAAGGGGATGTTGGCAATTGGGGTTTCTGTGTTGCCGAAGGCACCGTGCATATATGGAGGAGCAGAGGAGCAGTAGTTATGAGGTGGCATTACGGTGTTTGGTACTGGAGGAGGTGAAGAGGCAAGTGAAAATCTCATCTAGAAATTAGGGAACATTCCCAAACAGACCTCTCTAAAAGTGGCAACACGGGCTACTTCACAGGCCAGCCTAGCCACCCGGAACCAATCTTCTACAATGCCCAGAGCCCAAACTTCCTCATGTGGGGATGGGAAAGAGGCGTAGGGGTGAAATAATCCTACCTCTTTTGAATATCAGCATTATTCTTCTAACCATTATGTTCATGATTATGGGAAGAATTTTTCTACAGATTGATTCAACTATGCTAACCCTCTTTGGGGAGAAACTCTTGCGCTCTTCAATAATATTCCTACAATGTTATGCATATATTCAAATTCTTCTCAGTCGCCCATCAAGATGTGGGTAGTTAAGACGAACGAATTATTTTGTAGGACTATGTCTTCGGTTGCACAAAGTGGATCATGCATAGTAGGTGCACTAAACATATGACCGGAGACAAAAGCTCATTCACCAATCCTGAATTGTCTACTTTCTCACATAAGTATACCACCTTTGACAAGAACAATAACAACAACAAAGTAAAGGTAATTGGGTTAGGTAAAGTTGCTATCTCTAAAGAGAAAAATGTTGAGAATGTCATGCCTATTCAATCTCTTGAATTCAATCTTATGTCCATTGCAAAACTACGTGACTTGGGAATAATGGTATTATTCTCTATCACTAGATGTGTGTAGTGTGTGGTATTTATGCAAAATCATAACACTTTTTTCTTTGAAGGCCAAAGAAAAGGTGGTTTATATATTATGGATTTTCTATAAGGGGCCCTCAGTTTCCACCTGCTTGCTTGCAAAACCAATAGAGGGTTGGTTGTGGCACCAAAGACTTGGCTATGCAGATATGTGAAACTTGCAGACACTGGTGAAGAAGAAAACACGTGATGGGAATTGTCGATGTTAAATTCGATAAAAATTGCCTCTGTGGTGCATGTGAGGCTGACAAACTTGTGAAGAATTCTCATTCTACGAAGACTATCATGACCACAACAAGGTGACTTGATATTATTCACATGGCCCTCTTCTGAGCGGAAAACTAATCTAGCTTTGGTGGTAATCACTATGGACTCGTAATTGTCAATATTTTTTCTTGATTCACCTGGGTTTTCTTTCAAAAGGATAAATCTAGAAGCCAGCAAATCTTCAAATGTTTTGCCAAGAAGACTAAAAAAGAATATGATTTCGGCATCAAGCACATGAGAAGTGATAATGGCATGGAGTTAAAAGATATGAATATCAAGGACTTTCTCGATGACAATTGCATCACTCATGATTTCTTGGAAACTTATATTCCGCAACAAAAATGGAGTGGGAGAGTGAAAGAATTAGAAACTTGAGATGGCGTGTACCATTTTTAATGACTACAAGACCCCAATTCAACTGGCCGTATGACAGCAACACCATGTGCGATATCATCAACCGAGTTTATCTTCACAAATTTCTTAAGACAACATCTTATGAGCTTATAACTGGTAACGAGCCAAATGTTTGCTATCTTAGAGTCTTTGGTTCACCTTGCCATATACATGATATGAATTACAATTGTAAGTTTGCACCTAAGGCACACGAGCGGTTACTTCTCGGTTATGGATCAAATAAGCAAACTTAGAGAGTTTATAACTCCCACTTCGGGAAAGCTATGGAAACTGTAATGTGTGGTTTGATCAACCTAACGACTCCCAAAAAGAGCACCTACCAAATGTGCTAGATGAACCTCCTCTAGATGAAGTTATCCGATCCATTGCTACTAGAGAGATCAAACCTATTGAAGAAAATGATTCATATTCCTCTGATGATGATTCCTCTCTGCAATGATCAATAAATCATAGTCAAGATACCGTCGAGCAGAATGTTGGTCCCAAAAACAATGCTAATATAGATAAGAATTCTCAACCCGGGAATAATGTTGATCGGGAAGTGCAACCTAAAGGAAATGTTGAACCTCCTCTATGTTGAGTTAAAAATCGGGTGGACCTCGACATGATTCTTGACAACATCGAAGAACCAGGTCCAACCACTCGTTCCCGAGCTCGACTAGCTAACTTCTGTTGGCGGATTGGATGTTATCCATGCAAGAGGAATTACTTCAGTTCTAACGCAACAAGGTGTGGAGTTTGGTCAAGCAAGGTGCGAAGGTGGACAAGTATAGATAGGATGTAGAGATATGGTATGAGGAATGTGGTAAAATCAAAGCACCTCTCCTTCAAGAAAGAAGAGAGAGGAAGGCCGAAATCATACCTAAAAGAATGACCTGAAAACTACCATCTCGTCGGGATAAGGTGAAGAAGACAACTGACCCGGAGAAGAAGGGGCACATAAATACCTACTTCTGGGAGAAGACCACACTCGAAAAGTTGACTGAAGGCCAGTGAAGACGTGATAGAAGGAGAGGCCGAATACATAGATGTTGCATCAATAAGACAATCCATGGCTAGAACGCCAACACTTTGGATATGCTCTATCAAGGTAGAAGGATGAGTATTCCGCTTGAAGACGTACAAGTCGTCTTAGTATTAAAAACTTCAGGATATGGGAAAAATGACAGAATTTTGCAAAAAGTATCCTCGCATGCCACATAATAGACGAAGAAGATTGTGCTAAAAAATTGACATATGGAAATTGCTTGACAAAGTCATCTACATGAAAATTCCACCTGTTGGCTGATACGTCTCCAACATATCTATAATTTTTTTTGTTCCATGCTATTATATTATCCATCTAGGATGTTTTATATGCATTTATATGCTATTTTATATGATTTTTGGTACTAACCTATTAACCTAGAGCCTAGTGCCAGTTTCTGTTTTTCCTTGTTTTTGATTTTTACAGAAAAGGAATACCAAACGGAGTCCAATTGTCGTGTCAATTTTTTATGATTTTTTATGGACCAAAATAAGCCCCCAGAGTAAAAGAGTTGAGCCAGAAGAGTCCCAAGCCATCCATGAGGGTGGGGGCGCGACCTACCCCCTGGGCGAGCCCCCCTATCTCATGGATGACCCGGAGACCCCCTGATGTGAGACCTACGCCAAAAATTCCTATAAATACGGAAACCTCCAGAAAATAACCTAGATCGGGAGTTCCGTCGCCGCAAGCATCTATAGCCACCAAAAACCAATCGGGACCCTGTTCCGACACCCTACCGGAGGGGGAAATCCCTCACCGGTGGCCATCTTCATCATCCCGACGCTCTCCATGATGAGGAGGGAGTAGTTCACCCTTGGGGCTGAGGGTATGTACCAGTAGCTATGTGTTTGATCTCTCTCTCACGTTCTTTATTTGGCACGATCTTGATGTATCGCGACCTTTGCTATTATAGTTGGATCTTATGATGTTTCTCCCCTTCTACTCTCTTGTAATGGATTGAGTTTTCCCTTTGAAGTTATCTTATCGGATTGAGTCTTTAAGGATTTGAGAACACTTGATGTATGTCTTGCATGTGCTTATCTGTGGTGACAATGGGATATTCACGTGATCTACTTGATGTATGTTTTGGTGATCAACTTGCGGTTCAGTGAGCTTGTGAACTTATGCATAGGGGTTGGCACACGTTTTCGTCTTGACTCTTTGGTAGAAACTTTGGGGCACTCTTTGAAGTTCTTTGTGTTGGTTGAATAGATGAATCTGAGATTGTGTGATGCATATGTATAATCATACCCATGGATACTTGTGGTGACATTGGAGTATCTCGGTGACATTAGGGTTTTGGTTGATTTGTGTCTTAAGTTGTTATTCTAGTACGAACTCTAGGATAGATCGAACAGAAAGAATAGCTTCATGTTATTTTACTACGGACTCTTGAATAGATCTATCAGAAAGGATAACTTTGAGGTGGTTTCGTACCCTACCATAATCTCTTCATTCGTTCTACACTATTAGTGACTTCGGAGTGACTCTTCGTTGCATGTTGAGGGATTGTTATATGATCTAATTATGTTATCCTTGTTGAGTGAACTTGCACTAGTGAAAGTATGAACCCTAGGCCTTGTTTCAAAGCATTGCAATACCGTTTGTGCTCACTTTTATCATTAGTTACCTTGCTGTTTTTATATTTTCAGATTACAAAAACTTATATCTACCATCCATATTGCACTTGTATCACCATCTCTTCGCCAAACTAGTGCACCTATACAATTTACCATTGTATTGGGTGTGTTGGGGACAAAAGAGACTCTTTGTTATTTGGTTTCGGGGTTGTTTGAGAGAGACCATCTTCATCGTATGCCTCCCACAGATTGAAAACCTTGGGTCATCCACTTGAGGGAAATTTGATACTGTCGTACAAACCTCTGAAGTTGGAGGCCCAACAACGTCTACAAGAAGAAGGTTGTGTAGTAGACATCAAGCAATTTCTGGCGCTGTTGCCGGGGAGGTGAGTGCTTGAAGGTAAATCTTTAGATCTTGCAATTGAATCTTTTAGTTTCTTGTTTTATCACTAGTTTAGTCTATAAAATAAAACTACAAAAAATGGAATTGAGGGTGCCTCATATGTTTCATCTTTTTAATATCTTTCATGAAAATAAGGATTCCGATAATTGTGCCAAAGTGTTAGAAGAAGAATGCATTAAAATGTTTAGCACTAAATCTTTGAATGATGAGCATGATTGCAATGTTGTTAGTACAAATTCCTTGAATATCCATGATGCTAATGATATGCAAAGCCACAAGCTTGGGGATGCTATGTTTGACGAAGATGATATTTTTTGTCCCCCAAGTTTTGATGAGCAAATTTATTACGATGATAGCATGCCTCCTATTTATGATGATTATATTGATGAAAGTGGGTTTGGAAGAGTGTCAAATTTAGGAAGTAACGATCCCACTATTTTGGAGGATGTTGAATCTTATTGTGGTAATTATGAAAGTGGATTTGGAGAGGTCATGACTTTATTTAGTTATGAATCCACTATTTCGGAAGAGGTTCCAATTGATTATGAGAACAAAGTTGCTATATATGATGATTATTGTGATGACATGTATGCTATAAAGAATAATGATAAACATGAAACTTTTCAGCAAGATTTTAATTTTCAATTGGATTATGCCTCACATGATAGTTATTTTGTTGAGTTTTCTCCCACTACTATTCATGAGAAGAAATTTGCTTATGTGGAGAGTAATAAAAATTCTATGCTTGCAGATCATGAAAACAATGCTTTATGTGATGGTTATATTGTTGAATTCATTCATGATGCTACTCAAAATTATTATGAGGGAGGAATATATGCTTGTAGGAATTGCAATAATATCAAGTTTCCTCTCTATGAGCTTAAAGTTTTTAAAGTTATGCTTGTTTTGCCTTCCTATTCAAGTTGATTATTGTTCCCATAAGTTGTTTGCTCACAAATTCCTTATGCATAGTGTCGGTGTACTAAAGTAGGGGTACCTTAGTATCCCGAACTTGTGCACGGGCAGTCGTAGCACCCCGCGGCAAGGCTTGCCAGGCGATCGCCAAGACTCTCCGTGGTCCCTTTTTGGGCCATCCAAGAACAAAGTATCTGAGCCAAGGCCCCGGCAGGAGGAGCCTGCCGGGAAGGCCACCCGAAGAGAGCCAGGCCCCGGCAAGAGGAGCTTGCCGGGATGACCGCTCGAAGCACAAGACCCCGGCAGGAGGAGCTTGCCGGGAAGGCCAACCACGGCACGACAAGGACCTTGCCACGGCGCGTCCCGCGCTCCGGCAAGGCCCGGTGAGCGAGAAGCTCCCGGGCGCGACAAGACATCCACCGCGGCAAGGCGTTTGCCGCGGCGAGTCACCACCCCGCGCCTGCGCTCCAGCTCATCCACCCACGCGTCGCTCTGGGGCCATTCCAGGCGTACGTGGCGAGAGGCTGCGCAGCCAGGAGCATGTGGTGGCAAAGCAACGCTAACAGAGTAGCCACCGTGGCAAACGGTAGCGCTCCTGACGGTCCACTTCCCTGCGCCGTCTGGGCGATGCGGACGGGCATTTAATGCCCTTGTCCCCTGCCGTCAGAGTTAGGTATGATAGCACTGTACAGCCACTGTGCAGGCAGCTGTACCCACTACAGCACTCTCCCATTTTTGCCCCCACCTGCGCTGCCACCTGTGGGTAACCCCTTGAGCATATAAAAGGAGGCCCCATGCGCACGTAGGAGGAGGAGGACACCCATCGCCACACTCGGTCTCACCAGCGGCTCGTGTGTACTGTAGCACCACGCGCTCCCGAGCAAGAACACAATACAATCCACAAAGCAGCAGTAGGGTTTTACGCATCCTTGCGGCCCGAAGCTGGGTAAAATCCCTTGTGTGCATCGCCTCGATCCGCTCTTCGTTCAACCTCCGCCCCCCGCCGAACCAGTAAGGGGCTCGGTCCCCATAGGTGTTCGAGGAAGCCGATTCCCCCCGACATCTTTGGCGCGCCGGGTAGGGGGCGTCGAAGTTGTGCGAACCTGATCCGGCGTCTGCACCAGCTAGATCTCCTTCGTCTTCGTCGACATGCCACCGAAGAAGAAGTCTCCGGAGGTGGCCGGTCCGTCCGCGTCGAACCCGCCGCCCTTGGAACAAACGGGTGGTGGGGACGGCACCGGCGGCGGAACGGGCGTCGTCGAGCCAGCTCATGGCGCCACGGCGTCCGAACATGCACCGCGCCCCTCTTAGGAGGCACGGGACCAGCAGCGTCTTGGCGCCCATGGTACCATACGCTCGCTGGACCCTAATCGAGCCGGCGGATCCCAGGGCGCTCAAGGCCAGCACTCACACCAACGTGCTGGCGCGAGCGTGGCGCGGCTGCCTGGTCCGGGTGTTGCTCCTTCTAACTTAGTTAGAAGTTCGAGCACATCCCGCTCCACGCGCCGTTCGCCACCACTGCCCGCCACTCCAGCAGAAGCTTTGGCGCGAGCTCAACTGCTCCTAGACTACCCTCCAACAGCGGACAAGCTCGACGACTGGAGGGCCACGATACAGAGCCTCATCGGTTTCGCCAACGGCGACACCCCGCGGCAGCACAGCACGTCGCAGCCGCGGCGGAACGGCCAGGCGAGAACCGATGGCGCCAGGACCGGCGGGGTGCGACCACCGTGCACTCCCCGCCTCAGAGGCCAAGATCGCCGACTCGCCGGAATCATCACAACAATGACTCCACCGCGTCGTCGAATCCGCGAACTCGTCGCGATCAACGCCAAGTTCTTCACGAGCGAGAGCAAGAGGACGCTCGTACTCGCATCGAGCGTCGGAGAGAAGCGCGGCGTCAATCAGACCACCGCGCTGGGCCCTCTGTCGATATGCATGCACCAGGGGAACCAGGCGACCTGCCGTACGCGGTGGGCTGCCCTGCGTTCACCCGTGAGTTGCGGCAAGTCCAGTGGCCCAGCACGAAGAATTTCAAGCCAGACGTACCAGAGAAGTACGACGGCAAGTCGCATCCATTGGAGTTCCTCAGCATCTACACCATCGCGGTGCAGGCTGCTGGAGGGCGAGACGACAGGATCCTTGCCAACTACTTCCCGCTGGTACTCAAATCCAACGTCAGATCCTGGCTCATGCACTTGCCGGATAACTCCGTAACCTCCTGGACAGACTTGTGCCATCAGTTTGTTGGCGCCTTTATGGGCGGCCACAAACCCCATGGCCAAGCGAGCGACCTCCATCTGCTCGTCCAGAAGGAAGGGGAACCCTTGCGCAAGTTGATCCAGAGATTCAGCCGTGTACACTACAACATCCCAGACGTCCACCCCGCCGCGGTCATCAGCGCGTTCCATCAGAACGTGCGTAACCGCAGGATGCGGGAGGAGATGGCGATGTGCAAGATCAAAGACGTCAGCGAGCTATATGCCCTGGCTAACAAGTGTGCCCGTGCTGAGGAAGGGAGGAAACTCCCCGGAGAGAACACTGGAGCAGGAGAATCTGACAGTGAGGATACCGCCCTGGCAAGGAAGGGCCGGCGGCGGAGCAACAGGAAGAAGAAGAGCCAAGAAGTACTGGTTGTTGAGCAGTCCGGCGATGAAGGCGCCGCCAAGAAGGCCCAGGCTTGTAGCTCTGGCAAGGAGATTGCCGGATGCGCACACTGCCAGGCTGTGGCGGCCGTCGACAAGCGGGACGGCACCAACAAACAGTACTGCAAGATCCACCGCACCAAGGGCCATGACCTCCAGAGCTACAAGCTGGTCGAGCGGCTCGTCGAGCTGCAAAAGGCCGAGTACGAGCGGCGCGACAAGGAGAGAGCCCGGGGAGGTGGCGGAGGATCAGGCACGAAGCGCCCTGGCCAGGGAGGACGCCGCGACAAGGACAAGCAGCAGCAAGCGGACCGACCTCCCCGCGGCCGCGACAAGAACGAAGACGACAACGAAGACGAAGACATGGATGACGTCGAGACCATTGAGCAGGAGTTTCAGAAAGCCACAGAGGTCTTGTGCGTAGACGGTGGTGCCTCGCTGCATACTTCTCACCGCCAGCTCAAGCAGTGGGCACGAGAAGTCAATGCAGCGGAACCACCCGTCGAGTCGCGCAAGCCTCTGAAATGGTCCAGCACGCCTATCATCTTTGATATTGAGGACCACCCTGATCGCACAACTGCGATCGGGTGCTTGCCGATGTTGGTCTCACCAACAGTCCGCAACCGCAAGGTCACTAAGATGCTAGTTGACGGCGGGGCCATCTTGAACCTGATCTCCTCCGCTGTGCTCTGGAAACTCCAAGTCCCCGACAACGAGCTCGAAGAGACCGGCACGTTCCAAGGAATCAACTCGGGAAGGAGCAAGCCGAAGGGGAAGATAACATTGCCAGTGACATTTGGCAGCGAGCTGAACTTCAGGACAGAGAGGATCACTTTTGACGTTGCCGATTTTCCATTGCCCTACAATGGAATTCTCGGCCGTCCAGCGCTCGCCAAGTTCATGGCGGCCTCTCACTACGCCTACAACATGCTCAAGATGCCAGGCCCGATAAGCGTCATCTCTGTCCCCGGCGACAAGAAGGATGCCCTTATCTGTGCCGACAAGATCTACCGGGAAGCAGCAGCCGCAGCGGATCACAAGCCGCTTGCTGCTGAAGCTCCCGGAGGGAAGAAGAGGACCAAGCCCGGCAAGTGCTCTGGCGCCCACTCCGGCAAGCGCACCTCTTCGGAGTGCTGCGCTACCGTCGAGGACGCGCCATCGAGCTCCACCGGCAAGAGTAAGAAGACAATGGTAGCTCCGCCAACGACCAAGAAGGTGCCCGCCAAGGAGGACGGCACTGGTGGTACCTTCACCATCAGTGCCACTCTCGACCCCAAATAGGAAAGCGCGCTCGTTGCTTTCCTGCGGGCGAATGTCGATGTGTTTGCCTGGCAACCATCTGACATCCCCGGCGTTCCCAGGAAAGTGATTGAGCACCACCTCGCCGTCTGTCCTCACGCGCGGCCCGTCAAGCAGAGAGTCAGGAAGCAAGTAGTGGAGCGCCAAGAGTTCATCGCAGAAGAGATCAAGAAGTTGGAAGCGGCAGGCCTCGTCAGAGGTGTGCTCCATCCGACGTGGTTGGCCAATCCTGTTGTCATGCGCAAAGCAAATGGGAAATGGAGGCTTTGCATCGACTTCACTGATGTTAACAAAGCTTGTCCCAAAGATCCCTTTCCCTTTCCGCGCATTGACCAGATTGTTGACTCCACGGCCGGATGTGACGTGCTTTCATTTCTTGACGCCTACTCAGGATATCATCAGATCTTCATGGCTGAAGAAGATGAAGAGAAGACCGCGTTCATCACTCCATGTGGCACGTACTATTTCGTACGGATGCCTTTCGGACTGAAGAACGCCGGTTCAACATGTGCGAGGGTTGTCCACACCGCTTTTGAGCCACAAATCCACAGAAATGTGGAGGCCTACATGGATGACATAGTGGTCAAGAGCAGAGACAGGGCAACCCTGATTCAAGACTTAGAAGAGACCTTTGCGAACCTGCGCAGGATCAGCCTCAAGCTCAACCCCGAGAAGTGCGTGTTCGGAGTCCCTTCTGGCAAGCTCCTCGGGTTCTTCGTGTCTTAGTGAGGAATAGAAGCCAACCCAGACAAGATCAAGGCCATCGAGCAGATTGAAGCACCAACACGTGTCAAGGACATACGAAGGCTTGCCGGCTGCGTCGCGGCTCTCAGCAGGTTTATTTCCAAGTCTGCAGAATGCGCCCTGCCGTTTTTCAAAATTTTGAAAAAGGCGGGTCCAGTAAAATGGACTCCGGAAGCGGAGGCTGCGCTGCAGGACCTGAAGAAATACCTATCCTCCGCTCCAATACTTGTCGCGCCTAAACCACAAGAGAAGTTACTGCTATACCTGGCGGCAACCAATCAAGTGGTTAGTGCTGCGTTAGTAGCGGAGAGGGAGGCAGATGATGAGCCAACAACCGCGGCAAGCACGTCCAACGACAAGCAGGGGGCTTCCCCGACAAGCTCTGGCCCCGACAAGGAAGAATCTGCGCAGGAGCAAGTGGGGGTGCAGAAGAAGAAAATGGTGCAGCGCCCAGTTTACTTTGTCAGCTCCCTTTTGCAGGGGGCTAGGTCAAGGTACTCTGGTGTGCAGAAATTGCTTTTCGGCCTCCTCATGGCCTTGAGAAAGCTGCGCCATTACATCCAAGCACACGAGATTACAATTGTCACCCGCTTTCCGCCGAAGAGGATACTGCAGAATCCAGAAGCAACAGGCAGGATTGTCGAGTGGGCACTAGAACTGTCGAGCTTCGATCTCCAGTTCGAGAGCACCTCGACTATCCAAAGCAGGGCATTGGCGGAGTTCATAGCGGAGTGGACACCGACACCGGACGAAGATATCCCGGAGACGAGCATCCCCGCCAAAGGAGCAAGCAAAGAGTGGCTGATGTACTTTGATGGTGCTTTCTCGCTGCAAGGCGCCGGTGCTAGCGCGTTACTTATCGCGCCCACCGGAGAGCACCTCAAGTACGTAGTCCAGATGCACTTCCCAAAGGAACAAGCAACCAACAATACTGCAGAGTATGAAGGTTTGCTTGCCGGTCTCAGGATCGCAGCAGAACTTGGGATCAAGAAGCTCATTGTCAGGGGTGACTCGCAACTTGTCGTCCGCCAAGTGAACAAGGATTACCAGAGTCCGTTGATGGAAGCGTACGTTGATGAAGTGAGGAAGCTGGAAGAGCACTTTGACGGCCTGCAAATGGAACACATTCCAAGAGCTGAAAATGACATCGCTGATGGCCTGTCAAAGTGCGCAGCATTTAAGTTACCTGTGGAACCAGGGACCTTTGTGCTCAAGATGACTCAGCCATCCGTAACGCCATCAACCAGACAGAGCAAGAAGAGGGGGTTGGTCTCCGGCGACTATCTTCCGGCAGAGCTCCCCGGAGCCGCCGCCAAGAAGGTCCCCAAGATCGACGCCAAGAGCGTTGAGGAACCGTCTGCTCTGGAAAACCCCAGGGTTTGTTCCGTAGAAGCAGGCGCTCCCGACAAGCTTTGCCCCGGCAAGCTTGCCGGGGAACGTCAAGCTCCGGCTGAGCCCCAGATCCTCACCGTAGGAGCGGACGTTCCCACGGCAGCAGAAGTGCCTTCAGCCCTTGTTGTCGAGCCGCAGGCTCCAGCATGGGCGCAACAAACTGTCCATTTCCTCCAACACGGAGAACTTCCCGAAGAGCAAGAAGAAGCTGAAAGAGTAGCCCGGCGCTCGAGTATGTACCAGTTTGTCGACAACACACTGTACAGAAGAGGGCGCAACGGTGTGAAATTGAAGTGTATTTCCCGGGAAGACGGACAGCAGCTGTTGGCAGAGATACATGGAGGCATATGTGGTCACCACATCGGCGCAAGAGCACTTGCCGGCAAAGCGTTCTGGCAAGGTTTCTTCTGGCCGACAGCCCTCCAGGATGCAACTGCACAAGTAACCAAGTGTGAAGTGTGCTAGTTCCATTCCAAGCAAATACACCAGCCAGCTCAAGCTCTCCAGACGACCCCTTTATCCTGGCCATTTTCGGTCTGGGGGCTCGACATCATCGGCCCCTTCCCCCGAGCTGTCGGGGGCTTTAAGTACTTGTACGTCGCAATCGACAAGTTCACAAAGTGGCCGGAAGTGGAACCAGTGAGGAAGGTGACAGCACAGTCAGCCATCAAGTTCTTCAGGTCGATTGTCTGCAGCTTCGGGATCCCCAACAGGATCATCACCGACAACGGTACACAATTCACGAGCCGCGCCTTCATGCAATACGTCCAAGATCTCGGCGCCAAGGTCTGCTTCGCTTCTGTTGCTCATCCCAGGAGCAATGGTCAAGCTAAAAGGGCCAATGCCGAAGTACTGCGCGGGCTCAAGACCAGAACTTTCGACAGGCTGCACAAGTGCGGAAGAAACTGGATCGAGGAGCTGCCGGTGGCTCTTTGGTCGATCAGAACGACGCCAAATCGAGCCACTGGCCAGACACCATTTTCTCTAGTCTATGGAGCAGAAGCAGTTACCCCCACGGAACTCGTATACGGGTCACCTCGAGTGCTCGCTTATGATGAGCTTGAGCAAGAGCGGCTGCGCGAAGATGACGCGCTGCTCCTTGAGGAAGATCGTCTTCAGGCTGCAGTGCGAGCCTCTCGCTACCAGCAAGCTTTGAGTCCCTACCATAGCCGCAAAGTTAAAGCCAGAAGCTTCGAGGAAGGCGACCTTGTACTTCGGCGCACCCCGTCCGCCAAGAATCATAACAAGTTGACGCCAAAGTGGGAAGGCCCTTACCGGGTGAGACGAGTCACGAGGCCTGGTGTTGTGCGCTTCGAGACCGAAGATGGCACTCCGGTGAGCAACTCCTGGAATATTGAGCATCTTCGTAAGTTTTACCCGTAAGGCGCGGTTGTCGGGCCCTGCCCGGCAACCAACCTTTTGTACAAGTCTTGCCGCAGTTGCATGTAATCCTTTGTACAAAGCCAGGCGCAGACCCTGAGCAGCAGAAATGAAGCGCTGGCGCCCTAAGTTTTAGCATGCATGCTGAGTCGAGTCTCGTCCTTGGTTAGGGTTGATAGTGCCTAACAGCTGCTAACCCCTAGCTTAGAGGTCGAGTCTGCATCCTTTTTCCTGTTCCTTCGTTTCCTTTGGTTCGCAGGGTTTTGCACATCCTGGCCAGACCGCTTAAGGGCGAAGAAGAGAAGAAGGGCGGGCCAGCATCTGGTCCCCGGCAAGCCAGTATTGCCGGGGGCTACAAGTACGAAGATTCTCCCGCGGCAAGCCAAAGTTGCCGGGGGCTGCAATCCCAGATAAGTTTTCGCATCCCTTGTCATGCATCCTCTTATGAACTGTGGAATACGAAAACCTTGTTCCCTCCCAAAAGCTACCGTGCTCCCTTAACGGCAGGCCCCAGAGCGCGTTCCTGGGGCCCGTTTTGGTAGTAGTCGCGGCGGCAAAGGGGCGGAACGAGGGGCCCGAACTCGCTTCATCCCTTCCTCCGCCAAAGGCGTGAGAAAGGTCGAGTGGCGCGGGAAGACGGCAGGGCCTGTTGCCGGGCAAAGAAGTGTCTATCTTAACGATATAAAGGATTCGTTCCTTGGCGTGGGTTTTACCCACGGGACAACTGGCCCGGCAAACATCCCCTTTTCATTAAAAACATTCCGCTCAGGTACAGTTTAGAGAGAATGAAAAACATGAAAAGATGGGATTACAAGTTTTAAACACAACTAAGGCCCGAGGGCTTACAGATTGAAAAAAGATAAGATGCCCGTAATCCCTTTCTTGTCTCTCTCCTCAGGAGGTAGGACAAGGAGGCGAAAAGGGCAAAAGGGGCGCCTAGGCGAGCTACGGGTGGCAGAAGACATCAACAGAACGCCCAGGGGGCCGGCTGAAAGCTGGACGGTGATGGCGGCGCCGGAAGAAGGGCCCGATATGGCGGCAGGGCGTCAGAACGCTGTCGAGGGCGCCGTGCCCTCGTACTCCGACTTGACGGCCTTGCCGCCAGCCCTCTTCCTCTTCCGCAGCCTCGCCACGCCAGCCGCCAAGGAGGGGACCTCGAGAAGCTCAAGGAGCCGGCGACCCGGATGATGGGGTCGCCGGTGCCACACGGAGCTGCGACCGGCGCCTAGTCGAACCCGTCATCCCGACGACTGCTGCCCTCGTCGTCGTTGTCGCTCCCCTCCTCGTCACTCTCGCTCGAGGAGGAGCTTTCGCTGTCGGAGGAGCTATCCACGCAGCACCGGGCCCGGGTCCCGAAGTCCCCGAAGGCCTTGACGGAGAGGAGATCGCCCTCCATCAACTTAAAATGGAGGGTGAACCCCTCCATCAAGGTGTGGATACGGGCAAATGTCTTCCACCCTCGGCCAAGATACACTATGCCGGGGGCTGGGAACTCGACGTGGACCCGCGTGCCGCTGATCCCGCAGCCCTTCATGCGCAGCCTTAGCGTCTCGGGTTGCTCCATCTCCATCATGCTTGCGAAGGGATCCGGGAGGCGGAGGCGGCGGCGAGGCGCCTGGCGCAGCCTGACGAAGAACTCGCAAGGATCGTCCCCGAGGTGGACCGCCGTGGGAAGAGGAGCCGCTGGCGGAGGCGAGGCCGGCGCGTCGCCCCGCCCGCCTCTTCCCTGAGCGCCGCGGCCTCGTCCACGCCCTCGTCCACGACCTCGCCCCCTCCCCCTTCCCCTTACGGCTGGCTCCGCCACCACGGGTGCAAGGGGAGGAGGGGCGCGCTGCCTGGCGGCAACCCTCGCCGCCAGCGATGAAGGACCTGGATTCCCTTTCTCCATGGCGAATGGAGAGAGGGGGTCAGAGGATGAAGAGAAGACGGGATGGAGGAGTGTGGGTTCCCATCGCCCCCTCTTGCTCTTTATAAAGGAGCAGGGTGGGGGCTCGACCGCCCCGCTCAGCCAATCAAGACGCAGGAAGGCCAGGCGACTGGGGCCGACCTGCTGCCCCGACCCGCGACGGCCCGGTTCCCTGCCTCCACCGTCCGCAACCCCGGGTGCATGGAAGCCGCGTGACTGACGCGCAGGACCGAGGCAACGGATGAGGCGACCTCTCCACGCCCCGTGATCGTGTGGAACGGGTGCCTCGGAAACCGTGCCTCGGCCCCGTCCAGCGAACATGCCACGCCTCCACGCCTCCCTCCACTTATGGAGCTAGCGCGAACCATCCCCCCTTTATGGCGACATGACGCATGCCTGCGGGGTTCGGCCCCGCGCACGCCACCCACGTCACGCACGCCACTCCCCATGATGCCGCGTTCGACGCGTGCCGTTCGGGGAGGGCATGGTGGGCGCGGAAGCAGATGCAGCGTGACCCAGGCCGCGCGTGCCCGTGCACTGTTTTGGGCCTGGCCCAACAGCGCTCGGCACCGTGTATGGCCCAGGCCCGGGGGCTCCTGTCGGTGTACTAAAGTAGGGGTACCTTAGTATCCCGAACTTGTGCACGGGCAGTCGTAGCACCCCGCGGCAAGGCTTGCCAGGCGATCGCCAAGACTCTCCGTGGTCCCTTTTTGGGCCATCCAAGAACAAAGTATCTGAGCCAAGGCCCCGGCAGGAGGAGCCTGCCGGGAAGGCCACCCGAAGAGAGTAGGGCCCCGGCAAGAGGAGCTTGTCGGGACGACCGCTCGAAGCACAAGACCCCGGCAGGAGGAGCTTGCTGGGAAGGCCAACCACGACACGACAAGGACCTTGCCATGAGCTCGGTGAGGCCCGATGAGCGACAAGCTCCCGGGCGCGACAAGACATCCACCGCGGCAAGGCGTTTGCCGCGGCGAGTCTCCACCCCGCGCCTGCGCTCCAGCTCATCCACCCACGCATCGCTCTGGGGCCATTCCAGGCGTACGTGGCGAGAGGCTGCGCAGCCAGGAGCATGCGGTGGCAAAGCAACGCTGACAGAGTAGCCATCGTGGCAAACGGTGGCGCTCCTGACGGTCCACTTCCCTGCGCCGTCTGGGCGATGCGGACGGGCATTTAATGCCCTTGTCCCCTGCCGTCAGAGTTAGGTATGATAGAACTGTACAGCCACTGTGCAGGCAGCTGTACCCTTTACAGCACTCTCCCATTTTTGCCCCCACCTGCGCTGCCACCTGTGGGTAACCCCTTGAGCACATAAAAGGAGGCCACATGCGCACGTAGGAGGAGGAGGACACCCATCGCCACGCTCGGTCTCGCCAGCGGCTCGTGTGTACTGTAGCACCACGCGCTCCCGAGCAAGAACAAAATACAATCCACAAAGCAGCAGTAGGGTTTTACGCATCCTTGCGGCCCGAAGCTGGGTAAAATCCCTTGTGTGCATCGCCTCGATCCGCTCTTCGTTCAACCTCCGCCCCCCGCCGAACCAGTAAGGGGCTCGGTCCCCATAGGTGTTCGAGGAAGCCGATTCCCCCCGACACATAGGAAGTGGGTTAGACTTAAATGTGCTAGTCATATTATTCATGATGCTCTCTTTATGTTTCAATTCTTATCTTTTATGTGAGCATCATTGAAATCATCATGACTAGCTGGGGGCATTAAACGTTAGCGCTTGTTGGGAGGAAACCCAATTTTATTTTTGTTCTTTGATTTTTGCTCCTGTTTAGTAATAAATAATTAATCTAGCCTCTAGTTAGAAGTGGTTTTATGTTTTAATTAGTGCTTGTGCCATGTAGAACCTTTGGGAAGAGTTGGGTGAAGTCTTTGCGATCTTGCTGTAAAAACAGAAAATTTTGTGCTCACGAGATTAGCTTCCATTTTTTTTACTGGAGAGTGCTTTTAGGTTGATTCCTTTTTACGATGATTAATAGACAAATTTGTCACATCCACCAATTTATTTCAGAATTTTTGGAGGTACGGAATTATTCAAATGATACATATTACTACAGATTGTTCTGTTTTTGACAGATTATGTTTTCTATGTGTTGTTTGCTTATTTTGATGAATCTATGAGTAGTATCGGACGGTATGAACCATAGAGAAGTTGTAATACAGTAGATATTACACCAATATGAATTTAGAATGAGTTTACAATAGTACCTAAATGGTGATTTATTTTCTTATACTAACGGATCTTACGAGTTTTCTGTTATGTTTTATGTTGTGAAGTTTTCACGTTTTGGGTAAAGATTCGATGGACTATGGAATAAGGAGTGGCAAGAGCCTAAGCTTGGGGATGGACAAGGCACCCCAAGGTAATATTCAAGGACAACCAAGATCCTAAGCTTGGGGATGCCCCGGATGGCATCCCCTCTTTGGTCTTCGTTCATAGGTAACTTTACTTGGAGCTATATTTGTATTCACCACATGATATGTGTTTTGCTTGGAGCGTCATTTTATTCTATTTTTTTTTGCTTGCTGTTTGAATAATATCCCAAGATCTGAAATTCTTAAATGTTAGAGAGTCTTCACATAGTTACATAATTATTCAACTACTCATTGATCTTCACTTATATCTTTGAGAATAGTTTGTCGTTTGCTCTAGTGCTTCACTAATATATTTTTAGAGCACGGTGGTGGTTTTATTTTATAGAAATAATTTATCTCGCATGCTTCACTTATATTATTTTGAGAGTATTTTTAGAACAACATGGTAATTTGCTTTGGTTATGAAATTAGTCCTAATATGATAGGCATCCAAGATGGGTATAATAAAAACTTTCATATAGAGTGCATTGAATACTATGAGAAGTTTGATACTTGGAATTGTTTTAAGATATAAAGATGGTGATATTAGAGTCGTGCTAGTTGAGTAATTTTGAAATTGAGAAATACTTGTGTTGAGGTTTGCAAGTCCCGTAGCATGCACGTATGGTAACCGTTGTGTGACAAATTTGAAGCATGAGGTGTTCTTTAATTGCCTTCCTTATGAGTGGTGGTTGGGGACGAGCAATGGTATTTTCCTACCAATCTATCCCCCTAGGAGCATGCGCATAGTGCTTGGTCTTGATGACTTGTAGATTTTTGCAATAAGTATGTGAGTTCTTTATGACTAATGTTGAGTCCATGGATTATACGTACTCTCACCCTTCCATCATTGCTAGCCTCTTCAGTACCGTGCATTGCACTTTCTCACATCGAGAGTTGGTGCCAACCTCGCCGGTGCATCCAAACCCTGTGATATGATACGCTCTATCACACATAAGCCTCCTTATATCTTCCTCAAAACAGCCACCATACCTACCTATTATGGCATTTCCATAGCCATTCCGAGATACATTGCCATGCAACTTTCACCGTTCTGTTTATTATGACACGCTTTATCATTGTCATATTGCCTAACATGATCATGTAGTTGACATTGTATTTGTGGCAAAGCCACCGTTCATAATTTTTCATACATGTCACTCTTGATTCATTGCCCATCCCGGTACACTGCCGGAGGCACTCATATAGAGTCATATTTTATTCTAGTATCGAGTTGTAATCCTTGATTTGTAAGTAAATAAAAGTGTGATGATCTTCATTATTAGAGCATTGCTCCGTGTGAGGAAAAAAAGAGAAAGGCCAAAAAAAAGAAGGCCCAAAAAAATGAGAGAAAAAGAGAGAAGGGACAATGTTACTATCTTTTTTCCACACTTATGCTTCAAAGTAGCACCATGATCCTCATGATAGAGAGTCTCTTATTTTGTCACTTTCATATACTAGTGGGAATTTTTCATTATAGAACTTGGCTTGTATATTCCAACAATGGGCTTCCTCAAATGCCCTAGGCCTTGATGAGCAAGCAAGTTGGATGCACACCCACTTAGTTTCTTTTATTGAGCTTTCATACATTTATAGCTCTAGTGTGTCTGTTGCATGGCAATCCCTACTCCTCGCATTGACATCAATTGATGGGCATCTCCATAGCCCGTTGATTAGCCGCGTCGATGTGAGACTTTCTCCTTTTTTGTCTTCTCCACACAACCTCCATTATCATATTCTATTCCACCCATAGTTATATGTCCATGGCTCGCTCTCATGTATTGCGTGAAAATTGAAAAAGTTTGAGAATACTAAAGTATGAAACAATTGCTTGGCTTTTCATCGGGGTTGTTCATGGTGAGAGCATTTTGTGTGATGAAAATAAAGCATGGCCAAACTATATGATTTTGTAGGGATGAGCTTTCTTTGGCTATGTTATTTTGAGAAGACATAATTGCTTGGTTAGTATGCTTGAAGTATTATTATTTTTATGTCAATATTAAACTTTTGTCTTGAATCTTTCGGAGCTGAACATTCATGCCACAATAAATAAAATTACATTGAAAATTATGTTAGGTAGCATTCCACATCAAAAATTCTGTTTTTATCATTTACCTACTCGAGGACGAGCAGGAATTAAGCTTGGGGATGCTTGATACGTCTCCAACATATCTATAATTTTTTATTGTTCCATGCTATTATATTATCCATCTAGGATGTTTTATATGCTATTTTATATGATTTTTGGGACTAAACTATTAACCTAGAGCCTAGTGCCAGTTTTTGTTTTTTCCTTGTTTTTGAGTTTTGCAGAAAAAGAATACCAAACAGAGTCCAATTGTCGAGCTAATTTTTGATGATTTTTGTGGACCAAAAGAAGCCCCCGGAGTAAAAGAGTTGGGCCAGAAGAGTCCCGAGCCATCCACGAGGGTGGGGGCGCGCCCTACCCCCCTGGGCGCATCCCCCTATCTCGTGGACGACTAAAAGACCCCCCCCCCCTGACGTGAGACCTACGCCAAAAATTTCTATAAATATAGAAACCTCTAGAAAATAACCTAGATCAGGAGTTCCGCCGCCGCAAGCCTCTATAGCCACCAAAAAACAACCAGGACCCTGTTCCGGCACCCTGCATGAGGGGGAATCCCTCACCGGTGGCCATCTTCATTATCTCGGTGCTCTCCATGGCGAGGAGGGAGTAGTTCACCCTCGGGGCTGAGGGTATGTACCAGTAGCTATGTGTTTGATCTATCTCTCTCGCGCGCGTTCTTGATTCGGCACGATCTTGATGTATCGCGAGCTTTTCTATTATAGTTGGATCTTATGATGTTTCTCCCCCTCTACTCTCTTGTAATCGATTGAGTTTTCCTTTTGAAGTTATCTTATCAGATTGAGTCTTTAAGGATTTGAGAACACTTGATGTATGTCTTGCATGTTCTTATCTGTGGTGACAATGGGATATTCATGTGATCTACTTGATGTATGTTTTGGTGATCAACTTGCGGGTTCAGTGACCTTGTGAACTTATGCATAGGGGTTGGCACACGTTTTCGTCTTGACTCTCTGGTAGAAACTTTGGGGCACTTTTTGAAGTTCTTTGTGTTGGTACAATAGATGAATCTGAGATTGTGTGATGCATATGTATAGTTATACCCGCGGATACTTGTGGTGACATTGGAGTATCTAGGTGACATTAGGGTTTTGGTTGATTTGTGTCTTAAGGTGTTATTCTAGTACGAACTCTAGGATAGATCGAATGGAAAGAATAGCTTCATGTTATTTTACTACGGACTCTTGAATAGATCTATCAGAAAGGATAACTTTGAGGTGGTTTCGTACCCTACCATAATATCTTCATTTGTTCTACACTATTAGTGACTTTGGAGTGACTCTTCGTTGCATGTTGAGGGATTGTTATAAGATCTAATTATGTTATCCTTGTTGAGAGAACTTGCACTAGTGAAAGTATGAACCCTAGGCCTTGTTTCAAAGCATTTCAATAGCGTTTGTGCTCACTTTTATCATTAGTTACCTTGCTGTTTTCATATTTTCAGATTACAAAAACTTATATCTACCATCCATATTACACTTGTATCACCATCTCTTCGCCAAACTAGTGCACCTATACAATTTACCATTGTATTGGGTGTGTTGGGGACACAAGAGACTCTTTGTTATTTGGTTTCGGGGTTGTTTGAGAGAGACCATCTTCATCGTATGCCTCCCACGGATTGATAAACCTTGGGTCATCCACTTGAGGGAAATTTGATACTGTCCTACAAACCTCTGCACTTGGAGGCCCAACAACGTCTACAAGAAGAAGGTTGTGTAGTAGACATCATTGACCCATACTTACAAGTATAATTGCGTCAATGATAAACATCAAAGAATGAGTTGCCACTACATGAAACCCAGAAAATGAGACGAAAGAGTTCATGAATATCTACATCAACATTACTCACGGACCTTGATTTATCACGAGCACTAGTGGAGGGATTGTTAGTGATATGTCAAATGACTTATAGGCATGTCTCCCTTTGATGCCAAGGTGGGGTAACAAATCCCAAGACACCCAACTGGCATATCAGGAGGAGTGACATGGCTTTAGTTAGAGGATTAGCATCATACGATGCCAATGGAACCAAAAAACACTCTACGAGTTAGGCAAAGGGCCAAAAATGTGTTGTATACCAACACCAAGTACGACTCCCATCCTTGCATGCCTCAACACACTGACATGGATGTCGTCCATAAGGATGGAATAGGTCCTCTCGCTCACCATAGTTTAGCTTATACCACATAGAGGGATTCCGACGCTTAACAACCAAATCTCCATCACCAACATAACTCGTCGAGTCTCCCCTCCCCTAAGACTATAATCTCTTGCATTCTCCACACATATAAGAAAAGAGCAAGGCATGAAGTAAGGTTTTATTCACTATGGGAGCATGAACTTGGGTAAATCATGTGTAGTTGTGATCTATGTCCAAGACCCCCTGGTCTCTTGATGTGACACCCCTTCGCCTAAAATTCCAATTACTCCTTCTAGTACCGCTGTTTTGATCGATTTAAAATCCCTCCACAATGTGTGTCAAATAAAATCTTATTTTTTTACATATTCACATTAATTTGGATAAATGACAAACTAACTTCTAGAATATTTATGTCCCTCTTGCAACCATGGAAAATTATCTAGCCATTGAAAAAGTTGTGTTCTACCCCTTTGTCAATTGAAACAAGTTCTTGCTAATGGAAAAAAGATTGTAATGTCCCAACAAAAAAACAATGTCGGTGTAGGATCATCCTCCTTTGTTAAAAAGGTATGTTAGACTGATGAAGAACATACGATTTAGTAACTCTGGTTGTACAACTTTCAGACCTGGATTGTACTTCTCCCTCCGTCCAAGTGTGTTGGGCACCTAAGAGAATCCAGAAATTCCAAAAGTGTAATTTTTATAAGTCATTATAGATGTATTAATACCCATCTTTAACCCCCCTAGAAAAATACTAGACCACACATACAATCATGTTTCTCCCAAACTTAATCCCTATTTATTAGGTGCTGATATATCTAGTGCGGGGATTGGTTGCATGGTGTAAATTTACATATATGGGTTAGCCAAACCATGACATCTATTAGTGAAAGATTTATTGCAGCGTTCTGGATGAAGAGATTTGTGTGGCGATTGGCTTCCTTTACAGTTCGAATTATTTGCCTAGTCCAATCTCCTTGCGCCTGGATTGTGATGCTTCTCCTTAGGTGCCTAACACACCTGAACGGAGGAAGTAATACTAGTTGAAAGATAAGAACATATTTTATGCAATGACATGATTTAACAACATCTCCCTCCTATATTAGAATAAGAATATTCAAGTCATCAAGAACAGGTGGTGGAGTTACTCTGGTTATACAGATTTTAAACCTAGATTCAACTAATAACAGTTGAGAGATGAAAAACAAATTTTGTAGGACTACCTAATTTAATTTTCTTCAAAAAGGAGGTTGAAACCCCAGCCTATGCATACAAGGATGCACACATCCATCTTTATTATATTATTCAACATAACCTGATAAAAAATACATGGATCAATCCAAAGCCACATTTCTAGTGACATTTTTCGCGACACCCATAAGCCTCATGATGTGTCTTGACCTCACACAAGACACACCATCTAATCTGGTGGCCTTGCCAGGCTACCCACGGCGAGTCGAGAGCACAAACCAATCTAGCAGACACTAAGTATGCACCGCATGCGCACACTTTAGAATCCACCGCCACCATCTTCCATCATCCCATACTCAAGAGGGATCAATGCATTGACTTTCCCAGACCCAGTTGACATCGAGGCTACCACAACGCCAAACAGCACCACCGCTCATGCGCTCGTCCATCATGACGCATCCGTCTCTCAGACTATTACACGGTCACTACAAGGATTCCTGTCTATTACAACAAAATTTATTACTACAGTTATATTTCGTTCCAAGAAAACGCTATATTACCACAAAATTCCAGTGTGTGGCAATAGGTACTTATCGCCACGAAACATCATGTATTGCAACAAATGATTTTGTTGCAATAGACCTAGATCCTTGTAGTGGATGCCGTCGAGACCAATTGTTGTTGACGCAATAGATTCCTTGCGACTTCACCTCCTAATGACTCCATCAAGAATCTGCTCCAAAACGATGCCCACAAGAGTGATAACGACACCAAAGGCGCCGCTTCGTCCAATCTGGGAGACCTAGATCAAGGGTTTCTCCTCGTAGCAGCTGACAACCTGCAAGTGCACTGGATTTAGTTGTATCTCTTTCAAAGTATGAGTATCAATCCCACAGAAAGCACAAGAATAAGTCTTTGTCTCTTGCAATGATTTAAATTGTAGCGCATGCAAGTTAGTTGTGATCCAAAACAAAGCAGAATCGAAAGTTTTAAATATTGGGTGATTGTTGCGAGCGAGAAAATAAAGGAGAAAAGTAAATAAAGTAGTGTGAGACGTGGATATCGGCTGTTGGAATCAATAGGACTAAAGTGTCCCTAGGGAATCTAGATTCCCGACTAGTATGTATCTAACACGACCGATGCCTAGGCATAATTCTAAGTCTAATTCTTAAGCCGCTTTATATGTTTCTCTTTGTGGGTGGAGCCAATTACAGATACATGCATACATGTTGCAGCCCTGTATCCCATACGTCACTATCATTTATCCCACTACGATTACCGAATGGTAATTATGGGTCGCCTCATGGATGCATCTAATGTGGTCTTCATTTACCCACTATTGCAATTATCCAAGGAGGGAGATAAGCATTGTCAGCACTAATTCACACCTTCACACCAATAGTAATAATCTTCCGTCCAAAAAAGGCATATGTTGGACATCTAACATAAAAAAGACCATTAAACATATAAATAGAATGTCAAATCCTATTATCATACAATCGTAAACTTACTAGGGTTCCTCCATATCCCCGACAACTACGGGAATTACTTGCACATCGAGGGTACAAACATTGCGGGATGAATCATAATGAACGTGGTGGTAGCAACAAAGTATAAATCCACACCGACTAATGTATAAAAAGGAGTTGGAGATTTAGCGATGATGATGACGACAGATGATGATGATGATGCCCTCTTGATGCGGTGAAGTGGCGGTGGAGTCCCTTGATCAATTCCCCCTCCGGAATCCTTCCACAGGCTAGGGTTCTTCGTTCTGGATGCGTTTCTGGTCGTGTGTTGTCTCTCCTCTCAGATCCATCTAAACCGGAATGAAGTAGTTGACCAGGCAGAGGTGGCGGTAGGCGGTATGATCGCTAGTGCGCTCGTACCAGACTCCGTCTTACGCTCTGGAGGCTTCTGTATGCTCCTTCTCTTCTCCAAATGGTTGACATTTTTATGGCAGTGTTTTATCACATTAATTAACATGATTTTATCATCATAATTAAAGTTGTTTTCTTAATCTCTAAATTATTCTTGCATATGATATCCTGGCAAAAACATACAAAAAGAAATGTGTGAAACACGGTAAAACCCGAAGAATCCTATACTACCGAACAAAACAAAAGGTGTAACTCATCGCATAAGTTGGACTCATCAAAAACCTGAGCGAGGAGATGATGATTGCAGTGATGATGCCTTCAACAAGGTTACGCCGCATAGACACCGCCATCGCCGGCCATGACCGAAGTCAGAGATCGGTTTTCATCGACGGCCACCTCTCCCCAACTCGCAACCGACTGGATCGCCACCAAGTTGCGCTGATCGGTTTCGCACAACCATCATGCCAACACCAGTGCTCGGCGTGGGATCCCAAGATCCGCCACCACCGACCATCAACCAGCAGACAACCACCGGAAGGAGAGATTGGCGCCACGAAGTCTGGGGCCACTGCCATGGTGACCTCGCATAGCGCGTAAGCCGCACATGCATGTGTGCCGCCGCCAGAGTGCCGCGTAATGTACTTGCATGGCGCAACCCGTGCAATCCATCTGGGCCCAGACTAGGCCCGCCCGCCGCCGTGCCACCAGCACCTCGCCACCATCGTGCTTGGCCGGCACCATCCACCGCACCCCCGTCGGAGAAGGAGCAGTCGGCGCCGCCTCCCCACTCCAGGTAGGAGCCTTGTAGATCCAGCCGCTGCACTGCCGCCAGAGCTTTACTCGACGACTTCATTGACTTTGGCGAGAAGAGGGCAGGGTGGAGGCCTAAGTTCGTTGGTAATGCTAAAAATCCGGCCAAGGTTTTTTTTACCATCAAGTTATGTTATTACAAGGATGCCAATTTCCTTTAGCAAACATCACAAATTGTGGCGAAAACACTCGCTAAAGGTTTTGTCAAAATGTGTTATCCTTGTTAAAAAAATATCATTTTTTGCAACAACATAATTTGCCGTACTAAAAGAAATCTGATGTTTGATTTAAAGCGAAGTCCTAATTCTTTTAGCTATTGAACAAACTCACCGAAAACGGGCAGGAACCTGGAACGATCGGCCTGGTCGGGGCAGGCTACCCCACTAACAATTGAACTTGCAACTCAAAAAACAAAGAAAAAAACGTAAACTTGCGAGAGCACGAGCAGCTTGGGCATATGTGCCAGATTTAGAATGACATGATTGGGAGTGACCAGTTTGTGGCCACGTCAAATTAGTGTGGGCACACACATCACTGTCGAAGCTCACTTTAGCTTACAAGTTTTCTTTGGATTCGCGGGAGAGCAGCAGTAGTAGCAGCAGAACGTGCCACTAATTCCACGTGGGTCGCCATTAGTTCTTCATGTGTGCGTTTTGGTCTGCCTCAAATAATTCTGACTAAGACGACTGATTCCAAATAATATGATCGCGATGGAGAGTGTTGCGCTTGGGCGGCTGTGGCTGCCGAAACATGCCGCGTGGAAGCTTCCTCTTTTGTGCGCCCGACCAATTGCCGCGTGTGCCTGGGTGCTGCATTCTGGTGAGCGAATTGTATTTTTCATCCGCTTGTGGTGCTACATTGTCACTGAGAAATTGCTGGCCGTGAAAGAGCGGACGGTACAGTGACGCTACGTGGGAATCTGTCAATTTCTCGTGTGCTTTCGTCTGTTTGGCTGGTTGGAAGAACTTGGCTGCGGAATGGAGCCTACCACGACGTGCCGCGTGGGGTTAGTGCGCCCGAGCAAACCGCCGCGTGTCCCTACCCACCGGCCGCCGCCGCGTGAGTGTCCGGTCCGGCTCATGAGGCGGCCTTTGCACTTTTGGTGCTGACATAGACCGGCGCTGCACCCCGCTTAGCGCAACGGCGGCGCGTAAGTGCTCCATTCCGGTCAGCAAGTTACGTAACTCGTGCTCTTGAGGCACCTACCTGTACAGTGCCACGACGTGATGGAAGGCGGTACAATGCACGCCACAAAGTACACGGACGAAGCTAGCAGTTTCCCACTGAGATGTGCACTCGTATAGTCATAATGGCTTTGCATTCTCAGGGTCTTTGCCGACCAGCTGGGCTCTTTCAAGTATTGTATTTGCGACCGACTAATAATATCAGGTAATACCATTACTTAAGATGCTCTAATGATATCGTCTTGAACAATTCAAATTTATATGTGTTAAAAAATCTGAAAAACTTCATGAATGTTCACAACACATGTCTACGGTCTTAGTACCACTAGACAAAACTATTGATATTCTTTTTCTTTTCTCTCTAAGATAAAAAAATAGACACAACTATCAAGTGTCTTGTTCATAGTCTTTGATACGTGTCATATCGCAAAGTTTAGTGAAACTATGTAAATGTGTGCCGGCATCCTCTGATGCGAAGCCTCCATATTGTTTTTGTCAAATCATAGTGACTAAATGGGCTTTATTTCAAATTGTTCGGTGGCAGCATTAGATAGTGCGATTAGATCACACATAAAGTTCTTATTTGATATTTGCAAGAAAAAGTTCTTATTTGGAGCACCAAATTATAAATTTTTGGAGATTTTCGATAACAAATAACAACACAAACTAGAAAGACAAATAAATACAGGAACAGAGACTGAAATAAAAACTTAAACAATAATCCTAACATAGTGAATAGGGTTGTGGTTTTGTCACGACAGTTGTCCTCATGAAAGGACTAAGTCTGCAGGCCTTCGCAACTAGGTGGTCGTTTGAGCGGGGTTGATCGGGTACGGAGAACACGTTTACCCAGGTTCGGCCCCTCACGGTGGAGGTCAAGACCTACTTCCTGCTTGATTGATATTGACGATGATATCGATTACAAGGATGCGGATTCGCTAACCTAGTTTTCGGAAGATTGCAATTTAGTCTTTTCGTCCTGGGGGCTCCCTTTTATATAATAGGTTGAGTCCCTAAGTTTACAATAGATTCCGAGTCGTAATGACAACCCGTATTCTTCTCTAACTCCTACCCATCTTACTTCTCAAGTTGAGAAACCTTCCATCCAGGCCTTCTCCACAAGCCGGCCCACTAGGACTCTCCTTGAGCCAGCCACAGGTCGGGTCTTGCTACAGGCCTTTATTCCTTTCCTTGTCACGTAATCATGACCAGGAAAATAGGGCGACTCATAGTGCTTCTGGGAACTTTGCCGGGTCACACCTAGAACCGGGTCTTAGCCAGGGGTAACATCCCCAACAAACAGTGACATGATACCTCACCGGCAACGGCGCAAAAATATGGTTAATGCACTTTGAGATCTAGTTTGGATAGTAGAAAGTTGTCATATCTTCTCCCCAAGGAAGGACCCTATGTATCGAACCCACGAGAGGATGCGCACTGTGACAAAAGTAAAAAAAAAACTAAAATTAAATATTAGTTTTTACTTTTTAGTTGTACCTTTACCAACCTTTTTGAAAGTAAACAATAATATTGAAATATGCATGAGTATGATGTCTTACTCTCACAACCTTATACTTCTGCTTGGATCTCATCTTGTTAATAAACATAGTCCTAAAAGGTGCCGTTACGATGTGCTCACAACGCGATGAAGTGGGGGGATGTGTCCAAAGTAGGTCATGACCTTGGATACTCCTGAGCACACCTGGCTAATCTAGGAGGCATCACCCTCCAAAAGGTAATAGATGTGACTGTTGATGTGAACTCTTTGCTCTTGTGCATCAAAAAATAATCTCCCCAACACTCAAACTCTCTCATGGATTTTGGCTTTTGGTAGGAGAGGTTTGGATGAAAAGCAATGAGGTGACTAGAAATCAAAGGATCAATCGTTTGGGTGGAATGCCTTCTAAATCAGTACAAGGAGTGGAAGCGCTCTCTCGAAAATGGATATGAATGGTGTTTGCTTAGAAAGAAAATGGTGGAGTGGGTGGGGGTACATATAAGTAGGACTAAAAAATTATGATTACACACACTTTTGCACGCATCAGTGATTCCAAGTGGAATAACTTGGTCAGACCAATATGTACAAAAGTTGAGAATTTGGATCGTTCAATCTGATACCTCCTTCTAGTGATCTGGTAAAGGAGCAGAAAGTATCCTGCACCTATTTTCCCAGAGGTGACCCTGGGTTATCGAACCCATGAGTGAAAGGCTCCCTTGAAGCGATGGCCTCTAGCAAGATTTCGTCAAAGCATTAATTCCATCTTTTGACCGGATTAATCAAGCAAATAGTGATTCAAACACTTATAATAAAAATAGGTACGGGTATGAGGTCTTACAACCATGTATTTTGTGTTGGGACCAGATAGGATCTTAATATGTGCGCTGGAAGTCACCCATCGAGATGTGCTTATGAACCAAAGTGGGGGATGTGTCCAAAATAGCACCTTGACTGACGCGAGTCCTGCATCAAGAATCAGTTGTCCTACCACAGGGCCTATCCATCACGCGGGGTTGCCTCAATAATTAAGATTATAATAATCAAACCAGAGCTTTGGGCGTTTAATGACTACACCTCATGAATCCCCAAGGATTGGATCTGTGTTACCATACTAAACACTTTTGTCACTGGTGTTTAGAATAACACTTCAGGTTCTTCCTGTACTTAGCCTCACCGTTACTCAATCTCCATGATCCTCGGTACCTGCAGGGATGAAGATCACGGACAAGACAAGAGACATCTGATACGTCTCCAACATATCTATAAATTTTATTTTTCTATTCTACTATATTATCAATCTTGGATGTTTTTATGCAACTATATATCATTTTTTGGGACTAACCTATTAACCTAGTGCCTAGTGCCAGCTGATGTTTTATTCCTTGTTTTTGGCTTTTTAGGAAATCAATATCAAATAGAGTCCAAATGGAGAAAAAACTTTGGATTAATTTTTTCTGGACCAGAAGAGACCCTAGAAGGTTCGGGAGAAGACCTGAAGAGTCACGAGGGAGCGACAAGCTCGGGAGGCGCGGCCCAGGGGGGCGCCGCCATGCTTGTGGGTCCCTCATGGCACATCTTGACCTAATTCAGTGTCTATAAATTCTCAAATATTCCCTTGACATCAGAGAGCCACCCGAAATACTTTTTCCGCCGTCGCAAGTTTCTGTTCTTACGAGAACCCATATGGAGGCCTTCTCCGGTACTCTGTCGGAGAGGGAATCGATCACGGAGGGGCTCTACATCAATCTTGATGCCCTTCCGATGATGCATGAGTATTTTACCACAAACCTACGGGTCCATAGCTAGTAGCTAGATGGCTTCTTCTCTCTCTTGGATCTTCAATACAATGTTCTCCTTGATGTTCTTGGCGATCTATTTGATTTAATGACTTTTTTCGGTGTGTTTGTTGGGATCCGATGAATTGTGTGTTTATGATCAGATCTATCCATGTCACAGCCCCAGTTTAGACCTTGCCTACCTTTGTTTTCATCCATGCATCATGTTAAAATTCCAAAGAAATTTGAAATGGGGATTGTTGAAACCCTAGCACTAACTGAAATTCACTAGGTTCAACTAAAATATGTTCATTGATTCCAAATGGCTTTTAAAATGTTCATCATTCTGGAAAAATGCTTTGAACCATAACCAGAGGTGTTGCACATTTTTCATGACATATTAGGTCTCTGGATTAAATCTTTAATTATTTGAGTTTGGGCATTTAAATTATATAAAATATTTCAAATGCTCAAATAACCCCAAACTAAAATGTTCCATGCTGGATATATTCCAAGCAGTGGCCATGTGCAGTTTGGTGATTTTTGAAGTTGCCTAAGTATTTTTAATAAAGCCAAAGCAGTAGCAGAAAAATAGAAAACATAAACTAAATTTACAAAAGATAGAAGAGGCCCCAGGCCACTTACCTGGACTGGGCCGGCCCACCTGGCCCATGCCAGTCACCTCCTTCCTTTGCCAGTAGGCAGAGGAGGGGGACAGCGCACCGCCGCCGAGCACGCGGAGGCCTCCACCTCCTGCTTCGCCGTGGCGGCCTCCCCTTCGAGCCCGTCCGCGCCTGGAGACGCCCGACGCCGCCCCTTGCTTCCCCCCCCCCCCCTCTCTGGACTCTCTCCCCCCCCGAACTCTCTCTCCCTCCTCTGTTCTCCCTCCCTCTCGTCACCGAGCGCTGCCGTCGCCGGCGCTCACCGTAGCCATGGCCACCGGCCCTTCCTAGTCCACCCAGCGTGTCCAAAGGCTCTGCCTTGACCCCCTCTCTCTTCCACCCCGAGCCACGCCACCGGAGGAGCACTGCATCGCCGTCGCCATCGTCTTCTTCAACCCCGGGGCACTAAGATCGCCGGCGACCTCCTGCCGTCACCAGCCCCTCCCCGAGCTCCCCGTGGCCACCGTCGCAACCACTGTGAGCTCATGGACCTACTCCCCCTCCTCTCCTACTCCCGTTCTCGCTCGAGCTCCGTTCCCCACCTCCGCCGTGAGCTTAGCTCCGCCGGCCATGGCGCCGCCGCGGCCACCGGCCCTGCCGCTCGTGTCCGAGCTCGTCAGCGTGCTCAGCGAACCCCCAGGAGCATGTAGCACCCTCCGGTTTCTCCTCTGGTGCACCGTAGCATCACCACCGCCTGCACCCGAACTCCGGCCGCCGCGAAAGCGGACACCGCCGTCGATTTAGGTCGTCTCCGGCGACCCCTCCAGCACCAGCCGACGCGGACGAGGCTCAGGGTTCCAATGGTCCAATCCGCGGCCAAAACCGAGGCGTGTGGGCATTTTCCGAAGCCCTCCGCCGCGCCTGTCGTCGCCGGCGGCATGTCGCCGGTGGGGGTTGACCCGCTGACCGGCGTGGTTTGACCCCGCCGACTTCTGACCACGGGTGGGCCCAGTTGACCACCCCCTGGGTCCTGACGTGTGGGCCCAGGCCCCTGTCTAATTGATATTAGCTTAATTAATGGCTTATTCACTTATTTAACCCCTGGGTCACTGACATGTGGGCCCATGCCCCACTGACACCTTTAGTTAGGATTAAATTAGCAAACAGTCTCTGTTAATTAGCCTAGTCACTAACACATGGGCCCCACCGTCCAGGTTTGACCTGGACCGCGCAGTTGACTTGTTGACGTCACTATGACGTCATGCTGACGCAGTAAATAATTTCTATATTTAAAATAATTCAGAAAATCCAGAAAATGCCCAAAACTTCTAAAAAATCATAGAAATTAATCTATAGCTCAGAATGAAATAATTTATATATGAAAAATTATCAGAAAAATTCAAGGAATCCATATGTACCATTTTTATGCATGTTTGAACAATGTTTGTCCTCTGTTTGGAAAAAAACAAATAAAGGGCATTTAAATAATCATATATGGAGTTGGAATTTGAATCATGTATTCAAACCAACTTCATTTAAATCATAGCTAGATGCATTAGCTCAAATCACAGCATATTGCCATGTCATGATCATGCATCATATTGTGGCATCGCATTGATTGTGTTCTTTCTCAGTTGCCGGTGTTTGTCCCCTCTCGGTAGGCGTATCCCGACGATGTGATCGATGACACCGATGAAGAACTATAATATCTTCAGAAGTGCCAGGCAAGCAAAACCCCCCTTGTTCATCCCGATACAATCCCACCCTCTCGCTCCTGCTCTCTTTTACTGCATTAGGACAACAACGATTCATGTGTTACTTGCTGCGGTAGCTGAACCCCTTTATCCTTTGCATGACCTGTCATTCCACAGTAAATAGATGAAACCCACTAGCATGAGTAGGAGTTGTTTGAGCCCATGTTGTGCCTACTCATTCATGCTTGTTTGTCATGCCTGCTACTGCTTAGAGTTGAGTCGGGTCTGATTCATCGGGAATGAATTGGAATGGTGATGAACATGTCCTACTGTGAGTGAGCTAAGTGTGTGAATACGATTTGGTAAAGGTATTGGTGAGAGGCCATGTAGGAGTACATGGTGGGTTGTCTCATTGAAGCCGTCCTCAGGAACTGAGTTCTGTGTTTGTGATCCATGAAACAGCTACTACCATGCATTGGGCCCTGAAATATGACCCTGCTCGACTTCTTAATCACCCTTGTCCTCTGTCCAGGAGTTGCAAGTAGTTTCTGGTGTTTGTAGTATGCTGGGGGCCGCACGCAGCGCTGACCGTAGGGGTGGGCTGTGTTGCGGTAGGCACGTGGCCGGGCAGCCGGGCGCCCGTTTGGTGTCTCGGACCCTGTACACATCGTTCGGGGCCGTTAGTGGAAACCTCGGCCGGACTCCCTGTGGATGGAACCCGAATAGGCGATAAACCTGGACTAGAGACTTGAGTGTTTAGGTAGGTCATGGTCTACACCCACGTCGGCTTTCGCTTGAAGTCTGCCGAGCACATGTCGTGTGCAGACGCTAAGTGGTGGAAACATGTATGAAGAAGTACACCCCTGCAGGGTTAACATCATCTATTCGAATAGCCGTGTCCGCGGTAATGGACTTCTGGGTTGCCTATATCAGTTCATAGACAAGTGAAAGTGGATACTCTAAAATGCGCAAGATAAGCGTGAGTGCTATGGATGGCGTTCTCGTAGGGAGACGGGAGCGGATCCATAGTGGTGTATTGATATGGTGAATATGTGGACTCGTGTGCGCCACCTCAAAGGAGTTACTCGCAGTCGTAGTTCAGGATAGACACCGAGTCAAAGCTGGCTTGCTGCAGTCAAACTCCACCACCCCCTTTATTGGAACTGATGCATATGTAGTTAGTTCTGATGTAAGTCTTGCTGAGTACGTTTGTACTCACGTTTGCCTATTTTATGTTTTGCAGAGAGACGTCAGTCTCGCTAGCAGTACCGCTTGGACTTCGACGTTTAGCTTGATACCTCAGCTACGATCTTGTGCCCTCGGTAGGATCTGGTAGATAGTCAGGCTTCTCAGCCTTTTTCATTTGTAGATGTCTGTACTCAGACATGTTAAGCTTCCGCATGTGCTTTGCCTTGTATGCTCTGAATGTTGGGTCATGAGACCCATGTTTGTAATATCTCGCTCCTCGGAGCCTAATGAATAAATACTTGAGTCGTAGAGTCTTGTTGTGATGCCATGTTGTATCTACACATATCGAGCATATTGTGTGTATGATTGAAATGCTTGCTATGTGTGGGATCCGACTATCTAGTTGTTTATCCTTGGTAGCCTATCATATGGGGAAATGTAGTCTAGTGCTTCTGAGCGATAGTAGTCCGCTACAGCTCGGTTCACCGGAGTCCTGCTAGCCCAGCACTACTGCTCGGAACACTTGACTGGCCGGCATGTGTTTCACGTCGTTCCTTTGTCTGTCCCTTCGGGGAAATGTCACGCGGTGTTATCCGGAGTCCTGCCTAGCCTGCTACAGCCCGGGTTACCGGAGTCCTGTTAGCCCAGTGCTACAGCCCGGATATATACGTTGTTGACCGACATGCTCGATGTGATTCATGTATGCCTGTCCTCATAGGTTAGCGCCGCTTTGGGTTCACGACTAGCCATGCAGGCCCGGGTTCTCTGTCATATGTATGCTAGCGACACTATCATATACGTGAGCCAAAAGACGCAAACGGTCCCGGGCTAGGTAAGGTGGCACCCGTGGGAGAACCGTGCGTGAGGCCGCAAGGTGATATGATGTGTTACACGCTGGATCGATGTGGCTTAGGATCGGGGTCCTGACAGCGTTGGTATCAGAGCCTGACTGCCTGTAGGATTACCAAGCCAAACTGGTTGAAGTTGTGTCTAGAAATGCTTTAGTTATGTAAGGGAATTGATTGTGGAAGGGAACGTAAGGCTCTTTTTACTCCTTATACCTCATGCCCTTCTGATCTGAGTCAACCTCTTCTCTTCTACGGGGGTTAAGAACTAGGCTTCTCTTCTATCTCTTAGGATGACGTGTTACTAAACCGTAGTTGCCTAGGATTGTTGAGTTCAAGCCGCTGCTCAGTTTCTACTACTTCTATGTGTTCATAGTTGGCCTCAGAACATTGATATTGTGATGTTGAGTGGTTATGCCACCATTTTGCAGGATGTCTCAAATATTTTTGAGCATTTACAGCCGTTATGCTGTCCGAGTCATCCCAGGTTTCTAAATAGTCTAAAGCATTTGCAAATCCTTTCTTTCCGTTCCCGATGTCCTTTTGGGCCAGATTAAGCACACTACCGGTCTGTGAGGTACTCCGTTGCCTCGACATATATGTTGGAGCTACTATTATGACCTTAGGTGTCTTATGAAACCATCTAGTAATCTGTCCATGTCTTGTGTTCCGGGTGTGATGATTCTGGCCACCATTCTCGAAAGCATCCCGTGATGCCGCTTAGTAGTAGGTATTCTACTCCTGGGTTCTCGAACCCGAGATTCACTCTACTCACTTCTTGTTGATAGTGTTTGCTAGTTCCATTAGGATAGTAGTAACCTTTGCATTAGTCCTCGAGGTCCATGGTAAATCCTTCTTCCAATACCATGAACTACTTATGGCAGAAGTTCATTGTTGAACCAAAAATCACAACTAGAGTGCTCTTGATGAGTTCTTCATTCTATATTGTGACTCTGCCAATTCTTCCTCTTCTGCATGGGTTATCCGGAAGAAATGTTGAGCTTTGCTCGATATACTAATCTATGCATCCACAACTCAAAAAGTGATATGTTCCTTTGAGTTGTTCTCCTTAGTTGTTTCTGACCTTCGTCTGTCAATTGTTGGTCAAGAGTAGTTGAGCATTCGTGTTATCGATGCCTATTATTCTTATGGTCCGTCCAGCCATTCTATTCCAGAATGACTAGGAGAAACAAACTCCAGTGCCTCATCCATTTCTAGGATTGGGTCAAAGTAATTGTATCCCGCAGATCGAAATGCCAATCCAGCTTCTGCTCTGCTCTACCTTGGAGTGTTACCATCTTTATGTCAAGAGAGTCATGAGAATTGCACCATCTCTCATGAATTTTTGACGCAGTGATACTTCTTGCCATCATTTTTCTTTCCTCAGTCCCGTGTTGTCACAATCGGAATGCCGTCGAGTGAACCATGATGTGTGAAATCAATACTCCTAGCAACCGTGTTGCCTGGTAGTTAATGGACAATATTCTCATTCTTAGCGTGTTGGTTATTAAATCATCATCCTAAGATTGAACGTGCTACCTAGTCCTTATTCTGGTGCACTCTTCGATCAATGAGTTAGGATTATTCAATCCCCTGCTTATTTGATCATGTCATCTTGCCCTGAAAAGCAAGGTTGTTCTCGAGCTTAGTATCATATCGGTGGTTCGTGATTTTCCAAATATCTTCTTGGAAGTATTACCAGGTTGTCACCTGACCGTTATGTTGAGTTCGTGATCGAGTTGGTTTTCTTATAAATCACCCCTTCTCCAAGAATCTGTGTTGGATATCCCTGAACTAGTTGGTTAAGCTAGACAACAACTTGGGGAGTTGGAAGGTAAAAGCTTGCTTAACTTAGTTCATCTCTAAGGGATATCTTCTGTGTGTGTGTTGAAGAAAGATGATATCTTCACCAATTGGCCCTCGTGATCAGTTGTTGGATGTATTGTCTTGTCAAAACTTTGACTTGAGTATGGGCTATCGTCAAGTCAAATCAGAACCAACGATGTTCGTAATGTTGTCTTACTCGTGGTTGATCCCTCGAGCATACACCATTACATCTTTTGGTCTGACCAATGCTATCACCGTGTTCACATGATGGTGGAAGTCCAGTGATATGGTAATTCCGATGAGCTATTGTTGAGCCCATCAGCAGCATGTTGTCTCCCCCATGATTCATGTTGAACGCTACACTAGTATTGGAAAATTGGTAAGCAATGCCTTCGTGTTCCGTTCATGAAGCTTATGCCTGGATGAAAGAAGTGACTTCCTCTAGTTCATGTGCATTTGAGGCAAGTTGCCGTCGTGGATTCGAGAAAGCTTGTTTTTGTTTCCTCTGGTACCATCCCAAGTCAGTCATGCATGTGCGAAGAATGCGATGGTTTGACAGGTTCGCAACCTTCCTTCCATATGTATCCCTAGCACACCAAGCCACTGATTGAATCGTTCAAGGAGAAGAAGTTTCTTCTTCAGAGCATGCCTTATGCAGGGACTTTGATATCCTCGACGATGGTTCCCAACCAGAACTCGGTAGTGTTTTATTATAAGACTACCATGTGGTCATGCTTGTCTAGGACAGCGTGTTCACATGTGTTTAGCAGAACCAGCTCATGTTTTGGAGCTTGCTATCGTAGTTCATTTCCTGAGAATCTTGCAACGTCATTTCGTCGATTTGTGTTGCAAACTTTCATTTTTCTTTCTAGACTTGATGGGTCTGGATTATCCTGTTACCAACTAGATCTGAATCTCAGGCAGATATGATGGTTGGAACTTTTCCAAGATCTATGATGTAGGTCCCGACAAGGTTGATGTCTGGCCGACACACCTAGCCGGAAGATCTACCATTATAGTATCTTGATTGAACTATTTGACCATCTTCTCCATGAGGATTTCGTGCGGCTTATTCTAGAAGTTGCTCCCTAGGGATCCTTGTGCTCTCAGTTTTCTCGATTATACCATAACCATTCAAACAGTGGAATTGCTCTCGACTGTTGAGTTATCTCCCAGTTACCAGAATCATTCCCAACATTTGCATTTGTTCCCAGCTTGCACCGCTGTTGTGCCATTCTACCTTGGGTTCCATCCATTTGCGGTGATAAGCAAAATCATTCATTGCGTTGTCTTCAACAAGGTAGTCCACATCATCCAACCTAGTCCGAGTATGTCACCTTTCCGAGCTCCTTCAAACGATCGTTTGTGATTGCCTTAGGCTGGAATAAAGAGTTCCAATGATCTCAGTATCAAAAGTAATTCTTTTTGCCACTTAAGGGAATAGTTCTTCGAGTCACGTTCCCTGAGGAGCCCCGTTTTGGAATCATAGCAATTCATCTCCTTGCTACTCATGCACCTTCTTTCCAAGCGTGGCATTGTTGCCCACCAAATCAAACCCCGTTGTTGTTCTTCCGTCCCTCACGATGCGTTTTGTGCCTCAACTCGAGATGTTCCAACATCTCATTCCACGAGTTAATCCTGAATGCTCGATCTTCGAGGAGATCGTTTCCTATAGAGTTTCTTTCTGTCACCATCGTGTTGGATGAAGATCTCAAAAGCAAGGACGTCAAGATCAATATGATGCAATGAAGCTACTTCTTCGAGAAGGGCAGTTGGATCGAGGAGATCGTGATAGTTGTGACCTCCTTTCTTCTAACCTCACGACTTGAAATCTCGGGACGAGATTCTTGTTTAGTGGGGGTGAGCTGTCACAGCCCCAGTTTAGACCTTGCCTACCTTTGTTTTCATCCATGCATCATGTTAAAATTCCAAAGAAATTTGAAATGGGGATTGTTGAAACCCTAGCACTAACTGAAATTCACTAGGTTTAACTAAAATATGTTCATTGATTCCAAATGGCTTTTAAAATGTTCATCATTCTGGAAAAATGCTTTGAACCATAACCAGAGGTGTTGCACATTTTTCATGACATATTAGGTCTCTGGATTAAATCTTTAATTATTTGAGTTTGGGCATTTAAATTATATAAAATATTTCAAATGCTCAAATAACCCCAAACTAAAATGTTCCATGCTGGATATATTCCAAGCAGTGGCCATGTGCAGTTTGGTGATTTTTGAAGTTGCCTAAGTATTTTTAATAAAGCCAAAGCAGTAGCAGAAAAATAGAAAACATAAACTAAATTTACAAAAGATAGAAGAGGCCCCAGGCCACTTACCTGGACTGGGCCGGCCCACCTGGCCCATGCCAGTCACCTCCTTCCTTTGCCAGTAGGCAGAGGAGGGGGACAGCGCACCGCCGCCGAGCACGCGGAGGCCTCCACCTCCTGCTTCGCCGTGGCGGCCTCCCCTTCGAGCCCGTCCGCGCCTGGAGACGCCCGATGCTGCCCCTTGCTTTCCCCCCCTCTCTGGACTCTCTCCCCCCCCGAACTCTCTCTCCCTCCTCTGTTCTCCCTCCCTCTCGTCACCGAGCGCTGCCGTCGCCGGCGCTCACCGTAGCCATGGCCATCGGCCCTTCCTAGTCCACCCAGCGTGTCCAAAGGCTCTGCCTTAACCCCCTCTCTCTTCCACCCCGAGCCACGCCACCGGAGGAGCACTGCATCGCCGTCGCCATCGTCTTCTTCAACCCCGGGGCACTGAGATCGCCGGCGACCTCCTGCCGTCACCAGCCCCTCCCCGAGCTCCCCGTGGCCACCGTCGCAACCACTGTGAGCTCATGGACCTACTCCCCCTCCTCTCCTACTCCCGTTCTCGCTCGAGCTCCGTTCCCCACCTCCGCCGTGAGCTTAGCTCCGCCGGCCATGGCGCCACCGCGGCCACCGGCCCTGCCGCTCGTGTCCGAGCCCGTCAGCGTGCTTAGTGAACCCCCAGGAGCATGTAGCACCCTCCGGTTTCTCCTCTGGTGCACCGTAGCATCACCACCGCCTGCACCCGAACTCCGGCCGCCGCGAAAGCGGACACCGCCGTCGATTTAGGTCGTCTCCGGCGACCCCTCCAGCACCAGCCGACGCGGACGAGGCTCAGGGTTCCAACGGTCCAATCCGCGGCCAAAACCGAGGCCTGTGGGCATTTTCCGAAGCCCTCCGCCGCGCCTGTCGTCGCCGGCGGCATGTCGCCGGTGGGGGTTGACCCGCTGACCGGCGTGGTTTGACCCCGCCGACTTCTGACCACGGGTGGACCCAGTTGACCACCCCCTGGGTCCTGACGTGTGGGCCCAGGCCCCTGTCTAATTGATATTAGCTTAATTAATGGCTTATTCACTTATTTAACCCCTGGGTCACTGACATGTGGGCCCATGCCCCACTGACACCTTTAGTTAGGATTAAATTAGCAAACAGTCTCTGTTAATTAGCCTAGTCACTAACACATGGGCCCCACCGTCCAGGTTTGACCTGGACCGCGCAGTTGACTTGTTGACGTCACTATGACGTCATGCTGACGCAGTAAATAATTTCTATATTTAAAATAATTCAGAAAATCCAGAAAATGCCCAAAACTTCTAAAAAATCATAGAAATTAATCTATAGCTCAGAATGAAATAATTTATATATGAAAAATTATCAGAAAAATTCAAGGAAACCATCTGTACCATTTTCATGCATGTTTGAACAATGTTTGTCCTCTGTTTGGACAAAACAAATAAAGGGCATTTAAATAATCATATATGGAGTTGGAATTTGAATCATGTATTCAAACCAACTTCATTTAAATCATAGCTAGATGCATTAGCTCAAATCACAGCATATTGCCATGTCATGATCATGCATCATATTGTGGCATCGCATTGATTGTGTTCTTTCTCAGTTGCCGGTGTTTGTCCCCTCTCGGTAGGCGTATCCCGACGATGTGATCGATGACACCGATGAAGAACTATAATATCTTCAGAAGTGCCAGGCAAGCAAAACCCCCCTTGTTCATCCCGATACAATCCCACCCTCTCGCTCCTGCTCTCTTTTACTGCATTAGGACAACAACGATTCATGTGTTACTTGCTGCGGTAGCTGAACCCCTTTATCCTTTGCATGACCTGTCATTCCACAGTAAATAGATGAAACCCACTAGCATGAGTAGGAGTTGTTTGAGCCCATGTTGTGCCTACTCATTCATGCTTGTTTGTCATGCCTGCTACTGCTTAGAGTTGAGTCGGGTCTGATTCATCGGGAATGAATTGGAATGGTGATGAACATGTCCTACGGTGAGTGAGCTAAGTGTGTGAATACGATTTGGTAAAGGTATTGGTGAGAGGCCATGTAGGAGTACATGGTGGGTTGTCTCATTGAAGCCGTCCTCAGGAACTGAGTTCTGTGTTTGTGATCCATGAAACAGCTACTACCATGCATTGGGCCCTGAAATATGACCCCGCTCGACTTCTTAATCACCCTTGTCCTCTGTCCAGGAGTTGCAAGTAGTTTCTGGTGTTTGTAGTATGCTGGGGGCCGCACGCAGCGCTGACCGTAGGGGTGGGCTGTGTTGCGGTAGGCACGTGGCCGGGCAGCCGGGCGCCCGTTTGGTGTCTCGGACCCTGTACACATCGTTCGGGGCCGTTAGTGGAAACCTCGGCCGGACTCCCTGCGGATGGAACCCGAATAGGCGATAAACCTGGACTAGAGACTTGAGTGTTTAGGTAGGTCATGGTCTACACCCACGTCGGCTTTCGCTTGAAGTCTGCCGAGCACATGTCGTGTGCAGACGCTAAGTGGTGGAAACATGTATGAAGAAGTACACCCCTGCAGGGTTAACATCATCTATTCGAATAGCCGTGTCCGCGGTAATGGACTTCTGGGTTGCCTATATCAGTTCATAGACAAGTGAAAGTGGATACTCTAAAATGCGCAAGATAAGCGTGAGTGCTATGGATGGCGTTCTCGTAGGGAGACGGGAGCGGATCCATAGTGGTGTATTGATATGGTGAATATGTGGACTCGTGTGCGCCACCTCAAAGGAGTTACTCGCAGTCGTAGTTCAGGATAGACACCGAGTCAAAGCTGGCTTGCTGCAGTCAAACTCCACCACCCCCTTTATTGGAACTGATGCATATGTAGTTAGTTCTGATGTAAGTCTTGCTGAGTACGTTTGTACTCACGTTTGCCTATTTTATGTTTTGCAGAGAGACGTCAGTCTCGCTAGCAGTACCGCTTGGACTTCGACGTTTAGCTTGATACCTCAGCTACGATCTTGTGCCCTCGGTAGGATCTGGTAGATAGTCAGGCTTCTCAGCCTTTTTCATTTGTAGATGTCTGTACTCAGACATGTTAAGCTTCCGCATGTGCTTTGCCTTGTATGCTCTGAATGTTGGGTCATGAGACCCATGTTTGTAATATCTCGCTCCTCGGAGCCTAATGAATAAATACTTGAGTCGTAGAGTCTTGTTGTGATGCCATGTTGTATCTACACATATCGAGCATATTGTGTGTATGATTGAAATGCTTGCTATGTGTGGGATCCGACTATCTAGTTGTTTATCCTTGGTAGCCTATCATATGGGGAAATGTAGTCTAGTGCTTCTGAGCGATAGTAGTCCGCTACAGCCCGGTTCACCGGAGTCCTGCTAGCCCAGCACTACTGCTCGGAACACTTGACTGGCCGGCATGTGTTTCACGTCGTTCCTGTGTCTGTCCCTTCGGGGAAATGTCACGCGGTGTTATCCGGAGTCCTGCCTAGCCTGCTACAGCCCGGGTTACCGGAGTCCTATTAGCCCAGTGCTACAGCTCGGATATATACGTTGTTGACCGACATGCTCGATGTGATTCATGTATGCCTGTCCTCATAGGTTAGCGCCGCTTTGGGTTCACGACTAGCCATGTCGGCCCGGGTTCTCTGTCATATGTATGCTAGCGACACTATCATATACGTGAGCCAAAAGACGCAAACGGTCCCGGGCTAGGTAAGGTGGCACCCGTGGGAGAACCGTGCGTGAGGCCGCAAGGTGATATGATGTGTTAAACGCTGGATCGATGTGGCTTAGGATCGGGGTCCTGACAATCCATGAATATTATTTGAGTTTTCTCTGAACTCTTTTATGCATGATTATTATAGCTTCGTATTTATCTCCGATCTATTGATTTAGTTTTGCCAACTAGATTGATTTTTCTTACAATGGGAGAGGTGCTTTGTAATGGGTTTGATCTTGCGGTGCTCAATCCTAGTCACAGAAGGGGATATGGCATGTATTGTATCGTTGCCATTAAGGATAAGAATATGGGGTTTATTCATGCATGAGTTTACCTTGTCTACATCATATCATCTTGCTTAAGGCGTTACTCCGTTCTTTATGAACTTAATACTCTAGACGCATGCTGGATAGCGGTCAATGTGTGGATTAATAGTAGTAGATGCAGAATCGTATCGATCTACTTGTCTCAGATTTGATGCCTATATACATGATCATTGCCTTGGATATCTTCATGATTATTTGCTTTTCTATCAATTTCCCAACAGTAATTTGTTTACCCACTGTATGCTATTTTCAAGAGAGAAGCCTCTAGTGCAAACTATGGCATCCGGGTCTACATTTTTTTATCATATATTTAAACCAAAAATACCTTGATGCAATTTTTCTGTATTTATTTTATTTTTTTATTTTGTTTGATCTATCTATCTATCACCATAAAATTTAATCTTGCAAGTAACCTCCAAGGGATTGGCAACCCCTTGTTCGCGTTGGGTGCAACGATTTGTTATCTTGTGTGTAGGTACGGCTAGCGAGGTGTTGTGTGGTTCTACTACTGGATTGATAACCTTGGTCTTAACTAAGGAAAATACTTATCTCTACTGTACAGCATCATCCTATCCTCTTCGAGGAAATCCCAACGCAGCTCACAAGTAGCAGGAAGAATTTATGGCGTCGTTGCTGGAGAGACATCATCAACATCTATCAATTACATTTGCATAAACTTTCATCTCCTTGCATTTACATTATTTGCCATTTTCCTCTCATTTTCATCTCTCCCACTTCTAAAACGTTTTCACAAAAATACAAAAATATTTCTCATTGGCCTTTTCGTTTGATTGGTTTGCCCTGTCAGCATGACTAGCATAACTATCCCTCCTTTTTCACCGGATTTTGAAGTTATTTACTTTAAGCAGAAACAAGGAGAAAATATGAAAGATACTTGATATGGGTTAATGGAATCTTATCGTATTTGCACTATAAAAGGGGACGCATAACTTTTGCTTCGCATCTTTTATATAGGTTTAACTATGCCCATAGACAACTCTTGGATTTCGCTGAAAAAGGAAATTTTATTGAGATTGATGCTAATGTTGCTTATGAAATAATAGAAGGAATATTGGGGAACCCGCCTTAACATAAAGAATTTAATTATACGCAAGAGGGGCTCCAAATTTTAGACAAATTGGGTGATATGCAGAAAAATTCGATTGAGTTGCAAAAGTCTAATGAACCTCTCAAAAATATTAGTGGAAATCTCAATCGCGTTAACACTTTGATTGCCCTTTCTAGAAAGCAATTTGATATTTTAGACATTAAAATTGCCTCATTTCCTGATAATAATGGGAATCGTAAAGAACCTTCTGGGTTTGAGAAAACTGCTACAAAGATTATCGAGATTAAAAATGACAACACTTGAAATTATGCATTATGCCTAGCTAGGGGCGTAAAACAATAGCGCTAGTTGGGAGGCAACCCAATAATTATCTTATTTTTCTTGTTCATTTTCCTGTTTTCTTGCATGAAAACAATTATGCTACTGTTATGATTGTGTTCTTGAGTTTTAATTAGTGTTTGTGCCAAGTAAATCCTTTGGGATAATTTGGATGATAGTTGCTTTGATTATGTGAAAAAACAGAAACTTTTGTGTCTAGAAGCAGAATTGTTAAACTTTGCTGGAGCATGATAAAATTCTGAATTTTTTACACATGATGGACATAAAAATTGTCCATGTTGTCCTATTTTTTCAGAATTTTTGGAGTTACATAAGTATGATCATTGTTTGAATTATTACAGACTGTTCTGTTTTTGATGCATTGGTTTCTTGTTTTGATGCATGTAACGCCCGGATAATCAAGCTACAGTAATCCCCTGCTAATGATGCCACATCACCATGGTTACTATTGTTAATCTCGCGGTGAATCAAGTCTCGTTTGAATTCAAATTTAAAATAAGGTTAAACGATAATGTATTAAAAGTATTTTAAAAGTATTTGAATGCCCTAAAATAAATAAAACAGCGACTGAAACAATAACTTAAATGCTTTTTCATTAATAAAGAATACAAGGTACAATATTTTTGTCCCAAACTTTTTTGTGACACTAGTCAAATTTAGAACTCTAATTTAGAAGTGGGTTTTACTTTTTTTAAACTATAAACTATTAAATAAGTACAAGAAAACAGAAACAGAAAAAAGTGAAACAAAACAAAAGTAAACAAAGAACCACCCCCTCACACTCCTCCCTCTTAACCTTCCCCGATCTAGATTCGGGCAAACGCCCTCGATCCCAGAGCCCCTTCGCTGCCGCCGTCACCCTCTCATCGGAGCCGGCCTCTCCCGTCAACCTCCACCTCGCCGGAACGCATGTCATCATCTCTTTCTCGTCGTCCGCCAGCAAGGCTCGCCGCCCCCTCTTCCCTAAAACGAACGTGAGCATGCCCCATGCTTCCTCTCTGCCCCCCTGTGGTCACCGCGCCCCGGCCAAGTCGCCTGCGACCTCCGTGCTCGCTTTCCCCGCTCGCTGGCCACGCGTGCGCCCGCCTTCGCTCGCCACTGCCTGCGGTGCGCACTCGCCCGCGCCACCCTATTTTTGTAATCCCTGCAGCTTGCCAGAGGCTTGCTTTTTTATAGTTCCTAAGGAATTCATTATAGGAATGTTTCCGATAGAAATGGTTTGCTTTTGCACATCGAAACCAAAAATTAATCTCGCAGATACATATAATTCGGCCCACGCTAATATCATATTGACTCTCTCTCGTCCAATAAGAGTTTCGGAGAGTTACTTTATTCAAATTCTCTCCATTCCAAAGCTCCACAAGGAAAAAAGAGTAATAGGACAACAATATTGCTTTCATTAGTTTTCAGTTCTTTCTTTGTTGAGATGGAAATCGACGTTCTTTGAAAAGGGCTAGGTAGTTTGCGCGCAGGCAAAACTAACCTCCGACCTGACATTCATGAGTTTCGAATGAAGAATGAAGAGTGCCCTGCCCCTCTTCTTTTCCCCTATCCCTTACGGGAATCGAACCCCTGTCTTCGACATGAAAAGACGATGTCCTAACCTCTAGACGAAAGGGACCAAAGCGGAAAAGCTAAGTTACATCAGCATGGGTTCTATTCTCGTCTTTCAAGTACCTACCCTGGTATCACCTATGTAGATTGGTGGGGCTTTAGGACGGACTCCAAAGTTGACTGTTTAATCTCAGTACGTATGGCCAAGGCTCACTCATTGAACCCGCGAGAAAAGCGAGTCTTGAACGAAGGAAGAATAGTTGGAGGATCCTGGGTTCGGTATGATCGTTCTTCCAATTCATACTAGCTATGATCTTTCCCTGCTTAGAGGATCCAGCAGTAAGGGACCTACCTATGGCCTGATTCAACACAAGGGAATAAAGCATATTTTAGGTTTACTCGATGATATATGCGGCTTGTATGTATCATTTGACGGGTTTATGTTAGAGGAGAAAAAAGTATCAAGAAGTTCTTCCATTGCTTCCAGTCGGATAAAAAGAAAGGAATAGGGATCCATACCTTTTTCTCATGACGTGAGGGCTTCTTGTTGTTGGTTGCATTCCACTAGCTTGCTTTCCGTCTTGCCTTTGCCGGAGGCATAGGTTGAGCTTTAGCAATAGCAGACAGTTAGGGAACCCAAGAAAGGAGGAGCGAGCTAAAGAAGGACTATTACTACCACCGAACCCAAGGCAAAGCGAAAGAAGGTAAACCGAACCACAGCTACCTATGAGTTCAGAGTGGCCAAGAGGATCAATAGGTTATTCTAATGACCATAGGAATAAGGAAGAGTCGTTCGCTTTAAAGCAGCAAGACCGGAAAAAGTTCCTTCGCTAACATGTTGGCTTAGTGAATAGTTCTGCCTTCATTGAAGAAGAGATCTATTTTCCACTTTCAAAGTAGATTCTAGAAAAGCGGCCTTAATAAACAACTGTTCTTTCCAAGGAAAGAGAGAAAGAAGTCAAAAAGCGGGGGATCGCTTAATAATAAATTCTAACTATTGTTCAAAACTCAGAATTAAAATAATTTTTCTAATCCAATAATCGATCTTGATTAGGATGAATAACCGAGTTATCCAAAAAATTCTGCTGATACATTCGAATAATTAAACGTTTCACAAGTAGTGAACTAAATTTCTTGTTATTACAACTAACAACTATTTCAACAGGTTCAGAACCATTTAATCCATAATGGTGGGCAAATGCATAAATATATTCCTGAAAGAGAAGTGGGTAGACAAAGATTACCTTTTTCTAAAGGATAAGTCTCTGGGACTGACTGAACTGGAGTAGGTGGAAACATTAACGTATCTTTTAGCTCCCTTCCTTTCCTTGACGTATATGAGCGTAGCCGCTGGTTTTTGGAATTTGACATCAGGAAGTGTTTTCACACCATCGACCGACATCGATTCATCTCGATCTTGAAGGAAGAGATCGACGATTCCAAGTTCTTTTACCCCACTCAGAAAAAGTTTTCCGCCGGACGACTCGTAGGGGGTGAGAAGGGCCCTGACTCCATCCCAAACAGTGTACTACTATCAGCCGATCTGAACACGGAGTTTCTGAAGCTACAAGAGTGCTTGGTTAAACGGTGGGGTAGCGATTTCAAGAGTACTTGGTTTAAAACTTCCAGTTTATTCAAGTAATTTCACTCGATGAAAAATGCATGAAAAATGCCATTGACTCGCACTGCACCTGGCACCAACGGAATTTGGTGGTCACAAGCACGACGAGGGGGTAATTCCTTTGGCTCCCGGAACCTTCTTTAGTAGTAGCTATCTGAGTTTTTCCACTTTCCCCGATCTCCGCCACTTCATCCGTTGTGGCCCGTAATGTCATAGCTTCCAGGGTTGGGTTCTGATAAAACTCTATCCATAGAGACCTCCTCCCTTTGCTCGTATATAGCACTTAGAAGCGAAGCAAACCAGTCCTTAATTAATGATAGGGAAGGAAGGAATTGCTCTTAGGCTTGTGAGTCTTTTTATCATATGGATGGGATGCCTCCCACTCATGTAGCTGCTTCTACTGCTTCACTGCCGAGCCTCGCCCCCACCCCCGCGCTCGCCGCATGCCGCCTGCGGCCCCGTCTCCGCGACTGGCTGCTACCGCTAGCCTCACGCATGCGGCCGCCTGGCCTTACGGTTGCTCTACTCCGTCGTGGCCACCCCGCATGTCTGCCCTGCCGCTTCACGCGCCCGTTGCCTCCTCCCATGGCCTCCCGACCTCCACCCATGCTCGGCCTTAGCCACACCCGCGCCAGCCGCGCCCGTGGCGGCCCTCGCACGGGCCCTTGCCCCGCTCCAGCTCGACGGCCCCACCACCCGCTCTGGCAGCCGCTGGCCCACTGCGGTGCCCCTCCCCGATGCTACCCTGCTACTGCTCGCGATATGCACCTCCCGCTGTTTCTCCCGTGTGCGCATGCCTCACCGTACCGCCGCCGACCCTCGCGCCGTCCGCCACCCGTCGACCACCACGAACCCCCCTGCCCCTCACCGTGCGCTGCTCCCCGTGGCGCCGGACTACACCACCCGCACGCCTCTGCGCGAGATCGAGCTGCGCCCGCACGACCGCTAAGGCCACTATGCCAATGACAAGTGGGGCGCGCCCTACAGAATGCTAAAAATAATAATAATAACAATAATTAATTAATTAACTAATTAGTGAAGTACTTAAGTTAATTAATTTTGTTTAACTAAACTAATTGAATTTACTTAACCTAATCATTGAGTCAACTAATTAACTATGTTTAGTTAGACTTAGTCTATGGCGAACGGGACCCACACGTCTGTTGACCGAGTCAACACATGGTTGATTGATGACATCATGCTGACATCACGCTGACATCATAATTGCTTTTTCTAATTAAATCGATCTGATAATTCCAAAATGAATTAAAACTTTAAAAATTAAGAGAAAATAAACCGTTTATCAGATGAAAATATTGTGTACATGAAAGTTACTCAGAACACAGGAGATACTTTCTCGGATGTTTTCCCCCTTTGATAGTACCACCTACTATCGCGTCACGGCACATCTAGCATCGCTTAATGTCTTGTCATGCATCGTCATGTATCTATTTGCATTGTATTCATTGTTTCCTCCCCCTCTTCTCCCCGGTAGACTACTAGACTGACGTCGCTGCTGCTGCCCCAATCGACTATGGTGTTGACGACCCCTCCTTCTCGACTGAGCTTCCAGGCAAGCAAACCCCCTTTGATGAACCATATATCACCCACTCTCTTCTCTCTTATTCTTGCATTAGGTTTGCTACTGTTGTGGATTCGATAGCTCCTATTCTGTTGCATAGCATGTCATTGTTGCTACAATTGTTGATACCTTTACTTGCTATCCTAAATGCTTAGTATAGGATGCTAGTACTGCATCAGTGGCCCTACATTCTTGTCCGTCTTCCATGCTATACTATCGGGCCGTGATCACTTCGGGAGGTGATCACGGGTATAGACATACATACATACATACATACATACATACATACATACATACATACATACATACATACATACATACATACATACATACATACATACATACATACATACATACTATACAGGTTTCATGATGTGACTAAAGTCGGGTCGGCTCGTAGAGTACGCGCAAGTGATTCCGATGTGGGGGGCTGAAAGGGCAGGTGGTTCCACCGAGGTAGTGGTGGCCCTGGGTTCCTGACGGCCCCCGAGTGTTACTTTGTGGCGGAGCGACATGGCAGGTTCTGACCACCTAGGAGAGAGGTGGGCCTGGTCCCTGGTCGGCGTCCGCGGTGACTTAAAATAACATGCTTAACGAGATCTTGGTATTTGATCTGAGTCTGGCTACGAGCCTATACGCACTAACCAACTACGCGGGAACAATTATGGGCACTCGACGTCGTGGTATCAGCCGAAGCCTTCTTGACGTCAGCGACTAAGCGGCGCGCGCCGGGTTGGACTGGAACCCCTGCTCTTGTATAAGGGGGGCTAGGTCTGCTCACTTGTCGCATTCGCAACGTGTAGGTGCGCAACGAGCGATGGGCCTAGACCCCTGCGCGCTTAGGATTTAGACCGGTGTGCTGACCTCTTTATTGTGCCTAGGCAGGGCTGCAACGTGTTGATCTTCCGAGGCGGGCATGAACCAGGAAAGTGTGTCCGGCCAGAGGGATCGAGCATGTTGGGTTATGTGGTGCACCCCTGCAGGGAACTTTATCTATTCGAATAGCCGTGTCCCTCGGCAAAAGGACGACCCGGAGTTGTACTTTGACCTTATGACAACTAGAATCGGATACTTAATAAAACACACCTCTTACAAGTTCCAGATACAACCTGGTGATCGCTCTCTCACAAGACGACGAGGAGAGGATCGCCGGGTAGGTTTATGCTATACGATGATACTTGGTGAACTTACCAGCTACTCTCTTCTACATGCTGCAAGATGGAGGCTGCCAGAAGCGTAGTCTTTGATAGGACTAGCTATCCCCCTCTTATTCTGTCATTCTGCAGTTCAGTCCACATATATTACCCCTTTATACATATACCAATGCATATGTAGTGTACATCCTTGCTTGCGAGTACTTTGGATGAGTACGCATGATTGCTTTGCTCCCTCTTTCCCCCCTTTCCTTTTCTTCTCGGATGTCGCAACCTGATGTTGGAGCTAGGAGGCATACGCCACCTTCGACGACCCTTTCTACACCGAGGGTGCCTGCTGCTACGTGTAGGCCGCCGACGACCAGGAGTAGTTAGAAGGATCCCAGGCAGGAGGCCTGCGCCTTGTTCGATCTGTATCCTAATTTGTGCTAGCCTTCTTATGGCACCTTATTTAACTTATGTCAGTACTCAGATATTGTCGCTTCTGCTGACTCCTTTATGATCAAGCACTTGTATTCGAGCCCTTGAGGCCCCTGGCTTGTAATATGATGCTTGTATGACTTATTTGTTTTTAGAGTTGTGTTGTGATATCTTCCCGTGAGTCCTTGATCTTGATCGTACACATTTGCGGGTATGATTCGTGTACGATTGAATCGGGGGCGTCACAAGTTGGTGTCAGAGCCTACTGCCTATAGGTATCCCCCTTTTCAACTCCTTTGCCGAAGTTGAGTCTAGTGGTTGAAAGCTTTTACTAACATGGCTCTGCGGCATACGGGCCCATGTCGCCGTTGGGTGGTATTAGGATCTTTTACTCCTCGTCAATACTCCAGGACTCTGATCTCTATTCTATTGGGGTTAAATGATTTTGCTAACTATAACTTTAGGTTCTCGTAAATACTTCCTCCCGGAGAGCCCCTCACTCAAAATGATAGCTTGGTACATCAGAAGATTCCGAAGCTACTCTCCGATGTTTTCCCGAGACCCTTGTGCCCTTCGTTGTTGCAATCCCTACCATCGATAAATCCTTATGGATAACTACCTACATTTGTCGCTCATACCTTCATCCCCGGTTGCTCTTGTATTTACGGGATGCCCTAAACTACTCTCTGATGTTCCGAGAATACTTTATGCTTACTGCCCTGCAGTTCCTTGCCGCATGAATACCCCTACGAATAATTCTTCACGCTTATTGAGGAATTGTTCATTACTAGTTGATCATATGATTCACAAGATACATTGAAATACTATCCGATCTTCCGGTAATTCTTAGCCAACTATTGCTCAGCAAATACTTTTCTGCTTGCATTATGGTTGCGGTCCATATGTCTAGCAATATTCATTACTATCTTTTGTCATCGTCATTTTCAGCCATTGATTTGATATGTTGTGAATGCTCATAATACTCAGTCGAATCCTAGAATTCATCCTTCCCATTCAGACGTCATTTTGAACATGACCTGGTTCTCGGCCAATCAAATTGCCGTCGATTGTACGCCTAAGTCTATTCAACTTATCCATTCTTAATCAGGGCATTTGCTTCTGACACCTTGATTTGGAAATCATAATTCCTTTGCATTTGATCTTTGGATTAGTTAGTTGTTTCTATATTCCGATGCCTTTGCATTCATTCTTCCTCTGATTGAGTATCGATACTCACGTCAGCTCCGTTGTAGACCACTAGACCCCTTGTTGGATAATTATCCGACAGTGTCATTCACACTCAAAAATCTTGTGAGCCTTTCCTCGGATACATAATGCCTTTGGTAAATCGTATCCTCTACTTTCTCAACCATGCTATATTGTCGAGCTGGTATAATTTACTCCTGAAGTTTGTGTTATATGTTACTAAGATGCCCCGATGGGATGAACCTATGCCCTCCCTAATATGTGTAAGCTCATAAGTTATGCGAGTTATACTCTAATGGCTTTTTGTCAGATAAAATTTCAACACTACAACTTCTTCGAAAGCGAGAGGTGAATGAAAAGTTGTGCATTGAAGAAGTGGGAGACGACCTTGAACTTTGTGCTCATGCCCATGGAAACGATGTAGAACTTATCATGGAAGCTTATCGTAAAAATAATTACCCCCTGTTATAAGTTCATCTTGTATCTGCAGATTGATCATTGCCAATGTGGTTCCAAGCATATTGTTCTCCTTCAATTCCATTTCTCGGATAAGTTAAAGTACTTGTCTACTGTGTATCATTTCACCGGTCCAACCTCTATTCCGCTCTACCTTCGGGTAATACCCTCTGGTATCTCAATAATATCACATAATCTTGTTGCTTAAATATGAGCCCTCATCAAGTATTAATTCCCACCGATTCCAATTTTTCCTAGGTTCTAGGTAGTTAGTCACTCGAGAACACCCATAACTAAATCAAGTCTGCACTGCGATTCAATAACTCTTAGTAATCTTATTTACTTACGAGTTTGTACTCGATCACCAACAAACAAACACCAACTTGCACCCAACGCGATAAAGGGGTTGTCAGTCCCTTCACGGTTATTTGCAAAGTGAGATCTGACAGAGATAGATAAACGGGGAAGTAATATTTTTGGTATTTTTGGTTTATGGAATGGAAAGTAAAAGATTGCAAAGAAAGTAAATAGGAAACTAAAATTGTATATCAGAATATTGTATGATGGAAAATAGACCCGCGGGCCATAGGTTCACTAGAGGCTTCTCTCAAGATAGAAAATACTACAGTGGGTGAACAAATTACTGTCGAGCAATTGATAGAAAAGCGCAAAGTTATGACGATATCTAAGGCAATGATCATGAATGTAGGCATCACGTCCATATCAAGAAGACCGACTCCTGCCTGCATCTACTACTATTACTCCACACGTCGACCAACTCCTGCCTGCATCTAGAGTATTAAGTTCATAAGAACAGAGTAACGCATTAACTAAGCTGACATGATGTAGCGGGATAAACTCAAGCAATATGATGAAAACCCCATCTTGTTATCCTCGATGGAAATAATACAATACGTGTCGGTTCCCATTCTGTCACTAGGATCGAGCAAGGAAAAAAACAGAAACTGGCACTAGGCTCTAGGTTAATAGGTTAGTCCCAAAAATCATATAAAATAGCATATTAATGTATATAAAACATCCAAAACAGATAATATAATAGCATGGGACAATCAAAAGTCGTAGATACGTTGGAGACGTATCAGGTATCCCCAAGCTTAATTCCTGCTCATCCTCGAGTAGGTAAATGATAAAAACAGAATTTTTGATGTGGAATGCTACCTAACATATCCATGTAATTATCTTTATTGTGGCATGAATGTTCAAATCCATAAGATTCAAAATAAAAGTTTAATGCTGACATAAAAACAGTAATACTTCAAGCATACTAACAAAATAATTATGTCTTCTCAAAATAACATGGACAAAGAAAGCTTATCCCTACAAAATCATATATTCTGGCTATGCTCCATCTTCATCACACAAAATATTCAAATCATGCACAACCCCGATGACAAGCAAAACAATTTTTTCATACTTTTGACGTTCTCAAACTTTTTCAATTTTCACGCAATACATGAGCGTGAGCCATGGACATAGCACTATAGGTGGAATAGACGGTGGTTGTGGAGAAGACAAAAAGAAGGAGATAGTCTCACATCAACTAGGCGTATCAACGAGCTATGGAGATGCCCATCAATAGATATCAATGTGAGTGAGTTTGCCATGCAACAAATGCACTAGAGCTATAAGTTTATGAAAGCTCAAAAAGAAACTAAGTGGGTGTGCATCCAGCTCGCTTGCTCACAAAGACCTAGGGCAATTTGAGGAAGCACATCATTGGAATATACAAGCCAAGTTCTATAGAGAAAATTCCAACTAGTATATGAAAGTGATATCATAGGAGACTCTCTATCATGAAGATCATGGTGCTACTTTGAAGCACAAGTTTGATAAAAGGATAGTAACATTGCCCCTTCTCTGTTTTCTCTCCTTTTTTTGGCCTTCTCTCATTTTTTTGGCCTCTTTTTTTCGTCCGGAGTCTCATCCCGGCTTGTGGGGGAATCATAGTCTCCATCATCCTTTCCTCACATGGGACAATGCTCTAGTAATGAAGATCATCACACTTTTATTTACTTACAACTCAAGAATTACAACTCGATACTTAGAACAAAATATGACTCTATGTGAATGCCTCCGGCGGTGTACCGGGATGTGCAATGAATCAAGAGTGACATGTAAAGAAATGATGAACGGTGGCTTTGCCACAAATACGATGTCAACTACATGAACTTGCAAAGCAATATGACAATAATGGAGCATGTCGTATAAACGGAACGGTGGAAAATTGCATGGCAATATATCTCGGAATGGCTATGGAAATGCCATAATAAGTAGGCATGGTGGCTGTTTTGAGGAATGTATATGGGTGTTTTATGGTACCGGCGAAAGTTGCATGGTACAAGAGAAGCTAGCAATGGCGGGAAGGTGAGAGTTCGTATAATCCATGGACTCAACATTACTCATAAAGAACAAACATACTTATTGCAAAAATCTATTAATTATTTAAACAAAGTACTATGCGCATGCTCCTAGGGGCATAGATTGGTAGGAAAAGACCATCGCTCGTCCCCGACCATCACTCATAAGGAAGACAATCAATAAATAAATCATGCTCCGACTTCATCACATAATGGTTCACCATACATGCATGCTACGGGACTCACAAACTTTAATACAAGTATTTCTCAAATTCACAACTACTCACTAGCATGACTTTAATATCACCATCTTCATATCTCAAAACAATCATAAGGAATCAAACTTCTCATAGTATTCAATGCACTTTATATGAAAGTTTTTTTAATATCCCTCTTGGATGCCTATCATATTTAGGACTAATTTTATAACCAAAGTAAATCATCATGCTGTTTAGAGACTCTCAAAATTATATAAGTGAAGTGCGAGAGTTCATCAATTTCTATGAAATTAAACCACCGTCGTGCTCTAAAATATATAAGTGAAGCATTAGAGCAAATTTTTTCTAGCTCAAAAGATATAAGTGAAGCACATAGAGTATTCTAATAAATCACGATTCATGCGTGTCTCTCTCAAAAGGTGTGAAAAGCAAGGTTGATTGTGGCAACTAAAAAGCAAAGACTCAAATCATACAAGACGCTCCAAGCAAAACACATATCATGTGGTGAATAAAAATATAGCCTCAAGTAAAGTTACCGACAGACGAAGACGAAAGAGGGGATGCCTTCCCGGGGCATCCCCAAGCTTAGGCTCTTGGTGTCCTACCTTGGGTTCCTTGGGCATCCCCAAGCTTAGGCTCTTGCCATTACTTATTCCATATTCCATAAATTCCTTATGCAAAACTTGAAAACTTCACACCACAAAACTCAACATAAAATCTCGCAAGCTCCGTTAGTATAAGAAAACAATCTTCAATTTTGGTACTGTTGTGAACTCATTATTTATTTATATTGGTGTAATTTCTACTGTATTCCAACTTTTCCATGGTTCATACCCCCCGATAGTAGCCATAGATTCATCAAAATAAGTAAACAACACGCGAAAAAATAGAATCTGTCAAAAAGAGAACAGTCTGTAGCAATCTGGATATTTCGAATACTTATGTAAATCCAAACATCCTGAGAAATTAGGAAGTCCGAAGAAATTTGTCTGTTAATCTTCTGCAAAAAGAATCAACTTAAAGGCACGCTTCTGTGAATTATGAAAATTATTTTCTTGGGCGCAAAATTTTCTGTTTTTCAGCAAGATCAAATCAACTATTGCCGTAAGATATCCCAAAGGTCTTACTTGGCACAAACACTAATTAAAACATAAAAAAACATGTAGCCAGTAGATGGAAAATTTATTGCTAAACAGAACCTAAAAAGCAAAGAAAAAAAATAAAATTGGGTGGCCTCCCAACAAGCGCTATTGTTTGACGCCCTTAGCTAGGCATAAAACACGAATAGATCTAAGTGTAATCGTCTTTGGCATGCAATCCATAAGTGGCCCTCGTAATAGATTCATAAGGCAATTTAATTTTATTTCTAGGGAATTGTTCCATGCCTTCCCTTAACGCAAATTGAAATCTAATGTTTCCTTCTTTCATATCAATAATTGCACCAGTCGTTCTAAGGAAATGTCTACCAAGAATAATAGGACATGTAGGATTGCAATCTATATCAAGAACAATGAAATCTACGGGAACATAATTCCTATTTGCAACAATAAGAACATCATTAATCCTTCCCATAGGTTTCTTAATAGTGGAATCCACAAGATGCAAATTTAAGGAACAATCATCAATTCACGGAAACCTAACACATCACACTAAGTTTTTGGAATCATGGAAACACTAGCACCCAAATAACACAAAGCATGGCATTCATAATCCTTAATCTTAATCTTAAGAGTAGGTTCCCACTCATCATAAAGTTTTCTAGGGATATAAACTTCCAATTCAGGCTTTTCTTCAAAAGATTGCATCATAGCATCAACGATGTGTTTAGTAAAAGCTTTGTTTTGATTATAAACACGAGGAGAATTCAACATGGATTGCAACAAGGAAATAAAATCTATTAAAGAACAATTATCATAATTAAATTCCTTGAAATCCAAAAGAGTGGGTTCATTGCTACTTAAAGTTTTGACCTCTCCAATCCCACTTCTATCAACTTTTGCATCAAGATCTAAAAACTCTGAATCATTGGGACGCCTTTTAACTAAAGTTGACTCATATCCAGTGCCATATTTATCAAGATTCGCATTGGAAAACAAAGATTCAATCAGAGTCACATCCATCACTTTAAGATCTTCATCATTATTTTCATGTAAACTAGAAGAACACGCTTTTATAAACCAATCTTTTTTAGCACGCATCTTAGCTGTTCTTTCTTTGCACTCATCAATGCAAATTATCATATATTTGAGAGACTCATTGATATCATGTTTAGGTGAAATAGATCTAAGTTTCAAAGAACCAACATCAAGAGAAATTCTATCCACGTTCCTAGCCAAATCATCAATCTTAAGCAATTTTTCTTCAATCAAAGCATTAAAATTCTTTTGCGAACTTATAAGTTCATTAACACTATTCTAAATTCAGAGGGCATCTTATTATAATTTCCATAAGAATTGTTCTAGGAATTACCATAATTATTAGATGAATTACTAGGAAATGGCCTAGGATTAAAATTACCTCTATACGCGTTATTACCAAAATTGTTCCTAGCAAAAATATTCACATCCATAGATTCATTATTATTCTCAATCAAAGTAGACAATGGGATATCATTAGGATCAGTAGGATCACTCTTGCTAGAAAATAATTTCATAAGCTCATCCATCTTTCCACTCAAAACATTAATCTCTTCAATCGCATGCACTTTTTTACTAGTTGAAGATCTTTTGATATACCATTGAGAATAATTAACCATAATATTAGCTAGGAGTTTAGTAGACTCTCCTAAAGTAATTTCCATAAAAGTACCTCCCGCGGCCGAATCTAAAAGATTTCTAGAAGCAAAATCAATCCGGCATAAAAAATTTGTATGATCATCCACAAATTCAAACCATGAGTGGGGCAATTTCTAATCAATAATTTCATCCTCTCCCAAGATTGTGCAACATGTTCATGATCGAATTGCTTAAAATTCATAATATCGTTCCGAAGGGAGATGATGTCACATCCCTAGTTCTGGTATGCTCAAGACTAGCTAGTCATGTGTGCATCATGTTTAAATTCCATTTTAATTTTTAAATGGGGATTTGTGAAACCCTCAGAATCATTTCTGGAAATGACCCAGATAAAAATTGCTTCAATTTGGACCAAGAAAATGTTCCTGACTTTCTATAAAAATATTGGCCAGAGGTAAAATTCCAACCAATATTTTTGGGAGCTCAGAAGTATTTATTTTTGGCCATTTGAGTTAATCCGGTAAATATTTGCATAGGATATATATATATGTTATATATATATATTATATATGTCCAATAATTCTGAATTTTGGTGAGGGGCTTTGGAATAATTCCTTAGGTCCCTGCAAAAATTGTCAGAAGAAAATAAATTGATTTAGTATTATTACTAAATCAGAACAAATGTCAGAAAAATAGAAAAGAACAAAAAAATGGAAAACGCTTACCTGGGCCACTTACCAGGTCGGCCCAGTAGCTCGGCCCAGCTGACTGGCCGACGCCAGTCGTCCCCCTCCTCGCGCCAGAGGGACAGAGCGCGTGGTCGCCGCACACAGCGTGCATGCGCGCCACGGCAGCTGCCTGCGTGCCCTCCCTACCCCCCTCGACGCCCTGGCCTCGCCAGAAGCGCCCAGCAACGCCCCTGATCTCTCCCTCGCTCTCTCGTTCCTCCCCCTCCCCTGGATCTCTCCCTCTCCTCGGACCAAACGCGCCCGCAGCCGCCGCCGAGCACCACCGCGGCCACAGCCTCCCTCTCGCCTCTCCGTCGTGCCCACGGGCTCCACGCCATCGCCCTCGTCCTCTCCATCAAGTCGGGCATCTCCGAACGCCCCGCATCGCCGTCACCGCTGTCTGCTTCATCGCCAGCCGCCGGAGATCGCCTTCGCCGCCCTGCACGCTCTGCTCCTCCCCCGAGCTCTCCGACGCCTCCAGCGGGTCCGCTGTGAGCCCCGCCATCGTTTCCCCCCTACCCCTCTGCTTCCTGCGCCTCTAGCCCCTCCGCCGCTCGAGCCGTGCTCCGGCCGCCGCCGCGAGCTCTGCTCCGGCGAGCTCCGGCGCCGCCGTAGCCTCTCACCAGCTCCCCTGGATGCGGACGACGACGGGCTACGCCCCGGTGGTCTTCGCGCGTCCAAACGCCGTTCACAGCGCAAGTCCGGCGAGTCGCCGCCGCGGTTTTGGTCGTCGCCGGCGAAACTCTGGCGGCTGACGTGGTGGCTTAATTAGTGCTTAACCCCCCTTCTAATTACCCCCCCCCCCCGCCCGCCTGAGACTGACCAGTGGGCCCCAAGGCTTAGTCAAAACTAATTAGCCCAGGTTTGACTCGGGGTTAACCCCAGTGTCACTGACGTGTGGCCCCACACGTCAGATTTGACCTGGTCAGCGCCGTTGACTTGGTGACACAAGCATGACGTCATGCTGACGCAGTTATTCTTTTCTGGAATTATTTTTAAACAGGAAATTCCAGAAAATATTCTAAACTTCAAAAATTCATATCAATTCAACCGTAGCTCAGATTGAAATGATTTATATATGAAAAATTATCAGAAAAATGCAATCTATCCATATGTACCAGTTTAATGCATGACAAAACAACTTATACATGCTGTATAGGTGAAAATATATAAATGGCATATATAAGAGCTTAATTTGGAGTTGCATTTGAACCCTTGGTTCAAATGGACTTCATTCAATTTGAATACTAGTTGCATTAGCTCAAACAGCATCACATCCTCATGCCATGTTCATGCATCATATTGTTGCATATGCTTGTGTATTGATTGTTGGCACCGTTCCTTCTCGATAAGTCCTACTCCGGAGACCGTTCCAGAGTACCTGTCCGTGGAGCAGTGCCTTCCTTGTTGATCTACCAGGCAAGCAAACCCCCTTGTTCATTCCGATACAATCCCACTCTCTCGCTCCTGCTCTCTTTTATTGCATTAGGACAACAACGATTCAACTGCTACTTTCTGCTGCGGTAGTTGAACCCATTCCTCTACATGACCTGTCATTGCCACAGTAAATAGTTGAAACCCACTAGCATGTGTAGGAGTTGATTGAGCCATGTTGTGTTCCTACCATGCCATGCCTGCTATTGCTTAGAGTTGTGTCAGGTCCGGTTCATTGGGAATGGATTGGAGTGTTATGATATGTTTTGATGCTGAGAGTTAAGCGTGTGAACACGATTTGGTAAAGGTAGCGGTGAGAGGCCATGTAGGAGTACATGGTCGGTTGTCTCATTGGGACCGTCCTTAAGAACTGAGTTCTGTGTAAGTTGTCCAATGACTAGCTACTACCACACATTTGGTTCCGGTAACTCGACCCCTCTCGACTTATTAACCAACTTGATCTCTGTCCAGGAGTTGCAACTAGTTTTTGGTGTTTGTAGGTAGTGCTATTTTTCTACCGAGTGGCACCCGGCAGGGTGGGCTTGGGACAGACTAGGCACACGTGGCCCGGTGTACCGAGTGGCACCCGGTTGGTGGGCTCGGGAACCCTGTACACATCGTTTGGGGCCGTGAGCGACAACCCGGCCGGATCTCCTTGCGGATGGACCCCGAATAGGCGATAAACCTGGACTAGAGTCTTGTGTGGTTAGTCAGGTCGTGGCCGACACCCTCGCCAGGCTTCCGCTTGAAGGTTGCCGAGATACATGACGTGTACATGGCGGTAAGTGGCGAGAGCGTGTGTGAAGAAGTACACCCCTGCAGGGTTATCATGATCTATTCGAATAGCCGTGTCTTCGGTTATGGACTTCTTGGATGCTTACGTGGTACATAGAAAACTTGAAGTGGATACTCTAAAATGCTCAAGACAAGTGTGAGTGCTATGGATGCCCTTCTCGTAGTGAGACGGGGATGAATCCATAGTAGTGTATTGATGTGGTGATTAGTGGACTCGTGTGCGCTGCTTCACCTCAAAGAAGTTCTTGTAGTCATAGAACAGGATAGCCACTGAGTCAAAGCTGGCTTGCTGCAACTAAACCCCACATTACCTCCTTGATACTAATGCATGTATGATAGGATCTGATGTAAGTCTTGCTGAGTACCTTTGTACTCATGTTTGCTTTATTTATGTTTTGCAGCGGAGACTTTGGTCTTACTAGTAGTTCCGCTTGGACTTCGACGAGTAGCTTGTACCTCAGCTACGATCTTGATCGGATGTTGTAGATAGTCGGGCTCTTCAGCCTTTTTCATTTGTAGTTGTCTGTACTCAGACATGTAATGCTTTCGCTTGTTGCTTGTATGCTCTGAATGATGGGTCATGTGACCCTTGCTTGTATTTAATGCTATGTGGCTCTTCTGAGCCTTTATCTATATGAGTTTGCGTTATGTTGTGATGCCATGTTGTACAACACATACTTGCATGTTATGCGTACGTGTAACGTGTATTGCTATGTGTGGGATCTGACAATCTAGTTGTTTATCCTTGGGAGCCTATCATATGGGGAAATGTAGTCTAGTGCTTTCTGAGCGATAGTAGTCCGCTACAGCCCGGTTCACCGGAGTCCTGCTAGCCCAGCACTACTGCTCGGAACACTTGACTGGCCGGCATGTGTTTCACTTTGTTCCTATGTATGTCCCTTCGGGGAAATGTCACGCGGTGACATCCGGAGTCCTGCCTAGCCTGCTACAGCCCGGGTTACCGGAGTCCTGTTAGCCTAGTGTTACAGCCCAGATTCACACGTTGATGACCGACGTGCTCGATGTGATTCATGTATGCCTGTCCTCATGAGTTAGTGCCGCTTTGGATTTGCGACTAGCCATGTCGGCCCGGGTTCTTTGTCATACTGGATGCTAGGGACACTAACATATATGTGAGTCAAAAGGCGCAAACGGTCCCGGGCCAGGTAAGGTGGCACCCGTGGGAATACCGTGCGTGAGGCCACAAAGTGATGTGATGTGTTACATGCTAGATTGGTGTGACTTAGGATCGGGGTCCCGACAGCTTTGGTATCAGAGCCTGACTGCCTGTAGGATTTCCAAGCCAACCTGGTCGAAGTTGAGTCTAGAAATTCTTTAGTTATGTAAGGGAATTGATTGTGGAAGGGAACGTAAGGCTCTTTTACTCCTTATAGCTCATGCCCTTCTGATCCGAGTCGTCCTATCTTTCCGACAGGGTTAAGGAACTAGGCTTCCTCTTCTATCTGTCAGGATCATGTGTTACTACTTTGTAGTCTCTTAGTATTGGTTGATCAGAGTCATATCCCAGTTTGAGTACCTCCGTGTAGCCTGTTTAGTAATATTTCAGAATCTTGAGTGATGATGTTGATTATGTTACTACCCCATTTTAGCAGGATGTCTCATTCTGAGCATTTTACTGCCGTTATGCTGCCGGAATTGTCCTAGGAGTTGAGAGATACTAAATTCTTGTGCTACCTTCTGCATCCTATAGTTGATGCTGAATCCATTCTTGTTTTCCTTGGTTTCGTTCTTCAGGATGTTGCCAGTTAACCAAAGTTCTGTTGCTCATAGCCGGAACCACGGAGATGGTGGGGATGAGGATCCCCCCGACCAGTCTTCATTGGCAGAGTTCATGTTAGAGACGGAGAAGAACAAGCGAGAGTCTAACCGCTTGTTAGCACGTATTGAGGAGAACACCTCCCATCAGCACAAAGAGTCAGCGACCATCTATGACTTCATTCGTCTAAAACCACCTACCTTCCATCATTCCATTGAGCCACTCGATGCAGATGACTGGCTCCGTAGTATTACTCACAAGCTCCGTTCTGTGAACGTAGCTGAAGGTGACAAGGTCACCTATGCTGCATATCACCTGGAAGGTCCTGCTAGTCTTTGGTGGAAGAACTATGAGGCTATGCTTCCAGCTGGCCAGATACCTACCTGGAGAGACTTCACCGAGGTTTTTCGCGAGCATCACATTCCTCTGGCTCTCATCGACCGCAAGAGAGAAGAGTTCTGTAGTTTCACCCAGGGTAAGATGGCTGTTGATGCTTACAGTAGAGATTTTGAGAACCTCGCCCGCTATGCTACAGAAGATGTGTCCACAGACGCCAAGAAGCAGGCTAGGTTCCGGAAGGGTCTCAACCCCAAGTTGCTTCGTGATCTCCACTTGCACCATCGCAATACATTCCAGGCTCTTGTGAACAAGGCCATTAACGTAGAGACAGCTCAGCTCACTTACGAGGAGTCTCGTAAGCACATCCGTGATTTGGGTTCTTCCTCCGGTTCTAGTTCGCAGAAGCGCCGGATTTGGATTCCAAACTCCGCTCTTCCATCCGGTTATACACCGAGGCCATCTTGTGTGGCACCTCACCCAGTTCAGCAGTATGCTCCACCCAGACCTATTAGTAGACCGCTTGCCAATGCGGGTCCACGTCCAACTTCAGGGACTTGCTTCACATGCGGAGAGCCAGGACACTATGCACGTGACTGCTCTGAAGCCAGCTATGCTCCACCCCCGCCCAAGAAGTCTGTTGGCTGTGATAAGCCATCACGCAAGATGATCAGTGTCAAGTCAGCTCCCACTGAACGTGGACGTGTGCATCACGTCTCAGCTAAAGACGCTCATGATGATCCAGATGTCGTTCTTGGTACACTCCTTGTCAACTGTCATCCAGCTTCGGTTCTATTTGATACTGGAGCATCTCACTCCTTCATTTCTGAAAGCTATGCCAGCTTGCACAACATATCCTTTTGTGATATGCCCTCCCCACTAGTCATTCAAACTCCTGGATCCAAATGGCAAACTTCTAGTGTAAGCCATGGTAATGAAATCCTTGTTGACAGACTTGTATTCCTTGCATCACTTATAGCCCTCAAGTCTACAGATATTAGCATCATCTTGGGTATGGACTGGATGAAAGCTCATTATGCCAAGATTGATTGTTACACCAGGTCTGTTCAGCTCACACACCCATCTGGCAAGATAGTCACTGTCTGTACCAGAGTTGCAACACGCCAACTCTATTCTCTTAATGCCAGCCCCCTCCCAGACCTTGAAGATATCCCGGTAGTCCGTGACTTTCTGGATGTCTTTCCAGAAGAAATGCCAGGTATTCCACCTGACAGGGATGTAGAGTCCGTCATAGATCTTATCCCAGGAACCGCTCCAATTTCTAGGAGACCTTACAAGATGGCACCCTTAGAACTAGCCGAGCTTAAGAAACAACTCGATGAGTCCTTGCAAAAGGGTTCCATCCTTCCTAGTTCTTCTCCTTGGGCTTGCCCCGTCCTCTTCGTCAAGAAGAAGGATGGTACGGACCAGATGGTTGTAGATTATTGTCCCGTTAATTTGGTCACGATAAAGAACAAGTATCCGCTCCCCAGGATCAACGACCTGTATGATCAGCTCGCTGGATCCTCAGTCTTTTCTAAGATGGATTTGAGGTTAGGCTACCATCAAATCAAGATTAGAAACGGGGACATACCTAAGACAGCTTTCGTCACTCGTTATGGCCAGTACGAGTACACCGTCATGTCCTTTGGTCTAACCAATGCTCCAGCTACATTCTCCCGCTTGATGAACTCGATCTTCATGGAGTACTTAGATAATTTCGTCGTGGTTTACCTCGATGATATTCTTATTTACTCGAAGAACGAGCAAGAGCATGCCGAACATCTTAGACTTGTGCTAGAAAAACTCAGAGAGCACCGCCTTTATGCCAAGTTCTCCAAGTGCGAATTGGTTGCCAGAAGTGACCTATCTGGGCCACTGATCTCTGGTAAGGGCATTGCTATCAATCCCGAGAGAGTTCAGGCCGTTCTTGATTGGACTCCACCTGAAACAGTTAAACAAGTTAGGAGTTTCCTTGGTCTAGCCAGTTATTGCCGCCGCTTTGTTGAAAACTTCTCTAAAGTGGCCAAACCTCTCACGAACTTCTCAAGAAAGACAAAAAGTTTGAGTGGTCCCCACAGTGTGAGTACATTTTTCAGGAGCTGAAAAGACGCCTGACTTCTGCTCCCATACTTGTGCCACCGGATTTCACTAAGGACTTTGTTATCTATTGTGACACCTCACGACAGGGACTAGGTTGCATTCTTATGCAGGATCGCCATGTGATTGCCTATGCATCTCGATAGTTGCATCCACATGAGGATAATTATCCTACACATGATCTAGAGCTTGCAGCCGTAGTCTATGCACTTAAGACATGGCGACATTACATTTTGGCAAACGTTGCGAGATTTACACCGATCACCAGAGTCTCAAGTATATCTTCACCCAACCTGATTTGAACCTTAGGCAAAGAAGTTGGTTGGAGTTGATCTCAGATTACGACTTAGGGATTACCTACACCCCAGGCAAGGGCAATGTCATGGCTGATGCGTTAAGTCGTAAGTCCTATTGCAACAACCTTATGTTGCAGCAGGGCCAACCACTTCTTCATGAGGAATTCTGTAAGCTTAACCTTCACATTGCTCCTCAAGGATTCCTTTCTACCTTGGTGGCGAAGCCTACTCTTATGGATCATATCATAGAAGCCCAGAAGCATGATACGGGGATTACCCGGATCAAGAGAAACATTGCCAAGGGTATTGCTGGTAGTTTCTCTATAGATCATCGAGGTGTTGTTCTCTTCGAGAACCGTCTGGTGGTTCCCAAGAAACAACATCTTCGGCAATTGATCCTTAAGGAGGCTCATGAATCTCCTCTCATGATTCATCCCGGTAGTACTAAGATGTATCAGGACCTACGCCAGAGGTTCTGGTGGACCAGGATGAAGAGAGAAATCGCTGAGTTCATTGCTAACTGTGACGTTTGTCGTCGCGTTAAGGCAGAACATCAAAGACCTGCTGGCACCCTTCAGCCTTTAGCTATTCCTGAGTGGAAATGGGATAAAGTTGGTATGGACTTCATCACCAGCTTTCCCAGAACCAAAAAGGGGAATAACGCGATATTCGTAGTCATTGATCGTCTTTCCAAAGTGGCCCACTTCCTACCTGTTCGAGAGAATATCACCGCCAGTCAGCTCGCTGACTTATATATTTCTCGAATAGTTTCACTTCATGGTGTTCCACTAGAGATCAATTCGGACCATGGTAGTCTCTTCACTTCTCATTTCTGGGAGAGTTTCCAAACTGCCATGGGCACCCATCTTTCCTTCAGTACCGCTTTCCACCCTCAGTCAAGTGGTCAGGTGGAGAGGGTCAACCAAATTCTCGAAGACATGCTTAGAGCTTGTGTTATCTCATTCGGTATGGATTGGGAGAAGTGCCTTCCTTTTGCCGAGTTTGCTTATAACAATAGCTACCAATCCAGTCTCAAGAAAGCTCCTTTTGAGATTCTGTATGGATGAAGATGTCGAACACCTTTGAACTGGTCAGAAACCGGTGAAAGACAATTCTTTGGACCGGATATGATCCAGGAGGCAGAAGAGCAAGTTCGCATCGTTCGTGAGAATTTGAAAACAGCCCAATCTCGTCAAAAGAGCCAGTATGACCGTCGTCATAAGGAAGTGGCTTATGAGGTTGGCGACAAAGTTTACCTTAGGGTTACCCCTTTGAAGGGTACCAATCGTTCCGGTATCAAGGGCAAGTTGGCTCCTCATTACATTGGTCCTTTTCGCATTCTCGCTAAACGAGGAGAGGTTACCTACCAGTTGGAACTACCCCCACATCTTTCTCGAGTTCATGATGTTTTCCACGTCTCTCAACTCAGGCGTTGCTTCTCGGATCCCATCCGCGGAGTGGACCACGAAACGCTTGATCTCCAAGATAACCTCACATATCGAGAGTACCCTGTTCGCATTCTTAATCAGGCAGAGCATGTCACTCGACGTCAGAACATCAAGTTTCTCAAGGTTCAGTGGTCTCATCATTCTGAGAAAGAAGCTACCTAGGAGCGAGAAGATCGTCTTCGACTGGAGTACCCCATTTTCTTTCCATCGACCCTGAATCTCGGGACGAGATTCTTTCAAGTGGGGGCGAGTTGTCACATCCCTAGTTCTGGTATGCTCAAGACTAGCTAGTCATGTGTGCATCATGTTTAAATTCCATTTTAATTTTGAAATGGGGATTTGTAAAACCATCAGAATCATTTCTGGAAATGACCCAGATAAAAATTGCTTCAATTTGGCCCAAGAAAATGTTCCTGATTTTCTATAAAAATATTGGCCAGAGGTAAAATTCCAACCAATATTTTTGGGAGCTCAGAAGTATTTATTTTTGGCCATTTGAGTTAATCTGGTAAATATTTGCATAGGATATATATGTGTTATATATATATATATATATTATATGTCCAATAATTCTGAATTTTGGTGAGGGGCTTTGGAATAATTCCTTAGGTCCCTGCAAAAATTGTCAGAAGAAAATAAATTGATTTAGTATTATTACTAAATCAGGACAAATGTCAGAAAAATAGAAAAGAAAACAAAAAAATGGAAAACGCTTACGTGGGCCGCTTACCAGGTCGGCCCAGCTGACTGGCCGACGCCAGTCGTCCCCCTCCTCGCGCCAGACAGACAGAGCGCATGGTCGCCGCACACCGCGCGCATGCGCGCCACGGCAGCTGCCTGCGTGCCCTCCCCCCCCCTCGATGCCCTGGCCTCGCCAGAAGCGCCCAGCACCGCCCCTGTTCTCTCCCTCGCTCTCTCGTTCCTCCCCCTCCCCTGGATCTCTCCCTCTCCTTGGACCAAACGCGCCCGCAGCCGCCGCCGAGCACCACCGCGGCCACAGCCTCCCTCTCGCCTCTCCGTCGTGCCCACGGGCTCCACGCCATCGCCCTCGTCCTCTCCGTCAAGCAGGGCATCTGTGAACGCCCCGCATCGCCGTCACCGCCGTCTGCTTCATCGCCGGCCGCCGGAGATCGCCTTCGCCGCCCTGCACGCTCCGCGCCTCCCCCGAACTCTCCGACGCCTCCACCGGGTCCGTTGTGAGCCCCGCCATCGTTTCCCCCCTACCCCTCTGCTTCCTACGCCTCTAGCCCCTCCGCCGCTCGAGCCGTGCTCCGGCCGCCACCGCGAGCTCTGCTCCGGCGAGCTCCGGCGCCCCCACAGCCTCTCACCAGCTCCCCTGGATGCGGACGACGACGGGCTACGCCCCGGTGGTCTTCGCGCGTCCAAACGCCGCTCGCAGCACAAGTCCGGCGAGTCGCCGCCACGGTTTTGGTCGTCGCCGGCGAAACTCCGGCGGCTGACGTGGCAGCTTAATTAGTGCTTAACCCCCCTTCTAATTACCCCCCCTGAGACTGACCAGTGGGCCCCAAGGCTTAGTCAAAACTAATTAGCCCAGGTTTGACTCGGGGTTAACCCCAGTGTCACTGACGTGTAGCCCGACACGTCAGATTTGACCTGGTCAGCGCCGTTGACTTGGTGACGCAAGCATGATGTCATGCTGACGCAATTATTCTTTTCTGGAATTATTTTTAAACAGGAAATTCCAGAAAATATTCTAAACTTCAAAAATTCATATCAATTCAACTGTAGCTCAGATTGAAATGATTTATATATGAAAATTTATCAGAAAAATGCAATCTATCCATCTGTACCAGTTTCATGCATGAAAAAGCAACTTATACATGCTGTATAGGTGAAAATATATAAATGGCATATATAAGAGCTTAATTTGGAGTTGCATTTGAGCCCTTGGTTCAAATGGACTTCATTCAATTTGAATACTAGTTGCATTAGCTAAAACAGTATCACATCCTCATGCCATGTTCATGCATCATATTGTTGCATATGCTTGTGTATTGATTGTTGGCACCGTTCCTTCTCGATAGGTCCTACTCCGGAGACCGTTCCAGAGTACCTGTCCGTGGAGCAGTGCCTTCCTTGTTGATCGACCAGGCAAGCAAACCCCCTTGTTCATTCCGATACAATCCCACTCTCTCGCTCCTGCTCTCTTTTATTGCATTAGGACAACAACGATTCAATTGCTACATTATGCTGCGGTAGTTGAACCCATTCCTCTGCATGACCTGTCATTGCCACAGTAAATAGTTGAAACCCACTAGCATGTGTAGGAGTTGATTGAGCCATGTTGTGTTCCTACCATGCCATGCCTGCTATTGCTTAGAGTTGTGTCAGGTCCGATTCATTGGGAATGGATTGGAGTGTTATGATATGTTTTGATGCTGAGAGTTAAGCGTGTGAACACGATTTGGTAAAGGTAGCGGTGAGAGGCCATGTAGGAGTACATGGTGGGTTGTCTCATTGGGACCGTCCTTAAGAACCGAGTTCTATGTAAGTTGTCCAATGACTAGCTACTACCACACATTGGGTTCCGGTAACTCGACCCCTCTCGACTTATTAACCAACTTGATCTTTGTCCAGGAGTTGCAACTAGTTTCTGGTGTTTGTAGGTAGTGCTATTTTTCTACCGAGTGGCACCCGGCAGGGTGGGCTTGGGACAGACTAGGCACACGTGCCCCGGTGTACCGAGTGGCACCCGGTTGGCGGGCTCGGGAACCCTGTACACATCGTTTGGGGCCGTGAGCGACACCCCGGCCGGATCTCCTTGCGGATGGAATCCGAATAGGCGATAAACCTGGACTAGAGTCTTGTGTGGTTAGTCAGGTCGTGGCCGACACCCTCGCCAGGCTTCCGCTTGAAGGTTGCCGAGATACATGACGTGTACATGGCGGTAAGTGGCGAGAGCGTGTGTGAAGAAGTACACCCCTGCAGGGTTATCATGATCTATTCGAATAGTCGTGTCCTCGGTTATGGACTTCTTGGATGCTTACGTGGTACATAGAAAACTTCAAGTGGATACTCTAAAATGCTCAAGACAAGTGTGAGTGCTATGGATGGCCTTCTTGTAGTGAGACAGGGATGAATCCATAGAAGTGTATTGATGTGGTGATTAGTGGACTCGTGTGCGCTGCTTCACCTCAAAGAAGTTCTTGTAGTCATAGAACAGGATAGCCACTGAGTCAAAGCTGGCTTGCTGCAACTAAACCCCACATTACCTCCTTGATACTAATGCATGTATGATAGGATCTGATGTAAGTCTTGCTGAGTACCTTTGTACTCATGTTTGCTTTATTTATGTTTTGCAGCGGAGACTTTGGTCTTACTAGTAGTTCCGCTTGGACTTCGACGAGTAGCTTGTACCTCAGCTATGATCTTGATCGGATGTTGTAGATAGTCGGGCTCTTCAGCCTTTTTCATTTGTAGTTGTCTGTACTCAGACATGTAATGCTTTCGCTTGTTGCTTGTATGCTCTGAATGATGGGTCATGTGACCCTTGCTTGTATTTAATGCTATGTGGCTCTTCTGAGCCTTTATCTATATGAGTTTGCGTTATGTTGTGATGCCATGTTGTACAACACATACTTGCATGTAATGCGTACGTGTAACGTGTATTGCTATGTGTGGGATCCGACAATCTAGTTGTTTATCCTTGGCAGCCTATCATATGGGGAAATGTAGTCTAGTGCTTTCTGAGCGATAGTAGTCCGCTACAGCCCGGTTCACCGGAGTCCTGCTAGCCCAGCACTACTGCTCGGAACACTTGACTGGCCGACATGTGTTTCACTTCATTCCTATGTCTGTCCCTTCGGGGAAATGTCACGCGGTGACATCCGGAGTCCTGCCTAGCCTGCTACAGCCCGGGTTACCGGAGTCCTCTTAGCCCAGTGCTACAGCCCGGATTCACACGTTGATGACCGACATGCTCGATGTGATTCATGTATGCCTGTCATCATGGGTTAGTGCCGCTTTGAATTCGCGACTAGCCATGTCGGCCCGGGTTCTTTGTCATACTGGATGCTAGTGACACTGTCATATACGTGAGCCAAAAGGCGCAAAAGGTCACGGGCCAGGTAAGGTGGCACCCGTGGGAATACCGTGCGTGAGGCCGCAAAGTGATATGATGTGTTACATGCTAGATTGGTGTGACTTAGGATCGGGGTCCCGACAGATGATCTTATAGCGGGAGGAAAATACTTGGAAATAAAAGCATCTTTACACTTATTCCATGAATCAATACTATTTTTTGGCAAAGATGAAAACCAAGTTTTAGCACAATCTCGAAGTGAGAACGGAACTAGCTTCAATTTAACAATATCCTTATCCACATTTTTTTTTCTTTTGCATATCACACAAATCAATAAAAATATTAAGATGGGATGCGGCATCTTCATTGGGAAGGTCGGAAAATTGATCTTTCATAACAAGATTCAGCAAAGTGGTATTAATTTCACAAGATTCCGCATTAGTAGCGGGAGAAATTGGAGTACTAACAAAATCATTGTCGTTGGTATGGGAAAAGTCACTCAATTTAGTATTATCTTGAGCTATTGTGACAAGCAAACAAACCAACACACGGGCACAAAAAAAGCAAACAAAGAAGGCGAACGGAAGAGGGGCGAAGAAAAGGCAAATCTTTTCGAAAATCGTTTTAGAAGTGGGGGAGAGAAAAACGAGAGGGGAATAGCAAATAATGTAATGCGAGGGATGAGAGTTTATGATGGGTAATTGGTATGTCTCGGTTTGGCGTAGATCTCCCCGGCAACGGCGCCATAAATTCTTCCTGCTACCTCTTGAGCTTGCGTTGGTTTTTCCCTTGAAGAGTAAAGGGTGATGCAGCAAAGTAGAGTAAGTATTTCCCTCAGCTTTTGAGAACCAAGGTACCAATCTAGTTGGAGAAAACGCAACAATCCACCGAATACCTGCACAAACAAACACCAACTTGCAGCCAACGCGATAAAGGGGTTGTCAATCCCTTCACGGTTATTTGCCAAGTGAGATCTGATAGAGATAGATAAACGGCAAAGTAATATTTTTGGTATTTTTGGTTTATGGAACGGAAAGTAAAAGATGCAAAGAAAGTAAATAGGAAACTAAATTTGTAGATCGGAAACGTGTATGATGGAAAATAGAAGATTATATGATGGAAAATAGACTCGGGGGCCATAGGTTTCACTAGAGGCTTCTCTGAAGATAGAAAATTTTATGGTGGGTGAACAAATTACTGCTGAGCAATTGATAGAAAAGCGCAAAGTTATGACGATACCTAAGGCAATGACCATGAATATAGGCATCAAGTCCATATCAAGTAGACAGACTCCTGCCTGCATCTACTAATATTACTCCACACATCGATCGACTCCTGCTAGCATCTAGAGTATTAAGTTCATAAGAACAGAGTAACGCATTAAGTAAGATGACAAGATGTAGCGGGATAAACTCAAGCAATATGATGAAAATCCCATCTTGTTATCCTCGATGGCAATAATACAATACGTGTCGGTTCCCCTTCTGTCACTAGGATCGAGCAACGCAAGATTGAACCCAAAGCTAAGCACTTCTCCCATTGCAAGAAAACCCAATCTAGTTGTCCAAACCAAATCGATAGTTCAAAGAGACTTGCAAAGATATCAAATCATGCATAAAAGAATTCAGAGGAGATTCTAATAATATTCATAGATAAGCTGATCATAAATCCACAATTCATCGGATCTCGGCAAACACACCGCAAAAAAGTATTACATCGAATAGATCTTGAAGAATATCGAGGAGAACATGGTATTGGGAATCAAAGAGAGAGAAGAAGCCATCTAGCTATTAGCTATGGACCCGTAGGTCTGTGGTAAACTACTCACCCTTCATCGGAGAGGCAATGATGTTGATGTAGAAGCCCTCCGTGATCGAATCCCCCTCCGGCACGATTCCGGAAAAGGCCCCTAGGTGGGATCTCAAGGGTACAGAAGGTTGCGGCGGTGGAAAAGTGGTTTCGTGGCTCCCATGGAAGGTTTTGGGATATTTGAGAATATATAAGCGGAAGAAATAGGTTGGTGGAGTCATGAGGGGCCCACAAGGGTGGGGGGCGTGCCCTACCCCCCTGGGCGCGCCCTCCGACCTTGTGGCTGCCTTGTGGATTTCCTGACATGCACTCCAAGCCCTCTGGATGTCTTCTTGTCCAAGAAAAATCATCGCGAAAGTTTCATTCCGTTTGGTATTCCTTCTTTGTGAAACTCTAAAACAAGGAAAAAACAAAAACTGGCACTGGGCTCTAGGTTAATAGGTTAGTCCCAAGAATCATATAAAATAGCATATTAATGCATATAAAACATCGAAAACAGATAATATAATATAGAACAATAAAAAATTATAGATACTTTGGAGACATATCAGTGTATCCGTGTTTGCATTAATCTTTCGCTTCATCAGTTCTTTTGCTTGATGCAGTCGTTGTTCGATTGCTTCTTCATGGAGGCTCTCGACAATAAATTGTTGTGATCATCTTCAACATTTTGACTCCTTCCAGGATATCAATCAAATTCATGATTACAAGTGCCATCTTCGTCCCTTGGTAGTTTGAGTTACCCTCGACAACATCCTTGCCTTACTGTCATCACAAACTTGTTCATGTTATGGATGCAACTTGCTATCTAGCTCGTATTATGTTCTACCTTGAAGTATTACTGTCTCTTATGTCAAGGATGTTGTGAGCATTGCTCCACCTCTTAAGGTATTCTTGGTACTGTGATGCCTCTCACCATCACCCTTATTTTTGGTCCCCGTGTCGCTTCTAACCGGAATACCAATAAATGAACTCTGTTGTGAGACTTCAGTATTTCTAGCAACCTTATTGCTTGGGAGTTAATGGACAATAATTCCAACTTAGTGTGCTGGTTGCTGAATCACCATTCTGACATTGGTCGCGCAGTCCAGCCCATATTTCGGGTGCACCTTTCAACCAATGTTTAAATGTGTATGTTTTCCTTGAGCATACATCATTATATCTTTTGATCTGACAACTGTTATCTGCTTGTTCACATAATTGTGGAAATCCATTTTTGGAAACTCTCGATGAATTATCGCTGAGTTCATCAGCCACCTCCTTATCCTCTGCTTTGTTTAATGATGAACTCATGATTCGAAACTTGCTTCTAGTTCATTTCCCGAGAATCTTGCAATGCCATCACATCAAATTGAGTTGCACCCCTTCCTTCTCAGGCCTCTCCCGGAAACCTCCACATCGCCGGAATGCCCGTCATCATCTCTTACTGGTCAGCTGCCAGCAAGCCTTGCCGCCCCCTCTTCCCTACAACGAACATGAGCACGCCCCGTGCTTCCTCTCTACCCCCCTGTGCACCGCCCCCCGGCCAAGTCACCCGCGACCTCTGTGCTCGCTCGCCCCGCTCGCCTTCCGCGCGCGCCCGCCTCCGCTCGCCACAGCCTGCGGTGCGCGCTCGCCCGTGGCCACGGCCACGCCCCCCGCTGCTGCAGCTGCTTCTACTGCTCACTGCCGAGCCTCGCCCCGCACCCCCGCGCTCGCTGCACGCCGCCTGCGGCCCGGTCGTTGTTGCTAGCTCCACCGCTGGCTATTGCCGCTAGCCCCACGCATGTGGCCGCCTGGCCTTGCGGTTGCTCTTCTTTGCCGTGGCCACCCCGCATCTCTGCCCCGCCACTACACCCGCCCGCTGCCTTCTCCCAAGGCCCCCCGACCTCCACCCGCGCTCAGCCTCGGCCACACCCGCGCCGGCCATGCCCGTGGCGACCCTCGCACCGTACCTCTCCCCGCTCCAGCTCGACAGCCCCGCCACCCGCTTCGGCAGCCGCTGGCCCGCTGCGGTGCCCCTCCCTGTAGCTACCCTGCTGCAGCTCACACTCTGCACCACCCGGTGTTGCTCCCATGCGCGCATGCCAGAGTCCTCGCCGCCCCGCCGACCCCCGCGCCGTCCGTCACTCGCCGACCACCGCGAACCCCCTGCCCCTCGCCGTGCGTTGCTCCCCGGGGTGCCCGACCACAGCGCCCGCTCGCCCGCCGCTAAGGCCACTGTGCCAATGACAAGTGGGCATGCCCCAAAGAATGTTAAAACTAATAATAATAACAATGTATAGTTAATTAGTGAAGTAATTAAGTTAATTAATTCTGTTTAACTAAACTAATTGAATTTAGTTAACCTAATCATTTAGTCAAAGTAATTAACCCTGTTTAGTTAGTCTTAGTCTATGACGAACGGGACCCACACGTGTGTTGACCCAGTCAATAGATGGTTGACTGATGACATCATGCTAACATCACGCTGACATCATAATTGCCTTTTCTAATTAAATCGATCAGATAATTCCAAAGTTGAATTAAAACTTTAAAAATTAATATAAAATAAACTGTTTATCAGATGAAAATACTTTGTACATGAAAGTTGCTCAGAACGACGAGACGAATCTGGATATGCAGTCCGTTCGTCCACCACACGTCCCTAGCATAGAGAACCTGCAACCTTCCCCCTCCGGTCCGTCTGTCCGAAAAGGCTGAACACTGGGGATACTTTCCCGGATGTTTTCCCCCTTCGACAGTACCGCCTACTACCACGCTAGGGCACATGTAGCATCGTTAATGTATTGTCATGCATCATCATCTATCTGTTTGCATTGTATTCATTCTTTCTTCCCCCTCTTCTCTCCAGTAGACTACGAGACCGACGTCGCTGCTGCTGCCCCGATCGACTACGGGGTTGACAACCCCTCCTTCTCGACTAAGCTTCGAGGCAAGCAAACCCACTTTGCTCAACCAGATATCGCCCACTCTCTTCTCTCTTATTCTTGCATTAGGTTTGCTATTGTTGAGGATTCGATAGCTCCTTTTCTGTTGCATAGCCTGTCATTGTTGCTATAATTGTCGATACCTTTACCTGCTTCCTAAATGCTTAGTATAGGATGCTTGTACTTCATCAGTGGCCCTACATTCTTGTCCGTCTGCCATGCTATACTATCGGGCCGTGATCACTTCGGGAAGTGATCACAGGTACATACATACATACATACATACATACATACATACATACATACATACTATACAGGTTTCATGATGTGACTAAAGTCGGGTCAGCTTGTAGAGTACCCGCAAGTGATTCCGATGTGGGGGGCAAAAAGGACAGGTGGTTCCACCCAGGTAGTGGTGGGCCTGGGTTCGCGACAGCCCCCGAGTGTTACTTTGTGGCGGAGCGACATGGCAGGTTGTGACCACCTAGGAGAGAGGTGGGCCTGGTCCCTGGTCGGCGTCCACGGTTACTTAAAATATCACGCTTAACGAGATCTTGGTATTTGATCTGAGTCTGGCTACGAGCCTATACGCACTAACCAACTACGTAGGAACAGTTATGGGCACTCGACGTCGTGGTATCAGCCGAAGCCTTCTTGACGTCAGTGACTGAGCGGCGTGCGCCAGGCTGGACTGGAACGGCTGCTCTTGTATAAGGGGGGATAGGTCTGCTCATCGGCTGCGTTCGCAACGTGCAGGTGTGCAACGGGCGATGGGCCCGGACCCCTGCGCGCTTAGGATTTAGACCGGTGTGTTGACCTCTCTGTTGTGACTAGGTAAGGCTACGACGTGTTGATCTTCCAAGGCCAGGCATGACCCAGAAAGTGAGTCCGGCCAGTGGGATCGAGCGTGTTGGGTAATGTGGTGCACCCATGCAAGGAACTTTATCTATTCGAATAGCTGGGTCCCTCAGTAAAAGTATGACCCGCAGTTGTACTTTGACCTTATGGCAACTCGAATGGGATACTTAATAAAACACACCTCTTACAAGTTCCAGATAGAACCTGGTGATTGATATCTCACAGGGCGATGAGGAGAGGATCGCCGGGTAGGTTTATGACATACAATGAAACTTGGTGAACTTACCAGCTACTCTCTTCTACATGCTTCAAGATGGAGGCTGCCAGAAGCGCAGTCTTTGATAGGACTAGCTATCCCCCTCTTATTCTCTCATTCTAAAGTTCAGTCCATAGATATTACCCCTTTATACAGATACCAGATATTACCCCTTTATACAGATACCAATGCATATGTAGTGTAGATCCTTGCTTGTGTCACGCCCAATATGCGATACTATCCTAAAGAGACTCGATGGTCCCACCAAGGATAGAACCACATATTGAAACGCTTTTGCAAGGTGGATATCATTACATCAACATTACATAATAGTGGGGATACAACCAGGACATACAATGTCACATGAATACAACAACACATCATATACAAGATCAACATCCGACTACGGATGAAACATAAATAGAAACTCAAACAATATCCACCCTGCTAGCCCAGGCTGCCGACCTGGAACCTATCCCTCAATTGAAGAAGAAGCAGAAGAAGAACTCCAACACAAATAAACATCGCTCTCACGTCATGATCATCGCGTAACCTGTACCTGCAACTGGTTTTGTAGTAATCTGTGAGCCACGAGGACTCAGCAATCCCATTACCATGGGTATCAAGACTAGCAAAGCTTAAAGGGTAAGGAAGGGGTAAAGTGGTGAGGTTGCAGCAACGACCAAGCATGTATGGTGGCTAACTTACGCAAGTAAGAGCGAGAAGAGAAGCAAAGCAAGCGGTCGTCAACTAGTAATGATCAAGAAGTGATCCTGAACTCCTACTTACGTCAAACATAACCCAGAAACCGTGTTCTCCTCTCGATCGACCCCGAAAAGAGACACTCACGGTTACACACACAGTTGGTGTATTTTAGAAGAGTTTACTTTAAGTTTACTACAACCGGACATTAACAAATTCCCATCTGCCACGTAACCGCGGGCACGGCTTTCGAAAGTTCAAACCCTGCAGGGGTGTCCCAACTTAGCCCATGATAAGCTCTCGCGATCAACGAAGGATATTCCTTCTCCCCGGGAAGACCCGATCAGTCTCGGAATCCCGGCTACAAGACATTTCGACAGTAATAAAACAAGACCAGCAAGACCGCCCGATGCGCCGACATCCCAATAGGAGCTGCATATATCTCGTTCTCAGGGCAACACCGGATGAACACTACGTACGGCAACCGACGATACCCCAAGTTGCCCAGGGGCGGCACCGCAAGTGGCTCTAGTTTGGACCAACACTTAGACAAGCATTGGCCCGGGGGGGCTAATAAAGATGACCCTTGGGTTAATTACTCCCAAGGGAAAAGTAGGTGGTGGTGAGGAAAATGGTAAAACCAAGGTTGGGCCTTGCTGGAGGAGTCTTATTCAAAGCGAACTGTCAAGGGGGTCCCGTAAATCACCCAACCGCGTTAGGGACGCAAAATCCGGGAACATAATACCGATATGACGGAAACTAGGGCGGCAAGAGTGGAACAAAACACCAGGCATAAGGCCGAGCCTTCCACCCTTTACCAAGTATATAGATGCATTAATAATATAAGAGATATTGTGATATCCCAACAATAAACATAAACATAATCCAACATGGAGCAATCTTCATCTTCACCTGCAACTAGCAACGCTATAAGAGGGGCTGAGCAAAAGCGGTAACATAGCCAAACTATGATTTTCTAGGAAGGGTATCAAAGGTCAGGGGCTATCATGCAATTTGGGAGGCTTGAGCAGCAAGTGGTAGGTAACACAGCATAGCGATAGAACGAAGCAACTAGCATAGCAATGATAGTAATGAGATCCAAGGTGACGGTCATCTTTCCTGAAATCCCGCTAGGAAGAAGAATGAGTCCATGAAGAAGATGAAGCCACGAAGATGAACCAAGCGTAGACGAACCAAGCGTAGACGAACGAATCCTCACGATCGCAACGAAACGGGAACTATCGAGAAGAAGCACACAAGATGGTAAACACACCACACATAGACAAGGCATGATGCTCAAACAAGCATGATGCATGACAAAGCTACATGAAGCTACTCATGGCAATAGATGATGCGTACAAGAGCAACACATCAAAGCAAGTTTAAATGAGGCCGGAAACAACATATAACAATTCCGGTAAGTCCACATATGCAAATTTTTGAAATTGGTCCTGATCTGAATAAACCTTATGTTCAAGTTGTTAAACAGAAATTTAAGATGCACCATGATGATCTACACGAAATTCTAGTCAAGTTACATATAAAGTTCATTAGATTCGGAGCTACGGCCTAGAAGATATGAGCAAAACAAGTTAAGCATGGCATTGATGCAAAATGCATACAAACATCAAGCAAACACATCAAAACAAGGATGCAACATGATAATATGAAGCTACATGCAAAACTAAGCAAGTTTCATATATAACATGCTCAAAACGGAGCAACGGTTCAACACATACACCCTATACAAGTTATAACAACTATCTGTCCAAAACAGCAAGTAGGCATCTAGCAAGCATCAAAACAGCATGCTACGGGATCTCAACATGAAAACAAAAGGCACGGACATGATGTACAGGTAAAGAATGACAAAACATGAACACTGAGCTAACTCCAGAAACTACTAGAACAAGCTCAAAAGGACATGGCAAGATTGCAAATAATAACAGGTTCACAGACTTGGCAGATTTCACAGGGCATGGCAGAAATAACATCAGGTTGCCATATTTAGAGCTATCAAACAACATGTTACAGCCAGCTATCATGTCAAACTAGAGCATGGCATGAATCTACTCAAAGCATTTAACAAAAGTCCCTTGCTGACCATAAGCCAAAAGGGATCAGAGAATACAATTGCAAGCATGTGAATATAGCAAAAACATAAACAGATTCAGACTTAGTGAAAAACTGGAGCATGGCATAAACAGATAACAAGTAGGCATGTTTACGAGCTCGATGCACTCACTACGAGGCATTGCGTGACAAACTAAGCATACACCCAGCAACTAGACATGACATAGAAGCTATACATGGAAAGAACAACAATATAGCATGCAAGGATCAATTACAACAACCTTGGCAATATTGAATAACATGTAAACAATCTACCAGGAACATTTTATAGCAAAAGTAGAGCTCGATTGAGTCAAGCTATGGCACTCCATAATTTCTACAAAAGGCACGGATGGATAGATAACATCCTTATGTTCAAAACACCCTTAGTGAGCATGCTCAAAATGGTCATAGATCTCTCTGTAACAACATGAATACATGGCATGAAAATAACAGCAGATAAAGACTTAGTGAAATTCTAAGTCCTGAAATCAGCAACATCATGGAGGCTACTTTGCATGCCTGTTATATTCACCACATAGATCGCAAAAATACATGGCATACAACCCTGTAAAGATGGCATGACATACTTCAAAACACATGTAGGGCTCAAGATCATAGGAGGCACACAACAATCATGGCAAAAATGACAAATGAGCATATTCTGATAACAGGTAGCAGACAATATCATATAGCAGTCTTGCAACGATGATTTGGGCATCTAGATGAACTCAAATAAACAGGGAACAATGGAACAAAATAAAGAGCACAACCAGATGACCATTTCAATATATCATGCACGCAAAACGGGGCAGTATGCAGAGAGTTATGATGCAATGTATAGGGGCACATAAAGCTGAAATCCTGGGACTTAGGAAAAATCGGGGTGAACCTCTCTGGATCCAGATCTTGCGCGGATCTCGAGGATGGCCGGAGTAGGGCGGCACCGGCGACGAGGGGGGAGGCCGGAGAAGCGGTGGGGGTAGCCGGAGACGGCGGGGACGACGACGGTACGAGGGCACGGCCGCCGGGGAAGGGGGTCGCCGGAGGAAGGGCGACGCCGAGGGAGGCACGCGGCCTCGGAAGGCGTGCGCGGCGAGGAAGGCGGTGGCAGGGCGCTGCTCACAGGGTGGCAGCGGCGCTCGCCGGTGCGGCAGCCATACGGCGAGGCGGGTCCCGCGGGGAGGCGCTGGCGGTGGAGGGGTTCAGGGCGAGGCGGCCCGGAGTGACGCGGGCCACGAGGAACGACGGCGGGTGGAGCTGGCACCAGGCGGCGCGATCGTCGACGAAGGATGGCGGCGACAATGGAGAGCGTCGCCGGCGCGGTGCGCGGCGGCGCAGGCGCGACCCGATCCGGGCCCGAGTGGGCCGGATCTGGGTTCGGCGGGCTTCGGCGGGAGGCGCGCGTTGACCGACGGCGGGGTCGATGACGTGGTGCCCGCGGAGTGGAGGAGGGAGCCGGCGGTGCTGAGGTGTCGGCCCCTCATTGGCCGGAGTGATGTGGCGGCGATGGCGGACGCGTCCGGCGCGGACGGACGTGTCCGGCGGCGCGGAGGGAGTTGGATCTAGGGTTTGGGGTGGATTTGGACTGCGAAAATTTCGGGGAAGAGGGCATATTTATAGGTAGGAGGAGGTAGGTGGCTCCAAATGGAGTGTGGTTTTCGCCCACACGATCGTGATCGAACGACCGAGATGATGGAAGTGACTTGGGTGGGTTTTGGGCCACTTTGAAGGGGGTGTTGGCCTGCACCAAAAAGAGGATTTTACGGTTACCCGGTTAACCGTTGGAGTATCAAACGACCTCCGAATGACCCGAAACTTGACAGACGGTCTACCGGTGCTATACCAAGGCCGCTTGACAAACCTCGGTCCATTCCGAGACCTTTTAACACCCGCACACGAAAAGAGGCAAAAGGGGGCGCCGAGGAGCATAGGAGCGCCGGATTGCAAAACGGTCAACGGGGAAAACGCTCGGATGCATGAAACGAACACGTATGCAAAATGAGATGCACATGATGACATGATATGAAATGCAGATGATGACATGGCAAAGAGAGACACGCAAGCACATGACATGGCAACGACGGCGAATAACTGACGAACACCTGGCGCATCGAATCCGGGGCATTACAACTCTCCTCCACTAACAAGAGATCTCGTCCCAAGACGGAAGGGAAGGAGGATGAGGTGAAACAAGAACTCAAGAGGGAAAAGAACAAAGACAAGAACACTCAGGTAGAAAAGAGGAATTACGATTATGACGAGAACCAAAAACTCGAGAAACGAGATAGACTCTGAAACCACTTCGGTTAGAACAAAACGGAAAAGGAATAAAACGAAGGAATTTAGGCAGCACTCCGGTTGGACATGGAAAGATTAGAACATGATCTTGAGAAGATGGAATGATACTTGACTTGAGGAGCAACACAAGACCTCCGGAAGACTTGAAATAGTGGAATGAAAAGAAACAGAGGAGAAGATGACAAATCGTACCACGAAAGAAATAGAAAGCGGCCTTAGAAGAAAAGACTGAACGGAGTTGTTGGAAAAATCAGTAACAAAAGAATAAGCTTGTTGTGGGCTTATGGATAACATCTCAAGCTATGAGGTGATAACCAACCACAATCGGAAAAAAAAGAATAGCTGAGAAAAATGAAGAAATACAAAACTCCATTTCAAATGAATACGGAGAATTAATTGCACTTCGAGATGCAAGAAGGAAAGATTCTTAAGCTCCTCCAAAAGCATCTTGATGAACACATGAAGAATGAATTAAATCATGACGAACCACCGTGAAGAACTCCGGTAACAAAAAAAATGACGAGATAAAATTGAAGGATGAAAGGGATAAGATTAAAGCCTTGCGATGATTCAGATGGAGCTTCGAGACGAGACAAGCGAGAAGACTTGGAATTCCGGAAAATAGGATGAACAACACATAACCGAGAAATTATTCAACATGAACAATCTCCGAAGAAAAGAATTAATCAACTTGATGAAAGAAGAATAAGAATTACGTTATGCTTATCCTCCACCAATTAAATTGATGCGAAGCAATGCATTGCATACCACTTATTTGCATTGGGAAAAGATTAAGGGAAGATATACCACCAAATTTGGGAAAGTCTTCATGAGCCACCGGTCGGACTGAAAAGAACGAATGAAATGATATGATGAGAATGGTAAAGGAATCTTGGACGAACCACCGTGAATTCAAAATTGAATGACGAAAGAGAATGAATCACCGGGAAGAATTAGAAAATCACGAAGATACTTGAGGGAATTTAGAGAGAAGAGAATGTAGAGATCGTGAACTGATTGATGAATACTTGAACGAAGCACCGGAAGAATATTGACACGAACGAGGGGCACGGATATAGAATAATTGGAGAACGAATTTGAAAAACTTAGAACAAAAGGATATATCGAAAAGAAGGCCTCCGGATGATCGAGAGGGAAAGCAACTCTTGAAATACTCCGGATGGATGAAAAGAATTGCACGACTGGAAACAATTAGATAGGATAACATCGAGCTAGCACCGTGAATCTCCGGGAGAACGAACAAGATTTAGGGAAAACTCTACTTCGATCTTCAAATGTTGAGAATGACGATGAGAAACACCATGCAGAAATGTTGAGGTACTCCGAGAGAATGAAAAGAGGAAAAATTGACCCGAACATGAAAGAATTTGAGAGCGATCTTGGAAAGGCATCTGACTGATGAAATTCATTCTTACGTCAAACTTCGAAAAGGATTTGAGAATAACTCCGGGAAAATAAGAAGAGTCAGGTAAGATCCTGGGAAAGACCTGTGGGTTAGGGCCCACTAAAAATAAACATCGTTGGAAAGGATTGTTTGAATGAGAAATGATGCACCAGAACGATTGAAAGATTTGAATGAGGTGACAACCTCGAAATAAATGGATGCAAACACGAATCTTCTGAGATGTCTTCAACACTCCGGGATAATATAATGGCGAGAGGAGGAACGGGCAAGGGGAAAACACTTTGGTGAAGGAAAAGAATACGATCAACACCGAAAACTTGAATTCGGATCCACCGGAAAGAAAATGCGATGAACAAAGATGAACTAGACGAGACTTCACCGGTTGAGACAATTGATGAAAGACTGAAGATACTCCGCACGAATGAAATTGATTACTTGAATAGAGGCTCAGACTCCGAGAATAAAAAGGGTGGGAGGGCGGGAAAACACAGGCAACTTGAACGAGGAATCGACGAGTAACTTGAAGAGAACAAACACTGGTTGAAATAATTGAGGAGCGAATGCAAAGACTACGCATGAGTAGGATGGATACTCGATTACAGACTCCGGTTCGAGAAGAAAAAGGGTGGGCGGGTGGGAAAAAGAAAGACAACTTCGAATGGGGAAAACAACGTTGATTGAAAAGAGCCGAGGATTGATCTCGCGAAAGACAAAGAGGTTTGAGTCGACTTGACGAGAGATGCACCGGATAAAAGAGGATGGGCAACAAACGAAAACTAACCACGTGATCCTAAGGAAAAATTTGAACGGGAAGACGAGTAGTTCAAAACACCTACGTCAAGATTCCTTACCAGAGCTACGAAGGGGCAGAGGACTAAAAAGAAATCCTACTCTACGATATAACTAGACTCCGAAAAAGATTTTGTTTCTAGACTCGACATCGGCCAAACTACATGATCAATCAAGGGGGGCTCCTAAGGTCGGTCGAGGCTCTGATACCAACTTGTCACGCCCAATATGCGATACTATCCTAAAGAGACTCGAAGGTCCCACCAAGGATAGAACCACATATTGAAACGCTTTTGCAAGGTGGATATCATTACATCAACATTACATAATAGTGGGGATACAACCAGGACATACAATGTCACATGAATACAACAACACATCATATACAAGATCAACATCCGACTACGGATGAAACATAAATAGAAACTCAAACAATATCCACCCTGCTAGCCCAGGCTGCCGACCTGGAACCTATCCCTCAATTGAAGAAGAAGCAGAAGAAGAACTCCAACACAAATAAACATCGCTCTCACGTCATGATCATCGCGTAACCTGTACCTACAACTGGTGTTGTAGTAATCTGTGAGCCACGAGGACTCAGCAATCCCATTACCATGGGTATCAAGACTAGCAAAGCTTAAAGGGTAAGGAAGGGGTAAAGTGGTGAGGTTGCAGCAGCGACTAAGCATGTATGGTGGCTAACTTACGCAAGTAAGAGCGAGAAGACAAGCAAAGCAAGCGGTCGTCAACTAGTAATGATCAAGAAGTGATCCTGAACTCCTACTTACGTCAAACATAACCCAGAAACCGTGTTCTCCTCTCGATCGACCCCGAAAAGAGACACTCACGGTTACACACACGGTTGGTGTATTTTAGAAGAGTTTACTTTAAGTTTACTACAACCGGAAATTAACAAATTCCCATCTGCCACATAACCGCGGGCACGACTTTCGAAAGTTCAAACCCTACAAGGGTGTCCCAACTTAGCCCATGATAAGCTCTCGCGATCAACGAAGGATATTCCTTCTCCCCGGGAAGACCCGATCAGTCTCGGAATCCCGGCTACAAGACATTTTGACAGTAATAAAACAAGACCAGCAAGACCGCCCGATGCGCCGACATCCCGATAGGAGCTGCACATATCTCGTTCTCAGGGCAACACTGGATGAACACTACGTACGGCAACCGACGATACCCCAAGTTGCCCAGGGCGGCACCGCAAGTGGCTCTAGTTTGGACCAACACTTAGACAAGCATTGGCCCGGGGAGGCTAATAAAGATGACCCTTGGGTTAATTACTCCCAAGGGAAAAGTAGGTGGTGGTGAGGCAAATGGTAAAACCAAGGTTGGGCCTTGCTGGAGGAGTCTTATTCAAAGCGAACTGTCAAGGGGGTCCCATAAATCACCCAACCGCGTTAGGGACGCAAAATCCGGGAACATAATACCGATATGACGGAAACTAGGGCAGCAAGAGTGGAACAAAACACCAGACATAAGGCCGAGCCTTCCATCCTTTACCATGTATATAGATGCATTAATAATATAAGAGATATTGTGATATCCCAACAATAAACATAAACATAATCCAACATGGAGCAATCTTCATCTTCACCTGCAACTAGCAACGCTATAAGAGAGGCTGAGCAAAAGCGGTAACATAGCCAAACTATGGTTTGCTAGGAAGGGTATCAAAGGTCAGGGGCTATCATGCAATTTGGGAGGCTTGAGCAGCAAGTGGTAGGTAACGCAGCATACCGATAGAACGAAGCAACTAGCATAGCAATGATAGTAATGAGATCCAAGGTGACGGTCATCTTGCCTGAAATCCCGCTAGGAAGAAGAATGAGTCCATGAAGAAGATGAAGCCACGAAGACGAACCAAGCGTAGACGAACGAATCCTCATGATCGCAACGAAACGGGAACTATCGAGAAGAAGCACACAAGATGGTAAACACACCACACATAGACACGGCATGATGCTCAAACAAGCATGATGCATGACAAAGCTACATGAAGCTACTCATGGCAAGAGATGATGCATACAAGAGCAACACATCAAAGCAAGTTTAAATGAGGCCGGAAACAACATATAACAATTCCGGTAAGTCCACATATGCAAATTTTTGAAATTGGTCCTGATCTGAATAAACCTTATGCTCAAGTTGTTAAACAGCAATTTAAGATGCACCATGATGATCTACACGAAATTCTACTCAAGTTACATATAAAGTTCATTAGATTCGGAGCTACGGCCTAGAAGATATGAGCAAAACAAGTTAAGCATGGCATTGATGCAAAATGCATACAAACATCAAGCAAACACATCAAAACAAGGATGCAACATGATAATATGAAGCTACATGCAAAACTAAGCAAGTTTCATATATAACATGCTCAAAACGGAGCAACGGTTCAACACATACACCCTATACAAGTTATAACAACTATCTGTCCAAAACAGCAAGTAGGCATCTAGCAAGCATCAAAACAGCATGCTACGGGATCTCAACATGAAAACAAAAGGCACGGACATGATGTACAGGTAAAGAATGACAAAACCTGAACACTGAGCTAACTCCAGAAACTACTAGAACAAGCTCAAAAGGACATGGCAAGATTGCAAATAATAACAGGTTCACAGACTTGGCAGATTTCACAGGGCATGGCAGAAATAACATCAGGTTGCCATATTTAGAGCTATCAAACAACATGTTACAGCCAGCTATCATGTCAAACTAGAGCATGGCATGAATCTACTCAAAGAATTTAACAAAAGTCCCTTGCTCACCATAAGCCAAAAGGGATCAGAGAATACAATTGCAAGCATGTGAATATAGCAAAAACATAAACAGATTCAGACTTGGTGAAAAACTGGAGCATGGCATAAACAGATAACAAGTAGGCATGTTTACGAGCTCGATGCACTCACTACGAGGCATTGCGTGACAAACTAAGCATACAACCAGCAAATAGACATGACATAGAAGCTATACATGGAAAGAACAACAATATATCATGCAAGGATCAATTACAACAACCGTGGCAATATTGAATAACATGTAAACAATCTGCCAGGAACATTTTATAGCAAAAGTAGAGCTCGATTGAGTCAAGCTATGGCACTCCATAATTTCTACAAAAGGCATGGATGGATAGATAACATCCATATGTTCAAAACACCCTTAGTGATCATGCTCAAAATGGGCATAGATCTCTCTGTAACAACATGAATACATGGCATGAAAATGACAGCAGACAAAGACTTGGTCAAATTCTATGTCCTGAAATCAGCAACATCATGGAGGCTACTTTGCATGCTTGTTATATTCACCACATAGATCGCAAAAATACATGGCATACAACCCTGTAAAGATGGCATGACATACTTCAAAACACATGTAGGGCTCAAGATCATAGGAGGCACACAACAATCATGGCAAAAATGACAAATGAGCATATTCTGATAACAGGCAGCAGACAATATCATATAACAGTCTTGCAACGATGATTTGGGCATCTAGATGAACTCAAATAAACATGGCACAATGGAACAAAATGAAGAGCACAACCATATGACCATTTCAATATATCATGCACGCAAAACGGGGAAGTATGCAGAGTGTTATGATGCAATGAACAGGGGCACATAAAGCTGAAATCCTGGGACTTAGGAAAAATCGGGGTCAACCTCTCTGGATCCAGATCTTGCGCGGATCTCGAGGATGGCCGGAGTAGGGCGGCACCGGCGACGAGGGAGGAGGCCGGAGACGCGGTGGGGGTAGCCGGAGACGGCGGGGACGACGGCGGTACCAGGGCACGGCCGCCGGGGAAGGGGGTCGCCGGAGGAAGGGCGACGCAGAGGGAGGCACGCGGCCTCGAAAGGCGTGCGGGGCGAGGAAGGCGGCGGCAGGGCGCTGCTCACCGGGTGGCGGCGGCGCTCGCCGGCGCGGCAGCCAGACAGCGAGGCAGGTCCCGCGGGGAGGCGCTGGCGGTGGAGGGGTTCAGGGCGAGGCGGCCCGCAGTGACGCGGGCCACGAGGAACGACGGCGGGTGGCGCTGGCACCAGGCGACGCGATCGCTGGCGAAGGATGGCGGCGGCAGCGGAGAGCGTCGCCGGCGCGGTGCGCGGCGGCGCAGGCGTGACCCGATCCGGGCCTGAGTGGGCCGGATCTGGGTTCGGCGGGCTTCGGCGGGAGGCGCGCGTTGACCGGCGGCGGGGTCGATGACGTGGCGCCCGCGGAGTGGAGGAGGGAGCCGGCGGCGCTGAGGTGTCGGCCCCTCATTGGCCGGAGTGATGTGGGGGCGGCGGCGGACGCGTCCGGCGCGGACGGACGTGTTCGGCGGCGCGGAGGGAGTTGGATCTAGGGTTTGGGGTGGATTTGGACTGCAAAAATTTCGGGGAAGAGGGCATATTTATTGGTAGGAGGAGGTAGGAGGCTCCAAATGGAGTGTGGTTTTCGCCCACACGATCATGATCGAACGACCGAGATGATGGAAGTGACTTGGGTGGGTTTTGGGCCACTTTGAACGGGGTGTTGGGCTGCACAAAAAGAGGATTTTACGGTTACCCGGTTAACCGTTGGAGTATGAAACGACCTCCAAATGACCCAAAACTTGACAGGCAGTCTACCGGTGCTATACCAAGGACGCTTGACAAACCTCGGTCCATTCCGAGACGGTTTAACACCCGCGCACGAAAAGAGGCAAAAGGGGGCGCCGGGGAGCATAGGAGCGCCGGATTGCAAAACGGTCAACGGGGAAAACGCTCGGATGCATGAAACGAACACGTATGCAAAATGAGATGCACATGACGACATGATATGAAATGCAGATGATGACATGGCAAAGAGAGACACGCAAGCACATGACATGGCAACGACGGTGAATAACTGACGAACACCTGGCGCATCGAATCCGGGGCGTTACAGCTTGCGAGTAATTTGGATGAGTACTCACAGTTGCTTTGCTCCCTCTTTTCCCCCTTTCCTTTTCTTCTCGAATGTTGCAACCAGATGTTGGAGCCCAGGAGGTAGACGCCACCTTCAACGACCCCTTCTACACTGAGGGTGCCTACTGCTACATGCAGGCTGCCGACGACCAGGTGTAGTTAGGAGGATCCCAGGCAGGAGGACTACGCCTCTTTCGATTTGTATCCCAGTTTGTGCTAGCCATCTTATGGCACGTTGTTTAACTTATGTCTGTACTCAGATATTATAGCTTCCACTGACTCGTTTATGATCGAGCACTTGTATTCGAGCCCTCGAGGCCCCTGGCATGTAATATGATGCTTGTATGACTTTTTTTTGAGTTGTGTTGTGATATCTTTCCGTGAGTCCCTGTTCTTGATCGTACATGTTTGCGTTTATGATTAGTGTACGATTGAATAGGGGGCGTCACAATGGACCTATGGATTTTATTGGGGGGTATAAGCCTTGGATAAGTTGGAATACAGTAGGTTGTGTGATTGAAGTTTTCAAGTTTCTGGTGAGATCACGATGGATGAAGGAATCAGGAGTGGCAAGAGCCTAAGCTTGGGGATGCCCGAGGCACGCCAAGGTAATATTCAAGGACTCCCAAGCAACTAAGCTTGGGGATGCCCCGAAGGCATCCTCTCTTTCTTCTACAACCTACAAGTAATTTTACTTGGAGCTATATTTCAACCAATAGTTTTGCGATATGGAGATGATAATATGTGATTTATGCTAGTGAGGAATTGTGATTAAGTAGGAATATTGGTGTTAAGGTTTGTGATTCCCTATGCGTTCACGTACACTCAATAGTTATGCAACAAAGTTATATCCTACTAATGGTGCATTATTCAGTGTTAATTATTCTCAATGCATCTTTATGACCATTTTGCTTTTTGGTTGGTCGCTTCTCAATCTATTTGCTAGCCTTCATTTGTATTAAGCAGAAATACTGCTTGTGCATCCAATTCCTTAAAACCAAAGTTATGCCAAATGAGTCCACCATGCCTACGTTTAGGCGGTATTTATGTGCCGTTCCAAGTAAATTTGCATATGCCAACTCTATTCATTCAAAAAAAATCCGTTTTGTGTGCCCGTACCACTCATGAAGCCACAGAGGGTGGCCAATATTTTCGATGATAGGCATGTTATTCTCACAATGAGTGTTTATTCACATGTGATTGCACAAGAAAGTGGAAAGGTAATAGGGATGCCCAGTCCAGAAAAAATATCAATAATAAATTCCTTGGAAAGTGTTGTTATGGAAGGCACCCGTGGGTACGGCTAGCCTTGTATTGTGAAAGAATGGTGGAAAGGAAATAAACTTTAATTTCTGTTTGTGAACCGCCTATAATGTCTTTAGCATGGAAGATATTGGGAATTCTTGGTCGTTTTCATTGACAGGAAAAGAATGCCTCTCAAAATAATTCTTTCTCTCTATTTTAAACATTGATCTCTGGCACCTCTGCAAATCTCTGCTTCTCTCTGCGAAGGCCTATCTATTTTACTTTTACGCAATTTTTTTTTATTTTGAGTCTACATCTTCTCTTGAAAAGCACCAACTAGAGAGCACAATTGTCATACTTGTGCATTGGGTGTAGCTAATTGTAGGATCGACAGTATGTCTAGAGGGGGGGGCGGAGATTAGACCACTTGACCAAATGAAAATCTAACCTTTTCCCAATTTTAGTTGTGGGCAGATTTTAGCCATTTAACACAAGTCAAGCAATCAACCTACACATGCAACTCTAAGAGTGTAGCAGCGGAAAGTAAAACATTGCATATGAAAGTAAAGGGAAGGGTTTGGAGAGTGCAAATGCAATGATGACACAGAGATTTTTGGCGTGGTTCCGATAGGTGGTGCTATCGTACATCCACGTTGATGGAGACTTCAACCCACGAAGGGTAACGGTTGCGCGAGTCCATGGAGGGCTCCACCCACGAAGGTTCCATGAAGAGCAACCTTGTCTATCCCACCATAGCCATCACCCACGAAGGACTTGCCTCACTCGGGTAGATCTTCACGAAGTAGGTGATCTCTTTTCCCTTACAAACTTCTTGGTTCAACTCCACAATCTTGTTGGAGGCTCCCAAGCGACACCTAACCAATCTAGGAAACACCACTCTCCAAAAGCTAATAGATGTTGTGTTGATGATGAATTCCTTGCTCTTGTGCTTCAAATTATAGTCTCCCCAACACTCAACTCTCTCTCACAAATTTGGATATGGTGGAAATATTATTTGAGTGGAAAGCAACTTGGGGAAGGCTAGAAATCAAGATTCTTGTGGTTGGATTGGAATATCTTGATCTCAACACATGAGTAGGTGGTTCTCTCTCGGAAAATGTAGGCTGGGAGTGTAGGCACATTCTGATGGCTCTCTCTCAAATGAAGAAGGGGTGGAGGGGTATATATAGCCTCCACACAAAATCCAACCATTACACACATTTGACCCAACCCGGTCTGACCGAATAGAAGAACTCGGTGAGACCGATTTAGTTGAAAATGTGAATGTTAGGAATCTCGGTTGGACCGATTGGAACAACTCGATGGGACCGATGTGCTAGGGTTAGGTCTAAACCTCATCTCGGTGAAGCCGATTGCTTGAACTCAGTGAGACCGTTCAGCAAAGAGCAAACAAAGAGTTGGTTAAGTAAACTCGGTTGGATCGATTGCACATTTTGGTGAGACCAAAATAATTACAACATGCAACAAAGAGTTTGCAGGGCCATCTCGGTGAGACCGAGATCCATGTCAGTGTGATCGAGGAGTTAGGGTTTCTGGCAGTGGCTATGTCAAGTGAACTCAGTGGCGCCGGACAGATCAATTCGGTGGGGCCGAGTTTGACTTTGAGTTTTGGACATATTTGGAAATGAGAAAGTGGTTGACGGCTTTGGAGCAATATCACTAAGCACTTTGAGCAAGCAGACCATTAAGCAACACCTCATCCCCTTTTAATAGTATTCGCTTTCCTATGGACTCAATGTGATCTTGGATCACTAAAATATAAATGGAGAGTCTTGAGATTTTGCCAATATGTGTCCTTAGCATTTTGAGGGGTCCACATCTCTAGTCCATGCCATGCCAATCATTGAACTTTCTGATATATTTAACTTGAATGGATATTAGTTCAATGAGCTATATGTTGTTATGAAATACCAAAACCACCCGGGGATTAGTTGCACTTTCAATCTCCCCCTTTTTGGTAATTGATGAAAACATATAGATTAAAGGTTCGACAAATGATAATATGAATAAAATACATCGTCAGTTTGAGAAGTATGTGATAAGCAAGAGCTCCCCCTAAATTTGTGCATTATTTAAATTTTGCTTTTGAATGCAAATGGACAATCGATTAGGATCATGGGTCACTCTTCCATGTCACATACATCTTGGTGGATTACTCAAAATGATAATATTTGAAAACATGCACTCATCACCAAGGATACAAGTGATATTGATCATACATCATTATTCATATATATGAGCAAGCAAGCACACATTAGGCATAATATGATCAAAACACATGATCACATAAGTATCTCACGAGCATAGCACAAATTGTTGCATAGGAATCAAACAACCAAACGACCAAAGTAGCAAGAGCAGCAAATGAAACCAACCAACAAAAAGCAAAACACTCTATGTCTTGAAGCCTAAGATCTATACACTTTCTCCTCCTTTGGCAACAAGTTACCAAAAAGTTCAAAAACGTATAGTGCTATAGGGCACTCGAGGCACGATCTCTAGGAGCTCCTGGAGGGGTCTTCTGGCTTGTTTCTCCGGTGTGCATAGATGGCTTGGAGAGGAGGGCATCTGCAAATGCCTATGAAGACATCTGTGGAGCTGGAGGAGTTGACACTGGAGGTACAACTGTGGCAGTGGCTGTAGGTGCTGAAGTGGTAGTCCTGGAGTCTCTGGCAACTAGCACAGCTGATGATCTTTGTGCCCTTGGCACTCTTTGGAATGTGTTTGTCGTGCGTCAATCATCATGATCCTCAACATCCTCTTGTAGCTTCTCCACAATGGTATGTATCTCAGTGACCTTCACATCTAGGTCATGGAATTTTTTCTCAATGATCCTTTCAAGGCTTTCCTGATTTTGAGTCAAGGTGGCCAAGCCCTTCTCAATTCTCAAGGTGGCCTCAAGCAAATAACTGAGTTGATCTTGCTTGGTCTTGAGATTTGCAACTGAAGCATCTGGGGCACTTGTTGCCTTTGCTGCTTTTGCAACCTTTGCTTTCTCTATCTTCTCCTGGGCTTCTGCACAAGTAGGATGAGAAGCATCCATGACAACCTTGTTGTCCTCAAAGTCTAGCCTCAGGGGAAGGTGCTCTCTATTTAGTAGATATGTCCCAGTTCCCATCTTGGAGTTGATCAAAGTCTGAATGTGAGGGGCATATCCACGAGATCTCTTCTGGTCTACAATTGTTCTCTTCAAAGTCTCTACTATCAAGCTCATCACCTTGAATTTCCGTGGAACATCAAACAAGTGAAGCAAGTTGATGGAGTGGCCACGAATCATCCTATGATCTCTGGACTTGGGCAATACAGTGTGCCTCAAGATAGTGTTTATGGTGGTCAAACCAGCAAGCATGTAATATATAGAGCCAATGTTGCATCTGGAATGGTCTTGTACATATTAGCCATGGAGTTGTGGTCCTTCCTAGGCTTATTGTACACATCAAGATCATCTTCAACTTCTTCTGGGGCATTGGTCAACTTGGCCCATTCTGAGATAGTAGATTGATACTTGGTGCCTTTCGTCATCCAAACAATCTTTCCATCTGGGTATAAGTGAGCAGTCGAATAGAATTGCATTATCATCTCATCATTCCATTTTGTCAGCTTCTGACCAACAAATGTATCTACTCCATTCATTCTGAAGCTCTCATGCACACTTGGAAACAGTCTTCATTGTCATCAATGTATTTCCAGTCAACCCAATTCATGTCACATACTATGGGCTTCTTCTCCAACAGGACAGCCTCATAGAAGTCTTGTTGTTCCTTGGTGTGAAAGCGGTAGTCCACAGCAGTCCTCCTCCAGGTGGCATAAGGATCGGTCTTTCTCCATAGTCTTAGACCTGCATCCTTTCTTAACTTCATATTCTCTGCCACAGGATGATCATCATTGGGGTCAGGGATCTTGGGCTTGAGCTTTCTGAGCACTAGTGGCTCTTCTTCTTGATCTTCATTCGCAGGGGCCTTATTCTTTTTAGCAGTTGAGATGTTCCTGGTAAATCTCTTTGGTGTAGTTTTCTTCGGGGCTTGAGCTTGAGCTGAAGGCTTGGGGGCAGACGTGGGCTTAGAAGGAGCAGGTCCAGTCCTAATGGCATCCCCCATCAGCTTCTGAGTCTTGGCAGGAGGTACAGCAGGATCTTCCTCCTCCTCATCATCTTCATCTTCCATCATGGAAGGTCTGCCAATCACTCTAGCAATGGTCTTCCTGACCCTTTCCTTCTTCTTCTTTCCACCAACAGCCTCTTCCTCTCTTGGTTCAAGTGTAAACTCCATGGTTTCTTGAGTTGAGGCTCTGGCCTTGGACATTGGAGCTCTCTTAGCAGGTGCCTTCTTGGACATTCCTGGCTTTGTGGCAGCAGAAACATACTCTTTCTTGAGTACCTTCTTCTTGGAGGTCACTTCCTCCTCAACAACAAAATCTTCATCCTCAGATTCAGATGTTCTTTTCATCCTTTGCATAGTAGCTGCCATAGGCAAATTGCTGGGAGTGCTCCTGCTCCCATCACCATAGCTGCTAGAGGGACTAGTGCCCTCACCGAGGTTGATCTGCTCTTCACACCTATTCTGACTATCACTGCCCTCTAACGTAGCTGCAACTAACCCTATGAATAGTTGGGTATAGATAGAGTACATGAGCATCAAAAAGTACAGCTTGTTTTGCAAAAATATTGAGACAAAAACTTAACTTTATTTTTCTGCAGAAAGCATTTCAGAGGTACCGATTTGACAAACTTGGTGACACTGAAACACTAATAGAGTCTAAACATACAGTTTCGGTCAGACCAAAATGCAGTTCGGTGACTCCGAGATTCTAGGATTTCACAGAGAAAGTGATTTCGGTCTCACTAATCAGTACACTTCGGCCAGCCCGAGTTGTACTTCTGCAATGGCCAGGGCCAATCGGTGTGACCGAGATCCTCAGATCAGTCAGTTCGAGATGGGTTTGACGGAAACCTAACCCTAAGTTTTTGCATCAAATCTATTCTTTGGGATTAATTGATCTCATATGTGGGTTTGGCGGATTAATTGATCTCATATGTGGGTAGAACAATGGAAATATACTTTGTGCAAGAAAACCAGAGCAATGGAAAGCACAGAGGGTCAAATCCGTACCCTAACTTGGTGGCAGATTTGCTACGGCGGCAACGGCGGTGAGGATTTCGTTGACAACGGTGGATACCAGCGGCGGAGGGTCACTGGCGACGACGGTGACGATCCGAAGACCAGGGGCGGCAGTGCTGGGGCGCGAGCTCGTGCGGTTTGAAGTCATTTTCAACCATACGGGTACGTGGAGTATAAATATCCAGGTGTTGTCGGTGTGACCGAGTGGAACAACTCGGTGGCACCGAGATGCAAAACTGCTAGCAGTTGCGGCAACTAGGTGTGACGGAATGGTTCTAATCGGTTGCACCGAGATAAAACCTAGATCAACTTAATGATCTTGGTGATACCAAAGTGGATAAGGTAGTCAGACCAAAAATCATTAAGATGTTTTGGAAGTTAATCCCTTGACGGATCGGTGGCTCCGTGTGCTCCTCACCCGGAGGGTCCGAAAGTGACTTATTCAAACTTTGTGATGTAGCATGAATAGAGTTTCAGACGAGAAAAAGCATAGATAGGTGGAGGAAGAACTTAGACATTCTTGTCCATCTATTTGGCAAAAAGAAGAACCAAACAATCAAAGCAACAAATGGATGTCCTCGAATGGAGAAAATTATGCATTCAACATGCTCACATAATAAGATAGCAAATAAAACATATGGAAAAGCATGCACATACACTCTAGCATATATCAAGCAACTGGCGATGACTAGGTCATTTATATATGAGTATATTGACTTAGGAGTCAAATGAGAACATTTGATCATATGTCATACTCATCGTTTAAGCACAAGTGGGGTTACCACTTTTACATAAAGCATTGTTGCGTTCAAATCATTAGAGTTGCTTTAGCTCAATTCTTAGAGTAAATCTCCCCCTAGATGTGCTATCCCCCCTTAGAGTGGTGAACTAACCTTGGATTTTGTCGATGATGACTTCATGTAGGTGTTGAAGATGTGGATCCTCAATGTTGATGTAGATCATTTGGAGCAATCCATTGGAGTGTTGCACTTTCAATACCTACACGGTTAGTCCCACAAGGAACATACAAGGATATCCATAGACATAGAGTGCAATACACATGTTATGATGTCAAATAATGTGTAAAAAAACTCAGATTTATCATGCTCCAGCGAATTTCTAAAATTCTTCTACTGGACACAAAAGTTTGTGTTAATGCACAGAATCAAATCAACTATCACCCAAACCATCCTAAAGGCTTTACTTGGCGCAAACACTAATTAAAACATAAAAAGCACAATAATAAAAGTAGTATAATTGCATATTTTTTGAAGAGTGGAAAGGAAAACAAAAATTTGAAAGATAACTATTGGGTTGCCTCTCAACAAGCGCTATTGTTTAATGCCCCTATCTAGGCATAATGCATAGTCTCAAGTATTGTCCTCTTTGGTTTTTGCTCCATAGGTTACCCTCACGATTGACTCATATGGTGGCTTAATTCTAGTTCTAGAGAAGTGCTACATACCCTTCCTTAATGGAAACTGAAATTTAATATTCCCTTGTTTCATGTCAATCACGGCACCTATAGTTTGTAAAAATGGTCCACCAAGTATTATGGGACAATAAAATCTATGGGCATATACTTCCTATTTGCAAGAATAAGAACATCATTAATTCTTCCCGAAGGCTTTTTAATAGTAGAATCCGCCAAGTGCAAATTAAGAGAACATTCTTCCAAATTGGAAAAACCTAGCACATCACATAGAGATTTCGGAATTGTGGAAACACTAGCACCCAAATCAAATAAAGGATTGCACTCATCATTTTTGGTTGGTTCCCGTTCATCATATAATTTTCTAAGAGTTGAAATATCTAATTCTAACTTTTCTTTTAAATATTTCATCATTGCTTCTACAATATGTTTAGTAAAAGCTTTATTTTGTTCATAGGCATTGGGCCAATTTAGCATGGATTGTAACAAAGAAATGCATTCAATCAAAGAGAAATTATCATAATTAAAGTCTTTATAATCCAAGAGAATGGGCACATTACTAGCTTTAGTTTTTACCTCTCTAAACCCAGTTTTATCAATTTTTTCAACAAGATTTTCACCCTGCAAATTATGAGGACACCTTCTAGCTAAAGTTAACTCTTCTTCAATCATCTTATCATCAATTTTAACATTACTAAACAATCAATCAATAGAACCGACACTAATCATTTTAACATCTTCATCATTACTATGAAAAAAATCGGGCGGGATCACCTTTTCTAAAAATTCTCTTTTAGCTCTAAGCATAGTGGTTCTTTTCTTTCTTTCATACATAGAGACATATAAAACTTTAATTGATTCATTAATATCAACCTTAGGTGGATAAAATTTAGCTTTAAGATTTCCCACATCATGAATAGTTCTATCGATGCTCCCAGACATATCATCAATCTTACTCAATTTTTCTTCTATAGTAGTGTTGAAATTTTTTTGAGCATTGATAAATTCTTTAATATTACTCTCAATATCAGAGCGCATCCTATTATTATTATTATTATTATTATTATTATTATTATTATTATTATTATTATTATTATTATTATTATAAGAATTACCATAGGAATTGCCATAGTTATTGAAAGAATTTCCAGGAAAAGGTCTAGGATAAAAATTACCTCTATAAGCATTGTTATTAAAATTGTTTCACGAGACAATATTCACATGTACAGAATCATTATTTTGCTCAATAAAAGTGGGCAAGGGCACATCTTTAGGATCAATAGGAGCATTTTTACCAACAACAAATTTCATAAGAGCATCAACTTTATAACTGAAAGTACCAATTTCTTCAACATAATTTATTTTTTTCCTAGTAGGAGCTCTTTCAGTATGCCATTATGAATAATTTTCCATAACATTGTCAAGCAATTTAGTAGCTTCACCTAAACTAATTTCCATAAAGGTGAAACCAGCGGCTGAATCTAAAAGATTTATAGAAACAAAATTTGACCCCGCAAAAAATTTGTGTATAATCATCCACAAATTTAAACCATGAGTAGGGAAATTTCATATCATCAATTTCATCCTTTCCCAAGATTGTGGAACATGTTCATGCTCAAGTTGCTTGAAATTAATAATTTGATTTCTAAGGGAAATAATTTTCGTGGAAGGAAAATACTTAGTAATAAAAGCATCTTTGCACTTGTCCCAAGAATCAATACTATTTCGCGACAAAGATGAAATCCATATTTTTGCACGATCCCGCAAAGAGAAAGGAAATAATTTTAATTTCACAATATCATTGTCCACATCCTTTTTCTTTTTCATATCACCCAATTCTACGAAAGTGTTTAGATGGGACGCGACATCCTCATTAGGATTACCGAAAAATTGCTCTTCCATAACAAGATTCAACAAAGCGGCATTAATATCAGAAGACTTTGCACTAGCGGCTGGAGGAGCAATAGGAGTACTAATAAAATCATTATTATTAGTATTAGAAAAATCACACAATTTGGTATTTTCTTGAGACATTGTGACTGCGCAAACAAGATCACAACCAAACAAAAGATCAAGCAAGAAAAAGTCAAACGAAAAATATTTTTTGTATTTTTGTAAAAACTTTTTAGAATGGGGGAGATGAAAACAAGAGGCAAATGGAGAATAAATTAAATTGCAAGGAGATGAAAGTTTATGCATAGGTACTTGATAGATGTTGATGATGTCTCCCCGACAATGGAGCCAGATACTCTTCTTGCTACTTGTGAGCTGCGTTGGGATTTCCCTGAAGAGGAGGGGATGATGCAGTACAATAGAGATAAGTATTTCCCTCAGTTATGAAACCATGGTTGTCAATCCAGTAGGAGAACCAAGCAAGACTATGTAAACAACACCTACACACAAACAAAAAATACATGCAACCCAACACGTAGAGAGGTTGTCAATCCCTCAACGGTATTGAGATAGATTAAATTGTATAGGATTTGATAAATAGATCTAACTAAAACACAAAATAAAATAAATAAAATAAATAAAATAAAATTGCAGCAGGGTATTTTTAGGATTTTTATATGATAAAAGATAGACCCGGGGGGCATAGTTTTCACTAGTGGCTTCTCTCGAGAAAATAACATACGGTGGGTAAACAAATTATTGTTGGGAAATTGGCAGAAAAGCAAATAATTATGATGATATCCAAGGCAATGATCCTGTATATAGGCATCACATCCAAGACTAGTAGACCTAAATGATTCTGCATTTACTACAATTACTCCACACATCGACCGTTATCCAGCATGCATCTAGTGTATTAAGTTCATGGAGAAACGGAGTAATGAATTAGGCAAGATGACATAATGTAGACAAGATAAACTCACGTATGAATAAACCCCATCTTGTTACCCTTAATAGAAATGATACATGTGTGTCATGTCTCTTTCTATGACTGAGATTGAGCACCGCAAGATCGAACCCATCACAAAGCATCTCTTCCCATGACAAGAAAAATCAATCTAGTTGGCCAAACCAAACCACTAATTTGGATAAGAAATAAAAGACTATAACCATCATGAATGAAAGAGTTCAAAGAAAACTAAAATAATATTCATGGATAGATCTGATTATAAACTCACATTTCATCAGATCCCAACAAACACACCGCAAAAGTCAATACATCAAACCAAGAACATCAAGGAGAACATTGTATTGAAGATCAAAAAGAGAGAAAAAGCCATCTAGCTACTAACTACGGACCCATAGGTCTATGGTAAACTACTCACGCATCATTGGAGGCGCGGCAAGGATGATGAAGAACCCCTCCGTGATCATTGCCCCGTCTGATAATGCCAGAAAAGGCCTCTAGATTGGATTTCATGGTTCTAGAACTTGCAGCGGCGAAAAAAGTATTTCGTCGACTCCTCTAGGGTTTTTTGGATTTCAAAGTATTTATAGAGGTAGAGGTAGGTCAAGATGATGCCTTTGGGCCCCACTACCCACCAGGGCGCCAGAGGCCTCTGGCATGCCCTGGTGCCTAGTGGGCCCCATGAGCCTCTTCTTGTGGCCTCCAAAAGCTCTAGGGTCTCTTCATGCCAGAAAAATCTCCAAAAAGTTTCGTGGCATTTGCACTTCGTTTGGTATTGATATTCTGCAAAGTAAAAAACAAGCAAAAAAACAGCAACTGGCACTGGGCACTAGGTTATTAACTTAGTCCCAAAAAGTGATATAAAGTTGCTAGTAAATGTATATAAAACATCCAAGATTGATAATATAATAGCATAGAACAATCAAGAAATTATAGATATGTTGGAGACGTATCGCCCCTCACATGCACAAGCTTGGACGGCACAACACGGAACTTGTTCCCGTCATCGCCGCCGTCCTCGTCCAGCCGGGGCCGCCGACACGCCGACGAGGACAAATGAGGTGGTGGGGACAATTCCTCGTTGCTCTCCTCCTCGGAGTGGGAGGCCTCGCGGTCATCCAAAGTGGACTCCGTCTCCAAAGAAGTCCTTATGAAGCTTCTTGGGCTCCTCGAGATCCATTTGGATCAGCCCCCACTAGTCAAATTGGGGCATCGCCACGACAAGCGCAGCCTTGTTGGCCTAGCGGTGCACCGGGCGCATCGAGGTCATCTCCTCTGCCTCCCCTGGAAACAAGACTTCCCAAGCCTCGGTCACCACTTCGGACCAGAGGCGCACCTGTGCCAGTCGGATCCGGTCTTCGGCTCTGGTAATCTCCCACACCAGGTGTGAGCACCTCTGCAGAGGCGCGATGTGGCGGCTGAGGAACTCCATGGGGACCAATGCCCGCCGTGAGCCCGGCCTCTCGTAGCTCCGCTAGCCTCTCCAGGGTCGGCCCCACGGCAACGCCGCTAAGCTTCTTGTGCTCCTAACGGGGGATCTTCTCTGCCGGCTCGGTCGGGACCGCCAGGAGAGGGCTGGCTTGTGTGGCATCAACATAAACCTAGCGTGACCTGAAGTTCTCCATGTTCTTACGGATCTTCATGTCTATGAAGATCTTGCGCATCTCATCGTCGATGCGGAAGGAGGAGCCTCTAGAGCTGTGGTTTCCCGAGGAGTAAACCCGCAGGCTATAAAAAGTTCGGAAGAGCGCCACGGATGGCATCACTCCCAAGAAGGCCTTGTAGAGGTATGTGAAGAGAGCGAGGACGATGATGGAGTTGGGGTGAAGGTGGTGAAGGCGAATCTCCTAGTGCTCCAGGATGGCGAGGAGGAAGTCAAAGAAGGGCGGCACCAACCCAACGAAGAGTGAGTGGAAGAAGACAGGGACCACCGTGGGCCCGAGGTCGCATCGCGGGTGCAAGCCCAGCCAGATCTTGGTGGATGACTCCCTCGTAGTGAGCGGAAGCCACCAGGGGGCGAGCTTTGTCCAGCCCACTCTCCCTGGTGATGGTGGACGGTAGCAAGGCCGAACCGAGCTCCGCCGCCGGGGCACTCTTGCTGGAGGAGGCCTTAGCGATCGTAGGCTCTTACCGGGGGCCATGGCGACGGTTAGAAATTGGAAGATTGGAGGAGGGAGAAACAAAGCATCTACTCGCGTGCAGGATAGAGGATGAGATGGGGATGGCGGAGCAATGATGTGCATGCGCCCTGCACGGCTAGGCTTTATCGCGAGGGTGGCAGTTACCGAGGCATCGTGGGAAGTGGGGGTGTCCCACCCCATAAAATACGCCACGCATCACCTCTGGGACCTACAGCTTGATGGGCCCCGCATCCTTTTGTCCCTCACGGGTGTAACGTGCATGCCGCAGGCTCGGGGGCTACTTTCAGCCTAGTGGGAACCGGGGTACCATGGCCCGATTACCTTTGGCCCAGAGGACGACACTTGGGCTGGCCCATGAAGGATGGCCTTGCCTCGGCCGCTCCAGAGGGAGTTGCCTTACAAGGGGCAAGCCTCATGAGGCCCCTCACCGAAGGGCTAAGGTCCTGCCGAGGCCGCCAAGCACCGAGCTGCCTCGCGAGGCAACCCCTTGCGAGGCCGCCTCGCAAAGCAGGTCGTACAGTGTGATGACCCACAAGTATAGGGGATGAATTGCAGCTCTTTTTGATAAGTAAGAGTGTCGAACCCAACGAGGAGCAGAAGGAAATGACAAGTGGTTTTCAGCAAGGTAATGTCTGCAAGTGCTGAAATTGTAAGTAGCGGAGTAGTTTGATAGCAAGATAATTTGTAACGAGCAAGTAACAATAGTAGTAACAAAAGTGCAGCAAGGTAGCCCAATCCTTTTGAGGCAAAGTACAGGCCAAAACGGTCTCTTATGATAAGCAAAGCGTTCTTGAGGGTGCACGGGATTTTCATCTAGTCACTTTCATCATGTTGGTTCGATTTGTGCTCGCTACTTTGATAATTTGATATGTGCGTGGATCGGTGATTAGGTGCTGTTCTTACTTGAAAAAACCTCCTACTTATGACTAACCCTCCCGCAAGCATCCTCAACTACGAGAAAAGTATTAAGAATAAATTCTAACCATAGCATTAAACTTTTGGATCCAATCGGTCCCTTACGGAATAGCACATAAACTGGGGTTTAAGCTTCTGTCACTCTCGCAACCCATCATCTAATTACTACTCCACAATGCATTCCCTTAGGCCCAAATATGGTGAAGTGTCATGTAGTCGGTGTTCACATGACACCACTAAGGGAATCACAACATACATACTATCAAAATATCGAACACATATCAAGTTCACATGATTACTTGCAACATGATTTCTCCCATGACCTCAAGAACAAAATAACTACTCATAAATGATAATCATGCTCAAGATCAGAAGGGTATTAAATAGCATATTGGATCTGAGCATATAATCTTCCATCAAATAAACCATATAGTAATCAACTACAAGATGTAATCAACACTACTAGTCACCCACAAGCACCAATCTATAGTTCCGATGACGAGATTGAACACAAGAGATGAACTAGGGTTTGAGATGAGATGGTGTTGTTGAATATGTTGACGGAGATTGCCCTCCCCAAGATGGGAGAGTTTTGGTGATGATGATGACGATGATTTCCCCCTCCGGGAGGGAAGTTCCCTCGGCGGAATCGCTCTGCGAGAGGGCAAAAGTGCTCCGTCCCAAGTTCCACCTCGAGACAGCGGCGCTCCATCCCGAAAGTCCTCCACTTATTTTTTTTCTAGGTCAAAATGAATTAAATACCAGAAGATGGGCACGAGAGGTGGGCCTGAGTCAGCACAACCCACCAGGGCGCGCTTGGGCTGCTTGGCGCGCCCACCTGGTGGGCCCCCTCTAGTACTTATTTGCTCCAATAATTCTCAAATATTCCATAAAAATTCTCCGTGAAGTTTCAGCTTGTTTGGAGTTGTGCAGGTCTAGATTTCCAGCTGCCGAAATTCTCCCTCTTTGAGTGTTCCTTGCAAATTAAGAGAGAAAAGGCATTAGAATTACTCCAAAAACATTATTATGGATAAAAACATCATAAATAACAGTAGGAAAACATGATGCAAAATGGACATATCAACTCCCCCAAGCTTAGACCTCGCTTGTCTTCAAGCAAAAACCGAAATTGAAAAACATGTCCACATGCTTTGAGAGAGAGAGAGAGGTGTCGATAAAAATAAAATACAGACATAGAAGCATCATGTTCATTATTATAAAAACAACAAATTTAAACATAATACTTTTATCATAGAACTTTTATCATAGACTTCTCATGAATAAGTGACAATTTATCACACAATCGAAGTATAAAGCAAAAACTCTATTAAAAATCGACAAACTATGTTCTCAGTCAACTTTGCAACTAGAATTCATCATCTTTTCAGGAAGGGTCGCGTGTCAGAGCCTTTAGGAAAGTCCACATACTCAACCATCATATAGTCTTCTATGATTGCTAACACTCACCGCGTACACATGAGCAAAACATTTCAACCAGACACATAGAGAGATAGGGGCTTATAGTTTTGCCTACCAACGTATCCACCTCAAGGGCGATGTCAACAATAATAACTCATTCTGTCTACATTCAACTGGACATATGTGCCTAGATCTTTTCTCACCACATGATGCTTGCCAAAGGAGATGAATAAAAAGCAAAAGAAGGAAAACTTTGACTCTTTGCATAAAAATAAATACATAAAAGTAAAAGATAGGCCCTTCAAAGAGGGAAGCAGAGGTTGCCATGCGCTTATTTGTTTGTATGCTCAACCCCTTAGTTCAAAATAATTTCACGTTGCATTTCCACTTGTGATAGCGACCTTTATTATGCAGTCTGTTGCTTTTATTCTTCACCATCACAAGTTTGTGCAACGCTCAATTTTCTCTTACACTAAATGATCTCACACATTTAGAAGCAATTTTTATTGCCTTTTTGCACCGCTGACAACTTACTTGAGGGATCTTGCTTAATCCCTATGTAGGTATGGTGGACACTTGAAAATAAGATTTGGGTTTAAGGGTTTTTGGATGCACAAGTAGTATATCTACTTAGTGCAGAATTTTTGGCTAGCAAAGATAGGGGGAAAGCACCACATGTTGAAGTCTATGACAATATGACTTCTATGTGAATATAAACAAACATAAACCATTAAGTTATCTTCCTTGTCCAACGTCAACAATTTTGCCATATAATATTTTGATGAGGGCTCACAATCACAAAAGATTTCTAGGATAGTATATTTATACGTGAATCTTCTCTTCCCTTATTAATTCTTTCATGAGTTTGTCAATCTCTAATAAAATTTTCTACTTATTATTTTCCTTATGTGGTGTCATCACCTACCTTAAGATTAGTATATGATCTTCTTGATTTATTTCATTTCTTTTATTTAATTACTTTCTCTTTTTCTTTCTTATTTCCCTTCTTTTATTTGCAACATGAAAGTAAAGAAAATGAAAACTCAAACTAAACCTTATTATATAACTTGCACATGATTACAAGGATAGATCACTAAGCAAACTCTCAAAGAGAAACGATCGAAACTAAACTTTTATTCATCTAAAGCAAAATATCGAACTAAAATAAGTAAGAGTAAAAAGATAGTGGGATGATACGATACCGGGGCACCTCCCCCAAGATTGACGAAAGCCAAGGGGAGTGCCCATACCCGAAACTTAATTTTCTTTTGGGGATGAAGAAGATGATGATGGTGATGAAGCGATCATGTCCTTAAGGATCAAGAGATTCTCCAATCGCCGGATGATGCTCCAGAGATGGATGATATACTCTTGATGCAGAATATTTTCGCGAGTAAGATACTTATTTTGTATGCGAACTATTTCAATGATACAAAAGGCTTCAATCTCAGCAGGAGTAAGGTGAGTGAGGTAAAAGGCTTAAGGATATCTTCCTCTTCTTCCTCCTCTGCCGGCAGTGCTTGTTCTGCCATCGAAGATGGATCTAAGGTAACCGTCTTGCCCCTGTCTCCCTTGACGGCGTCCGTGGGCTCCTCCCTATTCAGCTATATCTTCATCAACCAAGCATCTTCTTCCATGTTGTTGGAGGAGGAGGAAGACATGATGACTGGTTTGATAAATCTGACCGAAAACAGCAAGAAAAGAGAACAGAGGATTTCTCCGTGATACGGTGGTTAACAGGTTCGGGAAGTATATATAGAATTTTTATCTTGGGAGACAAGCAAACGGAAAGAAAAACGGAGTACGGGAGGTGTCCCAGGTGGGCACAACCCACCTGGGCGCGCCAGGCAAGCCACGCGCGCCCTGGTGTCTTGTGCCCACCAGGGTCACTTTCCCTGTAGTTTCTTATTTTCCTAATTTTCGAAATATTCCAAAATTGACAAAAACTATTTTTGTGGATTTTTCGGAGTCCGTTTACTTACCGTATCACGTACCTCCTTATTTTCACAATTCTGGAGTGTTCCGGAAGGACTCTTTTATGTGTTCTTCCGGTGTCAAAGTTAGGATAATATAGCTTTCAACATTAATGGGCGTACTTGAGATATAATGTTTTATTCGTTGCCCATTGACAACCTTCGGGTTAGTACCTTCAGCATTATTTATTTTGATGGCTCCAGACCGATAATCCTCCTCGATATCATATGGGCCTTCCCATTTTGAGAGGAGTTTTCCTGCAAAGAATTTGAAATGAGAGTTGTACAAAATAACATATTCTCCAACTTTTAACTCACGCTTTTGGATTCTTTTGTCATGCCATATTTTAACTTTTTCTTTGAATAATTTTGCATTTTCATAAGCTTGGGTTCTCCATTCATCTAATGAGCTAATATCAAATAACCTCTTTTCACCATCAAGTTTGAAATCATAATTGAGTTCTTTGATTGCCCATTATGCTTTATGTTCTAACTCAAGAAGCAAATGACAAGCCTTTCCATAAACCATTTTATAAGGATACATACCCATAGGATTTTTATATGTTGTTCTATAAGCCCAAAGTGCATCATATAATTTCTTAGACCAATTCTTCCTGGACCTATTGACAGTCTTTTGCAAAATTAATTTTATTTCTCTATTGCTAAGTTCAACTTGACCACTAGACCGAGGATGATAATGTGATGCAATTCTATTGTTAACATCATACTTGGCAAGCATTTTACGGAAAGCACCATTAATAAAGTGTGAACCACCCTCAGTCATTAAATATCTAGGGACTCCAAACCTTGGGAAAATACCTTCCTTAAGCATTTTAATAGAGGTGTTGTGATCATCACTACTGGTTGGAATAGCTTCTACCCATTTAGTAACATAATCAACAACAACCAAAATATGTGTATACCCATTAGAGGAAGGAAAAGGTCCCATGTAATCAAATCCCCAAAAATCAAATGGTTCAACAACAAGTGAATAATTCGTAGGCATTTCTTGATGCTTAGCAATATTACCTATTGTTTGGCATTCATAACAAGATAAGACAAACTTACGGGCATCCTTGAAGAGAGTAGGCCAATAAAATCCAGATTGCAATACCTTATGAGCAGTTCTATTGTAGCGACCAGACCTCAAGCAGTCTGATCTCTGTGCTTCAGTGTCATCCCTAGATCAGTAATGCTGACACGCACAGTACTTGAAGGATTTATAACGGAGTAGCAATCACACACTTATTACATTGAATGTCTCAAAAGAGAACTTATTACAAATAATATGGCTTAAGGCCACCTAATAACGATAACATCGGAAGACTTGGAAGATAAGTGAGTCCATCAACTCCAACGGCATCACTGAGTATAGAACCACGACCTAAGGCTCCTTATTCATCATCTGAAAAGTCTGCAACATTAACGTTGCAGCCCGAAAACGGGTCAGCACATGGAATATGCTGGCAATGTAACACATAGAGAATAGTGAACAGAAATAGGCTATACTACATGCATATATGGCTGGTGGAATGCTCTATGGTTACAGTTTTGCGTAAAGCCAATTTTTGCCTACTGCAAAGTAATAAATTTTATTTAACTATCATGGTGGTTGTTAAACATTGAGAGTGTAGACACCCTCTCAATCCCAATTAAGCATCATCATTAAAACCCAACAAAATTAATTTAAGTCACATGATGAGATTCACATGATAATCCAGGTACTAGATACTCAAGATGTCCATAACCGGGGACACGGCTAACCATGATTAGTTTATACACTCTGCATAGGTTTGCGCACTTTTCCCCACAAGACTCGATCTCCTCTGTTGGACTTCTCGCACTACATGGTGTTTGAGAAACGGATGACCGAGACATAGCCTTTCAGAAGCGCTAGCACCTTACAATCGGGTAGACCGTTACACCTACTTTCCACTACATCTGCTAGTCTACCACTATAAGAGTTTGCACGACTTAGTCAACTATGCTAGAGCCCATAGTAGCTTGTGACTGCACACGGAAGTTTCTAGTATGAATAATCTCATGATCCCTTTGAGCCTGGGTGGCGGTCCATAAAGAAAAACAGGCAATCGCTGGAATACCCAGGTGCCTCAATCCACACAGATGTGTATTTAAGTTTCCACCTTAAGTTTAACCATTAATTAAACAATCTCTCATCTGTCATGAATACTCTCAAACCCAATCCACGTCTACAAGCATAGCATGGCAATATAAGCAACGTAGAAGTAACTCCCAAGGTTTATAATAAAACAAGTAATAGGTACTATCTCATTTACTTCCCAAAACCCACATATTAATCAGATGCTATTCATGCAAATGTTTGAGGATTGATCTAATGCAACAAAACTGGGTAGTAAGAGGTATGATCAAAGTGTTACTTGCCTTGCTGATGATCCGTGGAACCTAGTGATTCAAAGTAGCAAGCGGCGCACTCTGGGTACTCTAACGCAAACAAACAAACAAGCATACAATAAGTACTCATCTAATGCACAAGTAAAACTCAAATAAGAGATCTAACCAGAAAGTTCAACTTAAGAACTCCGATTTTCAAAAAGAAACAAATCGAACAAAACAACGAAAGTCAAACAGCGAAAGAAACAGGCTTCGTTTTCCAATCTGAACCTAAGTCGAATTTTACAGAAGCAAAAACTTGTTTGACTTGGTTAAACAGAAAGAGGGTTTCGAGACGAAACTCTAGGCGCTTGAATCGCCTGATTCCGATAAACAAGCGAGAAGTTAAACTAAAACGAAAATCGGATTAGAAATTGCGATAAAAAATAATCACGGAAAATTCGAGAAAAAGAAAAAACCGACGAACAGATTAACGAACGAACGTTCGTTATCTGAAACTAAACGGTGAACTCGTCCATTAAAATGAGCGAACGAGCGAACGATCGCTAAATAAGTGAACCAATAAAACCGATCTAATAAATAATTAAAAAAATAAAACCTAGGGTTTTATGACGCCCCCGATTCAATCGTACACTAATCATGCACGCAAATGTGTACGATCAAGATCAGGGACTCACGGGAAGATATCACAACACAACTCTACAAATAAAATAAGTCATACAAGCATCATAATACAAGCCAGGGGCCTCGAGGGCTCGAATACAAGTGCTCGATCATAGACGAGTCAGCGGAAGCAACAATATCTGAGTACTGACATAAGTTAAACAAGTTTGCCATAAGATGGCTAGCACAAACGGGGATACAGATCGAACGAGGCGCATGCCTCCTGCCTGGGATCCTCCTAACTACTCCTGGTCGTCGTCAGCGGGCTGCACGTAGTAGTAGGCACCTCCAGAGTAGTAGGAGTCGTCGTCGACGGTGGCGTCTGGATCCTGGGCTCCATCGTCTGGTCGCAGCAATCGGGTAGAGAGATGGGGAAAAGGGGAAACAAGGCAATCGTGAGTACTCATCCAAAGTACTCGCAAGCAAGGAGCTACACTACATATGCATGGGTATATGTGTAAGGGGCCATATCAGTGGACTGAACTGCAGAATGCCAGAATAAGAGGGGGATAGCTAATCCTGTCGAAGACTACGCTTCTGGCAGCCTCCGTCTTGCAGCATATAGAAGAGAGTAGACTGAAGTCCTCCAAGTAGCATCGCATAGCATACTCCTACCCGGCGATCCCCTCCTCGATGCCCTGTTAGAGAGCGATCACCGGGTTGTATCTGGCACTTCGAAGGGTGTGTTTTATTAAGTATCCGGTTCTAGTTGTCATAAGGTCAAGGTACAACTCCGGGTCGTCCTTTTACCGAGGGACACGGCTATTCGAATAGATTAACTTCCCTGCAGGGGTGCACCACATAGCCCAACAGGCTTGATCCCATTTGGCCGGACACACTTTCCTGGGTCATGCCCGGCCTCGGAAGATCAACACGTCGTAGCCCCACCTAGGCACAACAGAGAGGTCAGCACGCCGGTCTAAACCTAAGCGCACAGGGGTCTGGGCCCATCGCCCATAGCACACCAGCACATTGCGAACGCGGCCGCTAAGCAGACCTAGCAACCTCTAGTACAAAGGAAGTCACGTTACGCGGTCCAACCCGGCGCGCGCCGCTCAGTCGCTGACGTCACGAAGGCTTCGGCAAATACCACGACGCTGAGTGCCCATATCTTTCTCGCGTAGTTGGTTAGTGCGTATAGGCCAGTAGCCCGACTCAGATCAAATACCAAGATCTCGTTAAGCGTGTTAAGTATTCGCGAACACCGACCAGGGCCAGGCCCACCTCTCTCCCAGGTAGTCTCAACCTGCCCTGCCGCTCCGCCACAAAGATCCACACAGAGGGCCGTTGGGACAAAGGTCCTTTCAGCCCCCAATCCGTGAATCACTCGCGGGTACTCCTTGAGCCGACCCGTCTTTGTTCACCACATGTATCATGTATAATGTATAGTATATACCCGTGATCACCTCCCGAGTGATCACTGCCCGATAGTATAGCACAGAAGACGGACAAGAATGTAGGGGCACTGATGGAAAACTAGCATCCTATACTAACCATGTAGGATTGCAGGTAAAGGTAACAACAGTAGTAATAAGGACAGACTATGCATCAGAATAGGATTAACCGAAAGCGGTAACATGCTACACTACTCTAATGCAAGCAATATAGAGAAGAGTAGGCGATATCTGGTGATCAGGGGGGCCTGCCTGGTTCCTCTGGCAAGAGAGAGGGGTCGTCAACTCCGTAGTCGTACTGGGTAGCAGCAGTGTCGGTCTCGGTGTCTAGCGAGAGAAGAGGGGGAAGAAACAATAAATATTTAAGCAAACAGATGCATAGCAATGCATGACATGACAAGTATTGGTGCTAGGGGTGCCCTAACGCGGTATGAGTTGATGCCGGTGAAGGGGGGAAACATCCGGGAAAGTATCCCCGGTGCTTCGTGTTTTCGGGCAGAGGAGCCGGAGGGAGAAAGTTGCGAGTTTGATATGTTAGGGGTGTGTGGCGGACGAACGGGCTGCGTATCCGGATTCGTCTCATCATTCTGAGCAACTTTTGTGTACAAAGTATTTTCATCCGACATACGGATTATTTTATATTATTTTCCCAAAGTTTAAATGATCTTCTAGAATTTTAATAATTCAATCTAAAAGCAAAATATACTTTTGTCACCTGGTGCTACTCTAGACCATTTGTATGACAATGGGGCCAGTGGGGTTCGGTTGACCCAGTCAAAGGTTGACTGGTCAATATATAAATAGTAGAAGTGGGTCCCGTGTGTCATTCCCTTTACTTTAATTAGATGATTCTAGTTGTTTTATTTAGGCAGCTGGGCCCGGCGTCACTGACTACTAGTAGTAGGATAGCACTAACAGTAATCTAGGTAGGCCATATGGTAATGGCACTAGCCAAACTCATTGTGTGGCTGTACGTGAAGCTCACGCACAAGCACATTCATAATCTGCTGGCGGCCATGGCCAAGCATCATTAGCAGCAGTATTTGAGCAGCAGCGGCATGAGCAACGGCCATGCAGTAGCTGGCACGCAGAGCAGCGGCTAGCGGCAGCAGCAACAACGACGCAAGGAGCAGCACATCAGCGAATCAGCGCCGGCGACGACGGGCGCGGCGGTGGCGTGGCCACGCGTGGCTGGGCGTGCGCGGGGGCGCGGCCAGGCGAGCAATGGCGCGGCAAGCACGCGACGAGCAGCGGCAGATAGCAAATGTAGTGGTAGCCGGTGTTCTCGCACTCTCTCGTCGCTCTAAAACTGCAGCGTTTTCTTCTCTTCTACTTATTTGCTGTTAGAGCAACACATTCTTCCTAGCCTACTGGCCACGTTTGAGCTAATGGCCGCACCATTCCATGGAAGCGAGCACTGCAACACTAGCTACTACATGCAGAAAACAAAGACTACGAGCACGTACAAGAATGACTCCTTGTACATTTTTATTCTGACGAAACTGAAAAAAAATTTGACACTTGGGTTAACTGAAGAAGGAAGCAGCACGATTCAATGTCTAACAACAGCGGCTGTGGTACTGGCAGTAGCGACGGGAGCAACAGGGGCCACGGCAGTGGCGGCTACAGGCGCCCGTAGCAGCAGCTATTGCAAGGCAGTGGGCGGGGCGCGACCGTGGGCAGGCGCACACGCGCTAGGGGGCGAACTGGGGCGGCCAGAGACGCGGGGAAAAAGCACGGCCACGACGAGCTCGTGGCCATGGCAGACGATGGCTTCGGCCTCGAACAGAGCGACGAATACGACGGCGGTTCCGCACGGGAAGGAGAAGGGAATGGTTGAGTGCCTCACCGAGGAGGCACACGATGGCCCGTTGGTGGCTTAGGAGCAGCGGAACGACGACAATCGTTGCGGACGCGCCGGTGACTGTAGGTTGAAGACGACGACGAATCCGGCGATGTAGGGGCTCCCACCAAGGACTCGATGGTGCACATGACGCAGCAGACGACGATGGAGCTGATGGTCCAGCTCCTAGGCGCCAGGGTCGACGGTGGCCGCGTGGACGAGTCGGGGCATGGCGAAGGCGGCGCGGTTGCGAGTGGAGGGAGAGGAGGGCGACGCGAGGGGAATGGGGAGGAGCCGGCTAGGGTTCCAGGTGCAGTTGGTAGATATAGGCAGGGGAACGCCGGAGGGCCGTCGGATGGCCGCCACGGCGATGGCCGTTGCAGTGGCAGGCATCAGCACTACCCACGATCCCACCTGTGAACAGGGAGGGGGATGCAGTGCGCTTGGGCCGGCCTGGTGGTTAGGTGGGCCAAGTGGCCCAGGGGAGGGGGTTGTCTCCTTTATTTTTTTAATTACTTTTTGTTATTTACCTTCCACAATTTTAATTAATTTCCACAATACTTTAGTTTAGTTAAAATACAAAAGTAGTTTCTAAATTAGTATTACTATTTATACCTCTGCCACAAAAAGTTTCACTCACAAATAAAATAGTTTAATTTTTTTATAAATTATAAGAGGCATTTCAATGGTTGTTTAAGCCACTGCTATATTCACAAAAGGGGATTTAAACATTTTACAAAAGTGTTGGGTCACCACCATAATTAGATATGGAATATATGCCACACTTTGAACATTTTATTTTGCAGGTTTGAGATATTTGAAGTTTGGACTTTAATTTGAATTTGAATTTGAATCATGATTTGGATCAAGTGAGGATTAGCAACAGTAATGTGATGACATGGCACCATAAATGGGGATTACTATAGCTTAATTATCCGGGTGTCACAATTCTCCTCCACTCCAAGAACTCTCGTCCCGAGATTTAAGAGGTTGTGAAAGGGGGAAAGGTTTGGTAACGAATCTGGCGGGTCTACTTATCCTGGCTTGCTCTTCTCAAAGAGGCCGGTCCAATACATTGATGTCTTCATTTCGCTACTTCAGGTCATCATGATGAAATTGGCTTCCTTTCTTCCGGAACTCCATCGTACTTATGAAAGAATAAAGGGTGGGCATACAAGGAGAACAGACCTATGCAAGGTCGACTATCTGGTCGATAACATCGAGGAAGGTGGCGAAAGTAACTCTCGAATTGAAACTTAAGAAAATATCGAGAGCAAAGTAAGAAGGCGCAAAATAGAAGTTTCAAGCGCATAGGCATTCGTTCGTTGCCTAAAACGAAGGGTGACAGGGGTTTAGAGCAATGGGAATACGTATTGCGTCTGATACCATAATAGATCACTAAGCAGGTGGCCCATGAAGTACATATGAACTCAAGCGCGAGGAATAACTTTGACAATAGGTCGTACAGGAGAGTCAGGTTTCGATCTGTGGAACTATGGGTTATGGGCCCACCATGTGGGTTAAAAGTATGAAGGGCGAGGACATCTTGCATGATCATGTGAGCAAGGCGTGTCAGAGGATAGTCCGTCGGTTATGTCGGCAATCAACATCGGTACCAAGGGCGAGGGACGAAGAGAACCATTCTCTTGCTCGTTGAAACGAGGCGGACCAATAGGCAAAGTTCTCGTCCATCGATGGTTACCGAAATGTCATCAACAATCGCAACAGGGTCTTTGCGGACAGAGTGGTACAACGAGGTGTTTACATAAGCAGGGAAATATTACTGCTTATATATTATAGATCACAAGGAGGTTTAAACAAACTAATGGAAGGAAAATGTGATCATCAGATCAAACAGAACAACGGAAAGGATAATGTGTTTGACACATATACCAGGGGTATACCCTTCCCAAGGACAAGCAGGGCATGATATCCATGATATGATATAATATAGAAAACCTTTTAGGTAGGGGAGAGAAATTTCATGACATTATCCATACAACGATGTTTGGATAATTTGATTAAGAAAATTTAGCATTGTGCTTCAAGTGTTCTTATCGATGATAGGAGTACCACATACATGCTTCGAGATAGCACTGACATGGTCTTCAAGCAAAGGTCGGACTTCGGATACACTAAGGATCCATTAGGATAAACATATTAAACAAGGCATTCAATTTCCTCATGGAAAAATGGTTAACCTTGTTAAAAAGAAAACTATAACAATAGGTCCTCCAGCCAGGTGTACTCGGCATGACTCCACCTTACCGGGTCATATAACGACCAATGTTATAACTCTTGAAATTATGTTCCCACCATCATATCTGACCGAGATTCAGATCTGATTGGTGTTAGGATTCCTCGGACTTAGGATGTCTGAGAAGAAAAGGTGCAAAACAAATTGACGAGATGACATTATAAGATTCTCGGGAAATGTACTATGGAAGGGAGTTTCAGAACAAAAGCTCATCATTAAACCAATGAAGGAATAAGGAGGTAGTTGATGAACTCAGTGACAATTCATCGAGATTTCAAAAGGATGGGTTTCCACAATTATGTTAGCAAGGAGATAATATTTGTCAAATCAAATGATATAATGATGTATGCTCGAGGAAAGCATACACAATTGAATATTGATTGAAAGGTGCACCCGAAAGATGGGCTTAGGTAGCATGATCAATGTTAGAAAATGTTGACGATGATCATGACACATTTATCGAGAGGTTTCAAGAAGATGTAATCGATCGGCGAAGACATCACATCAAGGGAATGGTGAAGTAAAAGGTTACTATAACCATAGATGAGATGCCATCTCAGAATTCGGAGTTGTCTCTCAAGACAAACAATATGATGCGGAAAGTTTGATGGAAGCTTAGAACACTGTCGGGATTGTGTCCCGGGGGTGAAGGACATAGGTAGAATGGTCAAGCAGTCAGCCTGACGATGATCATGTAGGCAATCAGTTGGGAATGGCATGATCAAGTGCAAACTCGTAAGCAATGAAGATTACTAAAAGTTGTCGACCCGCAGTGCGGATTCGGTCCACTATTTGGTGTTCTCGGTTGACGGCAACCCATAACTCGTGGGGTGACTATGATAGGGAAAGGTATTACTCCATTACAAATTCATAGGATGTAGTGCAATGGCATGATATCCTCGAGATACCAGGTGAATAATACTCAAAGGCATATCAAATTAAAGGTTGAAGTGGGGTGTATTGATCTATAGAAGACAAGCGATTTAACTTGTCCAAGAAATGGAATCAAGGAGAAAATATGGTCGGAACCACATTTGCAAAGGATCAATTCACAGAAACCAAAGGATATTATATGAAGGAAATACTTATTATTACAAGAAGCTTCCATGATAGGATCAACATCGTGTCCATGGGCATGAACACAAAGTTCAAGGTCGACTCACACTTCTCCAATGCATGACCATTCATTCACTTCTCTATTAAAATGAGTTGAGTGTGAAACCTACCTAGTGAATTACCAGAGGAGTATGACCTGTGAAAACTTTCGGGTTCACACAGATTAAGGAAGGCATATGTTCAACCCGTCGGGGCATCATGGAAACATATACCACAAGCTTCAATAGTAAATATCACCAACTCGAAAGCAGAGCATGGTTGGCCAAATCAGAGAATAGGATTTACCAACGACATTATGTATCTGGGAAAGAACTTCCAAAGTGATTGAATATGAGGGACGTTGTCGGATAAAATCCAACAAAGGATCCGATGGTTCTCAAGGGATCTGATGTAAGCATCGGTACTCAAGCAGAGGAAGAGACAATGCAAAGGCATTGGATTCTAGAAACAACTAACTAATTAAAGCTTAATGCAAAGAAATTTTATGATTTCCAAATCAAGGGATCAGAAGCAATCGTTCTGACTGGAAATGAATAAGTACAATAGACTTAGAAGCACAACCGATCAAGGCGTTGATTGGTCAAGAACCAGCTCACGTTTAAAATGACGTCTGAGCCGGAAAGATATTTTAAAAGGATCAACTGATGGTCGCGTGCATTCGCACTCATGTTGAATCAAAAGGATCAAAATGACAGTGCCTAAGGATACTAACGAATATTGCCAGACATGTGGAAAGCATCCATCATGCAAGTAGACAAGTATTGTAGAGCAATAAGCTACTAAGGATTTTTTTGGAGGATCTAATAGTATTTCGAAGACCATTGTGAAACACATGAACAACTGGGGGATGAGTGGATACTCGATAAGTGCGAGAATCATTCGTAGGGGTATTCATGTGACAAAGAACAGCAAGGCAGTAAGCTCAAAGGATTATCGAAACAACGACTAGTGTTTCGGGGTATCTTGTAATAACAAGACCAACTCGGGATGAATGCAAGAGTACAACTACAAGTAGTTATCCATAAGGGTTGACGGTGGAAGGGGAATTGCAAACGCGATGAACACAAGTTCTCGGGTTAACAAAGGAGAGTATCATCAGGGTCTTCAGGTGCAACAGACGATCATCAGTTTAAGGGGCTCTCCGGGAGAAAGTGATAACGAGATCCTAATGTTAGATTTAGCAAAATTCAATTAACCTGAATAGAAGATAGATCGGAGTCCCAGAGTATAGACAAGGAGTAAAAGATCCTAATACCACCCAATGGCGACGTGGGCCCATGGGCACACAGCCATGTTAGTAAAAGTTTTGCAATGACTAGACTCGACTTCGGCCAAGGAGTTTGGAAGGGGGATTCCTACAGGCAGTCGGCTATGATACCAACTTGTGACGCCCCCGATTCAATCGTACACTAATCATGCAGGCAAATGTGTACGATCAAGATCAGGGACTCACGGGAAGATATCACAACACAACTCTACAAATAAAATAAGTCATACAAGCATCATAATACAAGCCAGGGGCCTCGAGGGCTCGAATACAAGTGCTCGATCATAGATGAGTCAGTGGAAGCAACAATATCTGAGTACAGACATAAGTTAAACAAGTTTGCCATAAGATGGCTAGCACAAACGGGGATACAGATCGAACGAGGCGCATGCCTCCTGCCTGGGATCCTCCTAACTACTCCTGGTCGTCGTCAGCGGGCTGCACGTAGTAGTAGGCACCTCCAGAGTAGTAGGAGTCGTCGTCGACGGTGGCGTCTGGATCCTGGGCTCCATCGTCTGGTCGCAGCACTCGGGTAGAGAGATGGGGAAAAAGGGAAACAAGGCAATCGTGAGTACTCATCCAAAGTACTCGCAAGCAAGGAGCTACACTACATATGCATGGGTATATGTGTAAGGGGTCATATCAGTGGACTGAACTGCAGAATGCCAGAATAAGAGGGGGATAGCTAATCCTGTCAAAGACTACGCTTCTGGCAGCCTCCGTCTTGCAGCATATAGAAGAGAGTAGACTGAAGTCCTCCAAGTAGCATCGCATAGCATACTCCTACCCGGCGATCCCCTCCTCGATGCCATGTTAGAGAGCGATCACCGGGTTGTATCTGGCACTTCGAAGGGTGTGTTTTATTAAGTATCCGGTTCTAGTTGTCATAAGGTCAAGGTACAACTCCGGGTCGTCCTTTTACCGAGGGACACGGCTATTCGAATAGATTAACTTCCCTGCAGGGGTGCACCTCATAGCCCAACACGCTTGATCCCATTTGGCCGAACACACTTTCCTGGGTCATGCCCGGCCTCGGAAGATCAACACGTCGCAGCCCCACCTAGGCACAACAGAGAGGTCACCACGCCGGTCTAAACCTAAGTGCACAGGGGTCTGGGCCCATCGCCCATAGCACACCTGCACGTTGCGAATGCGGCCGGTGAGTAGACCTAGCAACCTCTAGTACAACAGAAGTCACGTTACACGGTCCAACCCGGCGCGCGCCGCTCAGTCGCTGACGTCACAAAGGCTTCGGCTGATACCACGACGCCGAGTGCCCATATCTTTCCCGCGTAGTTGGTTAGTGCGTATAGGCCAGTAGCCCGACTCAGATCAAATACCAAGATCTCGTTAAGCGTGTTAAGTATTCGCGAACTCCGACCAGGGCCAGGCCCACCTCTTACCCAGGTAGTCTCAACCTGCCGTGCCGCTCCGCCACAAAGATCCACATAGAGGGCCGTTGGGACAAAGGTCCTTTCAGCCCCTAATCCGTGAATCACTCGCGGGTACTCCTCGAGCCGACCCGTCTTTGTTCACCACATGTATCATGTATATTGTATAGTATATACCCGTGATCACCTACCGAGTGATCACGGCCCGATAGTATAGCACAGCAGACGGACAAGAATGTAGGGCCACTGATGAAAAACTAGCATCCTATACTAAGCATGTAGGATTGCAGGTAAAGGTAACAACAGTAGTAATAAGGACAGGCTATGCATCAGAATAGGATTAACCGAAAGCAGTAACATGCTACACTACTCAAATGCAAGTAGTATAGAGAAGAGTAGGCGATATCTGGTGATCAAGGGGGGGGGGCTTGCCTGGTTGCTCTGGCAAGAGAGAGGGGTCGTCAACTCCGTAGTCGTACTGGGTAGCAGCAGCGTCGGTATCAGTGTCTAGCGAGAGAAGAGGGGGAAGAAACAATAAATATTTAAGCAAACAGATGCATAGCGATGCATGACATGCCAAGTATCGGTGCTAGGGGTGCCCTAAAGCGGTATGAGGTGATGCCGGTGAAGGGGGGAAATATCCGGGAAAGTATCCTCGGTGTTTCGCGTTTTCGGGCAGAGGAGCCGGAGGGGGAAAGTTGCGAGTTTGATATGTTAGGGGTGTGTGGCGGACGAACGGGTTGCATATCCAGATTCGTCTCGTCATTCTGAGCAACTTTTGTGTACAAAGTATTTTCATCCGACATACGGATTATTTTATATTATTTTCCCAAAGTTTAAAGATCTTCTAGAATTTTAATAATTCAAACTAAAAGCAAAATATACTTTTGTCACCTGGTGCTACTCTAGCCCATTTGTATGACAATGGGGCCAGTGGGGTTGGGTTGACCCAGTCAAAGGTTGACTGGTCAATATATGAATAGTAGAAGTGGGTCCCGTGTGTCATTCCCTTTACTTTGATTAGATGATTCTAGTTGTTTTATTTAGGCAGCTGGGCCTGGCGTCACTGACTACTAGTAGTAGGATAGCACTAACAGTAATCTAGTTAGGCCATATGGTAATGGCACTAGCCAAACTCATTGTGTGGCTGTACGTGAAGCTCACGCACAAGCAAATACATAATCTGCTGGCGGCCATGGCCAAGCATCATCAGCAGAAGTATTTGAGCAGCAGCGGCATGAGCAACGGCCATGCAGTAGCAGGCACGCAGAGCAGCGGCTAGCGGCAGCAGCAACAACGACGAAAGGAGCAGCACAGCAGCGAATCAGCGCCGGCGACGACGGGCGCGGCGGTGGCTCGGCCACGCGTGGCGGGGCGTGCGCGGGGGCGCGGCCAGGCGAGCAATGGCGCGGCAAGCACGCGACGAGCAGCGGCAGATAGCAAATGTAGTGGTAGCCGGTGTTCTCGCACTCTCTCGTCGCTCTGAAACTGCAGCGTTTTCTTCTCTTCTACTTATTTGCTGTCAGAGCAACACATTCTTCCTAGCCTACCTACCACGTTTGAGGTAATGGCCGCACCATTCCATGGAAGCGAACACTGCAACACTAGCTACTACATGCAGCAAACAAAGACTACGAGCACGTACAAGAATGACTCCTTCTACATTTTTATTCTGAGGAAACTGAAAAAAATTTGACACTTGGGTTAACTGAAGAAGGAAGCAGCACGATTCAATGTCTAACAGCAGCGGCTGTGGTACTGGCAGTAGCGACGGGAGCAACAGGGGCCACGGCAGTGGCGGCTACAGGCGCGCGCAGCAGCAACTGTTGCAAGGCAGCGGGCGGGGCGCGGCCGTGGGTAGGCGCACACGCGCTAGGGGGCGAACTGGGGCGGCCAGAGACGCGGGGAAAAAGCACGGCCACGACGAGCTCGTGGCCATGGCGGACGATGGCTTCGGCCTCGAACAGAGCGACGAATACGACGGCGGTTCCGCACGGGAAGGAGAAGGGAATGGTTGAGTGCCTCACCGAGGAGGCACACGATGACCCGTTGGTGACTTAGGAGCAGCAGAACGGCGACAATCGTTGCGGACGCGCCGGTGACTGTAGGTTGAAGACGACGAAGAATCCGGTGATGTAGGGGCTCCCACCAAGGACTCGATGGTGCGCATGACGCAGGAGACGACGACGGAGCTGATGGTCCAGCTCCTAGGTGCCAGGGTCGACGGTGGCCGCGTGGACGAGTCAGGGCATGGCGATGGCGGCGCGGTTGCGAGTGGAGGGAGAGGAGGGCGACGCGAGGGGAATGGGGAGGAGCTGGCTAGGGTTCCAGGCGCAGTCAGTAGATATAGGCAGGGGAACGCTGGAGGGCCGTCGGATGGCCGCCACGGCGACGGCCGGTTTAGTGGCAGGCATCGGCGCTACCCACGATCCCCCTATGAATAGGAAGGGGGATGCAGTGCGCTTGGGCCGGCCTGCTGGTTAGGTGGGCCAAGTGGCACAGGGGAGGGGGTTGTCTCGTTTATTTTTTAATTACTTTTTGTAATTTCCTTCCATAGTTTCAATTAATTTTCACAATATTTTAGTTTAGTTAAAATACAAAAGTAGTTTCTAAATTAGTACTACTATTTATACCTCTGCCACAAAAAGTTTCACTCACAAATAAAATAGTTTAATTTTTTATAAATTACAAGAGGCATTTCAATGGTTGTTTAAGCCACTGTTATATTCACAAAAGGGGATTTAAACATTTTACAAAAGTGTTGGGTCACCACCATAATTAGATATGTAATATATGCCACACTTTGAACATTTTATTTTGCAGGTTTGAGATATTTGAATTTTGGACTTTAATTTAAATTTGAATTTGAATCATAATTTGGATCAAGTGAGGATTAGCAACAGTAATGTGATGACATGGCACCATTAATGGGGATTACTGTAGCTTAATTATCCAGGTGTCACAGGTTTTAAAAAAACCGGATCGGTTTTCTTCGGAAAACCGGTGGCGGACGGCGCATCTACCTCGTCGAAATCCAGCGGCTCATGGCTCCGACGGGGTGGGGCGGCGTCGGCGGCGGCGGGCGCGGCAAGCGGCGACGGCGGTGGCACACGGCGGCGAGCGGCGGCTGCAGGAGGCGGGGCGGGTCGAGGTGGCGGGGAGAGGCGGCGGCGGCTGGGGTATTTATGAGGGGGGGTGGCGCGACTTGGGGAAGGGGGCGCCGGTCGGGGTCGGCCTTGAAAGGCGTGCCCCAGTCGGACTCGCTGGGCGGCGGCGGTGCGGACTCCCGCGGGGAAGGCGGCAGCGTGCGCGGGCCTCGCCTGGCTCGGCTGGGCCTTCGGCCCAGTCGGGCGCGCGATACTTTTTTTAAACCAATTCCGCCGAAACTAAGAAAAATTCTAGAAAATAAAATAATATTCTAAAAATGCCAAAATAGATTTTCACCGCCTAAAAAAATATTTAGAACGAGATGAACATTTTCTTGGCCCTAAAATGCAGTTTTGAAAAACGTGCAATTTTTCCTAAATTCAAATAAAATAGCCAAAAACTCTAAATAAAACCTTATTTGATTTTTAATTAAATCTTCAATATTTCTTTATTTTGGGAAAGTCATTTTATTCCCTCTCTCATATTTTTATAATAGAAATAATTGAAGATAAAATAAATAAAATCAAATGATCCTATTTCCAAAATTTGAGAAAAACACAAATATGAAAATAACGAAATCCCCAACTGTCTTCGTGGGTCCTAGAGTTGCGTAGAATTTCTAGATCAGGCCAAAAGCAAATAAAATATGATATGCAGTGATGACCTAATGTATAACATTCCAATTGATAATTCGGGATGTTACAAACCTACCCCCCTTAAGATGAATCTCGCCCTCGAGATTCAGGTCGGCTAGAAAATAGGTGAGGGTGGTCCTTCAGCAGATCTTCCTCTCGCTCCCAGGAAGCTTCATCCTCGGTGTGGTGGCTCCACTGAACTTTGCAAAACTTGATAACATTGCTGCGGGTGACTCAGCTGGCATACTCGAGAATCTTGACTGTTTCTCCTCATAGTTCAAATCACTACCCAACTGAATCGCTTCCAGCGGCACGGTATCTCTCAGTGGTATATCCGCCATCTCTGTGTGGCACTTCTTCAACTGGGAAACGTGGAACACGTCGTGAACTCTTGACAATCCCTCAAGCAATTCCAACTTATAAGCAACTTCTGCCATGCGTTCCAAAACTTTGTATGGTCGCACAAAGCGTGGCGCTAGCTTTCCCTTAACTCCAAAGCGCTTAACTCCTCGAAGTGGAGATACACGAAGATAAACTCTATCTCCGGCTTCGTAAACTGTCTGCTTGCGTTTAGAATCTGCATAGCTCTTCTGCCTGGACTGGGCTACCTTGAGCCTATCGCGATCAACTTCACCTTCTGTTCAGACTCTTTAATCAAATCTGGTCCAAACAAATGGCGGTCTCCAACTTCATCCCACGACAATGGTGTTCTGCACCGTCTTCCGTACAAGGCTTCAAAAGGGGCCATCTTCAAACTAGATTGATAACTATTGTTGTAAGAGAACTCCGCATATGGCAATTTGTCATCCCAATTAGATCCATAATCTAGCGCACAAGCTCTCAACATATCCTCCAAAATCTGATTGACTCTCTCGGTCTGTCCATCGGTCTACGGATGAAAAGCTATACTGAACTCTATTCTGGTACCCAAAGTTTTGTGCAACTGATTCCAGAACTTGGAGGTAAACTGGATTCCTCTATCTGATACAATGCAGACATACGATCCTGGTCATTTATATCTTTGCCAACTTAGCACTGGTGTAAGTGGTCTTCACCGGGATGAAATGAGCTAACTTCGTCAAGCGATCGACTACAACCCATATCGAGTCATAGCCTGAACGGGTCCTGGGTAATCCCGTGATAAAATCCATGCCTAGCTTATCACACTTCCGTTCGGGTATCGGCAATGGCTGTAGCAATCCTGCTGGCTTCTGATGCTCTGCCTTTACTCTTTGACATACATCACAAACTGCTACATACTCCGCAATATCCTTCTTCATTCCGGTACACCAGAAAGTGTCTTTCAAATCCAAATACATCTTGGTATTTCCTGGGTGAATCGAGTATGGCGAATCATGGGCCTCTTGCAAAATTAACTTCCTGATCTTTGGGTCATTAGGCACATAAACGCGGTCCTCAAACCATAAGGTATCATGTTCATCCTCACAAAATCCTTTATCTTTTCCCTTGCTAATCTTCTCCTTTATGGTGGCAATCTCCTTGTCGGTATTCTGAGCTTCTCTAATCTTATCCATCAGAGTAGACTGAATCTCCAATGCAGCTACATAGCCTCTCGGAACTATCTCCAAACATAGCTCGCGAAGATCCTCGGCTAACTCCTTTGGTAACTCTCCGGTCATTACTGTGTTGACATGGCTCTTGCGGCTCAATGCGTCAGCTACTATGTTAGCCTATCCGGGATGATAATGTAATCTCATATCATAATCCTTGATGAGCTCCAGCCATCTCATTTGCCTGAGATTCAACTCCTTCTGCGTGAAGATGTACTTCAAACTCTTGTGATCCGTGTACACCTCACAATGGTTTCCGATGAGAAAATGTCTCCACGTCTTCAAGGCGTGCACTTCGGCTGCTAACTCCAAGTCGTGAGTAGCATAATTCAACTCATGGGGCTTAAGATGTCGTGAGGCATATGAAACAACTCTTCCCTCCTGCATAAGCACTACTCCAAGTCCTCGACGTGAAGCGTCACAATATGCCTCATAATCCTTGCGCTGATCTGGCAGAATCCACACTGGCGATGTAACCAAACGTTTCTTCAACTCCTGGAAACTGGCCTCACATTACTCAGTCCATTTGAACTTGGTATCCTTCTTCAACAACTCCGTCATAGGTTTTGCAATCTTCGTGAACTTTTCAATGAATCTCCGGTACTATCCTGCGAGTCCAAGAAAACTCCGGATCTCTCCAACTGTTGTTGGGGCTTCCCAATTTGTCACACTGACAACCTTGATAGGATCTACAGCTATTCCTTCTCCGGATATAATATATCCGAGGAATCCAACTTCCTTCAACCAAAACTCACATTTGCTGAACTTGGCGTATAACTGATGTTCTCTGAGCTTACCAAGTACCAAACGCAAATGTTCTTTATGTTCTTCTTTATTCTTCGAGTAAACCAGAATATCATCAATGAACACTACGACGGACTTATCCAAAAACTCAATAAACACTTTGTTCATCATGTTCATAAAATAGGCAGGTGCATTAGTCAGACCAAATGACATAACAGTATATTCATACAGCCCGTACCTTGTGGTAAAAGCTGTCTTAGGTATGTCCTGCTCTCGAATCTTCGACTAGTGGTATCGTGATCGCAAAATCGATCTTGCAAAATATCTTAGCTCCTTGCAATTGGTCAAACAAATCATTGATCATCGGCAGTGGGTACTTACTCTTGATCATCACTTCATTCAATCCTCGATAATCAACAACCATCCTTAACGATCCATCCTTCTTTTCCACTAGAAGTACTGGTGATCCCCAAGGTGACGAACTTGGGCGAATATATCCCTTATCCAGTAACTCCTTAATCTGCTTCTTAATCTCCTCCAAATCTTTTTCAGGCATTCTGTACGGTCTCTTAGATATTGGCCCTGTGCCTAGAAAAATCACAATCAAAAACTCAATGTCTCTATCCGGTGGCATGCCTGGAAACTCTTCTAGAAATACATCCGGAAAATCCTTTACCACCGGTACCTCCTCCTGTACAACTCCTGATAAGGAATTTACTTGAGTCCTGTTCAGCACATGCCGTGATACATACTTGATCCTTCTTCCCTCTGGGGTGGTAAGCAAAATCGACTTACTGGCGCAATCGATGTTTCCTCCACACATCGATAGCCAATCCATACCCAGAATTACATCTAAACCTTGCGATTCCAAAATGATTAAATCCGAGGGAAACACATGCCTACCTATACTCAATGGCACTTGAAAACATCCTTTACTGACGATATACTCCGCTCCTGGCGAGCTTACTAACATAGGTGTTCTAAGAACCTTGGTGGGCAGTTTATACTTATCCATGAATCCCCTTGATATGTATGAATGCGATGCACCAGTATCAAAAAGAACGATTGCAGTAAATGACTTAACCAAAAACTTACCTATTACTGCATCTGGCTGGGCTTCAACCTCCTCCGTGTTAACGTGGTTCACCTGTCCCCTATTGAAAGGGTTCAGCTTCTTCCCAGAGCTTCCATTGCCATTTCCATTCTGGGCTTCAGGACATTCATTGGCATAATGTCCGGTCTTCTGACACTTATAACAAGTGACTTGGCTCAGGTCTCTCTTGGCTGGGGTTGATGGGTTGGTACGGTTCTGACCGTTGCTTCCCCCATTCCCATTACCATTCTTGGGGCCATTATGATTATGCGAACTCCCTCCTCCATGGGTATGCTGAAAATTTCCTCTCGATTTTGGGGTAAAACGTGGCTTCTGCTGAGCTCCTGAATTGTATTTCCCTTGTCCAAACTTCCTCTTGTGGTTATCAATCTGCTGTTGCTTCCCTTCAATCATAAGAGCATGATCTACCAACTCCTGGTAGTTGTTGAAAGTTGCTACCATCAACTGCATGCTCAACTCATCATTCAGTCCTTCCAGAAACTTCTCCTGATTAGCTCCATCCGTAGCAATGTCATCCGGGGCATAACGTGCTAACTTACTAAAGTCATCCACATATTGGCCAACTGTCCGTCCTCCTTGGCGCAAGTTGCAAAACTCACGCTTCTTCATGGCCATAGCTCCTGCTGAAACATGGGCAGTACGGAAAGCCTGCTGAAACTGATCCCATGTGACAGTGTTGATAGGATAAGTGGCTGTGAAATTCTCCCACCATGATGCTGCGGGTCCTTCAAGATGATGTGCGGCAAAGCACACCTTTTCCGCAGTTGTGCATCCTGATGTGGTAAATTCCCTCCCTGTCTTGTGGAGCCAATCATCTACCACTATCAGCTCGATGCTACTGGAGAACACCGGTGGATTCAGTCTAAGGAAACAGGTTAAGTGATCAACAGGTGGTGGTGGTGGTGGGTTGTTGTTGTTGTTCCCCTGATTTTGATTCTGGACTAGCAACTGCATCAATGCATTCTGCTGCTGGATCAACTGAGTGAGCTCCGGTGGGAAAGCAAATCCATTGTCACGTGTCGGAGGCATCTGATGGTTTAGAAAAGTTGAGAATATAGAATAGATTGAGGTCTAGAGAGAAAACACTACCCAAATGCACATGAGGCAAATGCAAACAAAATCACTTCATTCCATTCAAACAAGGGCATACAATCAGTCTAGAACTATCGTTATAAAAGTGCTTGGACTATGCTATATACATGGTGAAATACTACTACTGCTATGGTGGTCTACTAGAAAAACTGCTCCGATGAAGACTCCATGATATCCGCTCCAGCTTCATCAACATAGTCATCATCGCTGTCGTCTGGGTCCGAGTCCGTGTCGTCGGTGATGATATAGTTCTCCGGGCAAGTGGAATCGTCATCTTCTCCTCCTGGCACGGGGTCTCCCATGAAAACTCCTAGCTTCCTGGTCAGGTCGTCATCCTTCTGCACTAATACTTCGATTTCCTCCATATAATCTTCGCGTGTAGCCTTGAGTTCTTCCTCCAGCTCCGTGATTCTTGTCATTGCCTTCTTCAAATCTATCATGCCTGCGCACATCTGGTTCTTCTGACGTCGAATGTGCTGGTTTAACTCCTGGATAAAAGCTGCAATTGATCTATCCTTCCTGGTGCTGATCATATCCCATTGCTCATCTCGGCGCCCACAAATCTGGTAGATAGTATCCTTGAGATCATTGAGGTAAACTTCTCCAATACGTCCCATGGTTATGTGGGCTGCCATGCTCTTTCCTAGACTCCAGGTTGGTCCATCAAAGGAAAACTTCATGGGTTCAATGGCTGGCGCGAACGTCCTTCCTGGAACTTGAACTTGGATCATCCAGCGCTCTTCCTCGGGTAAAGTGGCGTTGTAGGTCCAGGTGAAGCTTGGCACTCTGATGTTCAGGTACTTAGTGACTTCCTTCAGGTGGCGTCCAAAGGGTGTATCTTCATCCGGTTGCGTGAACTTGTTCCTTGCATCCGCCATTCCTAAATGAGTAGAAAAGATGAGAAGTCGGAAATGAGAAGAGAGTGGCGATCTAGGTCTTTATCTTAGTGGTCGTGTCCTACAGTTAGCATGTGCTCTGATACCATCTTGTAGCAACCAGACCTCAAACAGTCTGATCTCTGTGCTTCAGTGTCATCCCTGGATCCGTAATGCTGACACACACAGTACTTGAAGGATTTATAACACAGTAGCAATCACACACTTATTACATCGAATGTCTCAAAAGAGAACTTATTACAAATAATATGGCTTAAGGCCACCTAATAATGATAAGAGCAGAAGACTTGGAAGATAAGTGAGTCCATCAACTCCAACGGAATCACTGAGTATAGAACCACGACCTGAGGCTCCTTACTCATCGTCTGAAAAGTCTGCAACATTAACGTTGCAGCCCGAAAACGGGTCAACACATGGAATATGCTAGCAATGTAACACATAGAGAATAGTGAACAGAAATAGGCTATACTACATGCAAATATGGCTGGTGGAAAGCTCTATGGTTACAGTTTTGCGTAAAGCCAATTTTCCCTACTGCAAAGCCATAAATTTTATTTAACTATCATGGTGGTTGTTAAACATTGAGAGTGTAGACACCCTCTCAATCCCAGTTAAGCATCATCATTAAAACCCACCAAAATTAATTTAGTCACATGATGAGATTCACATGATAATCCAAGTACTAGATACTCAAGACGTCCATAACCGGGGTCACGGCTAACCATGATTAGTTTATACACTCTGCAAAGCTTTGCGCACTTTTCCCCACAAGACTCGATCTCCTCCGTTGAATTTCTCGCACTACATGGTGTTTGAGAAACGGATGACCGAGACATAGTCTTTCAGAAGCGCTAGCACCTTACGATCGGGTAGACCGTTACACCTACTTTCCCCTACATCTGCTAGTCTACCACTGTAAGAGTTCGCACGACTTAGTCAACTATGGTAGAGCCCATAGTAGCTTGTGGCTGCACACGGAAGTTTCTAGTATGAATAATCTCATGATCCCTTTGAGCCTGGGTGGCGGTCCATAAAGAAAAACAGGCAATCACTGGAATACCCAGGTGCCTCAATCCACCCAGATGTGTATTTAAGTTGCCACCTTAAGTTTAACCATTAATTAAACAATCTCTCATATGTCACGAAAACTCTCAAACCCAATCCACGTCTACAAGCATAGCATGGCAATATAAGCAACGTAGAAGTAACTCCCAAGGTTTGATAATAAAACAGGCAATAGGTACTACCTCATCTACTTCCCAAAACCCACATATTAATCAGATCCTATTCATGCAGATGTTTGAGGATTGATCTAATGCAACAAAACTGGATACTAAGAGGTATGATCAAAGTGTTACTTGCCTTGCTGATGATCCGTGAAACCTAGAGATTCGAAGTAGCAAGCGGCGCACTCCGGGTACTCTAACGCTAACAAACAAACAAGCATACAATAAGTACTCATCTAATGCACAAGTAAAACTCAAATAAGAGATCTAACCTGAAAGTTCAACTTAAGAACTCCGGTTTGCAAAAAGAAACAAATCGAACGAAACAACGAAAGTCAAACGGCGAAAGAAACAAGCTTCGTTTACGAATCTAAACCTAAGTCAAATTTTATAGAAGCAAAACTTATTTGAATTGGTTAAACGGAAAGAGGGTTTCGAGATGAACCTCTAGGCGCTTGAATCGCCTGATTCCGATAAACGAGCGAAAAGTTAAACTAAAACGAAAATCGGATCAGAAATCGCGATCAGAAATAATTGCGGAAAATCCGAGAAAAAGAAAAAAATTGACGAACAGATTAACGAACGAACATTCGTCATTTGAAACAAAACGGTGAACTCGTCCGTTAAAACGAGTGAATGACTGAACGCTCGCTAAATAAGTGAACAGATAAAACCGATCTAATAAATAATAATAAAAATAAAACCTAGGGTTTTCTAAAAAACCGGATCGGTTTTCTTCGGAAAACCGACGGTGGACGGCGCGGCTACCTCGTCCGAATCCGGCGGCTCGGGGCTCCTGCGGGGTGGGGCGACGTCGGCGGCGGCCGACGCGGCAAGCGGCGGCGGTGGCGGCACACGGCGGCTACGGGAGGCGCGGCGGGTCGAGGTGGCAGGGTGAGGCAGCGACAGCGGGGGTATTTATGAGGGGGGGGTGGTGCGGCTTGGGGAAGGGGGCGCCGAGTTGGGGTCGGCCTCGGGTGGCGTGTCCCGGCCAGACTCGGCGGGCGGTGGCGGTGCGGACTCCCGCGGGGAAGGCGGCAGCGGGCACGAGCCTGGCCTGGCTCGGCTGGGCCTTTGGCCCAGTCAGGCGCGCGGTAATTTTTTTTAAAACCAATTCCGCGGAAACTAAGAAAAATTCAAGAAAATAAAATAAAATTCTAAAAATGCCAAAATAAATCTTCACCGCCTAAACAAAATATTTAGAACGAGATGAACATTTTCTTGGCCCTAAAATGCAGTTTTGAAAAACGTGCAATTTTTCCTAAATTCTAATAAAATAGCCAAACACTCCAAATAAAACCTTATTTGATTTTTTTTCTTCAATATTTCTTTATTTTGGGAAAGTCATGTTATTCCCTCTCTCATATTTTTATAATAGAAATAATTGAAGATAAAATAAATAAAATCAAATGATCCTATTTTCAAAATTTGAGAAAAACTCAAATATGAAAATAACGAAATCCCCAACTCTCTTCGTGGGTCCTTCAGTTGCGTAGAATTTCTGGATTAGGCCAAAAGCAAATAAAATATGATATGAAGTGATGACCTAATATATAACATTCCAAATTGAAATTTTGGGATGTTACATCTATCTCCAGTATGAAGCCCTCCATAAGCTTCGGAGTTACATTTCCATAGGATTTGTCCCTCTTCATGCTCAGGTACACAACGTCTAATAATACCATCTACTCCTTCTTTATAAAGATGTGGGTCATCCAAAAGTAATGTCTTAAATCATAGAAGAATTTTTTTCTTTTGTTGGTATGTAAAGCTAGGTGGTAAATATTTAGCAACAATGTAATTAGCATAGTCACCATACCAAGGAGTACTATGAGCAACATTTATTGCAGCTAACTACACATTAGGAAAACTATCATCAATAAGTAGTGGGTCATCAGGCACATTTTCAAGCCTAGATAAATTATCAGCTACGGGGTTCTCAGCTCCTTTTCTATCAGTGATCTGTAAATCAAATTCTTGTAATAAGAGAACCCATCTAATAAGTCTAGGTTTAGCATCTTTTTTTCCATAAGATATTTAATATCAGCATGGTCGGTGTGAACAATTACTTTGGAATCAACAATATAAGGTCTAAATTTATCACAAGCAAACACCACTGCTAAGAATTCTTTTTCAATATTAGTTTCGTTGAGAATTATCTAGAGTTTTACTAGCATAATGTATAACATTCAATTTCTTATCAACTCTTTGTACTAGAACAGCACCAACATCATAATCACTAGCATCACACATGATCTCAAAAGGCAAATTCCAATCAGGTGGTTGAACAATAGGTGCACAAATTAAGGCTTTCTTGAGTGTTTCAAAAGCTTCTAAACAATCATCACCAAAAACAAAAGGAATATCCTTTTGCAAAAGACTCGTAAGAGGCCTAGAAATTTTAGAAAAGTCTTTGATAAATCTCCTATAGAAACTAGCATGACCTAGGAAATTACGAATACCTTTTAGCTTTGTCCACTTCAATACCTCTTTTAGAAATTTTATGACCCAAGACAATGCCTTCATTAACCATAAAGTGACACTTCTCCCAATTCAAGACAAGATTTGTTTGTTCACGTCTCTGCAGAACTCGATCAATATTGCATAAACAATCATCAAAAGACTTCCAATAAACAGAGAAGTCGTCCATGAAAACCTCAACAATCTTTTCACAAAAGTCAGAGAATATAGCAGTCATACATCTTTCAAAGGTAGCAGGTGCATTACATAAACCAAAGGGCATACGTCTATAAGCATAAGTTCTGAAGGGACAAGTAAAAGTGGTATTTTCTTGATCAGGTTGATAAACAGGTATTCGTGAAAAACCAGAATATCCATCAAGGAAGCAAAAGTGTGTGTGCTTAGATAATCTTTCAAGCATTTGATCAATAAAAGGCAGAGGGTAATGATCTTTTCTGGTTGCTTTATTTAATTTTCTAAAATCAATTACCAATCTCTAGGTTGTAACAATTCTTTGTGGAATAAGTTCATTCTTATCATTAGGAACAACAGTTATACCTCCTTTCTTAGGGACACAATGAATAGTACTTACCCATCTACTATCAGCTATAGGACATATTTTACCAGCTTCCAGAAGTTTTAATATTTCCGTTCTTACCACTTCTTTCATCTTTGGATTTAACCGACGTTGGTGATCAACAACGGGTTTAGCATCAGGTTCCATATTAATTTTGTGCTGACATAGAGTGGGACTAATTCCCTTTAAATCATCAAGAGTATATCCAATAGCAGCTCGGTGCTTCCTTAGAACTTTCAATAATCTTTCTTCTTCATGTTCTAAAAGGATAACACTAATAATAACAGGATATATCTTCTTTTCATCAAGATAAGCATATTTCAGAGTGTCTGGCAATTGTTTTAATTCAAACATAGGATGACCTTTAGGTGGAGGAGGACCTCCTAGAGTTTCAATAGGCAAATTGTGTTTAAGCAGAGGACGTTGATCAAACAAAATCTTAACTATTTCATTTCTTTCATGCATATGTAAATCATTTTCATGGTCTAGCAAATATTGTTCTAGTGGATCAGTAGGTGGCACAACAATAGAACCAAACCAATTAATTCATCTTTACTAGGCAATTCCTTTTCATGAAGTTTTCTACTAAACTTTGAAAAATTAAACTCATGATATTCATCACCAAAACTAACACCGACAGTTTGTTTCTCACAATCTATTTTAGAATTAACGGTGTTCAGGAAAGATCTACCAAAGATAATGGGACAAAAGTCATCTTGTAGGGAACCAAGAACAAGAAAATCAGTAGGGTATTTTATTTTCCCACCCAAGACTTCAACATCTCTAACAATCCCAATTGGTGATATAGTGTCTCTATTAGCAAGTTTAATAGTAACATATATGTCTTCTATCTCTGCGGTGCTATGTCATTCATAATTTCTTGATATAAGGTGTAAGGAATAGCACTCACACTAGCACCTATGTCACATAAACCATGATAACAGTGATCTCCTATATTAGGTGAGATGACGGGCATGCCAACAACAGGTCTATGTTTATCCTTTTTGTCAGGTTTGGCAATTCTAGCAGCTTCTTCACAGAAGTAAATAACATGCCCATCCATATCTTCTTCCAAGAGATCTTTAACCATAGAAATACAGGTTCTACCTTAATTTGTTCATCAGGTTTATGTGTTCTAATATAGCTTTTGTTAACCACGGTTGAAACTTTAGCATGTTCCTTTATCCTAAAAGGGAAAGGTGGTTTCTCAATATAGGCAGAAGGAACAACTGGATCATCATTATAAATTATAGTTTCTTCTTTAACTGGTACCGATTCTTTGATTTCTTCTTCAATAGGTGGGTGATATTTAAACCACTTCTCTTTAGGGAGATCAACATGAGTAGAAAATGATTCACAAAAGGAGGCTACTATCTCAGAGTCAAGTCCATATTTAGTGCTAAACATTTGAAAAGCATCGGTATTCATAAAAGATTTAACACAATCATACTTAAGCTTAATACCTGACTCTTTACCTACACCGAGTTCCTAATCTTCAGAGTTGCGTTTAATTCTTTCCAAAAGATCCCACTCGAATTCAATAGTCTTCTTCATAAAATAACCAACATAAGAAGTATCAAGCATGGTTTGATCATTACGAGAAAGCTGAGCATAAAAGTTCTGGATAATAATTTCTATTGAGAGCTCATGATTGGGGCATGAATATAGAATTGACTTCAGCCTCCCCCAAGCAAGAGCGATACTTTGTCCTTTACGAGGCCAAAAATTATATATATAATTCTGATCACGATGAACTAGATGCATGGGATAATTTTTTTGGTGGAAATCCAATTTCAATCGATTCCAATGCCAAGATGCAATATCATCGCATAGCCTATACCATGCCAATGCTTTTACCTTCAAAGATAAAGGGAAACCTTTTTCATAACTTCATCCCTGGGTAAACCTGCATGCTTAAACAATCCACAAATTTGTTCCACATATATCAAGTGCATATCAATATGTTCGGGTCCATCTCCTGCATAAGGATTAGCTAGCAGTTGTTCTATCATACCCGAAGAATTTCATATTCACTATTTTCAGTAGGTGCAGTAGGTTGAGGGGTAGCTAATTGTGGTTCCGTTCGAGGTGATGAAACCCCGAAGAAACCCCTCAAAGGATTGTTCTCCATAGTAACAAGTGACAGTAAATTTCAGCACACTATATAAAGGTTTCCTTACAAAATTCCACTTACCAAAGGCGCTTCACTCCCTGGCAACAACTCTAGAAAATAGCCTTCATGACCCACAAGTATAGGGGATCAATTTTAGCTCTTTTCGATAAGAGTGTCGAACCCAACGAGGAGCAGAAGGAAATGACAAGTGGTTTTCAGCAAGGTAATGTCTCCAAGTGCTGAAATTGTAAGTAGCGGAGTAGTTTGATAGTAAGATAATTTTTAACGATCAAGTAAAGATAGTAGTAACAAAAGTGCAGCAAGGTAGCCCAATCCTTTTGAGGCAAAGGACAGTCCAAAACGGTCTCTTATGATAAGCAAAGCGTTCTTGAGGGTACACTGGATTTTCATCTAGTCACTTTCATCATGTTGGTTCGATTTGTGTTCGCTACTTTGATAATTTGATATGAGGGTGGATCGGTGCTTAGGTGCTGTTATTACTTGAACAAACCTCCTACTTATGATTAACCCTCCTGCAAGCATCCGCAACTATGAGAAAAGTATTAAGAATAAATTCTAATCATAGCATTAAACTTTTGGATCCAATCGGTCCCTTACGGAATAGCACACAAACTGGGGTTTAAGCTTCTGTCACTCTCGCAACCCATCATCTAATTACTACTCCACAATTCATTCCCTTAGGCCCAAATATGGTGAAGTGTCATGTAGTCGACATTCACATGACACCACTAAGGGAATCACAACATACATACTATCAAAATATCGAACACATATCAAGTTCAGATGATTACTTGCAACATGATTTTTCCCGTGACCTCAAGAACAAAAGTAACTACTCACAAATGATAATCATGCTCAAGATCAGAGGGGTATTAAATAGCATATTGGATCTGAACATATAATCTTCCACCAAATAAACCATATAGTAATCAACTATGTAATCAACACTACTAGTCACCCACAAGCACCAATCTATAATTCTGGCAACGAGATTGAACACAAGAGATGAACTAGGGTTTGAGATGAGATGGTGTTGTTGAAGATGTTGATGGAGATTGCCCTCCCCAAGATGGGAGAGTTGTTGATGATGATGATGACGATGATGTCCCCCTCCGGGAGGGAAGTTCCCCCGGCGGAATCGCTCCGCCGGAGGGCAAAAATGCTCCTGCTCAAGTTCCACCTCGAGACGGCGGCGCTCCGTCCCGAAAGTCCCCTCCTTATTTTTCCTAGGTCAAAATGACTTATATACCAGAAGATGGGCACCAGAGGTGGCCTTGGATGAGCACAACCCACAAGGGCAAGCCTGGGCTGCCTGGCGCACCCATGTGGGTTGTGTCCACCTGGTGGGTCCCCTCTGGTACTTATTTGCTCCAATAATTCTCAAATATTCCATAAAAATTCTCTGTGAAGTTTCAGCTTGTTTGGAGTTGTGCAGAATAGGTGGCCTGACATAGCTTTTCCAGGTCCAGATTTCCAACTGCTGGAATTCTCCCTCTCTGAGTGTTCCTTGCAAATTAAGAGAAAAAAGGCATTAGAATTACTCCAAAAAGCATTATTATGGATAAAAACACCATAAATAACAATAGGAAAACATGATGCAAAATGGACATATCAAAGCGCCAGCCGCGAGGCTCCGCGTCCATGTCGTGGATGATATCTCGCTGTCAGGATAAGGACGACGAGGCGCGACCAAGGCTAATTTCCATTCTGGTGATAAGGGAGCAGCGTCGTATGCTTCCCCCAAAGCAAGTCCAAAGCTTTCATCTTTGGTGCAAGGAGATCAGGACGAATCGACGCGCCAGGGCGGAGGTCATCGTAGAGCCCACCAGTGCTTCAGGATGACTACTTTAGCAGGTGGAGACCTCCTTTAGTCAGGATAAGCATGGGCGACTGTCCTTCTTTGAATTGCCGCCTTGTGGCCACCCTTCCCGCTCATATTTTCGGGGAAGAGGACCAAGGCACTACAAAAGGGGCAGGGCCGCTTCCATGTAAGGGGATCGATCCATTCTCCCCCACACCTCGTGTACCTCGAGCCCCAAGCTCTCCATTACAGAGCAATCCAACATAGGCAAGAGTAGGGTACTACGCCACACGGTGGGCCAAACCTGGGTAGCTCGTGCGTCCCCGCCATGCCTGATGTGAGTGAGTGTGCTCATCGTGATCTCTCTGTAGTTGTTGTCAGTTCATAGCTCGCCAAGCAAAGCCCCCCAAAGTTCGAACCCTAGTTCTTGGAGAGTTTCTTGGATGCAGATCCTAGACTCCGATAGATCTATAGCTACACAATCTTCTTCCGCTGCAACTCAGGGTCCGTAACAATCGTTATCACAACATGTTATGCATCTTCATATTGATCTTGGTGCGTAGCTGCGATTTTTTTGTTTTCTACTTGTTTCCCAACAGTGGCATCATGAGCAATTTTATGAGTAGGTGCAGGTTATGATCTAGATCACATGTGGATCTGAGGGCCGATGTTCTTGCCATGCTTCCAGGGAGTGTTGCTTCAATTAAGTTCATTGACGGCGTGGTTTCGCTATGAGTGATATTTTTACACTCATTTCACCTTCGTTTAAAAAAATATTTCATTTAAAAGAGATATTCCCTCCAATATTGGTGTTAATGACTTATGAATGCAAAGGATTCCAGAAATCCTCTCTTTAACGTGTTTCCACGGAAAATAGGCTAAAAAGGGAAGAAATCACGTGTGGAGATGGAATGAAAGAAGAGTGAAGGAAGAAGGAATCAACAGGAGGTGTCCCTATGAAAATAGAACAAAAGACGGCGTTCCATATGGCCGCGAGCGCCTGTATGAGTGCCCTTTCAACGTGGATCCGAGGAAGCTCGTCTACTTGAACAACTTTTATTAAAGGGCCCCCATACGTGTCCAACGTATCTATAATTTTTGATTGTTCCATGCTATTATATTATCCATCCTGGATGTTTTATATGCATTAATATGCTATTTTATATCATTTTTTGAGACTAGCCTATTAACCTAATGCTAGTGCCAGTTGCTGTTTTTCCTTGTTTTTGTCTTCTACAAAAAGCCAATAACAAACAGAGTCCAAATGGAAGGAAACTTTTTGAGGATTTTTCTTGGACCAGAAGACAACCACGAAGCTTCGGGAGGAGGCCACAATAGCCAGGAGTGGTCCACAAGCTCATAGGGGGCGCCCCAGGGGGGTGCCCTACAAGCTTGTGGGCCCCTGGTAGCCCCACTAACCCTAATCCCACTTCTATAAATACCCAAATATTCCCCGTACACTAGAGGGCACAACAAAAATACTTTTCCGCCACCGCAAGCTTCTGTTCTCGTGAGATCCCACCTTGGGGCCTTTTTTGGTACTCTGCTGGAGGGGGATTCGATCATGGAGGGCTTCTACACCAACCTTGCTGCCCTTCCGATGATGCGTGAGTATACCATGGAACTATGGGTCCATATCTAGTATATAGATGGCTTATTCTCTCTCTTTGATCTTCAATACAATGTTCTCCTCGATGTTCTTGGAGTTCTATTCGATGTAATCTTCTTTTGCGGTGCGTTTGTTGAGAGCCGATGAATTGTGGATTTATGATCAGATTATCTATGAATATTATTTGATTCTTCTTTGAACTCTTTTATGCATGATTAAGATAGCTTTGTATTTCTCTCCGATCTATTGATTTGGTTTGCCCAACTAGATTTATCTATCTTGCAATGGGAGAGGTGATTTGTGATGAGTTCAATCTCGCGGCGTCCTCACCCAGTGATAGTAGGGGTAGTGAGGAACATATTTGTATTATTGCCATTAAGGATAAAAATATGGGGTTTTACCATATTGCTTGGATCTATCCCTCTACCTCATGTCATCTTGCTTAACTTAATACACTAGATGCAGCTGGATAGCGGTCGCTGTGTGGAGAAATAGTAATAGATGCAGGCAAGAGTCAGTCTACTTGTCACGGACGTGATGCCTATATTCATGATCACTGCCTTAGATATCGTCATAACAATGCACTTTTCTATCAGTTGCTCAACAGTAATTATTTTACCCACCGTATGCTTTCTTTAAGAGAGAAGCCTCTAGTGAAACCTATGGCTCGTGGGTCTATTTTTACCATATTATTTTCATATCTATAAAACCATAAAACTAAAAATACCTTGCTACAATTTATTTACTTTTGCACTTTTATTTATCTTTTATACCTATATCTATCAGATCTCACTCCTACTAGTGACTGTGAAGGGATTGATAACCCCTTTTTCGCGTTGTGTGCAAGTGTTTGTTAGTTTGTGCAGGTGCATCTATTGGGGACTTGCGTGTACCTCCTACTGGATTGATACCTTGGTTCTTAGCTGAGGGAAATACTTATCTCTACTTTAATGCATCACCCTTTCCTCTTCAAGGGAAAAATCAACGCAAGCTCGAGAAGTAGCAGGAAGAATTTCTGGCGCTGTTGCCGGGGAGGTTCTGCATCAAGCCTACCAAGTACCTATCATAAACTCCTCATATCGTGCACTTACATTATTTGCCATTTGCCTCTCGTTTTCCTCTCCCCCACTTCTAAAATGTTTTCAGAAGACACAAAAATATTTGCCCTTTTTATTCACCTTCTTTTCGTTCGTCCTTTTGTTTCCTTGTTTGCTAGATTGCTTGCTTGCCATCATGCCTCAACCCAAGAATCTTGATCTTTACTATAGGAAATTGGAAGAAATTGAAAACAATACAAAAAGCTTCATGTCCTTACAATTTGAGCATAATAGTTTCTTTAGGAACGAACTTAAAGAACAAAAAACTATGATGGAATATGTCGATAAAGAGCTTGATGATGTTAGTAAGGAAATACTTGGTCTTAAATCTCAACTTGCTCATATTGAAAATTTAGTAGGTTAAATTTCTGATAAGAAAACCACTTTAGTAAATAGGATGGCTGCTAAACCTGAATCTTTGAACAATAATGAAGATCTTAAAGTGCTTGGTGTAACTCCTATTGAATCTTTGTTTGCTAATATAAAACTTGATAAAGAAGGGACTGGAGATGAGTCAGCTTTAGCTAGAAGGCGTCCAAATAATTTGGAGGGTGAAGATCTTAATGAAAAAATGATAAGAGTGGGATTGGCGAGGTCAAAACTTTATGTAGTGATGAACCCACTCTTTTGGATTTCAAGGACTTTAATTATGATAATTGTTCTTTGCTTGATTGTATTTCCTTGTTGCAATCTATGCTTAATTCACCCCATGCTTATAATCAAAATAAAGCTTTTACTAAACATATTATTGATGCTATGATGAAATATTTTGAAGACAAACTTGACTTGAAAGTTTCAATCCCTAGAAAGCTTTATGATGAATGGGAACCTACTATTAAATTATGATTAAAGATTATGAGTGAAATGCTTTGTGTGGTTTGGGTGGGAGCTTTTCAACTACTAGATGATACCCGGCGCGTTGCTGCGGAAATTGCTTGCAATATATTTCGATGAGACTTGGTTCTATATACATGAACATGAATAGATAATGAATTGTTGTAAAACATAGGTAAGTGTAAGATATTTTGGAACATCGCTTAGTAAAATCATGCGTATCTTGATCATCAAGAATTTGGAACTACATATGTATGATCCAACTGGTTTGGGCTTAGCGTCACAAAGTTTCACAAATAAAGTTTAGTTTGCCATTTCTTAAGCTATGTATTGTTCAAAGATAGTAGCACACGTGTTGGTAAGCATAACATGTACGCTGAGCATGTAATAAAAAACATGAATGAGAAGTGGACCTAATTGAGCAACTATCAAAAATTTAGTGGGAGACTTACATATATATATATATATATATATATATATATATATATATATATATATATATATATATATATATATATATATATATATATATATATATAGCTACAACAAAGCTGGAGAAGTGTAATGAGCTCAATTTCAATAGTGCAGCCAAGTAAAAAGCATCCGGCACCGGCTTCGCGCAAATATTACAAATAATCAAAAAGGACCAAGAGAGCTATCAAATAGGAATACTTCTATGCCATGCTCTGTTGCATACAAATACCAAAAGTAACTTCAGAAACGGTAACGGGGTGCGTGAGGTCCTTTTTTAGTTTTGGTTGCTTGTATTTTGAATTTTTTATAAGCGCATCACGTAAGTTTCCATCCAGTTCCACCAACATAGATAAAGTAGAAACTGAATTTGTTATAAAAACGACATTTACTTTAGTTTAACATGGAAAATTCAAGAACTAAAGGCGTGCACATGCAAAAGAAATAGTCATGTTTTATTATCATCACTGGACAAACCATGATGCCTTCTCCCCCTAAATATATACCAATCTAGAGTCAGATAATTTGAAATGGAGTGGGATGCATATTATGAACAATTTTGTCAAACCAGATATATATATCGAAACTGCAGTATTTGTATATGATAGCAGAACTCGGGAACTCTGGATCTGATTCCCTTCATCCCAAATAAGGTATGTTTTCTATAATAAGTTATCTATGCACATTAGTTACTTTGACATAATATACACATTAGTGATTCATCCTTAGTTGTTCATACCGGAAGCATATAGAGATCAGCCTTAATATCCATAAACTGTATTGTTTGTAGCTAGATGCCTTAGTAGGCGAGTGGAACCTTCGTGTCCTCACCTGGCTTTGATTCCAGCGAGCTTTTCCAAGGCCGTGATTGCCTACATACCACAGAGGTAGACTCACCTTCCACGAGGGTTACTTGGCAAGGCTTGATGCATGTGGATTACATTCAGAGTTTTAGACTGCATGTAAACATAAGATATAGAGTGGAGCCCTCAAAATTAAGACTAATTTATCCTTCAACGTCAGCCACTTCCAATCAACCAATGGATAATATATAGACGTGCAGAGGATGTAAAGAAGACTAATCAAAGCGAAAGCACAAAATATAGATACATCTGGCAGCAACACATCCATGCACTTTAGAATATGTACATAAGCTTAGGCCACAAACCAATCACTAAAGTCTCGAATAGAAATCGCAAAATAATGAAAAAAAATAATGTGCATATGCAGTTATACACACACACCAGGAACACAAAGCACATACGCATCACTAATTGTCCTGCACATCACGTAATATCCAGGCCTCCAGGAAAACTACACGGACGTGGAGATCTAGTCAAAGAAACAATGAGGCGACCTCATCTTCCTGCTCGTACCTTGGGCGACGGAGGCACTACTTGGATTGGGATCTGGATCTCCTTCAGCACCGCCAAAGTAAATCTTGCAGCCATCGCTCTCGCCCTTCTCATCTATTTTGGTTCGGGATCAGATCTTCCAACCAAGCTGACTCAAAATAAAATTGTTAAGATATTGGAAGATAAAGAGGAAGGAGTGCCCCCACCTCTGGTGCACATGTGATGCTAGGGAGGACGTCAGGAGTGGCACGCATGGTTCATGGAGGTTGGGTAAATGACGAGGTGTACGCTTGGGCCAATCTTGTCTATGCCGGCGACCATGTTACATCTTGCGGTTTAGGTCGGCAACAAAATCAAGATGGAGGGATCCATAAATAGAGGGAAGAAGGGAAGAACTGTAAGGACTGCAGTAGAGATTTATTGATTGGGGGAGATGAAGGGGACCATGGATGGAAGGTGGAGGAAGAGGCGAAAGACCAAGGGGCCGAACAGGGCTAATGCTTCGGGAGAAAAGTTGGGAGATGCAACGATATTTTGTACGTGGGTTTCAAGTTCATTTGTGGATGCATCTGTGGCAGGGAACATACGCTAGCTGCTGGTGCATGGGAAGGCCAGGAAAGTGATGACATGGCCTCGTGGGATCAGTTTTTGCTGAGATGGCATAGTTGTTGATGTGGACAGTGCGCATGGTGAGAGAATAGGAAGTAATGGGGAGAAACTTATTAAGAATGATAGATTCCAAAATCATTATGTGATGTGCTAGGTTTCCATAAAGTTGATGATTGTTCTTTGAATTTGCACTTAGCGGATTCTACTATTAGGAAACCCATGGAAAGGATTAATGATGTTCTTATGGTTGCAAATAGGAATTATGTGCCCATAGATTTTATTATGCTTGATATAGATTGTAATAATCCTTCATGCCCTATTATTCTTGATAGACCTTGCTATAGAATGATTGATGCAATTATTGATATGAAAGAAGGAAACATTAGATTACCATTTCCGTTAAGTAAGGGCATGGAACACTTTCCAAGAAAGAAAATTAAGTTTCCATATGAATATATTATGAGGGCTACTTATGAATTGCATACCAAAGATGATAATACCTAGATCTATGCAATATGCCTAGCTAGGGGCGTTAAGCAATAGCACTTGTTGGAAGGCAACCCAATTTTATTTTGTGTTTTTTGTTTTTGCTTCTGTTTTTGAATAAATACATATTATTACTTCTATAATAATTGTGTTTTAGTGTTTTAGTTAGTGTTTGTGCCAATTAAGACATTTGGGATGATCTATGGTGATAGCTGAACTGATTTTGCTAAAAAACAAAAACTTTGGCGTTTAGTAGTAGAATTTTTAAAATTCACTGGAGCACGATAAAATCCTGAATTTTTTGCAGAAGATTTGTATACAAATTGCCTATGTTTTACTATTTTTTCAGAATTTTTGAAGTTACGAAAGTTTGGCTAATGTCCAGATTACTACAAACTATTCTATTTTTGACAGACTCTGTTTTCATTGTGTTGTTTGCTTATTTTGATGAATCTATGGGTAGTATCGGGGGTATGAACCATGGAGAAGTTAGCATACAACAGATATAACACCTATATAAAATTGGAGTGAGTGTACAATAGTACCTAAAAGTGTTAATTTGCTTTGTTTCACTAACGGATCTCACGAGTTTTCTGTTGAGTTTTGTGTTGTGAAGTTTTCAAGTTTTGATGGACTAAGGAGTGGCATGAGCATAAGATTGGGGATGCCCAAGGCACCCCAAGGTAATATTCAAGGATAACCAAGCATCTAAGCATGGGGATGCCCAGGATGGCATCCCCTCTTTTGTCATCAATCCGTCGGTAAAATTACTTGAGGCTATATTTTTATTCACCACATGATAGGTGTTTTGCCCGGAGCGTCTTGTATTATATTAGTATTTTCTTTTTAGTTTTACACAATCATCCTTGTTGTACGCACCTTTTGAGAGGGACACACATTAATCGTGAATGTAGTATAGTACTCTATGTGCTTCACTTATATCTTTTGAGCTAGGCAGTTGCTCTAGTACTTCACTTATATCTTTTTGGAGCACGGTGGTGGTTTTATTTTAAAGAAATTGATGAACTCTCATGCTTCACTTATATTATTTTTAGAACCTTAAAAATAGTATGATAATTTGCTTAGGCTATGAATTTAGTCCTCATATGAGGGGTATTCAAGAGGGATATAATAAAAACTTCCATGAAAATCATTGAATAGAGGAGAAGTTTGATTCCATGCAATTGTTTTGAGATTTGAAGATGGTGATATTAGAGTCATGCTAGTTGGTAATTGTGGGTTGATAAAAATACATGTGTTAAGGTTAGCGATTCCCGCATTCACGTATGGTCATATGTTATGTGATGAAGTTGGAGCATGATTTATTTTTGATTGTCTTCCTTATGAGTGGTGATCGGGGACGAGCGATGGTCTTTTCCAACCAATCTATCCCCCTAGGCGCATGTGTATTAGTACTTTGTTTCAATGGCTAATAAACTTTTGCAGTAAGTATGTGAGTTCTTTATGACTAATGTTGAGTCCATGGATTATACGCACTCTCACCCATCCACCTTTGCTAGCCACTCTAGTAACGCGCAACTTTCGTCGGTGCATTAAACCACCTTATACCTTCCTCAAAACAACCACCATACCTACCTATTATGGCATTTCCATAGCCATTCCGAGATATATTGCCATAGAACTTACATTGTTCCGTTTATTATGACACATACCATCATCGTCATATTGCTTTGCATGATCATGTAGTTTGCATAGTATTTGTGGCTTGGCCATAGTTCATATTTTTTATACATGTCACGCTAGATCATTGCACATCCCGGTACACCGCCGGAGGCATTCATATAGAGTCATATCTTTTGTTCTAGTATCGATTTGTAATTCTTGAGTTGTATGTAAATATAAGTGTGATGATGATCATTATTAGAGCATTGTCCCATTTGAGGAAAGAATGATGGAGGCTATGATTCCCCCAAAAATTGAGATGAGACTCCGAACTTCAAACAGACTTGAAATAAAAGGAGGCAAAAGAGCTCAAATAAAAAAAATAAAAAAGAGGCCAAAGAGCCCAAAAGAAAAAAAGGAAAACAATAAAAAAAATGAGAGAAAAAGAGAGAAGGGACAATATTACTATCCTTTTCCACACTTGTGCTTTAAAGTAGCACCATGTTCTTCATATAGAGAGTCTCCTATGTTGTCACTTTCATATATTACTAGAGGAATTTTTCATTGTACAACTTGGCTTGTATATTCCAATGATGGGCTTCCTCAAATTGCCCTAGGTCTTTGTTATCAAGTGAGTTGGATGCACACCCACTTAGTTTTCTTTTGAGCTTTCATACAGTTATAGCTCTAGTGCATCCATTGCATGGCAATCCCTACTCACTTGCACCAATATCAACTGATGGGCGTCTTCCTAGCCTATTAATTTGCCTAGTTGGTGTGAGAATTTCTTTCTCCTTTTTGTCTACTACCACCTTCTATTCCACCCATAGTGCTATATCCATGGCTCACGCTCATGTATTGCGTGAAAGTTGAAAAAGCGTTAGAACATCAAAAGTATGAAAAAATTGCTTGGCTTGTCATCGGGGTTGTGCACGATAAATACTTTCTGTGATTGTCGGGGAAACGACACCTATGGGATCCCGAGGACCCCTACTAGGCTGACGGGGGCTAAGAGCTGCGCAAAGAGCAGCTCTAGCAATCAACGCGAGGGGATTTTTACTCAGGTTCGGGCCGCAAATGATGCGTAAAACCCTAGTCCTGCTTGTCTGTGTTTATCTTGTGTTCTTCAGTTCTTGGACTTGCTACTATGCATGCCCAGTCCAAAAATTCTGAATCCTTCCACAGTACGCCTCGGGCCTCCTATTAGATGGCAAAGGGGTCGCCATAGTGGCACACAGGAGGTCAAAAGTATCTACAATGTACAAGTTTATCGCCTAACACCGTAGGACAATCGTATTTAAGGCGCTGCCTACGTGCCCTATTTCTTTATCGGGGACGGCAAAAGAGCTCGTCCCGTCGGCCGCCGCCTCGTCTTGCTTCGACGCGCGTCCAAGATAACAAGGCATGCAGCGCCATGCTGGCTGGCTGGTCGCTGTGCTGGTGCGGCGGTAGGGTCTTCACGAAGAACTGCATGCCACCACACAGGTGCTTGACTAGTTGGCCTAGAAGCTGCATGCTGCCGCACAGGCGCTTGCCTAGTTGGCGGGCTAGTTGCTGCGTCGGAAAGGCCATGGGGCAGCGGAACTTTGGTAGGTGCGGGCCTGGCCGCGGCCCCGCAGATGCCCCCGGCAAGGGTCTTGCCGGGGTCTCGCGGTCGTCCCCGGCAAGGATCTTGCCGGGGGTCTTCGTCTTCTGGTTCTTATGTATATTCGCAGGCCATTGGTCTTATCAAAGATCTGCATGCCACTATTGGAAATATGCCCTAGAGGCAATAATAAATGGTTATTATTGCATTTCCTTGTTCATGATAATTGTCTATTGTTCATGCTATAATTGTGTTATCCGGAAATCGTAATACATGTGTGAATACATAGACCACAACATGTCCCTAGTGAGCCTCTAGTTTACTAGCTCGTTGATTAATAGATGGTTACGGTTTCCTGACCATGGACATTGGATGTCGTTGATAACAGGATCACATCATTAGGAGAATGATGTGATGGACAAGACCCAATCCTGAGCATAGCACAAGATCGTGTAGTGCGTCTGCTAAAGCTTTTCTAATGTCAAGTATCATTTCCTTAGACCATGAGATTGTGCAACTCTCGGATACCGTAGGAATGCTTTGGGTGTGCCAAACATCACAACGTAACTGGGTAGCTATAAAGGTACACTACAGTTATCTCTGAAAGTGTCTGTTGGGTTGGCACGAATTGAGACTGGGATTTGTCACTTCGTATGACGGAGAGGTATCTCTGGGCCCACTCGGTAATGCATCATCATAATGAGCTCAATGTGACTAAGTAGTTAGTCGCGGGATCATGCATTACGAAACAAGTAAAGTGACCATCCGGTAACGAGATTGAACGAGGTATTGGGATACCGACGATCGAATCTCGGGCAAGTAACGTTCCGATTGACAAAGGGAATTGTATACATGATTGATTGAATCCCCGACATCGTGGTTCATCCGATGAGATCATCGTGCAACATGTGGGAGCCAACATGGGTATCCAGATCCCGCTGTTGGTTATTGGCCAGAGAGATGTCTCGGTCATGTCTGCATGATTCCCGAACCCGTAGGGTCTACGCACTTAAGGTTTGGTGATGCTAGAGTTGTTATGGGAATTAGTGTGCAGTTGCCAAATGTTGTTCGGAGTCCTGGATGAGATCCCGAACGTCATGAGGAGTTCCAGAATGGTTTGGAGGTAAAGATTTATATGTGGGAAGTCCTATTTTGGCCACCGGAAAATGTTAATAATTTTTCGGTATTGTACCGGGAAGGTTCTAGAAGGTTCTGGAGTGGGGCCCACCTGCATGGGGGGACCCACATGAACGTGGGTGTTGGGGGCAAGGCCCCACACCCCTGGTAAAGGCGCACCAAGATCCCCCCTTATAAGGAATAAGATCCTATCCCGAAGGGATAAGATCAAGATCCCTAAAAAAAGGGGATAACAATCGGTGGGGAAGGGAAATGATGGGATTTCTTTCCCCCACCTTTCCCAACGCCGCAATGGACTTGGAGGGCAATAAACCAGCCCCCTCCACCCCTATATATAGTGGGGAGGCGAATGGGAGCTGCAGCCCTTCCCCTGGCGCAGCCCTCTCCCTCCCCTACACCTCCTCCTATTCCGTAGTGCTTGGCGAAGCCCTGCCGGAGAACTGCAAGCTCCACCACCACGCCGCCGTGCTACCGGAGCTCTCCCTCAACTTCTCCTGTCCCCTTGCTGGATCAAGTAGGAGGAAACGTCCCCGGGCTGTACGTGTGTTGAATGCGGAGGCGCCGTTGTTCGGCGCTTAGATAGGAATCAATCGCGATCTGAATCGCTGCGAGTACGACTCCTTCATCCGCGTTCTTGTAACGCTTCCGCATGGCGATCTTCAAGGGTTTGAAGATGCACTCCCCTCTCTTTCGTTGCTAGTCTCTCCATAGATTGATCTTGGTGATGCGTAGAAATTTTTTAATTTCTGCAACGATCCCCAACAGTGGTATCAGAGCTAGGTCTATGCGTAGTTTCTATGCACGAGTAGAACACAAGTTGTTGTGGGCATCGATTTTGTCAATTTACTTGCCGTTACTAGTCTTATCTTGATTCGGCGGCATCGTGGGATGAAGCGGCCCGGACCGACCTTACACGTACGCTTACATGAGACAGGTTCCACTGACTGACATGCACTAGTTGCATAAGGTGGCTAGCGGGTGTATGTTTCTCCCACTTTAGTCGGATCGGATTCGATGAAAAGGGTCCTTATGAAGGCTAAATAGAAATTGGCATATCACGTTGTGGCTTTTGCGTAGGTAAGAAACGTTCTTGCTAGAAACCCATAGCAGACACATAAAACATGGAACAACAATTAGAGGACGCCTAACTTGTTTTTGCAGGGTATGATGTGTGATGTGATATGGCCAAAAGGATGTGATGAATTATATATATGTGATGTATGAGATTGATCATGTTCTTGTAACAGGAATGACGACTTGCATGTCGATGAGTATGACAACCGGCAGGAGCCATAGGAGCTGTCTTAATTTATTGTATGACCTGCGTGTCATTGAAAACGCCATGTAATTACTTTAGTTTATTGCTAACCGTTAGCCATAGTAGTAGAAGTAATAGTTGGCGAGACAACTTCATGAAGACACGATGATGGAGATCATGATGATGGAGATCATGGTGTGCCGGTGACGAAGGTGATCATGCCGTGCCTCAAAGATGAAGATCAAAGGCGCGAGATGATATTGGCCATATCATGTCACTCTATGATTTGCATGTGATGTTTGTCAAGTTTACATCTTATTTGCTTAGAACGACGGTAGCATAAATAAGATGATCCCTCATAAAATTTCAAGAAAGTGTTCCCCCTAACTGTGCACCGTTGCAAAAGTTCGTTGTTTCGAAGCACCACGTGATGATCGGGTGTGACAGATTCTAACATTCGCATACAACAGGTGTAAGCCAGATTTACACATGCAAAACACTTAGGTTGACTTGACGAGCCTAACATGTACAGACCTGGCCTCGGAACACAAGAGACCGAAAGGTCGAACATGATTCGTATAGTGGATACGATCAACATGAAGATGTTCACCGATGATGACTAGTCTGTCTCACGTGATGATCAGACACGGCCTAGTTGACTCGGATCATGTATCACTTAGATGACTAGAGGTATGTCTATCTGAGTAGGAGTTCATTAAATAATTTGATTAGATGAACTTAATTATCATGAACATAGTCAAAAAGTCTTTGCAAATTATTTTGTAGCTCATGCTTTGGTTCTACTGTTTTAGATATGTTCCTAGAGAAAATTTAGTTGAGAGTTGACAGTAGCAATTATGCTGACTGGGTCCGTAAACTAAGGATTGTCCTCATTGGTGCGCAGAAGGATTATGTCCTTAATGCACCGCTCAGTGTGCTGAATCTCGAGCGTCGGTTGTGGATGTTGCGAACATCTGACATACACGTTTGGATGACTACATGATAGTTCAGTGCGTAATGCTAAATGGTTTAGAATTCAGGCACCAAAGACGTTTTCGAAACATCGCAGAACATATGAGATATTCCAAGGACTGAAATTGGGATTTCACGCTAGTGCCCACGTCAAGAGTTATGAGACCTCTGACAAGTTTCTTAAGCTTGCAAACTAAGGAGAAAAGCTCAATCGTTGAGCATGTGCTCAGATTGTATGAGTACTACAATCGCTTGAATCGAGTGGGAGTTAATCTTCCAGATGAGATAGTGATGGTTCTCCAAAGTCACTGCCACCAAGCTGCTAGAGCTTCGTGATGAACTATAATATATCAGGGATAGATATGATGATCCTTGAGCTATTCGCGACACCGCAAATGTAGAAATTAAATAGGAGCATCAATTGTTGATGGTTAGTAAAACCTCTAGTTTCAAGAAGGGCAGGGGCAAGAAAGGGATACTTCATGAAACGGAAAATCAGTTGCTGCTGTAGTGAAGAAACACAAGGTTGAACCCAAACCCGAGACTAAGTGCTTCTGAAATAAGGGGAACAATCACTAAAGCAGAACTACCCTAGATAGTTGGTAGATGAGAAGGCTGGCAAGGCCGATAGAAGTATATTGGATATACATTGTGTGTACTTTACTACTACTCCTAGTAGCACCAGGGTATTAAAATACCGGTTCGGTTGCTAAGTGTTAGTAACTCGAAATAAAAAGCTACAGAATAAATGGAGACTAGCTGAAGGTGAGATGACGATATGTGTTGGAAGTGTTTCCAAGGTTGATGTGATCAAGCATCGCATGCTCCCTCTACCATCGAGATTGGTGTTAAACCTAAATAATTGTTATTTGGTGTTTGCGTTGAGCATAGACATGATTGTATTATGTTTATCGCAATACGGTTATTCATGTAAGGAGAATAATGGTTACTCTGTTTATTTGAATAATACCTTCAATGGTCTTGCACCTAAAATGAATGGTTTATTGAATCTCGATCGTAGTGATAAACATGTTCATGCCAAAAGATAAAAGATAGTAATGATAGTACCACATACTTGTGGCACTGCCATTTGAGTCATATTGGTATAAAACGCATGAATAAGCTCCATGTTGATGGACCTTTGGACTCACTCGTTTTTTTGAAAAGTTTGAGACATGCGAACCATGTCTATTGGTTTATACACATGAATAAACTCCATGCAGATGGATCGTTTGGACTCACTTGATTTTGAATCACTGGATACATGCAAATCATACCACATGGGCAAGATGACTGAAAGGCCTCGTTTTCAGTGACATGAAACAGGAGAGCAACTTGTCGGAAGTAATACATTTGATGTGTGCAATCCAATGAGTGCTGAGGCACGCAGTGAATATCGTTATGCTCTTACTTCACAGATGATTTGAGTAGATTCTAAGTATATTTACTTGATGAAACACCAGTCTGAATTATTGAAAGGTTCAAGTAATTTCAGAGTAAAGTTGAATATCGTCTTGACAAGATAAAATGTCTATGATATGATCATAGAGATGAATATCTGAGTTACGTGTTTGGTACACAATTAAGACATTGTGGAAATTGTTTCACAGCTAAAGCCGCCTGGAACACCATACTGTGACGGCGTGTCCGAACATCATAACTGCACCCTATTGGATGTGGTGCAAACCATGATGTATCTTATCGAATTACCACTATCGTTTATGGGTTAGGCATTAGAGACAACCGCATTCACTTTAAATAGGGCACCACGTAATTTCGTTGAGATGACACCATATGAACTATGGTTTAGAGAAACCTAAGCTGTCATTTTTTTAGAAGTTTGGGGCTGCGACACTTATGTGAAAAGGGTTTAGCCTGATAAGCTCTAACCCAAAGCGGATAAATGTTTCTTCATAGGACACCCAAAACAGTTGGGTATACCTCCTATTTTGGATCCAGAAGCAAAAGTGATTGTTTCTAGAAATGGGTCCTTTCTCGAGGAAAAGTTTCTCTCAAAAGAATTGGGTGGGAGGATGGCGGAGACTTGATGAGGTTATTGAACCGTCACTTCAACCAGTGTGTAGCAGGGCACAGGAAGTTGTTCCTGTAGCGCCTACACCAATTGAAGTGGAAGCTGATGACAGTGATCATGAAACTTCGGATCAAGTCACTACCAAGCCTCGTAGGTCGACAAGGATGTGTACTATTTCAGAGTGGTACGTAATCCTGTCTTGGAGGTCATGTTGCTAGACAACAATGAACCTACGAGCTATGGAGAAGCGATAGTGGGCCCGGATTCCGACAAATGGCTCGAGGACATAAAATCCGAGAGGATCCATGTGTGAAAACAAAGTATAGACTTTGGAAGAACTACTTGATGGTCATAAGGCTATTGGGTACAGATGGATTTTAAAAGGAAGACGGACAATGATGGTAAGTATCACCATTAAGAAAGCTCGACTTGTCGTTAAGATGTTTTCCGACAAGTTCAAGGAGTTGACTACGGTGAGACTTTCTCACTCGTAGCAATGCTAAGAGTCTGTTGGAATTGTATTAGCAGTTACTGCATTATTTATGAAATCTTGCAGATAGGATGTCAAAACATTGTTTCCTCGACAATTTTCTTGAGGAAAGGTTGTATGTGATACAACTAGAAGGTTTTTGTCGATCCTAAAAGATGCTAACAAGTATGCAAAGCTCCAGCAATCCTTCTAAGGACTGGAGTAAGCATCTCGGAGTTGGAATATACGCTTTGATGAGATGATCAAAGGTTTTGGGTTTATACAAAGTTTATCAGAAACTTGTATTTCCAAAGAAGTGAGTGGGAGCACTATAGAATTTTTGATGAGTATATGTTGTTGACATATTGTTGATCAGAAATGATGTAGAATTTCTGGAAAGCATATAGTGTTATTTGAAAAGTGTTTTTCAATGGAAAACCTGGATTAAGATACTTGAACATTGAGCATCAAGATCTATAAGGATAGATAAAAAATGCTTAATAGTACTTTCAAATGAATACATACCGTGACAAGATTTTGAAGGAGTTCAAATAGGTCAGCAAACAAGAAGTTCTTGGCTGTGTTGTAAGGTGTGAGCATTGAGTGAGGTTCAAGATCTAACCACGGCAGAAGAGAGAGAAAGGACGAAGGTCGTCCCCTATACTTTAGACGTAGGCTCTACAGTATGCTATGCTGCGTACCGCACCTGAAGTGTGCCTTGCCATGAGTCAATCAAGGGGTACAAGAGTGATCCAGGAATGGATCACATGACAACGGTCAAACTTATCCTTAGTAACTAGTGGACTAAGGAATTTTCTCGATTATGGAGGTGGTAAAAGAGTTCGCCGTAAAGGGTTACGTCGATGCAAACTTTGACACTAATCCGGATGACTCTGAGTAGTAAACCGCATTCGTATAGTAGAGCAGTTATTTGGAATAGCTCGAAGTAGCGCATGGTAGCTGCATCTACAAGATGACATAGAGATTTGTAAAGCACACACGGATCTAAAAGGTTCAGACCCGTTGACTAATAAACTATCTCACAAGCGAGATATGATCAAACCCCATGGGTGTTGGACTCATTACAATCACATACTGATGTGAACTAGATTATTTACTCTAGTGCAAGTGGGAGACTGTTGGAAATATGCCCTAGAGGCAATAATAAAATGGTTATTATTGTATTTCCTTGTTCATGATAATTGTCTATTGTTCATGCTATAATTGTGTTATCCAGAAATCGTAATACATGTGTGAATACATAGACCACAACATGTCCCTAGTGAGCCTCTAGTTGACTAGCTCGTTGATCAATACATGGTTACGGTTTCCTGACCATGGACATTGGATGTCGTTGATAAAGGGATCACATCATTAGGAGAATGATGTGACGGACAATACCCAATCCTGACCATAGCACAAGATCGCGTAGTTCGTGTGCTAAAGCTTTTCTAATGTCAAGTATCATTTCCTTAGACCATGAGATTGTGCAACTCCCGGATAATGTAGGAATGCTTTGGGTGTGCCAAATGTCACAACGCAACTGGGTGGCTATAAAGGTACACTACAAGTATCTCTGAAAGTGTCTGTTGGGTTGGCACGAATCGAGACTGGGATTTTTCACTCCGTATGACGGAGAGGTATCTCTGGGCCCACTCGGTCATGCATCATCATAATGAGCTCAATGTGACTAAGTAGTTAGTCGCGGGATCATGCATTACAAAACGTGTAAAGTGACTTGCCGGTAACGAGATTGAACGAGGTATTGGGATACCGACGATCGAATCTCGGGCAAGTAACGTATCGATTGACAAAGGGAATTGTATACAGGATTGATTGAATCCCCGACATCGTGGGTCATTCGATGAGATCATAGTGAAACATGTGGGAGCCAACATGGGTATCTAGATCCCGCTGTTGGTTATTGGCCAGAGAGCTGTCTCGGTCATGTCTACATGATTCCTGAACCCGTAGGGTCTACACACTTAAGGTTCGGTGACGCTAGAGTTGTTATGGGAATTAGTGTGCAGTTACCGAATGTTGTTCGGAGTCCCGGATGAGATCCCGGACGTCACGAGGAGTTCCAGAATGGTCCGGAGGTAGAGATTTTGTCAGATTTCGGGTTCCAGCAGACCCTTGAGGTTCGAACACTGGGGTGCGCGCGGAGATTTCGCCTTCTACCTACCTGTACCCCTCCGCCTCGCTAAGATCTAAGCTATGGAAAGAACAACACAAGGGACACAGGGTTTATACTTGTTCGGGCCACCGTTGTGGTGTAATACCCTACTCTAGTTGGTGGTGTGGTGGATTGCCTCTTGGGTTGATGATGGTGAGCAATACAAGGAAGAACAACCTCACGAGGGTCTGTTCTTGGCTGGGGGGATGAACTGCTAGGAGGAGTTCAGTCACCCCTCTCTCTCTCTCTCTGATTCTCTTCTTCTCCGATCTTTGTATCTCTCTCTACCCTGGGGGTGGCTAGTCCTATTTATAGGCAAAGGCCCTGGGCCTCTTCCCAAATATTGAGCGGGAAGGGCTCCAACAATTGGCCATTTTGAAGGGGAACATCTGGTACACTTATCCTGACTAAAGTTGGTCTTCGCCTACCAAAGGCTCCGGTGGTGACGCTGGCTTGGGCTCCACAATGACTTCCTCCCTGCCGTTGGGCTAGTCTTGGTCTCGTTGCATCGAAACGGGTGCCTTTGCTTGATGCTCTCGCCTGTGCTTGCTCCCTTTGGACCAAAGAGGAAAGGAGGACAATGCGCGGGCTGGCGCCCGCCTGGCGCCCTTGGTCGTCATGGCTTGCGTCACGGGCACCTCGTGAGGTACCCCGCCTTGATCTCTCCGCCTCCTCGCGATCCAGCCTTATGAGGCCGTGCCTGTGGAAGCTCCGTGTCGTCCGCCCCGCGAGGCTTGGCCCCCTCGCGAGGGTCTTGGGTCTGTGTTGATGAAGATGGGTCGTGCTGGGCCCCCCTTTGAGCCACGCCGCAGGCCGCAGGCAGGCAAGTCTGGGGACCCCCGTTCCCAGAACGCCGACAGTAGCCCCCGGGCCCAAGGCGCGCCCGGACTTGGCCGTGCAGGGAGGCGAAAGGGCAAGGGCGAAGCGCCGCAGGCCCTAACAGCCTGCGGCCTTGGGCGCCGCGTGGCGGTTGATTGGATGTGAGCGCCTCAGCAACCGCCCGAGTTGATAAAGGAGCGGCATCTGCCTAGGCTTTGCTTTTTTCGCTTTCTCCGGTTGCTGCTCAGATCTCCTTTCTTGCACCTCTCCTTCCTTCCTCCAAAATTTCCAGATCTACTCCGACCGCGTGACCTAGGAAGCCATGGCGCCTCGTCAGTCCCCGGCCGGAGCTTGGTACTCGTCTGCCCTGGAGTCGCCGAGCGTGTCAGAGTCGAGCCTCGCCCGGTTGCACCGGATAGCGGCGACGCATGGTATCGACGGGGCGAAGGCGTTCAAGGCCGGCTCCGCCACCCCTGAGGGCCAAGGGAGCACCTTCTATCCGCTCTTTGTTTGCGCCATTGCTGCTGGCCTGGTGCCTCCCTTCTCTGAGTTCTTCTTCTCTGTCCTCCGCCATTATAAGCTACGGGCTCTGCATCTCCACCCCAACTCCGTCCTTCTCCTAGCGATCTTCGCCTATTACTACGAGGCTCACGTAGGGGTGCAGCCCTCAGTGGCCTTGCTGCGCCACTACTTCTACCTCCGGACCTCTCGTGGTCCTGCTTCCGCGTGCGCGAGCTTCGTCGCATACGGTGGCACCATTGCCATTTCGACCCCCGGGAAAAGGATTGAGGGCTTCAGGAGCAAGTGGGTCTTGGTAGATGCTGGGCGCATCCACCCTCGGCTGATCTTGCCCACGGAGCAACCCACGAGCTCCAGCGATTGGGGTCGAGCGGAGCTCGTGGACCCCCGCGCGAAGCTGGTGTTGGAGAAGATGGACGCGGATCTGAGGCCGGCCAACATGGCGGCGGTGAAGCTGACCGGCGCGTCGCTGCTGAGGGAATTCTTGGAGCACCAGCTGGCTCCGCTTCGGCAGTACTCACTTCCGATGTGGAGGCCCCATCCGAGCCCCGCGACCTTGGCCGACGAAGATCTGGCTGCGGTCCTCCAATCTCTGGTCGGGGGCGATGTGGCAAGGTTGGAGGGCGCTCCTACGCCCTTGTTCCTCCGCGACGACTGGGAGCAGGTAGTGGAGTCCATGCCTGTCTTCAACGGGGACGGGCCCGTTCCCATGGAAGCTCCCGAGGAACCGGTGGACGTGTCCTCCGACGACTCCAGCGAAGAGGAGGAAGGAGGGGAGCGGGAAAAAGGGCCTGACTCCGAGGCGACCGACGGAGAGTCGAGGGCTCCCCTCCCCCGGCGCAGGTCCCGCATTCCCCGCCTCTCTCCGAGCGATGACGAAGAGGATGATGACGAGCAGGGCGGCAGGAGCTTGCCCCCGATCCCGAAGAAGGACAGGACCGGGCTGATCTCCCACGGGTCTGCACCGGCCCCGAGGCGGACCGCACACGCGCCTTACGCTCCCGAGCTTCCCAAGGTTGACCCTTCTAGCCGGCTTTCGGGCTTCAAATTTGGCCGGAAGCTGCTTGAGCTCACTGGCAACGACCCGTAAGCGCTTGATTCTTGTCTTTATTTCTTGTTCTGCTGCTGAGGCTTGACGTCCGCATCTCTTGGATAGGCTGGCGCCCGCAGCAAAGAAGCCGAAGGGAGCTCTTGAGGTTCCATCCAGGGCAGCGCCTCTGCCCGCGAAGGAAGGTGACCGCGATACATGGGCTTCTCCCGCCCGGTTGTCCTCGCGAGGCCTGGCTGAGCCGGCTGGGGCGAGCTCAGCCCCCATGGCCCAAGCGACTCCCGAGATGCCTTTGCCTGCTGCCACCACCACAGCCATGGGGGCACAGCAGGCTCTGCCTCAGGATGCTGCGGTCGTGCTGCCACCTTCTCCTCCTATTCCACCGACTGCTGTCTCTTTGACTCCTCCTGCCGTTCTGGATCGTGTTGCTGCTGAGCTGGACCGGCTACGGCAGGATCTTCTTGGCGCCGACCCTCGCTTGGTGGTCGGGTGCTTGGAGTTGGCTTCAGGATGGATTCGATCTGACGCTTCGATTCGGGCGGCGCTGGTCCAGGCCTCGACGGCTTGCGATGAGGAGAGGCAGGCCGTCCTTGAGGCGAAGGCTGCTCGTGACGCAGCCCTGGGGGAGGTGGTCGACGTCCGTGGTTGCTGCGAGGCACTGGAGAACGAGCTGCTAGGCCTGCGGGACCAGCTCGCGCAAGAGGCCCGCCTTCTCCAAGAGCAGGAAGAAGGCGTGAAGGCTCGCGAGGCAGCCGTCAAGGGCCGGGAGGCCAAGCTCAAGAAGCGCCGTGACCGCCTAGGCGCGCTGGAGCAGGAGTTGGGGGGGAGGAAGGTCGAGCTGGACAACAAGGCCCAGGTTCTTGCCGAGGACCGCATGGCCTTCGCGGAGATGGAGGCGAAGGCTCGCTCCCCGCTGAGGACGCTTTACGATAGCGGCCTGGAGAGCCCACTGGCTGGCGCCGAGGACGGCCCCGCTAAGCTGCTTCCCTTCCTGGTCTGCGCTCTTGAAGATGTCGCCCTTGGCCTTGGCCCCACGGCCGAGGCCGAGGCGCATGTCCTGTCTTCTGCAGCGCTGACGCGGGTCCTCACCCACATCTACCTTCGCGATCCCAGCGTCGACCTCGGCAGCCTGCTGGAGCCAGCAAGCGGCGAGCGTGCCGCTGTCGCTGCCAAGGCCATGAAGGGTCGCGCGGAGGCTCTGCTGGGGAAGTTCCGGGCCTTCAGCGCCAAGCCGAAGCGAGGCGCTGCCGACCCTGCTGCTCCATGAGGCGAACCCACTCCGCGCTGCTCCACCGCCGTCAAGTGATTCCGTTGTGGCTCCTGTCCTGCCTTCAATTCCTGCACATGTATCATGCCTCGGGGAGGCGTTTAAACTTGCGTTTGGCATTGAGATAACAGTGTGGACTGTAATATTTGCTTTTGAATTCCTTGAAATTTATGCTCTTCCTTCCTACTTGTTTATGTTCTACGCCGGTAGAGCCCGGCCCCGCGTGTACCTCACCCAGCGTTAGCCCCGACCGGAAACCAGGACGGGACCAAGGAGTGAGGGGCTATGTGACAAGTTAGGCTCCTGAGTTGTGATGCTCAGCAGTCCCCCTTGGCGCACGAACAGCAAGTAGGGAGGTGAGATGTGCGTGGATCTACCATTCTATGTCTGTAGAGCCCGGCCCCGCGCGTACCTCACCCAGCGTTAGCCCCGACCGGAAACCAGGACGGGACCAAGGAGTGAGGGGCTATGTGACCAGTTAGGCTCCTGAGTCGCGATGCTCAGGAGTCCCCCTTGACGCTCAAACGGCCTTCGTACCTTGGCTCCGCTCGGGGAGAGGCGTGCGACGAACCAGGCCCGGGGGGGCCTGGCTGGGTGGCGTGCGTCTGGGCGTGACCCAGGCGCAACCCCCGTGCCCAACCCCCTCATGCGGCACTCCCGAGGGGAGGCGTTACGATGAGGCTGGACACCGAGCTCTGGGCTCCTTGAGGTTGATGCGGCCCGGGGGCCACCCTCAATTGTGTATCACCAGCGCGGAGCATAGTGCTTCCATATGTGTACGGGCATAGCCACTCCTCGGCAGTGTCGTCAGCCAGCGCGGAGCATGGTGCTTCCACTAGTACGTGGGAGGGGGCTCCCCTCCGGGAGGAGCCCCCGGGGCGTGTACAGCCCCGCCCTGACACATGGATGGCACGGTAGGGCCTGGTGAGGTGTATCCGGGCACCCGTGAGCCAGCGCGGGACTCATGGGGCCCTACCTCTAGGCGGGTTGCGCCTGGCACTTGGCCTTATCTTGTGATGTGTTCCTGCAAATTTGGTTAGATGCCTGCACTCTATGTCCTCGGGTCCCGGCCCACGAGCTGGTCTCAGCCGTCGCTGGTATGCCAGGTCGTGATGCCGTGGACAAGGCCAGAGGGTGAGGGCTAGAGAGCCAGTAAGAGCCCTGAGTCGCGATGCTCAGGTACCCCCCCTTTAACGTGCAAGTGGTCGGCATGGAGAAGAAGAGGTGCCGTGGACCGGCATCAAATAACCAAGCATGGTGGGTCGAACGCATAGCTGAAAATAAACGCAAAAGGGATACATGCCGCTGGGTCTGGCCCGAGCGACTTGGGGATGATGCAGCCCGAGGGGCGCCCCCATCAAAGAAAGCTAACAACATGAAATAAAAGGGATACATGCCGTAGGGACGGACCCACGTGGCATGGGAATAATGCATCCCTGGGGGCGCTCCCAGCTGGAAATGAAACTTGAAAGATGTCACCTGATGATGTTGAGGACGAAAGAGTGTTGGTCTAGCAAACTCGGTGGGCTGTGGAAGCCGATCCTCACGAGCCCCCAGGCCCAGGGGCCTCGGGAGGCTCCGGAGGCGCTGGTGGCTCCTCGCGGACCATCTCCATCTCCGCCAAGCCTACGGAACGCCTGGCCTCTTGAGCCTCCATGATGCCCCTCATGAGGCGCTGGTACGTGGCAGCCGTGTTCGGCAAGCTGTAAGGCATGCGAACGTAGCTGTGGGGTGGACCTTCATAGCGCCCCACTCGCGAGGGCCAGAGGCGCTCCAGAGAGGCGACTCGATTGAGCCCTGGTATGTCGATGCAGACGCGCAGCCCACCATCCTCGCCTGGATGGGGAGTCACAGCTGGTAGGCGGTGGCCGCCTCTCATGACTCTTGACTCATGAATGGCCTTGCTGACGAACTCCTGAGGGTTGGCCCTCCTTGCCTTACTCCTTCTTGAGGGAAACGTGCTTCGAAACACGCCTCCATGTGGTGCCCAAGCGCCTCCCTTGTGACCTTAGCCAGGTTGGTGGCCCTCCAGGGGAGAGCCCCCGAGCCCTGCGTGAGGAGGGCACCGGGCGCGCTTTCCTATGCGCTGGAAGGAGGTTCCCCCGAGAAGGCGCGGGCCCTGAGGGGCCTGCCTGAGGGGCCGGGCCTGACGATGTCTTCTTCTTATTGGGGGTGGTCTCGGGAAGCCTCCTGCTTCCGCGATCCGGGTCTTCCAGTGATGCGGCCTGAAAGGCTCGTTCCAGGGAAGACACCGCGTCCTTCTCTTCACAGGGCACTGTGGTGACTCCGCCACTGCCTGGCATCTTGAGGACGTTGTAGCCGTGGTGAGTTACGGCCATGAACTTGGCCAACGCTGGGTACCCAAGGATGGCGTTGTACGGTAGGCGAATGTGAGCTACGTCGAAGTCGATGAGCTCGATGCGGTAGTTGTCGCGTGCCCCGAAGGTGACAGGGAGGCGGACCTGCCCAATCGGGACCGTGCAGCCGTCGGTGACTCCGGAGAAAGGATTGGTTGGCTGAAGCTAGTTGTAGGGCACTTGGAGATTGTTGAATGTTTCCACGGACAGGACGTTGAGCCCTGCCCCGCCATCGACGAGGGTCCTGGTGACCAGCACGTTGCTGATGATTGGGGAACAAAGCATCGGGAGGACTTCGGCTGTGGCCGCACACTTCAGCTGATCCGCTGAGCTGAACGTGATGGTGCACACCGACCACCTGAGAGGGCGAGTGGCTTCGAGCTTGGGGAGGACTGCATTTACTTCGCAGGCGAACTGCTTGAAGATGCGCTGAGAGGCTGGGGCTTGAGCCCCACCCAGGATGCAGGCGATCGCGCGCGGCCCCTGGAAGCCCCTAGCACCCTCGTCCTGATGGCGGTCCTCGTTTCTCCTTGGCTGCGGAGGGAGGCCCGCGTTGCCTTGCGGGCGATCCTCGCGAGGCTGATCCCTCCAGTCTCCCTCGCGAGGCGGGTCTTGCCAGCGATCCTCGCGAGGTTGATCGCACCACCCTTGGCGCGGGCCGCAGTCTTCCCAGCGTCCTGCGTTCCTTCCTCCTCCTCGACTGTAGCCCCGGTCACCGCGGTCGGGACGACGACCGATCCTTCCTTCTCGCACGGCTCAGAGTTCTTGACATTCGTTGGTGTTGTGGGTGTGGAGGTCATGGTACACACAGTACCGACTGCCCTTGGAATATTCGGGCTGATCTCTGCCCCGCTTGGTGTCTGGTTCTGCCGCGAGCACGGCAGCCCCCTTGCGCTTCACATCCTTGGCCTTGGGCTTCCTCTCTTCTGGGTCTGCGGCAGGCAGCTCGAGGATGGAGAGGCGCCCTTCCTCAACCCTGGCGCACTTGGTCGCCAAGTTGAACAGCTCCAAGGAAGTGCACAGGTCTTCATGCATCGCCAGCTCCTCGTTCATCTTGACTTCGCGCACGCCGTCGGAGAAGGCTGAGATGATGGCCTCCTCGGTCACCTTGGGAATCTTGAGGCGTGCGTTGTTGAAGCGATGGATGTACTTCTGCAGGGTCTCTCTGGGTTGTTGCTTGATGTGGCGCATGTCGCTCACGGCGGGTGGCCGGTCGCGAGTACCTTGGAAGTTGGCGATGAAGCGGGTGCGCATCTCGTCCCAGGAGGAGATCGTGCCTGGAGCTAGGTTCAGGAGCTAGGTGCGGGCCCCGTCCTTGAGCGCCATGGGAAACCAGTTCGCCATGACCTTCTCGTCTCCGTTGGCAGCTTCGATGCCCAGCTCATAGAGCTGGAGGAACTCCGCAGGGTCGGCCATGACGTCGTAACGAGGAGGCAGGTCTGGCTTGAACTTGCTGGGCCACGTGACGCTGCGTAGCTCGGTGGTAAAGGCACGGCAGCCTTCTGTGGCCACGGGAGGCCTTGGGTGATGGAGAGCTTGGTCTTGCAGGTCCCCATGCGCTGCAGCTGGGAGCAGCGCGAGGTCTTGACGTGCGGGAGCAGGAGCATGTGTCGGATTTCGGGTTCTGGCCGACCCTTAAGGTTCGAACTCTGGGGTGCGCGCGGTGATTACGCTTACTACCTCTCCGTCTCGCAAGGATCCAAGCTATCAAGAACACATCACAAGAGACCCAGAGTTTATACTGGTTCGGGCCACTGATGTGGTGTAATACCCTACTGTAGTGTGGTGGTGTGGTGGATTGCCTCTTGGGCTGATGATGAACAATACAAGGAAGAATAGCCTCGCGAGGGTGTAACGCCCCGGATTCGATGCGCCAGGTGTCTTCCGTTTATTCGCCGCCATTGCCATGTCATGTGCTTGCGTGTTGCACTTTGCTATGTCATCATCTGCATTTCATATCATGTCATCATGTGCATCGCATTTGCATACGTGTTCGTCTCATGCATCCGAGCTTTTTCCCCGTTGCCCGTTTTGCAATCCGGCACTCCTATGTTCCCCGACGCCCCTTTTACCTCTTTTCGTGTGCGGGTGTTAAACTTTCTCGGAACGGACCGAGTTTTGCCAAGCTGCCTTGGTATACCACCGGTAGACCGCCTGTCAAGTTTCGTGCCATTTGGAGTCCGTTTGATACTCCAACGGTTAACCGGGTAGCCGCAAAGGCCTCTTTTGTGTGCAGCCCAACACCCCCTCCAAAGTGGCCCAAAACCCACCTAAACCCTTCCATCATCTCTGTCGTTCGATCACGATCGTGTGGGCGAAAACTACACCTCATTTGGAGCTTCCTAGCTCCCTCTACCTATAAAAACACCTCCCTCTCCAAAAATCACGGATGAAACCTACCCTAACCCTAGTCTTCTTCATCCTTGCGCCGCCGGACATGTCCGCGCCTCCACCGGACATGTCCAGCCGCCGCGCTGGACGAATCCGAAGCCGCCACGTCGTGACTTTGCCGCCGGCCCGCCCGAGCCCGTGTGGCGCCCCCGCGGCCCGCACCCGTCGCCCCGCGCGCCCGCCTCCTCCCGCTGGACGCGCCGGAGCACCGCGCCGCCGCCCGCTCCGGCCACCTCCCGCCGCGGCGCCCTCCCCTCCGACCGCCGCCTGCCGCCACCCCTCCTGGCCAGCGCCCCTCCACCCGCTCTCCCTTCTCCTTGCTCCGGCCTCACCCCCTCTCCCTCACCTCGCGCTCTCTCTCCTGCCCGCAGGAACCACCGCCGCCGCCATGGAGCTACGCCGCCCCGCGCCTCGCCGGAGCTTCTCACCGCCGGGAACGGGATCCCCGGGTGCTGCCCAGATCCGGCCATCCCCGGCCTCCTCCGCCCCTCCCCGCGCCGGACTTCCCTGAACCACCAGAGCTCCATTGCCACCAGCGTTGACTTTCCCCGAGGTCCATTTTTTGTGCTAAGTCCCCGAGATCCTAGCATTAAGTGTGCATCTTCATCGCATCATATCTCCGTGTGTACTGCTCCGTTTCGTGCGTATGAGATATCAAAATGTTCATCTGGTTGTGCTCTACATTTTGTTCAATTGTGTCATGTTCATTTGAGGCCATCTTGGTGCCCTAATCATCGTTGCAAAACTGCTATGTAATGTTGTCTGTTGTAACTTAACAGAACATGCCCATTTGTCATTTTTGTATCTTTTTGTGTGATTTTCTTTTGAGCATGATGTCTACTTTTGTTATGTGCTACAACATGCCATCTTTGCTCTGGTGCAACCCATTTGTCATGATATGCCATGAGTTGATTGTTACAAGCATGCAAAGTCTTTGTCTGCTGTTATTTGTATGCCATGTATTCATGTTACTACAGTGAGATCCATGCCTCTTTTGAGTATGTTCAGTAATAGTGCTTTGTTAATATGGTTATGCTCTATCCATTTATGCCTCTGGTTGCAATTATAGAGTGCTCTAGCAAGTCTTAATCTTGCTCTAGTTTTGCTATAAAATGTTCCTGGCAGATTGTTTACATATTATTCGAATTTGCCAAGGTTGTTGTAGTTGATCCGTGCATGCTATGTTGTTGTTCTTGCCATGTCTTGCTTCTATGCCATATCTAGTTGCTGGGTGTATGTTTATTTTGTCATGAAATGCCTCGTAGTGAGTGCATCGAGCTCGTAAACATGCCTACTTGTTATCTGTTTTGCCATGCTCCAGTTTTTCACTAAGGGAATCTATTTATGATTTTGCTATGTTCACATGCTTGCAATGGTATTTTCTGATCCCTTTTGGCTTATGGTCAGTAAGGGACTCTTGGTATATGCTTTGAGTAGATTCTTGACACGCTCTAGTTTGATATGATAGCTTGCTGTAACATGTTGTTTCATAGCTCTAAACATGTTAACCTGATGTTATTTCTGCCATGTCCTGTGAATTCTGCTAAGTCTGTGAACCTGTTATTATTTGCAATCTTGCCATGTCGTTTTGAGCATGTTCTAGTAGTTTCTGGAGATAGCTCAGTGTTAATGTTTTGTCATACTTTACCTGTACATAATGCCCATGCCTTTTGTTTTCATGTTGAGATCCTGTAGCTTGTTTTTTTATGCTTGCTATATGCCTAGTTGTTGTTTTGGACAGATTGTTGTTATAACTTGTTTAGGGTGCAGGTGTTGAACCGTTGCTCCGTTTTGTGTGTGCTTTATATGAAACTTGTTTAGTTTTGTGTGTAGCTTCATGTTACCTTGTTACATCCTTGTTTCTATGTGTTTGCTTGATGTTTGAATGCATTTTGCATCAATGCCATGTTTAACTTGTTTTGCTCATATCTTCTAGGTCGTAGCTCCGAATTAAATGAACTTTATATGTAACTTGACTAGAATTTCGTGTAGATCATATTGGTGCATCTTAACTTGCTGTTTAGCAAACTTGAACATAAGGTTATTCAGATCTGGACCAATTTCGAAATTTGCATATGAGGACTTACCGGAATTGCTCTATGTTGTTTCCGGCCTCATTTAAACTTGCCTTGTTGTGTTGCTATTGTTTGCATCATCTCTTCCCATGATTAGCTTCATGTAGATTTGTCATGCATCATACTTGGTTGTGCATCATGCCTTGTTCATGTGTGGTGTGTTTACCATGTTGTGTGCTTCTTCTCGATAGTTCCCGTTTCGTTGCGTTCGTGAGGATCCGTTCGTCTACGCTTGGTTCGTCTTCGTGGCTTCATCTTCTTCATGGACTCGTTCTTCTTCCTAGCGGGATCTTAGGCAAGATGACCGTCACCTTGGATCTCATTACTATCATTGCTATGCTCGTTGCTTCGTTCTACCGCTATGCTGCGTTACCTACCACCTGCTGTACAAGCCACCCAAATTGCAATGAACCTTTGACCTTTGTTACCCTTCCTAGCAAACCGTTGTTTGGCTATGTTACCGCTTTGCTCAGCCCCTCTTATAGCGTTTCTAGTTGCAGGTGAAGATGAAGATTGCTCCATGTTGGATTATGTTTATATTTATGTTGGGATATCACAATATCTCTTATATTATTAATGCATCTATATACTTGGTAAAGGGTGGAAGGCTCGGCCTTATGCCTGGCGTTTTGTTCCACTCTTGCCGCCCTCGTTTCCATCATATCGGTATTATGTTCTCGGATTTTGCGTCCCTAACGCGGTTGGGTGATTTATGGGAACCCCTTGACAGTTCGCTTTTAATAAGACTCTTCCAGCGAGGCCCAACATTGGTTTTACCATTTGCCTCACCACCACCTATCCCTTTCCCTTGGGCCGGCCAGCCCGAGGGTCATCTTTGTTCAGCCCTCCGGGCCAATGCTTGTCTAAGTGTTGGCCCGAACTAGTCCTTTGCAGCGCCACCTCGGGGAAACTTGAGGTCTGGTTTTAGTTGTACGGTGTGCTCATCCGGTGTTGCCCTAAGACCGAGATATGTGCAGCTCCTATCAGGATTGTCGGCGCATCGGGCGGTCTTGCTGGACTTGTTTTATTACTGTCGAAATGTCTTGTAGCCGGGATTCCGAGACTGATCGGGTCTTCCCGGGGAGAAGGAATATCCTTCGTTGATCATGAGAGCTTATAATGGGCTAAGTTGGGACACCCCTGCAGGGTTTGAACTTTCGAAAGCCGTGCCCGCGGTTATGTGGCAGATGGGAATTTGTTAATGTCCGGTTGTAGAAAACCTGAAGTTGATCTTAATTAAAAATACATCAACCGTGTGCGTAACCGTGAGTGTCTCTTTTCGGGGTGGATCGAGAGGAGAACACGGTTTCTGGGTTATGTCCGACGTAAGTAGGAGTTCAGAATCACTTCTTCATCATTACTAGTTGACGACCGCTTGCTTTGCTTCTCTCCTCGCTCTTATTTGCGTAAGTTAGCCAACATACATTCTTAGTCGCTGCTGCAACCTCACCACTTTACCCCTTCCTTGCCTATTAAGCTTTGCTAGTCTTGATACCTATGTAATGGGATTGCTGAGTCCTCGTGGCTCACAGATTACTACAACACCAGTTGCAGGTTCAGGTTATGCGATGATCATGACGCGAGAGCGATGCCTATTTGTGTTGGAGTTCTTCTTCTACTTCTTCTTCGATTGAGGGATAGTTTCCTGGTCGGCAGCATTGGCTAGCAGGGTGGATATCATTTGAGTTTTTGTTTATGTTTCATCCGTAGTCGGATGTTGTTCTTGTATATGATGTATTGTTGTATTCATGTGACATTGTATGTCTTGGTTGTATCCCCACTATTATGTAATGTTGATGTAATTATATCCACCTTGCAAAAGCGTCTTCAAGATGCGCTTCTACCCTTGGTGGGACCTTCGAGTTCCTTTAGGATAGGGTCGCCTGTTGGGCGTGACAAGTTGGTATCAGAGCCTCGACCGACCCTAGGAGCCCCCTTGATTGATCGTGTAGTTTTGGTCGATGTTGAGTCTAGAAAACTTTTTCAGAGTCTAGTTATATTAGAGAGTAGGATTTCTTTTTACTTCTCTGCCATTTCGTCGCTCTGGTGAGAAATCTTGACGTAGGTGTTTTGAACTACTCCTCTTCCCATTCAAATTTTTCTTTAGGATCACGCGGTTAGTTTTCGTTCGTTATCCATCCTCTTTTCATCCGGTGCTATTCTCATCGAAGTGATTCAAACCCTCTTTGTCTTTTGGGAGATCAATCCTCAGCTCTTTTCAATCGACGTCGTTTTTCCCCATCCGAATTGTCTTTCTTTTTCCCACCCGCCCGCCCCTTCTTCTTCTCGGAACCGAAGTCCGTAATCGACTATCCATCCTACTCGTGCGAAGCCTTGACATTCTCTCCTTAATCATTTCAACCGGTTCTTTTCTCTTCAAGTTTTCGTCGATCCCTCGTTCCAAGTTGCCTATGTTTTTCCCGCCCTCCCACCCCTTTTTCTTCCCGGAGTCTGAGTCTTTATTCGAGCAATCTATTTCATTCGTGCGGAGTATCTTCAATCCTTCGTCAATTATTTCAACTGGTGAATTCTCGTTTTGTTCGACAGTCTTCATTTCATTTCCTTTTCCGGTGGATCCAAATTCAAGTTCTTCGTTGTCGATCATATTCTTTCTCTCAACTCAAATATTTCTCTTTGCTCGTTCCTCCTCTCGCCATTCTTTTATCCCGGAGTGTTGAAGACATCTTAGAAGATTCATGTTTGCCTCCATTTAATTCGAGGTTATCACCTCATTCAAGTCTTTCAGCTGTTTCGGTGCATCATTCCTCTCAATGGTGGTTCTTTTCAGTGGGCCCTAACCCACAGGTTTTTTCCCAGGATCTTACCTGACTCTTCTGATTTTCCCGGAGTTATTCTCGAATCCTTTTTGAAGTTTGACGTAAGATTGAATTTCATCAGTCAAACGCTTTTCCAAGATCGATTCCAAATCATTTTCATCATTGTCTCAACCTCTTCGCTTTTCATTCTCCCGGAGTATCTCGACAATTTTGATGGTGTTTCTCGTCGTCCTTCTCAACGTTTGAAGACCGAAGAAGAGTTTCTCTTAAATCTTATCCGTTCTTCCGAAGATTCATGTCGCTAGCTTGATGCTATCCGGTCAAATTGTTTTCCAGTCGTGCAATTCTTTTCATTCATCCGGAGTATTTCAGGAGTTGCTTTCTCTCTCGATCATCCGGAGGTCATCTTTTTCGGAATATTTCTTTGTTCTAAGTTTTCAGCTTCGTTTCGTTCCATAGTTGTACCGGTGCCTCGTTCAAGTATTGTCCAGTCAGTTCACGATCTCTTCGTTCTTTTGTCGCTAAATCCCCTCAAGCAACTTTGTGCTTTTCTAATTCTTACCGGCGATTCACTCTCTTTTCTTCGTTCATTTTCATTTCTTACGGTGGTTCGTTGAAGATTTCATTTCCGTTCTCATCATAAAAATTCATTCGTTCTTCCAATCCTACTGGTGTCTCATGAAGACTTTCTCAACTCTTCGCGCTATATTCCCGCTTAATCTTTTTCGACGTGGATAAGTGGTATGTAATCCATTGCTTCTCATCAATTTAATTGATGAAGGATAAGCATAACGTAATTCTTATTCTTCTTTCACAAAGTGGATCGATTCTTTTCTTCGGAGATTCTTCATGTTGAATAATCTCTTGGCTCTAAGTTGTTCATCTTGTTTCCCTCCCAGAGTTCCAAGCTTCTCGCTTGTCTTGACGCGAAGCTCCATCCGAATTATCGCAAGGCTTTAATCTTATTTCTTTTCATCCTTCAATTTTATCTCGTCACCTTCTGTTACCGGAGTTCTTACGGTGGTTCTTCCTGAGTTATTTCATTCTTCAAGTGTTCGTCAAGATTCTTTTGGAGGAGCTCAAGTATTTTTCTTCTTGCATCTCGAAGTGCAATTAATTCTCCGCATTCTTTTGAACTGGAGTTTTGCATTTCTTCGTTCTTCTCAGCTATTCAATCTTTTCCGCTTGTGGTCGGTGATCACCTCATAATTTTGAGATGATTTCCATAAGTCCACAACAAGCAATTCTTTGTTGTTGATTTTCTCAACAACTCCGTTCAATCCTTTCTTCTGAGGTTGCTTTCTATTCCATTCACGGCACAAGTTGTCATTTTTCTTCTCCGTCCTTTTCATTCAACTCTTTCAATTCTTTCCGGAGGTTTTGTGTCATGTCTTCATCAAGTATCATTCCATCCTCTCAAGCTCGTGTTCTATTCTTTCCATGTTCAGTTAGAGTTTTACCTAAATCCTTTTCAGTCTTATTCGTGCCTCCTTCTAACCGGAGTGGTTTCATAGTACATCTGATTCTGTGAGCTTTCGATTCTCGTCATTCTCGTCGTTACTCTCTTCTTCTCGAGTGCTCTTGATTCTTTGCTTCTTCTTTTGAGTTCTTGCTTCACCTCTTCCTCTTTCTCTTCCGTCTCGGTCCTAAGATCTCGGGACGAGATCTCTTGTTAGTGGAGGAGAGTTGTAACGCCCTGGATTCGATGCGCCAGGTGTCTTCCATTTATTCGCCGTCGTTGACATGTCATGTGCTTGCGTGTTGCACTTTTCTATGTCATCATCTGCATTTCATATCATGTCATCATGTGCATCGCATTTGCATACGTGTTCGTCTCATGCATCCGAGCTTTTTCCCCGTTGTCCGTTTTGCAATCCGGCACTCCTATGTTCCCTGACGCCCCTTTTACCTCTTTTCGTGTATGGGTGTTAAACTTTCTCGGAATGGACCGAGGTTTGCCAAGCGGCCTTGGTATACCACCGATAGACCGCTTGTCAAGTTTTGTGCCATTTGGAGTCCGTTTGATACTCCAACGGTTAACCGGGTAGCCGCAAAGGCCTCTTTTGTGTGCAGCCCAACACCCCCTCCAAAGTGGCCCAAAACCCACCTAAACCCCTTCCATCATCTCGGTCGTTCGATCATGATCGTGTGGGCGAAAACTACACCTCATTTGGAGCTTCCTAGCTCCCTCTACCTATAAAAACACCTCCCCCTCCAAAAATCACGGATGAAACCTACCCTAACCCTAGTCTTCTTCATCCTCGTGCCGCCGGACACGTCCGCGCCGCCACCGGACATGTCCAGCCGCCGCGCTGGACGAATCCGAAGCCGCCACATCGCCACTCCGCCACCGGCCCGCCCGAGCCCGTCCGGCGCCCCCGCGGCCCGCACCCGTCGTCCCGCGCGCCCGCCTCCTCCCGCTGGACGCGCCGGAGCACCGCGCCGCCGCCCGCTCCGGCCACCTCCCGCCGCGGCGCCCTCCCCTCCGGCCGCCGCCTGCCGCCACCCCTCCAGGCTAGCGCCCCTCCGCCCGCTCTCCCTTCTCCTTGCTCCGGCCTCACCCCCTCTCCCTCAGCTCGCGCTCTCTCTCCTGCCCGCAGGAACCGCCGCCGCCGCCATGGAGCTACGCCTCCCCGCGCCTCGCCGGACCTTCTCACCGCCAGGTACGGGATCCCCGGGTCCGGATCCGGCCAGATCCGGCCATCCCTGGCCTCCTCTGCCCCTTCCCGCGCCTCGCCGGACTTCCCTGAACCACCGGAGCTCCATTGCCGCCCGCGTTGACTTTCCCCGAGGTCCATTTTTTGTGCTAAGTCCACGAGATCCTAGCATTAAGTGTGCATCTTCATCGCATCATATCTCCGTGTGTACTGCTCCATTTCGTGTGTATGAGATATCAAAATGTTCATCTGGTTGTGCTCTACATTTTGTTCCATTGTGTCATGTTCATTTGAGGCCATCTTGGTGCCCTAATCATCGTTGCAAAACTGCTATGTAATGTTGTCTGCTGTAACTTAACAGAACATGCCCATTTGTCATTTTTGTATCTTTTTGTGTGATTTTCTTTTGAGCATGATGTATACTTGTGTTATGTGCTACAACATGCCATCTTTGCTGTGGTGCAACCCATTTGTCATGATATGCCATGAGTTGATTGTTACAAGCATGCAAAGTCTTTGTCTGCTGTTATTTTTATGTCATGTATTCATGTTGCTACAGTGAGATCCATGCCTCTTTTGAGTATGTTCAGTAAGAGTGCTTTGTTAATATGGTTATGCTCTATCCATTTATGCCTCTGGTTGCAATTATAGAGTGCTCTAGCAAGTCTTAATCTTGCTCTACTTTTGCTATAAAATGTTCCTGGCAGATTGTTTACATGTTATTCGATTTTGCCAAGGTTGTTGTAATTGATCCGTGCATGCTATGTTGTTGTTCTTGCCATGTCTTGCTTCTATGCCATGTCTAGATGCTGGGTGTATGTTTATTTTGTCATGCAATGCCTCGTAGTGATTGCATCGAGCTCGTAAACATGCCTACTTGTTATCTGAATCTGTTTATGATTTTGCTATGTTCACATGCTTGCAATGGTATTTTCTGATCCCTTTTGGCTTATGGTCAGTAAGGGACTCTTGGTATATGCTTTGAGTAGATTCATGACACGCTCTAGTTTGATATGATAGCTTGCTTTAACATGTTGTTTCATAGATCTAAACATGTTAACCTGATGTTATTTCTGCCATGTCCTGTGAATTCTGCTAAGTCTGTGAACCTGTTATTATTTGCAATCTTGCCATGTCGTTTTGAGCATGTTCTAGTAGTTTCTGGAGATAGCTCAGTGTTAATGTTTTGTCATACTTTACCTGTACATCATCCCATGCCTTTTGTTTTCATGTTGAGATCCTGTAGCTTGTTGTTTTGATGCTTGCCATATGCCTAGTTGTTGTTTTGGACAGATTGTTGTTATAACTTGTTTAGGGTGCAGGTGTTGAACCGTTGCTCCGTTTTGTGTGTGCTCTATATGAAACTTGTTTAGTTTTGTGTGTAGCTTCATGTTACCTTGTTACATCCTTGTTTTGATGTGTTTGCTTGATGTTTGAATGCATTTTGCATCAATGCCATGTTTAACTTGTTTTGCTCATATATTCTAGGTCGTAGCTCCGAATTAAATGAACTTTATATGTAACTCGACTAGAATTTCGTGTAGATCATCTTGGTGCATCTTAACTTGCTGTTTAGCAAACTTGAACATAAGGTTATTCAGATCTGCACCAATTTCGAAATTTGCATATGAGGACTTACCAGAATTGCTCTATGTTGTTTCCGGCCTCATTTAAACTTGCCTTGTTGTGTTGCAATTGTTTGCATCATCTCTTGCCATGAGTAGCTTCATGTAGCTTTGCCATGCATCATACTTGGTTGTGCATCATGCCTTGTTCATGTGTGGTGTGTTTACCATGTTGTGTGCTTCTTCTCGATAGTTCCCGTTTCGTTGCGTTCGTGAGGATCCGTTCGTCTACGCTTGGTTCGTCTTCGTGGCTTCATCTTCTTCATGGACTCGTTCTTCTTCCTAGCGGGATCTCAGGAAAGATGACCGTCACCTTGGATCTCATTACTATCGTTGCTATGCTAGTTGCTTCGTTCTACCGCTATGCTGCGTTACCTACCACTTGCTGCTCAAGCATCCCAAATTGCCATGAACCTTTGACCTTTGTTACCCTTCCTAGCAAACCGTTGTTCTATCTATGTTACCGCTTTGCTCGGGCCCTCTTATAGCGTTGCTAGTTGCAGGTGAAGATGAAGATTGCTCCATGTTGGATTATGTCTATGTTTATGTTGGGATATCACAATATCTCTTATATTATTAATGCATCTATATACTTGGTAAAGGGTGGAAGGCTCGGCCTTATGCCTGGTGTTTTGTTCCACTCTTGCCGCCCTAGTTTCCGTCATATCGGTATTATGTTCCCGGATTTTGCGTCCCTAACGCGGTTGGGTGATTTATGGGACCCCCTTGATAGTTCGCTGTGAATAAGACTCTTCTAGCAAGGCCCAACATTGGTTTTACCATTTGCCTCACCACCACCTATCCCTTTCCCTTGGGTCGGACAGCCCGAGGGTCATCTTTATTCAGCCCCCCCGGGCCAATGCTTGTCTAAGTGTTGGCCTGAACTAGAGTCCTTTGCAGCGCCACCTCGGGGAAACTTGAGGTCTGGTTTTAGTTGTACGGTGTGCTCATCCGGTGTTGCCCTAAGACCGAGATATGTGCAGCTCCTATCAGGATTGTCGGCGCATCGGGCAGTCTTGCTGGACTTGTTTTATTACTGTCGAAATGTCTTGTAGCTGGGATTCCGAGACTGATCGGGTCTTCCCGGGGAGAAGGAATATCCTTCGTTGATCGCGAGAGCTTATAATGGGCTAAGTTGGGACACCCCTGCAGGGTTTGAACTTTCGAAAGCCGTGCCCGCGGTTATGTGGCAGATAGGAATTTGTTAATGTCCGTTTGTAGAAAACCTGAAGTTGATCTTAATTAAAATACATCAACCGTGTGCGTAACCGTGAGTGTCTCTTTTCGGGGTGGATCGAGAGGAGAACACAGTTTCTGGGTTATGTCTGACGTAAGTAGGAGTTCAGGATCACTTCTTGATCATTACTAGTTGACGACCGCTTGCTTTGCTTCTCTCCTCGCTCTTATTTGCGTAAGTTAGCCACCATACATTCTTAGTCGCTGCTGCAACCTCACCACTTTACCCCTTCCTTGCCTATTAAGCTTTGCTAGTCTTGATACCCATGGTAATGGGATTGCTGAGTCCTCGTGGCTCACAGATTACTACAACACCAGTTGCTGGTTCAGGTTATGCGATGATCATGACGCGAGAGCGATGCCTATTTGTTTTGGAGTTCTTCTTTTGCTTCTTCTTCGATTGAGGGATAGGTTCCTTGTCGGCAGCCTGGGCTAGCAGGGTGGATATATATCGTTTGAGTTTCTGTTTATGTTTCATCCGTAGTCGGATGTTGTTCTTGTATATGATGTATTGTTGTATTCATGTGACATTGTATGTCTTGGTTGTATCCCCACTATTATGTAATCTTGATGTAATGATATCCACCTTGCAAAAGCGTCTTCAAGATGCGCTTCTACCCTTGGTGGGACCTTCGAGTTCCTTTAGGATAGGGTCGCATCTTGGGCGTGACAGAGGGTCTGTTCTTGGCTGGGGCGATGAACTGCTAGGAGGAGTTCAGCCGCCCTTCTCTCTCTCTGTCTTTCTCTCCGGATTCTAGCTCGCTAGTTCTCGACCTCCTTTACCCTAGAGGTGGCTAGTCCTATTTATAGGCAAAGGCCCTAGGCCTCTTCACAAATATTGAGCGGGAAGGGCGCCAACAGTTGGCCATTTTGAAGGGGAACATCTGGTACACTTATCCTGACTAAAGTCGGTCCTCGCCTGCCAAAGGCTCTGGTGATGACGCTGGCTTGGGCTCCACAATGACCTCTTCCTTGTTGAAGAGCTGGCCTTGGTCTTGTTGCAACGAAATGGATGCCTTTGCTTGATCCTCCCGCCTGCGCTTGCTCCCTTAGCACCAAAGAGGAAAGGGAGGACACTATGCAGGCTGGCGCCCGCGTGGCGCCCTTGGTCGTCATCGCTTGCGTCACGAGCACCTCGTGAGGTACCCCGCCTTGATCTCTCTGCCTCCTCGCGAGCCAGCCTGATGAGGCCGCGCCTGTGGAAGCTCTGCGTCGTCCGCCCCGCGAGGCTTGGCCCCTCGCGAGGGTCTTGGGTCTTGTGTTGGTGAAGATGGGCCGTGCTGGGCCTCCTTTGAGCCATGCCGCAGGCCGCAGACAGGCAAGTCTGGGGACCCCCGTTCCCAGAACGCCGACAGTAGCCCCCGGGCCCAAGGCGCGCCCGGACTTGGCCGTGCCGAGAGGCGAAAGGGCAAGGGCGAAGCGCCGTGGGCCCTAACAGCCTGCGGCCTTGGGTGCCGCGTGGCGGTTGATGGGACGCGGGAGTCTCCGCTTCCCCACGACGCCTCGGTGATCGCGTGAATTGTACAAGTCCCTGCATGCAAATCGTGTCAAGATTACCTGTGATTGTGGAGGTCGACGGTTGGTCTCCGCCGGCTATAAGTACGGAACTACTCGTGCCCTTCTAGCCCATCCCTCCTTGCTTTTCCTTCTTCTTCATGGCTCCGTCGAGGAAGTTCTCGGTTGTAGAGAAGGGGAAAGCCCGCCAGGTTGAGCCTGCCTCCCCCCCGCTCAAGCGCGGCCGAGGACGCCCTCGGAAGCATCCCATGGCCGCAGCGGCTGCGTCCCGCGGTCGTGGAGGTGGTTCCCAGCATGGTGACCGGCGAGCTGCTGCGGCCGGGGGACGCGCATTGGTCGCGCGCTCCCCTAGGCCGCGCTTCCGCGTCGCGGAGGTGCTGCCGGAGTTCGCCGTATGGTCGGCGGAGCCGGCTAGCGCCCGGCTCCAGCTTCCTCGCTTCCTCCTTGGTCAGCTCCCGGCCGGCGCCCCGGGTGGCCTCTGGCTTCAGGCGGACGGCTGCTGCGGCCGGGCCTCATGGGCCGCACTGGAGGTCTCCGTCACTGGGAGCTTGGCCCTGACTCGTGGTTGGCAGGCGTTCGCCCGTGCCCGCGTCCTGGGGCGCCGGTGCACCCTGCACTTTAGGTTTGACGGTGATGCTACCCTCTACGTAAGGGTGTTTGGGGAAGATTGTCGCCGTGCAGGGTGCTGTCCTGAAGGCGACAACCGCGGCCGGGGACCCAGCCCCGACGATGATGGAGGAGACAGTGCCTGCGCGGCTAGCGGCTCCCAACGCTCCCCGAGCTACATCGACTCTTCTTCGAGCGACTCTTCCAGCGGTGGGCGCAGCCAGCCCCCTCACCGTTGCGCCGGCCTAGGAGGCGGCAGCACGTTCGCCCGCCGTCGCGCCCCGGTGAAGCGCGAGGAGGAGTCCGCCTGAGCCCCGGAGGCAGCCCGAGTCTCCTCCGTAGGCGGGTGCGATGCAAGCCGCGCCAGACTTGTCCTTTCTTTTCTTTTGTTTCCTGTGTAAAAGAAAACAGATGCGTGGAGCCCCGCGGGGGCGTGTTCGGGTTTATTGCTGTTAACCATTACCTTGATTCCGCTCTCGCGCCCTTTGGCTATGTGTCCGCGCGTAAATAGTTCCCAACCCCAGCCGCGGGGGGCGACCGACCCAGGCCCTGTGCGTGTCGCGGTGCCCGAGGGGCACGGACCGGAGGGGTGCTCCTGTAACGGGCCCAGGTCGTGAAACTTTCGAATGACTAGGGTAGGAACACTCGTGAGGGCGCTCGGCTATCCCCCTTCGCGAGGCCTTGTTCAAGAGAAATCAAAGCGGGGGGAGTAAAACTCGACGAACCACAAACCAACGACGGCAATAGTTTCAACAAGACTTCAAATGCGAACAAACAAGCCAACTGCGGAAAGCAAATGAAAAAGCCGCGTCCGGCTCCTAATATAGTCTTCGACGTCTTCTCACCAACGCGGAGCTAAGTGCTGCCACAGGGCGTGGGAGGGAGCCCCAGGGCCTGAGGGCGGCGCTCCCGAGACTCCGGGGCGTGTACAGCCCCAACTCATTATTTCGTGAGAGTGTCACGGGCGGCGAGCTTCACAGGCGTTGGCCTTCTTCACAGGCTCCGGGCCTTTCTTCTTAAAAGCGTAATCTTCACAGGCGTTCGCCTTCTTCACAGGCTCTGGGCCTTTTCCAATAAGGATATCTTCACAGGCATTCGCCTTCTTCACAGGCTCTGGGCCTTTTCAAAAAAGGATATCTTCATAGGCGTTCTCCTTCTTCACAGGCTCTGGGCCTTTTCCAAAAAGGATATCTTCACAGGCGTTCGCCTTCTTCACAGGCTCTGGGCCTTTTCCAAAAAGGATATCTTCATAGGCGTTCGCCTTCTTCACAGGCTCTGGGCCTTTTCCAAAAAGGATACCTTCACAGGCGTTCGCCTTCTTCACAGGCTCTGGGCCTTTTCCAAAAAGGATATCTTCACAGGCGTTGGCCTTCTTCACAGGCTCTGGGCCTTTTCCAAAAAGGATATCTTCACAGGCGTTCGCCTTCTTCACAGGCTCTGGGCCTTTTCCAAAAAGGATATCTTCACAGGCGTTCGCCTTCTTCACAGGCTCTGGGCCTTTTAGGGGTAAAACCTCTGGAGGTGCTGGATGTTCCACGCGTTCTGGATCGGCTCCCCCTCCTGAGTCTCCAAGCGTGTTGAGCCAGGCCTGGAAACATGAACAACCTTGAACGGGCCCTCCCACATGGGTGAGAGCTTGTGCAGCCCCTCCCTGGAGAGAACCCGCCTGAGCACGAGGTCTCCTACCTCGAGAGTCCTGGGGCGGATGTTGCGGCAGTGATATCGTCGTAGCGCCTGTTGGTACCTCACCACTCGGAATGTGGCTTCTCGGCGGCGTTCCTCCCCCAGCATGAGGTCCGTGCCCCGCATGGCGTCCTGCTGCGCTTCGTCGAACGCCAGGACCAGCGCGGAGCGACGTCTGACCTCGTGAGGGAGGACTGCTTCGGCTCCGTAGACCAGGAAGAACGGGGTCTCTCCAGTTGGTTTGGTCGCGGTTATGCGGATGGACCACAACATGGACTGGAGCTCATCGTACCAACCTCTGCCGTAGGCATCCAGCTTCTTCTTGAACGTCCTGGTCTTGAGGCCCCTCAGGACCTCTGCGTTGGCTCGTTCGGCCTGGCCGTTGCTCCATGGGTGCGCCACCGAAGCGTAGCATATCTGCGTTCCAAGGTTAGCACAGTATGTTCTGAAAAGGTTACTGGTGAACTGCGAACCGTTGTCTGTGATGATGCAGTTCGGCAGCCCGAACCGACTCACGATGCCTTTGATGAACTTGACCGCCGAACCCGCGGGGATGGTGCGGACGGCCTCTACTTCTGTCCACTTGGTAAACTTGTCGATGGCGACGTAGAGGTAGCGGTAGCCCCTTGGTGCCCGAGGGAACGGGCCCAGAATGTCCAGCACCCAGACTGCGAATGGCCATGAAAGGGGGATAGTCTGGAGGCCTCCTGCGGGCTGATGGATCTGCTTGGCGTGAAATTGGCAGGCTTCACAAGCCTTTACCAGTTTGACAGTGTCGTTGAGCGCGGTGGGCCAGTAGAACCCACTGCGAAATGCCTTGCCAACTTGGGTCCGTGATGATGCATGATGCCCACAGTCCCCGCCGTGTATGTCCCCCAGCAGTTCCTTTCCTTGCTCTCTGGAGATGTAGCGCAGCGATACGTCGTTTGGTCGCTTCCGGTAGAGTTCTCCATCCCTGATGCAGTATGTCGTGGCTTGCCGCGCCACGCGCTCTGTTTCCTCCTCCTTCTCCGGCAGGGTCCCTTGTGTTAAATAACTCCTAAGTTCCGTGATACAGCACTCCTCCTGGGGTTCCATTGTCAGGAGCAGGCGTGCTCCTGAGGCCGGGCCGCAGACCAGGGCTCCCGAGGCAGGTGGCTGGGGGAGTTCCTCCCGAGGCTGAGCAGTGTTTGATAATGACGGCTGGGCTGAGGGCTTGAAGAGCCGCTCTTCGAAGACGCCAGGTGTTTGAGGTAACCGCCGGGACGCCCGTCCGGCGATGTCATCGGCCTCCTGATTGGTGCCGCGGGGCACATGCTTCAACTCCAATCCCCAGAACTGTTTCTCCATTCTGCGGACCTCCGCTAGATAGGCTTCCATGTGCTCATCTTTTGGCTCATACACCTTGTTGGAGAAGTTGACAAGGAGCTGCGAATCGCCCTTGACGGTGAGGCACTTCACCCCCAGGGCGGCTGCGGCCTTCAAGCCCGCTATTAGACCTTCTTACTCCGCTATGTTGTTGGAGACCTTTTCACCATGCTGGAAGCAGAGTTGTACAGTGTAGTAGATCTTGTCCTGAGTGGGTGATATCAGCACCGCACCAGCCCCAGCGCCGTGCCTGGAGAATACCCCATCGAAGTACATGACCCAACCTTCCGGTGCCTCGCTCCCTGGGGAGAGGGACCGATCCTCGTCGTCCTTAAGGCCTGGTGCCTCCGTCCATTCTGCCATGAAATCCGCTAATGCTGCTCCCTTGATGACCCTGATTGTGCTGAACTTGAGCTGAAACGCTTGCAGTTCTATGTTCCATTCAGTGACCCTTCCGGCTGAGTTAGGGCTCCTGAGCACTCTTTCCAAGGAGTATGACGAGACGACCTTGATGGGGTGACCCTGGAAGTAGTGACGCATCTTTCGCGAGGCCACCAGTAGCGCGAGGAGGAGCTTCTGAGGCATGGGATACCATGCCCTCGCGTCCCGTAACACCGTGCTAACAAAGTACACTAGGTGTTCCACAAGGCTGAGTGCATCAGCGCTCGCGGCGCCCTCCAGAGGCAAGGGCGCCTCGCGAGGCGACGAGGCCTCTGGAGGCAGACAATCCAGGTGAGTGGCCTCTCCTGCTCCCGGCACACTCTTTTGTGGCTGATCTTCCTCAACCGCGGTTGCGGCCTTCGGGGGCCTTCCCTGTTCCTGTTTTGCCTTGTCCCGAGTTGCTGTTGGGGTTCTGATTTGGCACTCCTCCCTAACCGCCACCAGGGATGCGCTGGCGGAGTAAGGAGTGGAGGTGAGGTAGAGCACCAGGAGCTCCTGAGGACGTGGAGCCACCATGACCGGAGGGCTGGTCAGGTATTTCTTGAGATCTTGAAACGCTTTGTCTACCTCTTCAGTACATTCAAAGGGCCCCTTTTTCTTCATTAGCTGGAAGAAAGGCAGCGCCCGTTCCCCCAGCCTGGAGATGAAGCGCCCTAGCGCGGTCACACGTCCGATGAGCTTCTGCATTTCTCTAAGGGTCTTTGGCGGGCTCATGTCCTCGACCGCCTTGACTTTTTCCGGGTTAGCCTCAATGCCTCGATGGGACACGAGGAAACCCAAGAGCTTGCCTGAGGGGACTCCGAACACACACTTCTCTGGGTGAGCCGCAGGTTCACTGCGTTGAGGCTCGCGGAGGTTTCCTCCAGGTCTTGTATCAGGGTCTTGGCCTCCCGAGACTTCACCACAATGTCGTCAACGTTAGCTTCGACATTCTTCCCAAGCTGTGGGCCCAAGGTGATGTGCATCAGCTGCTGAAAGGATGCCCCTGCGTTACGCAGCCCAAACGGCATGCATGTATAGAAGTACACCCCGCAAGGGGTTAGGAAGGCGGTCTTCTCGACGTCTTCCACCGCCATCTTGATCTGATGATACCCAGAGAAGGCGTCCAGGAAGCATAGCAGGTTGCACTCTGCGGTAGAATCGACGATCTGGTCGATGCGGGGAAGTGGGAATGGATCTTGCGGGCATGCCTTGTTGAGGTTGGTGAAGTCGACACACATGCGTTCCTTCCCTCCCTTCTTTGGCACCACAACAGGGTTTGTCAACCAATCCGGGTATCGAACCTCGCGAATGACCCCAGCGGCTTCTAACTTGCGGGTTTCTTAAACGATAAAGGCCTGCTTTTCCGTGGACTGCCGCCTTGCCTTCTGCTTCATGGGGCGCACGTTGGGGCACACGTTGAGGTGGTGCTCGATTACGCTCCTGGGAATCCCTGCTAACTGATCAGGCTCCCAAGCGAATACCTTTTTGTTCGCGCGCAGGAACCGGATCAGGGCCTCCTCCTGCTCAGGCTCGTGGTTGGCGCCTATGGTGAAAGTGGCACTGGAGGTCCCGTCCTTGTCGACAGGTATCCGCTTGGTTTCCGCCTTGTCCTGGGTGAACAACTGCTTCTTCTTGGCGGGCGCAGCCCCCTTGGGCTCGGGGGTCCCTGAGTCGGCGGCCTGTGCCGATGCCGCAGTCCTGAAGGTGAGCTCGAGCACCCGCAGTGCGTCCCCGGCGTCCCCGTGCACGGTGAGGACGCCGCTGCTCCCGGGCATCTTCATTAGGTTGTACGCCGGGTGCGTGGCGGCCATGAACTTGGCCAGCGCGGGGTACCCGAGGATGGCGTTGTAGGGGAGGCCGATGGGGGCGATGTCGAGGTCGACCATCTCCGTGCGGGAATTGTCGTAGGTGCCAAAGGTTACTGGGAGCTGGATCTGTCCCAGGGAGCTGGATGACCCGCCCCCAACGCCCAAGAAGGGTCGACTGGGTTGCAGCCGTTCTAGGGGTATGCGAAGGAGGCTGAAGGCCTCAACCGAAAGCACGCTGAGGCCTGTGCCACCATCGATGAGGGTTCTGGTGACGGCCACCTGGCAGATGGTGGGGGTGCACAACATGGGGAGAGCGCCCGAGCTTGCCGGGTTGGAGGGGTGGTCTTCCAAGCTGAAGGTCAGGCCGGCCTTGTGCGCCGCCCGATCCGGGGGAGCCCCCTGCCGCGCGGAAGCGATGCTGACCTGGCGGACAAACGGCTTGACATGGTGACTTGTGGGCGGCGCCTGCGAGCCGCCCAAGAGGGCCGCGATGACCGGGGGTGTTGGTGTAGCGGAGCGGACATCTCGCTGCACTGACGGATGCTGAGATGACGCTTGCCGCCCGTTCCCCGCCGGGTCGGGGGTGGTGTTGACGGCGGGCGACGGGGAACGACGAGGACGCCCGTCGACGGGAGCCGTCCGGGCGACGCAGGAAGTGATGGTGGCCCGGCGCTCGGTGCGGGCCCGGCGTGTGTCGGACAAGGACGCGACGGTCGGAGGAGAGCGGAGCGGTGGAAAACAAATTCTGGCGCACCCCTACCTAGCGCGCCAAATGTCGGATTTCAAGTTCCGGCCGACCCTTAAGGTTCGAACTCTGGGGTGCGCGCGGAGATTACGCTTACTACCTCTCCGTCTCGCAAGGATCTAAGCTATCAAGAACACAGCACAAGAGACAGAGAGTTTATACTGGTTCGGGCCACCGATGTGGTGTAATACCCTACTCCAGTGTGGTGGTGTGGTGGATTGCCTCTTGGGCTAATGATGAACAATACAAGGAAGAACAGCCTCGCGAGGGTCTGTTCTTGGCTGGGGCGATGAACTACTAGGAGGAGTTCAGCCGCCCTTCTTTCTCTCTGTCTTTCTCTCCGGATTCTAGCTCGCTAGTTCTCGACCTCCTTTACCCTGGGGGTGGCTAGTCCTATTTATAGGCAAAGGCCTTGGGCCTCTTCCCAAATATTGAGCGGGAAGGGCGCCAACAGTTGGCTATTTTGAAGGGAACATCTGGTACACTTATCCTGACTAAAGTCGGTCCTCGCCTGCCAAAGGCTCTGGTGATGACGTTGGCTTGGGCTCCACAATGACCTCTTCCTTGTCGCGGAGCTGGTCTTGGTCTTGTTGCACCGAAATGGATGCCTTTTCTTGATCCCGCCTGCGCTTGCTCCCTTAGCACCAAAGAGAAAAGGGAGGACACTGTGCAGGCTGGCGCCCGACTGGCGCCCTTGGTCGTCATGGCTTGCGTCACGGGCACCTCGTGAGGTACCACGCCTTGATCTCTCCGCCTCCTCGCGACCCAGCCTGATGAGGCCGCGCCTGAGGAAGCTCTGCGTCATCCGCCCCACGAGGCTTGGCCCCTCGTGAGGGTCCTGGGTCTTGTGTTGATGAAGATGGGCCGTGCTTGGCCTCCTTTGAGCCACGCCGCAGGCCGCAGGCAGGCAAGTCTGGGGACCCCCGTTCCTAGAACGCCGACAGCATGGTCGCGACGTGCTGGAGCAGGGAGCGCCCGGGCAGCTTCTTGCGGGCGAGGGACTTCTTGGCAGCTCTGCTCTTGCCGCGCTGGCAGCTGACGAGGCGGGTTCCGCCCAGGTGCCACGCGCCTTGGAGCCAGGGCACCTTCTTGAGGAGGAGGCGGCTGGGGCGCCCCCGGAGCTTCGTCGCCCGCGCAGGGCGGGGTGCGGTGCAGCGGAAAGGACGGCGCAGGAGAGCCCCCTGCGGCGCGTACGAGCTCGGCGACGTGGTCGAGCCATTCTTCGTAGACGTCGTCAACGGGATGGTAGCGCAGGAGCTCGTTCGCCGTGATGAGCGCAGCTCGAACCTCCATGGGTGCGCGGAGTGCGCGAGACGAAGAACCAGGTGGGGTGAGCGAGGGAGTAGCGGTGCGGCGTCTTGCCGCACGGACGGATGCTGAGACGACGCTTGCTGCTCGTTTCCCGCTGGGCCGGTGGCGGCGTTGACGACATGTGACGGGGAACGGCGAGGACGCCCGCCGACAGGAGCCGTCTGGGTGACGCGGGAAGCGAGAACGGCTCAGCGGTCGGCGCGGGCCCGACGGGCGTCAGACATGGACGCGATGGTCGGAGGAGAACGGGGCGGTGGAAGACGAATACCGGCGCACCCCTACCTGGCGCGCAAAATGTCGGATTTCGGTTTCCGGCAGTACCTTGAGGTTCGAACACTGGGGTGCGCGCGGAGATTTCGCCTTCTACCTACCTGTACCCCTCCGCCTCGCTGAGATCTAAGCTATGGAAAGAACAGCACAAGGGACACAGGGTTTATACTGGTTCGGACCACCTTTGTGGTGTAATACCCTACTCCAGTTGGTGGTGTGGTGGATTGCCTCTTGGGCCGATGATGATGAGCAATATAAGGAAGAACAGCCTCGCGAGGGTCTGTTCTTGGCTGGGGGGATGAACTGCTAGGAGGAGTTCAGTCACCCCTCTCTCTCTCTGATTCTCTCTCTTCTCCGATCTCTGTATCTCTCTCTACCCTAGGGGTGGCTAGTCCTATTTATAGGCAAAGGCCCTGGGCCTCTTCCCAAATATTGAGCGGGAAGGGCGCCAACAATTGGACATTTTGAAGGGGAACATCTGGTACACTTATCCTGACTAAAGTTGGTCTTCGCCTGCCAAAGGCTCTGGTGGTGACGCTGGCTTGGGATCCACAATGACTTCCTCCCTGCCGTTGGGCTGGTCTTGGTCTCGTTGCACCGAAACGGGTGCCTTTGCTTGATGCTCTCGCCCGCGCTTGCTCCCTTTGCACCAAAGAGGAAAGGAGGACACTGCGCGGGCTGGCGCCCACCTGGCGCCCTTGGTCGTCATGGCTTGCGTCACGGGCACCTCGTGAGGTACCCCGCCTTGATCTCTCCGCCTCCTCACGATCCAGCCTGATGAGGTCGTGCCTGAGGAAGCTCTGTGTCGTCCGCCCCACGAGGCTTGGCCCCCTCGCGAGGGTCTTGGGTCTATGTTGATGAAGATGGGCCGTGCTGCCCCCCCTTTGAGCCACGCCGCAGGCAGGCAAGTCTGGGGACCCCTGTTCCCAGAACGCCGACAGATTTATATATGGGAAGTCCTATTTTGGCCACCGGAAAATGTTCAGAATTTTTTGGTATTGTACCGGGAAGGTTCTAGAAGGTTCTAGAGTGGGGTCCACCTGCATGGGGGGACCCACATGAACGTGGGTAGTGGGGGCAAGTCCCCACACCCCTGGTCAAGGCGCACCAATATCCCCCCTTAGAAGGAATAAGATCATATCCCAAAGGGATAAAATCAAGATCCCTCAAAAAGGGGGATAACAATCGGTGGGGAAGGGAAATGATCGGATTTCTTTCCCCCTCCTTTGCCAACGCCCCAATGGACTTGGAGGGCAAGAAACCAGCTCCCTCCACCCCTATATATAGTGGGGAGGCGCATGGGAGCCGCAACCCTTCCCGTGGCACAGCCCTCTCCCTCCCCAACACCTCCTCCTCCTCCGTAGTGCTTGGCGAAGCACTGCCGGAGAACTGCAAGCTCCACCACCACGCCGTCGTGCTGCCGGAGCTCTCCCTCAACTTCTCCTCTCCCCTTGATGGATCAAGAAGGAGGAGAAGTCCCCGGGCTGTACGTGTGTTGAACGCGGAGGCGCCGTTGTTCGATGCTTAGATCGGAGGGTTGCTCCTGTAACGGGCCCAGGTCGTGAAACCTTCGAATGACTAGGGTAGGAACACTCGCGAGGGCGTTCGGCTATCCCCCCTCGCGAGGCCTTGTTCAAGAGAAATCAAAGTGGGGGGAGTAAAAATCGACGAACCACAAACCAACGACGGCAATAGTTTCAACAAGACTTCAAATGCGAACAAACAAGTCAACTGTGGAAAGCAAATGAAAAAGCCGCGTCCGGCACCTAATCTAGTCTTCGACGTCTTCTCACCAACTCGGAGCTAAGTGCTGCCACAGGGCGTGGGAGGGAGCCCCAGGGCCTGAGGCCGGCGCTCCTGAGACTCCGGGGCGTGTACAGCCCCAACTCATTATTACGTGAGAGTGTCATGGGCGGGGAGCTTCACAGGCGTTGGCCTTCTTCACAGGCTCCGGGCCTTTCTTCTTAAAAGCGTAATCTTCACAGGCGTTCGCCTTCTTCATAGGCTCCGGGCCTTTTCCAAAAAGGATATCTTCACAGGCGTTCGCCTTCTTCACAGGCTTTTGGCCTTTTCCAAAAAGGATATCTTCACAGGCGTTCTCCTTCTTCACAGGCTCTGGGCCTTTTCCAAAAAGGATATCTTCACAGGCGTTCGCCTTCTTCACAGGCTCTGGGCCTTTTCCAAAAAGGATATCTTCAGAGGCGTTCGCCTTCTTCACAGGCTCTGGGCCTTTTCCAAAAAGGATATCTTCACAGGCGTTCGCCTTCTTCACAGGCTCTGAGACTTTTCCAAAAAGGATATCTTCACATGCGTTCGCCTTCTTCACAGGCTCTGGGCCTTTTCCAAAAAGGATATCTTCACAGGCATTCGCCTTCTTCACAGGCTCTGGGCCTTTTCCAAAAAGGATATCTTCACAGGCGTTCGCCTTCTTCACAGGCTCTGGGCCTTTTCCAAAAAGGATATCTTCAGAGGCGTTCGCCTTCTTCACAGGCTCTGGGCCTTTTAGGGGTAAAACCTCTGGAGGTGCTGGATGTTCCACGCGTTCTGGATCGGCTCCCCCTCCTGAGTCTCCAAGCGTGTTGAGCCAGGCCTGGAAACATGAACAACCTTGAACGGGCCCTCCCACATGGGTGAGAGCTTGTGCAGCCCCTCCCTGGAGAGAACCCGCCTGAGCACGAGGTCTCCTACCTCGAGAGTCCTGGGGCGGATGTTGCGGCAGTGATATCATCGTAGCGCCTGTTGGTACCTCACCGCTCGTAACGCGGCTTCTCGGCGGCGTTCCTCCCCCAGCATGAGGTCCATCCCCCGCATGGCGTCCTGCTGCGCTTCGTCGAACGCCAGGACCCGCGCGGAGCGAGGTCTGACCTCGTGAGGGAGGACTGCTTCGGCTCCGTAGACCAGGAAGAACGGGGTCTCTCCAGTTGGTTTGGTCGCAGTTGTGCGGATGGACCACAACACGGACTGGAGCTCATCGTACCAACCTCTGCCGCAGGCATCCAGCTTCTTCTTGAACGTCCTGGTCTTGAGGCCCCTCAGGACCTCTGCGTTGGCTCGTTCGGCCTGGTCGTTGCTCCATGGGTGCGCCACCGAAGCGTAGCATATCTGCGTTCCAAGGTTAGCACAGTATGTTCTGAAAAGGTTACTGGTGAACTACGAACCGTTGTCTGTGATGATGCAGTTCGGCAGCCCGAACCGACTCACGATGCCTCTGATGAACTTGACCACCGAACCCGCGGGGATGGTGCGGACGGCCTCTACTTCTGCCCACTTGGTAAACTTGTCGATGGCGACGTAGAGGTAGCGGTAGCCCCTTGGCGCCCGAGGGAACGGGCCCATAATGTCCAGCCCCCAGACTGCGAATGGCCATGAAAGGGGGATAGTCTGCAGGCCTCCTTCCGGCTAATGGATCTGCTTGGCGTGAAATTGGCAGGCTTCACAAGCCTTTACTAGTTTGACAGTGTTGTTGAGCGCGGTGGGCCAGTAGAACCCACTGCGAAATGCCTTGCCAACGAGGGTCCATGATGATGCATGATGCCCATAGTCCCCGCCGTGTATGTCCCCCAGTAGTTCCTTTCCTTGCTCCCTGGAGATGCAGCGCAGCGATACGTCGTTTGGTCGCTTCCGGTAGAGTTCTCCATCCCTGATGCAGTATGTCGTGGCTTGCCGCGCCACGCGCTCTGCTTCCTCCTCCTTCTCCGGCAGGGTCCCTTGTGTTAAATAACTCCTAAGTTCCGTGATCCATCACTCCTCCTGGGGTTCCATTGTCAGGAGCAGGCGTGCTCCTGAGGCCGGGCCGCAGACCGGGGCTCCCGAGGCAGGTGGCTGGGGGAGTTCCTCCCGAGGCTGAGCAATGTTTGATAATGACGGCTGGGCTGAGGGCTTGAAGAGCCGCTCTTCGAAGATGCCAGGTGCCTGAGGTAACCGCCGGGACGCCCGTCCGGCGATGTCATCGGCCTCCTGATTGGTGCCGCGGGGCACATGCTTCAACTCCAATCCCCAGAACTGTTTCTCCATTCTGCGGACCTCCGCTAGATAGGCTTCCATGTGCTCATCTTTTGGCTCATACACCTTGTTGGAGAAGTTGACAAGGAGCTGCGAATCGCCCTTGACGGTGAGGCGCTTCACCCCCAGGGCGGCTGCGGCCTTCAAGCCCGCTATTAGACCTTCATACTCCGCTATGTTGTTGGAGACCTTTTCACCATGCTGGAAGCAGAGTTGTACAGCGTAGTAGAGCTTGTCCTGAGTGGGTGATATCAGCACCGCACCAGCCCCAGCGCCGTGCCTGGAGAATGCCCCATCGAAGTACATGACCCAACCTTCCGGCGCCTCGCTCCCTGGGGAGAGGGACTGATCCTCGTTGTCCTTAAGGCCTGGTGCCTCCGTCCATTCTGCCACGAAATCCGCTAATGCTGCTCCCTTGATGACCCTGGTCGTGCTGAACTCGAGCTGAAATGCCTGCAGTTCTATGTTCCATTCAGCGACCCTTCCGGCTGAGTTAGGGCTCCTGAGCACTCTTTCCAAGGGGTATGACGAGACGACCTTGATGGGGTGACCCTGGAAGTAGTGACGCAGCTTTCGCGAGGCCATCAGTAGCGCGAGGAGGAGCTTCTGAGGCATGGGATACCATGCCCTCGCGTCCCGTAACACCGTGCTAACGAAGTACACTGGGTGTTCCACAAGGCTGAGTGCATCAGTGCTCGCGGCGCCCTCCAGAGGCAAGGGCGCCTCGCAAGGCGATGAGGCCTCTAGAGGCAGACAATCTAGGTGAGTGGCCTCTCCTGCTCCCGGCACACTCTTTTGTGGCTGATCTTCCTCAACCGCGGTTGCGGCCTTCGGGGGCCTTCCCTGTTCCAGTTTTGCCTTGTCCCGAGTTGCTGTTGTGGTTCTGATTTGGCACTCCTCCCTAACCGCCACCAGGGATGCGCTGGCGGAGTAAGGAGTGGCGGTGAGGTAGAGCACCAGGAGCTCCCGAGGATGCGGAGCCACCATGACCGGAGGGCTGGTTAGGTATTTCTTGAGATCTTGAAACGCTTTGTCTGCCTCTTCAGTACATTCAAAGGGCCCCTTTTTCTTCATTAGCTGGAAGAAAGGCAGCGCCCGTTCCCCCAGCCTGGAGATGAAGCGCCCTAGCGCGATCATACGTCCGGTGTGCTTCTGCATTTCTCTGTGGGTCTTTGGCGGGCTCATGTCCTCGATTGCCTTGACTTTTTCCGGGTTAGCCTCAATGCCTCGATGGGACACGAGGAAACCCAAGAGCTTGCCTGAGGGGACTCCGAACACACACTTCTCTAGGTGAGCCGCAGGTTCACTGTGTCGAGGCTTGCGAAGGTTTCCTCCAGGTCTTGTATCAGGGTCTTGGCCTCCCAAGACTTCACCACAATGTCGTCAACGTAAGCTTCGACATTCTTCCCAAGCTGTGGGCCCAAGGTGATGTGCATCAGCCGCTCAAGGTTGCCCCTGCGTTACGCAGCCCAGACGGCATGCATGTATAGCAGTACACCCCGCAAGGGGTTAGGAAGGCGGTCTTCTTGACGTCTTCCACCGCCATCTTGATCTGATGATACCCAGAGAAGGCGTCCAGGAAGCATAGCAGGTCGCACTCTGCGGTGGAATCGACGATCTGGTCGATGCGGGGAAGTGGGAATGGATCTTGCGGGCATGCCTTGTTGAGGTTGGTGAAGTCGACACACATGCGTTCCTTCCCTCCCTTCTTTGGCACCACAACAGGGTTTGTCAACCAATCCGGGTATCGAACCTCGCGAATGACCCCAGCGGCTTCTAACTTGCGGGTTTCTTAAACGATAAAGGCCTGCTTTTCTGTGGACTGCCGCCTTGCCTTCTGCTTCATGGGGCGCACGTTGGGGCACACGTTGAGGTGGTGCTCGATTACGCTCCTGGGAATCCCTGCTAACTGATCAGGCTCCCAAGCGAATACCTTTTTGTTCGCGCGCAGGAACCGGATCAGGGCCTCCTCCTGCTCAGGCTCGAGGTTGGCGCCTATGGTGAAAGTTGCACTGGAGGTCCCGTCCTCGTCAACAGGTATCTGCTTGGTTTCCGCCTTGTCCTGGGTGAACAACTGCTTCTTCTTGGCGGGCGCAACCCCCTTGGGCTCGGGGGTCCCTGAGTCGGCGGCCTGTGCCGATGCCGCAGTCCTGAAGGCGAGCTCGAGCACCCGCAGTGCGTCCCCGGCGTCCCCGTGCACGGTGAGGACGCCGCTGCTCCCGGGCATCTTCATTAGGTTGTACGCCGGGTGCGTGGCGGCCATGAACTTGGCCAGTGCGGGGTACCCGAGGATGGCGTTGTAGGGTAGGCCGATGGGGGCGATGTCGAGGTCGACCATCTCCATGCGGAAATTGTCGCAGGTGCCAAAGGTTACTGGGAGCTGGATCTGTCCCAGGGAGCTGGATGACCCGCCCCCAACGCCCAAGTAGGGTCGACTGGGTTGCAGCCGTTCCAGGGGTATGCGAAGGAGGCTGAAGGCCTCAACCGAAAGCACGCTGAGGCCTGCGCCACCATCGATGAGGGTTCCGGTGACGGCCACCTGGCAGATGGTGGGGGTGCACAACATGGGGAGCGCGCCCGAGCTTGCCGGGTTGGAGGGGTGGTCTTCCAAGCTGAAGGTCAGGCCGGCCTTGGGCGCCGCCCGATCCGGGGGAGCCCCCTGCCGCGCGGGAGCGATGCTGACCTGGCGAACAAACGGCTTGACATGGCGACTTGTGGGCGGTGCCTGCGAGCCGCCCAAGAGGGCCGCTATGACCGGGGGTGTTGGTGTAGCGGAGCGGCCGTCTCGCTGCACTGACGGATGCTGAGATGACGCTTGCCGCCCGTTCCCCACCGGGTCGGGGGTGGCATTGACGGCGGGCGACAGGGAACGACGAGGACGCCCATCGACGGGAGCCGTACGGTCGACGCGGGAAGTGATGGTGGCCCGGCGCTCGGTGCGGGCCCGGCGTGCGTCAGACATGGACGCGACGGTCGGAGGAGAGCGGTGCGGTGGAAAACAAATTCCGGCGCAACCCTACCTGGCGCGCCAAATGTCGTATTTCAGGTTCTGGCCGACCCTTAAGGTTTGAACTCTGGGGTGCGCGCGGAGATTACGCTTACTACCTTTCCGTCTCACAAGGATCTAAGCTATCAAGAACACAGCACAAGAGACACAGAGTTTATACTGGTTCAGGCCACCGATGTGGTGTAATACCCTACTCAAGTGTGGTGGTGTGGTGGATTGCCTCTTGGGCTGATGATGAACAATACAAGGAAGAACAGCCTCGCGAGGGTCTGTTCTTGGCTGGGGCGATGAACTACTAGGAGGAGTTCAGCCGTCCTTCTTTCTCTCTGTCTTTCTCTCCGGATTCTAGCTCGCTAGTTCTCGACCTCCTTTACCCTGGGGGTGGCTAGTCCTATTTATAGGCAAAGGCCTTGGGCCTCTTCCCAAATATTGAGCGGGAAGGGCGCCAACAGTTGGCCTTTTTGAAGGGGAACATCTGGTACACTTATCTTGACTAAAGTCGGTCCTCGCCTGCCAAAGGCTCTGGTGATGACGCTGGCTTGGGCTCCACAATGACCTCTTCCTTGTCGCGGAGTTGGTCTTGGTCTTGTTGCACCGAAATGGATGCCTTTGCTTGATCCCGCCTGCGCTTGCTCCCTTAGCACCAAAGAGAAAAGGGAGGACACTGTGCAGGCTGGCGCCCGCCTGGCGCCCTTGGTCTTCATGGCTTGCGTCACGGGCACCTCGTGAGGTACCACGCCTTGATCTCTCCGCCTCCTCGTGACCCAGCCTGATGAGGCCGCGCCTGAGGAAGCTCTGCGTCATCCGCCCCGCGAGGCTTGGCCCCTCGTGCGGGTCTTGGGTCTTGTGTTGATGAAGATGGGCCGTGCTTGGCCTCCTTTGAGCCACGCCGCAGGCCGCAGGCAGGCAAGTCTGGGGACCCCCGTTCCCAGAACGCCGACAGCATGGTCGCGAAGTGCTGGAGTAGGGAGCGCCCGGGCAACTTCTTGCGGGCGAGGGACTTCTTGGCAGCTCTGCTCTTGCCGCGCTGGCACCTGACGGGGCGGGTTCCGCCCAGGTGCCACGCGCCTTGGAGCCAGGGCACCTTCTTGAGGAGGAGGCGGCTGGGGCGCCCCCGGAGCTTCGTCGCCCGCGGAGGGGGGGTGCAGTGCAGCGGAAAGGACGGCGCAGGAGAGCCCCCTGCGGCGTGGACGAGCTCGGCGACGTGGTCGAGCCATTCTTCGTACACGTCGTCGACGGGATGGTAGCGCAGGAGCTCATTCGCCGTGATGAGCGCAGCTCGAACCTCCATGGGTGCGCGGAGCGCGCGGGACGAAGAACCAGGTGGGGTGAGCGAGGGAGTAGCAGTGCAGCGTCTTGCCGCACGGACGGATGCTGAGACGGCGCTTGCTGCTCGTTTCCCGCTGGGCCGGTGGCGGCGTTGACGGCAGGTGACGGGGAACGGCGAGGACGCCCGCCGACAGGAGCCGTCTGGGCGACGCGGGAAGCGAGAGCGGCTCGGCGCTCGGCGCGGGCCCGACGGGCGTCAGACATGGACGCGATGGTCGGAGGAGAACGGGGTGGTGGAAGACGAATACCGGCGCACCCCTACCTGGCGCGCCAAATGTCGGATTTCGGGTTCCGGCAGTACCTTGAGGTTCAAGCACTGGGGTGCGCGCGGAGATTTCGCCTTCTACCTACCTGTACCCCTCCGCCTCGCTGAGATCTAAGCTATGGAAAGAACAGCACAAGGGACACAGGGTTTATACTGGTTCGGACCACCTTTGTGGTGTAATTCCCTACTCCAGTTGGTGGTGTGGTGGATTGCCTCTTGGGCTGATGATGATGAGCAACACAAGGAAGAACAGCCTCGCGAGGGTCTGTTCTTGGCTGGGGGGATAAACTGCTAGGAGGAGTTCAGTCACCCCTCTCTCTCTCTGATTCTCTCTCTTCTCCGATCTCTGTATCTCTCTCTACCATGGGGGTGGCTAGTCCTATTTATAGGCAAAGGCCCTGGGCCTCTTCCCAAATATTGAGCGGGAAGGGCGCCAACAATTGGACATTTTGAAGGGGAACATCTGGTACACTTATCCTGACTAAAGTTGGTTTTCGCCTGCCAAAGGCTCTGGTGGTGATGCTGGCTTGGGCTCCACAATGACTTCCTCCCTGCCGTTGGGCTGGTCTTGGTCTCGTTGCACCGAAACGGGTGCCTTTGCTTGATGCTCTCGCCTGCGCTTGCTCCCTTTGCACCAAAGAGGAAAGGAGGACACTGCGCGGGCTGGCGCCCGCCTGGCGCCCTTGGTCGTCATGGCTTGCGTCACGGGCACCTCGTGAGGTACCCCGCCTTGATCTCTCCGCCTCCTCGCGATCCAGCCTGATGAGGCCGTGCCTGAGGAAGCTCCGTGTCGTCCGCCCCACGAGGCTTGGCCCGCTCGCGAGGGTCTTGGGTCTATGTTGATGAAGATGGGCCGTGCTGGGCCCCCCTTTGAGCCACGCCGCAGGCCGCAGGCAGGCAACTCTGGGGACCCCCGTTCCCAGAACACCGACAGATTTATATATGGGAAGTCCTATTTTGGCCACTGGAAAATGTTCGGAATTTTTTGGTATTGTACCGGGAAGGTTCTAGAAGGTTCTAGAGTGGGGTCCACCTGCATGGGGGGACCCACATGAACGTGGGTAGTGGGGGCAAGTCCCCACACCCCTGGTCAAGGCGCACCAACATCCCCCCTTAGAAGGAATAAGATCATATCCCAAAGGGATAAGATCAAGATCCCTCAAAAAGGGGGATAACAATCGGTGGGGAAGGGAAATGATCGGATTTCTTTCCCCCACCTTTGCCAACGCCCCAATGGACTTGGAGGGCAAGAAACCAGCTCCCTCCACCCCTATATATAGTGGGGAGGCGCATGGGAGCCGCAACCCTTCCCGTGGCACAGCCCTCTCCTTCCCCAACACCTCCTCCTCCTCCGTAGTGCTTGGCGAAGCACTGCTGGAGAACTGCAAGCTCCAGCACCACGCCGTCGTGCTGCCGGAGCTCTCCCTCAACTTCTCCTCTCCCCTTGCTGGATCAAGAAGGAGGAGAAGTCCCCGGGCTGTACGTGTGTTGAACGCGGAGGCGCCGTTGTTCGATGCTTAGATCGGAATCAACCGCGATCTGAACCGCCGCGAGTACGGTTCCTTTATCTGCGTTCTTGTAACGCTTCCGCATCACAATCTTCAAGGGTATGAAGATGCACTCCCCTTTCTCTCGTTGCTAGTCTCTCCATAGAATGATCTTGGTGATGCGTAGAAATTTTTTAATTTCTGCAACGATCCCCAACAGCCACCACGTAGGCGCCCTTGAGTCTTGATCTCGACGTTGTCGATGGTGGCAGAACTCTCAGGCTCAAGGGTGGCGGCCTCGCTGCTATTGGGAAAGTCGCCCCGACAAGGCTCTTGCTGGGGCTATGTAGGCCGCCCCGGCAAGGGTGTTGCTGGGGGAAGTCCATCTTGCCCCTTTACTCTTCATGCCTCTGGCTTGGGTGCTAGCTACCTTGGCAGTCTCATAACTTTCCTTCCTCTGCCCCACCAAGCATGGCCCTAGGTCCGGCTATGACTTCCCGTGTCGGCGTTCTGGGAACGGGGGTCCCTAGAGTTTCCTGCCTGCGGCCCTCGACGTGGCTCCACAAGCGGGCCCGTACGGCATGTCTTCACCAACAAACACTCAATACCATCGCGAGGGGCCTAGCCTCGCGAGGCGGACGACAGAGCGACCTCATCAGGTTGGCTCGCGAGGGCGCAGAGATCAAGGGGAGGGGTACCTCGCAAGGTTCCCGTTACGCAAGCCATGACGACTAAGGCCAGGAGGGCGCCAGCGCGCGCAGTGTCCTCGTTCCCTCTTTGGTGCTGAAGTGGCAAACGTAGGCGAGGAGTCCCAAGGCATCAGGCATAGGTTTCCATATCGGTGCAACAAGACCAAGACCAGCAGGACGGCGGATGGAGGTCACCATGGAGCCCAAGACGGCGTCATCGCCAGAGCCTTTGGTAGGTGAAGACTACTTTTGTCAGGATAAGTTGTACTAGCTGTCCCCCTACAAACTTGGCCATTGCGGCATCCCTTCCCGCTCAATATTTGGGAAGAGGACAAGGGCCTGTATAAATAGGACCAGCCACCACAGTAGGAGGCAGTAGGACTCATCTCGAACTCATCTTGAGCGATCCTCACCCACACACATTCACAAAGCAAAAGAACACCTCTCCTCAAGAGGCTGTTCTTCCCCTTGTACTATTCATCCTCAGCCTAAGAGGCAATCCACCACCACCACACTGGAGTCGGTATTACACCACAACGGTGGCCCGAACCAGTATAAATCTTGTGTCCCATGTTCTTTGAGTTCGTCGAGCTTTACTTTGAGGTTGCGGTGAGGGTGAGGGCGAGATTAGGCAGGGGAAGATCTTCGTGCCACCCCAGTGTTCAAACCTCAAGGGTTTGCCGGAACCCGAAATCCGATAGCCCGTGCACAAGTAAAGGGGTACAGAAAGGACCCTACTTTTGTACACCGACAGGAGCCCTCGGGCCTGGGGCACACATAAGCGCGAAGTGTTGTTGGGGCAGGCCTAGAACGACGCGCGGGCATGCGTGGCAGAGTTTTAACTGCAGTAATTTCTTCGTCAGTTGCGCTTCCCCACGATTCGCATTGAGGGCGTGACGTGGGGGCCGTGCGTCTAGCGGTCCCAGCACGCTTGCATCACCTCGCGGTGAACAGTAAAGAGGCGTCCCATGTCTTCCGCATAAAAAGCAGGAAACCGCAGGGGCGCTGCTCATTTGCAAAGTGGACTCGGGTCGTGGCCTTCATGGCGCCCGCGCCCCACGATCACGGGGCAGGAAACGGTCGTCCCACTTGTCTTCTTAATTCCGTTTTGCATGATAACCCACAAGTATAGGGGATCAATTGTAGCCTCTTTTGATAAGTAAGAGTTTCGAACCCAACGAGGAGCTAAAGGTAGAACAAATATTCCCTCAAGTTCTATCGACCACCGATACAACTCTACGCACGCTTAACGTTCGCTTTACCTAGAACAAGTATGAAACTAGAAGTAAATAAATTCCAGGGGTTGTTTAGATAAAGACACAACTAAGTTAGTTTCAATAGAGAGTTTTTGTCAACAAGAAAGTTATTTGTCGCTAGGCAATCGATAACTAGACCGGTAGTCATTATTGCAATTTTATTTGAGGGAGAGGCATAAGCTAACATACTTTCTCTTCTTGGATCATATGCACTTATGATTGGAACTCTAGCAAGCATCCGCAACTACTAAAGATCATTAAGGTAAAACCCAACCATAGCATTATAAGGCATCAAGTCCTCTTTACTCCCATACACAAACAACCTACTTACTCGTGTATGTGCTTCTGTCACTCACGCCACCCACCATAAGCAAATCATGAACATATTGCAAACCCTACAACGGGGATCCATCACTCTTGCGCGACATGGAGAGCACCATAGGACAGCACCAATAATAAAACATGCAACTCAAACCAATCACGATCATCAATGAACCCATAGGACAAAACAGATCTACTCAAACATCATAGGATAGCCATACATCATTGGGAAATAATATATAGCATTGAGCACCATGTTTAAGTAGAGATTACAGCGGGTAAAAGAGGGGTTACACCGCTGCATAGAGGGGGGAAGAGTTGGTGGTGACGATGGTGAAGTTGTTGGTGTAGATCGTTGTCGCGATGATGGCCCCGGCGGCGTTCCGGCGCCACCGGGAGAGAGTGGGAGAGAGCCCCCTTCTTCTTCTTCTTCTTCTTCTTTCTTGACCTTACCCCTAGATGGGAGAACGGTTTCCCCTCTAGTCCTTGTCTTCCATGGCGGCGGAGGGGCCGTAGCCCCTCCGAGATAGGATCTCTCTCTGTTTCTTCTGTTTCTGTGCTCCCTGATTCTTACCTTTCACCGTTTCATAAATTCCCGGAGATCCGTTACTCCGATTGGGATTAAATTTCGACACGATTTTTATCCAGATATTGGCTTTCTTGCGGCGAAAGAAGGGAAACAACCGCCTTATGGAGTGGCCACGAGGGCCCAAGGCGCGCCCCCTGCTTTGTGGACTCCTCGGGCATCGTCTCGCGTTGATTCTTTTTCCCAAATATCACATATATTCCAAAAAGAATCTCCGGAAGTTTTTATCGCGTTTGGACTCTGTTTGATATGGATTTTCTGCATAACGAAAAACATGCAACAAACAGGAATTGGCACTGGGCACTAGATCAATATGTTAGTCCCAAAAATAGTATAAAAAGTTGCCAAAAGTATGTAAAACTTGTAGAATATTGGCATGGAACAATCAAAAATTATAGATACGACGGAGACGTATCAGCATCCCCAAGCTTAATTCTTGCTCGTCCTCGAGTAGGTAAATGATAAAAAACATAAATTTTTATGTGGAATGCTACCTAGCATAATCTTGATCATGTAATCTAATCATGGCATGAATATTAAGACACGAGTGATTCAAAGCAATAGTCTATCATTTGACATTAAGAAAATTAATACTTCAAGCATACTAATAAAGAAATCATGTCTTTTCAAAATAACATGGCCAAAGAAAGTTATCCCTACAAAATCATATGGTCTGGCTATGCTCCATCTTCACCACACAAAATATTCAAATCATGCACAACTTCGATGATAAGCCAAGCAATTGTTTCATACTTTTGATGTTCTCAAACATTTTCAACTTTCACGCAATACATGAGAGTGAGCCATGGATATAGCACTATAGGTGGAATATAATATGATGGTACAGGTTGTGTGGAGAAGACAAAAAGGAAGAAAATCTCACATCAACGCGGCTAATCAAGGGGCTATGGAGATGACCATCAATTGATGTCAATGCGAGGAGTAGAGATTGCCATGCAACAAATGCACTAGAGCTATAAGTGCATGAAAGCTCAAACTGAAACTAAGTGGGTGTGCATCCAACTTGCTTTCTCATGAAGGCCTAGGGCATTTGAGGAAGCCCATCACTAGAATATACAAGCCAAGTTCTATAATGAAAATTCCCACTTGTATATGAAAGTAATAGCTCAAGAGACTCTATATGAAGAACATGGTGCTGCTTTGAAGCAGAAGTGTGGTAAAAGAATAGTAACATTGTCCCTTCTCTCTTTTCTCTCATTTTTTTTCTTTTTTTTCTTTTTTGTAGGATTGTTTGTCCTCTCTCTGTCTCTTTTTTTGATAACCTCACATGGGACAATGTTCTAATAATGATGATTATCACACTTTTATTTACTTACAACTCAATATTACAACTCGATATCTAGAACAAAGTATGACTCTATATGAATGCCTCCGACGGTGTAGTGGGATGTGCAATGATCTACCATAGCAATGACATCAAAAAAGGACAAGCCATGAAAACACCATGCTAGCTATCTTACGATCTGCAAAGCAATATGACAATAAATGCTCAAGTCATGTATATGATGATGATGGAAGTTGCATGGCAATATATCTCGGAATGGCTATGGAAATGGCATGATAGGTAGGTATGGTGGCTGTTTTGAGGAAGGTATAAGGAGGCTTATGTGTGACAGAGCGTATCATATCACGGGGTTTGGATGCACCGGCGGAGTTTGCACCGACTGTCGAGGTGAGAAAGGGCAATGCACGGTACCGAAGAGGCTAGCAATGATGGAAGGGTGAGAGTGCTTATAATCCATGTACTCAACATTAGTCATAAAGGACCCACATACTTATTGCAAAAATCTAAAATACATCAAAACCAAGCACTACGCGCATGCTCCTAGGGGGATAGATTGGTAGGAAAAGACCATCGCTCGTCCCCGACTGCCACTCATAAGGAAGACAATCAAAAAATATCTCATGCTCCAACTTCGTTACATAACGGTTCACAATACGTGCATGCTACAGGACTCACAAACCTTAACGCAAGTATTTCTCAAATTCACAATTAGCCACTAGCATGACTATAATATCACCATCTTTATATCGCAAAATTATTGCAATAAATCAAAACATATCATATTCAGTGATCTACAAGTTTTATGTAGGATTTTATGACTAACCATGTGAATGACCAATTCCTGTCATCTCTCTAGATATATATAAGTGAAGCAAGAGAGTTTAATTCTTTGTACGAAAGATATGCCCACGCTCTAACAGATATAAGTGAAGCAAAATAGCATTCTACAAATGGTGGTATTCTATGTGTAGGGAAACAGGCAATCCAAACTTGAAAAGATATATGTGATGCACATGAAGCATTCTATAAAGCCATACTCAAAAGATATAAGTGAAGTGCAATGAGCATTCTATAAATCAACCATGGACTATATCATACCAGCATGGTGCATAAATTAAAAAGGGGGGAAATAAATGCAAAATACGCTCCAAGATTTGCACATATCACATGAACGAAACAAAACCGAAAACATACTGATACTTGTTGAAGAAAGATGGGATGCCTTCCGTGGCATCCCCAAGATTAGATTCTTGAGTCTCCTTGAATATTTACTTGCATTGCCTTGGGCATCCCCAAGCTTGAGCTCTTGCCTCTCCTCCTTCTCCTCATATCGAGGCGTGCTCGATCTTTGATCACTTCACCCACACAAAACTCAACAGAAAGTACTGTTGCAAACAAATTCATATTTTGTTTTTTCATTGTAGCTACTGTAATATAACTCTCCATGGCTTAATCCACTGATAGAAATCGATAGTTTCATCAAAACAAGCAAACAATGCATCAAAAACAGAATATGTCTTAAATAGGACAGTTTGTAGTAATCTGAACATTCACCATACTTATGTTACTCAAAAACTTCTGTAAAAATTAGGAAAAATAAACAATTTGTATATAAAGACAGTTCAATAAGTTTCATAACCGTTTGACGTTCTAGTAAAAAAATGTAAAATCACGCACTACAGCCAAAGTTTCTGTTTTGCACAGCACAAACCAACGAGCAATGTAAACATCCTAAAGGCAAATCTTGGCACATTATTTTTATAATACAATGGAATTGTACAAGGGTATAATTATTTTTGTTGAAAAGTTTCTGTAATCAAGATTCACAAAGTTTACATGAGCATGAACAAAGTTCAAGGAGCTCCCTCACTTCAACAATGCTTGTCTCTCTCACTTTCAATTTCCTTTTTGAAAAGTTTTGGGTTCCCCTCTTTATTTTTTTTGTTCTTTAACTCTATAAAAGCACTCAACAGAAATAAATGACTCTCTAAAACTTCCGGGTTGTCCCCCTGGCAGCGCTTTCTTTAAAGCCATTAAGCTAGGCATAAGGTGCTCAAGTAATGAATCCACCCGGATCCCAAGGTATATCAAAGCCAGTTTGAATTAGCAATGATTTGGCATTTATTAGTGAGCACAAAGCAACATATATCAAGCAATGAAGAAGTCTAACTCTCTTCCTATGCATCGGCATGTCATACAAGAACAATTCATGCACATCAAGTAAAGGCCAATGCATAGCATAAGAAGTTTCTTGCAATTTTATCGCGCTGGAAACATAGAGAGGCAGAGATGTAGTTCCTCTCTCATAATAATTGCAAGTAGGAGTAGCAAGCACGTGCATATTATATTCATGAAAATTATCATGTGCATCGGTAAAAGGCCACCCATAAATATAATCCTTAATAAGTGCAAACTTCTCCGATATAGTGTAGTTTGGAGAATTCAAAAAGATAATAGGACTATCATGTGTGGGTGCAATAGCAACAATTTCATGTTTAACATAAGGAACAATAGCAAGTTCATCTCCATAAGCATAATGCATATTGGCATCTTGGCCATAAGAATAGCAAGCATCAAGTTCACCAAAAAGGGATATTTCAAACGAATCAACGGGATCATAGCAATTATCATGGCATTCATCCTTTGGTAAGAATGAAGGGACATTTAATAATGTATGAGTTGGAGCATTACTCTCATTAGAAGGTGGGTATGGGTAGCTAATACGATCTTCCTCCTTTTGTTCTTCGCTCTCCTCATCATCTTTTTCATCCAATGAGCTCACAGTTTCATCAATTTCTTCTTCCATAAACTCCTGCAAAATATTAGTCTCTTCTTGGACAGCCGAGACTTTCTCAATAAATTCATTGTTATCATAATTGTATTTATAATTCTCATAGCAATATTTAAGGATAGCTAAATTTTCAGGTCTACAAACTGAATCATCAAAATCTCCAAACTCGTTAAACAAAAGATTCAATTTCACAAGCACCCTTAAAAGCAACAAATTCTTCTATTCGTTCCACATCATAGTAATCATATATACCATTAGCATAAGAAGCTAAGGTTTCATTATCATTAAATTCGCATGAAAAGGGAAGGTGTGGAGCCTTCATCCTAGAGCAACAAGTATAATCATATCTCAAGCATAGTTCCCAAGCATACCAACGCAACATATAAATTTGATCCCATAATAGTTTCCCTTTTTGAGTCAACCGATAATCCCTAAAGTATTCACGTTGATCCAACGTGTCTCCCATTATATAATTGAATGAGGTTTTCTCAGGATTATTAAAGTAGTGCATAATATCTTTCACATAATTTAGCATCGAGGGCTTTAGGAGGTTCCCCATCTCCATGAGTAGCAACTAAACCTATTTTTTTTGGTATTTCGTGTTCCATATCCATAACTAAAGATATAGGACAACTTAGAACAGCGAATAAAATCCACTTAGTGATAAAGCAAACAAACACACACGGCAATATTCACCCCACGGTATTGCTCCCCGACAACGGCGCGAGAAAAAGGTCTTGATAACCCACAAGTATAGGGGATCAATTGTAGCCTCTTTCAATAAGTAAGAGTGTCGAACCCAATGAGGAGCTAAAGGTAGAACAAATATTCCCTCAACATCTATCGACCACCGATACAACTCTACGCATGCTTAACGTTCGCCTTACCTAGAACAAGTATGAAACTAGAAGTACTTTGTAGGTGTTGTTGGATAGGTTTGCAAGATAATAAAGAGCACGTAAATAAATTCTAGGTGTTTTTTAGATAAAGATACAACTAAGTTAGTTTCAGTAGAGAGTTTTTGTCAATAAGAAAGTTATTTGTCCCTAGGCAGTTGATAACTAGACCGGTAATCATTATTGCAATTTTATTTGAGGGAGAGGCATAAGTTAACATACATTCTATTCTTGGATCATATGCACTTATGATTGGAACTATAGCAAGCATCTGCAAATACTAAAGACCATTAAGGTAAAACCCAACCATAGCATTATAAGGCATCAAGTCCTCTTTACTCTCATACGCAAAACAACCTACTTACTCAGGTATGTGCTTGTGTCACTCACGCCACCCACCATAAGAAAATCATGAACATATTGCAAACCCTACAGCGGGGATCCCTCACGCTTGCGCGACACGGAGAGCACCATAGGACAGCACCAATAAAAAAACATGCAACTGAAACCAATCACGATCATCAATGGATCCAGAGGACAAAACCGATCCACTCAAACATCATAGGATAGCCATACATCATTGGGAAATAATATATAGCGTTGAGTACCATTTTTAAGTAGAGATTACAGCGGGTAAAAGAGGGGTACACCGCTGCATAGAGGGAGGAAGAGTTGGTGATGATGGCGGTGAAGTTGTTGGTGTAGATCGTTGTCGCGATGATGGCCCCGACGGCGTTCCGGCGCCACCAGGAGAGAGGGGGAGAGAGCCCCCTTTTTCTTCTTCTTCCTTGACCTTCCCCTAGATGGGATAAGGGTTTCCCCTCTAGTCCTTGTCTTCCATGGTGGCGGAGGGGCGGGAGCCCCTACGACATTGGATCTCTTTCTCTGTTTCTTCTGTTTCTGCGCTCCCTGATTCTGCCCTTTCACCTTTTCTTAAATTCCCGGAGATCCGTAACTCCGATTGGGCTGAAATTTGGACACGCTTTTTATTCGGATATTGGATTTCTTGCGGCAAAAGAAGGGCACCAAGCGCCTTACGAAGTGGCCACGAGGTCTCAGGGCGCGCCCTACCCCCTAGGGCACGCCCCCTGCCTCGTGGACTCCTCGGGCATCATCTCGCGTTGATTATTTTTCCCAAAAATCACATATATTCAAAGAAAATCTCCGGAAGTTTTTATCGCGTTTGGACTCTGTCTGATGATTTTCTGCGAAACGAAAAACATGCGACAAACAGGAATTAACACTGGGCACTAGATCAATATGTTAGTCCCAAAAATAGTATAAAAAGTTGCCAAAAGTATGTAAAACTTGTAAAATATTGGCATGCAACAATGAAAAATTATAGATACGACGGAGACGTATCATCGCCTGCCATGTGTCCACCATGCCTCAGGGAGGGTAGGTGGCGGATGCGGAGGGCACGTGCCTTAACATCATGGTGGGAAGCCGGGTGTTGCTGATTGGAGTAGCGGGTCGGTTCTGATTCCCTGCGCCTCTAGTGGCCGGATTGGTCGAGTGGGGAGGCCGCCCTTAGGTTGGGGGGCCGAGCCCCGGCCCTTCCCCTCTGTAAAAAGCGAAGAGGGACAGTGTCCTTCTGCATTCATCTTCTTCCTGCTTGGTCCCTTTCTTCCACCCGCCATGGTCAGAGGGCACGCCGGCGCTCCAATGGTGGCGATGAGAGCTTCTGCTCGACAGCGTGTCCCTCCTCCTCCGGAGCTCATGGAAGCAGATCCCACTATGAGGGGAAGAGAGAGGGGGAGAGGTCATGGCCGCCGTGGCGCTCGGGGGAGCAGAGGAGAGAGCGGCGCACCGGCCGTGCTTCCGCCAGGGGCTCTTCCCCCAATGGAGGGCCATGTCGGAGACCAGCACCGCGAGTTCTTCATCAGGCTATACAAGCCAGTGTGCGGTCACCTTCGCCTCCCCACCCCGTTTGCTCGGGTAATGGAGCTTGATCTGCCACAGGCCTTGAGGCTGCATATGAGGGGCTGCAGGAATGGCGGCATGCGGGTCGATGTCAACTTCCCCGCCCCTCACATCATGTACCTCTGCCGTGAGTGTAAGACCTTCGCCCGTGCCCATAGCCTGTCGGAGGGGCACGTTCTCCAATTCAAATTAATGGAGAATGGCCTGCTCTCCGTCAAGGTCTTCGGGCGCTCAGGAACTCGCTTAGGGTGCTGCGTGGAGAGCTCCACCGACAATAAAACCTCCTCTTCGAGCGAAAGTGATGAGGACAATGACAGAGACGATGATCGTAGCGGGCGGGAGGATGCCGATTCCGACTCCGTCTGACCGTCGGTGGTAGCACCATCATCTGCATCGCCCTCCTCCCTCGGCCACGTGCCTTGCCGAGGGCCATCCATGCCATGCTCTCCATCGGCGTGTTCCCCGTCTCCTCTTCTTTGCGTTCACCTGCCGCACCTAGGAGGAAAGGGGGCAAGAACGGAGATCACGGGGCACTTATCTTTCTTTTATCTTGTAGGCACTTGCAAATCTTAATTTCTAAATAATGTAATCTCTCGAGCCCATGCCTGAGTCCTGCAACATTCGTACTTATATCAGCATGTCAATGAAAAAGACCAGCCTTGCCGGGGACCCGTGCATGTACACGTCCATGCAGAGGGGAAATGCCTCTTTAATGCAAATAAACGTGTTCTCCCGGCAAGCTATCCTGCCGGTAACCTCTGTGCCTGCCGGAGACTCACATCTACCGATTACACAAAGGGTCCAGCTCCTCGTCAATCGCCTTTTATTAAAGGCTACTGCAACCATTCTGACCGAACCAACGTTCACGTCAGGGATGGGAGCACCTAAGTTTAAAAGAGAGTGACGTGGTTTTCCAATGCACAAGTCACATGTTACGGATAGGAATGGGCAAGAGGTGAACTTTATCTATTTGGTTTGCCGGGGATCGCCGTGCTGGGCAGTCTTCCCAACTTCTTGCCGAAGCCGGGTCCTTGGTGGAATCGAGCATCCTTGCCATGCTGGAAAGAAGAGAGGACAAGAGTATGGAACCTTGGCGGTCCATTAACATTTGTTGGAATCAAAAAGAAGTACAATATCCTGGACAAGCATGTATATACGTATAGACATAAACATGGAAATTAACGGGAAACTGTACATACTAAAGGGTTTTTTCCCCGATTGCGCACAGGGTATGTGCCTGGTTTTGTACATAAGGTTACATGCCTTGCCGGCAAGGCTAGTACAAAAGGGGGGTTGCCGGGGCTCCCGGCAACCGCGCCATAGGGGTAAAACTTGCGAAGATGTTTGATATTCTAGGAATTGCTCGCCGGAATGCCATCTTCGGTCTCCAGGCGGACTGCGTCGGGCCTGGTGACTCGTATTACCCGATAAGGGCCTTCCCACTTTGGCATCAACTTGTTTGAACTCTTGGCGGATTGCATTCACCGAAGAACAAGGTAGCCTTCCTCAAGGCTTCGGGCATGAACATTGCGGCTATGGTAGCGGCGCAAGGCTTGCTGGTAGCGAGCGGCTCGCACAGCAGCCTGAAGACGATCTTCCTTAAGGAGCGTCGCGTCATCTTGGCGCAACTGCTCTTGCTCAAGCTCATCATAAGAGAGCACTCGAGGTGACTCGTATATGAGTTACGTGGGGAGAACTGCTTCTGCCCCGTATACCAAGGCAAAGGGTGTCTGGCCAGTGGCTCGATTTGGTGTCGTTCTGATCGACCAAAGAACTGTTGGCAACTCATCAATCCAGCGCCTCCCGCACTTGTGTAGCCTCTCAAAAGTTCTGTTCTTGAGGCCTTGCAAAACATCTGCATTCGCCCTCTCAGCCTGGCCGTTACTTCTGGGATGTGCAACATAAGCAAAACAAACCTTGTCGCCGAGGTCTTGGATGTACTGCATGGAGGTGCGGCTCGTGAACTGCATGCCATTGTCGGTGATGACTCTATTTGGCACACCAAAACGGCAGACCAGTCCCTTGAAGAACTTGATGGCTGATTGTGTTGTCACCTTTCTCACCGGTTCCACATCCGGCTAGTTTGTGAACTTTTCGACCACGACGTACAAGTACTCAAAGCCGACAACACGGGGAAAGGGGCCCAGTATATCGAGCCCCCAGATCGAAAATAGCCAGGAAAGAGGGATTGTCTAAAGAGCTTGGGCTGGTTGATGAAGCTTCTTTGAATGGAACTGGCATGCTTCACACTTCGTTACTAGCGCAATTGCTTCCTGGAGAGCGGTGCGCCAGAAGAGACCTTTCCGGAAAGCTTTGCCGGCAAGGGCTCTTGACCCTATGTGGGAGCCACACATGCCTGTGGGGACCCCGACTCATAAGTCGTGGTCACCGAATGCACGTGTACAGTGATCCCAGAGATCAATGCTCACTGAACACACAGAAGCTGAATAATAAGAGTCTTACATCCATACATACCGTATTACACAAGTAGGACCATTATGGTCAAGTCTTGAGTATAACATTGCAGCGGAAATCTCCGTTGTTAACTTGGACGCATGCCATCTGCCTTAACCCTACATGCATTCTGACTGGGAAGCATCCTAGCTCGCATGTTCGTCACCAAAGTATTCTTCTTCATATCATGTTCTTTCATGCCTGGCCAATTAAATAACCAGTGGCAAGCCAATGAGTACTTTGAATGTACTCGCAAGCAACCCAAGGGTGATAACAGAATAATTATGCAAGGCACTACTGCTAATTTGGCATTTTTGCGGAAAGCTAGTTTTTCTCATGCAAGTATGATCAACGTTTATCAAGGATATGAATGCGTCTGCAACAAGTATCAGGAGGTTACAGACATCAACATCGGGATAGAGTTGTGAACAACTCATACTCAAGCTCATCGTGACTTCCTCACGAATCACGTCAACAGATTTACCAAACCGTGTTGTTTGTCAGAAACATATGGACGTAGTCTAAGCAGCACCACCCAACTGTCCTTGACCGTGGACACGGCTATTCAAATAGTTTAACACTCTGCAGAGGTTGCACACTTTACCCACAAGATCCGGGGAACTTCCGTGTCATCCACGACCCGCGGAACCTCAAGTACCCGGGGTAAGCACCCGATCACTATCTTTCCCAAGACGACACAAACAAAGAGTCCACTCGTTCTTCCGTATCCTCACGATGTACATCATACGAGATTCACTCGATATCGTAACATCCGAGAGGGGACACAACGGTGTATCCGGTGCCCTGTAAAAACAGTCATGGCCGCCCTACCTGGCACGACCCCGTCCCGAGAGAGAGCACCAACTCTCCCCCGTCACTAGTAATGCGGGCTCCAAGCTAGTATCGGCCTTGGTAATCAATAATGCCCTTTCCCATACAAGGGTAGAGTGGTTGCGCATGTAAGGTTGGGACAATCAACAAATCTTAAATCTAATCCATCTCTGTAAACAACACTTTTATCGAGCCTCGGTACACTACCTCTCCACCAAGTAGTGACCTAGTCCATCATCATCTCCCAGGGGCATTAGTGGCACCCACTGGGCTGTTTGCAAGTATGTAAAACCACAATTGTTTCTTTCCATGCATAACCCTAACCCACTTTGCGTAGCCATTTACTATAGCATATTTCTACAACCCACCAACACAACTCTAAGCAAGGGTAGAGTCATGAACAATGCAGGTATCAATGGAGTATGCAACGGAGGCAAGCCTAGCAAGGTTGCCATTCAAGATATATATCATGCACTCGATGAAACAACGAAAATGCTATTATGATGAAAAATGGTTCATCATGGTCAAAGGGCTGCTTGCCTGGTTCATCAGATTCTTGAAATCTTCTAGTCCTCCTCCAAGTACTCCGTCTACTTCGGCAACTAACGTCAGAAACAATCACAATAAGCGACACAACAAGGCAAGAATAAATGTGCTCTAAAATAACGAAGTTGACTTTTCTTTGATACCTCTGGTCATATGAGGAATGACCAAAGTGATTTCATTGGAAGTGGATCAATGGATATTTCTAAACATTTCGATATGATGGAATCAAGGGTTTTATGGGATTGCAAGAAGTGTACAGAAACATATTTTTGAAAAATGAGCAAAGGCACCCATTTAACAAAGGATGATTTTAGAAGCATCTAGGAATTGGTTTCACTGGATTTGGAGTTCAAATGAATTTCCTATGAATTTGCAAAGTTGATAAATATGAAGAAATGTCTCAATAATTTATGTGGTACAGAAAGTATTAATAAAAATGTTCATAAACTAAGTTATGAACTTAGGAACACCTAGGAATTTGAATCATGGAATTTGGATCAAAAATGGGCTCTCTGTGATTTTCTAAAGTTTATGACAGAAATGGAAAATGGGGTTTTGATAAATATTTCTGAAGAGAAAGTTTTTGGAAAAATGTGCAAATAACACCATGTGATAGATAATGATTTGTCGACCCCTAGAAATTTGAATCATCAAATTTGGAGGTAATATGAATATTTGGGAGATTTTACAAATTGTCTGGGAAAAGAAAATAAGGAAAAGACTATACCCTTATCCGGCGCACTGGGCGAGAGATAGGCATTGGGCCAGCCCAGCGGCTCAGCTGCGCGGGTGGCAGGGCGACGTCGAAGGTGCCCAGCCGGAGTACGCCTTCGCTGCGGGGACGCGGGAGAACCCGAATGCGCCTCCATTTGCCAGCGTGGCCCCGTGGCTGGGCCACTGACGAGCGGGGCCTGCCTGCAGGTTTGTCCTCAACCTCCCGCGCGGGCGCGAAGGGAGACAGAGGAGGCGTTCGACGCTGGCCGCCGGTGCTACGGGGCTTCTCCGGCGATGATCCGCCCACCGGCGTGCTCAGCAGGGAGAGATGAACCAGGGAGACCCCACCACGGGTGCCTGCGTCACCGGATGGGAGCAGGGCTTCGCCCGCGGCGGACGGTGGCGTCAGGCGAGAGTGGCCATGGCCTAGCGGCTCACCGGAGGAGAAATAAGGGTGCGGTCGAGCTCATCTGGTTCTAGGGAGTCCTGAGATGTGGTTATAGGGAGAGGAGGGAGTCGGGACAGCGCGAATTTTGGCGATGGACGGTGGCTCGACTTTGGCATTGGAGGTGGAAGGAGGGCACGGGAGGAAGAATGGCGCAGTCCGGGCGGTCCAGGGGAGGGAGAGAGGGCGAACGGAGGCCAGAGAGGGCTCGGGGGTGGCCTTAAATAGGAGGGGGCGAGGTGCACAGCGGGGCCGTGCGCCGGCGAGGTCGTGCTCGTCGCTACGGGCCTCAGGATGGTGATGCGCCGTGTCTAAGGTGTTCGTGGAGGAGGTCTACGACCAGAGGAAGGGAGAGGAGGAGCAGGGGAGGGCTAGAGCATCGCGCGTGTGAGCTCGCTCACTGGTGTACTCGGGCGGCCGGCGCTCGTGCGGGCAAGGGCAGGAGGAGGGGGAAGGAGGAGGGGGCCGACCATATTGCGTGTCCCGGACGCCGAGGCGGCCTCGGGGGACACAAGGGGGAGGCCTAGGTGGTCAGAAGCCTCGGGCAGGACGCGGGGCACTGTAGCGCGCTCTAGAGCACGCATATGGCATGCCATGGCATAAAGAAAGGGGAGTGGGCACGGCCACTTGTGTCCAGTAGTGCTAGGAGGTATCAAGATAGTAGGGGGAAGCCTTGGATGCCTTGTGGAACCAATGGAGTGAGGAGGGAGGTGAGAAAGAGAGAGGAAGGTGCTATCCAGAGAGGTAAGTGGGGGTGTTTCAACCCTCAATCAATGAGCTGAGGCCAGGGAAGAGTTACTGGAGATAGGAGAAGACTAGGAGGAGATGTGGTAAAAAGTTGAGCTCAAAGAGATTAGTGGAAGGGGTCAAAATGGTGTTTTTGGAAAAAGGGCAGAAGGTGTTTGATGTTTGTTTGGATAAGCAAATGAACTCCATTTGGTATGAGGCTCCACAGGGTGAAATGGCACATATAATTAGGTCCTTCCACCTATTTTGAGATCATTTGGGAAAAGTTGCCAATGCAACTTTTGTAAACCCTAGAAATCAACAGAAATGGGTTTTTCAAGATTTAGTCACCCAAAACTATTCTCCTTGATGCACCACTTGGTGTAGTTTCAAGATTTGAGGATTTGAACATGTTCACAAAAATTGGGGTCAAGGAGAGAAAGTTGGTAGTACAAACTTGTTCAAATTTGATTCTGGTCAGAGAGGGTTTTGGGGCACTTTGATCAAGATAACATTCTCTCCAACTTGTGCGATTTAGTCTAGATGCATTATTACACCATTTGAGCATGTGCACCAACTTTGAGAGCATTTGGACATGTTTGACAGTGCAAAAATGTTCAAACTTGAAAAAGGACAGAAGTGGTTTTGAGAGGGTTTCATGGGGTTATACTATTCTCCATGACATGGTACTTGGCAAGATCATCAAAAATGTCATATGTGACATGTTAGAATTTTCCTGGATTAATTTGTAAATATTTCTTATAGAAATATTTCAAATCCTTGAAATGAGCAGAAATGGTTTTGGGAGGTTTTGTCCAATATTTTGATCATGACCATGTGTTGAAACTCATATATATGGAAAATATATGTCCATTGAGTCTCCTTAATTTTTCTCAAATATTTTTAAAGCTTTAAAATAATTTTAACCTATTTAAGACCATTTCTGGCCTTAAGAAAATTCCTTTAAATAAAATAGGAAAATAAATTTTAAAATTATAGTTTTGTGGTTTCTGGGTAACCTATATCTAATAGGCGTCAAAAATATTTTTGGAAAGATTTTACTGCCCTTAATTAAGTACTTGCAGTGCAAACCTCAACTCAGGGGTTTTTGGAAAACTAATTTTTGAAAATACTTTTTGGCCAAATTATTTTTGTAAGAAAATACTATATTGCTCTATACACATGGCATGATCATTGGGAAAAGGTTTTGGATCAAGGAGAAGGAGTATAAGAGTTGGAGGATTTATTTGATTTTTAGAGCACTTGCAACGTTGATGAAGATGGGCCACGTTGGGCCCCCACTCGAGCCACGCCGCAGGCCGTAGGCAGGTAAGTCTGGGGACCCCCGTTCCCAGAACGCCAAAACACGCGGGATCCCGTGCTGGTCAGGATGTTGAAGATTGTGCCTTTGAAGGAAAGCAAGGGAGGGGACAAGGAAACTACGACCTCCTCGAAGGAGGCTGTTCGGAGGGAAGGAATCGAAAATTCCTCTCCTCAAGGAAAGAAGAGGAACGCCCCTGGAGACCCGGAGACCGTGGCCTCAAAACGGGGGAAGAAATCTTCGTCAGAGGGTCCTGCGCCGGGGCATACCTCGGCCGAACTATGCCCTCAAGGGGGCCAGCCCTCCACCGAGCCGTAAGTAGAGAGAGGTTTTTTCTTTGAGAAGAATCCTTGTTTTATATCTGAGAAGAGTAACCGAAAATTTACCTTGTAGTTCGGACCTCAGCCCTTCTCAGCAGAGCTCGTCTTCGGGGGATCTTCTTCTGGAGATGATGGAGAGCGGAACGCCTCCCCCTGCCGAACAGCCTAGAGAGGCGGGCAACCCTGAGGTATCGTCGCGGAGGGTTTCTCCGAATACGGCGGGGCCGGAAGGCAACCATATGCCCCCCCAAGGCTCTCCGTGTACGTCCTTCGAGAGAGGTCATAGGACGAATCCGGCACCGTCCGGTGCACGGTCGGAGGAGCTGAAGGATCTTCTAGGGCGAGCATCTATCTCAGAGGAGCATCGTGCATTGATAGGCACGGTGATTGAAAGGGTTTCGTCCGCGGAAAGCGGATTGCACAAGGCTGTCAGAAGTTTGCTGACGGGCTTTGAGGTACGCGGAATAACGCACCCTTTTTTTTAACAGTGGCGCATAAATAGGATGTGCCCTGTGCACATAGTAGCCCCTGAGACTCTATGCATTGTCAAAATTGACGGCGTGCAGAGGATTGTAACCCCAGGTCTAAAATGTCGTCTTCGTATTTAGGCGACGAAGTGTCCGGCGTCAGAGGCCGACATCGTGCTTGTTAACAAGTGGCTTGACGAGGCACAAGGTATGTAACCCCTCCGGTGGCACCTGGTAAGAGGAGCCTATGCCAGTATCTTACTATGTTTGTGCTTGATGCAGATGGTGCGGCTGCCACGGAGAGTCTTCGGGTAGAACTTGCCCGAGCCAAGGAGCAAGCCAGAAAAGTGATGCGGCTGCCAAGAAGGCCCTTGAAGAGCTGAGAGCAGAACAGGCTGCTCACTGCCGAAGCAAGAAAGATATGGCCGTTAAGGTGAAGAGCGCTGCTGACCGTTGCAGGCTTATGGAAAAAGAAGATTGGGCGGAACAAACGGACTTGGAGAAGGCCGTTGCCGATGCCAAGGATGCTCACTCTGTGATGAGAGCTGCGAAGGAGGAGCTTCGTGAAGCCGGAGAGATCGCGGCTGGAAGGCCCTTTATGCTGCGGAGAAAGTTTTGTGATCCTAAGCATGCTTTGTTGGACCGGTTGTGGAGTGCGGCGAACACCTATATGGATTTGGCGGCGAGTGCTGCTGATGCAACAGAACACTTTCGAGATCGAGAAGATCGTGAAGTGGAGAAACTCTTTTGGTCGCAGTTCCACAATCCAGAGCATCCACTATCGGTGGCCAATCGTCTGGCCAAATGGGACGAGTTGAATAGGTTGTCCGGACTCGCCATGAAGTTTGTCATGAGTCATCTGTGGCCGGAGAGATCGGAGCCGAAGAGTTATTTCAGCTTGATGCAGCAGTTCCTTGGTGCGGTGCCACATATTAATGCCATGAAGAGGTCAGCATGCATAGAGGGCGCACGGATGGCTCTTGCCCATGTGAAGACATACTGGGTGGAGATGGAAACCACCGTTGTTGCATCCCGAGATTCGGACAAAAGCCTTAGGGGCTTGACAGTGAGGCTACTTAGATAGCCCCTGATGGCGCCTGCGCTCGCCCGAACTTGGGGTGCATATGTGCGTGGCCGGGAAACGGCCCTTCGTTGAGGCGGGGGAATCCTATAGATTCCGGTGAGTCATCGAGTGGTTGACCAGTCTCACGCTATATCTTGACAGTTAGTTTTCGGCTTTCTCTACTGAGCGGCACAATCGCAGTAGTTCTCCTAGTGCCATCTTAGCCGATAGTGCGGAACGTAAGCCAACAAAACACAGGAGCCGGGCAACCCAACATTTGACCAAAGACATGATTCGGAGCTGATGCATATAAGGCCAAACTCGCGACGCCGAACACTCCCTAAGGTATTCGGTCTTTATGAGTGCGGGCGGGACAACTCCCTTGGTTATAAGCCCCTAGTGTCCAGGTACGCGCAAAGTTGTGACTGTCGGTGTTCTGGGAATGGGGGTCCCCAGACTTGCCTGCCTGCGGCCTGCGGCGTAGCTCAAAGGAGGCCCAGCAAGGCCCATCTTCATCAACACAAGACCCAAGACCCTCGCAAGGGGCCAAGCCTCGCGGGGCGGACGACATGGAGCTTCCTCAGGCACGGCCTCATCAGGCTGGCTCACGAGGAGGCGGAGAGATCAAGGCGGGGTACCTCACGAGGTGCCCATGACGCAAGCCATGACGACGAAGGGCGCCAAGCGGGCACCAGCCTGCACAGTGTCCTCCCTTTCCTCTTTGGTGTAAAGGGGGCAAGTGCAGGCGAGAGGATCAAGCAAAGGCATCTATTTCGGTGCAACGAGACCAAGACCAGCTCCGTGACAAGGAGGAGGTCATTGTGGAGCCCAAGCCAGCGTCATCACCAGAGCCTTTGGCAGGCGAGGACCGACTTTAGTCAGGATAAGTGTACCAGATGTTCCCCTTCAAAATGGCCAACTATTGGCGCCCTTCCCGCTCAATATTTGGGAAGAGGCCCAGGGCCTTTGCCTATAAATAGGACTAGCCACCCCCAGGGTAGGGCAAGGAAGATAGAGGCAATCAAGGTAGAGGCAATCAGGATAGACGAAAAGGCGAGAACTAGCGAGCTAGAATCCGGAGAGAAAGACAGAGAGAAAGAAGGGCGGCTGAACTGCTCCTAGTAGTTCATCGCCCCAGCCAAGAACAGACCCTCGCGAGGCTGTTCTTCCTTGTATTGTTCATCATCATCCCAAGAGGCAATCCACCACACCACCACACTGGAGTAGGGTATTACAACACATCGGTGGCCCGAACCAGTATAAACTCTGTGTCTCTTGTGTTGTGCTCTTGATAGCTTAGATCTTTGCGAGACAGAGAGGTAGAAAGCGTAATCTCCGCGCGCACCCCAGAGTTCGAACCTTAAGGGTCTGCCGGAACCCAAAATCCGACATTTGGCGCGCGAGGTAGGGGTGCGCCGGAATTTGTTCTCCACCGCACCGCTCTCCTTCGACCGTCGCGTCCATGTCCGACGCCCGCCGGGCCCGCACCGAGCGCCCGGCCGCCGTTGCTTCCCGCATCGCCCGGACGGCTCCCGTCGGCGGGCGTCCCCATCGTTCCCCGTCGCCCGCCGTCAACGCCGCCAATGGCCCGGCGGGGAACGAGCAGCAAGCGTCGTCTCAGCATCCGTCCGTGCGGCAAGACGGTCGTACCGCCACTCCATCGCTCACACCCGCTGGTTCTTCGTCCCGCGCGCTTCGCGCGCCCTTGGAGGCTTGATCTGCACTCATCGCGGCGAATGAGCTTCTGCGCTACCATCCCGTCGACGACGTCTACGAAGAGTGGCTCGACCGCGTCGCCGAGCTCGTCCGCGCCGCAAGGGGATCTCCCGCGCCGTCCATTCCGCTGCGCCGCGCCCCGTCCCGCATGGGCGACGAAGCTCCGGGGGCGTACCAGCCGCCTCCACTGCAAGAAGACGCCATGGCTCCAAGGCGCGCGGCCCCTGGTAGGAACCCGCTCCATCAGGCGCCGGCGCAACAAGAGCAGAGCTGCCAAGAAGTCCCTCGCCCGCAAGAAGCTGCCCGGGCACTGCCTGCTCCGGCACGTCGCGACCCTGCTACTGCTCCCGCGCGTCGAGACCCCGCGCTGCTCCCAGCCGCAGCGCATGGGGACCCGCAAGACCAAGCTCTCCCTCACCCAAAGCCTCCCGTGACCACCGTAGGCTGTCGTGCCTACACCACCGAGCTGCGCAGCATCGCATGGCCCGGCAAGTTCAAGCCAGACCTGCCTCCTCGTTACGACGGCATGACCGACCTTGCAGAGTTCCTCCAGCTCTATGAGCTGGGCATCGAAGCTGCTAGTGGGGACGAGAAGGTCATGGCGAACTGGTTCCCCATGGCGCTCAAGGAAGGGGCTCACACCTGGCTCCTGAATCTGGCCCCAGGCACGATCTCTTCCTGGGACCAGATGCGCACCTGCCTCATCGCCAACTTCCAAGGTACTCGCGACCGGCCACCTGCCGTGAGCGACATGCGCCGCATCAAGCAACAACCCGGTGAGACCCTGCAAAAGTACATCCAATGCATCAACAGTGTGCGCCTCAAGATCCCCAAGTCTTACAACAGGAACCTATTATACATGCACATTCTCAAGAATGTAGTGGGGTTATTGCAGCAAGCCAGCTTTGACTCTTGGCTAAACTATCCTACGATAGACACCACTTGTAAATCATTTGTCGCACACGAGTCCACTAACACCATCACAATACTCCACCGTGGATCCTCTCTCGCCATCCTGCGAGAGGGCCATCCGCGGTACTCACACTTATCTTGAGAGTTTTAGTAGTATCCATTTAACTTGTCTATGAACTGATATAGGCAACCCAGAAGTCCATTACCGCGGACACGGCTATTCGAATAGATCATTTGTAACCCTGCAGGGGCGTACTTCTTCACACATGTTTCCACCACTTAGCGCCTGCACACGACATGTGCTCGGCAGACTTCAAGCGAAAGCCGACGTGGGTGTAGACCACGACCTACCTAAACACTCAAGTCTCTAGTCCAGGTTTATCGCCTATTCGGGTTCCATCCGCAGGGAGTCCGGCCGAGGTTTCCACTAACGGCCCCGAACGATGTGAACAGGGTTCCCGAGACACCAAACGGGCGAGTCGGTACACCGTGCCACGTGCCTACCGCAACACAGCCCACCCCGATGGTCAGCGCCGCGTGCGGCCCCCAGCATACTACAAACACCAGAAACTACTTGCAACTCCTGGACAGAGGACAAGGGTGGATAAGAAGTCGAGCGGGGTCATATTTCAGGGCCCAATGTGTGGTAGTAACTGTATCATGGATCACAAACACAGATCTCAGTTCTTAAGGACGGCCTCAATGAAACAACCCACCATGTACTCCTACATGGCCTCTCATCGATTCCTTTACCAAATCGTGTTCAACACTTCACTCTTGTCACCGACACAATCTTTCACTCCAGCTCATCATCCCGATGAGCCAGACCTGACACAACTCTAAGCATAGCAAGCATAGCATGGTAGGAACACACACACACACATGTATTGGCTCAATCAACTCCTACACATGCTAGTGGGTTTCATCTAGTTACTGTGGCAATGACAGGTCATGCAAAGGAAGTGGGTTCATCTACCGCAACACACAGCAGTTTTGAAACGCGTTGTCTTAATGCAGTAAACAAGAGCAGAAGCGAGAACATGGGTTTGTATCGGAATGATCAATGGGTTGCTTGCCTGATGGAGTGGTCGTGGGATACTGCCCTTCAGTTGGATACTCGGAGATATCCTCGGAGGCAGAACCTACCACGAAGAACACATCGAAACACCATCAATACATGACGATATGCAACAATATGATGCATGCTGTGACATGGCAATATGGATGTGCCCTGACCTAGTGCAAGTTAAACCAGAAGGGAATGAACCCATTTGAACCAAAGATTCAAATGGTAGCTCATTTATGAAGATCATATTAGTGTATCAACTTGTAATGCCTAAACAGTGGGTTTAACTTGTTCTGACATGCATGAAACTAGTACCAATGGATAGGTTGGATTTTTCTGATAATTTTTCATATATAAAACTTTGCATTTGGAGTTATAGATAATTTTCTATGAATTTTTGAAGTTTAAACTAATTTCTGGAATTTCCTGTGCAAAAATAAATCCAGAAAATTAATTGTGGCGTCAGCATGAGATCATGCTGACCTCAGCAGGTCAACAGACCCGGTCCAGGTCAAACCTGACGCGTGGGTCCGGCGTGTCAGGGTCATTAGCTTAAACAGATTAGATTATTTCTAATCCTGGATTAGTTAGCGGGCGGGGCCCACATGTCATAGACCCAGGGGGTCAAACTGGGCCCACCCGTGGTCAACAAAGGGGTCAGCGGGTCAACTCCGCCGGCGTTGAGCGGCCGGCGACGTCCAGACGCGGCGGAGGAAGTGCAGATTCGCGCTCCGGCGACCAAATCGACGGCGGAGCACGTCTACGTGATGCGGGAGGTGAGCCGCATCGAGTGGTGGTGGTAGCTGGCCTCGGGGTCGCCGGAAATGACGTCGGCGACGAGTTTGGCGGCGCCGGGGCTCGGGCGAAGGTGAAACCGGGGCTGCGGGGCACGGCGAGGCGCGTGGAGTGATGCGTCCGGTCCCTGGGTGTGCGGTGAGGCTAGTGGACAAGGTGGTGCGGCCATTGGGTGGCCGGAGCCTCGTCGGCGACGAGCTCCGCGGCGGCGCGTGCGGGTGAGCTACAAGTGATCGCTACGGGGCTCGAGAGAGAGAACGGGGAGGAAGGGAAGGTGGCCATGCTCACGGTGATTGCAGCGAGCGTCGAGGCGGCTCGGGGAGGGTCGGAGCTGAGCGGGGCGACGATGGCGATCTCGGCGGCCGGAGTTGGGGAAGACGGGGTCAGGGGCGACCCCTGAGCGGGCGAGCGCTCAGGGCTCGTCTTGCTCGAAGAAGAGGAGGGTGGCGGAGCTCGTGGACACGGTCGGGTGGCGCGGGGATGACGGTAGCTATGGCAACGGCGGCGGAGCGGCGACGGTGGCGTCGGCCATGGCGAAGGAGAGCGAGGGAGGCGAGGCAGAGGCGAATGGCGTGTCCAGGGGCTCGGGGGCACGACGTGGAGGCCGTCCAGCGCGTCGGGCGGCGAAGCGGCGAGCAGGTGGCGTCGTGGCGAGCTCGCGCTCGTCAGCGTCACCACCCTGCCTGCCTGGCGGGGACGAAGCAGCTGGCTGGCTCGGGCCAGCACAGTGCTGGGCCGCCAGGTGGGCCGGCTGGGGGCTTTGGCCAGGTAAGTCTTTTCTGATTTTTGTTTCCTTTTCTATTTCTTTTGTAACTTTGTAGACTTATTAAAAATACTAGCACAACTCCAAAAATCACCAAACTGCACCTGGTCCTTAGTTGGAATATTTCCAGCAAGGAACATTTTAGTTTGGAGATATTTGGGCATTTGAAATGTTTTATAAATTTTAAATGCCCAAATTCAAATACTTATGCATTAATTCAATGACCTTCTGTTGACCTAGAAAAATGTGCACTATTTTTGCCAGAGGTTTAAGACCAAAGCAAAGATGATGAACATTTTAGAAGGGCATTTCAGGTTCATTGAAAAAGGTTTTAGTAAACCCTAGTAGATTCAGGAGGGGTGCTGGGGGTTCTGCCTTCCCCATTTCAATTTTCTTGTCAAAAGAAAACATGATGCACACTCTAATGCATGAACTAGGTAGGATGTGACAACTCACCCCCACTCAAAAGAATCTCGTCCCGAGATTTAGGATCTGTCGGAAAGAAGGTGGGGTACTCAAGTCGAAGACGATCCTCCCTTTCCCATGTAGCTTCTTGCTCGGAATGATGTGACCATTGAACCTTGAGAAACTTGATATTATGGCGTCGAGTGGTACGCTCGGCTTGATCAAGGATACGAACGGGGTATTCTCGATAGGTGAGGTTATCTTGGAGATCAAGCGTTTCGTGGTTCACTCCACGGATAGGATCCGAGAAGCAACGCCTGAGTTGAGAGACGTGGAAGACATCATGGACTCTGGAGAGATGCGGAGGTAGTTCCAATTGGTAGGCAACTTCTCCTCGTTTGGCAAGAATGCGAAAAGGTCCAATGTAACGAGGAGCCAACTTGCCTTTGATACCGAATCGATGGGTCCCCTTTAAAGGTGTAACCCGAAGGTAAGCCATCTCGCCGACTTCATAAGCCATGGGCGTATGCTTGCGGTCATACTGACTCTTTTGTCGAGACTGGGCGGTTTTCAACTTCTCATGAACAATGCGAACCTGCTCTTCTGCATCCTGGATCATGTCCGGGCCAAAGAGTTGTCTCTCGCCGGTTTCTGACCAGTTAAGAGGCGTTCGACATTTTCGTCCATAAAGAACTTCGAAAGGAGCTTTACCCAAGCTAGCTTGATAACTGTTGTTATAAGCGAACTCGGCGAATGGAAGGCACTTCTCCCAATTCATACCGAAAGAGATGACAGAAGCTCGGAGCATATCCTCCAGAATTTGATTGACTCGTTCTACTTGACCACTTGATTGCGGATGGAAGGCGGTGCTAAAGAAAAGACGAGTCCCCATAGCATTTTGGAAACTTTCCCAAAATCGAGAGGTGAAAAGACTTCCACGGTCTGAATTAATTTCCAATGGAACACCATGGAGAGATACTATTCGAGAGATGTACAAATCCGCTAGCTGGCTAGCGGTTATACTCTCGCGAACAGATAAGAAGTGGGCTACTTTGGAAAGACGATCGACAACAACGAAGATAGCATTATTCCCTCTTTTGGTTCTGGGAAACCCGGTAATGAAATCCATACCGATTTTATCCCATTTCCATTCAGGAATATGCAATGGTTGAAGGGTGCCAGCGGGCCGTTGATGCTCTGCTTTGACACGACGACAGACGTCGCAACTAGCAATGTATTGAGCGATTTCTCTCTTCATCCTAGTCCACCAAAACCTCTGGCGTAGGTCTTGATACATTTTAGTACTACCGGGATGAATGGTGAGAGGTGATTCATGAGCTTCCTTAAGGATCAATTGTCGTAAATGTTGTTTCTTGGGAACCACCAAGCGGTTCTCGAAGAAGACAACACCTCGTTCATCCATGGAAAAACATTTAGCAACTCCGCTAGCGATGTTTTCCTTAATCCGAGATATGCCCTTATCGCGCTTCTGGGCAGCTATGATTTGATCCGTAAGGTTAGGTTTCGCCACCAGGGTGGAAAGGAATCCTCGAGGAACAATGTGAAGGTTAAGCTTACGAAATTCCTTGTGGAGAAATGGTTGACCTTGTTGTAACATCAGATTGTTACAATAAGATTTACGACTTAGTGCATCAGCCATGACATTGGCTTTGCCTGGGGTGTAGGTTATTCCTAAGTCGTAATCCGAGATCAACTCGACCCAACGTCTTTGCCTGAGATTCAAATCCGGTTGGGTGAAGATATATTTCAAGCTTTGGTGATCAGTGTAAATTTCGCAACGGTTACCCAGGAGGTAATGTCGCCAGGTTTTGAGTGCATGGACTACTGCTGCAAGCTCTAGATCATGAGTAGGATAATTATCCTCATGTGGACGCAACTGTCGAGATGCGTAGGCAATCACATGACAATCTTGCATGAGTATGCAACCTAGTCCTTGTCGCGAGGCGTCGCAATAGATAACAAAGTCCTTAGAGAAGTCTGGTGGTACCAGTACGGGAGCAGACGTCAGGCGTCTTTTCAGTTCCTGAAAGCTGAATTCGCACTGTGGGGTCCACTCGAACTTTTTATCTTTCTTGAGGAGTTCAGTTAGAGGCTTAGCCACTTTGGAAAAATTCTCGACGAAGCGGCGGCAATAGCTCGCTAAACCAAGAAAACTCCTAACTTGTTTGACCGTTTCAGGTGGAGTCCAGTCAAGGACAGCTTGAACTCGCTCGGGATTGACAGCAATGCCCTTGCCAGAGATTACATGGCCCAGATAGGTCACTTCTGGCAACCAGAATTCGCACTTGGAGAATTTGGCATAAAGGCGATGCTCTCGAAGTTTCATCAATACTAGCCTTAGATGTTCGGCATGTTCTTCCTCATTCTTGGAGTAGATGAGTATATCATCGAGGTATACCACGACGAATTTATCCAAGTACTCCATGAAGATCGAGTTCATTAACCGAGAGAAGGTGGCTGGAGCATTGGTTAAACCGAAGGACATGACGGTGTACTCGTATTGGCCGTAACGAGTAACGAAAGCCGTTTTGGGAATGTCCCCGTTCTTGATTTTGATTTGATGGTAGCCCAACCTCAAATCCATCTTGGAAAAGACTGAGGATCCAGCGAGCTGGTCATACAGGTCGTTGATCCTGGGGAGCGGATACTTGTTCTTGATAGTGACCAAATTGACAGGTCGGTAATCTACAACCATCCGATCCGTTCCATCCTTCTTCTTGACGAAGAGGACGGGGCAAGCCCATGGAGATGAACTAGGACGGATGAAACCCTTTTGCAAGGACTCATCGATACAGTCGCGAGTTTGGGAAGCTTGCACGCTATGCTCCCGAAGAGGTGTCCACCGACGCCAAGAAGCAGGCAAGGTTCCGCAAGGGACTTAGCCCTGAGCTCCGACGTGACCTTCGTCTGCATGAATGCATTTCTTTTCCGAAGCTAGTCAATAAGGCCATCAGTGCCGAGACAGGGCAGAATGATTTTGAAGCTTCACGCAAGCACTCCCGTGACTATGGATCTTCATCCGGCTCTGGATCTCAGAAGCGCCGGGTCTGGATCCCAAATTCTGCTATGCCACCCAGGTATACCCCGAGGCCATCTTTTGAGGCGCCTCGTCCCAACCAACAGTATGTGCCGCCCAAGACTTTTGGTGGCCCCACTGCCAATACTGCTCCACGCCCCAATATGATAACTTGCTTCAAGTGTGGTGAGCCGGGCCACTACATCCGTGAGTGTCCCCAGAACAACCCCAGTCAGTTCGGAAAGTCTGTTGGACGTGGTAAGTCAACAGCAAAGGTTCTCGTCGCCAAGCCAGCCACCACTGCTCGTGGCCATGTCAACTACGTTTCAGCTGAAGAAACTCAAGAGAACCCCAACGTCGTTCTCGGTACGCTCCTTGTTAATTGCCATCCGGCAACTGTTCTCTTTGATACTGGAGCATCTCATTCATTTATTTCTGAGAGCTATGCTCGTTTGCACAACACCACTTTTTGTGACATGCCTACCTCCATGGTAATTCAAACCCCTGGTTCTAAGTGGCAAACCTCTAGAATCAGCCATGGAAATGAAATTCTTGTTGACAGATTGGTCTTCCTTGCGTCACTAATAGCTCTCAAGTCCTCAGACATAAACATCATCTTGGGTATGGACTGGATGTCAGCTCATTACGCCAAGATTGACTGCTCAACTAGAACTGTTCAACTTACCCATCCATCGGGCAAGACAGTCAATGTTTTGACCCGAGTATCGGAGCGTCAGCTCTACTCTCTAAATGCCAATCCCCTTCCAGACCTCGAAGATATTCCGGTAGTCCGTGACTTCCCGGATGTCTTTCCAGAGGAATTGCTAGGTGTTCCACCTGACAGAGATGTCGAGTTCGTGATAGACCTTGTTCCAGGAACCGTCCCAATCTCTAGAAGACCTTATAAGATGGCACCCCTAGAACTAGCTGAGCTTAAGAAACAACTCGATGAGTCCTTGCAAAAGGGTTTCATCCGTCCTAGTTCATCTCCATGGGCTTGCCCCGTCCTCTTCGTCAAGAAGAAGGATGGAACGGATCGGATGGTTGTAGATTACCGACCTGTCAATTTGGTCACTATCAAGAACAAGTATCCGCTCCCCAGGATCAACGACCTGTATGACCAGCTCGCTGGATCCTCAGTCTTTTCCAAGATGGATTTGAGGTTGGGCTACCATCAAATCAAAATCAAGAACGGGGACATTCCCAAAGCGGCTTTCGTTACTCGTTACGGCCAATACGAGTACACCGTCATGTCCTTCGGTTTAACCAATGCTCCAGCCACCTTCTCTCGGTTAATGAACTCGATCTTCATGGAGTACTTGGATAAATTCGTCGTGGTATACCTCGATGATATACTCATCTACTCCAAGAATGAGGAAGAACATGCCGAACATCTAAGGCTAGTATTGATGAAACTTCGAGAGCATCGCCTTTATGCCAAATTCTCCAAGTGCGAATTCTGGTTGCCAGAAGTGACCTATCTGGGCCATGTAATCTCTGGCAAGGGCATTGCTGTCAATCCCGAGCGAGTTCAAGCTGTCCTTGACTGGACTCCACCTGAAACGGTCAAACAAGTTCGGAGTTTTCTTGGTTTAGCGAGCTATTGCCGCCGCTTCGTCGAGAATTTTTCCAAAGTGGCTAAGCCTCTAACTGAACTCCTCAAGAAAGATAAAAAGTTCGAGTGGACCCCACAGTGCGAATTCAGCTTTCAGGAACTGAAAAGACGCCTGACGTCTGCTCCCGTACTGGTACCACCAGACTTCTCTAAGGACTTTGTTATCTATTGCGACGCCTCGCGACAAGGACTAGGTTGCATACTCATGCAAGATCGTCATGTGATTGCCTACGCATCTCGACAGTTGCGTCCACATGAGGATAATTATCCTACTCATGATCTAGAGCTTGCAGCAGTAGTCCATGCACTCAAAACCTGGCGACATTACCTCCTGGGTAACCGTTGCGAAATTTACACTGATCACCAAAGCTTGAAATATATCTTCACCCAACCGGATTTGAATCTCAGGCAAAGACGTTGGGTCGAGTTGATCTCGGATTACGACTTAGGAATAACCTACACCCCAGGCAAAGCCAATGTCATGGCTGATGCACTAAGTCGTAAATCTTATTGTAACAATCTGATGTTACAACAAGGTCAACCATTTCTCCACAAGGAATTTCGTAAGCTTAACCTTCACATTGTTCCTCGAGGATTCCTTTCCACCCTGGTGGCGAAACCTAACCTTACGGATCAAATCATAGCTGCCCAGAAGCGCGATAAGGGCATATCTCGGATTAAGGAAAACATCGCTAGCGGAGTTGCTAAATGTTTTTCCATGGATGAACGAGGTGTTGTCTTCTTCGAGAACCGCTTGGTGGTTCCCAAGAAACAACATTTACGACAATTGATCCTTAAGGAAGCTCATGAATCACCTCTCACCATTCATCCCGGTAGTACTAAAATGTATCAAGACCTACGCCAGAGGTTTTGGTGGACTAGGATGAAGAGAGAAATCGCTCAATACATTGCTAGTTGCGACGTCTGTCGTCGTGTCAAAGCAGAGCATCAACGGCCCGCTGGCACCCTTCAACCATTGCATATTCCTGAATGGAAATGGGATAAAATCGGTATGGATTTCATTACCGGGTTTCCCAGAACCAAAAGAGGGAATAATGCTATCTTCGTTGTTGTCGATCGTCTTTCCAAAGTAGCCCACTTCTTATCTGTTCGCGAGAGTATAACCGCTAGCCAGCTAGCGGATTTGTACATCTCTCGAATAGTATCTCTCCATGGTGTTCCATTGGAAATTAATTCAGACCGTGGAAGTCTTTTCACCTCTCGATTTTGGGAAAGTTTCCAAAATGCTATGGGGACTCGTCTTTTCTTTAGCACCGCCTTCCATCCGCAATCAAGTGGTCAAGTAGAACGAGTCAATCAAATTCTGGAGGATATGCTCCGAGCTTCTGTCATCTCTTTCGGTATGAATTGGGAGAAGTGCCTTCCATTCGCCGAGTTCGCTTATAACAACAGTTATCAAGCTAGCTTGGGTAAAGCTCCTTTCGAAGTTCTTTATGGACGAAAATGTCGAACGCCTCTTAACTGGTCAGAAACCGGCGAGAGACAACTCTTTGGCCCGGACATGATCCAGGATGCAGAAGAGCAGGTTCGCATTGTTCATGAGAAGTTGAAAACCGCCCAGTCTCGACAAAAGAGTCAGTATGACCGCAAGCATACGCCCATGGCTTATGAAGTCGGCGAGATGGCTTACCTTCGGGTTACACCTTTAAAGGGGACCCATCGATTCGGTATCAAAGGCAAGTTGGCTCCTCGTTACATTGGACCTTTTCGCATTCTTGCCAAACGAGGAGAAGTTGCCTACCAATTGGAACTACCTCCGCATCTCTCCAGAGTCCATGATGTCTTCCACGTCTCTCAACTCAGGCGTTGCTTCTCGGATCCTATCCGTGGAGTGAACCACGAAACGCTTGATCTCCAAGATAACCTCACCTATCGAGAATACCCCGTTCGTATCCTTGATCAAGCCGAGCGTACCACTCGACGCCATAATATCAAGTTTCTCAAGGTTCAATGGTCACATCATTCCGAGCAAGAAGCTACATGGGAAAGGGAGGATCGTCTTCGACTTGAGTACCCCACCTTCTTTCCGACAGATCCTAAATCTCGGGACGAGATTCTTTTGAGTGGGGATGAGTTGTCACATCCTACCTAGTTCATGCATTAGAGTGTGCATCATGTTTTCTTTTGACAAGAAAATTGAAATGGGGAAGGCAGAACCCCCAGCACCCCTCCTGAATCTACTAGGGTTTACTAAAACCTTTTTCAATGAACCTGAAATGCCCTTCTAAAATGTTCATCATCTTTGCTTTGGTCTTAAACCTCTGGCAAAAATAGTGCACATTTTTCTAGGTCAACAGAAGGTCATTGAATTAATGCATAAGTATTTGAATTTGGGCATTTAAAATTTATAAAACATTTCAAATGCCCAAATATCTCCAAACTAAAATGTTCCTTGCTGGAAATATTCCAACTAAGGACCAGGTGCAGTTTGGTGATTTTTGGAGTTGTGCTAGTATTTTTAATAAGTCTACAAAGTTACAAAAGAAATAGAAAAGGAAACAAAAATCAGAAAAGACTTACCTGGCCAAACCCCCCAGCCGGCCCACCTGGCGGCCCAGCACTGTGCTGGCCCGAGCCAGCCAGCTGCTTCGTCCCCGCCAGGCAGGCAGGGTGGTGACGCCGACGAGCGCGAGCTCGCCACGACGCCACCTGCTCGCCGCTTCGCCGCCCGACGCGCTGGACGGCCTCCACGTCGTGCCCCCGAGCCCCTGGACACGCCATTCGCCTCTGCCTCGCCTCCCTCGCTCTCCTTCGCCATGGCCGACGCCACCGTCGCCGCTCCGCCGCCGTTGCCATAGCTACCGTCATCCCCGCGCCACCCGACCGTGTCCACGAGCTCCGCCACCCTCCTCTTCTTCGAGCAAGACGAGCCCCGAGCGCTCGCCCGCTCAGGGGTCGCCCCTGACCCCGTCTTCCCCAACTCCGGCCGCCGAGATCGCCATCGTCGCCCCGCTCAGCTCCGACCCTCCCCGAGCCGCCTCGACGCTCGCTGCAATCACCGTGAGCATGGCCACCTTCCCTTCCTCCCCGTTCTCTCTCTCGAGCCCCGTAGCGATCACTTGTAGCTCACCCGCACGCGCCGCCGCGGAGCTCGTCGCCGACGAGGCTCCGGCCACCCAATGGCCGCACCACCTTGTCCACTAGCCTCACCGCACACCCAGGGGCCCGACGCATCACTCCACGTGCCTCGCCGTGCCCCGCAGCCCCGGTTTCACCTTCGCCCGAGCCCCGGCGCCGCCAAACTCGTCGCCGGCGTCATTTCCGGCGACCCCGAGGCCAACTACCACCACCACTCGATGTGGCTCACCTCCCGCATCACGTAGACGTGCTCCGCCGTCGATTTGGTCGCCGGAGCGCGAATCTGCACTTCCTCCGCCGCGTCTGGACGTCGCCGGCGGCTCAACGCCGGCGGAGTTGACCCGCTGACCCCTTTGTTGACCACGGGTGGGCCCAGTTTGACCCCCTGGGTATATGACATGTGGGCCCTGCCCGCTAACTAATCCAGGATTAGAAATAATCTAATCTGTTTAAGCTAATGACCCTGACACGCGGGACCCACGCGTCAGGTTTGACCTGGACCGGGTCTGTTGACCTGCTGAGGTCAGCATGATCTCATGCTGACGCCACAATTAATTTTCTGGATTTATTTTTGCACAGGAAATTCCAGAAATTAGTTTAAACTTCAAAAATTCATAGAAAATTATCTATAACTCCAAATGCAAAGTTATATATATGAAAAATTATCAGAAAAATCCAACCTATCCATTGGTACTGGTTTCATGCATGTCAGAACAAGTTAAACCCACTGTTTAGGCATTACAAGTTGATACACTAATATGATCTTCATAAATGAGCTACCATTTGAATCTTTGGTTCAAATGGGTTCATTCCCTTCTGGTTTAACTTGCACTAGGTCAGGGAACATCCATATTGCCATGTCACAGCATGCATCATATTGTTGCATATCGTCATGTATTGATGGTGTTTCGATGTGTTCTTCGTGGTAGGTTCTGCCTCCGAGGATATCTCCGAGTATCCAACTGAAGGGCAGTATCCCACGACCACTCCATCAGGCAAGCAACCCATTGATCATTCCGATACAAACCCATGTTCTCGCTTCTGCTCTTGTTTACTGCATTAAGACAACGCGTTTCAAAACTGCTGTGTGTTGCGGTAGATGAACCCACTTCCTTTGCATGACCTGTCATTGCCACAGTAACTAGATGAAACCCACTAGCATGTGTAGGAGTTGATTGAGCCAATACATGTGTGTGTGTGTTCCTACCATGCTATGCTTGCTATGCTTAGAGTTGTGTCAGGTCTGGCTCATCGGGATGATGAACTGGAGTGAAAGATTGTGTCGGTGACAAGAGTGAAGTGTTGAACACGATTTGGTAAAGGAATCGATGAGAGGCCATGTAGGAGTACATGGTGGGTTGTTTCATTGAGGCCGTCCTTAAGAACTGAGATCTGTGTTTGTGATCCATGATACAGTTACTACCACACATTGGGCCCTGAAATATGACCCCGCTCGACTTCTTATCCACCCTTGTCCTCTGTCCAGGAGTTGCAAGTAGTTTCTGGTGTTTGTAGTATGCTGGGGGCCGCACGCGGCGCTGACCATCGGGGTGGGCTGTGTTGCGGTAGGCACGTGGCACGGTGTACCGACTCGCCCGTTTGGTGTCTCGGGAACCCTGTTCACATCGTTCGGGGCCGTTAGTGGAAACCTCGGCCGGACTCCCTGCGGATGGAACCCGAATAGGCGATAAACCTGGACTAGAGACTTGAGTGTTTAGGTAGGTCGTGGTCTACACCCACGTCGGCTTTCGCTTGAAGTCTGCCGAGCACATGTCGTGTGCAGGCGCTAAGTGGTGGAAACATGTGTGAAGAAGTACACCCCTGCAGGGTTACAAATGATCTATTCGAATAGCCGTGTCCGCGGTAATGGACTTCTGGGTTGCCTATATCAGTTCATAGACAAGTTAAATGGATACTACTAAAACTCTCAAGATAAGTGTGAGTACCGCGGATGGCCCTCTCGCAGGATGGCGAGAGAGGATCCACGGTGGAGTATTGTGATGGTGTTAGTGGACTCGTGTGCGACAAATGATTTACAAGTGGTGTCTATCGTAGGATAGTTTAGCCAAGAGTCAAAGCTGGCTTGCTGCAATAACCCCACTACATTCTTGAGAATGTGCATGTATAATAGGTTCCTGTTGTAAGACTTGCTGAGTACCTCCGTACTCATGATGCTTTAATCATGTTTTTCAGACGACTGCACCAACCCCTCTGATGGGTTCTATGTAGACCTCGACGTTGACGAGTGACTTATCACCGGGTGGTGATCCAAGACTTGTGAAGGGTCGTTGTAGATAGACAGGCTTCGTCAAGCCTTCTTTCTTTCTAGTGTCTGTACTCAGATTACTTTGCTTCCGCATGTGCTTGTATGTTTGTATGACTTGAGTGTTGGGTCATGTGACCCCTGTCTGTATGGATGATATTTATGGCTCCTCGGAGCCTTCTAAATAAAGTACTTGAGTCGTAGAGTACTGTTGTGATGCCATGTTGTATTTACTCATATCGGGCATATTGTGTGTATGATTGAAATGCTTGGTATGAGTGGGATCCGACTATCTAGTTGATTATCCTTGGCAGCCTTTCATATGGGGAAATGTAAGTCTTGTGCTTCTGAGCGATAGTAGTCCGCTACAGCCCGGTTCACCGGAGTCCTGCTAGCCCAGCACTACTGCTTGGACACTTGACTGGCCGGCATGTGTTTCACGTCGTTTCTATGTCTGTCCCTTCGGGGAAATGTCACGCGCTGTTATTCGGAGTCCTGCCTAGCCTGCTACAGCCCGGGTTACCGGAGTCCTGTTAGCCCAGTGCTACAGCCCGAATAGATACGTTGATGACCGACATGTTCGATGTGATTCATGTATGCCTGTCCTCATAGGCTAGCGCCGCCTTGGGTTCACGACTAGCCATGTCGGCCCGGGTTCTCTGTCATATGGATGCTAGCGACACTATCATATACGTGAGCCAAAAGGCGCAAACGGTCCCGGGCCAGGTAAGGTGGCACCCGTGGGAGTACCGTGCGTGAGGCCGCAAAGTGATATGATGTGTTACACGCTGGATCGATGTGGCTTAGGATCGGGGTCCTGACAGCGTTGGTATCAGAAGTTGTCACATCCTACCTAGTTCATGCATTAGAGTGTGCATCATGTTTTCTTTTGACAAGAAAATTGAAATGGGGAAGGCAGAACCCCCAGCACCCCTCCTGAATCTACTAGGGTTTACTAAAACCTTTTTCAATGAACCTGAAATGCCCTTCTAAAATGTTCATCATCTTTGCTTTGGTCTTAAACCTCTGGCAAAAATAGTGCACATTTTTCTAGGTCAACAGAAGGTCATTGAATTAATGCATAAGTATTTGAATTTGGGCATTTGAAATGGGCGCTAGCCTATGAGGACAGGCATACATGAATCACATCGAACATGTCGGTCATCAACGTATCTATTCGGGCTGTAGCACTGGGCTAACAGGACTCCGGTAACCCGGGCTGTAGCAGGCTAGGCAGGACTCCGAATAACAGCGCGTGACATTTCCCCGAAGGGACAGACATAGAAACGACGTGAAACACATGCCGGCCAGTCAAGTGTCCAAGCAGTAGTGCTGGGCTAGCAGGACTCCGGTGAACCGGGCTGTAGCGGACTACTATCGCTCAGAAGCACAAGACTTACATTTCCCCATATGAAAGGCTGCCAAGGATAATCAACTAGATAGTCGGATCCCACTCATACCAAGCATTTCAATCATACACACAATATGCCCGATATGAGTAAATACAACATGGCATCACAACAGTACTCTACAACTCAAGTACTTTATTTAGAAGGCTCCGAGGAGCCATACATATCATCCATACAGACAGGGGTCACATGACCCAACACTCAAGTCATACAAACATACAAGCACATGCGGAAGCAAAGTAATCTGAGTACAGACACTAGAAAGAAAGAAGGCTTGACGAAGCCTGTCTATCTACAACGACCCTTCACAAGTCTTGGATCACCACCCGGTGATAAGTCACTCGTCAACGTCGAGGTCTTCATAGAACCCATCAGAGGGGTTGGTGCAGTCGTCTGAAAAACATGATTAAAGCATCATGAGTACGGAGGTACTCAGCAAGTCTTACAACAGGAACCTATTATACATGCACATTCTCAAGAATGTAGTGGGGTTATTGCAGCAAGCCAGCTTTGACTCTTGGCTAAACTATCCTACGATAGACACCACTTGTAAATCATTTGTCGCACACGAGTCCACTAACACCATCACAATACTCCACCGTGGATCCTCTCTCGCCATCCTGCGAGAGGGCCATCCGCGGTACTCACACTTATCTTGAGAGTTTTAGTAGTATCCATTTAACTTGTCTATGAACTGATATAGGCAACCCAGAAGTCCATTACCGCGGACACGGCTATTCGAATAGATCATTTGTAACCCTGCAGGGGCGTACTTCTTCACACATGTTTCCACCACTTAGCGCCTGCACACGACATGTGCTCGGCAGACTTCAAGCGAAAGCCGACGTGGGTGTAGACCACGACCTACCTAAACACTCAAGTCTCTAGTCCAGGTTTATCGCCTATTCGGGTTCCATCCGCAGGGAGTCCGGCCGAGGTTTCCACTAACGGCCCCGAACGATGTGAACAGGGTTCCCGAGACACCAAACGGGCGAGTCGGTACACCGTGCCACGTGCCTACCGCAACACAGCCCACCCCGATGGTCAGCGCCGCGTGCGGCCCCCAGCATACTACAAACACCAGAAACTACTTGCAACTCCTGGACAGAGGACAAGGGTGGATAAGAAGTCGAGCGGGGTCATATTTTAGGGCCCAATGTGTGGTAGTAACTGTATCATGGATCACAAACACAGCTCTCAGTTTTTAAGGACGGCCTCAATGAAACAACCCACCATGTACTCCTACATGGCCTCTCATCGATTCCTTTACCAAATCGTGTTCAACACTTCACTCTTGTCACCGACACAATCTTTCACTCCAGTTCATCATCCCGATGAGCCAGACCTGACACAACTCTAAGCATAGCAAGCATAGCATGGTAGGAACACACACACACATGTATTGGCTCAATCAACTCCTACACATGCTAGTGGGTTTCATCTAGTTACTGTGGCAATGACAGGTCATGCAAAGGAAGTGGGTTCATCTACCGCAACACACAGCAGTTTTGAAACGCGTTGTCTTAATGCAGTAAACAAGAGCAGAAGCGAGAACATGGGTTTGTATCGGAATGATCAAAGGGTTGCTTGCCTGATGGAGTGGTCGTGGGATACTGCCGTTCAGTTGGATACTCGGAGATATCCTCGGAGGCAGAACCTACCACGAAGAACACATCGAAACACCATCAATACATGACGATATGCAACAATATGATGCATGCTGTGACATGGCAATATGGATGTGCCCTGACCTAGTGCAAGTTAAACCAGAAGGGAATGAACCCATTTGAACCAAAGATTCGAATGGTAGCTCATTTATGAAGATCATATTAGTGTATCAACTTGTAATGCCTAAACAGTGGGTTTAACTTGTTCTGACATGCATGAAACCAGTACCAATGGATAGGTTGGATTTTTCTGATAATTTTTCATATATAAAACTTTGCATTTGGAGTTATAGATAATTTTCTATGAATTTTTGAAGTTTAAACTAATTTCTGGAATTTCCTGTGCAAAAATAAATCCATAAAATTAATTGTGGCGTCAGCATGAGATCATGCTGACCTCAGCAGGTCAACAGACCCGGTCCAGGTCAAACCTGACGCGTGGGTCCCGCGTGTCAGGGTCATTAGCTTAAACAGATTAGATTATTTCTAATCCTGGATTAGTTAGCGGGCGGGGCCCACATGTCATAGACCCAGGGGGTCAAACTGGGCCCACCCGTGGTCAACAAAGGGGTCAGCGGGTCAACTCCGCCGGCGTTGAGCCGCCGGCGACGTCCAGACGCGGCGGAGGAAGTGCAGATTCGCGCTCCGGCGACCAAATCGACGGCGGAGCACGTCTACGTGATGCGGGAGGTGAGCCGCATCGAGTGGTGGTGGTAGTTGGCCTCGGGGTCGCCGGAAATGACGCCGGCGACGAGTTTGGCGGCGCCGGGGCTCGGGCGAAGGTGGAACCGGGGCTGCGGGGCACGGCGAGGCGCGTGGAGTGATGCGTCGGGCCCCTGGGTGTGCGGTGAGGCTAGTGGACAAGGTGGTGCGGCCATTGGGTGGCCGGAGCCTCGTCGGCGACGAGCTCCGCGGCGGCGCGTGCGGGTGAGCTACAAGTGATCGCTACGGGGCTCGAGAGAGAGAACGGGGAGGAAGGGAAGGTGGCCATGCTCACGGTGATTGCAGCGAGCGTCGAGGCGGGCTCGGGGAGGGTCGGAGCTGAGCGGGGCGACGATGGCGATCTCGGCGGCCGGAGTTGGGGAAGACGGGGTCAGGGGCGACCCCTGAGCGGGCGAGCGCTCGGGGCTCGTCTTGCTCGAAGAAGAGGAGGGTGGCGGAGCTCGTGGACACGGTCGGGTGGCGCGGGGATGACGGTAGCTATGGCAACGGCGGCGGAGCGGCGACGGTGGCGTCGGCCATGGCGAAGGAGAGCGAGGGAGGCGAGGCAGAGGCAAATGGCGTGTCCAGGGGCTCGGGGGCACGACGTGGAGGCCGTCCAGCGCGTCGGGCGGCGAAGCGGCGAGCAGGTGGCGTCGTGGCGAGCTCGCGCTCGTCGGCGTCACCACCCTGCCTGCTTGGCGGGGACGAAGCAGCTGGCTGGCTCGGGCCAGCACAGTGCTGGGCCGCCAGGTGGGCCGGCTGGGGGGTTTGGCCAGGTAAGTCTTTTCTGATTTTTGTTTCCTTTTCTATTTCTTTTGTAACTTTGTAGACTTATTAAAAATACTAGCACAACTCCAAAAATCACCAAACTGCACCTGGTCCTTAGTTGGAATATTTCCAGCAAGGAACATTTTAGTTTGGAGATATTTGGGCATTTGAAATGTTTTATAAATTTTAAATGCCCAAATTCAAATGCTTATGCATTAATTCAATGACCTTCTGTTGACCTAGAAAAATGTGCACTATTTTTGCCAGAGGTTTAAGACCAAAGCAAAGATGATGAACATTTTAGAAGGGCATTTCAGGTTCATTGAAAAAGGTTTTAGTAAACCCTAGTAGATTCAGGAGGGGTGCTGGGGGTTCTGCCTTCCCCATTTCAATTTTCTTGTCGCTAGCATCCATATGACAAAGAACCCGGGCCGACATGGCTAGTCGTGAACCCAAGGCGGCACTAACCCATGAGGACAGGCATACATGAATCACATCGAGCATGTCGATCAGCAACGTATATATACGGGCTGTAGCACTGGGCTAACAGGACTCCGGTAACCCGGGCTGTAGCAGGCTAGGCAGGACTCCGGATAACACCGCGTGACATTTCCCCGAAGGGACAGACACAGGAACGACGTGAAACACATGCCGGCCAGTCAAGTGTTCCGAGCAGTAGTGCTGGGCTAGCAGGACTCCGGTGAACCGGGCTGTAGCGGACTACTATCGCTCAGAAGGACTAGACTTACATTTCCTCATATGATAGGCTGCCAAGGAAAAACAACTAGATAGTCGGATCCCACCCATACCAAGCATTTCAATCATACACACAATATGCCCGATATGAGTAGATACAACATGGCATCACAACATAACTCTACGACTCAAAGTATTTATTCAATAGGCTCCGAGGAGCGAGGAATTACAAACATGGGTCTCATGACCCAACATTTAGAGCATACAAGTCAAACACATGCGGAAGCTTAACATGTCTGAGTACAGACATCTACAAATGAAAAAGGCTGAGAAGCTGACTATCTACCAGATCCTGCCGAGGGCACAAGATCGTAGCTGAGGTAACAAGCTAAACGTCGAAGTCCAAGTGGTACTACTAGCGAGACTGAAGTCTCTCTGCAAAAACATAAAATAGGCAAACGTGAGTACAAATGTACCCAGCAAGACTTACATCAGAACTAACTACATATGCATCAGTATCAACAAAGGGGGTGGTGGAGTTTGACTGCAGCAAGCCAGCTTTGACTCGGTGGCTATCCTGAACTACGACTGCAAGCGACTCTTTTGAGGTGGCGCACACGAGTCCACATATTCACCATCCAATACACCACTATGGATCCACTTCCGTCTCCCTACGAGAAGGCCATCCATAGCACTCACGCTTATCTTGCGTATTTTAGAGTATCCACTTTCACTTGTCTATGAACTGATATAGGCAACCCAGAAGTCCATTACCGCGGACACGGCTATTCGAATAGATGATGTTAACCCTGCAGGGGTGTACTTCTTCACACACGCTCTCACCACTTACCGCCGTTTACACGACATGTACTCGGCAACCTTCAAGCGGAAGCCCAGCGAGGGTGTCGGCCACAGCCTACCTAAACACTCCAGTCTCTAGTCCAGGTTTATCACCTATTCGGGTTCCATCCATGAGGAGATCCGGCCGGAGTTTCGCTCACAGCCCCAAACGATGTGTACAGGGTCCGAGACACCAAACGGGCGCCCGACTGCCCGGCCACGTGCCTACCGCAACACAGCCCACCCCTACGGTCAGCGCTGCGTGCGGCCCCCAGCATACTACAAACACCAGAAACTACTTTGCAACTCCTGGACAGAGGACAAGGGTGATCAAGAAGCCGAGAGGGTCCATTGGTTTCGGGCCCAATGCGTGGTAGTAACTGTTTCATGGATCACAAACACAGAACTCAGTTCCTGAGGACGGCTTCAATGAGACAACCCACCATGTACTCCTACATGGCCTCTCACCAATACCTTTACCAAATCGTGTTCACACACTTAGCTCACACACAGTAGGACATGTTCAACACCATTCCGATTCATACCCGATGAATCAGACCCGACTCAACTCTAAGCAGTAGCAGGCATGACAAACAAACATGAATGAGTAGGCACATCAGGGCTCAAACAACTCCTACTCATGCTAGTGGGTTTCATCTATTTACTGTGGAATGACAGGTCATGCAGAGGATAAAGGGGTTCAGCTACCGCAGCAAGTAACACATGAATCGTTGTTGTCCGAATGCAGTAAAAGAGAGCAGGAACGAGAGAGTGGGATTTTATCGGAATGAACAAGGGGGTTTTGCTTGCCTGGCACTTCTGAAGATAATATAGCTCTTCATCGGTGTCATCGAACTCATCGTCGGAACATCGTGGCGAGTGCAGGGAGCGTCGAAGCGGGCTCGGGGACGGCTGGAGTCGGTGGGGCGGCGAAGACGATCTCCGGCGACCGGAGATGAAGGCGGCGTCGATGGAGGCACTCCAGGGACTCCCGAGGTGCGTGTCTTGGCGGAGAGGACGAGGCAGACGCGGCGAAGCTCTCGGGCTTGTCGGAGAGGCAGGGGGAGCTCGGCGGGCACGGCTATGGCAAGTGGCGGCGACGGCGGCGCTCGGGAAGAGAGGGGAATTGCACGGGAGAGAGTGAGAGGGGGTCGAGGGTGACGCGTGGCGTCACCAGGGCGTCGGGGAGGAGCCAGGCAGGCTGGGAGGGAGGAGGTGGCCAGGGCGCGTGCCCACGCGCGGCGACCACACGCCCTCCTGCCCACTGGCAGGAGGTTGAAGACGGTGGGGGCGCCTGCTGGGCTGGGCCAACAGTGTTGGGCCGGCCACTTGGGCTACAGGCGCGCCAGGTAAGTTACAGGTAAGTTTCTGTTATTTTAAATTTTCCGTTTTGTTTATTTATTTTGCCACTGTTTTGAATTCAAAACAATTCAAACAATGCCAAGAACTCCTCTGAATATTTTTATTTTGCTAGATGGACTTCTCCAAAAGCTCATAAAATAATTCAGGGGTATTTGAAATTATATTCTAATTGTATGAATATAATTCAAATTCAAATAGTTAATGATTTAAATTCAAAGTCCCAAAATTAAGTCCTTAAAAATGTTCAATATTTTTGGTTGGGACCAGAACCCTTTCCAAAAATATCAAACTTATAAGAAGAGCATTTTGGAAACAAGTGAATGAGATTTCAGGGTTTTTTTCCCCTTCTTTTATTTAAGTTTTTGAGGCTTCCAAAATTCCTCAGTTCAACTTGAATAGAATTTAAACATGATGCAACAAAATGAAGACACCTGGCAGTACCAGAAGCTAGGGATGTGACAACTCACCCCCACTAAACAAGAATCTCGTCCCGAGATTCAAGACATGAGGTAAGGAGACACTGGGGACACATAGCTAACACGATCTTCGCGATCCAACTGTCCTTCTCGAAGATGTTGATTCATTGCGTCAATTGATCTTAACATCCTTGCTTTTGAGATCTTCATCCAACACGATGAAGACAGAAAGAAGCTCTACAAGAATCGATCTTCTTGAAGATCGAGCAACTCAAGATCAACTCGTGGAATGAGATGTTGGAACATCTCGAGTTGAGACACAAAACACATCGAGAGGGACGGAAGAACAAACAACGAGGTTTGATTTGGTAGGCACCAACTCAACGCTTAGAGAGACGGTGGATGGTGTCAAGGTGGCGAGGAAATAAATGCCATGATTCCATAACGGGGCACCTTGAGGGAGGTGACTCGTAGAACTTTTCCCTTAAGTGACAAAAAGAATTACTTTTGATTCAAAATCATTGCAACTCTCTATACCAGCCTAAGGCAATCACAAACGATCGTTTGAAGGAGCTCGGAAAGGTGACATACTCGGACTTGGTTGGATGATGTGGACTACCTTGTTGAAGACAACGCAATGGATGACTTTGCTTATCACCGGAAATGGATGGAACCCAAGGTAGGATGGCACAAGAGCGGTGCAAGCTGGGAACAAAATGCAAATTCTGGGAATGATTCTAGTAACTGGGAGATAACTCAACAGTCGAGAACAATTCCACTGTTTGAATGGTTATGGTATAATCGAGAAACTGAGAGCACAAGGATCCCTAGGGAGCAACTTCTATAATAAGCCGCACGAAATCCTCATGGAGAAGATGGTCAAATAGTTCAAGCAAGATACTATAATGGTAGATCTTCCGGCCAGGTGTGTCGGCCAGACATCAACCTTGTCGGGACTTACATCATAGATCTTGGAAAAGTTCCAACCATCATATCTGCCTGAGATTCAGATCTAGTTGGTAACAGGATAATCCAGACCCATCGAGTCTAGAAAGAAAATGAAAGTTTGCAACACAAATCGACGAGATGGCATTGCGAGATTCCCAGGGAAATGAACTACGGTAGTAAGCTCCAAAACATGAGCCGGTTCTGCTACAAGCATGTGAACACGCTGTCCCAGACAAGCATGACCACATAGTAGTCTTATAATAAAACACTACCGAGTTCAGGTTGGGAACCATCATCGAGGATAAGGAATCTTGTACAAATCCGTCTGGTACCTTCAGCACTAGCACTTAGAACTTATTATCCTTGAACAAGTCAATCAGTGGCTTGGCGTGCTAGGAAATACATTTGGAACGGAGGTAGCTAATCTCACAAACCAATGTATACTTCGCACATGCATGACTGACTTGGGATGATTCCAGAGGAAGCAAAAACAAACTTTTCTCAAATTCATGGCGGCAACTTACATCAAATGCACGTGAATTAGAGGAAGTCACTCCTTTCATCCAAGCATAAGCTTCATGAACGAAACACGAAGGCATTGCTTACAAAGTTTTCCAATACTAGTATAATGTTCAACATGAATCATGGGGGAGACAAAATGCTGCTAATGGGCTCAACAACAACTCATCGGAATTTCCATATCACTGGACTTCCACCATCATGTGAACACGGTGATAGCATTGGTCAGACCAAGGATGTAATGGTGTATGCCCGAGGGATCAACCATGAGTAAGACAACATTACGAGCATCATTGGTTCTGATTTGACTCGACGATAGCCCATACTCAAGTCAAAGTTTTGACAAGACAATACATCCAACAACTGATCACGAGGACCAATTGGTGAAGATATCATCTTTCTTCAACACACACCACAAAAGATATCCCTTAGAGACGAACTAAGTAAAGCAAAGCTTTTACCTTCCAACTCTCCAAGTTGTTGTCTAGCTTAACCAACTAGCTCAGGGATATCCAACACAGATTCTTGGAGAAAGGGTGGTTCTCAAGGAACCAACTTGATCACGAGCTCAACATAACAGTCTGGGGACAACCTGGTAATACTTCCGAGAAGATATTCAGAATATCACAATCCACCGATATGTTACTAAGCTCGAGAACAATCTTGCTTTTCAGGGCAAGATGATATGATCAAAAGAGAAGGGTTGGCAAAATCCCAACTCGTTGATCGAAGAGTGCACCAAGAAATAAGGACTAGGTAGCACGAACAATCTTAGGATGATGATTTAATAACCAACACGCTAAGAATGAGATTATTGTCCATTAACTACCAAGCAACAGAGTTGCTAGGAGTATTGATTTCACGCATCATGGTTCACTTGTCGGCATTCCGGCTGTGGCAACACGGAAACCGAGGAATGAGCAATGATGGCAAGAAGTATTACTGCGTCAAGAATTCATAAGAGGTGATGCAATTCTCATGACTCTCTTGACATAAAGATGGCAACACTCCAAAGTAGAGCAGAGCAGAGGCTAGATTGGCATTTCGATCTGCGGGATACAATTACTTTGACCCAATCCTAGAAATGGATGAGGCACTGGAGTTTGTTTCTCCTAGTTATTCCGGAGTAGAATGGCTTGACGGACCACAAGAATAATAGGTATCGATGAACGAATGCACACATACTCTTGACTATCAATTAATAGACGAGGGTCAGAAGACAACTAAGAAGGGACAACTCAAAGGAACATATGTTTTTTCTGAGTTGTGGATGCATGGATTAGTATGCCGAACCAGGTTCAACATATTTCTTCCAGATAACCCATGCAGAAAGGTAGAGCTGGCAGAATCACAATATGAATGGGGTACTCCTCAAGAGCACCCTGGTTGTGATCTTTTGGTTCAAAGAACTTCTGCCGTAAGCGGTTCGTAGTATTTGGAAGAAGGAAGTACCACGAACCTCGAGGGCTAATGCAAAGGTTACTAATATCCTAAAGGAACTAGCAAACACTATCGACATGAGGTAAGTAGGGTGAATCTCGGGTTCAAGAACCCAAGAGAAGAATACCTACATACTAATGGCATCACGGGATGCTTTCGAGAATGGTGGCCAGATTCATCACACTGGGGACACAAGACATGGACAGATTACTAGATGGTTTCATAAGACACCTAAGGTCATAATAGTAGCTCCAACATATATGTCGAGGCAACGAAATACCTCACAGACCGGTAGTGTGCTTAATCTGGCCCAAAAGGACATCGGGAACGGAAAGAAAGGATTTGCAAATGCTTCAGACTATTTAGAAACCTGGGATGACTCGGACAGCATAACGGCTGTAAATGCTCAAAAATATTTGAGACATCCTGCAAAAATGGTGGCATAGCCACTCAACATCACAATATTAATGTTCTGAGATCAACTAAGAACACATGGAAGTAGTAGAAACAGAACTGGGGCTTGAACTCAACAATCCTAGGCAACTACGGTTTAGTAACACGTCATCCTGAGAGATAGATGAGAAGCCTATTTCTTAATCCCCGTAGAAGAGAAGAGGTTGACTCAGATCAGAAGGCCATGAGGTATAAGGAGTAAAAAGAGCCTTACGTTCCCTTCCACAATCAATTCCCTTACATAACTAAAGCATTTCTAGACACAACTTCGACCAGTTTGGCTTGGTAATCCTACAGGCAGTCAGGCTCTGATACCAACGCTGTCGGGACCCCGATCCTAAGCCACATCGATCCAGCGTGTAACACATCATATCACTTTGCGGCCTCACGCACGGTACTCCCACGGGTGCCACCTTACCTGGCCCGGGACCGTTTGCGCCTTTTGGCTCACGTATATGATAGTGTCGCTAGCATCCATATGACAGAGAACCCGGGCCGACATGGCTAGTCGTGAACCCAAGGCGGCGCTAGCCTATGAGGACAGGCATACATGAATCACATCGAACATGTCGGTCATCAACGTATCTATTCGGGCTGTAGCACTGGGCTAACAGGACTCCGATAACCCGGGTTGTAGCAGGCTAGGCAGGACTCCGAATAACAGCGCGTGACATTTCCCCGAAGGGACAGACATAGGAACGACGTGAAACACATGCCGGCCAGTCAAGTGTCCAAGCAGTAGTGCTGGGCTAGCAGGACTCCGGTGAACCGGGCTGTAGCGGACTACTATCGCTCAGAAGCACAAGACTTACATTTCCCCATATGAAAGGCTGCCAAGGATAATCAACTAGATAGTCGGATCCCACTCATACCAAGCATTTCAATCATACACACAATATGCCCGATATGAGTAAATACAACATGGCATCACAACAGTACTCTACGACTCAAGTACTTTATTTAGAAGGCTCCGAGGAGCCATACATATCATCCATACAGACAGGGGTCACATGACCCAACACTCAAGTCATACAAACATACAAGCACATGCGGAAGCAAAGTAATCTGAGTACAGACACTAGAAAGAAAGAAGGCTTGACGAAGCCTGTCTATCTACAACGACCCTTCACAAGTCTTGGATCACCACCCGGTGATAAGTCACTCGTCAACGTCGAGGTCTACATAGAACCCATCAGAGGGGTTGGTGCAGTCGTCTGAAAAACATGATTAAAGCATCATGAGTACAGAGGTACTCAGCAAGTCTTACAACAGGAACCTATTATACATGCACATTCTCAAGAATGTAGTGGGGTTATTGCAGCAAGCCAGCTTTGACTCTTGGCTAAACTATCCTACGATAGACACCACTTGTAAATCATTTGTCGCACACGAGTCCACTAACACCATCACAATACTCCACCGTGGATCCTCTCTCGCCATCCTGCGAGAGGGCCATCCGCGGTACTCACACTTATCTTGAGAGTTTTAGTAGTATCCATTTAACTTGTCTATGAACTGATATAGGCAAACCAGAAGTCCATTACCGCGGACACGGCTATTCGAATAGATCATTTGTAACCCTGCAGGGGTGTACTTCTTCACACATGTTTCCACCACTTAGCGCCTGCACACGACATGTGCTCGGCAGACTTCAAGCGAAAGCCAACGTGGGTGTAGACCATGACCTACCTAAACACTCAAGTCTCTAGTCCAGGTTTATCGCCTATTCGGGTTCCATCCGCAGGGAGTCCGGCCGAGGTTTCCACTAACGGCCCCGAACGATGTAAACAGGGTTCCCGAGACACCAAACGGGCGAGTCGGTACACCGTGCCACGTGCCTACCGCAACACAGCCCACCCCGATGGTCAGCGCCGCGTGCGGCCCCCAGCATACTACAAACACCAGAAACTACTTGCAACTCCTGGACAGAGGACAAGGGTGGATAAGAAGTCGAGCGGGGTCATATTTCAGGGCCCAATGTGTGGTAGTAACTGTATCATGGATCACAAACACAGATCTCAGTTCTTAAGGACGGCCTCAATGAAACAACCCACCATGTACTCCTACATGGCCTCTCATCGATTCCTTTACCAAATCGTGTTCAACACTTCACTCTTGTCACCGACACAATCTTTCACTCCAGTTCATCATCCCGATGAGCCAGTCCTGACACAACTCTAAGCATAGCAAGCATAGCATGGTAGGAACACACACACACATGTATTGGCTCAATCAACTCCTACACATGCTAGTGGGTTTCATCTAGTTACTGTGGCAATGACAGGTCATGCAAAGGAAGTGGGTTCATCTACCGCAACACACAGCAGTTTTGAAACGCGTTGTCTTAATGCAGTAAACAAGAGCAGAAGCGAGAACATGGGTTTGTATCGGAATGATCAATGGGTTGCTTGCCTGATGGAGTGGTCGTGGGATACTGCCCTTCAGTTGGATACTCGGAGAAATCCTCGGAGGCAGAACCTACCACGAAGAACACATCAAAACACCATCAATACATGACGATATGCAACAATATGATGCATGCTGTGACATGGCAATATGGATGTGCCCTGACCTAGTGCAAGTTAAACCAGAAGGGAATGAACCCATTTGAACCAAAGATTCAAATGGTAGCTCATTTATGAAGAACATATTAGTGTATCAACTTGTAATGCCTCAACAGTGGGTTTAACTTGTTCTGACATGCATGAAACCAGTACCAATGGATAGGTTGGATTTTTCTGATAATTTTTCATATATAAAACTTTGCATGTGGAGTTATAGATAATTTTCTATGAATTTTTGAAGTTTAAACTAATTTCTGGAATTTCCTGTGCAAAAATAAATCCATAAAATTAATTGTGGCGTCAGCATGAGATCATGCTGACCTCAGCAGGTCAACAGACCCGGTCCAGGTCAAACCTGACGCGTGGGTCCCGCGTGTCAGGGTCATTAGCTTAAACAGATTAGATTATTTCTAATCCTGGATTAGTTAGCGGGCGGGGCCCACATGTCATAGACCCAGGGGGTCAAACTGGGCCCACCCGTGGTCAACAAAGGGGTCAGCGGGTCAACTCCGCCGGCGTTGAGCCGCCGGCGACGTCCAGACGCGGCGGAGGAAGTGCAGATTCGTGCTCCGGCGACCAAATCGACGGCGGAGCACGTCTACGTGATGCGGGAGGTGAGCCGCATCGAGTGGTGGTGGTAGTTGGCCTCGGGGTCGCCGGAAATGACGCCGGCGACGAGTTTGGCGGCGCCGGGGCTCGGGCGAAGGTGAAACCGGGGCTGCGGGGCACGGCGAGGCGCGTGGAGTGATGCGTCGGGCCCCTGGGTGTGCGGTGAGGCTACTGGACAAGGTGGTGCGGCCATTGGGTGGCCGGAGCCTCGTCGGCGACGAGCTCCGCGGCGGCGCGTGCGGGTGAGCTACAAGTGATCGCTACGGGGCTCGAGAGAGAGAACGGGGAGGAAGGGAAGGTGGCCATGCTCACGGTGATTGCAGCGAGCGTCGAGGCGGGCTCGGGGAGGGTCGGAGCTGAGCGGGGCGACGATGGCGATCTCGGCGGCCGGAGTTGGGGAAGACGGGGTCAGGGGCGACCCCTGAGCGGGCGAGCGCTCGGGGCTCGTCTTGCTCGAAGAAGAGGAGGGTGGCGGAGCTCGTGGACACGGTCGGGTGGCGCGGGGATGACGGTAGCTATGGCAACGGCGGCGGAGCGGCGACGGTGGCGTCGGCCATGGCGAAGGAGAGCGAGGGAGGCGAGGCAGAGGCGAATGGCATGTCCAGGGGCTCGGGGGCACGACGTGGAGGCCGTCCAGCGCGTCGGGCGGCGAAGCGGCGAGCAGGTGGCGTCGTGGCGAGCTCGCGCTCGTCGGCGTCACCACCCTGCCTGCCTGGCAGGGACGAAGCACCTGGCTGGCTCGGTCCAGCACAGTGCTGGGCCGCCAGGTGGGCCGGCTGGGGGGTTTGGCCAGGTAAGTCTTTTCTGATTTTTGTTTCCTTTTCTATTTCTTTTGTAACTTTGTAGACTTATTAAAAATACTAGCACAACTCCAAAAATCACCAAACTGCACCTGGTCCTTAGTTGGAATATTTCCAGCAAGGAACATTTTAGTTTGGAGATATTTGGGCATTTGAAATGTTTTATAAATTTTAAATGCCCAAATTGAAATACTTATGCATTAATTCAATGACCTTCTGTTGACCTAGAAAAATGTGCACTATTTTTGCCAGAGGTTTAAGACCAAAGCAAAGATGATGAACATTTTAGAAGGGCATTTCAGGTTCATTGAAAAAGGTTTTAGTAAACCCTAGTAGATTCAGGAGGGGTGCTGGGGGTTCTGCCTTCCCCATTTCAATTTTCTTGTCAAAAGAAAACATGATGCACACTCTAATGCATGAACTAGGTAGGATGTGACAACTCACCCCCACTCAAAAGAATCTCGTCCCGAGATTTAGGATCTGTCGGAAAGAAGGTGGGGTACTCAAGTCGAAGACGATCCTCCCTTTCCCATGTAGCTTCTTGCTCGGAATGATGTGACCATTGAACCTTGAGAAACTTGATATTATGGCGTCGAGTGGTACGCTCGGCTTGATCAAGGATACGAACGGGGTATTCTCGATAGGTGAGGTTATCTTGGAGATCAAGCGTTTCGTGGTTCACTCCACGGATAGGATCCGAGAAGCAACGCCTGAGTTGAGAGACGTGGAAGACATCATGGACTCTGGAGAGATGCGGAGGTAGTTCCAATTGGTAGGCAACTTCTCCTCGTTTGGCAAGAATGCGAAAAGGTCCAATGTAACGAGGAGCCAACTTGCCTTTGATACCGAATCGATGGGTCCCCTTTAAAGGTGTAACCCGAAGGTAAGCCATCTCGCCGACTTCATAAGCCATGGGCTTATGCTTGCGGTCATACTGACTCTTTTGTCGAGACTGGGCGGTTTTCAACTTCTCACGAACAATGCGAACCTGCTCTTCTGCATCCTGGATCATGTCCGGGCCAAAGAGTTGTCTCTCGCCGGTTTCTGACCAGTTAAGAGGCGTTCGACATTTTCGTCCATAAAGAACTTCGAAAGGAGCTTTACCCAAGCTAGCTTGATAACTGTTGTTATAAGCGAACTCGGCGAATGGAAGGCACTTCTCCCAATTCATACCGAAAGAGATGACAGAAGCTCGGAGCATATCCTCCATAATTTGATTGACTCGTTCTACTTGACCACTTGATTGCGGATGGAAGGCGGTGCTAAAGAAGAGACGAGTCCCCATAGCATTTTGGAAACTTTCCCAAAATCGAGAGGTGAAAAGACTTCCACGGTCTGAATTAATTTCCAATGGAACACCATGGAGAGATACTATTCGAGAGATGTACAAATCCGCTAGCTGGCTAGCGGTTATACTCTCGCGAACAGATAAGAAGTGGGCTACTTTGGAAAGACGATCGACAACAACGAAGATAGCATTATTCCCTCTTTTGGTTCTGGGAAACCCGGTAATCATGAGCCCATCAGCAGCATTTTGTCTCCCCCATGATTCGTGTTGAACATCAAGCTAGTGTTGGAAACTTTGTAAGCATTGCCTTCATGTTCCGCTCATGAGGTATATGTTTGAATGAAAGAAGTGACTTCCTTTGATTCACGTGCATTTGATGTAAGTTGCCGCCGTGAATTCGAGAAAGTTTGTTTTTGCCTCCTCTGGAATCATCCCAAGTCAGTCATGCATACGTGCGAGGTATTCTGTGGTTTGGAGACTTGCAACCTTCATTCCATATGTATCCCTAGCACAGCAAGCCACTGATTGATTTGTTCAAGGAGAAGAAGTTTCTTCCTAAGAGCTAGACTTATGCAAGGACTTTGATATCCTCGATGATGGTTCTCCATCTGGATTAGGTAGTGTTTTATTATAAGACTACCATGTCGTCATGCTTGTCTGGGACAGTGTGTTCACATGTGTTTAGCAGAACCAGCTCATGTTTTGGAGCTTGCTATCGTAGTTCATTTCCTGAGAATCTTGCAACGTCATTTCGTCGAATTGTGTTGCAAACTTTCATTTTCTTTCTAGGCTTGATGGGTCTGGATTATCCTGTTACCAACTAGATCTAAATCTCAGGCGGATATGATGGTTGGAACTTTTCCAAGATCTATGATGTAGGTCCCGACAAGGTTGATGTCTGGCCGACACACCTAGCCGGAAGATCTGCCATTATAGTATCTTGCTTGAACTATTTGACCATCTTCTCCATGAGGATTTCGTGCGGCTTATTCTAGAAGTTGCTCCCTAGGGATCCTTGTGCTCTCAGTTTCTCGATTATACCATAACCATTCAAACAGTGGAATTGCTCTCGACTGTTGAGTTATCTCCCAGTTACCAGAATCATTCCCAACATTTGCATTTTGTTCCCAGCTTGCACCGCTGTTGTGCCATCCTACCTTGGGTTTCATCCATTTCCGGTGATAAGCAAAGTCATCCATTGCGTTGTCTTCAACAAGGTAGTCCACACCATCCAACCTAGTCCGAGTATGTCACCTTTCCGAGCTCCTTCAAACGATCGTTTGTGATTGCCTTAGGCTGGAATAAAGAGTTCCAATGATCACAGTATCAAAAGTAATTCTTTTTGCCACTTAAGGGAATATTTCTGCGAGTCACCTTCCCTGAGGTGCCCCGTTATGGAATCATGGCAATTTTCCTCGCTACCGTGACACCTCCACCATCTTTCTAAGCGTGAAATTGTTGTCCACCAAATCAAACCCTGTCGCTTGTTCTTCCATCCCTCTCGATGTGTTTCGTGTCTCATCTCGAGAGATGTTACAATGTCTCACTCGATGATTGATCCTGAGTTGCACGATCTTCGAGAAGATCGATCCTTCTGGAGTTTTCCTTTTTCTCTCATTGTCATGTTAGTTAGAGCTCTTAGAGCAAGACTTCAAGACAAAGATGGTGATCGTGTCAACGTTCTTATGAAGTGCAACCTAGATCGTGAAGATCGTGATAACTGCGACCCCTCTGTCTTCTTACCTCACGACTTGAATCTCGGGACGAGATTCTTGTTTAGTGGGGGTGAGTTGTCACAGCCCCAGTTCAGGCCTTGCTTGTCTTTGCATCTGCATCCTTGCATCATGATTTAAATTCCTTTTTAAACTTGAAATGAGGATGACAGAACCCCCAGCACCCCCTAGAAACAACTAGGGTTTACTAAAATCTTTTTCAATGAACCTGAAATGCCCTTCTAAAAAGTCCACCCTTTTTGTTATGGGTTAGAACCCTCTGACAAAAGGGGTTCACATTTTCCCAGGACACATAAGGTCATTGGGTTAAATCATTACTAGTTGCATTTGGGCAATTTAAATCCTATAAATATTTTAAAATGCCCAAATAATCCTGAAAGTATTTTTAGGCTGTTGAGAATATTTTCTAATGTGCCTCTGAATATTTTCAAGTTTTTCCTAAATGGAATAGTATTTTTACTATTTCAAAACACAGAACAGAAATAAAAATAAAGGGAAAGAACAGAGGCTCACCTGGGCATTACCTGGCAGCCCAAGTGGCCGGCCCAGCCACCGGCCCAGCCCACCAGGGGCTCCTCCCTGTCGTCTTCCCCTTGCCAGGAGGACGAGCGCGTGGCCGGCGCGCGCGAGCACGCGTCCGTCCACCTCCTGCTTGCTTGCCGCTGCTGGAATCGGCCCCGAGCGCCACGTGCATCGCCCCAACCTTCCCCTGGACCTCTCTCACTCTCCCTCGCGCCCCTCTCCCTCCTCTGCTCTCTCTCCCACGACCGACCCCGAGCGCCGAGACCGCCGATGAGCTTCCCCGCGGCCACAGCCACCGCCAGACCCCCCGACGCCTCCCAAAGCCCCGCCTCGACCCCTATTTCTTCCACCCCGAGCCACGCCATCGGAGGAGCACTGCATCGCCGTCGCCATCGTCTTCTTCAACCTCGGGTCACCGAGATCGCCGGCGACCTCCCGTCGTCACCAGCCCCTCCCCGAGCTCGCCGATGCCCCCGTTGCAACCGCTGTGAGCCCCTGCTTCGTTTACCCCTAACTCCATGCCCGATTTCGAGCTCTAGCTGTCTTCTCCACCGGAGCCGAGACGCACCGCCGCACGAGCTCGACGCCGGCGACACTCCGGTGACCATTTGGTCCCGGGCATGCGTCCAATGTATTCGCCGCACCGCGTAGAAGCCATAGGTGCTAACCCCGCATCGCCACGGCCGTTGTAGCCTCGACCCCGAGCTCGCCCGAACTCCGGCCGCCGCCTGGCTCGACGCCGGCGCCATTCCCGGCCACCCCAGCAACTCCCACCATCACCACTGGATGCGCGCAAGCGCCAGCAACCCGTAGCCACAAGCCGCTCGTCGAACGGTGGCCCGTAGAGCAATTCCGACGCGGACGCCGCCGCGATCTGAGGTCGCCGGCGGTTAAACGCCGGTAGTTGACGTGGCGAGATTAGCTTAGGCGCTAAACTCGCTTAGTTAGTGCCTGTGTCTATGACATGTGGGCCCCCTAGCAAATTAAGGTTAGTCTAATTTTCTGTTAGGGTTAGTATTAACACGAGTGGACCCCACGTGTCAGCCTTGACTTGGTCAATTCAACGTTGACTGGCCCCACCTGTCATCCACCCACACCGGCCTGAGACGCTGACGCATGGGTCCCAGCCGTCAGGTTTGACCTGGACCGGCTGTTGACTTGCTGAGGTCAGCATGACCTCATGCTGACGCACTATTTGTTTTCTAGATTTAAAATAATTCAGGAAATTTCAGAAAATACTCTAAACTTCTAAAATGCGTATCAATTCAACCGTAGCTCAGATTAAAATAAGTTATATATGAAAAATGATCAGAAAAATCCAATCTATCCATTTGTACCATTCTCATGCATGACTAAGCAACTTAACCTTGCTGTTTAGATGAAAACATGATAATACACTTTATAAATTCATAGTTTGATTTTGAATTTGAACCTTTGGTTCAAATCAACTCAAACCCTTCTCTTGATAGCTGCATTAGCTCAAATCACATCATTTTGCCATGTCATGATCATGCATCATATTGTCGCATTGCATTGATTGTGTTTCCTTCTCTGTTGCCGGTAATTGTCCCCTCTCGATAGACGATGTGCCGACGATGAGATCGATGACACTGATGAAGAACTATATTATCTTCAGAAGTGCCAGGCAAGCAAAACCCCCGTGTTCATTCCGATAACATCCCACTCTCTCGCCCCTGCTCTCTTTTATTGCATTAGGACAACAACGATTCATGTGTTACTTGCTGCGGTAGCTGAACCCCTTTATCCTTTACATGACCTGTCATTCCACAGTAATTAGATGAAACCCACTAGCATGAGTAGGAGTTGTTTGAGCCCTGTTGTGCCTACTCATTCATGCTTGTTTGTCATGCCTGCTACTGCTTAGAGTTGAGTCGGGTCTGATTCATCGGGAATGAATTGGTATGGTGAAGAACATGTCCTACTGTGTGTGAGCTAAGTGTGTGAATACGATTTGGTAAAGGTATTGGTGAGAGGCCATGTAGGAGTACATGGTGGGTTGTCTCATTGAAGCCGTCCTCAGGAACTGAGTTCTGTGTTTGTGATCCATGAAACAACTACTACCATACATTGGGCCCTGAAATATGACCCCGCTCGACTTCTTAATCACCCTTGTCCTCTGTCCAGGAGTTGCAAGTAGTTTCTGGTGTTTGTAGTATGCTGGGGGCCGCACGCAGCGCTGACCATCGGGGTGGGCTGTGTTGCGGTAGGCACGTGGCACGGTGTACCGACTCGCCCGTTTGGTGTCTCGGGAACCCTGTTCACATCGTTCGGGGCCGTTAGTGGAAACCTCGGCCGGACTCCCTGTGGATGGAACCCGAATAGGCGATAAACCTGGACAAGAGACTTGAGTGTTTAGGTAGGTCGTGGTCTACACCCACGTCGGCTTTCGCTTGAAGTCTGCCGAGCACATGTCGTGTGCAGACGCTAAGTGGTGGAAACATGTATGAAGAAGTACACCCCTGCAGGGTTAACATCATCTATTCGAATAGCCATGTCCGCGGAAATGGACTTCTGGGTTGCCTATATCAGTTCATAGACAAGTGAAAGTGGATACTCTAAAATGCGCAAGATAAGCGTGAGTGCTATGGATGGCCTTCTCGTAGGGAGACGGAAGTGGATCCACAGTGGTGTATTGATATGGTGAATATGTGGACTCGTGTGCGCCACCTCAAGAGAGTTACTTGCAGTCGTAGTTCAGGTTAGCCACTGAGTCAAAGCTGGCTTGCTGCAGTCAAACTCCACCACCCCCTTTATTGATACTGATGCATATGTAGTTAGTTCTGATGTAAGTCTTGCTGAGTACAATTGTACTCACGTTTGCCTATTTTATGTTTTGCAGAGAGACGTCAGTCTCGCTAGTAGTACCGCTTGGACTTCGACGTTTAGCTTGATACCTCAGCTACGATCTTGTGCCCTCGGCAGGATCTGGTAGATAGTCAGGCTTCTCAGCCTTTTTCATTTGTAGATGTCTGTACTCAGACATGTTAAGCTTTCGCATGTGCTTTGACTTGTATGCTCTGAATGTTGGGTCGTGAGACCCATGTTTGTAATATCTCGCTCTTCGGAGCCTAATGAATAAATATTTGGAGTCGTAGAGTCTTGTTGTGATGCCATGTTGTATCTACTCATATCGGGCATATTGTGTGTATGGTTGAAATGCTTGGTATGGGTGGGATCCGACTATCTAGTTGTTTATCCTTGGCAGCCTAGCATATGGGGAAATATAGTCTAGTGCTTCGGAGCGATAGTAGTCCGCTACAGCCCGGTTCACCGGAGTCCTGCTAGCCCAGCACTACTGCTTGGAAAACTTGACTGGCCGGCATGTGTTTCACTTCGTTCCTATGTCTGTCCCTTCGGGGAAATGTCACGCACTGTTATTCGGAGTCCTGCCTAGCCTGCTACAGCCCGGGTTACCGGAGTCCTGTTAGCCCAGTGCTACAGCCCGGATTCACACGTTGATGACCGACATGCTCGATGTGCTTCATGTATGCCTGTCCTCATAGGTTAGCGCCGCTTTGGGTTCACGACTAGCCATGTCGGCCCGGGTTCTCTGTCATATGGATGCTAGCGACACTATCATATACGTGAGCCAAAAGGCGCAAACGGTCCCGGGCCAGGTAAGGTGGCACCCGTGGGAGTACCATGCGTGAGGCCGCAAAGTGATATGATGTGTTACATGCTGGATCGATGTGGCTTAGAATCGGGGTCCCGACAGCGTTGGCATCAGAGCCGGACTGCCTGTAGGTTCGCTAAGCCAAACTGGTCGATATCGAGTCTAGAAATGCTTTAGTTATATGTAGGGTTATTGATTGTGGGAGGGAACGTAAGGCTCTTTTACTCCTTTACCTTATGCCCTCTGTTCTGAGTCATTCTCTTCTCTTTCTACGTGGGTTAAGGACTAGGCTCTCTTCTCTCTATCAGGTTCACGTGTTACTAAATCCGTAGTAACTTATAGGATTGTTGGTTCAACCCAGTTCAGTTCTACTAAAGTTTAGTATGTTGCCTTTTGAACCAGAACCTTGATATGATGTTGTTGAGTGGTTTCGCAAACTGTTGTGGATGTCTCAAGTCTTTTTCTGAGCATTTACAGCCGTTATGCTGTCCAATTTCATCCAGAAATTCTAATGCCTTTGCACTACTTTGTGCTTTCAGATGGCTACCCGTCCCCAAAACCAAGTGGTTCGTCTGACCCGTTGCATCGGTGTATGTGGTCATACCGCCATGTTGGTTCGAGTGATGGTTGAGGCAGGTTACTGATGGTACCCTGAATACACCGTCGAGGAGCAGTTTAGAGATTTTAACCAGAGCCAATATCTGTGCACGGTCAGGATATATCCGTCATATCCCGGAGCCACGGAACCACTCCACTGTTCTTATGGACTCGGGATCACTATTGGGATGTCCGTTCAAGATGCAGCCTACTCGATGATGACCATTATGCGAGCTAGAACTGCCTTGTTGAGCAACACTGAATTTCGCTACATGCCAGCATCCCTCCCTGGGGCGCATGGTTACCTTCAGGGCATGTACAGTGATGCATCCCATGAAGACTCACTCCTTTGCACCACTACTGAGATGTTGGAAGATAAGGACCGTGAAAACCGGGCCTTGCGTATGGAGCTCTTTAATGCTCGTGCTGATCATTGGGCCACCTTGACGAGGTTTGCACCTGCTGTGCAAGCCGGATACATGGACACAGGAGACTTGTACCCTGTGCGGGCTAGTCTGCCAGACTTCATGGAATGGCGTGAGGTGGGAGGCATCACCCCTCCTCGTGGACCTCTTCTGCCGCCATCTGTTGGACCGAGGCCGCACCCAAGTCCCTATGGTCCACAAGCACCGCAGGACCGTATGTTCCCAGATGACCATGTTCCGCTTCCAGGTCTGGGTGGTGACTTCTATGAGGACTTCTACGGAGCCGTCTGAGCTAGTAGTAGTCTCGCTAGTATTGTAATAGTTGTATGTCCACCGTCCTGCGTGATTGTGGAATATAACTCAGTTTGTATCAATTCCGGAGGTGTAGAAAAATAATGTATAGGAGCTTGGAATGCCTCCGATGAGATGTAACGTCTGTCGTCTTAGTTGTACTTCAGCTTGAGCTTGTACTAAACTATGTATGATGTGTATGACCGTTGGTATATATATGGCAGTTTCTATATTACCATGTCATACGGATGATCATCTCTGCATTCCTTGTTATCCATTACATTCCGCACTTCCTTGGCCAGATTTTGCCATCCTGGTTTAAATCATTGTTTTGTTTTCCTAGGATGGTCAACACCCGCAGCAACCCTGCTGCTCCGGAGCAGGGAGAAGCTAGTGCACCTAGAGAGGAAAGTTTGCCTCAACCACCTTCTCTGGCCGAAGTGATGCTGGAGGCAGAGCGCAACAGGCGCGACACCAACCGCTTGTTAGAGCGGATTGAGCAGAACACTGCACGCCAGCAGAGGATCAATTCGGTGTCCATCAATGACTTTGTCAAGCTGTACCCGCCAAAGTTCAATCATTCCATCGAACCTCTCGATGCGGATGACTGGCTCCGCAGCATCGCTCACAAGCTACGTTCTGCCAACGTAGCTGAAGATGATAAAGTCACCTTTGCTGCCTATCACCTCGAAGGCCTGCCAGCCTTTGGTGGGAGAATTATGAAGCTATGCGTCCGGTCGGCCAACTCACTACTTGGGCTGATTTCAGTGCCGCTTTCCGTGAGCATCATATCCCGGAAGGCCTTATGGATCGCAAGAGGGAGGAGTTCTGTAACTTCACCCAGGGGAAGCTGACTGTGGATGCATACAGTCGCGAGTTTGGGAAGCTTGCACGCTATGCTCCCGAAGAGGTGTCCACCGACGCCAAGAAGCAGGCAAGGTTCCGCAAGGGACTTAGCCCTGAGCTCCGACGTGACCTTCGTCTGCATGAATGCATTTCTTTTCCGAAGCTAGTCAATAAGGCCATCAGTGCCGAGACAGGGCAGAATGATTTTGAAGCTTCACGCAAGCACTCCCGTGACTATGGATCTTCATCCGGCTCTGGATCTCAGAAGCGCCGGGTCTGGATCCCAAATTCTGCTATGCCACCCAGGTATACCCCGAGGCCATCTTTTGAGGCGCCTCGTCCCAACCAACAGTATGTGCCGCCCAAGACTTTTGGTGGCCCCACTGCCAATACTGCTCCACGCCCCAATATGATAACTTGCTTCAAGTGTGGTGAGCCGGGCCACTACATCCGTGAGTGTCCCCAGAACAACCCCAGTCAGTTCGGAAAGTCTGTTGGACGTGGTAAGTCAACAGCAAAGGTGCTCGTCGCCAAGCCAGCCACCACTGCTCGTGGCCATGTCAACTACGTTTCAGCTGAAGAAACTCAAGAGAACCCCAACGTCGTTCTCGGTACGCTCCTTGTTAATTGCCATTCGGCAACTGTTCTCTTTGATACTGGAGCATCTCATTCATTTATTTCTGAGAGCTATGCTCGTTTGCACAACACCACTTTTTGTGACATGCCTACCTCCATGGTAATTCAATCCCCTGGTTCTAAGTGGCAAACCTATAGGATCAGCCATGGAAATGAAATTCTTGTTGACAGATTGGTCTTCCTTGCGTCACTAATAGCTCTCAAGTCCTCAGACATAAACATCATCTTGGGTATGGACTGGATGTCAGCTCATTACGCCAAGATTGACTGCTCAACTAGAACTGTTCAACTTACCCATCCATCGGGCAAGACAGTTAATGTTTTGACCCGAGTATCGGAGCGTCAGCTCTACTCTCTAAATGCCAATCCCCTTCCAGACCTCGAAGATATTCCGGTAGTCCGTGACTTCCCGGATGTCTTTCCAGAGGAATTGCCAGGTGTTCCACCTGACAGAGATGTCGAGTTCGTGATAGACCTTGTTCCAGGAACCGTCCCAATCTCTAGAAGACCTTATAAGATGGCACCCCTAGAACTAGCTGAGCTTAAGAAACAACTCGATGAGTCCTTGCAAAAGGGTTTCATCCGTCCTAGTTCATCTCCATGGGCTTGCCCCGTCCTCTTCGTCAAGAAGAAGGATGGAACGGATCAGATGGTTGTAGATTACCGACCTGTCAATTTGGTCACTATCAAGAACAAGTATCCGCTCCCCAGGATCAACGACCTGTATGACCAGCTCGCTGGATCCTCAGTCTTTTCCAAGATGGATTTGAGGTTGGGCTACCATCAAATCAAAATCAAGAACGGGGACATTCCCAAAACGGCTTTCGTTACTCGTTACGGCCAATACGAGTACACCGTCATGTCCTTCGGTTTAACCAATGCTCCAGCCACCTTCTCTCGGTTAATGAACTCGATCTTCATGGAGTACTTGGATAAATTCGTCGTGGTATACCTCGATGATATACTCATCTACTCCAAGAATGAGGAAGAACATGCCGAACATCTAAGGCTAGTATTGATGAAACTTCGAGAGCATCGCCTTTATGCCAAATTCTCCAAGTGCGAATTCTGGTTGCCAGAAGTGACCTATCTGGGCCATGTAATCTCTGGCAAGGGCATTGCTGTCAATCCCGAGCGAGTTCAAGCTGTCCTTGACTGGACTCCACCTGAAACGGTCAAACAAGTTCGGAGTTTTCTTGGTTTAGCGAGCTATTGCCGCCGCTTCGTCGAGAATTTTTCCAAAGTGGCTAAGCCTCTAACTGAACTCCTCAAGAAAGATAAAAAGTTCGAGTGGACCCCACAGTGCGAATTCAGCTTTCAGGAACTGAAAAGACGCCTGACGTCTGCTCCCGTACTGGTACCACCAGACTTCTCTAAGGACTTTGTTATCTATTGCGACGCCTCGCGACAAGGACTAGGTTGCATACTCATGCAAGATCGTCATGTGATTGCCTACGCATCTCGACAGTTGCGTCCACATGAGGATAATTATCCTACTCATGATCTAGAGCTTGCAGCAGTAGTCCATGCACTCAAAACCTGGCGACATTACCTCCTGGGTAACCGTTGCGAAATTTACACTGATCACCAAAGCTTGAAATATATCTTCACCCAACCGGATTTGAATCTCAGGCAAAGACGTTGGGTCGAGTTGATCTCGGATTACGACTTAGGAATAACCTACACCCCAGGCAAAGCCAATGTCATGGCTGATGCACTAAGTCGTAAATCTTATTGTAACAATCTGATGTTACAACAAGGTCAACCATTTCTCCACAAGGAATTTCGTAAGCTTAACCTTCACATTGTTCCTCGAGGATTCCTTTCCACCCTGGTGGCGAAACCTAACCTTACGGATCAAATCATAGCTGCCCAGAAGCGCGATAAGGGCATATCTCGGATTAAGGAAAACATCGCTAGCGGAGTTGCTAAATGTTTTTCCATGGATGAACGAGGTGTTGTCTTCTTCGAGAACCGCTTGGTGGTTCCCAAGAAACAACATTTACGACAATTGATCCTTAAGGAAGCTCATGAATCCCCTCTCACCATTCATCCCGGTAGTACTAAAATGTATCAAGACCTACGCCAGAGGTTTTGGTGGACTAGGATGAAGAGAGAAATCGCTCAATACATTGCTAGTTGCGACGTCTGTCGTTGTGTCAAAGCAGAGCATCAACGGCCCGCTGGCACCCTTCAACCATTGCAGATTCCTGAATGGAAATGGGATAAAATCGGTATGGATTTCATTACCGGGTTTCCCAGAACCAAAAGAGGGAATAATGCTATCTTCGTTGTTGTCGATCGTCTTTCCAAAGTAGCCCACTTCTTATCTGTTCGCGAGAGTATAACCGCTAGCCAGCTAGCGGATTTGTACATCTCTCGAATAGTATCTCTCCATGGTGTTCCATTGGAAATTAATTCAGACCGTGGAAGTCTTTTCACCTCTCGATTTTGGGAAAGTTTCCAAAATGCTATGGGGACTCGTCTCTTCTTTAGCACCGCCTTCCATCTGCAATCAAGTGGTCAAGTAGAACGAGTCAATCAAATTCTGGAGGATATGCTCCGAGCTTCTGTCATCTCTTTCGGTATGAATTGGGAGAAGTGCCTTCCATTCGCCGAGTTCGCTTATAACAACAGTTATCAAGCTAGCTTGGGTAAAGCTCCTTTCGAAGTTCTTTATGGACGAAAATGTCGAACGCCTCTTAACTGGTCAGAAACCGGCGAGAGACAACTCTTTGGCCCGGACATGATCCAGGATGCAGAAGAGCAGGTTCGCATTGTTCGTGAGAAGTTGAAAACCGCCCAGTCTCGACAAAAGAGTCAGTATGACCGCAAGCATAAGCCCATGGCTTATGAAGTCGGCGAGATGGCTTACCTTCGGGTTACACCTTTAAAGGGGATCCATCGATTCGGTATCAAAGGCAAGTTGGCTCCTCGTTACATTGGACCTTTTCGCATTCTTGCCAAACGAGGAGAAGTTGCCTACCAATTGGAACTACCTCCGCATCTCTCCAGAGTCCATGATGTCTTCCACGTCTCTCAACTCAGGCGTTGCTTCTCGGATCCTATCCGTGGAGTGAACCACGAAACGCTTGATCTCCAAGATAACCTCACCTATCGAGAATACCCCGTTCGTATCCTTGATCAAGCCGAGCGTACCACTCGACGCCATAATATCAAGTTTCTCAAGGTTCAATGGTCACATCATTCCGAGCAAGAAGCTACATGGGAAAGGGAGGATCGTCTTCGACTTGAGTACCCCACCTTCTTTCCGACAGATCCTAAATCTCGGGACGAGATTCTTTTGAGTGGGGGTGAGTTGTCACATCCTACCTAGTTCATGCATTAGAGTGTGCATCATGTTTTCTTTTGACAAGAAAATTGAAATGGGGAAGGCAGAACCCCCAGCACCCCTCCTGAATCTACTAGGGTTTACTAAAACCTTTTCCAATGAACCTGAAATGCCCTTCTAAAATGTTCATCATCTTTGCTTTGGTCTTAAACCTCTGGCAAAAATAGTGCACATTTTTCTAGGTCAACAGAAGGTCATTGAATTAATGCATAAGTATTTGAATTTGGGCATTTAAAATTTATAAAACATTTCAAATGCCCAAATATCTCCAAACTAAAATGTTCCTTGCTGGAAATATTCCAACTAAGGACCAGGTGCAGTTTGGTGATTTTTGGAGTTGTGCTAGTATTTTTAATAAGTCTACAAAGTTAAAAAAGAAATAGAAAAGGAAACAAAAATCAGAAAAGACTTACCTGGCCAAACCCCCCAGCCGGCCCACCTGGCGGCCCAGCACTGTGCTGGCCCGAGCCAGCAGCTGCTTCGTCCCCGCCAGGCAGGCAGGGTGGTGACGCCGACGAGCGCGAGCTCGCCACGACGCCACCTGCTCGCCGCTTCGCCGCCCGATGAAATGCCCTTCTAAAATGTTCATCATCTTTGCTTTGGTCTTAAACCTCTGGCAAAAATAGTGCACATTTTTCTAGGTCAACAGAAGGTCATTGAATTAATGCATAAGTATTTGAATTTGGGCATTTAAAATTTATAAAACATTTCAAATGCCCAAATATCTCCAAACTAAAATGTTCCTTGCTGGAAATATTCCAACTAAGGACCAGGTGCAGTTTGGTGATTTTTGGAGTTGTGCTAGTATTTTTAATAAGTCTACAAAGTTACAAAAGAAATAGAAAAGTAAACAAAAATCAGAAAAGACTTACCTGGCCAAACCCCCCAGCCGGCCCACCTGGCGGCCCAGCACTGTGCTGGCCCGAGCCAGCCAACTGCTTCGTCCCCGCCAGGCAGGCAGGGTGGTGACGCCGACGAGCGCGAGCTCGCCACGACGCCACCTGCTCGCCGCTTCGCCGCCCGATGCGCTGGACGGCCTCCACGTCGTGCCCCCGAGCCCCTGGACACGCCATTCGCCTCTGCCTCGCCTCCCTCGCTCTCCTTCGCCATGGCCGACGCCACCGTCGCCGCTCCGCCGCCGTTGCCATAGCTACCGTCATCCCCGCGCCACCCGACCGTGTCCACGAGCTCCGCCACCCTCCTCTTCTTCGAGCAAGACGAGCCCCGAGCGCTCGCCCGCTCAGGGGTCGCCCCTGACCCCGTCTTCCCCAACTCCGGCCGCCGAGATCGCCATCGTCGCCCCGCTCAGCTCCGACCCTCCCCGAGCCCGCCTCGACGCTCGCTGCAATCACCGTGAGCACGGCCACCTTCCCTTCCTCCCCGTTCTCTCTCTCGAGCCCCGTAGCGATCACTTGTAGCTCACCCGCACGCGCCGCCGCGGAGCTCGTCACCGACGAGGCTCCGGCCACCCAATGGCCGCACCACCTTGTCCACTAGCCTCACCGCACACCCAGGGGCCCGACGCATCACTCCACGCGCCTCGCCGTGCCCCGCAGCCCCGGTTTCACCTTCGCCCGAGCCCCGGCGCCGCCAAACTCGTCGCCGGCGTCATTTTCGGCGACCCCGAGGCCAACTACCACCACCACTCGATGCGGCTCACCTCCCGCATCACGTAGACGTGCTCCGCCGTCGATTTGGTCGCCGGAGCGCGAATCTGCACTTCCTCCGCCGCGTCTGGACGTCGCCGGCGGCTCAACGCCGGCGGAGTTGACCCGCTGACCCCTTTGTTGACCACGGGTGGGCCCAGTTTGACCCCCTGGGTCTATGACATGTGGGCCCCGCCCGCTAACTAATCCAGGATTAGAAATAATCTAATCTGTTTAAGCTAATGACCCTGACACGCCGGACCCACGCGTCAGGTTTGACCTGGACCGGGTCTGTTGACCTGCTGAGGTCAGCATGATCTCATGCTGACGCCACAATTAATTTTCTGGATTTATTTTTGCACAGGAAATTCTAGAAATTAGTTTAAACTTCAAAAATTCATAGAAAATTATCTATAACTCCAAATGCAAAGTTTTATATATGAAAAATTATCAGAAAAATCCAACCTATCCATTGGTACTGGTTTCATGCATGTCAGAACAAGTTAAACCCACTGTTTAGGCATTACAAGTTGATACACTAATATGATCTTCATAAATGAGCTACCATTTGAATCTTTGGTTCAAATGGGTTCATTCCCTTCTGGTTTAACTTGCACTAGGTCAGGGCACATCCATATTGCCATGTCACAGCATGCATCATATTGTTGCATATCGTCATGTATTGATGGTGTTTCGATGTGTTCTTCGTGGTAGGTTCTGCCTCCGAGGATATCTCCGAGTATCCAACTGAAGGGCAGTATCCCACGACCACTCCATCAGGCAAGCAACCCATTGATAATTCCAATACAAACCCATGTTCTCGCTTCTGCTCTTGTTTACTGCATTAAGACAACGCGTTTCAAAACTGCTGTGTGTTGCGGTAGATGAACCCACTTCCTTTGCATGACCTGTCATTGCCACAGTAACTAGATGAAACCCACTAGCATGTGTAGGAGTTGATTGAGCCAATACATGTGTGTGTGTGTTCCTACCATGCTATGCTTGCTATGCTTAGAGTTGTGTCAGGTCTGGCTCATCGGGATGATGAACTGGAGTGAAAGATTGTGTCGGTGACAAGAGTGAAGTGTTGAACACGATTTGGTAAAGGAATCGATGAGAGGCCATGTAGGAGTACATGGTGGGTTGTTTCATTGAGGCCGTCCTTAAGAACTGAGATCTGTGTTTGTGATCCATGATACAGTTACTACCACACATTGGGCCCTGAAATATGACCCCGCTCGACTTCTTATCCACCCTTGTCCTCTGTCCAGGAGTTGCAAGTAGTTTCTGGTGTTTGTAGTATGCTGGGGGCCGCACGCGGCGCTGACCATCGGGGTGGGCTGTGTTGCGGTAGGCACGTGGCACGGTGTACCGACTCGCCCGTTTGGTGTCTCGGGAACCCTGTTCACATCGTTCGGGGCCGTTAGTGGAAACCTCGGCCGGACTCCCTGCGGATGGAACCCGAATAGGCGATAAACCTGGACTAGAGACTTGAGTGTTTAGGTAGGTCGTGGTCTACACCCACGTCGGCTTTCGCTTGAAGTCTGCCGAGCACATGTCGTGTGCAGGCGCTAAGTGGTGGAAACATGTGTGAAGAAGTACACCCCTGCAGGGTTACAAATGATCTATTCGAATAGCCGTGTCCGCGGTACTGGACTTCTGGGTTGCCTATATCAGTTCATAGACAAGTTAAATGGATACTACTAAAACTCTCAAGATAAGTGTGAGTACCGCGGATGGCCCTCTCGCAGGATGGCGAGAGAGGATCCACGGTGGAGTATTGTGATGGTGTTAGTGGACTCGTGTGCGACAAATGATTTACAAGTGGTGTCTATCGTAGGATAGTTTAGCCAAGAGTCAAAGCTGGCTTGCTGCAATAACCCCACTACATTCTTGAGAATGTGCATGTATAATAGGTTCCTGTTGTAAGACTTGCTGAGTACCTCCGTACTCATGATGCTTTAATCATGTTTTTCAGACGACTGCACCAACCCCTCTGATGGGTTCTATGTAGACCTCGACGTTGACGAGTGACTTATCACCGGGTGGTGATCCAAGACTTGTGAAGGGTCGTTGTAGATAGACAGGCTTCGTCAAGCCTTCTTTCTTTCTAGTGTCTGTACTCAGATTACTTTGCTTCCGCATGTGCTTGTATGTTTGTATGACTTGAGTGTTGGGTCATGTGACCCCTGTCTGTATGGATGATATGTATGGCTCCTCGGAGCCTTCTAAATAAAGTACTGGAGTCGTAGAGTACTGTTGTGATGCCATGTTGTATTTACTCATATCGGGCATATTGTGTGTATGATTGAAATGCTTGGTATGAGTGGGATCCGACTATCTAGTTGATTATCCTTGGCAGCCTTTCATATGGGGAAATGTAAGTCTTGTGCTTCTGAGCGATAGTAGTCCGCTACAGCCCGGTTCACCGGAGTCCTGCTAGCCCAGCACTACTGCTTGGACACTTGACTGGCCGGCATGTGTTTCACGTCGTTTCTATGTCTGTCCCTTCGGGGAAATGTCACGCGCTGTTATTCGGAGTCCTGCCTAGCCTGCTACAGCCCGGGTTACCGGAGTCCTGTTAGCCCAGTGCTACATCCCGAATAGATACGTTGATGACCGACATGTTCGATGTGATTCATGTATGCCTGTCCTCATAGGCTAGCGCCGCCTTGGGTTCACGACTAGCCATGTCGGCCCGGGTTCTCTGTCATATGGATGCTAGCGACACTATCATATACGTGAGCCAAAAGTCGCAAACGGTCCCGGGCCAGGTAAGGTGGCACCCGTGGGAGTACCGTGCGTGAGGCCGCAAAGTGATATGATGTGTTACACGCTGGATCGATGTGGCTTAGGATCGGGGTCCTGACAGCGTTGGCATCAGAGCCGGGCTGCCTGTAGGTTCGCTAAGCCAAACTGGTCGATGTCGAGTCTAGAAATGCTTTAGTTATATGTAGGGGAATTGATTGTGGGAGGGAACGTAAGGCTCTTTTACTCCTTTACCTTATGCCCTCTGTTCTGAGTCATTCTCTTCTCTTTCTACGTGGGTTAAGGACTAGGCTCTCTTCTCTCTATCAGGTTCACGTGTTACTAAATTCGTAGTAACTTATAGGATTGTTGGTTCAACCCAGTTCAGTTCTACTAAAGTTTAGTATGTTGCCTTTTGAACCAGAACCTTGATATGATGTTGTTGAGTGGTTTCGCAAACTGTTGTGGATGTCTCAAGTCTTTTTCTGAGCATTTACAACCGTTATGCTGTCCAATTTCATCCAGAAATTCTAATGCCTTTGCACTACTTTGTGCTTTCAGATGGCTACCCGTCCCCAAAACCAAGTGGTTCGTCTGACCCGTTGCATCGGTGTATGTGGTCATACCGCCATGTTGGTTCGAGTGATGGTTGAGGCAGGTTACCGATGGTACCCTGAATACACCGTCGAGGAGCAGTTTAGAGATTTTAACCAGAGCCAATATCTGTGCACGGTCAGGATATATCCGTCATATCCCGGAGCCACGGAACCACTCCACTGTACTTATGGACTCGGGATCACTATTGGGATGTCCGTTCAAGATGCAGCCTACTCGATGATGACCATTATGCGAGCTAGAACTGCCTTGTTGAGCAACACTGAATTTCGCTACATGCCAGCATCCCTCCCTGGGGCGCATGGTTACCTTCAGGGCATGTACAGTGATGCATCCCATGAAGACTCACTCCTTTGCACCACTACTGAGATGTTGGAAGATAAGGACCGTGAAAACCGGGCCTTGCGTATGGAGCTCTTTAATGCTCGTGCTGATCATTGGGCCACCTTGACGAGGCTTGCACCTGCTGTGCAAGCCGGATACATGGACACGGGAGACTTGTACCCTATGCGGGCTAGTCTGCCAGACTTCATGGAATGGCGTGAGGTGGGAGGCATCACCCCTCCTCGTGGACCTCTTCTGCCGCCATCTGTTGGACCGAGGCCGCACCCAAGTCCCTATGGTCCACAAGCACCGCAGGACCGTCTGTTCCCAGATGACCATGTTCCGCTTCCAGGTCTGGGTGGTGACTTCTATGAGGACTTCTATGGAGCCGTCTGAGCTAGTAGTAGTCTCGCTAGTATTGTAATAGTTGTATGTCCACCGTCCTGCGTGATTGTGGAATATAACTCAGTTTGTATCAATTCCGGAGGTGTAGAAAAATAATGTATAGGAGCTTGGAATGCCTCCGATGAGATGTAACGTCTGTCGTCTTAGTTGTACTTCAGCTTGAGCTTGTACTAAACTATGTATGATGTGTATGACCGTTGGTATATATATGGCAGTTTCTATATTACCATGTCATACGGATGATCATCTCTGCATTCCTTGTTATCCATTACATTCCGCACTTCCTTGGCCAGATTTTGCCATCCTGGTTTAAATCGTTGTTTTGTTTTCCTAGGATGGTCAACACCCGCAGCAACCCTGCTGCTCCGGAGCAGGGAGAAGCTAGTGCACCTAGAGAGGAAAGTCTGCCTCAACCACCTTCTCTGGCCGAAGTGATGCTGGAGGCAGAGCGCAACAGGCGCGACACCAACCGCTTGTTAGAGCGGATTGAGCAGAACACTGCACGCCAGCAGAGGATCAATTCGGTGTCCATCAATGACTTTGTCAAGCTGTACCCGCCAAAGTTCAATCATTCCATCGAACCTCTCGATGCAGATGACTGGCTCCGCAGCATCGCTCACAAGCTACGTTCTGCCAACGTAGCTGAAGATGATAAAGTCACCTTTGCTGCCTATCACCTCGAAGGCCTGCCAGCCTTTGGTGGGAGAATTATGAAGCTATGCGTCCGGTCGGCCAACTCACTACTTGGGCTGATTTCAGTGCCGCTTTCCGTGAGCATCATATCCCGGAAGGCCTTATGGATCGCAAGAGGGAGGAGTTCTGTAACTTCACCCAGGGGAAGCTGACTGTGGATGCATACAGTCGCGAGTTTGGGAAGCTTGCACGCTATGCTCCCGAAGAGGTATCCACCGACGCCAAGAAGCAGGCAAGGTTCCGCAAGGGACTTAGCCCTGAGCTCCGACGTGACCTTCGTCTGCATGAATGCATTTCTTTTCCGAAACTAGTCAATAAGGCCATCAGTGCCGAGACAGGGCAGAATGATTTTGAAGCTTCACGCAAGCACTCCCGTGACTATGGATCTTCATCCGGCTCTGGATCTCAGAAGCGCCGGGTCTGGTTCCCAAATTCTGCTATGCCACCCAGGTATACCCCGAGGCCATCTTTTGAGGCGCCTCGTCCCAACCAACAGTATGTGCCGCCCAAGACTTTTGGTGGCCCCACTGCCAATACTGCTCCACGCCCCAATATGATAACTTGCTTCAAGTGTGGTGAGCCGGGCCACTACATCCGTGAGTGTCCCCAGAACAACCCCAGTCAGTTCGGAAAGTCTGTTGGACGTGGTAAGTCAACAGCAAAGGTGCTCGTCGCCAAGCCAGCCACCACTGCTCGTGGCCATGTCAACTACGTTTCAGCTGAAGAAACTCAAGAGAACCCCAACGTCGTTCTCGGTACGCTCCTTGTTAATTGCCATCCGGCAACTGTTCTCTTTGATACTGGAGCATCTCATTCATTTATTTCTGAGAGCTATGCTCGTTTGCACAACACCACTTTTTGTGACATGCCTACCTCCATGGTAATTCAAACCCCTGGTTCTAAGTGGCAAACCTCTAGGATCAGCCATGGAAATGAAATTCTTGTTGACAGATCGGTCTTCCTTGCGTCACTAATAGCTCTCAGGTCCTCAGACATAAACATCATCTTGGGTATGGACTGGATGTCAGCTCATTACACCAAGATTGACTGCTCAACTAGAACTGTTCAACTTACCCATCCATCGGGCAAGACAGTCAATGTTTTGACCCGAGTATCGGAGCGTCAGCTCTACTCTCTAAATGCCAATCCCCTTCCAGACCTCGAAGATATTCCGGTAGTCCGTGACTTCCCGGATGTCTTTCCAGAGGAATTGCCAGGTGTTCCACCTGACAGAGATGTCGAGTTCGTGATAGACCTTGTTCCAGGAACCGTCCCAATCTCTAGAAGACCTTATAAGATGGCACCCCTAGAACTAGCTGAGCTTAAGAAACAACTCGATGAGTCCTTGCAAAAGGGTTTCATCCGTCCTAGTTCATCTCCATGGGCTTGCCCCATCCTCTTCGTCAAGAAGAAGGATGGAACGGATCGGATGGTTGTAGATTACCGACCTGTCAATTTGGTCACTATCAAGAACAAGTATCCGCTCCCCAGGATCAACGACCTGTATGACCAGCTCGCTGGATCCTCAGTCTTTTCCAAGATGGATTTGAGGTTGGGCTACCATCAAATCAAAATCAAGAACGGGGACATTCCCAAAGCGGCTTTCGTTACTCGTTACGGCCAATACGAGTACACCGTCATGTCCTTCGGTTTAACCAATGCTCCAGCCACCTTCTCTCGGTTAATGAACTCGATCTTCATGGAGTACTTGGATAAATTCGTCGTGGTATACCTCGATGATATACTCATCTACTCCAAGAATGAGGAAGAACATGCCGAACATCTAAGGCTAGTATTGATGAAACTTCGAGAGCATCGCCTTTATGCCAAATTCTCCAAGTGCGAATTCTGGTTGCCAGAAGTGACCTATCTGGGCCATGTAATCTCTGGCAAGGGCATTGCTGTCAATCCCGAGCGAGTTCAAGCTATCCTTGACTGGACTCCACCTGAAACGGTCAAACAAGTTTGGAGTTTTCTTGGTTTAGCGAGCTATTGCCGCCGCTTCGTCGAGAATTTTTCCAAAGTGGCTAAGCCTCTAACTGAACTCCTCAAGAAAGATAAAAAGTTCGAGTGGACCCCACAGTGCGAATTCAGCTTTCAGGAACTGAAAAGACGCCTGACGTCTGCTCCCGTACTGGTACCACCAGACTTCTCTAAGGACTTTGTTATCTATTGCGATGCCTCGCGACAAGGACTAGGTTGCATACTCATGCAAGATCGTCATGTGATTGCCTACGCATCTCGACAGTTGCGTCCACATGAGGATAATTATCCTACTCATGATCTAGAGCTTGCAGCAGTAGTCCATGCACTCAAAACCTGGCGACATTACCTCCTGGGTAACCGTTGCGAAATTACACTGATCACCAAAGCTTGAAATATATCTTCACCCAACCGGATTTGAATTTCAGGCAAAGACGTTGGGTCGAGTTGATCTCGGATTACGACTTAGGAATAATCTACACCCCAGGCAAAGCCAATGTCATGGCTGATGCACTAAGTCGTAAATCTTATTGTAACAATCTGATGTTACAACAAGGTCAACCATTTCTCCACAAGGAATTTCGTAAGCTTAACCTTCACATTGTTCCTCGAGGATTCCTTTCCACCCTGGTGGCGAAACCTAACCTTACGGATCAAATCATAGCTGCCCAGAAGCGCGATAAGGGCATATCTCGGATTAAGGAAAACATCGCTAGCGGAGTTGCTAAATGTTTTTCCATGGATGAACGAGGTGTTGTCTTCTTCGAGAACCGCTTGGTGGTTCCCAAGAAACAACATTTACGACAATTGATCCTTAAGGAAGCTCATGAATCCCCTCTCACCATTCATCCCGGTAGTACTAAAATGTATCAAGACCTACGCCAGAGGTTTTGGTGGACTAGGATGAAGAGAGAAATCGCTCAATACATTGCTAGTTGCGACGTCTGTCGTCGTGTCAAAGCAGAGCATCAACGGCCCGCTGGCACCCTTCAACCATTGCAGATTCCTGAATGGAAATGGGATAAAATCGGTATGGATTTCATTACCGGGTTTCCCAGAACCAAAAGAGGGAATAATGCTATCTTCGTTGTTGTCGATCGTCTTTCCAAAGTAGCCCACTTCTTATCTGTTCGCGAGAGTATAACCGCTAGCCAGCTAGCGGATTTGTACATCTCTCGAATAGTATCTCTCCATGGTGTTCCATTGGAAATTAATTCAGACCGTGGAAGTCTTTTCACCTCTCGATTTTGGCAAAGTTTCCAAAATGCTACGGGGACTCGTCTCTTCTTTAGCACCGCCTTCCATCCGCAATCAAGTGGTCAAGTAGAACGAGTCAATCAAATTCTGGAGGATATGCTCCGAGCTTCTGTCATCTCTTTCGGTATGAATTGGGAGAAGTGCCTTCCATTCGCCGAGTTCGCTTATAACAACAGTTATCAAGCTAGCTTGGGTAAAGCTCCTTTCGAAGTTCTTTATGGACGAAAATGTCGAACGCCTCTTAACTGGTCAGAAACCGGCGAGAGACAACTCTTTGGCCCGGACATGATCCAGGATGCAGAAGAGCAGGTTCGCATTGTTCGTGAGAAGTTGAAAACCGCCCAGTCTCGACAAAAGAGTCAGTATGACCGCAAGCATAAGCCCATGGCTTATGAAGTCGGCGAGATGGCTTACCTTCGGGTTACACCTTTAAAGGGGACCCATCGATTCGGTATCAAAGGCAAGTTGGCTCCTCGTTACATTGGACCTTTTCGCATTCTTGCCAAACGAGGAGAAGTTGCCTACCAATTGGAACTACCTCCGCATCTCTCCAGAGTCCATGATGTCTTCCACGTCTCTCAACTCAGGCGTTGCTTCTCGGATCCTATCCGTGGAGTGAACCACGAAACGCTTGATCTCCAAGATAACCTCACCTATCGAGAATACCCCGTTCGTATCCTTGATCAAGCCGAGCGTACCACTCGACGCCATAATATCAAGTTTCTCAAGGTTCAATGGTCACATCATTCCGAGCAAGAAGCTACATGGGAAAGGGAGGATCGTCTTCGACTTGAGTACCCCACCTTCTTTCCGACAGATCCTAAATCTCGGGACGAGATTCTTTTGAGTGGGGGTGAGTTGTCACATCCTACCTAGTTCATGCATTAGAGTGTGCATCATGTTTTCTTTTGACAAGAAAATTGAAATGGGGAAGGCAGAACCCCCAGCACCCCTCCTGAATCTACTATGGTTTACTAAAACCTTTTTCAATGAACCTGAAATGCCCTTCTAAAATGTTCATCATCTTTGCTTTGGTCTTAAACCTCTGGCAAAAATAGTGCACATTTTTCTAGGTCAACAGAAGGTCATTGAATTAATGCATAAGTATTTGAATTTGGGCATTTAAAATTTATAAAACATTTCAAATGCCCAAATATCTCCAAACTAAAATGTTCCTTGCTGGAAATATTCCAACTAAGGACCAGGTGCAGTTTGGTGATTTTTGGAGTTGTGCTAGTATTTTTAATAAGTCTACAAAGTTACAAAAGAAATAGAAAAGGAAACAAAAATCAGAAAAGACTTACCTGGCCAAACCCCCCAGCCGGCCCACCTGGCGGCCCAGCACTGTGCTGGCCCGAGCCAGCCAGCTGCTTCGTCCCCGCCAGGCAGGCAGGGTGGTGACGCCGACGAGCGCGAGCTCGCCACGACGCCACCTGCTCGCCGCTTCGCCGCCCGACACGCTGGACGGCCTCCACGTCGTGCCCCCGAGCCCCTGGACACGCCATTCGCCTCTGCCTCGCCTCCCTCGCTCTCCTTCGCCATGGCCGACGCCACCGTCGCCGCTCCGCCGCCGTTGCCATAGCTACCGTCATCCCCGCGCCACCCGACCGTGTCCACGAGCTCCGCCACCCTCCTCTTCTTCGAGCAAGACGAGCCCCGAGCGCTCGCCCGCTCAGGGGTCGCCCCTGACCCCGTATTCCCCAACTCCGGCCGCCGAGATCGCCATCGTCGCCCCGCTCAGCTCCGACCCTCCCAGAGCCCGCCTCGACGCTCGCTGCAATCACCGTGAGCATGGCCACCTTCCCTTCCTCCCCGTTCTCTCTCTCGAGCCCCGTAGCGATCACTTGTAGCTCACCCGCACGCACCGCCGCGGAGCTCGTCGCCGACGAGGCTCCGGCCACCCAATGGCCGCACCACCTTGTCCACTAGCCTCACCGCACACCCAGGGGCCCGACGCATCACTCCACGCGCCTCGCCGTGCCCCGCAGCCCCGGTTTCACCTTCGCCCGAGCCCCGGCGCCGCCAAACTCGTCGCCGGCGTCATTTCCGGCGACCCCGAGGCCAGCTACCACCACCACTCGATGCGGCTCACCTCCCGCATCACGTAGACGTGCTCCGCCGTCGATTTGGTCGCCGGAGCGCGAATCTGCACTTCCTCCGCCGCGTCTGGACGTCGCCGGCGGCTCAACGCCGGCGGAGTTGACCCGCTGACCCCTTTGTTGACCACGGGTGGGCCCAGTTTGACCCCCTGGGTCTATGACATGTGGGCCCCGCCCGCGAACTAATCCAGGATTAGAAATAATCTAATCTGTTTAAGCTAATGACCCTGACACGCCGGACCCACGCGTCAGGTTTGACCTGGACCGGGTCTGTTGACCTGCTGAGGTCAGCATGATCTCATGCTGACGCCACAATTAATTTTCTGGATTTATTTTTGCACAGGAAATTCCAGAAATTAGTTTAAACTTCAAAAATTCATAGAAAATTATCTATAACTCCAAATGCAAAGTTTTATATATGAAAAATTATCAGAAAAATCCAACCTATCCATTGGTACTGGTTTCATGCATGTCAGAACAAGTTAAACCCACTGTTTAGGCATTACAAGTTGATACACTAATATGATCTTCATAAATGAGCTACCATTTGAATCTTTGGTTCAAATGGGTTCATTCCCTTCTGGTTTAACTTGCACTAGGTCAAGGCACATCCATATTGCCATGTCACAGCATGCATCATATTGTTGCATATCGTCATGTATTGATGGTGTTTCGATGTGTTCTTCGTGGTAGGTTCTGCCTCCGAGGATATCTCCGAGTATCCAACTGAAGGGCAGTATCCCACGACCACTCCATCAGGCAAGCAACCCATTGATAATTCCAATACAAACCCATGTTCTCGCTTCTGCTCTTGTTTACTGCATTAAGACAACGCGTTTCAAAACTGCTGTGTGTTGCGGTAGATGAACCCACTTCCTTTGCATGACCTGTCATTGCCACAGTAACTAGATGAAACCCACTAGCATGTGTAGGAGTTGATTGAGCCAATACATGTGTGTGTGTGTTCCTACCATGCTATGCTTGCTATGCTTAGAGTTGTGTCAGGTCTGGCTCATCGGGATGATGAACTGGAGTGAAAGATTGTGTCGGTGACAAGAGTGAAGTGTTGAACACGATTTGGTAAAGGAATCGATGAGAGGCCATGTAGGAGTACATGGTGGGTTGTTTCATTGAGGCCGTCCTTAAGAACTGAGATCTGTGTTTGTGATCCATGATACAGTTACTACCACACATTGGGCCCTGAAATATGACCCCGCTCGACTTCTTATCCACCCTTGTCCTCTGTCCAGGAGTTGCAAGTAGTTTCTGGTGTTTGTAGTATGCTGGGGGCCGCACGCGGCGCTGACCATCGGGGTGGGCTGTGTTGCGGTAGGCACGTGGCACGGTGTACCGACTCGCCCGTTTGGTGTCTCGGGAACCCTGTTCACATCGTTCGGGGCCGTTAGTGGAAACCTCGGCCGGACTCCCTGCGGATGGAACCCGAATAGGCGATAAACCTGGACTAGAGACTTGAGTGTTTAGGTAGGTCGTGGTCTACACCCACGTTGGCTTTCGCTTGAAGTCTGCCGAGCACATGTCGTGTGCAGGCGCTAAGTGGTGGAAACATGTGTGAAGAAGTACACCCCTGCAGGGTTACAAATGATCTATTCGAATAGCCGTGTCCGCGGTAATGGACTTCTGGGTTGCCTATATCAGTTCATAGACAAGTTAAATGGATACTACTAAAACTCTCAAGATAAGTGTGAGTACCGCGGATGGCCCTCTCGCAGGATGGCGAGAGAGGATCCACGGTGGAGTATTGTGATGGTGTTAGTGGACTCGTGTGCGACAAATGATTTACAAGTGGTGTCTATCGTAGGATAGTTTAGCCAAGAGTCAAAGCTGGCTTGCTGCAATAACCCCACTACATTCTTGAGAATGTGCATGTATAATAGGTTCCTGTTGTAAGACTTGCTGAGTACCTCCGTACTCATGATGCTTTAATCATGTTTTTCAGACGACTGCACCAACCCCTCTGATGGGTTCTATGTAGACCTCGACGTTGACGAGTGACTTATCACCGGGTGGTGATCCAAGACTTGTGAAGGGTCGTTGTAGATAGACAGGCTTCGTCAAGCCTTCTTTCTTTCTAGTGTCTGTACTCAGATTACTTTGCTTCCGCATGTGCTTGTATGTTTGTATGACTTGAGTGTTGGGTCATGTGACCCCTGTCTGTATGGATGATATGTATGGCTCCTCGGAGCCTTCTAAATAAAGTACTTGAGTCGTAGAGTACTGTTGTGATGCCATGTTGTATTTACTCATATCGGGCATATTGTGTGTATGATTGAAATGCTTGGTATGAGTGGGATCCGACTATCTAGTTGATTATCCTTGGCAGCCTTTCATATGGGGAAATGTAAGTCTTGTGCTTCTGAGCGATAGTAGTCCGCTACAGCCCGGTTCACCGGAGTCCTGCTAGCCCAGCACTACTGCTTGGACACTTGACTGGCCGGCATGTGTTTCACGTCGTTTCTATGTCTGTCCCTTCGGGGAAATGTCACGCGCTGTTATTCGGAGTCCTGCCTAGCCTGCTACAGCCCGGGTTACCGGAGTCCTGTTAGCCCAGTGCTACAGCCCGAATAGATACGTTGATGACCGACATGTTCGATGTGATTCATGTATGCCTGTCCTCATAGGCTAGCGCCGCCTTGGGTTCACGACTAGCCATGTCGGCCCGGGTTCTCTGTCATATGGATGCTAGCGACACTATCATATACGTGAGCCAAAAGGCGCAAACGGTCCCGGGCCAGGTAAGGTGGCACCCGTGGGAGTACCGTGCGTGAGGCCGCAAAGTGATATGATGTGTTACACGCTGGATCGATGTGGCTTAGGATCGGGGTCCTGACAGCGTAGTTGTCACATCCTACCTAGTTCATGCATTAGAGTGTGCATCATGTTTTCTTTTGACAAGAAAATTGAAATGGGGAAGGCAGAACCCCCAGCACCCCTCCTGAATCTACTAGGGTTTACTAAAACCTTTTTCAATGACCTTCTGTTGACCTAGAAAAATGTGCACTATTTTTGCCAGAGGTACAGCTGTCAGGACCCCGATCCTAAGCCACATCGATCCAGCGTGTAACACATCATATCACTTTGCGGCCTCACGCACGGTACTCCCACGGGTGCCACCTTACCTGGCCCGGGACCGTTTGCGCCTTTTGGCTCACGTATATGATAGTGTCGCTAGCATCCATATGACAGAGAACCCGGGCCGACATGGCTAGTCGTGAACCCAAGGCGGCGCTAGCCTATGAGGACAGGCATACATGAATCACATCGAACATGTCGGTCATCAACGTATCTATTCGGGCTGTAGCACTGGGCTAACAGGACTCCGGTAACCCGGGCTGTAGCAGGCTAGGCAGGACTCCGAATAACAGCGCGTGACATTTCCCCGAAGGGACAGACATAGAAACGACGTGAAACACATGCCGGCCAGTCAAGTGTCCAAGCAGTAGTGCTGGGCTAGCAGGACTCCGGTGAACCGGGCTGTAGCGGACTACTATCGCTCAGAAGCACAAGACTTACATTTCCCCATATGAAAGGCTGCCAAGGATAATCAACTAGATAGTCGGATCCCACTCATACCAAGCATTTCAATCATACCCACAATATGCCCGATATGAGTAAATACAACATGGCATCACAACAGTACTCTACGACTCAAGTACTTTATTTAGAAGGCTCCGAGGAGCCATACATATCATCCATACAGACAGGGGTCACATGACCCAACACTCAAGTCATACAAACATACAAGCACATGCGGAAGCAAAGTAATCTGAGTACAGACACTAGAAAGAAAGAAGGCTTGACGAAGCCTGTCTATCTACAACGACCCTTCACAAGTCTTGGATCACCACCCGGTGATAAGTCACTCGTCAACGTCGAGGTCTACATAGAACCCATCAGAGGGGTTGGTGCAGTCGTCTGAAAAACATGATTAAAGCATCATGAGTACGGAGGTACTCAGCAAGTCTTACAACAGGAACCTATTATACATGCACATTCTCAAGAATGTAGTGGGGTTATTGCAGCAAGCCAGCTTTGACTCTTGGCTAAACTATCCTACGATAGACACCACTTGTAAATCATTTGTCGCACACGAGTCCACTAACACCATCACAATACTCCACCGTGGATCCTCTCTCGCCATCCTGCGAGAGGGCCATCCGCGGTACTCACACTTATCTTGAGAGTTTTAGTAGTATCCATTTAACTTGTCTATGAACTGATATAGGCAACCCAGAAGTCCATTACCGCGGACACGGCTATTCGAATAGATCATTTGTAACCCTGCAGGGGTGTACTTCTTCACACATGTTTCCACCACTTAGCGCCTGCACACGACATGTGCTCGGCAGACTTCAAGCGAAAGCCGACGTGGGTGTAGACCACGACCTACCTAAACACTCAAGTCTCTAGTCCAGGTTTATCGCCTATTCGGGTTCCATCCGCAGGGAGTCCGGCCGAGGTTTCCACTAACGGCCCCGAACGATGTGAACAGGGTTCCCGAGACACCAAACGGGCGAGTCGGTACACCGTGCCACGTGCCTACCGCAACACAGCCCACCCCGATGGTCAGCGCCGCGTGCGGCCCCCATCATACTACAAACACCAGAAACTACTTGCAACTCCTGGACAGAGGACAAGGGTGGATAAGAAGTCGAGCGGGGTCATATTTCAGGGCCCAATGTGTGGTAGTAACTGTATCATGGATCACAAACACAGATCTCAGTTCTTAAGGACGGCCTCAATGAAACAACCCACCATGTACTCCTACATGGCCTCTCATCGATTCCTTTACCAAATTGTGTTCAACACTTCACTCTTGTCACCGACACAATCTTTCACTCCAGTTCATCATCCCGATGAGCCAGACCTGACACAACTCTAAGCATAGCAAGCATAGCATGGTAGGAACACACACACACATGTATTGGCTCAATCAACTCCTACACATGCTAGTGGGTTTCATCTAGTTACTGTGGCGATGACAGGTCATGCAAAGGAAGTGGGTTCATCTACCGCAACACACAGCAGTTTTGAAACGCGTTGTCTTAATGCAGTAAACAAGAGCAGAAGCGAGAACATGGGTTTGTATCGGAATGATCAATGGGTTGCTTGCCTGATGGAGTGGTCGTGGGATACTGCCCTTCAGTTGGATACTCGGAGATATCCTCGGAGGCAGAACCTACCACGAAGAACACATCGAAACACCATCAATACATGACGATATGCAACAATATGATGCATGCTGTGACATGGCAATATGGATGTGCCCTGACCTAGTGCAAGTTAAACCAGAAGGGAATGAACCCATTTGAACCAAAGATTCAAATGGTAGCTCATTTATGAAGATCATATTAGTGTATCAACTTGTAATGCCTAAACAGTGGGTTTAACTTGTTCTAACATGCATGAAACCAGTACCAATGGATAGGTTGGATTTTTCTGATAATTTTTCATATATAAAACTTTGCATTTGGAGTTATAGATAATTTTCTATGAATTTTTGAAGTTTAAACTAATTTCTGGAATTTCCTGTGCAAAAATAAATCCAGAAAATTAATTGTGGCGTCAGCATGAGATCATGCTGACCTCAGCAGGTCAACAGACCCGGTCCAGGTCAAACCTGACGCGTGGGTCCCGCGTGTCAGGGTCATTAGCTTAAACAGATTAGATTATTTCTAATCCTGGATTAGTTAGCGGGCGGGGCCCACATGTCATAGACCCAGGGGGTCAAACTGGGCCCACCCGTGGTCAACAAAGGGGTCAGCGGGTCAACTCCGCCGGCGTTGAGCCGCCGGCGACGTCCAGACGCGGCGGAGGAAGTGCAGATTCGCGCTCCGGCGACCAAATCGACGGCGGAGCACGTCTACATGATGCGGGAGGTGAGCCGCATCGAGTGGTGGTGGTAGTTGGCCTCGGGGTCGCCGGAAATGACGCCGGCGACGAGTTTGGCGGCGCCGGGGCTCGGGCGAAGGTGAAACCGGGGCTGCGGGGCACGGCGAGGCGCGTGGAGTGATGCGTCGGGCCCCTGGGTGTGCGGTGAGGCTAGTGGACAAGGTGGTGCGGCCATTGGGTGGCCGGAGCCTCGTCGGCGACGAGCTCCGCGGCGGCGCGTGCGGGTGAGCTACAAGTGATCTCTACGGGGCTCGAGAGAGAGAACGGGGAGGAAGGGAAGGTGGCCATGCTCATGGTGATTGCAGCGAGCGTCGAGGCGGGCTCGGGGAGGGTCGGAGCTGAGCGGGGCGACGATGGCGATCTCGGCGGCCGGAGTTGGGGAAGACGGGGTCAGGGGCGACCCCTGAGCGGGCGAGCGCTCGGGGCTCGTCTTGCTCGAAGAAGAGGAGGGTGGCGGAGCTCGTGGACACGGTCGGGTGGCGCGGGGATGACGGTAGCTATGGCAACGGCGGCGGAGCGGCGACGGTGGCGTCGGCCATGGCGAAGGAGAGCGAGGGAGGCGAGGCAGAGGCGAATGGCGTGTCCAGGGGCTCGGGGGCACGACGTGGAGGCCGTCCAGCGCGTCGGGCGGCGAAGCGGCGAGCAGGTGGCGTCGTGGCGAGCTCGCGCTCGTCGGCGTCACCACCCTGCCTGCCTGGCGGGGACGAAGCAGCTGGCTGGCTCGGGCCAGCACAGTGCTGGGCCGCCAGGTGGGCCGGCTGGGGGGTTTGGCCAGGTAAGTCTTTTCTGATTTTTGTTTCCTTTTCTATTTCTTTTGTAACTTTGTAGACTTATTAAAAACACTAGCACAACTCCAAAAATCACCAAACTGCACCTGGTCCTTAGTTGGAATATTTCCAGCAAGGAACATTTTAGTTTGGAGATATTTGGGCATTTGAAATGTTTTATAAATTTTAAATGCCCAAATTCAAATACTTATGCATTAATTCAATGACCTTCTGTTGACCTAGAAAAATGTGCACTATTTTTGCCAGAGGTTTAAGACCAAAGCAAAGATGATGAACATTTTAGAAGGGCATTTCAGGTTCATTGAAAAAGGTTTTAGTAAACCCTAGTAGATTCAGGAGGGGTGCTGGGGGTTCTGCCTTCCCCATTTCAATTTTCTTGTCAAAAGAAAACATGATGCACACTCTAATGCATGAACTAGGTAGGATGTGACAACTCACCCCCACTCAAAAGAATCTCGTCCCGAGATTTAGGATCTGTCGGAAAGAAGGTGGGGTACTCAAGTCGAAGACGATCCTCCCTTTCCCATGTAGCTTCTTGCTCGGAATGATGTGACCATTGAACCTTGAGAAACTTGATATTATGGCGTCGAGTGGTACGCTCGGCTTGATCAAGGATACGAACGGGGTATTCTCGATAGGTGAGGTTATCTTGGAGATCAAGCGTTTCGTGGTTCACTCCACGGATAGGATCCGAGAAGCAACGCCTGAGTTGAGAGACGTGGAAGACATCATGGACTCTGGAGAGATGCGGAGGTAGTTCCAATTGGTAGGCAACTTCTCCTCGTTTGGCAAGAATGCGAAAAGGTCCAATGTAACGAGGAGCCAACTTGCCTTTGATACCGAATCGATGGATCCCCTTTAAAGGTGTAACCCGAAGGTAAGCCATCTCGCCGACTTCATAAGCCATGGGCTTATGCTTGCGGTCATACTGACTCTTTTGTCGAGACTGGGCGGTTTTCAACTTCTCACGAACAATGCGAACCTGCTCTTCTGCATCCTGGATCATGTCCGGGCCAAAGAGTTGTCTCTCGCCGGTTTCTGACCAGTTAAGAGGCGTTCGACATTTTCGTCCATAAAGAACTTCGAAAGGAGCTTTACCCAAGCTAGCTTGATAACTGTTGTTATAAGCGAACTCGGCGAATGGAAGGCACTTCTCCCAATTCATACCGAAAGAGATGACAGAAGCTCGGAGCATATCCTCCAGAATTTGATTGACTCGTTCTACTTGACCACTTGATTGCGGATGGAAGGCGGTGCTAAAGAAGAGACGAGTCCCCATAGCATTTTGGAAACTTTCCCAAAATCGAGAGGTGAAAAGACTTCCACGGTCTGAATTAATTTCCAATGGAACACCATGGAGAGATACTATTCGAGAGATGTACAAATCCGCTAGCTGGCTAGCGGTTATACTCTCGCGAACAGATAAGAAGTGGGCTACTTTGGAAAGACGATCGACAACAACGAAGATAGCATTATTCCCTCTTTTGGTTCTGGGAAACCCGGTAATGAAATCCATACCGATTTTATCCCATTTCCATTCAGGAATCTGCAATGGTTGAAGGGTGCCAGCGGGCCGTTGATGCTCTGCTTTGACACGACGACAGACGTCGCAACTAGCAATGTATTGAGCGATTTCTCTCTTCATCCTAGTCCACCAAAACCTCTGGCGTAGGTCTTGATACATTTTAGTACTACCGGGATGAATGGTGAGAGGGGATTCATGAGCTTCCTTAAGGATCAATTGTCGTAAATGTTGTTTCTTGGGAACCACCAAGCGGTTCTCGAAGAAGACAACACCTCGTTCATCCATGGAAAAACATTTAGCAACTCCGCTAGCGATGTTTTCCTTAATCCGAGATATGCCCTTATCGCGCTTCTGGGCAGCTATGATTTGATCCGTAAGGTTAGGTTTCGCCACCAGGGTGGAAAGGAATCCTCGAGGAACAATGTGAAGGTTAAGCTTACGAAATTCCTTGTGGAGAAATGGTTGACCTTGTTGTAACATCAGATTGTTACAATAAGATTTACGACTTAGTGCATCAGCCATGACATTGGCTTTGCCTGGGGTGTAGGTTATTCCTAAGTCGTAATCCAAGATCAACTCGACCCAACGTCTTTGCCTGAGATTCAAATCCGGTTGGGTGAAGATATATTTCAAGCTTTGGTGATCAGTGTAAATTTCGCAACGGTTACCCAGGAGGTAATGTCGCCAGGTTTTGAGTGCATGGACTACTGCTGCAAGCTCTAGATCATGAGTAGGATAATTATCCTCATGTGGACGCAACTGTCGAGATGCGTAGGCAATCACATGACGATCTTGCATGAGTATGCAACCTAGTCCTTGTCGCGAGGCGTCGCAATAGATAACAAAGTCCTTAGAGAAGTCTGGTGGTACCAGTACGGGAGCAGACGTCAGGCGTCTTTTCAGTTCCTGAAAGCTGAATTCGCACTGTGGGGTCCACTCGAACTTTTTATCTTTCTTGAGGAGTTCAGTTAGAGCCTTAGCCACTTTGGAAAAATTCTCGACGAAGCGGCGGCAATAGCTCGCTAAACCAAGAAAACTCCGAACTTGTTTGACCGTTTCAGGTGGAGTCCAGTCAAGGACAGCTTGAACTCGCTTAGGATTGACAGCAATGCCCTTGCCAGAGATTACATGGCCCAGATAGGTCACTTCTGGCAACCAGAATTCGCACTTGGAGAATTTGGCATAAAGGCGATGCTCTTGAAGTTTCATCAATACTAGCCTTAGATGTTCGGCATGTTCTTCCTCATTCTTGGAGTAGATGAGTATATCATCGAGGTATACCACGACGAATTTATCCAAGTACTCCATGAAGATCGAGTTCATTAACCGAGAGAAGGTGGCTGGAGCATTGGTTAAACCGAAGGACATGACGGTGTACTCGTATTGGCCGTAACGAGTAACGAAAGCCGTTTTGGGAATGTCCCCGTTCTTGATTTTGATTTGATGGTAGCCCAACCTCAAATCCATCTTGGAAAAGACTGAGGATCCAGCGAGTTGGTCATACAGGTCGTTGATCCTGGGGAGCGGATACTTGTTCTTGATAGTGACCAAATTGACAGGTCGGTAATCTACAACCATCCGATCCATTCCATCCTTCTTCTTGACGAAGAGGACGGGGCAAGCCCATGGAGATGAACTAGGAAGGATGAAACCCTTTTGCAAGGACTCATCGAGTTGTTTCTTAAGCTCAGCTAGTTCTAGGGGTGCCATCTTATAAGGTCTTCTAGAGATTGGGACGGTTCCTGGAACAAGGTCTATCATGAACTCGACATCTCTGTCAGGTGGAACACCTGGCAATTCCTCTGGAAAGACATCCGGGAAGTCACGGACTACCGGAATATCTTCGAGGTCTGGAAGGGGATTGGCATTTAGAGAGTAGAGCTGACGCTCCGATACTCGGGTCAAAACATTGACTGTCTTGCCCGATGGATGGGTAAGTTGAACAGTTCTAGTTGAGCAGTCAATCTTGGCGTAATGAGCTGACATCCAGTCCATACCCAAGATGATGTTTATGTCTGAGGACTTGAGAGCTATTAGTGACGCAAGGAAGACCAATCTGTCAACAAGAATTTCATTTCCATGGCTGATCCTAGAGGTTTGCCACTTAGAACCAGGGGTTTGAATTACCATGGAGGTAGGCATGTCACAAAAAGTGGTGTTGTGCAAACGAGCATAGCTCTCAGAAATAAATGAATGAGATGCTCCAGTATCAAAGAGAACAGTTTCCGGATGGCAATTAACAAGGAGCGTACCGAGAACGACGTTGGGGTTCTCTTGAGTTTGTTCAGCTGAAACGTAGTTGACATGGCCACGAGCAGTGGTGGCTGGCTTGGCGACGAGCACCTTTGCTGTTGACTTACCACGTCCAACAGACTTTCCGAACTGACTGGGGTTGTTCTGGGGACACTCACGGATGTAGTGGCCCGGCTCACCACACTTGAAGCAAGTTATCATATTGGGGCGTGGAGCAGTATTGGCAGTGGGGCCACCAAAAGTCTTGGGCGGCACATACTGTTGGTTGGGACGAGGCGCCTCAAAAGATGGCCTCGGGGTATACCTGGGTGGCATAGCAGAATTTGGGATCCAGACCCGGCGCTTCTGAGATCCAGAGCCGGATGAAGATCCATAGTCAGGGGAGTGCTTGCGTGAAGCTTCAAAATCATTCTGCCCTGTCTCGGCACTGATGGCCTTATTGACTAGCTTCGGAAAAGAAATGCATTCATGCAGACGAAGGTCACGTCGGAGCTCAGGGCTAAGTCCCTTGCGGAACCTTGCCTGCTTCTTGGCGTCGGTGGACACCTCTTCGGGAGCATAGCGTGCAAGCTTCCCAAACTGGCGACTGTATGCATCCACAGTCAGCTTCCCCTGGGTGAAGTTACAGAACTCCTCCCTCTTGCGATCCATAAGGCCTTCCGGGATATGATGCTCACGGAAAGCGGCACTGAAATCAGCCCAAGTAGTGAGTTGGCCGACCGGACGCATAGCTTCATAATTCTCCCACCAAAGGCTGGCAGGGCCTTCGAGGTGATAGGCAGCAAAGGTGACTTTATCATCTTCAGCTACGTTGGCAGAACGTAGCTTGTGAGCGATGCTGCGGAGCCAGTCATCCACATCGAGAGGTTCGATGGAATGATTGAACTTTGGCGGGTACAGCTTGACAAAGTCATTGATGGACACCGAATTGATCCTCCGCTGGCGTGCAGTGTTCTGCTCAATCCGCTCTAACAAGCGGTTGGTGTCGCGCCTGTTGCGCTCTGCCTCCAGCATCACTTCGGCCAGAGAAGGTGGTTGAGGCAGACTTTCCTCTCTAGGTGCACTAGCTTCTCCCTGCTCCGGAGCAGCAGGGTTGCTGCGGGTGTTGACCATCCTAGGAAAACAAAACAACGATTTAAACCAGGATGGCAAAATCTGGCCAAGGAAGTGCGGAATGTAATGGATAACAAGGAATGCAGAGATGATCATCCGTATGACATGGTAATATATAAACTGCCATATATATACCAACGGTCATACACATCATACATAGTTTAGTACAAGCTCAAGCTGAAGTACAACTAAGACGACAGACGTTACATCTCATCGGAGGCATTCCAAGCTCCTATACATTATTTTTCTACACCTCCGGAATTGATACAAACTGAGTTATATTCCACAATCACGCAGGACGGTGGACATACAACTATTACAATACTAGCGAGACTACTACTAGCTCAGACGGCTCCGTAGAAGTCCTCATAGAAGTCACCACCCAGACCTGGAAGCGGAACATGGTCATCTGGGAACAGACGGTCCTGCGGTGCTTGTGGACCATAGGGACTTGGGTGCGGCCTCGGTCCAACAGATGGCGGCAGAAGAGGTCCACGAGGAGGGGTGATGCCTCCCACCTCACGCCATTCCATGAAGTCTGGCAGACTAGCCCGCACAGGGTACAAGTCTCTCGTGTCCATGTATCCGGCTTGCACAGCAGGTGCAAACCTCGTCAAGGTGGCCCAATGATCAGCACGAGCATTAAAGAGCTCCATACGCAAGGCCCGGTTTTCACGGTCCTTATCTTCCAACATCTCAGTAGTGGTGCAAAGGAGTGAGTCTTCATGGGATGCATCACTGTACATGCCCTGAAGGTAACCATGCGCCCCAGGGAGGGATGCTGGCATGTAGCGAAATTCAGTGTTGCTCAACAAGGCAGTTCTAGCTCGCATAATGGTCATCATCGAGTAGGCTGCATCTTGAACGGACATCCCAATAGTGATCCCGAGTCCATAAGAACAGTGGAGTGGTTCCGTGGCTCCGGGATATGACGGATATATCCTGACCGTGCACAGATATTGGCTCTGGTTAAAATCTCTAAACTGCTCCTCGACGGTGTATTCAGGGTACCATCGGTAACCTGCCTCAACCATCACTCGAACCAACATGGCGGTATGACCACATACACTGATGCAACGGGTCAGACGAACCACTTGGTTTTGGGGACGGGTAGCCATCTGAAAGCACAAAGTAGTGCAAAGGCATTAGAATTTCTGGATGAAATTGGACAGCATAACGGCTGTAAATGCTCAGAAAAAGACTTGAGACATCCACAACAGTTTGCGAAACCACTCAACAACATCATATCAAGGTTCTGGTTCAAAAGGCAACATACTAAACTTTAGTAGAACTGAACTGGGTTGAACCAACAATCCTATAAGTTACTACGGATTTAGTAACACGTGAACCTGATAGAGAGAAGAGAGCCTAGTCCTTAACCCACGTAGAAAGAGAAGAGAATGACTCAGAACAGAGGGCATAAGGTAAAGGAGTAAAAGAGCCTTACGTTCCCTCCCACAATCAATTCCCCTACATATAACTAAAGCATTTCTAGACTCGACATCGACCAGTTTGGCTTAGCGAACCTACAGGCATGTTTCCACCACTTAGCGTCTGCACACGACATGTGCTCGGCAGACTTCAAGCGAAAGCCGACGTGGGTGTAGACCACGACCTACCTAAACACTCAAGTCTCTAGTCCAGGTTTATCGCCTATTCGGGTTCCATCCGCAGGGAGTCCGGCCGAGGTTTCCACTAACGGCCCCGAACGATGTGTACAGGGTCCGAGACACCAAACGGGCGCCCGGCTGCCCGGCCACGTGCCTACCGCAACACAGCCCACCCCTACGGTCAGCGCTGCGTGCGGCCCCCAGCATACTACAAACACCAGAAACTACTTGCAACTCCTGGACAGAGGACAAGGGTGATTAAGAAGTCGAGCGGGGTCATATTTTTGAGTGGGGGTGAGTTGTCACATCCTACCTAGTTCATGCATTAGAGTGTGCATCATGTTTTCTTTTGACAAGAAAATTGAAATGGAGAAGGCAGAACCCCCAGCACCCCTCCTGAATCTACTAGGGTTTACTAAAACCTTTTTCAATGAACCTGAAATGCCCATCTAAAATGTTCATCATCTTTGCTTTGGTCATAAACCTCTGGCAAAAATAGTGCACATTTTTCTAGGTCAACAGAAGGTCATTGAATTAATGCATAAGTATTTGAATTTGGGCATTTAAAATTTATAAAACATTTCAAATGCCCAAATATCTCCAAACTAAAATGTTCCTTGCTGGAAATATTCCAACTAAGGACCAGGTGCAGTTTGGTGATTTTTGGAGTTGTGCTAGTATTTTTAATAAGTCTACAAAGTTACAAAAGAAATAGAAAAGGAAACAAAAATTAGAAAAGACTTACCTGGCCAAACCCCCCAGCCGGCCCACCTGGCGGCCCAGCACTGTGCTGGCCCGAGCCAGCCAGCTGCTTCGTCCCCGCCAGGCAGGCAGGGTGGTGACGCCGACGAGCGCGAGCTCGCCACGACGCCACCTACTCGCCGCTTCGCCGCCCGACGCGCTGGACGGCCTCCACGTCGTGCCCCCGAGCCCCTGGACACGCCATTCGCCTCTGGCTCGCCTCCCTCGCTCTCCTTCGCCATGGCCGACGCCACCGTCGCCGCTCCGCCGTCGTTGCCATAGCTACCGTCATCCCCGCGCCACCCGACCGTGTCCACGAGATCCGCCACCCTCCTCTTCTTCGAGCAAGACGAGCCCCGAGCGCTCGCCCGCTCAGGGGTCGCCCCTGACCCAGTCTTCCCCAACTCCGGCCGCCGAGATCGCCATCGTCGCCCCGCTCAGCTCCGACCCTCCCCGAGCCCGCCTCGACGCTCGCTGGAATCACCGTGAGCATGGCCACCTTCCCTTCCTCCCCGTTCTCTCTCTCGAGCCCCGTAGCGATCACTTGTAGCTCACCCGCACGCGCCGCCGCGGAGCTCGTCGCCGACGAGGCTCCGGCCACCCAATGGCCGCACCACCTTGTCCACTAGCCTCACCGCACACCCAGGTGCCCGACGCATCACTCCACGCGCCTCGCCGTGCCCCGCAGCCCCGGTTTCACCTTCGCCCGAGCCCCGGCGCCGCCAAACTCGTCGCCAGCGTCATTTCCGGCGACCCCGAGGCCAACTACCACCACCACTCGATGCGGCTCACCTCCCGCATCACGTAGACGTGCTCCGCCGTCGATTTGGTCGCCGGAGCGCGAATCTGCACTTCCTCCGCCGCGTCTGGACGTCGCCGGCGGCTCAACGCCGGCGGAGTTGACCCGCTGACCCCTTTGTTGACCACGGGTGGGCCCAGTTTGACCCCCTGGGTCTATGACATGTGGGCCCCGCCCGCTAACTAATCCAGGATTAGAAATAATCTAATCTGTTTAAGCTAATGACCCTGACACGCCGGACCCACGCGTCAGGTTTGACCTGGACCGGGTCTGTTGACCTGCTGAGGTCAGCATGATCTCATGCTGACGCCACAATTAATTTTCTGGATTTATTTTTGCACAGGAAATTCCAGAAATTAGTTTAAACTTCAAAAATTCATAGAAAATTATCTATAACTCCAAATGCAAAGTTTTATATATGAAAAATTATCAGAAAAATCCAACCTATCCATTGGTACTGGTTTCATGCATGTCAGAACAAGTTAAACCCACTGTTTAGGCATTACAAGTTGATACACTAATATGATCTTCATAAATGAGCTACCATTTGAATCTTTGGTTCAAATGGGTTCATTCCCTTCTGGTTTAACTTGCACTAGGTCAGGGCACATCCATATTGCCATGTCACAGCATGCATCATATTGTTGCATATCGTCATGTATTGATGGTGTTTCGATGTGTTCTTCGTGGTAGGTTCTGCCTCCGAGGATATCTCCGAGTATCCAACTGAAGGGCAGTATCCCACGACCACTCCATCAGGCAAGCAACCCATTGATAATTCCGATACAAACCCATGTTCTCGCTTCTGCTCTTGTTTACTGCATTAAGACAACGCGTTTCAAAACTGTTGTGTGTTGCAGTAGATGAACCCACTTCCTTTGCATGACCTGTCATTGCCACAGTAACTAGATGAAACCCACTAGCATGTGTAGGAGTTGATTGAGCCAATACATGTGTGTGTGTGTTCCTACCATGCTATGCTTGCTATGCTTAGAGTTGTGTCAGGTCTGGCTCATCGGGATGATGAACTGGAGTGAAATATTGTGTCGGTGACAAGAGTGAAGTGTTGAACACGATTTGGTAAAGGAATCGATGAGAGGCCATGTAGGAGTACATGGTGGGTTGTTTCATTGAGGCCGTCCTTAAGAACTGAGATCTGTGTTTGTGATCCATGATACAGTTACTACCACACATTGGGCCCTGAAATATGACCCCGCTCGACTTCTTATCCACCCTTGTCCTCTGTCCAGGAGTTGCAAGTAGTTTCTGGTGTTTGTAGTATGCTGGGGGCCGCACGCGGCGCTGACCATCGGGGTGGGCTGTGTTGCGGTAGGCACGTGGCACGGTGTACCGACTCGCCCGTTTGGTGTCTCGGGAACCCTGTTCACATCGTTCGGGGCCGTTAGTGGAAACCTCGGCCGGACTCCCTGCGGATGGAACCCGAATAGGCGATAAACCTGGACTAGAGACTTGAGTGTTTAGGTAGGTCGTGGTCTACACCCACGTCGGCTTTCGCTTGAAGTCTGCCGAGCACATGTCGTGTGCAGGCGCTAAGTGGTGGAAACATGTGTGAAGAAGTACACCCCTGCAGGGTTACAAATGATCTATTCGAATAGCCGTGTCCGCGGTAATGGACTTCTGGGTTGCCTATATCAGTTCATAGACAAGTTAAATGGATACTACTAAAACTCTCAAGATAAGTGTGAGTACCGCGGATGGCCCTCTCGCAGGATGGCGAGAGAGGATCCACGGTGGAGTATTGTGATGGTGTTAGTGGACTCGTGTGCGACAAATGATTTACAAGTGGTGTCTATCGTAGGATAGTTTAGCCAAGAGTCAAAGCTGGCTTGCTGCAATAACCCCACTACATTCTTGAGAATGTGCATGTATAATAGGTTCCTGTTGTAAGACTTGCTGAGTACCTCCGTACTCATGATGCTTTAATCATGTTTTTCAGACGACTGCACCAACCCCTCTGATGGGTTCTATGTAGACCTCGACGTTGACGAGTGACTTATCACCGGGTGGTGATCCAAGACTTGTGAAGGGTCATTGTAGATAGACAGGCTTCGTCAAGCCTTCTTTCTTTCTAGTGTCTGTACTCAGATTACTTTGCTTCCGCATGTGCTTGTATGTTTGTATGACTTGAGTGTTGGGTCATGTGACCCCTGTCTGTATGGCTGATATGTATGGCTCCTCGGAGCCTTCTAAATAAAGTACTTGAGTCGTAGAGTACTGTTGTGATGCCATGTTGTATTTACTCATATCGGGCATATTGTGTGTATGATTGAAATGCTTGGTATGAGTGGGATCCGACTATCTAGTTGATTATCCTTGGCAGCCTTTCATATGGGGAAATGTAAGTCTTGTGCTTCTGAGCGATAGTAGTCCGCTACAGCCCGGTTCACCGGAGTCCTGCTAGCCCAGCACTACTGCTTGGACACTTGACTGGCCGGCATGTGTTTCACGTCGTTTCTATGTCTGTCCCTTCGGGGAAATGTCACGCGCTGTTATTCGGAGTCCTGCCTAGCCTGCTACAGCCCGGGTTACCGGAGTCCTGTTAGCCCAGTGCTACAGCCCGAATAGATACGTTGATGACCGACATGTTCGATGTGATTCATGTATGCCTGTCCTCATAGGCTAGCGCCGCCTTGGGTTCACGACTAGCCATGTCGGCCCGGGTTCTCTGTCATATGGATGCTAGCGACACTATCATATACGTGAGCCAAAAGGCGCAAACGGTCCCGGGCCAGGTAAGGTGGCACCCGTGGGAGTACCGTGCGTGAGGCCGCAAAGTGATATGATGTGTTACACGCTGGATCGATGTGTCTTAGGATCGGGGTCCTGACAGCGTTGGCATCAGAGCCGGGCTGCCTGTAGGTTCGCTAAGCCAAACTGGTCGATGTCGAGTCTAGAAATGCTTTAGTTATATGTAGGGGAATTGATTGTGGGAGGGAACGTAAGGCTCTTTTACTCCTTTACCTTATGCCCTCTGTTCTGAGTCATTCTCTTCTCTTTCTACGTGGGTTAAGGACTAGGCTCTCTTCTCTCTATCAGGTTCACGTGTTACTAAATCCGTAGTAACTTATAGGATTGTTGGTTCAACCCAGTTCAGTTCTACTAAAGTTTAGTATGTTGCCTTTTGAACCAGAACCTTGATATGATGTTGTTGAGTGGTTTCGCAAACTGTTGTGGATGTCTCAAGTCTTTTTCTGAGCATTTACAGCCGTTATGCTGTCCAATTTCATCCAGAAATTCTAATGCCTTTGCACTACTTTGTGCTTTCAGATGGCTACCCGTCCCCAAAACCAAGTGGTTCGTCTGACCCGTTGCATCGGTGTATGTGGTCATACCGCCATGTTGGTTCGAGTGATGGTTGAGGCAGGTTACCGATGGTACCCTGAATACACCGTCGAGGAGCAGTTTAGAGATTTTAACCAGAGCCAATATTTGTGCACGGTCAGGATATATCCGTCATATCCCGGAGCCACGGAACCACTCCACTGTTCTTATGGACTCGGGATCACTATTGGGATGTCCGTTCAAGATGCAGCCTACTCGATGATGACCATTATGCGAGCTAGAACTGCCTTGTTGAGCAACACTGAATTTCGCTACATGCCAGCATCCCTCCCTGGGGCGCATGGTTACCTTCAGGGCATGTACAGTGATGCATCCCATGAAGACTCACTCCTTTGCACCACTACTGAGATGTTGGAAGATAAGGACCGTGAAAACCGGGCCTTGCGTATGGAGCTCTTTAATGCTCGTGCTGATCATTGGGCCACCTTGATGAGGTTTGCACCTGCTGTGCAAGCCGGATACATGGACACGGGAGACTTGTACCCTGTGCGGGCTAGTCTGCCAGACTTCATGGAATGGCGTGAGGTGGGAGGCATCACCCCTCCTCGTGGACCTCTTCTGCCGCCATCTGTTGGACCGAGGCCGCACCCAAGTCCCTATGGTCCACAAGCACCGCAGGACCGTCTGTTCCCAGATGACCATGTTCCGCTTCCAGGTCTGGGTGGTGACTTCTATGAGGACTTCTACGGAGCCGTCTGAGCTAGTAGTAGTCTCGCTAGTATTGTAATAGTTGTATGTCCACCGTCCTGCGTGATTGTGGAATATAACTCAGTTTGTATCAATTCCGGAGGTGTAGAAAAATAATGTATAGGAGCTTGGAATGCCTCCGATGAGATGTAACGTCTGTCGTCTTAGTTGTACTTCAGCTTGAGCTTGTACTAAACTATGTATGATGTGTATGACCGTTGGTATATATATGGCAGTTTCTATATTACCATGTCATACGGATGATCATCTCTGCATTCCTTGTTATCCATTACATTCCGCACTTCCTTGGCCAGATTTTGCCATCCTGGTTTAAATCGTTGTTTTGTTTTCCTAGGATGGTCAACACCCGCAGCAACCCTGCTGCTCCGGAGCAGGGAGAAGCTAGTGCACCTAGAGAGGAAAGTCTGCCTCAACCACCTTCTCTGGCCGAAGTGATGCTGGAGGCAGAGCGCAACAGGCGCGACACCAACCGCTTGTTAGAGCGGATTGAGCAGAACACTGCACGCCAGCAGAGGATCAATTCGGTGTCCATCAATGACTTTGTCAAGCTGTACCCGCCAAAGTTCAATCATTCCATCGAACCTCTCGATGCGGATGACTGACTCCGCAGCATCGCTCACAAGCTACGTTCTGCCAACGTAGCTGAAGATGATAAAGTCACCTTTGCTGCCTATCACCTCGAAGGCTTGCCAGCCTTTGGTGGGAGAATTATGAAGATATGCGTCCGGTCGGCCAACTCACTACTTGGGCTGATTTCATTGCCGCTTTCCATGAGCATCATATCCCGGAAGGCCTTATGGATCGCAAGAGGGAGGAGTTCTGTAACTTCACCCAGGGGAAGATGACTGTGGATGCATACAGTCGCGAGTTTGGGAAGCTTGCACGCTATGCTCCCGAAGAGGTGTCCACCGACGCCAAGAAGCAGGCAAGGTTCCGCAAGGGACTTAGCCCTGAGCTACGACGTGACCTTCGTCTGCATGAATGCATTTCTTTTCCGAAGCTAGTCAATAAGGCCATCAGTGCCGAGACAGGGCAGAATGATTTTGAAGCTTCACGCAAGCACTCCCGTGACTATGGATCTTCATCCGGCTCTGGATCTCAGAAGCGCCGGGTCTGGATCCCAAATTCTGCTATGCCACCCAGGTATACCCCGAGGCCATCTTTTGAGGCGCCTCGTCCCAACCAACAGTATGTGCCGCCCAAGACTTTTGGTGGCCCCACTGCCAGTACTGCTCCACGCCCCAATATGATAACTTGCTTCAAGTGTGGTGAGTCGGGCCACTACATCCGTGAGTGTCCCCAGAACAACCCAGTCAGTTCGGAAAGTCTGTTGGACGTGGTAAGTCAACAGCAAAGGTGCTCGTCGCCAAGCCAGCCACCACTGCTCGTGGCCATGTCAACTACGTTTCAGCTGAAGAAACTCAAGAGAACCCCAAAGTCGTTCTCGGTACGCTCCTTGTTAATTGCCATCCGGCAACTGTTCTCTTTGATACTGGAGCATCTCATTCATTTATTTCTGAGAGCTATGCTCGTTTGCACAACACCACTTTTTGTGACATGCCTACCTCCATGGTAATTCAAACCCCTGGTTCTAAGTGGCAAACCTCTAGGATCAGCCATGGAAATGAAATTCTTGTTGACAGATTGGTCTTCCTTGCGTCACTAATAGCTCTCAAGTCCTCAGACATAAACATCATCTTGGGTATGGACTGGATGTCAGCTCATTACGCCAAGATTGACTGCTCAACTAGAACTGTTCAACTTACCCATCCATCGGGCAAGACAGTCAATGTTTTGACCCGAGTATCGGAGCGTCAGCTCTACTCTCTAAATGCCAATCCCCTTCCAGACCTCGAAGATATTCCGGTAGTCCGTGACTTCCCGGATGTCTTTCCAGAGGAATTGCCAGGTGTTCCACCTGACAGAGATGTCGAGTTCGTGATAGACCTTGTTCCAGGAACCGTCCCAATCTCTAGAAGACCTTATAAGATGGCACCCCTAGAACTAGCTGAGCTTAAGAAACAACTCGATGAGTCCTTGCAAAAGGGTTTCATCCGTCCTAGTTCATCTCCATGGGCTTGCCCCGTCCTCTTCGTCAAGAAGAAGGATGGAACGGATCAGATGGTTGTAGATTACCGACCTGTCAATTTGGTCACTATCAAGAACAAGTATCCGCTCCCCAGGATCAACGACCTGTATGACCAGCTCGCTGGATCCTCAGTCTTTTCCAAGATGGATTTGAGGTTGGGCTACCATCAAATCAAAATCAAGAACGGGGACATTCCCAAAACGGCTTTCGTTACTCGTTACGGCCAATACGAGTACACCGTCATGTCCTTCGGTTTAACCAATGCTCCAGCCACCTTCTCTCGGTTAATGAACTCGATCTTCATGGAGTACTTGGATAAATTCGTCGTGGTATACCTCGATGATATACTCATCTACTCCAAGAATGAGGAAGAACATGCCGAACATCTAAGGCTAGTATTGATGAAACTTCAAGAGCATCGCCTTTATGCCAAATTCTCCAAGTGCGAATTCTGGTTGCCAGAAGTGACCTATCTGGGCCATGTAATCTCTGGCAAGGGCATTGCTGTCAATCCCGAGCGAGTTCAAGCTGTCCTTGACTGGACTCCACCTGAAACGGTCAAACAAGTTCGGAGTTTTCTTGGTTTAGCGAGCCATTGCCGCCGCTTCGTCGAGAATTTTTTCAAAGTGGCTAAGCCTCTAACTGAACTCCTCAAGAAAGATAAAAAGTTCGAGTGGACCCCACAGTGCGAATTCAGCTTTCAGGAACTGAAAAGACGCCTGACGTCTGCTCCCGTACTGGTACCACCAGACTTCTCTAAGGACTTTGTTATCTATTGCAACGCCTCGCGACAAGGACTAGGTTGCATACTCATGCAAGATCGTCATGTGATTGCCTACGCATCTCGACAGTTGCGTCCACATGAGGATAATTATCCTACTCATGATCTAGAGCTTGCAGCAGTAGTCCATGCACTCAAAACCTGGCGACATTACCTCCTGGGTAACCGTTGCGAAATTTACACTGATCACCAAAGCTTCAAATATATCTTCACCCAACCGGATTTGAATCTCAGGCAAAGACGTTGGGTCGAGTTGATCTCGGATTACGACTTAGGAATAACCTACACCCCAGGCAAAGCCAATGTCATGGCTGATGCACTAAGTCGTAAATCTTATTGTAACAATCTGATGTTACAACAAGGTCAACCATTTCTCCACAAGGAATTTCGTAAGCTTAACCTTCACATTGTTCCTCGAGGATTCCTTTCCACCCTGGTGGCGAAACCTAACCTTACGGATCAAATCATAGCTGCCCAGAAGCGCGATAAGGGCATATCTCGGATTAAGGAAAACATCGCTAGCGGAGTTGCTAAATGTTTTTCCATGGATGAACGAGGTGTTGTCTTCTTCGAGAACCGCTTGGTGGTTCCCAAGAAACAACATTTACGACAATTGATCCTTAAGGAAGCTCATGAATCCCCTCTCACCATTCATCCCGGTAGTACTAAAATGTATCAAGACCTACGCCAGAGTTTTTGGTGGACTAGGATGAAGAGAGAAATCGCTCAATACATTGCTAGTTGCGACGTCTGTCGTCGTGTCAAAGCAGAGCATCAACGGCCCGCTGGCACCCTTCAACCATTGCAGATTCCTGAATGGAAATGGGATAAAATCGGTATGGATTTCATTACCGGGTTTCCCAGAACCAAAAGAGGGAATAATGCTATCTTCGTTGTTGTCGATCGTCTTTCCAAAGTAGCCCACTTCTTATCTGTTCGCGAGAGTATAACCGCTAGCCAGCTAGCGGATTTGTACATCTCTCGAATAGTACCTCTCCATGGTGTTCCATTGGAAATTAATTCAGACCGTGGAAGTCTTTTCACCTCTCGATTTTGGGAAAGTTTCCAAAATGCTATGGGGACTCGTCTCTTCTTTAGCACCGCCTTCCATCCGCAATCAAGTGGTCAAGTAGAACGAGTCAATCAAATTCTGGAGGATATGCTCCGAGCTTCTGTCATCTCTTTCGGTATGAATTGGGAGAAGTGCCTTCCATTCGCCGAGTTCGCTTATAACAACAGTTATCAAGCTAGCTTGGGTAAAGCTCCTTTCGAAGTTCTTTATGGACGAAAATGTCGAACGCCTCTTAACTGGTCAGAAACCGGCGAGAGACAACTCTTTGGCCCGGACATGATCCAGGATGCAGAAGAGCAGGTTCGCATTGTTCGTGAGAAGTTGAAAACCGCCCAGTCTCGACAAAAGAGTTAGTATGACCGCAAGCATAAGCCCATGGCTTATGAAGTCGGCGAGATGGCTTACCTTCGGGTTACACCTTTAAAGGGGACCCATCGATTCGGTATCAAAGGCAAGTTGGCTCCTCGTTACATTGGACCTTTTCGCATTCTTGCCAAACGAGGAGAAGTTGCCTACCAATTGGAACTACCTCCGCATCTCTCCAGAGTCCATGATGTCTTCCACGTCTCTCAACTCAGGCGTTGCTTCTCGGATCCTATCCGTGGAGTGAACCACGAAACGCTTGATCTCCAAGATAACCTCACCTATCGAGAATACCCCGTTCGTATCCTTGATCAAGCCGAGCGTACCACTCGACGCCATAATATCAAGTTTCTCAAGGTTCAATGGTCACATCATTCCGAGCAAGAAGCTACATGGGAAAGGGAGGATCGTCTTCGACTTGAGTACCCCACCTTCTTTCCGACAGATCCTAAATCTCGGGACGAGATTCTTTTGAGTGGGGGTGAGTTGTCACATCCTACCTAGTTCATGCATTAGAGTGTGCATCATGTTTTCTTTTGACAAGAAAATTGAAATGGGGAAGGCAGAACCCCCAGCACCCCTCCTGAATCTACTAGGGTTTACTAAAACCTTTTTCAATGAACCTGAAATGCCCTTCTAAAATGTTCATCATCTTTGCTTTGGTCTTAAACCTCTGGCAAAAATAGTGCACATTTTTCTAGGTCAACAGAAGGTCATTGAATTAATGCATAAGTATTTGAATTTGGGCATTTAAAATTTATAAAACATTTCAAATGCCCAAATATCTCCAAACTAAAATGTTCCTTGCTGGAAATATTCCAACTAAGGACCAGGTGCAGTTTGGTGATTTTTGGAGTTGTGCTAGTATTTTTAATAAGTCTACAAAGTTACAAAAGAAATAGAAAAGGAAACAAAAATCAGAAAAGACTTACCTGGCCAAACCCCCCAGCCAGCCCACCTGGCGGCCCAGCACTGTGCTGGCCCGAGCCAGCCAGCTGCTTCGTCCCCGCCAGGCAGGCAGGGTGGTGACGCCGACGAGCGCGAGCTCGCCACGACGCCACCTGCTCGCCGCTTCGCCGCCCGACGCGCTGGACGGCCTCCACGTCGTGCCCCCGAGCCCCTGGACACGCCATTCGCCTCTGCCTCGCCTCCCTTGCTCTCCTTCGCCATGGTCGACGCCACCGTCGCCGCTCCGCCGCCGTTGCCATAGCTACCGTCATCCCCGCGCCACCCGACCGTGTCCACTAGCTCCGCCACCCTCCTCTTCTTCGAGCAAGACGAGCCCCGAGCGCTCGCCCGCTCAGGGGTCGCCCCTGACCCCGTCTTCCCCAACTCCGGCCGCCGAGATCGCCATCGTCGCCCCGCTCAGCTCCGACCCTCCCCGAGCCCGCCTCGACGCTCGCTGCAATCACCGTGAGCATGGCCACCTTCCCTTCCTCCCCGTTCTCTCTCTCGAGCCCCGTAGCGATCACTTGTAGCTCACCCGCACGCGCCGCCGCGGAGCTCGTCGCCGACGAGGCTCCGGCCACCCAATGGCCGCACCACCTTGTCCACTAGCCTCACCGCACACCCAGGGGCCCGACGCATCACTCCACGCGCCTCGCCGTGCCCCGCAGCCCCGGTTTCACCTTCGCCCGAGCCCCGGCGCCGCCAAACTCGTCGCCGGCGTCATTTCCGGCGACCCCGAGGCCAACTACCACCACCACTCGATGCGGCTCACCTCCCGCATCACGTAGACGTGCTCCGCCATTGATTTGGTCGCCGGAGCGCGAATCTGCACTTCCTCCGCCGCGTCTGGACGTCGCCGGCGGCTCAACGCCGGCGGAGTTGACCCGCTGACCCCTTTGTTGACCACGGGTGGGCCCAGTTTGACCCCCTGGGTCTATGACATGTGGGCCCCGCCCGCTAACTAATCCAGGATTAGAAATAATCTAATCTGTTTAAGCTAATGACCCTGACACGCCGGACCCACGCGTCAGGTTTGACCTGGACCGGGTCTGTTGACCTGCTGAGGTCAGCATGATCTCATGCTGACGCCACAATTAATTTTCTAGATTTATTTTTGCACAGGAAATTCCAGAAATTAGTTTAAACTTCAAAAATTCATAGAAAATTATCTATAACTCCAAATGCAAAGTTTTATATATGAAAAATTATCAGAAAAATCCAACCTATCCATTGGTACTGGTTTCATGCATGTCAGAACAAGTTAAACCCACTGTTTAGGCATTACAAGTTGATACACTAATATGATCTTCATAAATGAGCTACCATTTGAATCTTTGGTTCAAATGGGTTCATTCCCTTCTGGTTTAACTTGCACTAGGTCAGGGCACATCCATATTGCCATGTCACAGCATGCATCATATTGTTGCATATCGTCATGTATTGATGGTGTTTCGATGTGTTCTTCGTGGTAGGTTCTGCCTCCGAGGATATCTCCGAGTATCCAACTGAAGGGCAGTATCCCACGACCACTCCATCAGGCAAGCAACCCATTGATCATTCCGATACAAACCCATGTTCTCGCTTCTGCTCTTGTTTACTGCATTAAGACAACGCGTTTCAAAACTGCTGTGTGTTGCGGTAGATGAACCCACTTCCTTTGCATGACCTGTCATTGCCACAGTAACTAGATGAAACCCACTAGCATGTGTAGGAGTTGATTGAGCCAATACATGTGTGTGTGTGTTCCTACCATGCTATGCTTGCTATGCTTAGAGTTGTGTCAGGTCTGGCTCATCGGGATGATGAACTGGAGTGAAAGATTGTGTCGGTGACAAGAGTGAAGTGTTGAACACGATTTGGTAAAGGAATCGATGAGAGGCCATGTAGGAGTACATGGTGGGTTGTTTCATTGAGGCCGTCCTTAAGAACTGAGATCTGTGTTTGTGATCCATGATACAGTTACTACCACACATTGGGCCCTGAAATATGACCCCGCTCGACTTCTTATCCACCCTTGTCCTCTGTCCAGGAGTTGCAAGTAGTTTCTGGTGTTTGTAGTATGCTGGGGGCCGCACGCGGCGCTGACCATCGGGGTGGGCTGTGTTGCGGTAGGCACGTGGCACGGTGTACCGACTCGCCCGTTTGGTGTCTCGGGAACCCTGTTCACATCGTTCGGGGCCGTTAGTGGAAACCTCGGCCGGACTCCCTGCGGATGGAACCCGAATAGGCGATAAACCTAGACTAGAGACTTGAGTGTTTAGGTAGGTCGTGGTCTACACCCACGTCGGCTTTCGCTTGAAGTCTGCCGAGCACATGTCGTGTGCAGGCGCTAAGTGGTGGAAACATGTGTGAAGAAGTACACCCCTGCAGGGTTACAAATGATCTATTCGAATAGCCGTGTCCGCGGTAATGGACTTCTGGGTTGCCTATATCAGTTCATAGACAAGTTAAATGGATACTACTAAAACTCTCAAGATAAGTGTGAGTACCGCGGATGGCCCTCTCGCAGGATGGCGAGAGAGGATCCACGGTGGAGTATTGTGATGGTGTTAGTGGACTCGTGTGCGACAAATGATTTACAAGTGGTGTCTATCGTAGGATAGTTTAGCCAAGAGTCAAAGCTGGCTTGCTGCAATAACCCCACTACATTCTTGAGAATGTGCATGTATAATAGGTTCCTGTTGTAAGACTTGCTGAGTACCTCCGTACTCATGATGCTTTAATCATGTTTTTCAGACGACTGCACCAACCCCTCTGATGGGTTCTATGTAGACCTCGACGTTGACGAGTGACTTATCACCGGGTGGTGATCCAAGACTTGTGAAGGGTCGTTGTAGATAGACAGGCTTCGTCAAGCCTTCTTTCTTTCTAGTGTCTGTACTCAGATTACTTTGCTTTCGCATGTGCTTGTAAGTTTGTATGACTTGAGTGTTGGGTCATGTGACCCCTGTCTGTATGGATGATATGTATGGCTCCTCGGAGCCTTCTAAATAAAGTACTTGAGTCGTAGAGTACTATTGTGATGCCATGTTGTATTACTCATATCGGGCATATTGTGTGTATGATTGAAATGCTTGGTATGAGTGGGATCCGACTATCTAGTTGATTATCCTTGGCAGCCTTTCATATGGGGAAATGTAAGTCTTGTGCTTCTGAGCGATAGTAGTCCGCTACAGCCCGGTTCACCGGAGTCCTGCTAGCCCAGCACTACTGCTTGGACACTTGACTGGCCGGCATGTGTTTCACGTCGTTTCTATGTCTGTCCCTTCGGGGAAATGTCACGCGCTGTTATTCGGAGTCCTGCCTAGCCTGCTACAGCCCGGGTTACCGGAGTCCTGTTAGCCCAGTGCTACAGCCCGAATAGATACATTGATGACCGACATGTTCGATGTGATTCATGTATGCCTGTCCTCATAGGCTAGCGCCGCCTTGGGTTCACGACTAGCCATGTCGGCCCGGGTTCTCTGTCATATGGATGCTAGCGACACTATCATATACGTGAGCCAAAAGGCGCAAACGGTCCCGGGCCAGGTAAGGTGGCACCCGTGGGAGTACCGTGCGTGAGGCCGCAAAGTGATATGATGTGTTACACGCTGGATCGAAGTTCCAACCTATCCATTGATACTGGTTTCATGCATGTCAGAACAAGTTAAACCCACTGTTTAGGCATTACAAGTTGATACAGTAATATGATCTTCATAAATGAGCTACCATTTGAATCTTTGGTTCAAATGGGTTCATTCCCTTCTGGTTTAACTTGCACTAGGTCAGGGCACATCCATATTGCCATGTCACAGCATGCATCATATTGTTGCATATCATCATGTATTGATGGTGTTTCGATGTGTTCTTCGTGGTAGGTTCTGCCTCCGAGGATATCTCCGAGTATCCAACTGAAGGGCAGTATCCCACGACCACTCCATCAGGCAAGCAACCCATTGATCATTCCGATACAAACCCATGTTCTCGCTTCTGCTCTTGTTTACTGCATTAAGACAACGCGTTTCAAAACTGCTGTGTGTTGCGGTAGATGAACCCACTTCCTTTGCATGACCTGTCATTACCACAGTAACTAGATGAAACCCACTAGCATGTGTAGGAGTTGATTGAGCCAATACATGTGTGTGTGTGTGTTCCTACCATGCTATGCTTGCTATGCTTAGAGTTGTGTCAGGTCTGGCTCATCGGGATGATGAACTGGAGTGAAAGATTGTGTCGGTGACAAGAGTGAAGTGTTGAACACGATTTGGTAAAGGAATCGATGAGAGGCCATGTAGGAGTACATGGTGGGTTGTTTCATTGAGGCCGTCCTTAAGAACTGAGATCTGTGTTTGTGATCCATGATACAGTTACTACCACACATTGGGCCCTGAAATATGACCCCGCTCGACTTCTTATCCACCCTTGTCCTCTGTCCAGGAGTTGCAAGTAGTTTCTGGTGTTTGTAGTATGCTGGGGGCCGCACGCGGCGCTGACCATCGGGGTGGGCTGTGTTGCGGTAGGCACGTGGCACGGTGTACCGACTCGCCCGTTTGGTGTCTCGGGAACCCTGTTCACATCGTTCGGGGCCGTTAGTGGAAACCTCGGCCGGACTCCCTGCGGATGGAACCCGAATAGGCGATAAACCTGGACTAGAGACTTGAGTGTTTAGGTAGGTCGTGGTCTACACCCACGTCGGCTTTCGCTTGAAGTCTGCCGAGCACATGTCGTGTGCAGGCGCTAAGTGGTGGAAACATGTGTGAAGAAGTACACCCCTGCAGGGTTACAAATGATCTATTCGAATAGCCGTGTCCGCGGTAATGGACTTCTGGGTTGCCTATATCAGTTCATAGACAAGTTAAATGGATACTACTAAAACTCTCAAGATAAGTGTGAGTACCGCGGATGGCCCTCTCGCAGGATGGCGAGAGAGGATCCACGGTGGAGTATTGTGATGGTGTTAGTGGACTCGTGTGCGACAAATGATTTACAAGTGGTGTCTATCGTAGGATAGTTTAGCCAAGAGTCAAAGCTGGCTTGCTGCAATAACCCCACTACATTCTTGAGAATGTGCATGTATAATAGGTTCCTGTTGTAAGACTTGCTGAGTACCTCCGTACTCATGATGCTTTAATCATGTTTTTCAGACGACTGCACCAACCCCTCTGATGGGTTCTATGTAGACCTCGACGTTGACGAGTGACTTATCACCGGGTGGTGATCCAAGACTTGTGAAGGGTCGTTGTAGATAGACAGGCTTCGTCAAGCCTTCTTTCTTTCTAGTGTCTGTACTCAGATTACTTTGCTTCCGCATGTGCTTGTATGTTTGTATGACTTGAGTGTTGGGTCATGTGACCCCTGTCTGTATGGCTGATATGTATGGCTCCTCGGAGCCTTCTAAATAAAGTACTTGAGTCGTAGAGTACTGTTGTGATGCCATGTTGTATTTACTCATATCGGGCATATTGTGTGTATGATTGCAATGCTTGGTATGAGTGGGATCCGAATATCTAGTTGATTATCCTTGGCAGCCTTTCATATGGGGAAATGTAAGTCTTGTGCTTCTGAGCGATAGTAGTCCGCTACAGCCCGGTTCACCGGAGTCCTGCTAGCCCAGCACTACTGCTTGGACACTTGACTGGCCGGCATGTGTTTCACGTCGTTTCTATGTCTGTCCCTTCGGGGAAATGTCACGCGCTGTTATTCGGAGTCCTGCCTAGCCTGCTACAGCCCGGGTTACCGGAGTCCTGTTATCCCAGTGCTACAGCCCGAATAGATACGTTGATGACCGACATGTTCGATGTGATTCATGTATGCCTGTCCTCATAGGCTAGCGCCGCCTTGGGTTCACGACTAGCCATGTCGGCCCGGGTTCTCTGTCATATGGATGCTAGCGACACTATCATATACGTGAGCCAAAAGGCGCAAACGGTCCCGGGCCAGGTAAGGTGGCACCCGTGGGAGTACCGTGCGTGAGGCCGCAAAGTGATATGATGTGTTACACGCTGGATCGAAGTTCCAACCTATCCATTGGTACTGGTTTCATGCATGTCAGAACAAGTTAAACCCACTGTTTAGGCATTACAAGTTGATACAGTAATATGATCTTCATAAATGAGCTACCATTTGAATCTTTGGTTCAAATGGGTTCATTCCCTTCTGGTTTAACTTGCACTAGGTCAGGGCACATCCATATTGCCATGTCACAGCATGCATCATATTGTTGCATATCATCATGTATTGATGGTGTTTCGATGTGTTCTTCGTGGTAGGTTCTGCCTCCGAGGATATCTCCGAGTATCCAACTGAAGGGCAGTATCCCACGACCACTCCATCAGGCAAGCAACCCATTGATCATTCCGATACAAACCCATGTTCTCGCTTCTGCTCTTGTTTACTGCATTAAGACAACGCGTTTCAAAACTGCTGTGTGTTGCGGTAGATGAACCCACTTCCTTTGCATGACCTGTCATTACCACAGTAACTAGATGAAACCCACTAGCATGTGTAGGAGTTGATTGAGCCAATACATGTGTGTGTGTGTGTTCCTACCATGCTATGCTTGCTATGCTTAGAGTTGTGTCAGGTCTGGCTCATCGGGATGATGAACTGGAGTGAAAGATTGTGTCGGTGACAAGAGTGAAGTGTTGAACACGATTTGGTAAAGGAATCGATGAGAGGCCATGTAGGAGTACATGGTGGGTTGTTTCATTGAGGCCGTCCTTAAGAACTGAGATCTGTGTTTGTGATCCATGATACAGTTACTACCACACATTGGGCCCTGAAATATGACCCCGCTCGACTTCTTATCCACCCTTGTCCTCTGTCCAGGAGTTGCAAGTAGTTTCTGGTGTTTGTAGTATGCTGGGGGCCGCACGCGGCGCTGACCATCGGGGTGGGCTGTGTTGCGGTAGGCACGTGGCACGGTGTACCGACTCGCCCGTTTGGTGTCTCGGGAACCCTGTTCACATCGTTCGGGGCCGTTAGTGGAAACCTCGGCCGGACTCCCTGCGGATGGAACCCGAATAGGCGATAAACCTGGACTAGAGACTTGAGTGTTTAGGTAGGTCGTGGTCTACACCCACGTCGGCTTTCGCTTGAAGTCTGCCGAGCACATGTCGTGTGCAGGCGCTAAGTGGTGGAAACATGTGTGAAGAAGTACACCCCTGCAGGGTTACAAATGATCTATTCGAATAGCCGTGTCCGCGGTAATGGACTTCTGGGTTGCCTATATCAGTTCATAGACAAGTTAAATGGATACTACTAAAACTCTCAAGATAAGTGTGAGTACCGCGGATGGCCCTCTCGCAGGATGGCGAGAGAGGATCCACGGTGGAGTATTGTGATGGTGTTAGTGGACTCGTGTGCGACAAATGATTTACAAGTGGTGTCTATCGTAGGATAGTTTAGCCAAGAGTCAAAGCTGGCTTGCTGCAATAACCCCACTACATTCTTGAGAATGTGCATGTATAATAGGTTCCTGTTGTAAGACTTGCTGAGTACCTCCGTACTCATGATGCTTTAATCATGTTTTTCAGACGACTGCACCAACCCCTCTGATGGGTTCTATGTAGACCTCGACGTTGACGAGTGACTTATCACCGGGTGGTGATCCAAGACTTGTGAAGGGTCGTTGTAGATAGACAGGCTTCGTCAAGCCTTCTTTCTTTCTAGTGTCTGTACTCAGATTACTTTGCTTCCGCATGTGCTTGTATGTTTGTATGACTTGAGTGTTGGGTCATGTGACCCCTGTCTGTATGGCTGATATGTATGGCTCCTCGGAGCCTTCTAAATAAAGTACTTGAGTCGTAGAGTACTGTTGTGATGCCATGTTGTATTTACTCATATCGGGCAAATTGTGTGTATGATTGCAATGCTTGGTATGAGTGGGATCCGACTATCTAGTTGATTATCCTTGGCAGCCTTTCATATGGGGAAATGTAAGTCTTGTGCTTCTGAGCGATAGTAGTCCGCTACAGCCCGGTTCACCGGAGTCCTGCTAGCCCAGCACTACTGCTTGGACACTTGACTGGCTGGCATGTGTTTCACGTCGTTTCTATGTCTGTCCCTTCAGGGAAATGTCACGCGCTGTTATTCGGAGTCCTGCCTAGCCTGCTACAGCCCGGGTTACCGGAGTCCTGTTAGCCCAGTGCTACAGCCCGAATAGATACGTTGATGACCGACATGTTCGATGTGATTCATGTATGCCTGTCCTCATAGGCTAGCGCCGCCTTGGGTTCACGACTAGCCATGTCGGCCCGGGTTCTCTGTCATATGGATGCTAGCGACACTATCATATACGTGAGCCAAAAGGCGCAAACGGTCCCGGGCCAGGTAAGGTGGCACCCGTGGGAGTACCGTGCGTGAGGCCGCAAAGTGATATGATGTGTTACACGCTGGATCGAAGTTCCAACCTATCCATTGGTACTGGTTTCATGCATGTCAGAACAAGTTAAACCCACTGTTTAGGCATTACAAGTTGATACACTAATATGATCTTCATAAATGAGCTACCATTTGAATCTTTGGTTCAAATGGGTTCATTCCCTTCTGGTTTAACTTGCACTAGGTCAGGGCACATCCATATTGCCATGTCACAGCATGCATCATATTGTTGCATATCATCATGTATTGATGGTGTTTCGATGTGTTCTTCGTGGTAGGTTCTGCCTCCGAGGATATCTCCGAGTATCCAACTGAAGGGCAGTATCCCACGACCACTCCATCAGGCAAGCAACCCATTGATCATTCCGATACAAACCCATGTTCTCGCTTCTGCTCTTGTTTACTGCATTAAGACAACGCGTTTCAAAACTGCTGTGTGTTGCGGTAGATGAACCCACTTCCTTTGCATGACCTGTCATTGCCACAGTAACTAGATGAAACCCACTAGCATGTGTAGGAGTTGATTGAGCCAATACATGTGTGTGTGTGTTCCTACCATGCTATGCTTGCTATGCTTAGAGTTGTGTCAGGTCTGGCTCATCGGGATGATGAACTGGAGTGAAAGATTGTGTCGGTGACAAGAGTGAAGTGTTGAACACGATTTGGTAAAGGAATCGATGAGAGGCCATGTAGGAGTACATGGTGGGTTGTTTCATTGAGGCCGTCCTTAAGAACTGAGATCTGTGTTTGTGATCCATGATACAGTTACTACCACACATTGGGCCCTGAAATATGACCCCGCTCGACTTGTTATCCACCCTTGTCCTCTGTCCAGGAGTTGCAAGTAGTTTCTGGTGTTTGTAGTATGCTGGGGGCCACACGCGGCGCTGACCATCGGGGTGGGCTGTGTTGCGGTAGGCACGTGGCACGGTGTACCGACTCGCCCGTTTGGTGTCTCGGGAACCTTGTTCACATCGTTCGGGGCCGTTAGTGGAAACCTCGGCCGGACTCCCTGCGGATGGAACCCGAATAGGCGATAAACCTGGACTAGAGACTTGAGTGTTTAGGTAGGTCGTGGTCTACACCCACGTCGGCTTTCGCTTGAAGTCTGCCGAGCACATGTCGTGTGCAGGCGCTAAGTGGTGGAAACATGTGTGAAGAAGTACACCCCTGCAGGGTTACAAATGATCTATTCGAATAGCCGTGTCCGCGGTAATGGACTTCTGGGTTGCCTATATCAGTTCATAGACAAGTTAAATGGATACTACTAAAACTCTCAAGATAAGTGTGAGTACCGCGGATGGCCCTCTCGCAGGATGGCGAGAGAGGATCCACGGTGGAGTATTGTGATGGTGTTAGTGGACTCGTGTGCGACAAATGATTTACAAGTGGTGTCTATCGTAGGATAGTTTAGCCAAGAGTCAAAGCTGGCTTGCTGCAATAACCCCACTACATTCTTGAGAATGTGCATGTATAATAGGTTCCTGTTGTAAGACTTGCTGAGTACCTCCGTACTCATGATGCTTTAATCATGTTTTTCAGACGACTGCACCAACCCCTCTGATGGGTTCTATGTAGACCTCGACGTTGACGAGTGACTTATCACCGGGTGGTGATCCAAGACTTGTGAAGGGTCGTTGTAGATAGACAGGCTTCGTCAAGCCTTCTTTCTTTCTAGTGTCTGTACTCAGATTACTTTGCTTCCGCATGTGCTTGTATGTTTGTATGACTTGAGTGTTGGGTCATGTGACCCCTGTCTGTATGGATGATATGTATGGCTCCTCGGAGCCTTCTAAATAAAGTACTTGAGTCGTAGAGTACTGTTGTGATGCCATGTTGTATTTACTCATATCGGGCATATTGTGTGTATGATTGAAATGCTTGGTATGAGTGGGATCCGACTATCTAGTTGATTATCCTTGGCAGCCTTTCATATGAGGAAATGTAAGTCTAGTGCTTCTGAGCGATAGTAGTCCGCTACAGCCCGGTTCACCGGAGTCCTGCTAGCCCAGCACTACTGCTCGGAACACTAGACTGGCCGGCATGTGTTTCATGTCGTTCCTGTGTCTGTCCCTTCGGGGAAATGTCACGCGGTGTTATCCGGAGTCCTGCCTAGCCTGCTACAGCCCGGGTTACCGGAGTCCTGTTAGCCCAGTGCTACAGCTCGGATATATACGTTGCTGATCGACATGCTCGATGTGATTCATGTATGCCTGTCCTCATGGGTTAGTGCCGCCTTGGGTTCACGACTAGCCATGTCGGCCCGGGTTCTTTGTCATATGGATGCTAGCGACACTATCATATACGTGAGCCAAAAGGCGCAAACGGTCCCGGGCCAGGTAAGGTGGCACCCGTGGGAACACCGTGCGTGAGGCCGCAAAGTGATATGATGTGTTACATGCTAGATCGGTGTGACCTGGGATCGGGGTCCTGACAGCGTTGGTATCAGGGAAATATTCCAACTAAGGACCAGGTGCAGTTTGGTGATTTTTGGAGTTGTGCTAGTATTTTTAATAAGTCTACAAAGTTACAAAAGAAATAGAAAAGGAAACAAAAATCAGAAAAGACTTACCTGGCCAAACCCCCCAGCCGGCCCACCTGGCGGCCCAGCACTGTGCTGGCCCGAGCCAGCCAGCTGCTTCGTCCCCGCCAGGCAGGCAGGGTGGTGACGCCGACGAGCGCGAGCTCGCCACGACGCCACCTGCTCGCCGCTTCGCCGCCCGACGCGCTGGACGGCCTCCACGTCGTGCCCCCGAGCCCCTGGACACGCCATTCGCCTCTGCCTCGCCTCCCTCGCTCTCCTTCGCCATGGCCGACGCCACCGTCGCCGCTCCGCTGCCGTTGCCATAGCTACCGTCATCCCCGCGCCACCCGACCGTGTCCACGAGCTCCGCCACCCTCCTCTTCTTCGAGCAAGACGAGCCCCGAGCGCTCGCCCGCTCAGGGGTCGCCCCTGACCCCGTCTCCCCAACTCCGGCCGCCAAGATCGCCATCGTCGCCCCGCTCAGCTCCGACCCTCCCCGAGCCCGCCTCGACGCTCGCTGCAATCACCGTGAGCATGGCCACCTTCCCTTCCTCCCCGTTCTCTCTCTCGAGCCCCGTAGCGATCACTTGTAGCTCACCCGCACGCGCCGCCGCGGAGCTCGTCGCCGACGAGGCTCCGGCCACCCAATGGCCGCACCACCTTGTCCACTAGCCTCACCGCACACCCAGGGGCCCGACGCATCACTCCACGCGCCTCGCCGTGCCCCGCAGCCCCGGTTTCACCTTCGCCCGAGCCCCGGCGCCGCCAAACTCGTCGCCGGCGTCATTTCCGGCGACCCCGAGGCCAACTACCACCACCACTCGATGCGGCTCACCTCCCGCATCACGTAGACGTGCTCCGCCGTTGATTTGGTCGCCGGAGCGCGAATCTGCACTTCCTCCGCCGCGTCTGGACGTCGCCGGTGGCTCAACGCCGGCGGAGTTGACCCGCTGACCCCTTTGTTGACCACGGGTGGGCCCAGTTTGACCCCCTGGGTCTATGACATGTGGGCCCCGCCCGCTAACTAATCCAGGATTAGAAATAATCTAATCTGTTTAAGCTAATGACCCTGACACGCGGGACCCACGCGTCAGGTTTGACCTGGACCGGGTCTGTTGACCTGCTGAGGTCAGCATGATCTCATGCTGACGCCACAATTAATTTTCTGGATTTATTTTTGCACAGGAAATTCCAGAAATTAGTTTAAACTTCAAAAATTCATAGAAAATTATCTATAACTCCAAATGCAAAGTTTTATATATGAAAAATTATCAGAAAAATCCAACCTATCCATTGGTACTGGTTTCATGCATGTCAGAACAAGTTAAACCCACTGTTTAGGCATTACAAGTTGATACACTAATATGATCTTCATAAATGAGCTACCATTTGAATCTTTGGTTCAAATGGGTTCATTCCCTTCTGGTTTAACTTGCACTAGGTCAGGGCACATCCATATTGCCATGTCACAGCATGCATCATATTGTTGCATATCGTCATGTATTGATGGTGTTTCGATGTGTTCTTCGTGGTAGGTTCTGCCTCCGAGGATATCTCCGAGTATCCAACTGAAGGCAGTATCCCACGACCACTCCATCAGGCAAGCAACCCATTGATCATTCCGATACAAACCCATGTTCTCGCTTCTGCTCTTGTTTACTGCATTAAGACAACGCGTTTCAAAACTGCTGTGTGTTGCGGTAGATGAACCCACTTCCTTTGCATGACCTGTCATTGCCACAGTAACTAGATGAAACCCACTAGCATGTGTAGGAGTTGATTGAGCCAATACATGTGTGTGTGTGTTCCTACCATGCTATGCTTGCTATGCTTAGAGTTGTGTCAGGTCTGGCTCATCGGGATGATGAACTGGAGTGAAAGATTGAGTCGGTGACAAGAGTGAAGTGTTGAACACGATTTGGTAAAGGAATCGATGAGAGGCCATGTAGGAGTACATGGTGGGTTGTTTCATTGAGGCCGTCCTTAAGAACTGAGATCTGTGTTTGTGATCCATGATACAGTTACTACCACACATTGGGCCCTGAAATATGACCCCGCTCGACTTCTTATCCACCCTTGTCCTCTGTCCAGGAGTTGCAAGTAGTTTCTGGTGTTTGTAGTATGCTGGGGGCCGCACGCGGCGCTGACCATCGGGGTGGGCTGTGTTGCGGTAGGCACGTGGAACGGTGTACCGACTCGCCCGTTTGGTGTCTCGGGAACCCTGTTCACATCGTTCGGGGCCGTTAGTGGAAACCTCGGCCGGACTCCCTGCCGATGGAACCCGAATAGGCGATAAACCTGGACTAGAGACTTGAGTGTTTAGGTAGGTCGTGGTCTACACCCACGTCGGCTTTCGCTTGAAGTCTGCCGAGCACATGTCGTGTGCAGGCGCTAAGTGGTGGGAACATGTGTGAAGAAGTACACCCCTGCAGGGTTACAAATGATCTATTCGAATAGCCGTGTCCGCGGTAATGGACTTCTGGGTTGCCTATATCAGTTCATAGACAAGTTAAATGGATACTACTAAAACTCTCAAGATAAGTGTGAGTACCGCGGATGGCCCTCTCGCAGGATGGCGAGAGAGGATCCACGGTGGAGTATTGTGATGGTGTTAGTGGACTCGTGTGCGACAAATGATTTACAAGTGGTGTCTATCGTAGGATAGTTTAGCCAAGAGTCAAAGCTGGCTTGCTGCAATAACCCCACTACACTCTTGAGAATGTGCATGTATAATAGGTTCCTGTTGTAAGACTTGCTGAGTACCTCCGTACTCATGATGCTTTAATCATGTTTTTCAGACGACTGCACCAACCCCTCTGATGGGTTCTATGTAGACCTCGACGTTGACGAGTGACTTATCACCGGGTGGTGATCCAAGACTTGTGAAGGGTCGTTGTAGATAGACAGGCTTCGTCAAGCCTTCTTTCTTTCTAGTGTCTGTACTCAGATTACTTTGCTTCCGCATGTGCTTGTATGTTTGTATGACTTGAGTGTTGGGTCATGTGACCCCTGTCTGTATGGATGATATGTATGGCTCCTCGGAGCCTTCCCAACACTCAAGTCATACAAACATACAAGCACATGCGGAAGCAAAGTAATCTGAGTACAGACACTAGAAAGAAAGAAGGCTTGACGAAGCCTGTCTATCTACAACGACCCTTCACAAGTCTTGGATCACCACCCGGTGATAAGTCACTCGTCAACGTCGAGGTCTACATAGAACCCATCAGAGGGGTTGGTGCAGTCGTCTGAAAAACATGATTAAAGCATCATGAGTACGGAGGTACTCAGCAAGTCTCAACAGGAACCTATTATACATGCACATTCTCAAGAATGTAGTGGGGTTATTGCAGCAAGCCATCTTTGACTCTTGGCTAAACTATCCTACGATAGACACCACTTGTAAATCATTTGTCGCACACGAGTCCACTAACACCATCACAATACTCCACCGTGGATCCTCTCTCGCCATCCTGCGAGAGGGCCATCCGCGGTACTCACACTTATCTTGAGAGTTTTAGTAGTATCCATTTAACTTGTCTATGAACTGATATAGGCAACCCATAAGTCCATTACCGCGGACACGGCTATTCGAATAGATCATTTGTAACCCTGCAGGGGTGTACTTCTTCACACATGTTCCCACCACTTAGCGCCTGCACACGACATGTGCTCGGCAGACTTCAAGCGAAAGCCGACGTGGGTGTAGACCACGACCTACCTAAACACTCAAGTCTCTAGTCCAGGTTTATCGCCTATTCGGGTTCCATCCGCAGGGAGTCCGGCCGAGGTTTCCACTAACGGCCCCGAACGATGTGAACAGGGTTCCCGAGACACCAAACGGGCGAGTCGGTACACCGTGCCACGTGCCTACGGCAACACAGCCCACCCCGATGGTCAGCGCCGCGTGCGGCCCCCAGCATACTACAAACACCAGAAACTACTTGCAACTCCTGGACAGAGGACAAGGGTGGATAAGAAGTCGAGCGGGGTCATATTTCAGGGCCCAATGTGTGGTAGTAACTGTATCATGGATCACAAACACAGATCTCAGTTCTTAAGGACGGCCTCAATGAAACAACCCACCATGTACTCCTACATGGCCTCTCATCGATTCCTTTACCAAATCGTGTTCAACACTTCACTCTTGTCACCGACACAATCTTTCACTCCAGTTCATCATCCCGATGAGCCAGACCTGACACAACTCTAAGCATAGCAAGCATAGCATGGTAGGAACACACACACACATGTATTGGCTCAATCAACTCCTACACATGCTAGTGGGTTTCATCTAGTTACTGTGGCAATGACAGGTCATGCAAAGGAAGTGGGTTCATCTACCGCAACACACAGCAGTTTTGAAACGCGTTGTCTTAATGCAGTAAACAAGAGCAGAAGCGAGAACATGGGTTTGTATCGGAATGATCAATGGGTTGCTTGCCTGATGGAGTGGTCGTGGGATACTGCCCTTCAGTTGGATACTCGAAGATATCCTCGGAGGCAGAACCTACCACGAAGAACACATCGAAACACCATCAATACATGACGATATGCAACAATATGATGCATGCTGTGACATGGCAATATGGATGTGCCCTGACCTAGTGCAAGTTAAACCAGAAGGGAATGAACCCATTTGAACCAAAGATTCAAATGGTAGCTCATTTATGAAGATCATATTAGTGTATCAACTTGTAATGCCTAAACAGTGGGTTTAACTTGTTCTGACATGCATGAAACCAGTACCAATGGATAGGTTGGATTTTTCTGATAATTTTTCATATATAAAACTTTGCATTTGGAGTTATAGATAATTTTCTATGAATTTTTGAAGTTTAAACTAATTTCTGGAATTTCCTGTGCAAAAATAAATCCAGAAAATTAATTGTGGCGTCAGCATGAGATCATGCTGACCTCAGCAGGTCAACAGACCCGGTCCAGGTCAAACCTGACGCGTGGGTCCCGCGTGTCAGGGTCATTAGCTTAAACAGATTAGATTATTTCTAATCCTGGATTAGTTAGCGGGCGGGGCCCACATGTCATAGACCCAGGGGGTCAAACTGGGCCCACCCGTGGTCAACAAAGGGGTCAGCGGGTCAACTCCACCGGCGTTGAGCCGCCGGCGACGTCCAGACGCGGCAGAGGAAGTGCAGATTCGCGCTCCGGCGACCAAATCGACGGCGGAGCACGTCTACGTGATGCGGGAGGTGAGCCGCATCGAGTGGTGGTGGTAGTTGGCCTCGGGGTCGCCGGAAATGACGCCGGCGACGAGTTTGGCGGCGCCGGGGCTCGGGCGAAGGTGAAACCGGGGCTGCGGGGCACGGCGAGGCGCGTGGAGTGATGCGTCGGGCCCCTGGGTGTGCGGTGAGGCTAGTGGACAAGGTGGTGCGGCCATTGGGTGGCCGGAGCCTCGTCGGCGACGAGCTCCGCGGCGGCGCGTGCGGGTGAGCTACAAGTGATCGCTACGGGGCTCGAGAGAGAGAACGGGGAGGAAGGGAAGGTGGCCATGCTCACGGTGATTGCAGCGAGCGTCGAGGCGGGCTCGGGGAGGGTCGGAGCTGAGCGGGGCGACGATGGCGATCTCGGCGGCCGGAGTTGGGGAAGACGGGGTCAGGGGCGACCCCTGAGCGGGCGAGCGCTCGGGGCTCGTCTTGCTCGAAGAAGAGGAGGGTGGCGGAGCTCGTGGACACGGTCGGGTGGCGCGGGGATGACGGTAGCTATGGCAACGGCGGCGGAGCGGCGACGGTGGCGTCGGCCATGGCGAAGGAGAGCGAGGGAGGCGAGGCAGAGGCGAATGGCGTGTCCAGGGGCTCGGGGGCACGACGTGGAGGCCGTCCAGCGCGTCGGGCGGCGAAGCGGCGAGCAGGTGGCGTCGTGGCGAGCTCGCGCTCGTCGGCGTCACCACCCTGCCTGCCTGGCGGGGACGAAGCAGCTGGCTGGCTCGGGCCAGCACAGTGCTGGGCCGCCAGGTGGGCCGGCTGGGGGGTTTGGCCAGGTAAGTCTTTTCTGATTTTTGTTTCCTTTTCTATTTCTTTTGTAACTTTTGTAGACTTATTAAAAATACTAGCACAACTCCAAAAATCACCAAACTGCACCTGGTCCTTAGTTGGAATATTTCCAGCAAGGAACATTTTAGTTTGGAGATATTTGGGCATTTGAAATGTTTTATAAATTTTAAATGCCCAAATTCAAATACTTATGCATTAATTCAATGACCTTCTGTTGACCTAGAAAAATGTGCACTATTTTTGTCAGAGGTTTAAGACCAAAGCAAAGATGATGAACATTTTAGAAGGGCATTTCAGGTTCATTGGAAAAGGTTTTAGTAAACCCTAGTAGATTCAGGAGGGGTGCTGGGGGTTCTGCCTTCCCCATTTCAATTTTCTTGTCAAAAGAAAACATGATGCACACTCTAATGCATGAACTAGGTAGGATGTGACAACTCACCCCCACTCAAAAGAATCTCGTCCCGAGATTTAGGATCTGTCGGAAAGAAGGTGGGGTACTCAAGTCGAAGACGATCCTCCCTTTCCCATGTAGCTTCTTGCTCGGAATGATGTGACCATTGAACCTTGAGAAACTTGATATTATGGCGTCGAGTGGTACGCTCGGCTTGATCAAGGATACGAACGGGGTATTCTCGATAGGTGAGGTTATCTTGGAGATCAAGCGTTTCGTGGTTCACTCCACGGATAGGATCCGAGAAGCAACGCCTGAGTTGAGAGACGTGGAAGACATCATGGACTCTGGAGAGATGCGGAGGTAGTTCCAATTGGTAGGCAACTTCTCCTCGTTTGGCAAGAATGCGAAAAGGTCCAATGTAACGAGGAGCCAACTTGCCTTTGATACCGAATCGATGGATCCCCTTTAAAGGTGTAACCCGAAGGTAAGCCATCTCGCCGACTTCATAAGCCATGGGCTTATGCTTGCGGTCATACTGACTCTTTTGTCGAGACTGGGCGGTTTTCAACTTCTCACGAACAATGCGAACCTGCTCTTCTGCATCCTGGATCATGTCCGGGCCAAAGAGTTGTCTCTCGCCGGTTTCTGACCAGTTAAGAGGCGTTCGACATTTTCGTCCATAGAGAACTTCGAAAGGGGCTTTTCCCAAGCTAGCTTGATAACTGTTGTTATAAGCGAACTCGGCGAATGGAAGGCACTTCTCCCAATTCATACCGAAACAGATGACAGAAGCTCGGAGCATATCCTCCAGAATTTGATTGACTCGTTCTACTTGACCACTTGACTGAGGATGGAAGGCGGTGCTAAAGGAGAGACGAGTCCCCATAGCATTTTGGAAACTTTCCCAAAATCGAGAGGTGAAAAGACTTCCATGATCTGAATTAATTTCCAATGGAACACCATGGAGAGATACTATTCGAGAGATGTACAAATCAGCTAGCTGGCTAGCGGTTATACTCTCGCGAACAGGTAAGAAGTGGGCTACTTTGGAAAGACGATCGACAACAACGAATATAGCATTATTCCCTCTTTTGGTTCTGGGAAACCCGGTAATGAAATCCATACCGATTTTATCCCATTTCCATTCAGGAATCTCCAATGGTTGAAGGGTGCCAGCAGGCCGTTGATGCTCTGCTTTAACACGACAACAGACGTCGCAAGTTGCAATGTATTGAGCGATTTCTCTCTTCATCCTAGTCCACCAAAACCTCTGGCGTAGGTCTTGATACATTTTAGTACTACCGGGATGAATGGTGAGAGGGGATTCATGAGCTTCCTTAAGGATCAACTGACGTAAATGTTGCTTCTTGGGAACCACCAAGCGGTTCTCAAAGAATACAACACCTCGTTCATCCATGGAAAAACATTTAGCAACTCCGCTAGCGATGTTTTCCTTAATCCGAGATATGCCCTTATCGCGCTTCTGGGCAGCTATGATTTGATCCGTAAGGTTAGGTTTCGCCACCAGGGTGGAAAGGAATCCTCGAGGAACAATGTGAAGGTTAAGCTTACGAAATTCCTTGTGGAGAAATGGTTGACCTTGTTGTAACATCAGATTGTTACAATAAGATTTACGACTTAGTGCATCAGCCATGACATTGGCTTTGCCTGGGGTGTAGGTTATTCCTAAGTCGTAATCCGAGATCAACTCGACCCAACGTCTTTGCCTGAGATTCAAATCCGGTTGGGTGAAGATATATTTCAAGCTTTGGTGATCAGTGTAAATTTCGCAACGGTTACCCAGGAGGTAATGTCGCCAGGTTTTGAGTGCATGGACTACTGCTGCAAGCTCTAGATCATGAGTAGGATAATTATCCTCATGTGGACGCAACTGTCGAGATGCGTAGGCAATCACATGACGATCTTGCATGAGTATGCAACCTAGTCCTTGTCGCGAGGCGTCGCAATAGATAACAAAGTCCTTAGAGAAGTCTGGTGGTACCAGTACGGGAGCAGACGTCAGGCGTCTTTTCAGTTCCTGAAAGCTGAATTCGCACTGTGGGGTCCACTCGAACTTTTTATCTTTCTTGAGGAGTTCAGTTAGAGCCTTAGCCACTTTGGAAAAATTCTCGACGAAGCGGCGGCAATAGCTCGCTAAACCAAGAAAACTCCGAACTTGTTTGACCGTTTCAGGTGGAGTCCAGTCAAGGACACCTTGAACTCGCTCGGGATTGACAGCAATGCCCTTGCCAGAGATTACATGGCCCAGATAGGTCACTTCTGGCAACCAGAATTCGCACTTGGAGAATTTGGCATAAAGGCGATGCTCTCGAAGTTTCATCAATACTAGCCTTAGATGTTCGGCATGTTCTTCCTCATTCTTGGAGTAGATGAGTATATCATCGAGGTATACCACGACGAATTTATCCAAGTACTCCATGAAGATCGAGTTCATTAACCGAGAGAAGGTGGCTGGAGCATTGGTTAAACCGAAGGACATGACGGTGTACTCGTATTGGCCGTAACGAGTAACGAAAGCCGTTTTGGGAATGTCCCCATTCTTGATTTTGATTTGATGGTAGCCCAACCTCAAATCCATCTTGGAAAAGACTGAGGATCCAGCGAGCTGGTCATACAGGTCGTTGATCCTGGGGAGCGGATACTTGTTCTTGATAGTGACCAAATTGACAGGTCGGTAATCTACAACCATCCGATCCGTTCCATCCTTCTTCTTGACGAAGAGGACGGGGCAAGCCCATGGAGATGAACTAGGACGGATGAAACCCTTTTGCAAGGACTCATCGAGTTGTTTCTTAAGCTCAGCTAGTTCTAGGGGTGCCATCTTATAAGGTCTTCTAGAGATTGGGACGGTTCCTGGAACAAGGTCTATCACGAACTCGACATCTCTGTCAGGTGGAACACCTGGCAATTCCTCTGGAAAGACATCCGGGAAGTCACGGACTACCGGAATATCTTCGAGGTCTGGAAGGGGATTGGCATTTAGAGAGTAGAGCTGACGCTCCGATACTCGGGTCAAAACATTGACTGTCTTGCCCGATGGATGGGTAAGTTGAACAGTTCTAGTTGAGCAGTCAATCTTGGCGTAATGAGCTGACATCCAGTCCATACCCAAGATGATGTTTATGTCTGAGGACTTGAGAGCTATTAGTGACGCAAGGAAGACCAATCTGTCAACAAGAATTTCATTTCCATGGCTGATCCTAGAGGTTTGCCACTTAGAACCAGGGGTTTGAATTACCATGGAGGTAGGCATGTCACAAAAAGTGGTGTTGTGCAAACGAGCATAGCTCTCAGAAATAAATGAATGAGATGCTCCAGTATCAAAGAGAACAGTTGCCGGATGGCAATTAACAAGGAGAGTACCGAGAACGACGTTGGGGTTCTCTTGAGTTTCTTCAGCTGAAACGTAGTTGACATGGCCACGAGCAGTGGTGGCTGGCTTGGCGACGAGCACCTTTGCTGTTGACTTACCACGTCCAACAGACTTTCCGAACTGACTGGGGTTGTTCTGGGGACACTCACGGATGTAGTGGCCCGGCTCACCACACTTGAAGCAAGTTATCATATTGGGGCGTGGAGCAGTATTGGCAGTGGGGCCACCAAAAGTCTTGGGCGGCACATACTGTTGGTTGGGACGAGGCGCCTCAAAAGATGGCCTCGGGGTATACCTGGGTGGCATAGCAGAATTTGGGATCCAGACCCGGCGCTTCTGAGATCCAGAGCCGGATGAAGATCCATAGTCACGGGAGTGCTTGCGTGAAGCTTCAAAATCATTCTGCCCTGTCTCGGCACTGATGGCCTTATTGACTAGCTTCGGAAAAGAAATGCATTCATGCAGACGAAGGTCACGTCGGAGCTCAGGGCTAAGTCCCTTGCGGAACCTTGCCTGCTTCTTGGCGTCGGTGGACACCTCTTCGGGAGCATAGCGTGCAAGCTTCCCAAACTCGCGACTGTATGCATCCACAGTCAGCTTCCCCTGGGTGAAGTTACAGAACTCCTCCCTCTTGCGATCCATAAGGCCTTCCGGGATATGATGCTCACGGAAAGCGGCACTGAAATCAGCCCAAGTAGTGAGTTGGCCGACCGGACGCATAGCTTCATAATTCTCCCACCAAAGGCTGGCAGGCCTTCGAGGTGATAGGCAGCAAAGGTGACTTTATCATCTTCAGCTACGTTGGCAGAACGTAGCTTGTGAGCGATGCTGCGGAACCAGTCATCCGCATCGAGAGGTTCGATGGAATGATTGAACTTTGGCGGGTACAGCTTGACAAAGTCATTGATGGACACCGAATTGATCCTCTGCTGGCGTGCAGTGTTCTGCTCAATCCGCTCTAACAAGCGGTTGGTGTCGCGCCTGTTGCGCTCTGCCTCCAGCATCACTTCGGCCAGAGAAGGTGGTTGAGGCAGACTTTCCTCTCTAGGTGCACTAGCTTCTCCCTGCTCCGGAGCAGCAGGGTTGCTGCGGGTGTTGACCATCCTAGGAAAACAAAACAACGATTTAAACCAGGATGGCAAAATCTGGCCAAGGAAGTGCGGAATGTAATGGATAACAAGGAATGCAGAGATGATCATCCGTATGACATGGTAATATAGAAACTGCCATATATATACCAACGGTCATACACATCATACATAGTTTAGTACAAGCTCAAGCTGAAGTACAACTAAGACGACAGACGTTACATCTCATCGGAGGCATTCCAAGCTCCTATACATTATTTTTCTACACCTCCGGAATTGATACAAACTGAGTTATATTCCACAATCACGCAGGACGGTGGACATACAACTATTACAATACTAGCGAGACTACTACTAGCTCAGACGGCTCCGTAGAAGTCCTCATAGAAGTCACCACCCAGACCTGGAAGCGGAACATGGTCATCTGGGAACAGACGGTCCTGCGGTGCTTGTGGACCATAGGGACTTGGGTGCGGCCTCGGTCCAACAGATGGCGGCAGAAGAGGTCCACGAGGAGGGGTGATGCCTCCCACCTCACGCCATTCCATGAAGTCTGGCAGACTAGCCCGCACAGGGTACAAGTCTCCCGTGTCCATGTATCCGGCTTGCACAGCAGGTGCAAACCTCATCAAGGTGGCCCAATGATCAGCACGAGCATTAAAGAGCTCCATACGCAAGGCCCGGTTTTCACGGTCCTTATCTTCCAACATCTCAGTAGTGGTGCAAAGGAGTGAGTCTTCATGGGATGCATCACTGTACATGCCCTGAAGGTAACCATGCGCCCCAGGGAGGGATGCTGGCATGTAGCGAAATTCAGTGTTGCTCAACAAGGCAGTTCTAGCTCGCATAATGGTCATCATCGAGTAGGCTGCATCTTGAACGGACATCCCAATAGTGATCCCGAGTCCATAATAACAGTGGAGTGGTTCCGTGGCTCCGGGATATGACGGATATATCCTGACCGTGCACAGATATTGGCTCTGGTTAAAATCTCTAAACTGCTCCTCGATGGTGTATTCAGGGTACCATCGGTAACCTGCCTCAACCATCACTCGAACCAACATGGCGGTATGACCACATACACCGATGCAACGGGTCAGACGAACCACTTGGTTTTGGGGACGGGTAGCCATCTGAAAGCACAAAGTAGTGCAAAGGCATTAGAATTTCTGGATGAAATTGGACAGCATAACGGCTGTAAATGCTCAGAAAAAGACTTGAGACATCCACAACAGTTTGCGAAACCACTCAACAACATCATATCAAGGTTCTGGTTCAAAAGGCAACATACTAAACTTTAGTAGAACTGAACTGGGTTGAACCAACAATCCTATAAGTTACTACGGATTTAGTAACACGTGAACCTGATAGAGAGAAGAGAGCCTAGTCCTTAACCCACGTAGAAAGAGAAGAGAATGACTCAGAACAGAGGGCATAAGGTAAAGGAGTAAAAGAGCCTTACGTTCCCTCCCACAATCAATTCCCCTACATATAACTAAAGCATTTCTAGACTCGACATCGACCAGTTTGGCTTAGCGAACCTACAGGCAGTCCGGCTCTGATGCCAACGCTGTCAGGACCCCGATCCTAAGCCACATCGATCCAGCGTGTAACACATCATATCACTTTGCGGCCTCACGCACGGTACTCCCACGGGTGCCACCTTACCTGGCCCGGGACCGTTTGCGCCTTTTGGCTCACGTATATGATAGTGTCGCTAGCATCCATATGACAGAGAACCCGGGCCGACATGGCTAGTCGTGAACCCAAGGCGGCGCTAGCCTATGAGTACAGGCATACATGAATCACATCGAACATGTCGGTCATCAACGTATCTATTCGGGCTGTAGCACTGGGCTAACAGGACTCCGGTAACCCGGGCTGTAGCAGGCTAGGCAGGACTCCGAATAACAGCGCGTGACATTTCCCCGAAGGGACAGACATAGAAACGACGTGAAGCACATGCCGGCCAGTCAAGTGTCCAAGCAGTAGTGCTGGGCTAGCAGGACTCCGGTGAACCGGGCTGTAGCGGACTACTATCGCTCAGAAGCACAAGACTTACATTTCCCCATATGAAAGGCTGCCAAGGATAATCAACTAGATAGTCGGATCCCACTCATACCAAGCATTTCAATCGTACACACAATATGCCCGATATGAGTAAATACAACATGGCATCACAACAGTACTCTACGACTCAAGTACTTTATTTAGAAGGCACCGAGGAGCCATACATATCATCCATACAGACAGGGGTCACATGACCCAACACTCAAGTCATACAAACATACAAGCACATGCGGAAGCAAAGTAATCTGAGTACAGACACTAGAAAGAAAGAAGGCTTGACGAAGCCTGTCTATCTACAACGACCCTTCACAAGTCTTGGATCACCACCCGGTGATAAGTCACTCGTCAACGTCGAGGTCTACATAGAACCCATCAGAGGGGTTGGTGCAGTCGTCTGAAAAACATGATTAAAGCATCATGAGTACGGAGGTACTCAGCAAGTCTTACAACAGGAACCTATTATACATGCACATTCTCAAGAATGTAGTGGGGTTATTGCAGCAAGCCAGCTTTGACTCTTGGCTAAACTATCCTACGATAGACACCACTTGTAAATCATTTGTCGCACACGAGTCCACTAACACCATCACAATACTCCACCCTGGATCCTCTCTCGCCATCCTGCGAGAGGGCCATCCGCGGTACTCACACTTATCTTGAGAGTTTTAGTAGTATCCATTTAACTTGTCTATGAACTGATATAGGCAACCCAGAAGTCCATTACCGCGGACACGGCTATTCGAATAGATCATTTGTAACCCTGCAGGGGTGTACTTCTTCACACATGTTTCCACCACTTAGCGCCTGCACACGACATGTGCTCGGCAGACTTCAAGCGAAAGCCGACGTGGGTGTAGACCACGACCTACCTAAACACTCAAGTCTCTAGTCCAGGTTTATCGCCTATTCGGGTTCCATCCGCAGGGAGTCCGGCTGAGGTTTCCACTAACGGCCCCGAACGATGTGAACAGGGTTCCCGAGACACCAAACGGGCGAGTCGGTACACCGTGCCACGTGCCTACCGCAACACAGCCCACCCCAATGGTCAGCGCCGCGTGCGGCCCCCAGCATACTACAAACACCAGAAACTACTTGCAACTCCTGTACAGAGGACAAGGGTGGATAAGAAGTCGAGCGGGGTCATATTTCAGGGCCCAATGTGTGGTAGTAACTGTATCATGGATCACAAACACAGATCTCAGTTCTTAAGGACGGCCTCAATGAAACAACCCACCATGTACTCCTACATGGCCTCTCATCGATTCCTTTACCAAATCGTGTTCAACACTTCACTCTTGTCATCGACACAATCTTTCACTCCAGTTCATCATCCCGATGAGCCAGACCTGACACAACTCTAAGCATAGCAAGCATAGCATGGTAGGAACACACACACACACATGTATTGGCTCAATCAACTCCTACACATGCTAGTGGGTTTCATCTAGTTACTGTGGCAATGACAGGTCATGCAAAGGAAGTGGGTTCATCTACCGCAACACACAGCAGTTTTGAAACGCGTTGTCTTAATGCAGTAAACAAGAGCAGAAGCGAGAACATGGGTTTGTATCGGAATGATCAATGGGTTGCTTGCCTGATGGAGTGGTCGTGGGATACTGCCCTTCAGTTGGATACTCGGAGATATCCTCGGAGGCAGAACCTACCACGAAGAACACATCGAAACACCATCAATACATGACGATATGCAACAATATGATGCATGCTGTGACATGGCAATATGGATGTGCCCTGACCTAGTGCAAGTTAAACCAGAAGGGAATGAACCCATTTGAACCAAAGATTCAAATGGTAGCTCATTTATGAAGATCATATTAGTGTATCAACTTGTAATGCCTAAACAGTGGGTTTAACTTGTTCTGACATGCATGAAACCAGTACCAATGGATAGGTTGGATTTTTCTGATAATTTTTCATATATAAAACTTTGCATTTGGCCACTGATGCATGATACCAACGCTGTCAGGACCCCGATCCTAAGCCACATCGATCCAGCGTGTAACACATCATATCACTTTGCGGCCTCACGCACGGTACTCCCACGGGTGCCACCTTACCTGGCCCGGGACCGTTTGCGCCTTTTGGCTCACGTATATGATAGTGTCGCTAGCATCCATATGACAGAAAACCCGGGCCGACATGGCTAGTCGTGAACCCAAGGCGGCGCTAGCCTATGAGGACAAGCATACATGAATCACATCGAACATGTCGGTCATCAACGTATCTATTCGGGCTGTAGCACTGGGCTAACAGTGCTCCGGTAACCCGGGCTGTAGCAGGCTAGGCAGGACTCCGAATAACAGCGCGTGACATTTCCCCGAAGGGACAGACATAGAAACGACGTGAAACACATGCCGGCCAGTCAAGTGTCCAAGCAGTAGTGCTGGGATAGCAGGACTCCGGTGAACCGGGCTGTAGCGGACTACTATCGCTCAGAAGCACAAGACTTACATTTCCCCATATGAAAGGCTGCCAAGGATAATCAACTAGATAGTCGGATCCCACTCATACCAAGCATTTCAATCATACACACAATATGCCCGATATGAGTAAATACAACATGGCATCACAACAGTACTCTACGACTCAAGTACTTTATTTAGAAGGCTCCGAGGAGCCATACATATCATCCATACAGACAGGGGTCACATGACCCAACACTCAAGTCATACAAACATACAAGCACATGCGGAAGCAAAGTAATCTGAGTACAGACACTAGAAAGAAAGAAGGCTTGACGAAGCCTGTCTATCTACAACGACCCTTCACAAGTCTTGGATCACCACCCGGTGATAAGTCACTCGTCAACGTCGAGGTCTACATAGAACCCATCAGAGGGGTTGGTGCAGTCGTCTGAAAAACATGATTAAAGCATCATGAGTACGGAGGTACTCAGCAAGTCTTACAACAGGAACCTATTATACATGCACATTCTCAAGAATGTAGTGTGGTTATTGCAGCAAGCCAGCTTTGACTCTTGGCTAAACTATCCTACGATAGACACCACTTGTAAATCATTTGTCGCACACGAGTCCACTAACACCATCACAATACTCCACCGTGGATCCTCTCTCGCCATCCTGCGAGAGGGCCATCCGCGGTACTCACACTTATCTTGAGAGTTTTAGTAGTATCCATTTAACTTGTCTATGAACTGATATAGGCAACCCAGAAGTCCATTACCGCGGACACGGCTATTCGAATAGATCATTTGTAACCCTGCAGGGGTGTACTTCTTCACACATGTTTCCACCACTTAGCGCCTGCACACGACATGTGCTCGGCAGACTTCAAGCGAAAGCCGACGTGGGTGTAGACCACGACCTACCTAAACACTCAAGTCTCTAGTCCAGGTTTATCGCCTATTCGGGTTCCATCCGCAGGGAGTCCGGCCAAGGTTTCCACTAACGGCCCCGAACGATGTGAACAGGGTTCCCAAGACACCAAACGGGCGAGTCGGTACACCGTGCCACGTGCCTACCGCAACACAGCCCACCCCGATGGTCAGCGCCGCGTGCGGCCCCCAGCATACTACAAACACCAGAAACTACTTGCAACTCCTGGACAGAGGACAAGGGTGGATAAGAAGTCGAGCGGGGTCATATTTCAGGGCCCAATGTGTGGTAGTAACTGTATCATGGATCACAAACACAGATCTCAGTTCTTAAGGACGGCCTCAATGAAACAACCCACCATGTACTCCTACATGGCCTCTCATCGATTCCTTTACCAAATCGTGTTCAACACTTCACTCTTGTCACCGACACAATCTTTCACTCCAGTTCATCATCCCGATGAGCCAGACCTGACACAACTCTAAGCATAGCAAGCATAGCATGGTAGGAACACACACACACATGTATTGGCTCAATCAACTCCTACACATGCTAGTGGGTTTCATCTAGTTACTGTGGCAATGACAGGTCATGCAAAGGAAGTGGGTTCATCTACCGCAACACACAGCAGTTTTGAAACGCGTTGTCTTAATGCAGTAAACAAGAGCAGAAGCGAGAACATGGGTTTGTATCGGAATGATCAATGGGTTGCTTGCCTGATGGAGTGGTCGTGGGATACTGCCCTTCAGTTGGATACTCGGAGATATCCTCGGAGGCAGAACCTACCACGAAGAACACATCGAAACACCATCAATACATGACGATATGCAACAATATGATGCATGCTGTGACATGGCAATATGGATGTGCCCTGACCTAGTGCAAGTTAAACCAGAAGGGAATGAACCCATTTGAACCAAAGATTCAAATGGTAGCTCATTTATGAAGATCATATTAGTGTATCAACTTGTAATGCCTAAACAGTGGGTTTAACTTGTTCTGACATGCATGAAACCAGTACCAATCGATAGGTTGGATTTTTCTGATAATTTTTCATATATAAAACTTTGCATTTGGAGTTATAGATAATTTTCTATGAATTTTTGAAGTTTAAACTAATTTCTGGAATTTCCTGTGCAAAAATAAATCCAGAAAATTAATTGTGGCGTCAGCATGAGATCATGCTGACCTCAGCAGGTCAACAGACCCGGTCCAGGTCAAACCTGACGCGTGGGTCCCGCGTGTCAGGGTCATTAGCTTAAACAGATTAGATTATTTCTAATCCTGGATTAGTTAGCGGGCGGGGCCCACATGTCATAGACCCAGGGGGTCAAACTGGGCCCACCCGTGGTCAACAAAGGGGTCAGCGGGTCAACTCCGCCGGCGTTGAGCCGCCGGCGACGTCCAGACGCGGCGGAGGAAGTGCAGATTCGCGCTCCGGCGACCAAATCGACGGCGGAGCACGTCTACGTGATGCGGGAGGTGAGCCGCATCGAGTGGTGGTGGTAGTTGGCCTCGGGGTCGCCGGAAATGACGCCGGCGACGAGTTTGGCGGCGCCGGGGCTCGGGCGAAGGTGAAACCGGGGCTGCGGGGCACGGCGAGGCGCGTGGAGTGATGCGTCGGGCCCCTGGGTGTGCGGTGAGGCTAGTGGACAAGGTGGTGCGGCCATTGGGTGGCCGGAGCCTCGTCGGCGACGAGCTCCGCGGCGGCGCGTGCGGGTGAGCTACAAGTGATCGCTACGGGGCTCGAGAGAGAGAACGGGGAGGAAGGGAAGGTGGCCATGCTCACGGTGATTGCAGCGAGCGTCGAGGCGGGCTCGGGGAGGGTCGGAGCTGAGCGGGGCGACGATGGCGATCTCGGCGGCCGGAGTAGGGGAAGACGGGGTCAGGGGCGACCCCTGAGCGGGCGAGCGCTCGGGGCTCGTCTTGCTCGAAGAAGAGGAGGGTGGCGGAGCTCGTGGACACGGTCGGGTGGCGCGGGGATGACGGTAGCTATGGCAACGGCGGCGGAGCGGCGACGGTGGCGTCGGCCATGGCGAAGGAGAGCGAGGGAGGCGAGGCAGAGGCGAATGGCGTGTCCAGGGGCTCGGGGGCACGACGTGGAGGCCGTCCAGCGCGTCGGGCGGCGAAGCGGCGAGCAGGTGGCGTCGTGGCGAGCTCGCGCTCGTCGGCGTCACCACCCTGCCTGCCTGGCGGGGACGAAGCAGCTGGCTGGCTCGGGCCAGCACAGTGCTGGGCCGCCAGGTGGGCCGGCTGGGGGGTTTGGCCAGGTAAGTCTTTTCTGATTTTTGTTTCCTTTTCTATTTCTTTTGTAACTTTGTAGACTTATTAAAAATACTAGCACAACTCCAAAAATCACCAAACTGCACCTGGTCCTTAGTTGGAATATTTCCAGCAAGGAACATTTTAGTTTGGAGATATTTGGGCATTTGAAATGTTTTATAAATTTTAAATGCCCAAATTCAAATACTTATGCATTAATTCAATGACCTTCTGTTGACCTAGAAAAATGTGCACTATTTTTGCCAGAGGTTTAAGACCAAAGCAAAGATGATGAACATTTTAGAAGGGCATTTCAGGTTCATTGAAAAAGGTTTTAGTAAACCCTAGTAGATTCAGGAGGGGTGCTGGGGGTTCTGCCTTCCCCATTTCAATTTTCTTTGTCAAAAGAAAACATGATGCACACTCTAATGCATGAACTAGGTAGGATGTGACAACTCACCCCCACTCAAAAGAATCTCGTCCCGAGATTTAGGATCTGTCGGAAAGAAGGTGGGGTACTCAAGTCGAAGACGATCCTTCCTTTCCCATGTAGCATCTTGCTCGGAATGATGTGACCATTGAACCTTGAGAAACTTGATATTATGGCGTCGAGTGGTACGCTCGGCTTGATCAAGGATACGAACGGGGTATTCTCGATAGGTGGATTCGGTATCAAAGGCAAGTTGGCTCCTCGTTACATTGGACCTTTTCGCATTCTTGCCAAACGAGGAGAAGTTGCCTACCAATTGGAACTACCTCCGCATCTCTCCAGAGTCCATGATGTCTTCCACGTCTCTCAACTCAGGCGTTGCTTCTCGGATCCTATCCGTGGAGTGAACCACGAAACGCGGACCCCGATCCTAAGCCACATCGATCCAGCGTGTAACACATCATATCACTTTGCGGCCTCACGCACGGTACTCCCACGGGTGCCACCTTACCTGGCCCGGGACCGTTTGCGCCTTTTGGCTCACGTATATGATAGTGTCGCTAGCATCCATATGACAGAGAACCCGGGCCGACATGGCTAGTCGTGAACCCAAGGCGGCGCTAGCCTATGAGGACAGGCATACATGAATCACATCGAACATGTCGGTCATCAACGTATCTATTCGGGCTGTAGCACTGGGCTAACAGGACTCCGGTAACCCGGGCTGTAGCAGGCTAGGCAGGACTCCGAATAACAGCGCGTGACATTTCCCCGAAGGGACAGACATAGGAACGACGTGAAACACATGCCGGCCAGTCAAGTGTCCAAGCAGTAGTGCTGGGCTAGCAGGACTCCGGTGAACCGGGCTGTAGCGGACTACTATCGCTCAGAAGCACAAGACTTACATTTCCCCATATGAAAGGCTGCCAAGGATAATCAACTAGATAGTCGGATCCCACTCATACCAAGCATTTCAATCATACACACAATATGCCCGATATGAGTAAATACAACATGGCATCACAACAGTACTCTACGACTCAAGTACTTTATTTAGAAGGCTCCGAGGAGCCATACATATCATCCATACAGACAGGGGTCACATGACCCAACACTCAAGTCATACAAACATACAAGCACATGCGGAAGCAAAGTAATCTGAGTACAGACACTAGAAAGAAAGAAGGCTTGACGAAGCCTGTCTATCTACAACGACCCTTCACAAGTCTTGGATCACCACCCGGTGATAAGTCACTCGTCAACGTCGAGGTCTACATAGAACCCATCAGAGGGGTTGGTGCAGTCGTCTGAAAAACATGATTAAAGCATCATGAGTACGGAGGTACTCAGCAAGTCTTACAACAGGAACCTATTATACATGCACATTCTCAAGAATGTAGTGGGGTTATTGCAGCAAGCCAGCTTTGACTCTTGGCTAAACTATCCTACGATAGACACCACTTGTAAATCATTTGTCGCACACGAGTCCACTAACACCATCACAATACTCCACCGTGGATCCTCTCTCGCCATCCTGCGAGAGGGCCATCCGCGGTACTCACACTTATCTTGAGAGTTTTAGTAGTATCCATTTAACTTGTCTATGAACTGATATAGGCAACCCAGAAGTCCATTACCGCGGACACGGCTATTCGAATAGATCATTTGTAACCCTGCAGGGGTGTACTTCTTCACACATGTTTCCACCACTTAGCGCCTGCACACGACATGTGCTCGGCAGACTTCAAGCGAAAGCCGACGTGGGTGTAGACCACGACCTACCTAAACACTCAAGTCTCTAGTCCAGGTTTATCGCCTATTCGGGTTCCATCCGCAGGGAGTCCGGCCGAGGTTTCCACTAACGGCCCCGAACGATGTGAACAGGGTTCCCGAGACACCAAACGGGCGAGTCGGTACACCGTGCCACGTGCCTACCGCAACACAGCCCACCCCGATGGTCAGCGCCGCGTGCGGCCCCCAGCATACTACAAACACCAGAAACTACTTGCAACTCCTGGACAGAGGACAAGGGTGGATAAGAAGTCGAGCGGGGTCATATTTCAGGGCCCAATGTGTGGTAGTAACTGTATCATGGATCACAAACACAGATCTCAGTTCTTAAGGACGGCCTCAATGAAACAACCCACCATGTACTCCTACATGGCCTCTCATCGATTCCTTTACCAAATCGTGTTCAACACTTCACTCTTGTCACCGACACAATCTTTCACTCCAGTTCATCATCCCGATGAGCCAGACCTGACACAACTCTAAGCATAGCAAGCATAGCATGGTAGGAACACACACACACATGTATTTGCTCAATCAACTCCTACACATGCTAGTGGGTTTCATCTAGTTACTGTGGCAATGACAGGTCATGCAAAGGAAGTGGGTTCATCTACCGCAACACACAGCAGTTTTGAAACGCGTTGTCTTAATGCAGTAAACAAGAGCAGAAGCGAGAACATGGGTTTGTATTGGAATGATCAATGGGTTGCTTGCCTGATGGAGTGGTCGTGGGATACTGCCCTTCAGTTGGATACTCGGAGATATCCTCGGAGGCAGAACCTACCACGAAGAACACATCGAAACACCATCAATACATGACGATATGCAACAATATGATGCATGCTGTGACATGGCAATATGGATGTGCCCTGACCTAGTGCAAGTTAAACCAGAAGGGAATGAACCCATTTGAACCAAAGATTCAAATGGTAGCTCATTTATGAAGATCATATTAGTGTATCAACTTGTAATGCCTAAACAGTGGGTTTAACTTGTTCTGACATGCATGAAACCAGTACCAATGGATAGGTTGGATTTTTCTGATAATTTTTCATATATAAAACTTTGCATTTGGAGTTATAGATAATTTTCTATGAATTTTTGAAGTTTAAACTAATTTCTGGAATTTCCTGTGCAAAAATAAATCCAGAAAATTAATTGTGGCGTCAGCATGAGATCATGCTGACCTCAGCAGGTCAACAGACCCGGTCCAGGTCAAACCTGACGCGTGGGTCCCGCGTGTCAGGGTCATTAGCTTAAACAGATTAGATTATTTCTAATCCTGGATTAGTTAGCGGGCGGGGCCCACATGTCATAGACCCAGGGGGTCAAACTGGGCCCACCCGTGGTCAACAAAGGGGTCAGCGGGTCAACTCCGCCGGCGTTGAGCCGCCGGCGACGTCCAGACGCGGCGGAGGAAGTGCAGATTTGCGCTCCGGCGACCAAATCGACGGCGGAGCACGTCTACGTGATGCGGGAGGTGAGCCGCATCGAGTGGTGGTGGTAGTTGGCCTCGGGGTCGCCGGAAATGACGCCGGCGACGAGTTTGGCGGCGCCGGGGCTCGGGCGAAGGTGAAACCGGGGCTGCGGGGCACGGCGAGGCGCGTGGAGTGATGCGTCGGGCCCCTGGGTGTGCGGTGAGGCTAGTGGACAAGGTGGTGCGGCCATTGGGTGGCCGGAGCCTCGTCGGCGACGAGCTCCGCGGCGGCGCGTGCGGGTGAGCTACAAGTGATCGCTACGGGGCTCGAGAGAGAGAACGGGGAGGAAGGGAAGGTGGCCATGCTCACGGTGATTGCAGCGAGCGTCGAGGCGGGCTCGGGGAGGGTCGGAGCTGAGCGGGGCGACGATGGCGATCTCGGCGGCCGGAGTTGGGGAAGACGGGGTCAGGGGCGACCCCTGAGCGGGCGAGCGCTCGGGGCTCGTCTTGCTCGAAGAAGAGGAGGGTGGCGGAGCTCGTGGACACGGTCGGGTGGCGCGGGGATGACGGTAGCTATGGCAACGGCGGCGGAGCGGCGACGGTGGCGTCGGCCATGGCGAAGGAGAGCGAGGGAGGCGAGGCAGAGGCGAATGGCGTGTCCAGGGGCTCGGGGGCATGACGTGGAGGCCGTCCAGCGCGTCGGGCGGCGAAGCGGCGAGCAGGTGGCGTCGTGGCGAGCTCGCGCTCGTCGGCGTCACCACCCTGCCTGCCTGGCGGGGACGAAGCAGCTGGCTGGCTCGGGCCAACACAGTGCTGGGCCGCCAGGTGGGCCGGCTGGGGGGTTTGGCCAGGTAAGTCTTTTCTGATTTTTGTTTCCTTTTCTATTTCTTTTGTAACTTTGTAGACTTATTAAAAATACTACCACAACTCCAAAAATCACCAAAATGCACCTGGTCCTTAGTTGGAATATTTCCAGCAAGGAACATTTTAGTTTGGAGATATTTGGGCATTTGAAATGTTTTATAAATTTTAAATGCCCAAATTCAAATACTTATGCATTAATTCAATGACCTTCTGTTGACCTAGAAAAATGTGCACTATTTTTGCCAGAGGTTTAAGACCAAAGCAAAGATGATGAACATTTTAGAAGGGCATTTCAGGTTCATTGAAAAAGGTTTTAGTAAACCCTAGTAGATTCAGGAGGGGTGCTGGGGGTTCTGCCTTCCCCATTTCAATTTTCTTGTCAAAAGAAAACATGATGCACACTCTAATGCATGAACTAGGTAGGATGTGACAACTCACCCCCACTCAAAAGAATCTCGTCCCGAGATTTAGGATCTGTCGGAAAGAAGGTGGGGTACTCAAGTCGAAGACGATCCTCCCTTTCCCATGTAGCTTCTTGCTCGGAATGATGTGACCATTGAACCTTGAGAAACTTGATATTATGGCGTCGAGTGGTACGCTCGGCTTGATCAAGGATACGAACGGGGTATTCTCGATAGGTGAGGTTATCTTGGAGATCAAGCGTTTCGTGGTTCACTCCACGGATAGGATCCGAGAAGCAACACCAGAGTTGAGAGACGTGGAAGACATCATGGACTCTGGAGAGATGCGGAGGTAGTTCCAATTGGTAGGCAACTTCCCCTCGTTTGGCAAGAATGCGAAAAGGTCCAATGTAACGAGGAGCCAACTTGCCTTTGATACCGAATCGATGGGTCCCCTTTAAAGGTGTAACCCGAAGGTAAGCCATCTCGCCGACTTCATAAGCCATGGGCTTATGCTTGCGGTCATACTGACTCTTTTGTCGAGACTGGGCGGTTTTCAACTTCTCACGAACAATGCGAACCTGCTCTTCTGCATCCTGGATCATGTCCGGGCCAAAGAGTTGTCTCTCGCCGGTTTCTGACCAGTTAAGAGGCGTTCGACATTTTCGTCCATAAAGAACTTCGAAAGGAGCTTTACCCAAGCTAGCTTGATAACTGTTGTTATAAGCGAACTCGGCGAATGGAAGGCACTTCTCCCAATTCATACCGAAAGAGATGACAGAAGCTCGGAGCATATCCTCCAGAATTTGATTGACTCGTTCTACTTGACCACTTGATTGCGGATGGAAGGCGGTGCTAAAGAAGAGACGAGTCCCCATAGCATTTTGGAAACTTTCCCAAAATCGAGAGGTGAAAAGACTTCCACGGTCTGAATTAATTTCCAATGGAACACCATGGAGAGATACTATTCGAGAGATGTACAAATCCGCTAGCTGGCTAGCGGTTATACTCTCGCGAACAGATAAGAAGTGGGCTACTTTGGAAAGACGATCGACAACAAAGAAGATAGCATTATTCCCTCTTTTGGTTCTGGGAAACCCGGTAATGAAATCCATACCGATTTTATCCCATTTCCATTCAGGAATCTGCAATGGTTGAAGGGTGCCAGCGGGCCGTTGATGCTCTGCTTTGACACGACGACAGACGTCGCAACTAGCAATGTATTGAGCGATTTCTCTCTTCATCCTAGTCCACCAAAACCTCTGGCGTAGGTCTTGATACATTTTAGTACTACCGGGATAAATGGTGAGAGGGGATTCATGAGCTTCCTTAAGGATCAATTGACGTAAATGTTGTTTCTTGGGAACCACCAAGCGGTTCTCGAAGAAGACAACACCTCGTTCATCCATGGAAAAACATTTAGCAACTCCGCTAGCGATGTTTTCCTTAATCCGAGATATGCCCTTATCGCACTTCTGGGCAGCTATGATTTGATCCGTAAGGTTAGGTTTCGCCACCAGGGTGGAAAGGAATCCTCGAGGAACAATGTGAAGGTTAAGCTTACGAAATTCCTTGTGGAGAAATGGTTGACCTTGTTGTAACATCAGATTGTTACAATAAGATTTACGACTTAGTGCATCAGCCATGACATTGGCTTTGCCTGGGGTGTAGGTTATTCCTAAGTCGTAATCCGAGATCAACTCGACCCAACGTCATTGCCTGAGATTCAAATCCGGTTGGGTGAAGATATATTTCAAGCTTTGGTGATCAGTGTAAATTTCGCAACGGTTACCCAGGAGGTAATGTCGCCAGGTTTTGAGTGCATGGACTACTGCTGCAAGCTCTAGATCATGAGTAGGATAATTATCCTCATGTGGACGCAACTGTCGAGATGCGTAGGCAATCACATGACGATCTTGCATGAGTATGCAACCTAGTCCTTGTCGCGAGGCGTCGCAATAGATAACAAAGTCCTTAGAGAAGTCTGGTGGTACCAGTACGGGAGCAAACGTCAGGCGTCTTTTCAGTTCCTGAAAGCTGAATTCGCACTGTGGGGTCCACTCAAACTTTTTATCTTTCTTGAGGAGTTCAGTTAGAGGCTTAGCCACTTTGGAAAAATTCTCGACGAAGCGGCGGCAATAGCTCGCTAAACCAAGAAAACTCCGAACTTGTTTGACCGTTTCAGGTGGAGTCCATTCAAGGACAGCTTGAACTCGCTCGGGATTGACAGCAATGCCCTTGCCAGAGATTACATGGCCCAGATAGGTCACTTCTGGCAACCAGAATTCGCACTTGGAGAATTTGGCATAAAGGCGATGCTCTCGAAGTTTCATCAATACTAGCCTTAGATGTTCGGCATGTTCTTCCTCATTCTTGGAGTAGATGAGTATATCATCGAGGTATACCACGACGAATTTATCCAAGTACTCCATGAAGATCGAGTTCATTAACCGAGAGAAGGTGGCTAGAGCATTGGTTAAACCGAAGGACATGACGGTGTACTCGTATTGGCCGTAACGAGTAACGAAAGCCGTTTTGGGAATGTCCCCGTTCTTGATTTTGATTTGATGGTAGCCCAACCTCAAATCCATCTTGGAAAAGACTGAGGATCCAGCGAGCTGGTCATACAGGTCGTTGATCCTGGGGAGCGGATACTTGTTCTTGATAGTGACCAAATTGACAGGTCGGTAATCTACAACCATCCGATCCGTTCCATCCTTCTTCTTGACGAAGAGGACGGGGCAAGCCCATGGAGATGAACTAGGACGGATGAAACCCTTTTGCAAGGACTCATCGAGTTGTTTCTTAAGCTCAGCTAGTTCTAGGGGTGCCATCTTATAAGGTCTTCTAGAGATTGGGACGGTTCCTGGAACAAGGTCTATCACGAACTCGACATCTCTGTCAGGTGGAACACCTGGCAATTCCTCTGGAAAGACATCCGGGAAGTCACGGACTACCGGAATATCTTCGAGGTCTGGAAGGGGATTGGCATTTAGAGAGTAGAGCTGACGCTCCGATACTCGGGTCAAAACATTGACTGTCTTGCCCGATGGATGGGTAAGTTGAACAGTTCTAGTTGAGCAGTCAATCTTGGCGTAATGAGCTGACATCCAGTCCATACCCAAGATGATGTTTATGTCTGAGGACTTGAGAGCTATTAGTGACGCAAGGAAGACCAATCTGTCAACAAGAATTTCATTTCCATGGCTGATCCTAGAGGTTTGCCACTTAGAACCAGGGGTTTGAATTACCATGGAGGTAGGCATGTCACAAAAAGTGGTGTTGTGCAAACGAGCATAGCTCTTAGAAATAAATGAATGAGATGCTCCAGTATCAAAGAGAACAGTTGCCGGATGGCAATTAACAAGGAGCGTACCGAGAACGACGTTGGGGTTCTCTTGAGTTTCTTCAGCTGAAACGTAGTTGACATGGCCACGAGCAGTGGTGGCTGGCTTGGCGACGAGCACCTTTGCTGTTGACTTACCACGTCCAACAGACTTTCCGAACTGAATGGGGTTGTTCTGGGGACACTCACGGATGTAGTGGCCCAGCTCACCACACTTGAAGCAAGTTATCATATTGGGGCGTGGAGCAGTATTGGCAGTGGGGCCACCAAAAGTCTTGGGCGGCACATACTGTTGGTTGGGACGAGGCGCCTCAAAAGATGGCCTCGGGGTATACCTGGGTGGCATAGCAGAATTTGGGATCCAGACCCGGCGCTTCTGAGATCCAGAGCCGAATGAAGATCCATACTCACGGGAGTGCTTGCGTGAAGCTTCAAAATCATTCTGCCCTGTCTCGGCACTGATGGCCTTATTGACTAGCTTTGGAAAAGAAATGCATTCATGCAGACGAAGGTCACGTCGGAGCTCAGGGCTAAGTCCCTTGCGGAACCTTGCCTGCTTCTTGGCGTCGGTGGACACCTCTTCGGGAGCATAGCGTGCAAGCTTCCCAAACTCGCGACTGTATGCATCCACAGTCAGCTTCCCCTGGGTGAAGATACAGAACTCCTCCCTCTTGCGATCCATAAGGCCTTCCGGGATATGATGCTCACGGAAAGCGGCACTGAAATCAGCCCAAGTAGTGAGTTGGCCGACCGGACGCATAGCTTCATAATTCTCCCACCAAAGGCTGGCAGGGCCTTCGAGGTGATAGGCAGCAAAGGTGACTTTATCATCTTCAGCTACGTTGGCAGAACGTAGCTTGTGAGCGATGCTGCGGAGCCAGTCATCCGCATCGAGAGGTTCGATGGAATGATTGAACTTTGGCGGGTACAGCTTGACAAAGTCATTGATGGACACCGAATTGATCCTCTGCTGGCGTGCAGTGTTCTGCTCAATCCGCTCTAACAAGCGGTTGGTGTCGCGCCTGTTGCGCTCTGCCTCCAGCATCACTTCGGCCAGAGAAGGTGGTTGAGGCAGACTTTCCTCTCTAGGTGCACTAGCTTCTCCCTGCTCCGGAGCAGCAGGGTTGCTGCGGGTGTTGACCATCCAAGGAAAACAAAACAACGATTTAAACCAGGATGGCAAAATCTGGCCAAGGAAGTGCGGAATGTAATGGATAACAAGGAATGCAGAGATGATCATCCGTATGACATGGTAATATAGAAACTGCCATATATATACCAACGGTCATACACATCATACATAGTTTAGTACAAGCTCAAGCTGAAGTACAACTAAGACGACAGACGTTACATCTCATCGGAGGCATTCCAAGCTCCTATACATTATTTTTCTACACCTCCGGAATTGATACAAACTGAGTTATATTCCACAATCACGCAGGACGGTGGACATACAACTATTACAATACTAGCGAGACTACTACTAGCTCAGACGGCTCCGTAGAAGTCCTCATAGAAGTCACCACCCCGACCTGGAAGCGGAACATGGTCATCTGGGAACAGACGGTCCTGCGGTGCTTGTGGACCATAGGGACTTTGGTGCGGCCTCGGTCCAACAGATGGCGGCAGAAGAGGTCCACGAGGAGGGGTGATGCCTCCCACCTCACGCCATTCCATGAAGTCTGGCAGACTAGCCCGCACAGGGTACAAGTCTCTCGTGTCCATGTATCCGGCTTGCACAGCAGGTGCAAACCTCGTCAAGGTGGCCCAATGATCAGCACGAGCATTAAAGAGCTCCATACGCAAGGCCCGGTTTTCACGGTCCTTATCTTCCAACATCTCAGTAGTGGTGCAAAGGAGTGAGTCTTCATGGGATGCATCACTGTACATGCCCTGAAGGTAACCATGCGCCCCAGGGAGGGATGCTGGCATGTAGCGAAATTCAGTGTTGCTCAACAAGGCAGTTCTAGCTCGCATAATGGTCATCATCGAGTAGGCTGCATCTTGAACGGACATCCCAATAGTGATCCCGAGTCCATAAGAACAGTGGAGTGGTTCCGTGGCTCCGGGATATGACGGATATATCCTGACCGTGCACAGATATTGGCTCTGGTTAAAATCTCTAAACTGCTCCTCGACGGTGTATTCAGGGTACCATCGGTAACCTGCCTCAACCATCACTCGAACCAACATGGCGGTATGACCACATACACCGATGCAACGGGTCAGACGAACCACTTGGTTTTGGGGACGGGTAGCCATCTGAAAGCACAAAGTAGTGCAAAGGCATTAGAATTTCTGGATGAAATTGGACAGCATAACGGCTGTAAATGCTCAGAAAAAGACTTGAGACATCCACAACAGTTTGCGAAACCACTCAACAACATCATATCAAGGTTCTGGTTCAAAAGGCAACATACTAAACTTTAGTAGAACTGAACTGGGTTGAACCAACAATCCTATAAGTTACTACGGATTTAGTAACACGTGAACCTGATAGAGAGAAGAGAGCCTAGTACTTAACCCACGTAGAAAGAGAAGAGAATGACTCAGAACAGAGGGCATAAGGTAAAGGAGTAAAAGAGCCTTACGTTCCCTCCCACAATCAATTCCCCTACATATAACTAAAGCATTTCTAGACTCGACATCGACCAGTTTGGCTTAGCGAACCTACAGGCAGTCCGGCTCTGATGCCAACGCTGTCGGGACCCCGATCCTAAGCCACATCGATCCAGCGTGTAACACATCATATCACTTTGCGGCCTCACGCACGGTACTCCCACGGGTGCCACCTTACCTGGCCCGGGACCGTTTGCGCCTTTTGGCTCACGTATATGATAGTGTCGCTAGCATTCATATGACAGAGAACCCGGGCCGACATGGCTAGTCGTGAACCCAAGGCGGCGCTAGCCTATGAGGACAGGCATACATGAATCACATCGAACATGTCGGTCATCAACGTATCTATTCGGGCTGTAGCACTGGGCTAACAGGAGTCCGGTAACCCGGGCTGTAGCAGGCTAGGCAGGACTCCGAATAACAGCGCGTGACATTTCCCCGAAGGGACAGACATAGGAACGACGTGAAACACATGCCGGCCAGTCAAGTGTCCAAGCAGTAGTGCTGGGCTAGCAGGACTCCGGTGAACCGGGCTGTAGCGGACTACTATCGCTCAGAAGCACAAGACTTACATTTCCCCATATGAAAGGCTGCCAAGGATAATCAACTAGATAGTCGGATCCCACTCATACCAAGCATTTCAATCATACACACAATATGCCCGATATGAGTAAATACAACATGGCATCACAACAGTACTCTACGACTCAAGTACATTATTTAGAAGGCTCCGAGGAGCCATACATATCATCCATACAGACAGGGGTCACATGACCCAACACTCAAGTCATACAAACATACAAGCACATGCGGAAGCAAAGTAATCTGAGTACAGACACTAGAAAGAAAGAAGGCTTGACGAAGCCTGTCTATCTACAACGACCCTTCACAAGTCTTGGATCACCACCCGGTGATAAGTCACTCGTCAACGTCGAGGTCTACATAGAACCCATCAGAGGGGTTGGTGCAGTCGTCTGAAAAACATGATTAAAGCATCATGAGTACGGAGGTACTCAGCAAGTCTTACAACAGGAACCTATTATACATGCACATTCTCAAGAATGTAGTGGGGTTATTGCAGCAAGCCAGCTTTGACTCTTGGCTAAACTATCCTACGATAGACACCACTTGTAAATCATTTGTCGCACACGAGTCCACTATCACCATCACAATACTCCACCGTGGATCCTCTCTCGCCATCCTGCGAGAGGGCCATCCGCGGTACACACACTTATCTTGAGAGTTTTAGTAGTATCCATTTAACTTGTCGATACCAACGCTGTCAGGACCCCGATCCTAAGCCACATCGATCCAGCGTGTAACACATCATATCACTTTGCGGCCTCACGCACGGTACTCCCACGGGTGCCACCTTACCTGGACCGGGACCGTTTGCGCCTTTTGGCTCACGTATATGATAGTGTCGCTAGCATCCATATGACAGAGAACCCGGGCCGACATGGCTAGTCGTGAACCCAAGGCGGCGCTAGCCTATGAGGACAGGCATACATGAATCACATCGAACATGTCGGTCATCAACGTATCTATTCGGGCTGTAGCACTGGGCTAACAGGACTCCGGTAACCCGGGCTGTAGCAGGCTAGGCAGGACTCCGAATAACAGCGCGTGACATTTCCCCGAAGGGACAGACATAGAAACGACGTGAAACACATGCCGGCCAGTCAAGTGTCCAAGCAGTAGTGCTGGGCTAGCAGGACTCCGGTGAACCGGGCTGTAGCGGACTACTATCGCTCAGAAGCACAAGACTTACATTTCCCCATATGAAAGGCTGCCAAGGATAATCAACTAGATAGTCGGATCCCACTCATACCAAGCATTTCAATCGTACACACAATATGCCCGATATGAGTAAATACAACATGGCATCACAACAGTACTCTACGACTCAAGTACTTTATTTAGAAGGCTCCGAGGAGCCATACATATCATCCATACAAACAGGGGTCACATGACCCAACACTCAAGTCATACAAACATACAAGCACATGCGGAAGCAAAGTAATCTGAGTATAGACACTAGAAAGAAAGAAGGCTTGACGAAGCCTGTCTATCTACAACGACCCTTCACAAGTCTTGGATCACCACCCGGTGATAAGTCACTCATCAACGTCGAGGTCTACATAGAACCCATCAGAGGGGTTGGTGCAGTCGTCTGAAAAACATGATTAAAGCATCATGAGTACGGAGGTACTCAGCAAGTCTTACAACATGAACCTATTATACATGCACATTCTCAAGAATGTAGTGGGGTTATTGCAGCAAGCCAGCTTTGACTCTTGGCTAAACTATCCTACAATAGACACCACTTGTAAATCATTTGTCGCACACGAGTCCACTAACACCATCACAATACTCCACCGTGGATCCTCTCTCGCCATCCTGCGAGAGGGCCATCCGCGGTACTCACACTTATCTTGAGAGTTTTATTAGTATCCATTTAACTTGTCTATGAACTGATATAGGCAACCCAGAAGTCCATTACCGCGGACACGGCTATTCGAATAGATCATTTGTAACCCTGCAGGGGTGTACTTCTTCACACATGTTTCCACCACTTAGCGCCTGCACACGACATGTGCTCGGCAGACTTCAAGCGAAAGCCGACGTGGGTGTAGACCACGACCTACCTAAACACTCAAGTCTCTAGTCCAGGTTTATCGCCTATTCGGGTTCCATCCGCAGGGAGTCCGGCCGAGGTTTCCACTAACGGCCCCGAACGATCTGAACAGGGTTCCCGAGACACCAAACGGGCGAGTCGGTACACCGTGCCACGTGCCTACCGCAACACAGCCCACCCCGATGGTCAGCGCCGCGTGCGGCCCCCAGCATACTACAAACACCAGAAACTACTTGCAACTCCTGGACAGAGGACAAGGGTGGATAAGAAGTCGAGCGGGGTCATATTTCAGGGCCCAATGTGTGGTAGTAACTGTATCATGGATCACAAACACAGATCTCAGTTCTTAAGGACGGCCTCAATGAAACAACCCACCATGTACTCCTACATGGCCTCTCATCGATTCCTTTACCAAATCGTGTTCAACACTTCACTCTTGTCACCGACACAATCTTTCACTCCAGTTCATCATCCCGTTGAGCCAGACCTGACACAACTCTAAGCATAGCAAGCATAGCATGGTAGGAACACACACACACATGTATTGGCTCAATCAACTCCTACACATGCTAGTGGGTTTCATCTAGTTACTGTGGCAATGACAGGTCATGCAAAGGAAGTGGGTTCATCTACCGCAACACACAGCAGTTTTGAAACGCGTTGTCTTAATGCAGTAAACAAGAGCAGAAGCGAGAACATGGGTTTGTATCGGAATGATCAATGGGTTGCTTGCCTGATGGAGTGGTCGTGGGATACTGCCCTTCAGTTGGATACTCGGAGATATCCTTGGAGGCAGAACCTACCACGAAGAACACATCGAAACACCATCAATACATGACGATATGCAACAATATGATGCATGCTGTGACATGGCAATATGGATGTGCCCTGACCTAGTGCAAGTTAAACCAGAAGGGAATGAACCCATTTGAACCAAAAATTCAAATGATAGCTCATTTATGAAGATCATATTAGTGTATCAACTTGTAATGCCTAAACAGTGGGTTTAACTTGTTCTGACATGCATGAAACCAGTACCAGTGGATAGGTTGGATTTTTCTGATAATTTTTCATATATAAAACTTTGCATTTGGAGTTATAGATAATTTTCTATGAATTTTTGAAGTTTAAACTAATTTCTGGAATTTCCTGTGCAAAAATAAATCCAGAAAATTAATTGTGGCGTCAGCATGAGATCATGCTGACCTCAGCAGGTCAACAGACCCGGTCCAGGTCAAACCTGACGCATGGGTCCCGCGTGTCAGGGTCATTAGCTTAAACAGATTAGATTATTTCTAATCCTGGATTAGTTAGCGGGCGGGGCCCACATGTCATAGACCCAGGGGGTCAAACTGGGCCCACCCGTGGTCAACAAAGGGGTCAGCGGGTCAACTCCGCTGGTGTTGAGCCGCCGGCGACGTCCAGACGCGGCGGAGGAAGTGCAGATTCGCGCTCCGGCGACCAAATCGACGGCGGAGCACGTCTACGTGATGCGGGAGGTGAGCCGCATCGAGTGGTGGTGGTAGTTGGCCTCGGGGTCGCCGGAAATGACGCCGGCGACGAGTTTGGCGGCGCCGGGGCTCGGGCGAAGGTGAAACCGGGGCTGCGGGGCACGGCGAGGCGCGTGGAGTGATGCGTCGGGCCCCTGGGTGTGCGGTGAGGCTAGTGGACAAGGTGGTGCGGCCATTGGGTGGCCGGAGCCTCGTCGGCGACGAGCTCCGCGGCGGCGCGTGCGGGTGAGCTACAAGTGATCGCTACGGGGCTCGAGAGAGAGAACGGGGAGAAATGGAAGGTGGCCATGCTCACGGTGATTGCAGCGAGCGTCGAGGCGGGCTCGGGGAGGGTCGGAGCTGAGCGGGGCGACGATGGCGATCTCGGCGGCCGGAGTTGGGGAAGACGGGGTCAGGGCGACCCCTGAGCGGGCGAGCGCTCGGGGCTCGTCTTGCTCGAAGAAGAGGAGGGTGGCGGAGCTCGTGGACACGGTCGGGTGGCGCGGGGATGACGGTAGCTATGGCAACGGCGGCGGAGCGGCGACGGTGGCGTCGGCCATGGCGAAGGAGAGCGAGGGAGGCGAGGCAGAGGCGAATGGCGTGTCCAGGGGCTCGGGGGCACGACGTGGAGGCCGTCCAGCGCGTCGGGCGGCGAAGCGGCGAGCAGGTGGCGTCGTGGCGAGCTCGCGCTCGTCGGTGTCACCACCCTGCCTGCCTGGCGGGGACGAAGCAGCTGGCTGGCTCGGGCCAGCACAGTGCTGGGCCGCCAGGTGGGCCGGCTGGGGGGTTTGGCCAGGTAAGTCTTTTCTGATTTTTGTTTCCTTTTCTATTTCTTTTGTAACTTTGTAGACTTATTAAAAATACTAGCACAACTCCAAAAATCACCAAACTGCACCTGGTCCTTAGTTGGAATATTTCCAGCAAGGAACATTTTAGTTTGGAGATATTTGGGCATTTGAAATGTTTTATAAATTTTAAATGCCCAAATTCAAATACTTATGCATTAATTCAATGACCTTCTGTTGACCTAGAAAAATGTGCACTATTTTTGCCAGAGGTTTAAGACCAAAGCAAAGATGATGAACATTTTAGAAGGGCATTTCAGGTTCATTGAAAAAGGTTTTAGTAAACCCTAGTAGATTCAGGAGGGGTACTGGGGGTTCTGCCTTCGCCATTTCAATTTTCTTGTCAAAAGAAAACATGATGCACACTCTAATGCATGAACTAGGTAGGATGTGACAACTCACCCCCACTCAAAAGAATCTCATCCCGAGATTTAGGATCTGTCGGAAAGAAGGTGGGGTACTCAAGTCGAAGACGATCCTCCCTTTCCCATGTAGCTTCTTGCTCGGAATGATGTGACCATTGAACCTTGAGAAACTTGATATTATGGCGTCGAGTGGTACGCTCGGCTTGATCAAGGATACGAACGGGGTATTCTCGATAGGTGAGGTTATCTTGGAGATCAAGCGTTTCGTGGTTCACTCCACGGATAGGATCCGAGAAGCAACGCCTGAGTTGAGAGACGTGGAAGACATCATGGACTCTGGAGAGATGCGGAGGTAGTTCCAATTGGTAGGCAACTTCTCCTCGTTTGGCAAGAATGCGAAAAGGTCCAATGTAACGAGGAGCCAACTTGCCTTTGATACTGAATCGATGGATCCCCTTTAAAGGTTTAACCCGAAGGTAAGCCATCTCGCCGACTTCATAAGCCATGGGCTTATGCTTGCGGTCATACTGACTCTTTTGTCGAGACTGGGCGGTTTTCAACTTCTCACGAACAATGCGAACCTGCTCTTCTGCATCCTGGATCATGTCCGGGCCAAAGAGTTGTCTCTCGCCGGTTTCTGACCAGTTAAGAGGCGTTCGACATTTTCGTCCATAAAGAACTTCGAAAGGAGCTTTACCCAAGCTAGCTTGATAACTGTTGTTATAAGCGAACTCGGCGAATGGAAGGCACTTCTCCCAATTCATACCGAAAGAGATGACAGAAGCTCGGAGCATATCCTCCAGAATTTGATTGACTCGTTCTACTTGACCACTTGATTGCGGATGGAAGGCGGTGCTAAAGAAGAGACGAGTCCCCATAGCATTTTGGAAACTTTCCCAAAATCGAGAGGTGAAAAGACTTCCACGGTCTGAATTAATTTCCAATGGAACACCATGGAGAGATACTATTCGAGAGATGTACAAATCCGCTAGCTGGCTAGCGGTTATACTCTCGCGAACAGATAAGAATTGGGCTACTTTGGAAAGACGATCGACAACAACGAAGATAGCATTATTCCCTCTTTTGGTTCTGGGAAACCCGGTAATGAAATCCATACCGATTTTATCCCATTTCCATTCAGGAATCTGCAATGGTTGAAGGGTGCCAGCGGGCCGTTGATGCTCTGCTTTGACACGACGACAGACGTCGCAACTAGCAATGTATTGAGCGATTTCTCTCTTCATCCTAGTCCACCAAAACCTCTGGCGTAGGTCTTGATACATTTTAGTACTACCGGGATGAATGGTGAGAGGGGATTCATGAGCTTCCTTAAGGATCAATTGTCGTAAATGTTGTTTCTTGGGAACCACCAAGCGGTTCTCGAAGAAGAAAACACCTCGTTCATCCATGGAAAAACATTTAGCAACTCCGATAGCGATGTTTTCCTTAATCCGAGATATGCCCTTATCGCGCTTCTGGGCAGCTATGATTTGATCCGTAAGGTTAGGTTTCGCCACCAGGGTGGAAAGGAATCCTCGAGGAACAATGTGAAGGTTAAGCTTACGAAATTCCTTGTGGAGAAATGGTTGACCTTGTTGTAACATCAGATTGTTACAATAAGATTTACGACTTAGTGCATCAGCCATGACATTGGCTTTGCCTGGGGTGTAGGTTATTCCTAAGTCGTAATCCGAGATCAACTCGACCCAACGTCTTTGCCTGAGATTCAAATCCGGTTGGGTGAAGATATATTTCAAGCTTTGGTGATCAGTGTAAATTTCGCAACGGTTACCCAGGAGGTAATGTCGCCAGGTTTTGAGTGCATGGACTACTGCTGCAAGCTCTAGATCATGAGTAGGATAATTATCCTCATGTGGACGCAACTGTCGAGATGCGTAGGCAATCACATGACGATCTTGCATGAGTATGCAACCTAGTCCTTGTCGCGAGGCTTCGCAATAGATAACAAAGTCCTTAGAGAAGTCTGGTGGTACCAGTACGGGAGCAGACGTCAGGCGTCTTTTCAGTTCCTGAAAGCTGAATTCGCACTGTGGGGTCCACTCGAACTTTTTATCTTTCTTGAGGAGTTCAGTTAGAGGCTTAGCCACTTTGGAAAAATTCTCGACGAAGCGGCGGCAATAGCTCGCTAAACCAAGAAAACTCCGAACTTGTTTGACCGTTTCAGGTGGAGTCCAGTCAAGGACAGCTTGAACTCGCTCAGGATTGACAGCAATGCCCTTGCCAGAGATTACATGGCCCAGATAGGTCACTTCTGGCAACCAGAATTCGCACTTGGAGAATTTGGCATAAAGGCGATGCTCTCGAAGTTTCATCAATACTAGCCTTAGATGTTCGGCATGTTCTTCCTCATTCTTGGAGTAGATGAGTATATCATCGAGGTATACCACGACGAATTTATCCAAGTACTCCATGAAGATCGAGTTCATTAACCGAGAGAAGGTGGCTGGAGCATTGGTTAAACCGAAGGACATGACGGTGTACTCGTATTGGCCGTAACGAGTAACGAAAGCCGTTTTGGGAATGTCCCCGTTCTTGATTTTGATTTGATGGTAGCCCAACCTCAAATCCATCTTGGAAAAGACTGAGGATCCAGCGAGCTGGTCATACAGGTCGTTGATCCTGGGGAGCGGATTAATGCATAAGTATTTGAATTTGGGCATTTAAAATTTATAAAACATTTCAAATGCCCAAATATCTCCAAACTAAAATGTTCCTTGCTGGAAATATTCCAACTAAGGACCAGGTGCAGTTTGGTGATTTTTGGAGTTGTGCTAGTATTTTTAATAAGTCTACAAAGTTACAAAAGAAATAGAAAAGGAAACAAAAATCAGAAAAGACTTACCTGGCCAAACCCCCCAGCCGGCCCACCTGGCGGCCCAGCACTGTGCTGGCCCGAGCCAGCCAGCTGCTTCGTCCCCGCCAGGCAGGCAGGGTGGTGACGCCGACGAGCGCGAGCTCGCCACGACGCCACCTGCTCGCCGCTTCGCCGCCCGACGCGCTGGACGGCCTCCACGTCGTGCCCCCGAGCCCCTGGACACGCCATTCGCCTCTGCCTCGCCTCCCTCGCTCTCCTTCGCCATGGCCGACGCCACCGTCGCCGCTCCGCCGCCGTTGCCATAGCTACCGTCATCCCCGCGCCACCCGACCGTGTCCACGAGCTCCGCCACCCTCCTCTTCTTCGAGCAAGACGAGCCCCGAGCGCTCGCCCGCTCAGGGGTCGCCCCTGACCCCGTCTTCCCCAACTCCGGCCGCCGAGATCGCCATCGTTGCCCCGCTCAGCTCCGACCCTCCCCGAGCCCGCCTCGACGCTCGCTGCAATCACCGTGAGCATGGCCACCTTCCCTTCCTCCCCGTTCTCTCTCTCGAGCCCCGTAGCGATCACTTGTAGCTCACCCGCACGCGCCGCCGCGGAGCTCGTCGCCGACGAGGCTCCGGCCACCCAATGGCCGCACCACCTTGTCCACTAGCCTCACCGCACACCCAGGGGCCCGACGCATCACTCCACGCGCCTCGCCGTGCCCCGCAGCCCCGGTTTCACCTTCGCCCGAGCCCCGGCGCCGCCAAACTCGTCGCCGGCGTCATTTCCGGCGACCCCGAGGCCAACTACCACCACCACTCGATGCGGCTCACCTCCCGCATCACGTAGACGTGCTCCGCCGTCGATTTGGTCGCCGGAGCGCGAATCTGCACTTCCTCCGCCGCGTCTGGACGTCGCCGGCGGCTCAACGCCGGCGGAGTTGACCCGCTGACCCCTTTGTTGACCACGGGTGGGCCCAGTTTGACCCCCTGGGTCTATGACATGTGGGCCCCGCCCGCTAACTAATCCAGGATTAGAAATAATCTAATCTGTTTAAGCTAATAACCCTGACACGCGGGACCCACGCGTCAGGTTTGACCTGGACCGGGTCTGTTGACCTGCTAAGGTCAGCATGATCTCATGCTGACGCCACAATTAATTTTCTGGATTTATTTTTGCACAGGAAATTCCAGAAATTAGTTTAAACTTCAAAAATTCATATAAAATTATCTATAACTCCAAATGCAAAGTTTTATATATGAAAAATTATCAGAAAAATCCAACCTATCCATTGGTACTGGTTTCATGCATGTCAGAACAAGTTAAACCCACTGTTTAGGCATTACAAGTTGATACACTAATATGATCTTCATAAATGATCTACCATTTGAATCTTTGGTTCAAATGGGTTCATTCCCTTCTGGTTTAACTTGCACTAGGTCAGGGCACATCCATATTGCCATGTCACAGCATGCATCATATTGTTGCATATCGTCATGTATTGATGGTGTTTCGATGTGTTCTTCGTGGTAGGTTCTGCCTCCGAGGATATCTCCGAGTATCCAACTGAAGGGCAGTATCCCACGACCACTCCATCAGGCAAGCAACCCATTAATCATTCCGATACAAACCCATGTTCTCGCTTCTGCTCTTGTTTACTGCATTAAGACAACGCGTTTCAAAACTGCTGTGTGTTGCGGTAGATGAACCCACTTCCTTTGCATGACCTGTCATTGCCACAGTAACTAGATGAAACCCACTAGCATGTGTAGGAGTTGATTGAGCCAATACATGTGTGTGTGTGTTCCTACCATGCTATGCTTGCTATGCTTAGAGTTGTGTCAGGTCTGGCTCATCGGGATGATGAACTGGAGTGAAAGATTGTGTCGGTGACAAGAGTGAAGTGTTGAACACGATTTGGTAAAGGAATCGATGAGAGGCCATGTAGGAGTACATGGTGGGTTGTTTCATTGAGGCCGTCCTTAAGAACTGAGATCTGTGTTTGTGATCCATGATACAGTTACTACCACACATTGGGCCCTGAAATATGACCCCGCTCGACTTCTTATCCACCCTTGTCCTCTGTCCAGGAGTTGCAAGTAGTTTCTGGTGTTTGTAGTATGCTGGGGGCCGCACGCGGCGCTGACCATCGGGGTGGGCTGTGTTGCGGTAGGCACGTGGCACGGTGTACCGACTCGCCCGTTTGGTGTCTCGGGAACCCTGTTCACATCGTTCGGGGCCGTTAGTGGAAACCTCGGCCGGACTCCCTGCGGATGGAACCCGAATAGGCGATAAACCTGGACTAGAGACTTGAGTGTTTAGGTAGGTCGTGGTCTACACCCACGTCGGCTTTCGCTTGAAGTCTGCCGAGCACATGTCGTGTGCAGGCGCTAAGTGGTGGAAACATGTGTGAAGAAGTACACCCCTGCAGGGTTACAAATGATCTATTCGAATAGCCGTGTCCGCGGTAATGGACTTCTGGGTTGCCTATATCAGTTCATAGACAAGTTAAATGGATACTACTAAAACTCTCAAGATAAGTGTGAGTACCGCGGATGGCCCTCTCGCAGGATGGCGAGAGAGGATCCACGGTGGAGTATTGTGATGGTGTTAGTGGACTCGTGTGCGACAAATGATTTACAAGTGGTGTCTATCGTAGGATAGTTTAGCCAAGAGTCAAAGCTGGCTTGCTGCAATAACCCCACTACATTCTTGAGAATGTGCATGTATAATAGGTTCCTGTTGTAAGACTTGCTGAGTACCTCCGTACTCATGATGCTTTAATCATGTTTTTCAGACGACTGCACCAACCCCTCTGATGGGTTCTATGTAGACCTCGACGTTGACGAGTGACTTATCACCGGGTGGTGACCCAAGACTTGTGAAGGGTCGTTGTAGATAGACAGGCTTCGTCAAGCCTTCTTTCTTTCTAGTGTCTGTACTCAGATTACTTTGCTTCCGCATGTGCTTGTATGTTTGTATGACTTGAGTGTTGGGTCATGTGACCCCTGTCTGTATGGATGATATGTATGGCTCCTCGGAGCCTTCTAAATAAAGTACTTGAGTCGTAGAGTACTGTTGTGATGCCATGTTGTATTTACTCATATCGGGCATATTGTGTGTATGATTGAAATGCTTGGTATGAGTGGGATCCGACTATCTAGTTGATTATCCTTGGCAGCCTTTCATATGGGGAAATGTAAGTCTTGTGCTTCTGAGCGATAGTAGTCCGCTACAGCCCGGTTCACCGGAGTCCTGCTAGCCCAGCACTACTGCTTGGACACTTGACTGGCCGGCATGTGTTTCACGTCGTTTCTATGTCTGTCCCTTCGGGGAAATGTCACGCGCTGTTATTCGGAGTCCTGCCTAGCCTGGTACAGCCCGGGTTACCGGAGTCCTGTTAGCCCAGTGCTACAGCCCGAATAGATACGTTGATGACCGACATGTTCGATGTGATTCATGTATGCCTGTCCTCATAGGCTAGCACCGCCTTGGGTTCACGACTAGCCATGTCGGCCCGGGTTCTCTGTCATATGGATGCTAGCGACACTATCATATACGTGAGCCAAAAGGCGCAAACGGTCCCGGGCCAGGTAAGGTGGCACCCGTGGGAGTACCACGCTGTCGGGACCCCGATTCTAAGCCACATCGATCCAGCATGTAACACATCATATCACTTTGCGGCCTCACGCACGGTACTCCCACGGGTGCCACCTTACCTGGCCCGGGACCGTTTGCGCCTTTTGGCTCACGTATATGATAGTGTCGCTAGCATCCATATGACAGAGAACCCGGGCCGACATGGCTAGTCGTGAACCCAAAGCGGCGCTAACCTGTGAGGACATGCATACATGAATCACATCGAGCATGTCGGTCATCAACGTGTGAATCCGGGCTGTAGCACTGGGCTAACAGGACTCCGGTAACCCGGGCTGTAGCAGGCTAGGCAGGACTCCGAATAACAGCGCGTGACATTTCCCCGAAGGGACAGACATAGGAACGAAGTGAAACACATGCCGGCCAGTCAAGTGTTCCAAGCAGTAGTGCTGGGCTAGCAGGACTCCGGTGAACCGGGCTGTAGCGGACTACTATCGCTCCGAAGCACTAGACTATATTTCCCCATATGCTAGGCTGCCAAGGATAAACAACTAGATAGTCGGATCCCACCCATACCAAGCATTTCAACCATACACACAATATGCCCGATATGAGTAGATACAACATGGCATCACAACACGACTCCAAATATTTATTCATTAGGCTCCGAAGAGCGAGATATTACAAACATGGGTCTCACGACCCAACATTCAGAGCATACAAGTCAAAGCACATGCGAAAGCTTAACATGTCTGAGTACAGACATCTACAAATGAAAAAGGCTGAGAAGCCTGACTATCTACCAGATCCTGCCGAGGGCACAAGATCGTAGCTGAGGTATCAAGCTAAACGTCGAAGTCCAAGCGGTACTACTAGCGAGACTGACGTCTCTCTGCAAAACATAAAATAGGCAAACATGAGTACAATTGTACTCAGCAAGACTTACATCAGAACTAACTACATATTCATCAGTATCAATAAAGGGGGTGGTGGAGTTTGACTGCAGCAAGCCAGCTTTGACTCAGTGGCTAACCTGAACAACGACTGCAAGTAACTCTCTTGAGGTGGCGCACACGAGTCCACATATTCACCATATCAATACACCACTATGGATCCACTTCCGTCTCCCTACGAGAAGGCCATCCATAGCACTCACGCTTATCTTGCGCATTTTAGAGTATCCACTTTCACTTGTCTATGAACTGATATAGGCAACCCAGAACTCCATTTCCGCGGACACGGCTATTCGAATAGATGATGTTAACCCTGCAGGGGTGTACTTCTTCATACATGTTTCCACCACTTAGCGTCTGCACACGACATGTGCTCGGCAGACTTCAAGCGAAAGCCCAGCGAGGGTGTCGGCCACAGCCTACCTAAACACTCCAGTCTCTAGTCCAGGTTTATCGCCTATTCGGGTTCCATCCATGAGGATATCCGGCCGGAGTTTCGCTCACAGCCCCAAACGATGTGTACAGGGTCCGAGACACCAAACGGGCGCCCGGCTGCCCGGCCACGTGCCTACCGCAACACAGCCCACCCCTACGGTCAGCGCTGCGTGCGGCCCCCAGCATACTACAAACACCAGAAACTACTTTGCAACTCCTGGACAGAGGACAAGGGTGATCAAGAAGCCGAGAGGGTCCATTGGTTTCGGGCCCAATGCGTGGTAGTAACTGTTTCATGGATCACAAACACAGAACACAGTTCCTGAGGACGGCTTCAATGAGACAACCCACCATGTACTCCTACATGGCCTCTCACCAATACCTTTACCAAATCGTGTTCACACACTTAGCTCACACACAGTAGGACATGTTCAACACCATTCCGATTCATACCCGATGAGTCAGACCCGACTCAACTCTAAGCAGTAGCAGGCATGACAAACAAACATGAATGAGTAGGCACATCAGGGCTCAAACAACTCCTACTCATGCTAGTGGGTTTCATCTATTTACTGTGGAATGACAGGTCATGCAGAGGATAAAGGGGTTCAGCTACCGCAGCAAGTAACACATGAATCGTTGTTGTCCTAATGCAGTAAAAGAGAGCAGGAACGAGAGAGTGGGATTTTATCGGAATGAACAAGGGGGTTTTGCTTGCCTGGCACTTCTGAAGATAATATAGCTCTTCATCGGTGTCATCGAACTCATTGTCGGAACATCGTCTATCGAGAGGGGACAGTTACCGGCAACAGAGAAGGAAACACAATCAATGCAATGCGACAATATGATGCATGATCATGACATGGCAAAATGATGTGATTTGAGCTAATGCAGCTATCAAGAGAAGGGTTTGAGTTGATTTGAACCAAAGGTTCAAATTCAAAATCAAACTATGAATTTATAAAGTGTATTATCATGTTTTCATCTAAACAGCAAGGTTAAGTTGCTTAGTCATGCATGAGAATGGTACAAATGGATAGATTGGATTTTTCTGATCATTTTTCATATATAACTTATTTTAATCTGAGCTACGGTTGAATTGATACGCATTTTAGAAGTTTAGAGTATTTTCTGAAATTTCCTGAATTATTTTAAATCCAGAAAACAAATAGTGCGTCAGCATGAGGTCATGCTGACCTCAGCAAGTCAACAGCCGGTCCAGGTCAAACCTGACGGCTGGGACCCATGCGTCAGCGTCTCAGGCCGGTGTGGGTGGATGACAGGTGGGGCCAGTCAACGTTGACTTGACCAAGTCAAGGCTGACACGTGGGGTCCACTCGTGTTAATACTAACCCTAACAGAAAATTAGACTAACCTTAATTTGCTAGGGGGCCCACATGTCATAGACACAGGCACTAACTAAGCGAGTTTAGCGCCTAAGCTAATCTCGCCACGTCAACTACCGGCGACCTCAGATCGCGGCGGCGTCCGCGTCGGAATTGCTCTACGGGCCACCGTTCGACGAGCGGCTTGTGGCTACGGGTTGCTGGCGCTTGCGCGCATCCAGTGGTGATGGTGGGACTTGCTGGGGTGGCCGGGAATGGCGCCGGCGTCAAGCCAGGCGGCGGCCGGAGTTCGGGCGAGCTCGGGGTCGAGGCTACAACGGCCGTGGCGATGCGGGGTTAGCACCTATGGCTTCTACGCGGTGCGGCGAATACATTGGACGCATGCCCGGGACCAAATGGTCATCGGAGTGTCGCCGGCGTCGAGCTCGTGCGGCGGTGCGTCTCGGCTCCGGTGGAGAAGACAGCTAGAGCTCGAAATCGGGCATGGAGTTAGGGGTAAACGAAGCAGGGGCTCACAGCGGTTGCAACGGGGGCATCGGCGAGCTCGGGGAGGGGCTGGTGACGACGGGAGGTCGCCGGCGATCTCGGTGACCCGAGGTTGAAGAAGACGATGGCGACGGCGATGCAGTGCTCCTCCGGTGGCGTGGCTCGGGGTGGAAGAAATAGGGGTCGAGGCGGGGCTTTGGGAGGCGTCGGGGGGTCTGGCGGTGGCTGTGGCCGCGGGGAAGCTCATCGGCGGTCTCGGCGCTCGGGGTCGGTCGTGGGAGAGAGAGCAGAGGAGGGAGAGGGGCGCGAGGGAGAGTGAGAGAGGTCCAGGGGAAGGTCGGGGCAATGCACGTGGCGCTTGGGGCCGATTCCAGCAGCGGCAAGCAAGCAGGAGGTGGCCGGACGCGTGCTCGCGCGCGCCGGCCACGCGCTCGTCCTCCTGGCAAGGGGAAGACGACAGGGAGGAGCCCCTGGTGGGCTGGGCCGGTGTCATATATACTTGGAGAACCATGGATGCTAGTCAGGAGTTAGTTCAGGTTAGCCACTGAGTCAAAGCTGGCTTGCTGCAGTCAAACTCCACCACCCCCTTTATTGATACTAATGCATATGTAGTTAGTTCTGATGTAAGTCTTGCTGAGTACAATTGTACTCACGTTTGCCTATTTTATGTTTTGCAGAGAGACGTCAGTCTCGCTAGTAGTACCGCTTGGACTTCGACGTTTAGCTTGATACCTCAGCTACGATCTTGTGCCCTCGGCAGGATCTGGTAGATAGTCAGGCTTCTCAGCCTTTTTCATTTGTAGAGATTGGGACGGTTCCTGGAACAAGGTCTATCACGAACTCGACATCTCTGTCAGGTGGAACACCTGGCAATTCCTCTGGAAAGACATCCGGGAAGTCACGGACTACCGGAATATCTTCGAGGTCTGGAAGGGGATTGGCCGGTATGGATTTCATTACCGGGTTTCCCAGAACCAAAAGAGGGAATAATGCTATCTTCGTTGTTGTCGATCGTCTTTCCAAAGTAGCCCATTTCTTATCTGTTCGCGAGAGTATAACCGCTAGCCAGCTAGCGGATTTGTACATCTCTCGAATAGTATCTCTCCATCGTGTTCCATTGGAAATTAATTCAGACCGTGGAAGTCTTTTCACCTCTCGATTTTGGGAAAGTTTCCAAAATGCTATGGGGACTCGTCTCTTCTTTAGCACCACCTTCCATCCGCAATCAAGTGGTCAAGTAGAACGAGTCAATCAAATTCTGGAGGATATGCTCCGAGCTTCTGTCATCTCTTTCGGTATGAATTGGGAGAAGTGCCTTCCATTCGTCGAGTTTGCTTATAACAACAGTTATCAAGCTAGCTTGGGTAAAGCTCCTTTCGAAGTTCTTTATGGACGAAAATGTCGAACGCCTCTTAACTGGTCAGAAACCGGCGAGAGACAACTCTTTGGCCCGGACATGATCCAGGATGCAGAAGAGGAGGTTCGCATTGTTCGTGAGAAGTTGAAAACCGCCCAGTCTCGACAAAAGAGTCAGTATGACCGCAAGCATAAGCCCATGGCTTATGAAGTCGGCGAGATGGCTTACCTTCGGGTTACACCTTTAAAGGGGACCCATCGATTCGGTATCAAAGGCAAGTTGGCTCCTCGTTACATTGGACCTTTTCGCATTCTTGCCAAACAAGGAGAAGTTGCCTACCAATTGGAACTACCTCCGCATCTCTCCAGAGTCCATGATGTCTTCCACGTCTCTCAACTCAGGCGTTGCTTCTCGGATCCTATCCGTGGAGTGAACCACGAAACGCTTGATCTCCAAGATAACCTCACCTATCGAGAATACCCCGTTCGTATCCTTGATCAAGCCGAGCGTACCACTCGACGCCATAATATCAAGTTTCTCAAGGTTCAATGGTCACATCATTCCGAGCAAGAAGCTACATGGGAAAGGGAGGATCGTCTTCGACTTGAGTACCCCACCTTCTTTCCGACAGATCCTAAATCTCGGGACGAGATTCTTTTGAGTGGGGGTGAGTTGTCACATCCTACCTAGTTCATGCATTAGAGTGTGCATCATGTTTTCTTTTGACAAGAAAATTGAAATGGGGAAGGCAGAACCCCCAGCACCCCTCCTCAATCTACTAGGGTTTACTAAAACCTTTTTCAATGAACCTGAAATGCCCTTCTAAAATGTTCATCATCTTTGCTTTGGTCTTAAACCTCTGGCAAAAATAGTGCACATTTTTCTAGGTCAACAGAAGGTCATTGAATTAATGCATAAGTATTTGAATTTGGGCATTTAAAATTTATAAAACATTTCAAATGCCCAAATATCTCCAAACTAAAATGTTCCTTGCTGGAAATATTCCAACTAGGGACCAGGTGCAGTTTGGTGATTTTTGGAGTTGTGCTAGTATTTTTAATAAGTCTACAAAGTTACAAAAGAAATAGAAAAGGAAACAAAAATCAGAAAAGACTTACCTGGCCAAACCCCCCAGCCGGCCCACCTGGCGGCCCAGCACTGTGCTGGCCCGAGCCAGCCAGCTGCTTCGTCCCCGCCAGGCAGGCAGGGTGGTGACGCCGACGAGCGCGAGCTCGCCACGATGCCACCTGCTCGCCGCTTCGCCGCTCGACGCGCTGGACGGCCTCCACGTCGTGCCCCCGAGCCCCTGGACACGCCATTCGCCTCTGCCTCGCCTCCCTCGCTCTCCTTCGCCATGGACGATGCCACCGTCGCCGCTCCGCCGCCGTTGCCATAGCTACCGTCATCCCCGCGCCACCCGACCGTGTCCACGAGCTCCGCCACCCTCCTCTTCTTCGAGCAAGACGAGCCCCGAGCGCTCGCCCGCTCAGGGGTCGCCCCTGACCCCGTCTTCCCCAACTCCGGCCGCCGAGATCGCCATCGTCGCCCCGCTCAGCTCCGACCCTCCCCGAGCCCGCCTCGACGCTCGCTGCAATCACCGTTAGCATGGCCACCTTCCCTTCCTCCCCGTTCTCTCTCTCGAGCCCCGTAGCGATCACTTGTAGCTCGCCCGCACGCGCCGCCGCGGAGCTCATCTCCGACGAGGCTCCGGCCACCCAATGGCCGCACCACCTTGTCCACTAGCCTCACCGCACACCTAGGGGCCCGACGCATCACTCCACGCGCCTCGCCGTGCCCCGCAGCCCCGGTTTCACCTTCGCCCGAGCCCCGGCGCCGCCAAACTCGTCGCCGGCGTCATTTCCGGCGACCCCGAGGCCCACTACCACCACCACTCGATGCGGCTCACCTCCCGCATCACGTAGACGTGCTCCGCCGTCGATTTGGTCGCCGGAGCGCGAATCTGCACTTCCTCCGCCGCGTCTGGACGTCGCCGGCGGCTCAACGCCGGCGGAGTTGACCCGCTGACCCCTTTGTTGACCATGGGTGGGCCCAGTTCGACCCCCTGGGTCTATGACATGTGGGCCCCGCCAGCTAACTAATCCAGGATTAGAAATAATCTAATCTGTTTAAGCTAATGACCCTGACACGCGGGACCCACGCGTCAGGTTTGACCTGGACCGGGTCTGTTGACCTGCTGAGGTCAGCATGATCTCATGCTGACGCCACAATTAATTTTCTGGATTTATTTTTGCACAGGAAATTCCAGAAATTAGTTTAAACTTCAAAATTTCATAGAAAATTATCTATAACTCCAAATGCAAAGTTTTATATATGAAAAATTATCAGAAAAATCCAACCTATCCATTGGTACTGGTTTCATGCATGTCAGAACAAGTTAAACCCACTGTTTAGGCATTACAAGTTGATACACTAATATGATCTTCATAAATGAGCTACCATTTGAATCTTTGGTTCAAATGGGTTCATTCCCTTCTGGTTTAACTTGCACTAGGTCAGGGCACATCCATATTGCCATGTCACAGCATGCATCATATTGTTGCATATCGTCATGTATTGATGGTGTTTCGATGTGTTCTTCGTGGTAGGTTCTGCCTCCGAGGATATCTCCGAGTATCCAACTGAAGGGCAGTATCCCACGACCACTCCATCAGGCAAGCAACCCATTGATCATTCCGATACAAACCCATGTTCTCGCTTCTGCTCTTGTTTACTGCATTAAGACAACGCGTTTCAAAACTGCTGTGTGTTGCGGTAGATGAACCCACTTCCTTTGCATGACCTGTCATTGCCACAGTAACTAGATGAAACCCACTAGCATGTGTAGGAGTTGATTGAGCCAATACATGTGTGTGTGTGTTCCTACCATGCTATGCTTGCTATGCTTAGAGTTGTGTCAGGTCTGGCTCATCGGGATGATGAACTGGAGTGAAAGATTGTGTCGGTGACAAGAGTGAAGTGTTGAACACGATTTGGTAAAGGAATCGATGAGAGGCCATGTAGGAGTACATGGTGGGTTGTTTCATTGAGGCCGTCCTTAAGAACTGAGATCTGTGTTTGTGATCCATGATACAGTTACTACCACACATTGGGCCCTGAAATATGACCCCGCTCGACTTCTTATCCACCCTTGTCCTCTGTCCAGGAGTTGCAAGTAGTTTCTGGTGTTTGTAGTATGCTGGGGGCCGCACGCGGCGCTGACCATCGGGGTGGGCTGTGTTGCGGTAGGCACGTGGCACGGTGTACCGACTCGCCCGTTTGGTGTCTCGGGAACCCTGTTCACATCGTTCGGGGCCGTTAGTGGAAACCTCGGCCGGACTCCCTGCGGATGGAACCCGAATAGGCGATAAACCTGGACTAGAGACTTGAGTGTTTAGGTAGGTCGTGGTCTACACCCACGTCGGCTTTCGCTTGAAGTCTGCCGAGCACATGTCGTGTGCAGGCGCTAAGTGGTGGAAACATGTGTGAAGAAGTACACCCCTGCAGGGTTACAAATGATCTATTCGAATAGCCGTGTCCGCGGTAATGGACTTCTGGGTTGCCTATATCAGTTCATAGACAAGTTAAATGGATACTACTAAAACTCTCAAGATAAGTGTGAGTACCGCGGATGGCCCTCTCGCAGGATGGCGAGAGAGGATCCACGGTGGAGTATTGTGATGGTGTTAGTGGACTCGTGTGCGACAAATGATTTACAAGTGGTGTCTATCGTAGGATAGTTTAGCCAAGAGTCAAAGCTGGCTTGCTGCAATAACCCCACTACATTCTTGAGAATGTGCATGTATAATAGGTTCCTGTTGTAAGACTTGCTGAGTACCTCCGTACTCATGATGCTTTAATCATGTTTTTCAGACGACTGCACCAACCCCTCTGATGGGTTCTATGTAGACCTCGACGTTGACGAGTGACTTATCACCGGGTGGTGATCCAAGACTTGTGAAGGGTCGTTGTAGATAGACAGGCTTCGTCAAGCCTTCTTTCTTTCTAGTGTCTGTACTCAGATTACTTTGCTTCCGCATGTGCTTGTATGTTTGTATGACTTGAGTGTTGGGTCATGTGACCCCTGTCTGTATGGATGATATGTATGGCTCCTCGGAGCCTTCTAAATAAAGTACTTGAGTCGTAGAGTACTGTTGTGATGCCATGTTGTATTTACTCATATCGGGCATATTGTGTGTATGATTGAAATGCTTGGTATGAGTGGGATCCGACTATCTAGTTGATTATCCTTGGCAGCCTTTCATATGGGGAAATGTAAGTCTTGTGCTTCTGAGCGATAGTAGTCCGCTACAGCCCGGTTCACCTGAGTCCTGCTAGCCCAGCACTACTGCTTGGACACTTGACTGGTCGGCATGTGTTTCACGTCGTTTCTATGTCTGTCCCTTCGGGGAAATGTCACGCGCTGTTATTCGGAGTCCTGCCTAGCCTGCTACAGCCCGGGTTACCGGAGTCCTGTTAGCCCAGTGCTACAGCCCGAATAGATACGTTGATGACCGACATGTTCGATGTGATTCATGTATGCCTGTCCTCATAGGCTAGCGCCGCCTTGGGTTCACGACTAGCCATGTCGGCCCGGGTTCTCTGTCATATGGATGCTAGCGACACTATCATATACGTGAGCCAAAAGGCGCAAACGGTCCCGGGCCAGGTAAGGTGGCACCCGTGGGAGTACCGTGCGTGAGGCCGCAAAGTGATATGATGTGTTACACGCTGGATCGATGTGGCTTAGGATCGGGGTCCTGACAGCGTTGGCATCAGAGCCGGACTGCCTGTAGGTTCGCTAAGCCAAACTGGTCGATGTCGAGTCTAGAAATGCTTTAGTTATATGTAGGGGAATTGATTGTGGGAGGGAACGTAAGGCTCTTTTACTCCTTTACCTTATGCCCTCTGTTCTGAGTCATTCTCTTCTCTTTCTACGTGGGTTAAGGACTAGGCTCTCTTCTCTCTATCAGGTTCACGTGTTACTAAATCCGTAGTAACTTATAGGATTGTTGGTTCAACCCAGTTCAGTTCTACTAAAGTTTAGTATGTTGCCTTTTGAACCAGAACCTTGATATGATGTTGTTGAGTGGTTTCCCAAACTGTTGTGGATGTCTCAAGTCTTTTTCTGAGCATTTACAGCCGTTATGCTGTCCAATTTCATCCAGAAATTCTAATGCCTTTGCACTACTTTGTGCTTTCAGATGGCTACCCGTCCCCAAAACCAAGTGGTTCGTCTGACCCGTTGCATCGGTGTATGTGGTCATACCGCCATGTTGGTTCAAGTGATGGTTGAGGCAGGTTACCGATGGTACCCTGAATACACCGTCGATGAGCAGTTTAGAGATTTTAACCAGAGCCAATATCTGTGCACGGTCAGGATATATCCGTCATATCCCGGAGCCACGGAACCACTCCACTGTTCTTATGGACTCGGGATCACTATTGGGATGTCCGTTCAAGATGCAGCCTACTCGATGATGACCATTATGCGAGCTAGAACTGCCTTGTTGAGCAACACTGAATTTCGCTACATGCCAGCATCCCTCCCTGGGGCGCATGGTTACCTTCAGGGCATGTACAGTGATGCATCCCATGAAGACTCACTCCTTTGCACCACTACTGAGATGTTGGAAGATAAGGACCGTGAAAACCGGGCCTTGCGTATGGAGCTCTTTAATGCTCGTGCTGATCATTGGGCCACCTTGACGAGGTTTGCACCTGCTGTGCAAGCCGGATACATGGACAAGAGAGACTTGTACCCTGTGCGGGCTAGTCTGCCAGACTTCATGGAATGGCGTGAGGTGGGAGGCATCACTCCTCCTCGTGGACCTCTTCTGCCGCCATCTGTTGGACCGAGGCCGCACCCAAGTCCCTATGGTCCACAAGCACCGCAGGACCGTCTGTTCCCAGATGACCATGTTCCGCTTCCAGGTCTGGGTGGTGACTTCTATGAGGACTTCTACAGAGCCGTCTGAGCTAGTAGTAGTCTCGCTAGTATTGTAATAGTTGTATGTCCACCGTCCTGCGTGATTGTGGAATATAACTCAGTTTGTATCAATTCCGGAGGTGTAGAAAAATAATGTATAGGAGCTTGGAATGCCTCCGATGAGATGTAACGTCTGTCGTCTTAGTTGTACTTCAGCTTGAGCTTGTACTAAACTATGTATGATGTGTATGACCGTTGGTATATATATGGCAGTTTCTATATTACCATGTCATACGGATGATCATCTCTGCATTCCTTGTTATCCATTACATTCCGCACTTCCTTGGCCAGATTTTGCCATCCTGGTTTAAATCGTTGTTTTGTTTTCCTAGGATGGTCAACACCCGCAGCAACCCTGCTGCTCCGGAGCAGGGAGAAGCTAGTGCACCTAGAGAGGAAAGTCTGCCTCAACCACCTTCTCTGGCCGAAGTGATGCTGGAGGCAGAGCGCAACAGGCGCGACACCAACCGCTTGTTAGAGCGGATTGAGCAGAACACTGCACGCCAGCAGAGGATCAATTCGGTGTCCATCAATGACTTTGTCAAGCTGTACCCGCCAAAGTTCAATCATTCCATCGAACCTCTCGATGCGGATGACTGGCTCCGCAGCATCGCTCACAAGCTACGTTCTGCCAACGTAGCTGAAGATGATAAAGTCACCTTTGCTGCCTATCACCTCGAAGGCCTGCCAGCCTTTGGTGAGAGAATTATGAAGCTATGCGTCCGGTCGGCCAACTCACTACTTGGGCTGATTTCAGTGCCGCTTTCCGTGAGCATCATATCCCGGAAGGCCTTATGGATCGCAAGAGGGAGGAGTTCTGTAACTTCACCCAGGGGAAGCTGACTGTGGATGCATACAGTCGCGAGTTTGGGAAGCTTGCACGCTATGCTCCCGAAGAGGTGTCCACCGACGCCAAGAAGCAGGCAAGGTTCCGCAAGGGACTTAGCCCTGAGCTCCGACGTGACCTTCGTCTGCATGAATGCATTTCTTTTCCGAAGCTAGTCAATAAGGCCATCAGTGCCGAGACAGGGCAGAATGATTTTGAAGCTTCACGCAAGCACTCCCGTGACTATGGATCTTCATCCGGCTCTGGATCTCAGAAGCGCCGGGTCTGGATCCCAAATTCTGCTATGCCACCCAGGTATACCCCGAGGCCATCTTTTGAGGCGCCTCGTCCCAACCAACAGTATGTGCCGCCCAAGACTTTTGGTGGCCCCACTGCCAATACTGCTCCACGCCCCAATATGATAACTTGCTTCAAGTGTGGTGAGCCGGGCCACTACATCCGTGAGTGTCCCCAGAACAACCCTAGTCAGTTCGGAAAGTCTGTTGGACGTGGTAAGTCAACAGCAAAGGTGCTCGTCGCCAAGCCAGCCACCACTGCTCGTGGCCATGTCAACTACGTTTCAGCTGAAGAAACTCAAGAGAACCCCAACGTCGTTCTCGGTACGCTCCTTGTTAATTGCCATCCGGCAACTGTTCTCTTTGATACTGGAGCATCTCATTCATTTATTTCTGAGAGCTATGCTCGTTTGCACAACACCACTTTTTGTGACATGCCTACCTCCATGGTAATTCAAACCCCTGGTTCTAAGTGGCAAACCTCTAGGATCAGCCATGGAAATGAAATTCTTGTTGACAGATTGGTCTTCCTTGCGTCACTAATAGCTCTCAAGTCCTCAGACATAAACATCATCTTGGGTATGGACTGGATGTCAGCTCATTACGCCAAGATTGACTGCTCAACTAGAACTGTTCAACTTACCCATCCATCGGGCAAGACAGTCAATGTTTTGACCCGAGTATCGGAGCGTCAGCTCTACTCTCTAAATGCCAATCCCCTTCCAGACCTCGAAGATATTCCGGTAGTCCGTGACTTCCCGGATGTCTTTCCAGAGGAATTGCCAGGTGTTCCACCTGACAGAGATGTCGAGTTCGTGATAGACCTTGTTCCAGGAACCGTCCCAATCTCTAGAAGACCTTATAAGATGGCACCCCTAGAACTAGCTGAGCTTAAGAAACAACTCGATGAGTCCTTGCAAAAGGGTTTCATCCGTCCTAGTTCATCTCCATGGGCTTGCCCCGTCCTCTTCGTCAAGAAGAAGGATGGAACGGATCGGATGGTTGTAGATTACCGACCTGTCAATTTGGTCACTATCAAGAACAAGTATCCGCTCCCCAGGATCAACGACCTGTATGACCAGCTCGCTGGATCCTCAGTCTTTCCCAAGATGGATTTGAGGTTGGGCTACCATCAAATCAAAATCAAGAAAGGGGACATTCCCAAAACGGCTTTCGTTACTCGTTACGGCCAATACGAGTACACCGTCATGTCCTTCGGTTTAACCAATGCTCCAGCCGCCTTCTCTCGGTTAATGAACTCGATCTTCATGGAGTACTTGGATAAATTCGTCGTGGTATACCTCGATGATATACTCATCTACTCCAAGAATGAGGAAGAACATGCCGAACATCTAAGGCTAGTATTGATGAAACTTCGAGAGCATCGCCTTTATGCCAAATTCTCCAAGTGCGAATTCTGGTTGCCATAAGTGACCTATCTGGGCCATGTAATCTCTGGCAAGGGCATTGCTGTCAATCCCGAGCGAGTTCAAGCTGTCCTTGACTGGACTCCACCTGAAACGGTCAAACAAGTTCGGAGTTTTCTTGGTTTAGCGAGCTATTGCCGCCGCTTCGTCGAGAATTTTTCCAAAGTGGCTAAGCCTCTAACTGAACTCCTCAAGAAAGATAAAAAGTTCGAGTGGACCCCACAGTGCGAATTCAGCTTTCAGGAACTGAAAAGACGCCTGACGTCTGCTCCCGTACTGGTACCACCAGACTTCTCTAAGGACTTTGTTATCTATTGCGACGCCTCGCGACAAGGACTAGGTTGCATACTCATGCAAGATCGTCATGTGATTGCCTACGCATCTCGACAGTTGCGTCCACATGAGGATAATTATCCTACTCATGATCTAGAGCTTGCAGCAGTAGTCCATGCACTCAAAACCTGGCGACATTACCTCCTGGGTAACCGTTGCGAAATTTACACTGATCACCAAAGCTTGAAATATATCTTCACCCAACCGGATTTGAATCTCAGGCAAAGACGTTGGGTCGAGTTGATCTCGGATTACGACTTAGGAATAACCTACACCCCAGGCAAAGCCAATGTCATGGCTGATGCACTAAGTCGTAAATCTTATTGTAACAATCTGATGTTACAACAAGGTCAACCATTTCTCCACAAGGAATTTCGTAAGCTTAACCTTCACATTGTTCCTCGAGGATTCCTTTCCACCCTGGTGGCGAAACCTAACCTTACGGATCAAATCATAGCTGCCCAGAAGCGCGATAAGGGCATATCTCGGATTAAGGAAAACATCGCTAGCGGAGTTGCTAAATGTTTTTCCATGGATGAACGAGGTGTTGTCTTCTTCGAGAACCGCTTGGTGGTTCCCAAGAAACAACATTTACGACAATTGATCCTTAAGGAAGCTCATGAATCCCCTCTCACCATTCATCCCGGTAGTACTAAAATGTATCAAGACCTACGCCAGAGGTTTTGGTGGACTAGGATGAAGAGAGAAATCGCTCAATACATTGCTAGTTGCGACGTCTGTCGTCGTGTCAAAGCAGAGCATCAACGGCCCGCTGGCACCCTTCAACCATTGCAGATTCCTGAATGGAAATGGGATAAAATCGGTATGGATTTCATTACCGGGTTTCCCAGAACCAAAAGAGGGAATAATGCTATCTTCGTTGTTGTCGATCGTCTTTCCAAAGTAGCCCACTTCTTATCTGTTCGCGAGAGTATAACCGCTAGCCAGCTAGCGGATTTGTACATCTCTCGAATAGTATCTCTCCATGGTGTTCCATTGGAAATTAATTCAGACCGTGGAAGTCTTTTCACCTCTCAATTTTGGGAAAGTTTCCAAAATGCTATGGGGACTCGTCTCTTCTTTAGCACCGCCTTCCATCCGCAATCAAGTGGTCAAGTAGAACGAGTCAATCAAATTCTGGAGGATATGCTCCGAGCTTCTGTCATCTCTTTCGGTATGAATTGGGAGAAGTGCCTTCCATTCGCCGAGTTCGCTTATAACAACAGTTATCAAGCTAGCTTGGGTAAAGCTCCTTTCGAAGTTCTTTATGGACGAAAATGTCGAACGCCTCTTAACTGGTCAGAAACCGGCGAGAGACAACTCTTTGGCCCGGACATGATCCAGGATGCAGAAGAGCAGGTTCGCATTGTTCGTGAGAAGTTGAAAACCGCCCAGTCTCGACAAAAGAGTCAGTATGACCGCAAGCATAAGCCCATGGCTTATGAAGTCGGCGAGATGGCTTACCTTCGGGTTACACCTTTAAAGGGGACCCATCGATTCGGTATCAAAGGCAAGTTGGCTCCTCGTTACATTGGACCTTTTCGCATTCTTGCCAAACGAGGAGAAGTTGCCTACCAATTGGAACTACCTCCGCATCTCTCCAGAGTCCATGATGTCTTCCACGTCTCTCAACTCAGGCGTTGCTTCTCGGATCCTATCCGTGGAGTGAACCACGAAATGCTTGATCTCCAAGATAACCTCACCTATCGAGAATACCCCGTTCGTATCCTTGATCAAGCCGAGCGTACCACTCGACGCCATAATATCAAGTTTCTCAAGGTTCAATGGTCACATCATTCCGAGCAAGAAGCTACATGGGAAAGGGAGGATCGTCTTCGACTTGAGTACCCCACCTTCTTTCCGACAGATCCTAAATCTCGGGACGAGATTCTTTTGAGTGGGGGTGAGTTGTCACATCCTACCTAGTTCATGCATTAGAGTGTGCATCATGTTTTCTTTTGACAAGAAAATTGAAATGGGGAAGGCAGAACCCCCAGCACCCCCCCTCAATCTACTAGGGTTTACTAAAACCTTTTTCAATGAACCTGAAATGCCCTTCTAAAATGTTCATCATCTTTGCTTTGGTCTTAAACCTCCGGCAAAAATAGTGCACATTTTTCTAGGTCAACAGAAGGTCATTGAATTAATGCATAAGTATTTGAATTTGGGCATTTAAAATTTATAAAACATTTCAAATGCCCAAATATCTCCAAACTAAAATGTTCCTTGCTGGAAATATTCCAACTAAGGACCAGGTGCAGTTTGGTGATTTTTGGAGTTGTGCTAGTATTTTTAATAAGTCTACAAAGTTACAAAAGAAATAGAAAAGGAAACAAAAATCAGAAAAGACTTACCTGGCCAAACCCCCCAGCCGGCCCACCTGGCGGCCCAGCACTGTGCTGGCCCGAGCCAGCCAGCTGCTTCGTCCCCGCCAGGCAGGCAGGGTGGTGACGCCGACGAGCGCGAGCTCGCCACGACGCCACCTGCTCGCCGCTTCGCCGCTCGACGCGCTGGACGGCCTCCACGTCGTGCCCCCGAGCCCCTGGACACGCCATTCGCGTCTGCCTCGCCTCCCTCGCTCTCCTTCGCCATGGCCGACGCCACCGTCGCCGCTCCGCCGCTGTTGCCATAGCTACCGTCATCCCTGCGCCACCCGACCGTGTCCACGAGCTCCGCCACCCTCCTCTTCTTCGAGCAAGACGAGCCCCGAGCGCTCGCCCGCTCAGGGGTCGCCCCTGACCCCGTCTTCCCCAACTCCGGCCGCCGAGATCGCCATCGTCGCCCCGCTCAGCTCCGACCCTCCCCGAGCCCGCCTCGACGCTCGCTGCAATCACCATGAGCATGGCCACCTTCCCTTCCTCCCCGTTCTCTCTCTCGAGCCCCGTAGCGATCACTTGTAGCTCACCCGCACGCGCCGCCGCGGAGCTCGTCGCCGACGAGGCTCCGGCCACCCAATGGCCGCACCACCTTGTCCACTAGCCTCACCGCACACCCAGGGGCCCGACGCATCACTCCACGCGCCTCGCTGTGCCCCGCAGCCCCGGTTTCACCTTCGCCCGAGCCCCGGCGCCGCCAAACTCGTCGCCGGCGTCATTTCCGGCGACCCCGAGGCCAACTACCACCACCACTCGATGCGGGTCACCTCCCGCATCACGTAGACCCGCTGACCCCTTTGTTGACCCGCTGACCCCTTTGTTGACCACGGGTGGGCCCAGTTTGACCCCCTGGGTCTATGACATGTGGGCCCCGCCCGCTAACTAATCCAGGATTAGAAATAATCTAATCTGTTTAAGCTAATGACCCTGACACGCGGGACCCACGCGTCAGGTTTGACCTGGACCGGGTCTGTTGACCTGCTGAGGTCAGCATGATCTCATGCTGACGCCACAATTAATTTTCTGGATTTATTTTTGCACAGGAAATTCCAGAAATTAGTTTAAACTTCAAAAATTCATAGAAAATTATCTATAACTCCAAATGCAAAGTTTTATATATGAAAAATTATCAGAAAAATCCAACCTATCCATTGGTACTGGTTTCATGCATGTCAGAACAAGTTAAACCCACTGTTTAGGCATTACAAGTTGATACACTAATATGATCTTCATAAATGAGCTACCATTTGAATCTTTGGTTCAAATGGGTTCATTCCCTTCTGGTTTAACTTGCACTAGGTCAGGGCACATCCATATTGCCATGTCACAGCATGCATCATATTGTTGCATATCGTCATGTATTGATGGTGTTTCGATGTGTTCTTCGTGGTAGGTTCTGCCTCCGAGGTTATCTCCGAGTATCCAACTGAAGGGCAGTATCCCACGACCACTCCATCAGGCAAGCAACCCATTGATCATTCCGATACAAACCCATGTTCTCGCTTCTGCTCTTGTTTACTGCATTAAGACAACGCATTTCAAAACTGCTGTGTGTTGCGGTAGATGAACCCACTTCCTTTGCATGACCTGTCATTGCCACAGTAACTAGATGAAACCCACTAGCATGTGTAGGAGTTGATTGAGCCAATACATGTGTGTGTGTGTTCCTACCATGCTATGCTTGCTATGCTTAGAGTTGTGTCAGGTCTGGCTCATCGGGATGATGAACTGGAGTGAAAGATTGTGTCGGTGACAAGAGTGAAGTGTTGAACACGATTTGGTAAAGGAATCGATGAGAGGCCATGTAGGAGTACATGGTGGGTTGTTTCATTGAGGCCGTCCTTAAGAACTGAGATCTGTGTTTGTGATCCATGATACAGTTACTACCACACATTGGGCCCTGAAATATGACCCCGCTCGACTTCTTATCCACCCTTGTCCTCTGTCCAGGAGTTGCAAGTAGTTTCTGGTGTTTGTAGTATGCTGGGGGCCGCACGCGGCGCTGACCATCGGGGTGGGCTGTGTTGCGGTAGGCACGTGGCACGGTGTACCGACTCGCCCGTTTGGTGTCTCGGGAACCCTGTTCACATCGTTCCGGGCCGTTAGTGGAAACCTCGGCCGGACTCCCTGCGGATGGAACCCGAATAGGCGATAAACCTGGACTAGAGACTTGAGTGTTTAGGTAGGTCGTGGTCTACACCCACGTCGGCTTTCGCTTGAAGTCTGCCGAGCACATGTCGTGTGCAGGCGCTAAGTGGTGGAAACATGTGTGAAGAAGTACACCCCTGCAGGGTTACAAATGATCTATTCGAATAGCCGTGTCCGCGGTAATGGACTTCTGGGTTGCCTATATCAGTTCATAGACAAGTTAAATGGATACTACTAAAACTCTCAAGATAAGTGTGAGTACCGCGGATGGCCCTCTCGCAGGATGGCGAGAGAGGATCCACGGTGGAGTATTGTGATGGTGTTAGTGGACTCGTGTGCGACAAATGATTTACAAGTGGTGTCTATCGTAGGATAGTTTAGCCAAGAGTCAAAGCTGGCTTGCTGCAATAACCCCACTACATTCTTGAGAATGTGCATGTATAATAGGTTCCTGTTGTAAGACTTGCTGAGTACCTCCGTACTCATGATGCTTTAATCATGTTTTTCAGACGACTGCACCAACCCCTCTGATGGGTTCTATGTAGACCTCGACGTTGACGAGTGACTTATCACCGGGTGGTGATCCAAGACTTGCGAAGGGTCGTTGTAGATAGACAGGCTTCGTCGAGCCTTCTTTCTTTCTAGTGTCTGTACTCAGATTACTTTGCTTCCGCATGTGCTTGTATGTTTGTATGACTTGAGTGTTGGGTCATGTGACCCCTGTCTGTATGGATGATATGTATGGCTCCTCGGAGCCTTCTAAATAAAGTACTTGAGTCGTAGAGTACTGTTGTGATGCCATGTTGTATTTACTCATATCGGGCATATTGTGTGTACGATTGAAATGCTTGGTATGAGTGGGATCCGACTATCTAGTTGATTATCCTTGGCAGCCTTTCATATGGGGAAATGTAAGTCTTGTGCTTCTGAGCGTTAGTAGTCCGCTACAGCCCGGTTCACCGGAGTCCTGCTAGCCCGGCACTACTGCTTGGACACTTGACTGGCCGGCATGTGTTTCACGTCGTTTCTATGTCTGTCCCTTCGGGGAAATGTCACGCGCTGTTATTCGGAGTCCTGCCTAGCCTGCTACAGCCCGGGTTATCGGAGTCCTGTTAGCCCAGTGCTACAGCCCGAATAGATACGTTGATGACCGACATGTTCGATGTGATTCATGTATGCCTGTCCTCATAGGCTAGCGCCGCCTTGGGTTCACGACTAGCCATGTCGGCCCGGGTTCTCTGTCATATGGATGCTAGCGACACTATCATATACGTGAGCCAAAAGGCGCAAACGGTCCCGGGCCAGGTAAGGTGGCACCCGTGGGAGTAGAAGCGAGAACATGGGTTTGTATCGGAATGATCAATGGGTTGCTTGCCTGATGGAGTGGTCGTGGGATACTGCCCTTCAGTTGGATACTCGGAGATATCCTCGGAGGCAGAACCTACCACGAAGAACACATCGAAACACCATCAATACATGACGATATGCAACAATATGATGCATGCTGTGACATGGCAATATGGATGTGCCCTGACCTAGTGCAAGTTAAACCAGAAGGGAATGAACCCATTTGAACCAAAGATTCAAATGGTAGCTCATTTATGAAGATCATATTAGTGTATCAACTTGTAATGCCTAAACAGTGGGTTTAACTTGTTCTGACATGCATGAAACCAGTACCAATGGATAGGTAGGATTTTTCTGATAATTTTTCATATATAAAACTTTGCATTTGGAGTTATAGATAATTTTCTATGAATTTTTGAAGTTTAAACTAATTTCTGGAATTTCCTGTGCAAAAATAAATCCAGAAAATTAATTGTGGCGTCAGCATGAGATCATGCTGACCTCAGCAGGTCAACAGACCCGGTCCAGGTCAAACCTGACGCGTGGGTCCCGCGTGTCAGGGTCATTAGCTTAAACAGATTAGATTATTTCTAATCCTGGATTAGTTAGCGGGCGGGGCCCACATGTCATAGACCCAGGGGGTCAAACTGGGCCCACCCGTGGTCAACAAAGGGGTCAGCGGGTCAACTCCGCCGGCGTTGAGCCGCCGGCAACGTCCAGACGCGGTGGAGGAAGTGCAGATTCGCGCTCCGGCGACCAAATCGACGACGGAGCACGTCTACGTGATGCGGGAGGTGAGCCGCATCGAGTGGTGGTGGTAGTTGGCCTCGGGGTCGCCGGAAATGACGCCGGCGACGAGTTTGGCGGCGCCGGGGCTCGGGCGAAGGTGAAACCGGGGCTGCGGGGCACGGCGAGGCGCGTGGAGTGATGCGTCGGGCCCCTGGGTGTGCGGTGAGGCTAGTGGACAAGGTGGTGCGGCCATTGGGTGGCCGGAGCCTCGTCGGCGACGAGCTCCGCGGCGGCGCGTGCGGGTGAGCTACAAGTGATCGCTACGGGGCTCGAGAGAGAGAACGGGGAGGAAGGGAAGGTGGCCATGCTCACGGTGATTGCAGCGAGCGTCGAGGCGGGCTCGGGGAGGGTCGGAGCTGAGCGGGGCGACGATGGCGATCTCGGCGGCCGGAGTTGGGGAAGACGGGGTCAGGGGCGACCCCTGAGCGGGCGAGCGCTCGGGGCTCGTCTTGCTCGAAGAAGAGGAGGGTGGCCGAGCTCGTGGACACGGTCGGGTGGCGCGGGGATGACGGTAGCTATGGCAACGGCGGCGGAGCGGCGACGGTGGCGTCGGCCATGGCGAAGGAGAGCGAGGGAGGCGAGGCAGAGGCGAATGGCGTGTCCAGGGGCTCGGGGGCACGACGTGGAGGCCGTCCAGCGCGTCGGGCGGCGAAGCGGCGAGCAGGTGGCGTCGTGGCGAGCTCGCGCTCGTCGGCGTCACCACCCTGCCTGCCTGGCGGGGACGAAGCAGCTGGCTGGCTCGGGCCAGCACAGTGCTGGGCCGCCAGGTGGGCCGGCTGGGGGGTTTGGCCAGGTAAGTCTTTTCTGATTTTTGTTTCCTTTTCTATTTCTTTTGTAACTTTGTAGACTTATTAAAAATACTAGCACAACTCCAAAAATCACCAAACTGCACCTGGTCCTTAGTTGGAATATTTCCAGCAAGGAACATTTTAGTTTGGAGATATTTGGGCATTTGAAATGTTTTATAAATTTTAAATGCCCAAATTCAAATACTTATGCATTAATTCAATGACCTTCTGTTGACCTAGAAAAATGTGCACTATTTTTGCCAGAGGTTTAAGACCAAAGCAAAGATGATGAACATTTTAGAAGGGCATTTCAGGTTCATTGAAAAAGGTTTTAGTAAACCCTAGTAGATTCAGGAGGGGTGCTGGGGGTTCTGCCTTCCCCATTTCAATTTTCTTGTCAAAAGAAAACATGATGCACACTCTAATGCATGAACTAGGTAGGATGTGACAACTCACCCCCACTCAAAAGAATCTCGTCCCGAGATTTAGGATCTGTCGGAAAGAAGGTGGGGTACTCAAGTCGAAGACGATCCTCCCTTTCCCATGTAGCTTCTTGCTCGGAATGATGTGACCATTGAACCTTGAGAAACTTGATATTATGGCGTCGAGTGGTACGCTCGGCTTGATCAAGGATACGAACGGGGTATTCTCGATAGGTGAGGTTATCTTGGAGATCAAGCGTTTCGTGGTTCACTCCACGGATAGGATCCGAGAAGCAACGCCTGAGTTGAGAGACGTGGAAGACATCATGGACTCTGGAGAGATGCGGAGGTAGTTCCAATTGGTAGGCAACTTCTCCTCGTTTGGCAAGAATGCGAAAAGGTCCAATGTAACGAGGAGCCAACTTGCCTTTGATACCGAATCGATGGGTCCCCTTTAAAGGTGTAACCCGAAGGTAAGCCATCTCGCCGACTTCATAAGCCATGGGCTTATGCTTGCGGTCATACTAACTCATTTGTCGAGACTGGGCGGTTTTCAACTTCTCACGAACAATGCGAACCTGCTCTTCTGCATCCTGGATCATGTCCGGGCCAAAGAGTTGTCTCTCGCCGGTTTCTGACCAGTTAAGAGGCGTTCGACATTTTCGTCCATAAAGAACTTCGAAAGGAGCTTTACCCAAGCTAGCTTGATAACTGTTGTTATAAGCGAACTCGGCGAATGGAAGGCACTTCTCCCAATTAATACCAAAAGAGATGACAGAAGCTCGGAGCATATCCTCCAGAATTTGATTGACTCGTTCTACTTGACCACTTGATTGCGGATGGAAGGCGGTGCTAAAGAAGAGACGAGTCCCCATAGCATTTTGGAAACTTTCCCAAAATCGAGAGGTGAAAAGACTTCCACGGTCTGAATTAATTTCCAATGGAACACCATGGAGAGATACTATTCAAGAGATGTACAAATCCGCTAGCTGGCTAGCGGTTATACTCTCGCGAACAGATAATAAGTGGGCTACTTTGGAAGACGATCGACAACAACGAAGATAGCATTATTCCCTCTTTTGGTTCTGGGAAACCCGGTAATGAAATCCATACCGATTTTATCCCATTTCCATTCAGGAATCTGCAATGGTTGAAGGGTGCCAGCGGGCCGTTGATGCTCTGCTTTGACACGACGACAGACGTCGCAACTAGCAATGTATTGAGCGATTTCTCTCTTCATCCTAGTCCACCAATACCTCTGGCGTAGGTCTTGATACATTTTAGTACTACCGGGATGAATGGTGAGAGGGGATTCATGAGCTTCCTTAAGGATCAATTGTCGTAAATGTTGTTTCTTGGGAACCACCAAGCGGTTCTCGAAGAAGACAACACCTCGTTCATCCATGGAAAAACATTTAGCAACTCCGCTAGCGATGTTTTCCTTAATCCGAGATATGCCCTTATCGCGCTTCTGGGCAGCTATGATTTGATCCGTAAGGTTAGGTTTCGCCACCAGGGTGGAAAGGAATCCTCGAGGAACAATGTGAAGGTTAAGCTTACGAAATTCCTTGTGGAGAAATGGTTGACCTTGTTGTAACATCAGATTGTTACAATAAGATTTACGACTTAGTGCATCAGCCATGACATTGGCTTTGCCTGGCGTGTAGGTTATTCCTAAGTCGTAATCCAAGATCAACTCGACCCAACGTCTTTGCCTGAGATTCAAATCCGGTTGGGTGAAGATATATTTCAAGCTTTGGTGATCAGTGTAAATTTCGCAACGGTTACCCAGGAGGTAATGTCGCCAGGTTTTGAGTGCATGGACTACTGCTGCAAGCTCTAGATCATGAGTAGGATAATTATCCTCATGTGGACGCAACTGTCGAGATGCGTAGGCAATCACATGACGATCTTGCATGAGTATGCAACCTAGTCCTTGTCGCGAGGCGTCGCAATAGATAACAAAGTCCTTAGAGAAGTCTGGTGGTACCAGTACGGGAGCAGACGTCAGGCGTCTTTTCAGTTCCTGAAAGCTGAATTCGCACTGTGGGGTCCACTCGAACTTTTTATCTTTCTTGAGGAGTTCAGTTAGAGGCTTAGCCACTTTGGAAAAATTCTCGACGAAGCGGCGGCAATAGCTCGCTAAACCAAGAAAACTCCGAACTTGTTTGACCGTTTCAGGTGGAGTCCAGTCAAGGACAGCTTGAACTCGCTCGGGATTGACAGCAATGCCCTTGCCAGAGATTACATGGCCCAGATAGGTCACTTCTGGCAACCAGAATTCGCACTTGGAGAATTTGGCATAAAGGCGATGCTCTCGAAGTTTCATCAATACTAGCCTTAGATGTTCGGCATGTTCTTCCTCATTCTTGGAGTAGATGAGTATATCATCGAGGTATACCACGACGAATTTATCCAAGTACTCCATGAAGATCGAGTTAATTAACCGAGAGAAGGTGGCTGGAGCATTGGTTAAACCGAAGGACATGACGGTGTACTCGTATTGGCCGTAACGAGTAACGAAAGCCGTTTTGGGAATGTCCCCGTTCTTGATTTTGATTTGATGGTAGCCCAACCTCAAATCCATCTTGGAAAAGACTGAGGATCCAGCGAGCTGGTCATACAGGTCGTTGATCCTGGGGAGCGGATACTTGTTCTTGATAGTGACCAAATTGACAGGTCGGTAATCTACAACCATCCGATCCGTTCCATCCTTCTTCTTGACGAAGAGGACGGGGCAAGCCCATGGAGATGAACTAGGACGGATGAAACCCTTTTGCAAGGACTCATCGAGTTGTTTCTTAAGCTCAGCTAGTTCTAGGGGTGCCATCTTATAAGGTCTTCTAGAGATTGGGACGGTTCCTGGAACAAGGTCTATCACGAACTCGACATCTCTGTCAGGTGGAACACCTGGCAATTCCTCTGGAAAGACATCCGGGAAGTCACGGACTACCGGAATATCTTCGAGGTCTGGAAGGGGATTGGCATTTAGAGAGTAGAGCTGTCGCTCCGATGCTCGGGTCAAAACATTGACTGTCTTGCCCGATGGATGGGTAAGTTGAACAGTTCTAGTTGAGCAGTCAATCTTGGCGTAATGAGCTGACATCCAGTCCATACCCAAGATGATGTTTATGTCTGAGGACTTGAGAGCTATTAGTGACGCAAGGAAGACCAATCTGTCAACAAGAATTTCATTTCCATGGCTGATCCTAGAGGTTTGCCACTTAGAACCAGGGGTTTGAATTACCATGGAGGTAGGCATGTCACAAAAAGTGGTGTTGTGCAAACGAGCATAGCTCTCAGAAATAAATGAATGAGATGCTCCAGTATCAAAGAGAACAGTTGCCGGATGGCAATTAACAAGGAGCGTACCGAGAACGACGTTGGGGTTCTCTTGAGTTTCTTCAGCTGAAACGTAGTTGACATGGCCACGAGCAGTGGTGGCTGGCTTGGCGACGAGCACCTTTGCTGTTGACTTACCACGTCCAACAGACTTTCCGAACTGACTGGGGTTGTTCTGGGGACACTCACGGATGTAGTGGCCCGGCTCACCACACTTGAAGCAAGTTATCATATTGGGGCGTGGAGCAGTATTGGCAGTGGGGCCACCAAAAGTCTTGGGCGGCACATACTGTTGGTTGGGACGAGGCGCCTCAAAAGATGGCCTCGGGGTATACCTGGGTGGCATAGCAGAATTTGGGATCCAGACCCGGCGCTTCTGAGATCCAGAGCCGGATGAAGATCCATAGTCACGGGAGTGCTTGCGTGAAGCTTCAAAATCATTCTGCCCTGTCTCGGCACTGATGGCCTTATTGACTAGCTTCGGAAAAGAAATGCATTCAAGCAGACGAAGGTCACGTCGGAGCTCAGGGCTAAGTCCCTTGCGGAACCTTGCCTGCTTCTTGGCGTCGGTGGACACCTCTTCGGGAGCATAGCGTGCAAGCTTCCCAAACTCGCGACTGTATGCATCCACAGTCAGCTTCCCCTGGGTGAAGTTACAGAACTCCTCCCTCTTGCGATCCATAAGGCCTTCCGGGATATGATGCTCACGGAAAGCGGCACTGAAATCAGCCCAAGTAGTGAGTTGGCCGACCGGACGCATAGCTTCATAATTCTCCCACCAAAGGCTGGCAGGGCCTTCGAGGTGATAGGCAGCAAAGGTGACTTTATCATCTTCAGCTACGTTGGCAGAACGTAGCTTGTGAGCGATGCTGCGGAGCCAGTCATCCGCATCGAGAGGTTCGATGGAATGATTGAACTTTGGCGGGTACAGCTTGACAAAGTCATTGATGGACACCGAATTGATCCTCTGCTGGCGTGCAGTGTTCTGCTCAATCCGCTCTAACAAGCGGTTGGTGTCGCGCCTGTTGCGCTCTGCCTCCAGCATCACTTCGGCCAGAGAAGGTGGTTGAGGCAGACTTTCCTCTCTAGGTGCACTAGCTTCTCCCTGCTCCGGAGCAGCAGGGTTGCTGCGGGTGTTGACCATCCTAGGAAAACAAAACAACGATTTAAACCAGGATGGCAAAATCTGGCCAAGGAAGTGCGGAATGTAATGGATAACAAGGAATGCAGAGATGATCATCCGTATGACATGGTAATATAGAAACTGCCATATATATACCAACGGTCATACACATCATACATAGTTTAGTACAAGCTCAAGCTGAAGTACAACTAAGACGACAGACGTTACATCTCATCGGAGGCATTCCAAGCTCCTATACATTATTTTTCTACACCTCCGGAATTGATACAAACTGAGTTATATTCCACAATCACGCAGGACGGTGGACATACAACTATTACAATACTAGCGAGACTACTACTAGCTCAGACGGCTCCGTAGAAGTCCTCATAGAAGTCACCACCCAGACCTGGAAGCGGAACATGGTCATCTGGGAACAGACGGTCCTGCGGTGCTTGTGGACCATAGGGACTTGGGTGCGGCCTCGGTCCAACAGATGGCGGCAGAAGAGGTCCACGAGGAGGGGTGATGCCTCCCACCTCACGCCATTCCATGAAGTCTGGCAGACTAGCCCGCACAGGGTACAAGTCTCTCGTGTCCATGTATCCGGCTTGCACAGCAGGTGCAAACCTCGTCAAGGTGGCCCAATGATCAGCACGAGCATTAAAGAGCTCCATACGCAAGGCCCGGTTTTCACGGTCCTTATCTTCCAACATCTCAGTAGTGGTGCAAAGGACTGAGTCTTCATGGGATGCATCACTGTACATGCCCTGAAGGTAACCATGCGCCCCAGGGAGGGATGCTGGCATGTAGCGAAATTCAGTGTTGCTCAACAAGGCAGTTCTAGCTCGCATAATGGTCATCATCGAGTAGGCTGCATCTTGAACGGACATCCCAATAGTGATCCCGAGTCCATAAGAACAGTGGAGTGGTTCCGTGGCTCCGGGATATGACGGATATATCCTGACCGTGCACAGATATTGGCTCTGGTTAAAATCTCTAAACTGCTCCTCGACGGTGTATTCAGGGTACCATCGGTAACCTGCCTCAACCATCACTCGAACCAACATGGCGGTATGACCACATACACCGATGCAACGGGTCAGACGAACCACTTGGTTTTGGGGACGGGTAGCCATCTGAAAGCACAAAGTAGTGCAAAGGCATTAGAATTTCTGGATGAAATTGGACAGCATAACGGCTGTAAATGCTCAGAAAAAGACTTGAGACATCCACAACAGTTTGCGAAACCACTCAACAACATCATATCAAGGTTCTGGTTCAAAAGGCAACATACTAAACTTTAGTAGAACTGAGCTGGATTGAACCAACAATCCTATAAGTTACTACGGATTTAGTAACACGTGAACCTGATAGAGAGAAGAGAGCCTAGTCCTTAACCCACGTAGAAAGAGAAGAGAATGACTCAGAACAGAGGGCATAAGGTAAAGGAGTAAAAGAGCCTTACGTTCCCTCCCACAATCAATTCCCCTACATATAACTAAAGCATTTCTAGACTCGACATCGACCAGTTTGGCTTAGCGAACCTATAGGCAGTCCGGCTCTGATGCCAACGCTGTCCGGACCCCGATCCTAAGCCACATCGATCCAGCGTGTAACACATCATATCACTTTGCGGCCTCACGCACGGTACTCCCACGGGTGCCACCTTACCTGGCCCGGGACCGTTTGCGCCTTTTGGCTCACGTATATGATAGTGTCGCTAGCATCCATATGACAGAGAACCCGGGCCGACATGGCTAGTCGTGAACCCAAGGCGGCGCTAGCCTATGAGGACAGGCATACATGAATCACATCGAACATGTCGGTCATCAACGTATCTATTCGGGCTGTAGCACTGGGCTAACAGGACTCCGGTAACCCAGGCTGTAGCAGGCTAGGCAGGACTCCGAATAATAGCGCGTGACATTTCCCCGAAGGGACAGACATAGAAACGACGTGAAACACATGCCGGCCAGTCAAGTGTCCAAGCAGTAGTGCTGGGCTAGCAGGACTCCGGTGAACCGGGCTGTAGCGGACTACTATCGCTCAGAAGCACAAGACTTACATTTCCCCATATGAAAGGCTGCCAAGGATAATCAACTAGATAGTCGGATCCCACTCATACCAAGCATTTCAATCATACACACAATATGCCCGATATGAGTAAATACAACATGGCATCACAACAGTACTCTACGACTCAAGTACTTTATTTAGAAGGCTCCGAGGAGCCATACATATCATCCATACAGACAGGGGTCACATGACCCAACACTCAAGTCATACAAACATACAAGCACATGCGGAAGCAAAGTAATCTGAGTACAGACACTAGAAAGAAAGAAGGCTTGACGAAGCCTGTCTATCTACAACGACCCTTCACAAGTCTTGGATCACCACCCGGTGATAAGTCACTCGTCAACGTCGAGGTCTACATAGAACCCATCAGAGGGGTTGGTGCAGTCGTCTGAAAAACATGATTAAAGCATCATGAGTACGGAGGTACTCAGCAAGTCTTACAACAGGAACCTATTATACATGCACATTCTCAAGAATGTAGTGGGGTTATTGCAGCAAGCCAGCTTTGACTCTTGGCTAAACTATCCTACGATAGACACCACTTGTAAATCATTTGTCGCACACGAGTCCACTAACACCATCACAACACTCCACCGTGGATCCTCTCTCGCCATCCTGCGAGAGGGCCATCCGCGGTACTCACACTTATCTTGAGAGTTTTAGTAGTATCCATTTAACTTGTCTATGAACTGATATAGGCAACCCAGAAGTCCATTACCGCGGACACGGCTATTCGAATAGATCATTTGTAACCCTGCAGGGGTGTACTTCTTCACACATGTTTCCACCACTTAGCGCCTGCACACGACATGTGCTCGGCAGACTTCAAGCGAAAGCCGACGTGGGTGTAGACCACGACCTACCTAAACACTCAAGTCTCTAGTCCAGGTTTATCGCCTATTCGGGTTCCATCCGCAGGGAGTCCGGCCGAGGTTTCCACTAACGGCCCCGAACGATGTGAACAGGGTTCCCGAGACACCAAACGGGCGAGTCGGTACACCGTGCCACGTGCCTACCGCAACACAGCCCACCCCGATGGTCAGCGCCGCGTGCGGCCCCCAGCATACTACAAACACCAGAAACTACTTGCAACTCCTGGACAGAGGACAAGGGTGGATAAGAAGTCGAGCGGGGTCATATTTCAGGGCCCAATGTGTGGTAGTAACTGTATCATGGATCACAAACACAGATCTCAGTTCTTAAGGACGGCCTCAATGAAACAACCCACCATGTACTCCTACATGGCCTCTCATCGATTCCTTTACCAAATCGTGTTCAACACTTCACTCTTGTCACCGACACAATCTTTCACTCCAGTTCATCATCCCGATGAGCCAGACCTCACACAACTCTAAGCATAGCAAGCATAGCATGGTAGGAACACACACACACATGTATTGGCTCAATCAACTCCTACACATGCTAGTGGGTTTCATCTAGTTACTGTGGCAATGACAGGTCATGCAAAGGAAGTGGGTTCATCTACCGCAACACACAGCAGTTTTGAAACGCGTTGTCTTAATGCAGTAAACAAGAGCAGAAGCGAGAACATGGGTTTGTATCGGAATGATCAATGGGTTGCTTGCCTGATGGAGTGGTCGTGGGATACTGCCCTTCAGTTGGATACTCGGAGATATCCTCGGAGGCAGAACCTACCACGAAGAACACATCGAAACACCATCAATACATGACGATATGCAACAATATGATGCATGCTGTGACATGGCAATATGGATGTGCCCTGACCTAGTGCAAGTTAAACCAGAAGGGAATGAACCCATTTGAACCAAAGATTCAAATGGTAGCTCATTTATGAAGATCATATTAGTGTATCAACTTGTAATTCCTAAACAGTGGGTTTAACTTGTTCTGACATGCATGAAACCAGTACCAATGGATAGGTTGGATTTCTCTGATAATTTTTCATATATAAAACTTTGCATTTGGAGTTATAGATAATTTTCTATGAATTTTTGAAGTTTAAACTAATTTCTGGAATTTCCTGTGCAAAAATAAATCCAGAAAATTAATTGTGGCGTCAGCATGAGATCATGCTGACCTCAGCAGGTCAACAGACCCGGTCCAGGTCAAACCTGACGCGTGGGTCCCGCGTGTCAGGGTCATTAGCTTAAACAGATTAGATTATTTCTAATCCTGGATTAGTTAGCGGGCGGGGCCCACATGTCATAGACCCAGGGGGTCAAACTGGGCCCACCCGTGGTCAACAAAGGGGTCAGCGGGTCAACTCCGCCGGCGTTGAGCCGCCGGCGACGTCCAGACGCGGCGGAGGAAGTGCAGATTCGCGCTCCGGCGACCAAATCGACGGCGGAGCACGTCTACGTGATGCGGGAGGTGACCCGCATCGAGTGGTGGTGGTAGTTGGCCTCGGGGTCGCCGGAAATGACGCCGGCGACGAGTTTGGCGGCGCCGGGGCTCGGGCGAAGGTGAAACCGGGGCTGCGGGGCACGGCGAGGCGCGTGGAGTGATGCGTCGGGCCCCTGGGTGTGCGGTGAGGCTAGTGGACAAGGTGGTGCGGCCATTGGGTGGCCGGAGCCTCGTCGGCGACGAGCTCCGGGGCGGCGCGTGCGGGTGAGCTACAAGTGATCGCTACGGGGCTCGAGAGAGAGAACGGGGAGGAAGGGAAGGTGGCCATGCTCACGGTGATTGCAGCGAGCGTCGAGGCGGGCTCGGCGAGGGTCAGAGCTGAGCGGGGCGACGATGGCGATCTCGGCGGCCGGAGTTGGGGAAGACGGGGTCAGGGGCGACCCCTGAGCGGGCGAGCGCTCGGGGCTCGTCTTGCTCGAAGAAGAGGAGGGTGGCGGAGCTCGTGGACACGGTCGGGTGGCGCGGGGATGACGGTAGCTATGGCAACGGCGGCGGAGCGGCGACGGCGGCGTCGGCCATGGCGAAGGAGAGCGAGGGAGGCGAGGCAGAGGCGAATGGCGTGTCCAGGGGCTCGGGGGCACGACGTGGAGGCCGTCCAGCGCGTCGGGCGGCGAAGCGGCGAGCAGGTGGCGTCGTGGCGAGCTCGCGCTCGTCGGCGTCACCACCCTGCCTGCCTGGCGGGGACGAAGCAGCTGGCTGGCTCGGGCCAGCACAGTGCTGGGCCGCCAGGTGGGCCGGCTGGGGGGTTTGGCCAGGTAAGTCTTTTCTGATTTTTGTTTCCTTTTCTATTTCTTTTGTAACTTTGTAGACTTATTAAAAATACTAGCACAACTCCAAAAATCACCAAACTGCACCTGGTCCTTAGTTGGAATATTTCCAGCAAGGAACATTTTAGTTTGGAGATATTTGGGCATTTGAAATGTTTTATAAATTTTAAATGCCCAAATTCAAATACTTATGCATTAATTCAATGACCTTCTGTTGACCTAGAAAAATGTGCACTATTTTTGCCAGAGGTTTAAGACCAAAGCAAAGATGATGAACATTTTAGAAGGGCATTTCAGGTTCATTGAAAAAGGTTTTAGTAAACCCTAGTAGATTCAGGAGGGGTGCTGGGGGTTCTGCCTTCCCCATTTCAATTTTCTTGTCAAAAGAAAACATGATGCACACTCTAATGCATGAACTAGGTAGGATGTGACAACTCACCCCCACTCAAAAGAATCTCGTCCCGAGATTTAGGATCTGTCGGAAAGAAGGTGGGGTACTCAAGTCGAAGACGATCCTCCCTTTCCCATGTAGCTTCTTGCTCGGAATGATGTGACCATTGAACCTTGAGAAACTTGATATTATGGCGTCGAGTGGTACGCTCGGCTTGATCAAGGATACGAACGGGGTATTCTCGATAGGTGAGGTTATCTTGGAGATCAAGCGTTTCGTGGTTCACTCCACGGATAGGATCCGAGAAGCAACGCCTGAGTTGAGAGACGTGGAAGACATCATGGACTCTGGAGAGATGCGGAGGTAGTTCCAATTGGTAGGCAACTTCTCCTCGTTTGGCAAGAATGCGAAAAGGTCCAATGTAACGAGGAGCCAACTTGCCTTTGATACCGAATCGATGGGTCCCCTTTAAAGGTGTAACCCGAAGGTAAGCCATCTCGCCGACTTCATAAGCCATGGGCTTATGCTTGCGGTCATACTGACTCTTTTGTCGAGACTGGGCGGTTTTCAACTTCTCACGAACAATGCGAACCTGCTCTTCTGCATCCTGGATCATGTCCGGGCCAAAGAGTTGTCTCTCGCCGGTTTCTGACCAGTTAAGAGGCGTTCGACATTTTCGTCCATAAAGAACTTCGAAAGGAGCTTTACCCAAGCTAGCTTGATAACTGTTGTTATAAGCGAACTCGGCGAATGGAAGGCACTTCTCCCAATTCATACCGAAAGAGATGACAGAAGCTCGGAGCATATCCTCCAGAATTTGATTGACTCATTCTACTTGACCACTTGATTGCGGATGGAAGGCGGTGCTAAAGAAGAGACGAGTCCCCATAGCATTTTGGAAACTTTCCCAAAATCAAGAGGTGAAAAGACTTCCACGGTCTGAATTAATTTCCAATGGAACACCATGGAGAGATACTATTCGAGAGATGTACAAATCCGCTAGCTGGCTAGCGGTTATACTCTCGCGAACAGATAAGAAGTGGGCTACTTTGGAAAGACGATCGAGAACAACGAAGATAGCATTATTCCCTCTTTTGGTTCTGGGAAACCCGGTAATGAAATCCATACCGATTTTATCCCATTTCCATTCAGGAATCTGCAATGGTTGAAGGGTGCCAGCGGGCCGTTGATGCTCTGCTTTGACACGACGACAGACGTCGCAACTAGCAATGTATTGAGCGATTTCTCTCTTCATCCTAGTCCACCAAAACCTCTGGCGTAGGTCTTGATACATTTTAGTACTACCGGGATGAATGGTGAGAGGGGATTCATGAGCTTCCTTAAGGATCAATTGTCGTAAATGTTGTTTCTTGGGAACCACCAAGCGGTTCTCGAAGAAGACAACACCTCGTTCATCCATGGAAAAACATTTAGCAACTCCGCTAGCGATGTTTTCCTTAATCCGAGATATGCCCTTATCGCGCTTCTGGGCAGCTATGATTTGATCCGTAAGGTTAGGTTTCGCCACCAGGGTGGAAAGGAATCCTCGAGGAACAATGTGAAGGTTAAGCTTACGAAATTCCTTGTGGAGAAATGGTTGACCTTGTTGTAACATCAGATTGTTACAATAAGATTTACGACTTAGTGCATCAGCCATGACATTGGCTTTGCCTGGGATGTAGGTTATTCCTAAGTCGTAATCCGAGATCAACTCGACCCAACGTCTTTGCCTGAGATTCAAATCCGGTTGGGTGAAGATATATTTCAAGCTTTGGTGATCAGTGTAAATTTCGCAACGGTTACCCAGGAGGTAATGTCGCCAGGTTTTGAGTGCATGGACTACTGCTGCAAGCTCTAGATCATGAGTAGGATAATTATCCTCATGTGGACGCAACTGTCGAGATGCGTAGGCAATCACATGACGATCTTGCATGAGTATGCAACCTAGTCCTTGTCGCGAGGCGTCGCAATAGATAACAAAGTCCTTAGAGAAGTCTGGTGGTACCAGTACGGGAGCAGACGTCAGGCGTCTTTTCAGTTCCTGAAAGCTGAATTCGCACTATGGGGTCCACTCGAACTTTTTATCTTTCTTGAGGAGTTCAGTTAGAGGCTTAGCCACTTTGGAAAAATTCTCGACGAAGCGGCGGCAATAGCTCGCTAAACCAAGAAAACTCCGAACTTGTTTGACCGTTTCAGGTGGAGTCCAGTCAAGGACAGCTTGAACTCGCTCGGGATTGACAGCAATGCCCTTGCCAGAGATTACATGGCCCAGATAGGTCACTTCTGGCAACCAGAATTCGCACTTGGAGAATTTGGCATAAAGGCGATGCTCTCGAAGTTTCATCAATACTAGCCTTAGATGTTCGGCATGTTCTTCCTCATTCTTGGAGTAGATGAGTATATCATCGAGGTATAACACGACGAATTTATCCAAGTACTCCATGAAGATCGAGTTCATTAACCGAGAGAAGGTGGCTGGAGCATTGGTTAAACCGAAGGACATGACGGTGTACTCGTATTGGCCGTAACGAGTAACGAAAGCCGTTTTGGGAATGTCCCCGTTCTTGATTTTGATTTGATGGTAGCCCAACCTCAAATCCATCTTGGAAAAGACTGAGGATCCAGCGAGCTGGTCATACAGGTCGTTGATCCTGGGGAGCGGATACTTGTTCTTGATAGTGACCAAATTGACAGGTCGGTAATCTACAACCATCCGATCCGTTCCATCCTTCTTCTTGACGAAGAGGACGGGGCAAGCCCATGGAGATGAACTAGGACGGATGAAACCCTTTTGCAAGGACTCATCGAGTTGTTTCTTAAGCTCAGCTAGTTCTAGGGGTGCCATCTTATAAGGTCTTCTAGAGATTGGGACGGTTCCTGGAACAAGGTCTATCACGAACTCGACATCTCTGTCAGGTGGAACACCTGGCAATTCCTCTGGAAAGACATCCGGGAAGTCACGGACTACCGGAATATCTTCGAGGTCTGGAAGGGGATTGGCATTTAGAGAGTAGAGCTGTCGCTCCGATACTCGGGTCAAAACATTGACTGTCTTGCCCGATGGATGGGTAAGTTGAACAGTTCTAGTTGAGCAGTCAATCTTGGCGTAATGAGCTGACATCCAGTCCATACCCAAGATGATGTTTATGTCTGAGGACTTGAGAGCTATTAGTGACGCAAGGAAGACCAATCTGTCAACAAGAATTTCATTTCCATGGCTGATCCTAGAGGTTTGCCACTTAGAACCAGGGGTTTGAATTACCATGGAGGTAGGCATGTCACAAAAAGTGGTGTTGTGCAAACGAGCATAGCTCTCAGAAATAAATGAATGAGATGCTCCAGTATCAAAGAGAACAGTTGACGGATGGCAATTAACAAGGAGCGTACCGAGAACGACGTTGGGGTTCTCTTGAGTTTCTTCAGCTGAAACGTAGTTGACATGGCCACGAGCAGTGGTGGCTGGCTTGGCGACGAGCACCTTTGCTGTTGACTTACCACGTCCAACAGACTTTCCGAACTGACTGGGGTTGTTCTGGGGACACTCACGGATGTAGTGGCCCGGCTCACCACACTTGAAGCAAGTTATCATATTGGGGCGTGGAGCAGTATTGGCAGTGGGGCCACCAAAAGTCTTGGGCGGCACATACTGTTGGTTGGGACGAGGCGCCTCAAAAGATGGCCTCGGGGTATACCTGGGTGGCATAGCAGAATTTGGGATCCAGACCCGGCGCTTCTGAGATCCAGAGCCGGATGAAGATCCATAGTCACGGGAGTGCTTGCGTGAAGCTTCAAAATCATTCTGCCCTGTCTCGGCACTGATGGCCTTATTGACTAGCTTCGGAAAAGAAATGCATTCATGCAGACGAAGGTCACGTCGGAGCTCAGGGCTAAGTCCCTTGCGGAACCTTGCCTGCTTCTTGGCGTCGGTGGACACCTCTTCGGGAGCATAGCGTGCAAGCTTCCCAAACTCGCGACTGTATGCATCCACAGTCAGCTTCCCCTGGGTGAAGTTACAGAACTCCTCCCTCTTGCGATCCATAAGGCCTTCCGGGATATGATGCTCACGGAAAGCGGCACTGAAATCAGCCCAAGTAGTGAGTTGGCCGACCGGACGCATAGCTTCATAATTCTCCCACCAAAGGCTGGCAGGGCCTTCGAGGTGATAGGCAGCAAAGGTGACTTTATCATCTTCAGCTACGTTGGCAGAACGTAGCTTGTGAGCGATGCTGCGGAGCCAGTCATCCGCATCGAGAGGTTCGATGGAATGATTGAACTTTGGCGGGTACAGCTTGACAAAGTCATTGATGGACACCGAATTGATCCTCTGCTGGCGTGCAGTGTTCTGCTCAATCCGCTCTAACAAGCGGTTGGTGTCGCGCCTGTTGCGCTCTGCCTCCAGCATCACTTCGGCCAGAGAAGGTGGTTGAGGCAGACTTTCCTCTCTAGGTGCACTAGCTTCTCCCTGCTCCGGAGCAGCAGGGTTGCTGCGGGTGTTGACCATCCTAGGAAAACAAAACAACGATTTAAACCAGGATGGCAAAATCTGGCCAAGGAAGTGCGGAATGTAATGGATAACAAGGAATGCAGAGATGATCATCCGTATGACATGGTAATATAGAAACTGCCATATATATACCAACGGTCATACACATCATACATAGTTTAGTACAAGCTCAAGCTGAAGTACAACTAAGACGACAGACGTTACATCTCATCGGAGGCATTCCAAGCTCCTATACATTATTTTTCTACACCTCCGGAATTGATACAAACTGAGTTATATTCCACAATCACGTAGGACGGTGGACATACAACTATTACAATACTAGCGAGTCTACTACTAGCTCAGACGGCTCCGTAGAAGTCCTCATAGAAGTCACCACCCAGACCTGGAAGCGGAACATGGTCATCTGGGAACAGACGGTCCTGCGGTGCTTGTGGACCATAGGGACTTGGGTGCGGCCTCGGTCCAACAGATGGCGGCAGAAGAGGTCCACGAGGAGGGGTGATGCCTCCCACCTCACGCCATTCCATGAAGTCTGGCAGACTAGCCCGCACAGGGTACAAGTCTCTCGTGTCCATGTATCCGGCTTGCACAGCAGGTGCAAACCTCGTCAAGGTGGCCCAATGATCAGCACGAGCATTAAAGAGCTCCATACGCAAGGCCCGGTTTTCACGGTCCTTATCTTCCAACATCTCAGTAGTGGTGCAAAGGAGTGAGTCTTCATGGGATGCGTCACTGTACATGCCCTGAAGGTAACCATGCGCCCCAGGGAGGGATGCTGGCATGTAGCGAAATTCAGTGTTGCTCAACAAGGCAGTTCTAGCTCGCATAATGGTCATCATCGAGTAGGTTGCATCTTGAACGGACATCCCAATAGTTACCAACGCTGTCAGGACCCCGATCCTAAGCCACATCGATCCAGCGTGTAACACATCATATCACTTTGCGGCCTCACGCACGGTACTCCCACGGGTGCCACCTTACCTGGCCCGGGACCGTTTGCGCCTTTTGGCTCACGTATATGATAGTGTCGCTAGCATCCATATGACAGAGAACCCGGGCCGACATGGCTAGTCGTGAACCCAAGGCGGCGCTAGCCTATGAGGACAGGCATACATGAATCACATCGAACATGTCGGTCATCAACGTATCTATTCGGGCTGTAGCACTGGGCTAACAGGACTCCGGTAACCCGGGCTGTAGCAGGCTAGGCAGGACTCCGAATAACAGCGCGTGACATTTCCCCGAAGGGACAGACATAGAAACGACGTGAAACACATGCCGGCCAGTCAAGTGTCCAAGCAGTAGTGCTGGGCTAGCAGGACTCCGGTGAACCGGGCTGTAGCGGACTACTATCGCTCAGAAGCACAAGACTTACATTTCCCCATATGAAAGGCTGCCAAGGATAATCAACTAGATAGTCGGATCCCACTCATACCAAGCATTTCAATCATACACACAATATGCCCGATATGAGTAAATACAACATGGCATCACAACAGTACTCTACGACTCAAGTACTTTATTTAGAAGGCTCCGAGGAGCCATACATATCATCCATACAGACAGGGGTCACATGACCCAACACTCAAGTCATACAAACATACAAGCACATGCGGAAGCAAAGTAATCTGAGTACAGACACTAGAAAGAAAGAAGGCTTGACGAAGCCTGTCTATCTACAACGACCCTTCACAAGTCTTGGATCACCACCCGGTGATAAGTCACTCGTCAACGTCGAGGTCTACATAGAACCCATCAGAGGGGTTGGTGCAGTCGTCTGAAAAACATGATTAAAGCATCATGAGTACGGAGGTACTCAGCAAGTCTTACAACAGGAACCTATTATACATGCACATTCTCAAGAATGTAGTGGGGTTATTGCAGCAAGCCAGCTTTGACTCTTGGCTAAACTATCCTACGATAGACACCACTTGTAAATCATTTGTCGCACACGAGTCCACTAACACCATCACAATACTCCACCGTGGATCCTCTCTCGCCATCCTGCGAGAGGGCCATCCGCGGTACTCACACTTATCTTGAGAGTTTTAGTAGTATCCATTTAACTTGTCTATGAACTGATATAGGCAACCCAGAAGTCCATTACCGCGGACACGACTATTCGAATAGATCATTTGTAACCCTGCAGGGGTGTACTTCTTCACACATGTTTCCACCACTTAGCGCCTGCACACGACATGTGCTCGGCAGACTTCAAGCGAAAGCCGACGTGGGTGTAGACCACGACCTACCTAAACACTCAAGTCTCTAGTCCAGGTTTATCGCCTATTCGGGTTCCATCCGCAGGGAGTCCGGCCGAGGTTTCCACTAACGGCCCCGAACGATGTGAACAGGGTTCCCGAGACACCAAACGGGCGAGTCGGTACACCGTGCCACGTGCCTACCGCAACACAGCCCACCCCGATGATCAGCGCCGAGTGCGGCCCCCAGCATACTACAAACACCAGAAACTACTTGCAACTCCTGGACAGAGGACAAGGGTGGATAAGAAGTCGAGCGGGGTCATATTTCAGGGCCCAATGTGTGGTAGTAACTGTATCATGGATCACAAACACAGATCTCAGTTCTTAAGGACGGCCTCAATGAAACAACCCACCATGTACTCCTACATGGCCTCTCATCGATTCCTTTACCAAATCGTGTTCAACACTTCACTCTTGTCACCGACACAATCTTTCACTCCAGTTCATCATCCCGATGAGCCAGACCTGACACAACTCTAAGCATAGCAAGCATAGCATGGTAGGAACACACACACACATGTATTGGCTCAATCAACTCCTACACATGCTAGTGGGTTTCATCTAGTTACTGTGGCAATGACAGGTCATGCAAAGGAAGTGGGTTCATCTACCGCAACACACAGCAGTTTTGAAACGCGTTGTCTTAATGCAGTAAACAAGAGCAGAAGCGAGAACATGGGTTTGTATCGGAATGATCAATGGGTTGCTTGCCTGATGGAGTGGTCGTGGGATACTGCCCTTCAGTTGGATACTCGGAGATATCCTCGGAGGCAGAACCTACCACGAAGAACACATCGAAACACCATCAATACATGACGATATGCAACAATATGATGCATGCTGTGACATGGCAATATGGATGTGCCCTGACCTAGTGCAAGTTAAACCAGAAGGGAATGAACCCATTTGAACCAAAGATTCAAATGGTAGCTCATTTATGAAGATCATATTAGTGTATCAACTTGTAATGCCTAAACAGTGGGTTTAACTTGTTCTGACATGCATGAAACCAGTACCAATGGATAGGTTGGATTTTTCTGATAATTTTTCATATATAAAACTTTGCATTTGGAGTTATAGATAATTTTCTATGAATTTTTGAAGTTTAAACTAATTTCTGGAATTTCCTGTGCAAAAATAAATCCAGAAAATTAATTGTGGCGTCAGCATGAGATCATGCTGACCTCAGCAGGTCAACAGACCCGGTCCAGGTCAAACCTGACGCGTGGGTCCCGCGTGTCAGGGTCATTAGCTTAAACAGATTAGATTATTTCTAATCCTGGATTAGTTAGCGGGCGGGGCCCACATGTCATAGACCCAGGGGGTCAAACTGGGCCCACCCGTGGTCAACAAAGGGGTCAGCGGGTCAACTCCGCCGGCGTTGAGCCGCCGGCGACGTCTAGACGCGGCGGAGGAAGTGCAGATTCGCGCTCCGGCGACCAAATCGACGGCGGAGCAAGTCTACGTGATGCGGGAGGTGAGCCGCATCGAGTGGTGGTGGTAGTTGGCCTCGGGGTCGCCGGAAATGACGCCGGCGACGAGTTTGGCGGCGCCGGGGCTCGGGCGAAGGTGAAACCTTGGCTGCGGGGCACGGCGAGGCGCGTGGAGTGATGCGTCGGGCCCGTGGGTGTGCGGTGAGGCTAGTGGACAAGGTGGTGCGGCCATTGGGTGGCCGGAGCCTCGTCGGCGACGAGCTCCGCGGCGGCGCGTGCGGGTGAGCTACAAGTGATCGCTACGGGGCTCGAGAGAGAACGGGGAGGAAGGGAAGGTGGCCATGCTCACGGTGATTGCAGCGAACGTCGAGGCGGGCTCGGGGAGGGTCGGAGCTGAGCGGGGCGACGATGGCGATCTCGGCGGCCGGAGTTGGGGAAGACGGGGTCAGGGGCGACCCCTGAGCGGGCGAGCGCTCGGGGCTCGTCTTGCTCGAAGAAGAGGAGGGTGGCGGAGCTCGTGGACACGGTCGGGTGGCGCGGGGATGACGGTAGCTATGGCAATGGCGGCGGAGCGGCGACGGTGGCGTCGGCCATGGCGAAGGAGAGCGAGGGAGGCGAGGCAGAGGCGAATGGCGTGTCCAGGGGCTCGGGGGCACGACGTGGAGGCCGTCCAACGCGTCGGGCGGCGAAGCGGCGAGCAGGTGGCGTCGTGGCGAGCTCGCGCTCGTCGGCGTCACCACCCTGCCTGCCTGGCGGGGACGAAGCAGCTGGCTGGCTCGGGCCAGCACAGTGCTGGGCCGCCAGGTGGGCCGGCTGGGGGGTTTGGCCAGGTAAGTCTTTTCTGATTTTTGTTTCCTTTTCTATTTCTTTTGTAACTTTGTAGACTTATTAAAAATACTAGCACAACTCCAAAAATCACCAAACTGCACCTGGTCCTTAGTTGGAATATTTCCAGCAAGGAACATTTTAGTTTGGAGATATTTGGGCATTTGAAATGTTTTATAAATTTTAAATGCCCAAATTCAAATACTTATGCATTAATTCAATGACCTTCTGTTGACCTAGAAAAATGTGCACTATTTTTGCCAGAGGTTTAAGACCAAAGCAAAGATGATGAACATTTTAGAAGGGCATTTCAGGTTCATTGGAAAAGGTTTTAGTAAACCCTAGTAGATTCAGGAGGGGTGCTGGGGGTTCTGCCTTCTCCATTTCAATTTTCTTGTCAAAAGAAAACATGATGCACACTCTAATGCATGAACTAGGTAGGATGTGACAACTCACCCCCACTCAAAAGAATCTCGTCCCGAGATTTTGGATCTGTCGGAAAGAAGGTGGGGTACTCAAGTCGAAGACGATCCTCCCTTTCCCATGTAGCTTCTTGCTCGGAATGATGTGACCATTGAACCTTGAGAAACTTGATATTATGGCGTCGAGTGGTACGCTCGGCTTGATCAAGGATACGAACGGGGTATTCTCGATAGGTGAGGTTATCTTGGAGATCAAGCGTTTCGTGGTTCACTCCACGGATAGGATCCGAGAAGCAACGCCTGAGTTGAGAGACGTGGAAGACATCATGGACTCTGGAGAGATGCGGAGGTAGTTCCAATTGGTAGGCAACTTCTCCTCGTTTGGCAAGAATGCGAAAAGGTCCAATGTAACGAGGAGCCAACTTGCCTTTGATACCGAATCGATGGGTCCCCTTTAAAGGTGTAACCCGAAGGTAAGCCATCTCGCCGACTTCATAAGCCATGGGCTTATGCTTGCGGTCATACTGACTCTTTTGTCGAGACTGGGCGGTTTTCAACTTCTCACGAACAATGCGAACCTGCTCTTCTGCATCCTGGATCATGTCCGGGCCAAAGAGTTGTCTCTCGCCGGTTTCTGACCAGTTAAGAGGCGTTCGACATTTTCGTCCATAAAGAACTTCGAAAGGAGCTTTACCCAAGCTAGCTTGATAACTGTTGTTATAAGCGAACTCGGCGAATGGAAGGCACTTGTCCCAATTCATACCGAAAGAGATGACAGAAGCTCGGAGCATATCCTCCAGAATTTGATTGACTCGTTCTACTTGACCACTTGATTGCGGATGGAAGGCGGTGCTAAAGAAGAGACGAGTCCCCATAGCATTTTGGAAACTTTCCCAAAATCGAGAGGTGAAAAGACTTCCACGGTCTGAATTAATTTCCAATGGAACACCATGGAGAGATACTATTCGAGAGATGTACAAATCCGCTAGCTGGCTAGCGGTTATACTCTCGCGAACAGATAAGAAGTGGGCTACTTTGGAAAGACGATCGACAACAACGAAGATAGCATTATTCCCTCTTTTGGTTCTGGGAAACCCGGTAATGAAATCCATACCGATTTTATCCCATTTCCATTCAGGAATCTGCAATGGTTGAAGGGTGCCAGCGGGCCGTTGATGCTCTGCTTTGACACGACGACAGACGTCGCAACTAACAATGTATTGAGCGATTTCTCTCTTCATCCTAGTCCACCAAAACCTCTGGCGTAGGTCTTGATACATTTTAGTACTACCGGGATGAATGGTGAGAGGGGATTCATGAGCTTCCTTAAGGATCAATTGTCGTAAATGTTGTTTCTTGGGAACCACCAAGCGGTTCTCGAAGAAGACAACACCTCGTTCATCCATGGAAAAACATTTAGCAACTCCGCTAGCGATGTTTTCCTTAATCCGAGATATGCCCTTATCGCGCTTCTGGGCAGCTATGATTTGATCCGTAAGGTTAGGTTTCGCCACCAGGGTGGAAAGGAATCCTCGAGGAACAATGTGAAGGTTAAGCTTACGAAATTCCTTGTGGAGAAATGGTTGACCTTGTTGTAACATCAGATTGTTACAATAAGATTTACGACTTAGTGCATCAGCCATGACATTGGCTTTGCCTGGGGTGTAGGTTATTCCTAAGTCGTAATCCGAGATCAACTCGACCCAACGTCTTTGCCTGAGATTCAAATCCGGTTGGGTGAAGATATATTTCAAGCTTTGGTGATCAGTGTAAATTTCGCAACGGTTACCCAGGAGGTAATGTCGCCAGGTTTTGAGTGCATGGACTACTGCTGCAAGATCTAGATCATAGTAGGATAATTATCCTCATGTGGACGCAACTGTCGAGATGCGTAGGCAATCACATGACGATCTTGCATGAGTATGCAACCTAGTCCTTGTCGCGAGGCGTCGCAATAGATAACAAAGTCCTTAGAGAAGTCTGGTGGTACCAGTACGGGAGCAGACGTCAGGCGTCTTTTCAGTTCCTGAAAGCTGAATTCGCACTGTGGGGTCCACTCGAACTTTTTATCTTTCTTGAGGAGTTCAGTTAGAGGCTTAGCCACTTTGGAAAAATTCTCGACGAAGCGGCGGCAATAGCTCGCTAAACCAAGAAAACTCCGAACTTGTTTGACCGTTTCAGGTGGAGTCCAGTCAAGGACAGCTTGAACTCGCTCGGGATTGACAGCAATGCCCTTGCCAGAGATTACATGGCCCAGATAGGTCACTTCTGGCAACCAGAATTCGCACTTGGAGAATTTGGCATAAAGGCGATGCTCTCGAAGTTTCATCAATACTAGCCTTAGATGTTCGGCATGTTCTTCCTCATTCTTGGAGTAGATGAGTATATCATCGAGGTATACCACGACGAATTTATCCAAGTACTCCATGAAGATCGAGTTCATTAACCGAGAGAAGGTGGCTGGAGCATTGGTTAAACCGAAGGACATGACGGTGTACTCGTATTGGCCGTAACGAGTAACGAAAGCCGTTTTGGGAATGTCCCCGTTCTTGATTTTGATTTGATGGTAGCCCAACCTCAAATCCATCTTGGAAAAGACTGAGGATCCAGCGAGCTGGTCATACAGGTCGTTGATCCTGGGGAGCGGATACTTGTTCTTGATAGTGACCAAATTGACAGGTCGGTAATCTACAACCATCCGATCCGTTCCATCCTTCTTCTTGACGAAGAGGACGGGGCAAGCCCATGGAGATGAACTAGGACGGATGAAACCCTTTTGCAAGGACTCATCGAGTTGTTTCTTAAGCTCAGCTAGTTCTAGGGGTGCCATCTTATAAGGTCTTCTAGAGATTGGGACGGTTCCTGGAACAAGGTCTATCACGAACTCGACATCTCTGTCAGGTGGAACACCTGGCAATTCCTCTGGAAAGACATCCGGGAAGTCACGGACTACCGGAATATCTTCGAGGTCTGGAAGGGGATTGGCATTTAGAGAGTAGAGCTGTCGCTCCGATACTCGGGTCAAAACATTGACTGTCTTGCCCGATGGATGGGTAAGTTGAACAGTTCTAGTTGAGCAGTCAATCTTGGCGTAATGAGCTGACATCCAGTCCATACCCAAGATGATGTTTATGTCTGAGGACTTGAGAGCTATTAGTGACGCAAGGAAGACCAATCTGTCAACAAGAATTTCATTTCCATGGCTGATCCTAGAGGTTTGCCACTTAGAACCAGGGGTTTGAATTACCATGGAGGTAGGCATGTCACAAAAAGTGGTGTTGTGCAAACGAGCATAGCTCTCAGAAATAAATGAATGAGATGCTCCAGTATCAAAGAGAACAGTTGCCGGATGGCAATTAACAAGGAGCGTACCGAGAACGACGTTGGGGTTCTCTTGAGTTTCTTCAGCTGAAACGTAGTTGACATGGCCACGAGCAGTGGTGGCTGGCTTGGCGACGAGCACCTTTGCTGTTGACTTACCACGTCCAACAGACTTTCCGAACTGACTGGGGTTGTTCTGGGGACACTCACGGATGTAGTGGCCCGGCTCACCACACTTGAAGCAAGTTATCATATTGGGGCGTGGAGCAGTATTGGCAGTGGGGCCACCAAAAGTCTTGGGCGGCACATACTGTTGGTTGGGACGAGGCGCCTCAAAAGATGGCCTCGGGGTATACCTGGGTGGCATAGCAGAATTTGGGATCCAGACCCGGCGCTTCTGAGATCCAGAGCCGGATGAAGATCCATAGTCACGGGAGTGCTTGCGTGAAGCTTCAAAATCATTCTGCCCTGTCTCGGCACTGATGGCCTTATTGACTAGCTTCGGAAAAGAAATGCATTCATGCAGACGAAGGTCACGTCGGAGCTCAGGGCTAAGTCCCTTGCGGAACCTTGCCTGCTTCTTGGCGTCGGTGGACACCTCTTCGGGAGCATAGCGTGCAAGCTTCCCAAACTCGCGACTGTATGCATCCACAGTCAGCTTCCCCTGGGTGAAGTTACAGAACTCCTCCCTCTTGCGATCCATAAGGCCTTCCGGGATATGATGCTCACGGAAAGCGGCACTGAAATCAGCCCAAGTAGTGAGTTGGCCGACCGGACGCATAGCTTCATAATTCTCCCACCAAAGGCTGGCAGGGCCTTCGAGGTGATAGGCAGCAAAGGTGACTTTATCATCTTCAGCTACGTTGGCAGAACGTAGCTTGTGAGCGATGCTGCGGAGCCAGTCATCCGCATCGAGAGGTTCGATGGAATGATTGAACTTTGGCGGGTACAGCTTGACAAAGTCATTGATGGACACCGAATTGATCCTCTGCTGGCGTGCAGTGTTCTGCTCAATCCGCTCTAACAAGCGGTTGGTGTCGCGCCTGTTGCGCTCTGCCTCCAGCATCACTTCGGCCAGAGAAGGTGGTTGAGGCAGACTTTCCTCTCTAGGTGCACTAGCTTCTCCCTGCTCCGGAGCAGCAGGGTTGCTGCGGGTGTTGACCATCCTAGGAAAACAAAACAACGATTTAAACCAGGATGGCAAAATCTGGCCAAGGAAGTGCGGAATGTAATGGATAACAAGGAATGCAGAGATGATCATCCGTATGACATGGTAATATAGAAACTGCCATATATATACCAACGGTCATACACATCATACATAGTTTAGTACAAGCTCAAGCTGAAGTACAACTAAGACGACAGACGTTACATCTCATCGGAGGCATTCCAAGCTCCTATACATTATTTTTCTACACCTCCGGAATTGATACAAACTGAGTTATATTCCACAATCACGTAGGACGGTGGACATACAACTATTACAATACTAGCGAGACTACTACTAGCTCAGACGGCTCCGTAGAAGTCCTCATAGAAGTCACCACCCAGACCTGGAAGCGGAACATGGTCATCTGGGAACAGACGGTCCTGCGGTGCTTGTGGACCATAGGGACTTGGGTGCGGCCTCGGTCCAACAGATGGCGGCAGAAGAGGTCCCACGAGGAGGGGTGATGCCTCCCACCTCACGCCATTCCATGAAGTCTGGCAGACTAGCCCGCACAGGGTACAAGTCTCTCGTGTCCATGTATCCGGCTTGCACAGCAGGTGCAAACCTCGTCAAGGTGGCCCAATGATCAGCACGAGCATTAAAGAGCTCCATACGCAAGGCCCGGTTTTCACGGTCCTTATCTTCCAACATCTCAGTAGTGGTGCAAAGGAGTGAGTCTTCATGGGATGCATCACTGTACATGCCCTGAAGGTAACCATGCGCCCCAGGGAGGGATGCTGGCATGTAGCGAAATTCAGTGTTGCTCAACAAGGCAGTTCTAGCTCGCATAATGGTCATCATCGAGTAGGCTGCATCTTGAACGGACATCCCAATAGTTACCAACGCTGTCAGGACCCCGATCCTAAGCCACATCGATCCAGCGTGTAACACATCATATCACTTTGCGGCCTCACGCACGGTACTCCCACGGGTGCCACCTTACCTGGCCCGGGACCGTTTGCGCCTTTTGGCTCACGTATATGATAGTGTCGCTAGCATCCATATGACAGAGAACCCGGACCGACATGGCTAGTCGTGAACCCAAGGCGGTGCTAGCCTATGAGGACAGGCATACATGAATCACATCGAACATGTCGGTCATCAACGTATCTATTCGGGCTGTAGCACTGGGCTAACAGGACTCCGGTAACCCGGGCTGTAGCAGGCTAGGCAGGACTCCGAATAACAGCGCGTGACATTTCCCCGAAGGGACAGACATATAAACGACGTGAAACACATGCCGGCCAGTCAAGTGTCCAAGCAGTAGTGCTGGGCTAGCAGGACTCCGGTGAACCGGGCTGTAGCGGACTACTATCGCTCAGAAGCACAAGACTTACATTTCCCCATATGAAAGGCTGCCAAGGATAATCAACTAGATAGTCGGATCCCACTCATACCAAGCATTTCAATCATACACACAATATGCCCGATATGAGTAAATACAACATGGCATCACAACAGTACTCTACGACTCAAGTACTTTATTTAGAAGGCTCCGAGGAGCCATACATATCATCCATACAGACAGGGGTCACATGACCCAACACTCAAGTCATACAAACATACAAGCACATGCGGAAGCAAAGTAATCTGAGTACAGACACTAGAAAGAAAGAAGGCTTGACGAAGCCTGTCTATCTACAACGACCCTTCACAAGTCTTGGATCACCACCCGGTGATAAGTCACTCGTCAACGTCGAGGTCTACATAGAACCCATCAGAGGGGTTGGTGCAGTCGTCTGAAAAACATGATTAAAGCATCATGAGTACGGAGGTACTCAGCAAGTCTTACAACAGGAACCTATTATACATGCACATTCTCAAGAATGTAGTGGGGTTATTGCAGCAAGCCAGCTTTGACTCTTGGCTAAACTATCCTACGATAGACACCACTTGTAAATCATTTGTCGCACACGAGTCCACTAACACCATCACAATACTCCATCGTGGATCCTCTCTCGCCATCCTGCGAGAGGGCCATCCGCGGTACTCACACTTATCTTGAGAGTTTTAGTAGTATCCATTTAACTTGTCTATGAACTGATATAGGCAACCCAGAAGTCCATTACCGCGGACACGGCTATTCGAATAGATCATTTGTAACCCTGCAGGGGTGTACTTCTTCACACATGTTTCCACCACTTAGCGCCTGCACACGACATGTGCTCGGCAGACTTCAAGCGAAAGCCGACGTGGGTGTAGACCACGACCTACCTAAACACTCAAGTCTCTAGTCCAGGTTTATCGCCTATTCGGGTTCCATCCGCAGGGAGTCCGGCCGAGGTTTCCACTAACGGCCCCGAACGATGTGAACAGGGTTCCCGAGACACCAAACGGGCGAGTCGGTACACCGTGCCACGTGCCTACCGCAACACAGCCCACCCCGATGGTCAGCGCCGCGTGCGGCCCCCAGCATACTACAAACACCAGAAACTACTTGCAACTCCTGGACAGAGGACAAGGGTGGATAAGAAGTCGAGCGGGGTCATATTTCAGGGCCCAATGTGTGGTAGTAACTGTGTCATGGATCACAAACACAGATCTCAGTTCTTAAGGACGGCCTCAATGAAACAACCCACCATGTACTCCTACATGGCCTCTCATCGATTCCTTTACCAAATCGTGTTCAACACTTCACTCTTGTCACCGACACAATCTTTCACTCCAGTTCATCATCCCGATGAGCCAGACCTGACACAACTCTAAGCATAGCAAGCATAGCATGGTAGGAACACACACACACATGTATTGGCTCAATCAACTCCTACACATGCTAGTGGGTTTCATCTAGTTACTGTGGCAATGACAGGTCATGCAAAGGAAGTGGGTTCATCTACCGCAACACACATCAGTTTTGAAACGCGTTGTCTTAATGCAGTAAACAAGAGCAGAAGCGAGAACATGGGTTTGTATCGGAATGATCAATGGGTTGCTTGCCTGATGGAGTGGTCGTGGGATACTGCCCTTCAGTTGGATACTCGGAGATATCCTCGGAGGCAGAACCTACCACGAAGAACACATCGAAACACCATCAATACATGATGATATGTAACAATATGATGCATGCTGTGACATGGCAATATGGATGTGCCCTGACCTAGTGCAAGTTAAACCAGAAGGGAATGAACCCATTTGAACCAAAGCTTTAAATGGTAGCTCATTTATGAAGATCATATTAGTGTATCAACTTGTAATGCCTAAACAATGGGTTTAACTTGTTCTGACATGCATGAAACCAGTACCAATGGATAGGTTGGATTTTTCTGATAATTTTTCATATATAAAACTTTGCATTTGGAGTTATAGATAATTTTCTATGAATTTTTGAAGTTAAAACTAATTTCTGGAATTTCCTGTGCAAAAATAAATCCAGAAAATTAATTGTGGCGTCAGCATGAGATCATGCTGACCTCAGCAGGTCAACAGACCCGGTCCAGGTCAAACCTGACGCGTGGGTCCCGCGTGTCAGGGTCATTAGCTTAAACAGATTAGATTATTTCTAATCCTGGATTAGTTAGCGGGCGGGGCCCACATGTCATAGACCCAGGGGGTCAAACTGGGCCCACCCGTGGTCAACAAAGGGGTCAGCGGGTCAACTCCGCCGGCGACGTCCAGACGCGGCGGAGGAAGTGCAGATTCGCGCTCCGGCGACCAAATCGACGGCGGAGCACGTCTACGTGATGCGGGAGGTGAGCCGCATCGAGTGGTGGTGGTAGTTGGCCTCGGGGTCGCCGGAAATGACGCCGGCGACGAGTTTTGTCAGGACCCCGATCCTAAGCCACATCGATCCAGCATGTAACACATCATATCACTTTGCGGCCTCACGCACGGTACTCCCACGGGTGCCACCTTACCTGGCCCGGGACCGTTTGCGCCTTTTGGCTCACATATATGATAGTGTCGCTAGCATCCATATGACAGAGAACCCGGGCCGACATGGCTAGTCGTGAACCCAAAGCGGCGCTAGCCTATGAGGACAGGCATACATGAATCACATCGAACATGTCGGTCATCAACGTATCTATTCGGGCTGTAGCACTGGGCTAACAGGACTCCGGTAACCCGGGCTGTAGTAGGCTAGGCAGGACTCCGAATATCAGCGCGTGACATTTCCCCTAAGGGACAGACATAGGAACGACGTAAAACACATGCCGGCCAGTCAAGTGTCCAAGCAGTAGTGCTGGGCTAGCAGGACTCCGGTGAACCGGGCTGTAGCGGACTACTATCGCTCAGAATCACAAGACTTACATTTCCCCATATGAAAGGCTGCCAAGGATAAACAACTAGATAGTCGGATCCCACTCATACCAAGCATTTCAATCATACACACAATATGCCCGATATGAGTAAATACAACATGGCATCACAACAGTACTCTACGACTCAAGTACTTTATTTAGAAGGCTCCGAGGAGCCATACATACCATACATACAGATAGGGGTCACATGACCCAACACTCAAGTCATACAAACATACAAGCACATGCGGAAGCAAAGTAGTCTGAGTACAGACACTAGAAAGAAAGAAGGCTTGACGAAGCCTGTCTATCTACAACGACCCTTCACAAGTCTTGGATCACCACCTGGGTGATAAGTCACTCGTCAACGTCGAGGTCTACATAGAACCCATCAGAGGGGTTGGTGCAGTCGTCTGAAAAACATGATTAAAGCAACATGAGTACAGAAGTACTCAGCAAGTCTTACAACAGGAACCTATCATACATGCACATTCTCAAGAAGGTAGTGGGGTTATTGCAGCAAGCCAGCTTTGACTCTTGGCTAAGCTATCCTACGATAGACACCACTTGTAAAACATTTGTCGCACACGAGTCCCCTAACACCAACACAATACCCCACCGTGGATTCTCTCTCGCCATCCTACGAGAGGGCCATCCGCGGTACTCACACTTATCTTGAGATTTTTAGAAGTATCCATTTAACTTATCTATGAACTGATATAGGCAACCCAGAAGTCCATTACCGCGGACACGGCTATTCGAATAGATTATTTATAACCCTGCAGGGGTGTACTTCTTCACACATGTTTCCACCACTTAGCGTCTGCACACGACATGTGCTCGGCAGACTTCAAGCGAAAACCGACGTGGGTGTAGACCACGACCTACCTAAACACTCAAGTCTCTAGTCCAAGTTTATCGCCTATTCGGGTTCCATCCGCAGGGAGTCCGGCCGAGGTTTCCACTAACGGCCCCGAACGATGTGAACAGGGTTCCCGAGACACCAAACGGGCGAGTCGGTACACCGTGCCACTTGCCTACCGCAACACAGCCCACCCCGATGGTCAGCGCCGCGTGCGGCCCCCAGCATACTACAAACACCAGAAACTACTTGCAACTCCTGGACAGAGGACAAGGGTGGATAAGAAGTCGAGCGGGGTCATATTTCAGGGCCCAATGTGTGGTAGTAACTGTATCATGGATCACAAACACAGATCTCAGTTCTTAAGGACGGCCTCAATGAAACAACCCACCATGTACTCCTACATGGCCTCTCATCGATTCCTTTACCAAATCGTATTCACACTTCACTCTTGTCACCGACACAACCTTTCACTCCAGTTCATCATCCCGATGAGCCAGACCTGACACAACTCTAAGCATAGCAAGCATAGCATGGTAGGAACACACACACACATGTATTGGCTCAATCAACTCCTACACATGCTAGTGGGTTTCATCTAGTTACTGTGGCAATGACAGGTCATGCAAAGGAAGTGGGTTCAACTACCGCAACACACAGCAGTTTGAAACGCGTTGTCTTAATGCAGTAAACGAGAGCAGAAGCGAGAACATGGGTTTGTATCGGAATGATCAATGGGTTGCTTGCCTGATGGAGTGGTGGTGGGATACTGCCCTTCAGTTGGATACTCGAAGATATCCTCGGAGGCAGAACCTACCACGATGAGCACATCGGAACACAATCAATACATGGCGATATGCAGCAATATGATGCATGCTATGACATGGCAATATGAATGTGTCCTGACCTAGTGTAAGTTAAACCAGAAGGGAATGAACCCATTTGAACCAAAGATTCAAATGGAAGCTCATTTATGAAGATCATATTAGTGTATCAACTTGTAATCCCTAAACAGTGGGTTTAACTTGTTCTGACATGCATGAAACCAGTTCCATTGGATAGATTGGATTTTTCTGATAGATTTTCATATATAAAACTTTGCATTTGGAGTTACAGATAATTTTCTATGAATTTTTGAAGTTTGAACTATTTTCTGGATTTTCCTGTGTAAAAAAATAAATCCAGTAATTAGTTATTGCGTCAGCATGAGGTCATGCTGACCTCAGCAGGTCAACAGACCCGGTCCAGGTCAAACCTGACGCGTGGGTCCCGCGTGTCAGGGTTATTAGATTAAACAGGTTAGATTAATCCTAATTCTGGATTAGTTAGCGGGCGGGGCCCACATGTCATAGACCCAGGGAGTCAACGGGTCAACTCCGCCGGCGTTGAGCCGCCGGCGACGTCCAGACGCGGCGGAGGAAGTGTAGATTCGTGCTCCGGCGACCAAATCGACGGCGGAGCACGTCTACGTGATGCGGGAGCTGACCCGCAACTCTTGGTGGAGTTGGTTGGGGTCGGGGTGGCCGGAGTTGGCGCCGGCGACGAGTTTGGCGGCGCCGGGGCTCGGGTGAAGGTGAAACCGGGGCTGCGGGGCACGGCGAGGTGCGTGCGGTAGTGCGTTGGCCTCTTGGGGTTGCGGTGAAGCCATTGGACACGGTGGGGTGGTTATTGGTTAGCCGGAGACACGTCGGCGACGAGCTCCGCGGCGGTGCGTGCGGGTGAGCATCATGCAGTCGCTGTGGTGCACGAGACGCAGAACGGAGGGGATGGGGAGATAGCTGAGCTCACAACGGTCTCGGGGAAGCGAACGTCACGGTCGGAGATGAGCTGGTGCGGCGGTGAGGTCGAAGGGGATCTCCGGCGGCCGAAGGTTGAAGAAGAGCTCGGGGGAGCGTTGTAGAGCGAGCGAGCGCTCGGGGCTCAGCTAGCTCGAAGAAGAGGAGGGCGGCGGAGCTTCTAGACAGGTCGGAGCGGCACGGGGGCGACGGGGAGCGCGACTACGGCGACGGTGCAGCTGCGGTGGCGTCGGCCATGGCGTGGAGGTGCGAGGGAGAGAGGCAGGGGGAAATGGACGTGTCCAGGGCGTCGGGGGTGTGACGTGGGGGTCGCCCAGCGTCCAGGCGCGCGAGGCGGCAAGCTGCTGGCGCCGTGGCGAGCTCGCGCTCGCCGGCGTCAGCTCCCTGCCTGCCTGGCGGGGACGAAGCAGCTGCCTGGCGCGGGCCAGCACAGTGCTGGGCCGCCAGGTGGGCCGGCAGGTGGGTAGCGTCCAGGTTAGTTTTCCTCTGATTAACTGTTTTCTTTTTCTATTATTTCTGCAACTTTGTGGACTTATTTAAAATACTTAAACAACTCCAAAAATTCTCAAACTGCACATGCTTGCTATTTAAAGTATAGACAACATGAAACATTTCTGTTCGAGAATATTTGAACGTTTAAAATATTTTTATAAATTTTAAATGCCCAAATTCAAATACTTATGTGTTAATTCAATAACCTTCTGTTGACCTAGAAAAATGTGCACTATTTTTGCCAGGGGGTTTAATCCAAGACAAAGAGGGTGAACATTTTAGAAGGGCATTTCAGGTTCATTGAAAAAGATTTTAGTAAACCCTAGTTATTTCCAGGGGGGGGGGGAAGTGTGTGTTGGGGGTTCTGGCATTTCCCATTTCAGAATTAATAGAATATAAACATGATGCACACTCTAATGCAAGGCCTAGCTAGGGATGTGACAACTCACCCCCACTCAAAAGAATCTCGTCCCGAGATTTAGGTTCCTCCGGAAAGAAGGCGGGGTACTCAAGTCGAAGACGATCCTCCCTTTCCTAAGTAGCTTCTTGCTCGGAATGGTGTGACCATTGAACCTTGAGAAACTTGATATTGTGGCGTCGAGTGGTACGCTCAGCTTGATCAAGGATACGAATGGGGTATTCCCGATAAGTGAGGTTATCTTGGAGATCAAGCTTCTCGTGGTCCACTCCGCGGATAGGATCCGAGAAGCAATGCCTGAGTTGAGAAACGTGGAAGACATCATGAACTCTGGAGAGATGCGGAGGTAGTTCCAGTTGGTAGGCAACTTCCCCTCGTTTGGCAAGAATGCGAAAGGGTCCAATGTAGCGAGGAGCCAATTTGCCTTTGATACCGAATCGATGGGTTCCCTTCAAAGGTGTAACCCGAAGATAATCCATCTCGCCGACTTCATAAGCCATGGGCTTATGCTTGCGGTCATACTGACTCTTTTGTCGGGACTGGGCGGTTTCCAACTTCTCACGAATAATGCGAACCTGCTCTTCTGCATCCTGGATCATGTCCGGGCCAAAGAGTTGTCTCTCGCCGGTTTCTGACCAGTTAAGAGGCGTTCGACATTCTCGTCCATAAAGAATTTCGAAAGCAGCTTTACCCAAACTAGCTTGATAACTGTTGTTATAGGCAAACTCGGCGAATGGAAGGCACTTCTCCCAATCCATGCCGAAAGAGATGACAAAAGCTCGGAGCATATCCTCCAGAATTTGATTGACTCGTTCTACTTGACCACTTGATTGCGGATGGAAGGCGGTGCTAAAGGAGAGACGAGTCCCCATAGCATTTTGGAAACTTTCCCAAAATCGAGAGGTGAAAAGACTTCCACGGTCCGAATTAATTTCTAATGGAACACCATGAAGAGACACTATTCGAGAGATGTATAAGTCAGCTAGCTGGCTAGCGGTTATACTCTCGCGAACGGTTAAAAAGTGGGCTACTTTGGAGAGACGATCGACAACAACGAAGATAGCATTATTCCCTCTTTTGGTCCTGGGAAACCCGGTGATGAAATCCATACCGATTTTATCCCATTTCCATTCAGGAATATCCAAGGGCTGAAGGGTGCCAGTAGGCCGTTGATGCTCTGCTTTAACACGACGACAGACGTCGCAAGTTGCAATGTATTGAGCGATTTCTCTCTTCATCCTGGTCCACCAAAACCTCTGGCGTAGGTCTTGATACATTTTAGTGCTACCGGGATGAATGGTGAGAGGGGATTCATGAGCTTCCTTAAGGATCAATTGACGCAAATGTTGTTTCTTGGGGACCACCAAACGGTTCTCGAAGAAAACAACACCTCGTTCATCCATGGAAAAACATTTAGCAACTCCGCTAGCGATGTTTTCCTTGATGCGGGATATGCCTTTATCGCGCTTCTGGGCAGCTATGATTTGATCCGTAAGGTTAGGTTTCGCCACCAGGGTGGAAAGGAATCCGCGAGGAACAATGTGAAGGTTAAGCTTATGGAATTCCTCGTGGAGAAATGGTTGACCTTGTTGTAACATGAGGTTGTTACAATAAGATTTACGACTTAGTGCATCAGCCATGACATTGGCTTTGCCTGGGGTGTAAGTTATTCCTAAGTCGTAATCCGAGATCAACTTGACCCAACGTCTTTGCCTGAGATTCAAATCCGGTTGGGTGAAGATATATTTCAAACTTTGGTGATCAGTGTAAATTTCGCAACGATTACCCAGAGGGTAGTGTCGCCAGGTTTTGAGTGCATGGACTACTGCTGCAAGCTCTAGATCATGAGTAGGATAATTATCCTCATGTGGACGCAACTGTCGAGATGCGTAGGCAATCACATGACGATCTTGCATGAGTATGCAACCTAGTCCTTGTCGCGACGCGTCGCAATAGATAGCAAAGTCCTTAGAGAAATCTGGTGGTACCAGTACGGGAGCAGATGTCAGGCGTCTTTTCAGTTCCTGAAAGCTGAACTCGCACTGTGGGGTCCACTCGAACTTTTTATCTTTCTTGAGGAGTTCAGTTAGAGGCTTAGCAACCTTGGAGAAATTTTCGACGAAGCGGTGGCAATAGCTCGCTAAACCAAGAAAACTCCGAACTTGCTTAACCGTTTCAGGTGGAGTCCAGTCAAGGACAGCTTGAACTCGCTCGGGATTGACAGCAATGCCCTTGCCAGAGATTACATGGCCCAGATAGGTCACTTCTGGCAACCAGAATTCGCACTTGGAGAATTTGGCATAAAGGCGATACTCTCGGAGTTTCGTCAATACTAGCCTTAGATGTTCGGCATGTTCTTCCTCATTCTTGGAGTAGATGAGTATATCATCGAGGTAAACCACGACGAATTTATCCAAGTACTCCATGAAGATCGAGTTCATTAACCGAGAGAAGGTGGCTGGAGCATTGGTTAAACCGAAGGACATGACGGTGTACTCGTATTGGCCGTAGCGAGTAACGAAAGCCGTTTTGGGAATGTCCCCATTCTTGATTTTGATTTGATGGTAGCCCAACCTCAAATCCATCTTGGAAAAGACTGAGGATCCAGCGAGCTGGTCATACAGGTCGTTGATCCTGGGGAGCGGATACTTGTTCTTGATAGTGACCAAATTGACAGGTCGGTAATCTACAACCATCCGATCCGTTCCATCCTTCTTCTTGACGAAGAGGACGGGGCAAGCCCATGGAGATGAACTAGGACAGATGAAACCCTTTTGCAAGGACTCATCGAGTTGTTTCTTAAGCTCAGCTAGTTCTAGGGGTGCCATCTTATAAGGTCTCCTAGAGATTGGCACGGTTCCTGGAACAAGGTCTATTACGAACTCGACATCTCTGTCAGGTGGAACACCTGGCAGTTCCTCTGGAAAGACATCCAGGAAGTCACGGACTACTGGAATATCCTCGAGGTCTGGAAGGGGATTGGCATTTAGAGAGTAGAGCTGACGCTCCGATACTCGGGTCAAAACATTGACTGTCTTGCCCGATGGATGGGTAAGTTGAACAGTTCTAGTTGAGCAGTCAATCTTGGCGTAATGAGATGACATCCAGTCCATACCCAAGATGATGTTAATGTCTGAGGACTTGAGAGCTATTAGTGACGCAAGGAAGACCAATCTGTCAACAAGAATTTCATTTCCATGGCTGATTCTAGAGGTTTGCCACTTAGAACCAGGGGTTTGAATTACCATGGAGGTGGGCATGTCACAAAAAGTGGTGTTGTGCAAACGAGCATAGCTCTCAGAAATAAATGAATGAGATGCTCCAGTATCAAAGAGAACAGTTGCCGGATGGCAATTAACAAGGAGCGTACCGAGAACGACGTTGGGGTCCTCTTGAGTCTCTTCAGCTGAAACGTAGTTGACATGGCCACGAGCAGTGGTGGCTGGCTTGGCGACAAGCATTTTTGCTGTTAACTTACCACGGCCAACAGACTTTCCGAACTGGCTGGGGTTGTTCTGGGGACACTCACGGATGTAGTGGCCCGGCTCACCACACTTGAAGCAAGTTGTCATATTGGGGCGTGGAGCAGTATTGGCAGTGGGACCACCAAAAGTCTTGGGCGGCACATACTGCTGGTTGGGACGAGGCGCCTCAAAGGATGGCCTCGGGGTATACCTGGGTGGCATAGCAGAATTCGGAATCCAGACCCGGCGCTTCTGTGATCCAGAACCGGATGAAGATCCATAGTCACGGGAGTGCTTGCGTGAAGCTTCAAAATCATTCTGCCCCGTCTCGGCACTGATGGCCTTATTGACTAGCTTCGGAAAAGAAATGCATTCATGCAGACGAAGGTCACGTCGGAGCTCAGGGCTAAGTCCCTTGCGGAACCTTGCCTGCTTCTTGGCGTCGGTGGACACCTCTTCGGGAGCATAGCGTGCAAGCTTCCCAAACTCGCGACTGTATGCATCCACAATCAGCTTCCCCTGGGTGAAGTTACAGAACTCCTCCCTCTTGCGATCCATAAGGCCTTCCGGAATATGATGCTCACGAAAAGCGGCACTGAAATCAGCCCAAGTAGTGAGTTGGCCGACCGGACGCATAGCTTCATAATTCTCCCACCAAAGGCTGGCAGGGCCTTCGAGGTGATAGGCAGCAAAGGTGACTTTATCATCTTCAGCCACGTTGGCAGAACGTAGCTTGTGGGCGATGCTGCGGAGCCAGTCATCCGCATCGAGAGGCTCGATGGAATGATTGAACTTTGGCGGGTACAGCTTGACAAAGTCATTGATGGACACCGAATTGATCCTCTGCTGGCGTGCAGTGTTCTGCTCAATCCGCTCTAACAAGCGGTTGGTGTCGCGCCTGTTGCGCTCTGCCTCCAGCATCACTTCGGCCAGAGAAGGTGGTTGAGGCAGACTTTCCTCTCTAGGTGCACTAGCTTCTCCCTGCTCCGAAGCAGCAGGGTTGCTGCGGGTGTTGACCATCCTGGGAAACAAAACAACGATTTAAACCAGGATGGCAAAATCTGGCCAAGGAAGTGCGGAATGTAATGGGTAACAAAGAATGCAGAGATGATCATCCGTATGACATGGTAATATAGAAGCTGCCATATATATACCAACGGTCATACACATCATACATAGTTTAGTACAAGCTCAAGCTGAAGTACAACTAAGACGACAGACGTTACATCTCATCGGAGGCATTCCAAGCTCCTATACATTATTTTTCTACACCTCCGGAATTGATACACACTAAGTTATATTCCACAATCACGCATGACGGTGGACATACAACTATTACAATACTAGCGAGACTACTACTAGCTCAGACGGCTCCGTAGAAGTCCTCATAGAAGTCACCACCCAGACCTGGAAGCGGAACATGGTCATCTGGGAACAGACGGTCCTGCGGTGCTTGTGGACCATGGGGACTTGGATGCGGCCTCGGTCCAACAGATGGCGGTAGAAGAGGCCCACGAGGAGGGGTGATGCCTCCCACCTCACGCCATTCCATGAAGTCTGGCAGACTAGCCCGCACAGGGTACAAGTCTCTCGTGTCCATGTATCCGGCTTGCACAGCAGGTGCAAACCTCGTCAAGGTGGCCCAATGATCAGCACGAGCATTAAAGAGCTCCATACGCAAGGGCCGGTTTTCACGGTCCTTATCTTCCAACATCTCAGTAGTGGTGCAAAGGAGTGAGTCCTCTTGGGATGCATCACTGTACATGCCCTGAAGGTAACCATGCGCCCCAGGGAGGGATGCTGGCATGTAGCGAAATTCAGTGTTACTCAACAAAGCAGTTCTAGCTCGCATAATGGTCATCATCGAGTAGGCTGCATCTTGAACAGACATCCCAATAGTGATCCCGAGTCCATAAGAACGGTGGAGTGGTTCCGTGGCTCCGGGATAAGATGGATATATCCTAACCGTGCACAGATATTGGCTCTGGTTGAAATCTCTAAACTGCTCTTCGACGGTGTATTCAGGGTACCATCGGTAACCTGCCTCAACCATCACTCGAACCAACATGGCGGTATGACCACATATACCGATGCAACGGGTCAGACGAACCACTTGGTTTTGGGGACGGGTAGCCATCTGAAAGCACAAATTAGTGCAAAGGCATTAGAATTTCTGGATGAAATTGGACAGCATAACGGCTATAAATGCTCAGAAAGGAATTGAGACATCCACAACAGTTTGCGAAACCACTCAACAACAATATATCAAGGTTCTGGTTCAAATGGCAACATACTAAACTTTAGTAGAACTGAACTGGATTGAAACCAACAATCCTATAAGTTACTACGGATTTAGTAACACGTGAACCTGATAGAGAGAAGAGAGCCTAGTCCTTAACCCACGTAGAATGAGAAGAGAATGACTCAGAACAGAGGGCATAAGGTAAAGGAGTAAAAGAGCCTTACGTTCCCTCCCACAATCAATTCCCCTACATATAACTAAAGCATTACTAGACTCGACATCGACCAGTTTGGCTTAGCGAACCTACAGGCAGTCCGGCTCTGATGCCAACGCTGTCAGGACCCCGATCCTAAGCCACATCGATCCAGCGTGTAACACATCATATCACTTTGCGGCCTCACGCACGGTACTCCCACGGGTGCCACCTTACCTGGCCCGGGACCGTTTGCGCCTTTTGGCTCACGTATATGATAGTGTCGCTAGCATCCATATGATAGAGAACCCGGGCCGACATGGCTAGTCGTGAACCCAAGGCGGCGCTAGCCTAAGAGGACAGGCATACATGAATCACATCGAACATGTCGGTCATCAACGTATCTATTCGGGCTGTAGCACTGGGCTAACAGGACTCCGGTAACCCGGGCTGTAGCAGGCTAGGCAGGACTCCGAATAACAGCGCGTGACATTTCCCCGAAGGGACAGACATAGAAACGACGTGAAACACATGCCGGCCAGTCAAGTGTCCAAGCAGTAGTGCTGGGCTAGCAGGACTCCGGTGAACCGGGCTGTAGCGGACTACTATCGCTCAGAAGCACAAGACTTACATTTCCCCATATGAAAGGCTGCCAAGGATAATCAACTAGATAGTCGGATCCCACTCATACCAAGCATTTCAATCATACACACAATATGCCCGATATGAGTAAATACAACATGGCATCACAACAGTACTCTACGACTCAAGTACTTTATTTAGAAGGCTCCGAGGAGCCATACATACCATACATACAGATAGGGGTCACATGACCCAACACTCAAGTCATACAAACATACAAGCACATGCGGAAGCAAAGTAGTCTGAGTACAGACACTAGAAAGAAAGAAGGCTTGACGAAGCCTGTCTATCTACAACGACCCTTCACAAGTCTTGGATCACCACCTGGGTGATAAGTCACTCGTCAACGTCGAGGTCTACATAGAACCCATCAGAGGGGTTGGTGCAGTCGTCTGAAAAACATGATTAAAGCAACATGAGTACAGAAGTACTCAGCAAGTCTTACAACAGGAACCTATCATACATGCACATTCTCAAGAAGGTAGTGGGGTTATTGCAGCAAGCCAGCTTTGACTCTTGGCTAAGCTATCCTACGATAGACACCACTTGTAAAACATTTGTCGCACACGAGTCCACTAACACCAACACAATACCCCACCGTGGATTCTCTCTCGCCATCCTACGAGAGGGCCATCCGCGGTACTCACACTTATCTTGAGATTTTTAGAAGTATCCATTTAACTTATCTATGAACTGATATAGGCAACCCAGAAGTCCATTACCGCGGACACGGCTATTCGAATAGATTATTTATAACCCTGCAGGGGTGTACTTCTTCACACATGTTTCCACCACTTAGCGTCTGCACACGACATGTGCTCGGCAGACTTCAAGCGAAAACCGACGTGGGTGTAGACCACGACCTACCTAAACACTCAAGTCTCTAGTCCAGGTTTATCGCCTATTCGGGTTCCATCCGCAGGGAGTCCGGCCGAGGTTTCCACTAACGGCCCCGAACGATGTGAACAGGGTTCCCGAGACACCAAACGGGCGAGTCGGTACACCGTGCCACGTGCCTACCGCAACACAGCCCACCCCGATGGTCAGCGCCGCGTGCGGCCCCCAGCATACTACAAACACCAGAAACTACTTGCAACTCCTGGACAGAGGACAAGGGTGGATAAGAAGTCGAGCGGGGTCATATTTCAGGGCCCAATGTGTGGTAGTAACTGTATCATGGATCACAAACACAGATCTCAGTTCTTAAGGACGGCCTCAATGAAACAACCCACCATGTACTCCTACATGGCCTCTCATCGATTCCTTTACCAAATCGTATTCACACTTCACTCTTGTCACCGACACAACCTTTCACTCCAGTTCATCATCCCGATGAGCCAGACCTGACACAACTCTAAGCATAGCAAGCTTAGCATGGTAGGAACACACACACACATGTATTGGCTCAATCAACTCCTACACATGCTAGTGGGTTTCATCTAGTTACTGTGGCAATGACAGGTCATGCAAAGGAAGTGGGTTCAACTACCGCAACACACAGCAGTTTGAAACGCGTTGTCTTAATGCAGTAAACGAGAGCAGAAGCGAGAACATGGGTTTGTATCGGAATGATCAATGGGTTGCTTGCCTGATGGAGTGGTGGTGGGATACTGCCCTTCAGTTGGATACTTGAAGATATCCTCGGAGGCAGAACCTACCACGATGAGCACATCGGAACACAATCAATACATGGCGATATGCAGCAATATGATGCATGCTATGACATGGCAATATGAATGTGTCCTGACCTAGTGTAAGTTAAACCAGAAGGGAATGAACCCATTTGAACCAAAGATTCAAATGGAAGCTCATTTATGAAGATCATATTAGTGTATCAACTTGTAATGCCTAAACAGTGGGTTTAACTTGTTCTGACATGCATGAAACCAGTTCCATTGGATAGATTGGATTTTTCTGATAGATTTTCATATATAAAACTTTGCATTTGGAGTTACAGATAATTTTCTATGAATTTTTGAAGTTTGAACTATTTTCTGGATTTTCCTGTATAAAAAAATAAATCCAGTAATTAGTTATTGCGTCAGCATGAGGTCATGCTGACCTCAGCAGGTCAACAGACCCGGTCCAGGTCAAACCTGACGCGTGGGTCCCGCGTGTCAGGGTTATTAGATTAAACAGGTTAGATTAATCCTAATTCTGGATTAGTTAGCGGGCGGGGCCCACATGTCATAGACCCAGGGAGTCAACGGGTCAACTCCGCCGGCGTTGAGCCGCCGGCGACGTCCAGACGCGGCGGAGGAAGTGTAGATTCGTGCTCCGGCGACCAAATCGACGGCGGAGCACGTCTACGTGATGCGGGAGCTGACCCGCAACTCTTGGTGGAGTTGGTTGGGGTCGGGGTGGCCGGAGTTGGCGCCGGCGACGAGTTTGGCGGCGCCGGGGCTCGGGTGAAGGTGAAACCGGGGCTGCGGGGCACGGCGAGGTGCGTGCGGTAGTGCGTTGGCCTCCTGGGGTTGCGGTGAAGCCATTGGACACGGTGGGGTGGTTATTGGTTAGCCGGAGACACGTCGGCGACGAGCTCCGCGGCGGTGCGTGCGGGTGAGCATCGTGCAGTCGCTGTGGTGCACGAGACGCAGAACGGAGGGGATGGGGAGATAGCTGAGCTCACAGCGGTCTCGGGGAAGCGAACGTCGTGGTCGGAGACGAGCTGGTGCGGCGGTGAGGTCGAAGGGGATCTCCGGCGGCCGAAGGTTGAAGAAGAGCTCGGGGGAGCGTTGTAGAGCGAGCGAGCGCTCGGGGCTCGGCTAGCTCGAAGAAGAGGAGGGCGGCGGAGCTTCTGGACAGGTCGGAGTGGCACGGGGGCGACGGGGAGCGCGACTACGGCGACGGTGCAGCTGCGGTGGCGTCGGCCATGGCGTGGAGGTGCGAGGGAGAGAGGCAGGGGGAAATGGACGTGTCCAGGGCGTCGGGGGTGTGACGTGGGGGTCGCCCAGCGTCCAGGCGCGCGAGGCGGCAAGCTGCTGGCGCCGTGGCGAGCTCGCGCTCGCCGGCGTCAGCTCCCTGCCTGCCTGGCGGGGACGAAGCAGCTGGCTGGCGCGGGCCAGCACAGTGCTGGGCCGCCAGGTGGGCCGGCAGGTGGGTAGCGTCCAGGTTAGTTTTCCTCTGATTAACTGTTTTCTTTTTCTATTATTTCTGCAACTTTGTGGACTTATTTAAAATACTTAAACAACTCCAAAAATTCTCAAACTGCACATGCTTGCTATTTAAAGTATAGACAACATGAAACATTTCTGTTCAAGAATATTTGAACATTTAAAATATTTTTATAAATTTTAAATGCCCAAATTCAAATACTTATGTGTTAATTCAATAACCTTCTGTTGACCTAGAAAAATGTGCACTATTTTTGCCAGGGGGTTTAATCCAAGACAAAGAGGGTGAACATTTTAGAAGGGCATTTCAGGTTCATTGAAAAAGATTTTAGTAAACCCTAGTTATTTCCAGGGGGGGGGGGAAGTGTGTGTTGGGGGTTCTGGCATTTCCCATTTCAGAATTAATAGAATATAAACATGATGCACACTCTAATGCAAGGCCTAGCTAGGGATGTGACAAGTTTGGCGGCGTCGGGGCTCGGGCGAAGGTGAAACCTTGGCTGCGGGGCACGGCGAGGCGCGTGGAGCGATGCGTCGGGCCCCTGGGTGTGCGGTGAGGCTAGTGGACAAGGTGGTGCGGCCATTGGGTGGCCGGAGCCTCGTCGGCGACGAGCTCCGCGGCGGCGCGTGCGGGTGAGCTACAAGTGATCGCTACGGGGCTCGAGAGAGAGAACGGGGAGGAAGGGAAGGTGGCCATGCTCACGGTGATTGCAGCGAGCGTCGAGGCGGGCTCGGGGAGGGTCGGAGCTGAGCGGGGCGACGATGGCGATCTCGGCGGCCGGAGTTGGGGAAGACGGGGTCAGGGGCGACCCCTGAGCGGGCGAGCGCTCGGGGCTCGTCTTGCTCGAATAAGAGGAGGGTGGCGGAGCTCGTGGACACGGTCGGGTGGCGCGGGGATGACGGTAGCTATGGCAACGGCGGCGGAGCGGCGACGGTGGCGTCGGCCATGGCGAAGGAGAGCGAGGGAGGCGAGGCAGAGGCGAATGGCGTGTCCAGGGGCTCGGGGGCACGACGTGGAGGCCGTCCAGCGCGTCGGGCGGCGAAGCGGCGAGCATGTGGCGTCGTGGCGAGCTCGCGCTCGTCGGCGTCACCACCCTGCCTGCCTGGCGGGGACGAAGCAACTGGCTGGTTCGGGCCAGCACAGTGCTGGGCCGCCAGGTGGGCCGGCTGGGGGGTTTGGCCAGGTAAGTCTTTTCTGATTTTTGTTTCCTTTTCTATTTCTTTTGTAACTTTGTAGACTTATTAAAAATACTAGCACAACTCCAAAAATCACCAAACTGCACCTGGTCCTTAGTTGGAATATTTCCAGCAAGGAACATTTTAGTTTGGAGATATTTGGGCATTTGAAATGTTTTATAAATTTTAAATGCCCAAATTCAAATACCTATGCATTAATTCAATGACCTTCTGTTGACCTAGAAAAATGTGCACTATTTTTGCCAGAGGTTTAAGACCAAAGCAAAGATGATGAACTTTTTAGAAGGGCATTTCAGGTTCATTGGAAAAGGTTTTAGTAAACCCTAGTAGATTCAGGAGGGGTGCTGGGGGTTCTGCCTTCCCCATTTCAATTTTCTTGTCAAAAGAAAACATGATGCACACTCTAATGCATGAACTAGGTAGGATGTGACAACTCACCCCCACTCAAAAGAATCTCGTCCCGAGATTTAGGATCTGTCGGAAAGAAGGTGGGGTACTCAAGTCGAAGACGATCCTCCCTTTCCCATGTAGCTTCTTGCTCGGAATGATGTGACCATTGCACCTTGAGAAACTTGATATTATGGCGTCGAGTGGTACGCTCGGCTTGATCAAGGATACGAACGGGGTATTCTCGATAGGTGAGGTTATCTTGGAGATCAAGCGTTTCGTGGTTCACTCCACGGATAGGATCCGAGAAGCAACGCCTGAGTTGAGAGACGTGGAAGACATCATGGACTCTGGAGAGATGCGGAGGTAGTTCCAATTGGTAGGCAACTTCTCCTCGTTTGGCAAGAATGCGAAAAGGTCCAATGTAACGAGGAGCCAACTTGCCTTTGATACCGAATCGATGGGTCCCCTTTAAAGGTGTAACCCGAAGGTAAGCCATCTCGCCGACTTCATAAGCCATGGGCTTATGCTTGCGGTCATACTGACTCTTTTGTCGAGACTGGGCGGTTTTCAACTTCTCACGAACAATGCGAACCTGCTCTTCTGCATCCTGGATCATGTCCGGGCCAAAGAGTTGTCTCTCGCCGGTTTCTGACCAGTTAAGAGGCGTTCGACATTTTCGTCCATAAAGAACTTCAAAAGGAGCTTTACCCAAGCTAGCTTGATAACTGTTGTTATAAGCGAACTCGGCGAATGGAAGGCACTTCTCCCAATTCATACCGAAAGAGATGACAGAAGCTCGGAGCATATCCTCCAGAATTTGATTGACTCGTTCTACTTGACCACTTGATTGCGGATGGAAGGCGGTGCTAAAGAAGAGACGAGTCCCCATAGCATTTTGGAAACTTTCCCAAAATCGAGAGGTGAAAAGACTTCCACGGTCTGAATTAATTTCCAATGGAACACCATGGAGAGATACTATTCGAGAGATGTACAAATCCGCTAGCTGGCTAGCGGTTATACTCTCGCGAACAGATAAGAAGTGGGCTACTTTGGAAAGACGATCGACAACAACGAAGATAGCATTATTCCCTCTTTTGGTTCTGGGAAACCCGGTAATGAAATCCATACCGATTTTATCCCATTTCCATTCAGGAATCTGCAATGGTTGAAGGGTGCCAGCGGGCCGTTGATGCTCTGCTTTGACACGACGACAGACGTCGCAACTAGCAATGTATTGAGCGATTTCTCTCTTCATCCTAGTCCACCAAAACCTCTGGCGTAGGTCTTGATACATTTTAGTACTACCGGGATAAATGGTGAGAGGGGATTCATGAGCTTCCTTAAGGATCAATTGTCGTAAATGTTGTTTCTTGGGAACCACCAAGCGGTTCTCGAAGAAGACAACACCTCGTTCATCCATGGAAAAACATTTAGCAACTCCGCTAGCGATGTTTTCCTTAATCCGAGATATGCCCTTATCGCGCTTCTGGGCAGCTATGATTTGATCCGTAAGGTTAGGTTTCGCCACCAGGGTGGAAAGGAATCCTCGAGGAACAATGTGAAGGTTAAGCTTACGAAATTCCTTGTGGAGAAATGGTTGACCTTGTTGTAACATCAGATTGTTACAATAAGATTTACGACTTAGTGCATCAGCCATGACATTGGCTTTGCCTGGGGTGTAGGTTATTCCTAAGTCGTAATCCGAGATCAACTCGACCCAACGTCTTTGCCTGAGATTCAAATCCGGTTGGGTGAAGATATATTTCAAGCTTTGGTGATCAGTGTAAATTTCGCAACGGTTACCCAGGAGGTAATGTCGCCAGGTTTTGAGTGCATGGACTACTGCTGCAAGCTCTAGATCATGAGTAGGATAATTATCCTCATGTGGACGCAACTGTCGAGATGCGTAGGCAATCACATGACGATCTTGCATGAGTATGCAACCTAGTCCTTGTCGCGAGGCGTCGCAATAGATAACAAAGTCCTTAGAGAAGTCTGGTGGTACCAGTACGGGAGCAGACGTCAGGCGTCTTTTCAGTTCCTGAAAGCTGAATTCGCACTGTGGGGTCCACTCGAACTTTTTATCTTTCTTGAGGAGTTCAGTTAGAGGCTTAGCCACTTTGGAAAAATTCTCGACGAAGCGGCGGCAATAGCTCGCTAAACCAAGAAAACTCCGAACTTGTTTGACCGTTTCAGGTGGAGTCCAGTCAAGGACAGCTTGAACTCGCTCGGGATTGACAGCAATGCCCTTGCCAGAGATTACATGGCCCAGATAGGTCACTTCTGGCAACCAGAATTCGCACTTGGAGAATTTGGCATAAAGGCGATGCTCTCGAAGTTTCATCAATACTAGCCTTAGATGTTCGGCATGTTCTTCCTCATTCTTGGAGTAGATGAGTATATCATCGAGGTATACCACGACGAATTTATCCAAGTACTCCATGAAGATCGAGTTCATTAACCGAGAGAAGGTGGCTGGAGCATTGGTTAAACCGAAGGACATGACGGTGTACTCGTATTGGCCGTAACGAGTAACGAAAGCCGTTTTGGGAATGTCCCCGTTCTTGATTTTGATTTGATGGTAGCCCAACCTCAAATCCATCTTGGAAAAGACTGAGGATCCAGCGAGCTGGTCATACAGGTCGTTGATCCTGGGGAGCGGATACTTGTTCTTGATAGTGACCAAATTGACAGGTCGGTAATCTACAACCATCCGATCCGTTCCATCCTTCTTCTTGACGAAGAGGACGGGGCAAGCCCATGGAGATGAACTAGGACGGATGAAACCCTTTTGCAAGGACTCATCGAGTTGTTTCTTAAGCTCAGCTAGTTCTAGGGGTGCCATCTTATAAGGTCTTCTAGAGATTGGGACGGTTCCTGGAACAAGGTCTATCACGAACTCGACATCTCTGTCAGGTGGAACACCTGGCAATTCCTCTAGAAAGACATCCGGGAAGTCACGGACTACCGGAATATCTTCGAGGTCTGGAAGGGGATTGGTATTTAGAGAGTAGAGCTGTCGCTCCGATACTCGGGTCAAAACATTGACTGTCTTGCCCGATGGATGGGTAAGTTGAACAGTTCTAGTTGAGCAGTCAATCTTGGCGTAATGAGCTGACATCCAGTCCATACCCAAGATGATGTTTATGTCTGAGGACTTGAGAGCTATTAGTGACGCAAGGAAGACCAATCTGTCAACAAGAATTTCATTTCCATGGCTGATCCTAGAGGTTTCCCACTTAGAACCAGGGGTTTGAATTACCATGGAGGTAGGCATGTCAAAAAAAGTGGTGTTGTGCAAACGAGCATAGCTCTCAGAAATAAATGAATGAGATGCTCCAGTATCAAAGAGAACAGTTGCCGGATGGCAATTAACAAGGAGCGTACCGAGAACGACGTTGGGGTTCTCTTGAGTTTCTTCAGCTGAAACGTAGTTGACATGGCCACGAGCAGTGGTGGCTGGCTTGGCGACGAGCACCTTTGCTGTTGACTTACCACATCCAACAGACTTTCCGAACTGACTGGGGTTGTTCTGGGGACACTCACGGATGTAGTGGCCCGGCTCACCACACTTGAAGCAAGTTATCATATTGGGGCGTGGAGCAGTATTGGCAGTGGGGCCACCAAAAGTCTTGGGCGGCACATACTGTTGGTTGGGACGAGGCGCCTCAAAAGATGGCCTCGGGGTATACCTGGGTGGCATAGCAGAATTTGGGATCCAGACCCGGCGCTTCTAAGATCCAGAGCCGGATGAAGATCCATAGTCACGGGAGTGCTTGCGTGAAGCTTCAAAATCATTCTGCCCTGTCTCGGCACTGATGGCCTTATTGACTAGCTTCGGAAAAGAAATGCATTCATGCAGACGAAGGTCACGTCGGAGCTCAGGGCTACGTCCCTTGCGGAACCTTGCCTGCTTCTTGGCGTCGGTGGATACCTCTTCGGGAGCATAGCGTGCAAGCTTCCCAAACTCGCGACTGTATGCATCCACAGTCAGCTTCCCCTGGGTGAAGTTACAGAACTCCTCCCTCTTGCGATCCATAAGGCCTTCCGGGATATGATGCTCACGGAAAGCGGCACTGAAATCAGCCCAAGTAGTGAGTTGGCCGACCGGACGCATAGCTTCATAATTCTCCCACCAAAGGCTGGCAGGCCTTCGAGGTGATAGGCAGCAAAGGTGACTTTATCATCTTCAGCTACGTTGGCAGAACGTAGCTTGTGAGCGATGTTGCGGAGCCAGTCATCCGCATCGAGAGGTTCGATGGAATGATTGAACTTTGGCGGGTACAGCTTGACAAAGTCATTGATGGACACCGAATTGATCCTCTGCTGGCGTGCAGTGTTCTGCTCAATCCGCTCTAACAAGCGGTTGGTGTCGCGCCTGTTGCGCTCTGCCTCCAGCATCACTTCGGCCAGAGAAGGTGGTTGAGGCAGACTTTCCTCTCTAGGTGCACTAGCTTCTCCCTGCTCCGGAGCAGCAGGGTTGCTGCGGGTGTTGACCATCCTAGGAAAACAAAACAACGATTTAAACCAGGATGGCAAAATCTGGCGAAGGAAGTGCGGAATGTAATGGATAACAAGGAATGCAGAGAAGATCATCCGTATGACATGGTAATATAGAAACTGCCATATATATACCAACGGTCATACACATCATACATAGTTTAGTACAAGCTCAAGCTGAAGTACAACTAAGACGACAGACGTTACATCTCATCGGATTCATTCCAAGCTCCTATACATTATTTTTCTACACCTCCGGAATTGATACAAACTGAGTTATATTCCACAATCACGCAGGACGGTGGACATACAACTATTACAATACTAGCGAGACTACTACTAGCTCAGACGGCTCCGTAGAAGTCCTCATAGAAGTCACCACCCAGACCTGGAAGCGGAACATGGTCATCTGGGAACAGACGGTCCTGTGGTGCTTGTGGACCATAGGGACTTGGGTGCGGCCTCGGTCCAAAGGACGGCATCAGAGCCGGACGGCCTGTAGGTTCGCTAAGCCAAACTGGTCGATGTCGAGTCTAGAAATGCTTTAGTTATATGTAGGGGAATTGATTGTGGGAGGGAACGTAAGGCTCTTTTACTCCTTTACCTTATGCCCTCTGTTCTGAGTCATTCTCTTCTCTTTCTACGTGGGTTAAGGACTAGGCTCTCTTCTCTCTATCAGGTTCACGTGTTACTAAATCCGTAGTAACTTATAGGATTGTTGGTTCAACCCAGTTCAGTTCTACTAAAGTTTAGTATGTTGCCTTTTGAACCAGAACCTTGATATGATGTTGTTGAGTGGTTTCGCAAACTGTTGTGGATGTCTCAAGTCTTTTTCTGAGCATTTACAGCCGTTATGCTGTCCAATTTCATCCAGAAATTCTAATGCCTTTGCACTACTTTGTGCTTTCAGATGGCTACCCGTCCCCAAAACCAAGTGGTTCGTCTGACCCGTTGCATCGGTGTATGTGGTCATACCGCCATGTTGGTTCGAGTGATGGTTGAGGCAGGTTACCGATGGTACCCTGAATACACCGTCGAGGAGCAGTTTAGAGATTTTAACCAGAGCCAATATCTGTGCACGGTCAGGATATATCCGTCATATCCCGGAGCCACGGAACCACTCCACTGTTCTTATGGACTCGGGATCACTATTGGGATGTCCGTTCAAGATGCAGCCTACTCGATGATGACCATTATGCGAGCTAGAACTGCCTTGTTGAGCAACACTGAATTTCGCTACATGCCAGCATCCCTCCCTGGGGCGCATGGTTACCTTCAGGGCATGTACAGTGATGCATCCCATCAAGACTCACTCCTTTGCACCACTACTGAGATGTTGGAAGATAAGGACCGTGAAAACCGGGCCTTGCGTATGGAGCTCTTTAATGCTCGTGCTGATCATTGGGCCACCTTGACGAGGTTTGCACCTGCTGTGCAAGCCGGATACATGGACACGGGAGACTTGTACCCTGTGCGGGCTAGTCTGCCAGACTTCATGGAATGGCGTGAGGTGGGAGGCATCACCCCTCCTCGTGGACCTCTTCTGCCGCCATCTGTTGGACCGAGGCCGCACCCAAGTCCCTATGGTCCACAAGCACCGCAGGACCGTCTGTTCCCAGATGACCATGTTCCGCTTCCAGGTCTGGGTGGTGACTTCTATGAGGACTTCTACGGAGCCGTCTGAGCTAGTAGTAGTCTCGCTAGTATTGTAATAGTTGTATGTCCACCGTCCTGCGTGATTGTGGAATATAACTCAGTTTGTATCAATTCCGGAGGTGTAGAAAAATAATGTATAGGAGCTTGGAATGCCTCCGATGAGATGTAACGTCTGTCGTCTTAGTTGTACTTCAGCTTGAGCTTGTACTAAACTATGTATGATGTGTATGACCGTTGGTATATATATGGCAGTTTCTATATTACCATGTCATACGGATGATCATCTCTGCATTCCTTGTTATCCATTACATTCCGCACTTCCTTGGCCAGATTTTGCCATCCTGGTTTAAATCGTTGTTTTGTTTTCCTAGGATGGTCAACACCCGCAGCAACCCTGCTGCTCCGGAGCAGGGAGAAGCTAGTGCACCTAGAGAGGAAAGTCTGCCTCAACCACCTTCTCTGGCCGAAGTGATGCTGGAGGCAGAGCGCAACAGGCGCGACACCAACCGCTTGTTAGAGCGGATTGAGCAGAACACTGCACGCCAGCAGAGGATCAATTCAGCGTCCATCAATGACTTTGTCAAGCTGTACCCGCCAAAGTTCAATCATTCCATCGAACCTCTCGATGCGGATGACTGGCTCCGCAACATCGCTCACAAGCTACGTTCTGCCAACGTAGCTGAAGATGATAAAGTCACCTTTGCTGCCTATCACCTCGAAGGCCTGCCAGCCTTTGGTGGGAGAATTATGAAGCTATGCGTCCGGTCGGCCAACTCACTACTTGGGCTGATTTCAGTGCCGCTTTCCGTGAGCATCATATCCCGGAAGGCCTTATGGATCGCAAGAGGGAGGAGTTCTGTAACTTCACCCAGGGGAAGCTGATTGTGGATGCATACAGTCGCGAGTTTGGGAAGCTTGCACGCTATGCTCCCGAAGAGGTGTCCACCGACGCCAAGAAGCAGGCAAGGTTCCGCAAGGGACTTAGCCCTGAGCTCCGACGTGACCTTCGTCTGCATGAATGCATTTCTTTTCCGAAGCTAGTCAATAAGGCCATCAGTGCCGAGACAGGGCAGAATGATTTTGAAGCTTCACGCAAGCACTCCCGTGACTATGGATCTTCATCCGGCTCTGGATCTCAGAAGCGCCGGGTCTGGATCCCAAATTCTGCTATGCCACCCAGGTATACCCCGAGGCCATCTTTTGAGGCGCCTCATCCCAACCAACAGTATGTGCCGCCCAAGACTTTTGGTGGCCCCACTGCCAATACTGCTCCACGCCCCAATATGATAACTTGCTTCAAGTGTGGTGAGCCGGGCCACTACATCCGTGAGTGTCCCCAGAACAACCCCAGTCAGTTCGGAAAGTCTGTTGGACGTGGTAAGTCAACAGCAAAGGTGCTCGTCGCCAAGCCAGCCACCACTGCTCGTGGCCATGTCAACTACGTTTCAGCTGATGAAACTCAAGAGAACCCCAACGTCGTTCTCGGTACGCTCCTTGTTAATTGCCATCCGGCAACTGTTCTCTTTGATACTGGAGCATCTCATTCATTTATTTCTGGGAGCTATGATCGTTTGCACAACACCACTTTTTGTGACATGCCTACCTCCATGGTAATTCAAACCCCTGGTTCTAAGTGGAAAACCTCTAGGATCAGCCATGGAAATGAAATTCTTGTTGACAGATTGGTCTTCCTTGCGTCACTAATAGCTCTCAAGTCCTCAGACATAAACATCATCTTGGGTATGGACTGGATGTCAGCTCATTACGCCAAAATTGACTGCTCAACTAGAACTGTTCAACTTACCCATCCATCGGGCAAGACAGTCAATGTTTTGACCCGAGTATCGGAGCGTCAGCTCTACTCTCTAAATGCCAATCCCCTTCCAGACCTCGAAGATATTCCGGTAGTCCGTGACTTCCCGGATGTCTTTCTAGAGGAATTGCCAGGTGTTCCACCTGACAGAGATGTCGAGTTCGTGATAGACCTTGTTCCAGGAACCGTCCCAATCTCTAGAAGACCTTATAAGATGGCACCCCTAGAACTAGCTGAGCTTAAGAAACAACTCGATGAGTCCTTGCAAAAGGGTTTCATCCGTCCTAGTTCATCTCCATGGGCTTGCCCCGTCCTCTTCGTCAAGAAGAAGGATGGAACGGATCGGATGGTTGTAGATTACCGACCTGTCAATTTGGTCACTATCAAGAACAAGTATCCTCTCCCCAGGATCAACGACCTGTATGACCAGGTCGCTGGATCCTCAGTCTTTTCCAAGATGGATTTGAGGTTGGGCTACCATCAAATCAAAATCAAGAACGGGGACATTCCCAAAACGGCTTTCGTTACTCGTTACGGCCAATACGAGTACACCGTCATGTCCTTCGGTTTAACCAATGCTCCAGCCACCTTCTCTCGGTTAATGAACTCGATCTTCATGGAGTACTTGGATAAATTCGTCGTGGTATACCTCGATGATATACTCATCTACTCCAAGAATGAGGAAGAACATGCCGAACATCTAAGGCTAGTATTGATGAAACTTCGAGAGCATCGCCTTTATGCCAAATTCTCCAAGTGCGAATTCTGGTTGCCAGAAGTGACCTATCTGGGCCATGTAATCTCTGGCAAGGGCATTGCTGTCAATCCCGAGCGAGTTCAAGCTGTCCTTGACTAGACTCCACCTGAAACGGTCAAACAAGTTCGGAGTTTTCTTGGTTTAGCGAGCTATTGCCGCCGCTTCGTCGAGAATTTTTCCAAAGTGGCTAAGCCTCTAACTGAACTCCTCAAGAAAGATAAAAAGTTCGAGTGGACCCCACAGTGCGAATTCAGCTTTCAGGAACTGAAAAGACGCCTGACGTCTGCTCCCGTACTGGTACCACCAGACTTCTCTAAGGACTTTGTTATCTATTGCGACGCCTCGCGACAAGGACTAGGTTGCATACTCATGCAAGATCGTCATGTGATTGCCTACGCATCTCGACAGTTGCGTCCACATGAGGATAATTATCCTACTCATGATCTAGAGCTTGCAGCAGTAGTCCATGCACTCAAAACCTGGCGACATTACCTCCTGGGTAACCGTTGCGAAATTTACACTGATCACCAAAGCTTGAAATATATCTTCACCCAACCGGATTTGAATCTCAGGCAAAGACGTTGGGTCGAGTTGATCTCGGATTACGACTTAGGAATAACCTACACCCCAGGCAAAGCCAATGTCATGGCTGATGCACTAAGTCGTAAATCTTATTGTAACAATCTGATGTTACAACAAGGTCAACCATTTCTCCACAAGGAATTTCGTAAGCTTAACCTTCACATTGTTCCTCGAGGATTCCTTTCCACCCTGGTGGCGAAACCTAACCTTACGGATCAAATCATAGCTGCCCAGAAGCGCGATAAGGGCATATCTCGGATTAAGGAAAACATCGCTAGCGGAGTTGCTAAATGTTTTTCCATGGATGAACAAGGTGTTGTCTTCTTCGAGAACCGCTTGGTGGTTCCCAAGAAACAACATTTACGACAATTGATCCTTAAGGAAGCTCATGAATCCCCTCTCACCATTCATCCCGGTAGTACTAAAATGTATCAAGACCTACGCCAGAGGTTTTGGTGGACTAGGATGAAGAGAGAAATCGCTCAATACATTTCTAGTTGCGACGTCTGTCGTCGTGTCAAAGCAGAGCATCAACGGCCCGCTGGCACCCTTCAACCATTGCAGATTCCTGAATGGAAATGGGATAAAATCGGTATGGATTTCATTACCGGGTTTCCCAGAACCAAAAGAGGGAATAATGCTATGTTCGTTGTTGTCGATCGTCTTTCCAAAGTAGCCCACTTCTTATCTGTTCGCGAGAGTATAACCGCTAGCCAGCTAGCGGATTTGTACATCTCTCGAATAGTATCTCTCCATGGTGTTCCATTGGAAATTAATTCAGACCGTGGAAGTCTTTTCACCTCTCGATTTTGGGAAAGTTTCCAAAATGCTATGGGGACTCGTCTCTTCTTTAGCACCGCCTTCCATCCGCAATCAAGTGGTCAAGTAGAACGAGTCAATCAAATTCTGGAGGATATGCTCCGAGCTTCTGTCATCTCTTTCGGTATGAATTGGGAGAAGTGCCTTCCATTCGCCGAGTTCGCTTATAACAACAGTTATCAAGCTAGCTTGGGTAAAGCTCCTTTCGAAGTTCTTTATGGACGAAAATGTCGAACGCCTCTTAACTGGTCAGAAACCGGCGAGAGACAACTCTTTGGCCCGGACATGATCCAGGATGCAGAAGAGCAGGTTCGCATTATTCGTGAGAAGTTGAAAACAGCCCAGTCTCGACAAAAGAGTCAGTATGACCGCAAGCATAAGCCCATGGCTTATGAAGTCGGCGAGATGGCTTACCTTCGGGTTACACCTTTAAAGGGGACCCATCGATTTGGTATCAAAGGCAAGTTGGCTCCTCGTTACATTGGACCTTTTCGCATTCTTGCCAAACGAGGAGAAGTTGCCTACCAATTGGAACTACCTCCGCATCTCTCCAGAGTCCATGATGTCTTCCACGTCTCTCAACTCAGGCGTTGCTTCTCGGATCCTATCCGTGGAGTGAACCACGAAACGCTTGATCTCCAAGATAACCTCACCTATCGAGAATACCCCATTCGTATCCTTGATCAAGCCGAGCGTACCACTCGACGCCATAATATCAAGTTTCTCAAGGTTCAATGGTCACATCATTCCGAGCAAGAAGCTACATGGGAAAGGGAGGATCGTCTTCGACTTGAGTACCCCACCTTCTTTCCGACAGATCCTAAATCTCGGGACGAGATTCTTTTGAGTGGGGGTGAGTTGTCACATCCTACCTAGTTCATGCATTAGAGTGTGCATCATGTTTTCTTTTGACAAGAAAATTGAAATGGGGAAGGCAGAACCCCCAGCACCCCTCCTGAATCTACTAGGGTTTACTAAAACCTTTTTCAATGAACCTGAAATGCCCTTCTAAAATGTTCATCATCTTTGCTTTGGTCTTAAACCTCTGGCAAAAATAGTGCACATTTTTCTAGGTCAACAGAAGGTCATTGAATTAATGCATAAGTATTTGAATTTGGGCATTTAAAATTTATCAAACATTTCAAATGCCCAAATATCTCCAAACTAAAATGTTCCTTGCTGGAAATATTCCAACTAAGGACCAGGTGCAGTTTGGTGATTTTTGGAGTTGTGCTAGTATTTTTAATAAGTCTACAAAGTTACAAAAGAAATAGAAAAGGAAACAAAAATCAGAAAAGACTTACCTGGCCAAACCCCCCAGCCGGCCCACCTGGCGGCCCAGCACTGTGCTGGCCCGAGCCAGCCAGCTGCTTCGTCCCCGCCAGGCAGGCAGGGTGGTGACGCCGACGAGCGCGAGCTCGCCACGACGCCACCTGCTCGCCGCTTCGCCGCCAGACGCGCTGGACGGCCTCCACGTCGTGCCCCCGAGCCCCTGGACACGCCATTCGCCTCTGCCTCGCCTCCCTCGCTCTCCTTCGCCATGGCCGACGCCACCGTCGCCGCTCCGCCGCCGTTGCCATAGCTACCGTCATCCCCGCGCCACCCGACCGTGTCCACGAGCTCCGCCACCCTCCTCTTCTTCGAGCAAGACGATCCCCGAGCGCTCGCCCACTCAGGGGTCGCCCCTGACCCCGTCTTCCCCAACTCCGGCCGCCGAGATCGCCATCGTCGCCCCGCTCAGCTCCGACCCTCCCCGAGCCCGCCTCGACGGTCGCTGCAATCACCGTGAGCATGGCCACCTTCCCTTTCTTCCCCGTTCTCTCTCTCGAGCCCCGTAGCGATCACTTGTAGCTCACCCGCACGCGCCGCCGCGGAGCTCGTCGCCGACGAGGCTCCGGCCACCCAATGGCCGCACCACCTTGTCCACTAGCCTCACCGCACACCCAGGGGCCCGACGCATCACTCCACGCGCCTCGCCGTGCCCCGCAGCCCCGGTTTCACCTTCGCCCGAGCCCCGGCGCCGCCAAACTCGTCGCCGGCGTCATTTCCGGCGACCCCGAGGCCAACTACCACCACCACTCGATGCGGCTCACCTCCCGCATCACGTAGACGTGCTCCGCCGTCTATTTGGTCGCCGGAGCGCGAATCTGCACTTCCTCCGCCGCGTCTGGACGTCGCCGGCGGCTCAACGCCGGCGGAGTTGACCCGCTGACCCCTTTGTTGACCACGGGTGGGCCCAGTTTGACCCCCTGGGTCTATGACATGTGGGCCCCGCCCGCTAACTAATCCAGGATTAGAAATAATCTAATCTGTTTAAGCTAATGACCCTGACACGCGGGACCCACGCGTCAGGTTTGACCTGGACCGGGTCTGTTGACCTGCTGAGGTCAGCATGATCTCATGCTGACGCCACAATTAATTTTCTGGATTTATTTTTGCACAGGAAATTCCAGAAATTAGTTTAAACTTCAAAAATTCATAGAAAATTATCTATAACTCCAAATGCAAAGTTTTATATATGAAAAATTATCAGAAAAATCCAACCTATCCATTGGTACTGGTTTCATGCATGTCAGAACAAGTTAAACCCACTGTTTAGGCATTACAAGTTGATACACTAATATGATCTTCATAAATGAGCTACCATTTGAATCTTTGGTTCAAATGGGTTCATTCCCTTCTGGTTTAACTTGCACTAGGTCAGGGCACATCCATATTGCCATGTCACAGCATGCATCATATTGTTGCATATCGTCATGTATTGATGGTGTTTCGATGTGTTCTTCGTGGTAGGTTCTGCCTCCGAGGATATCTTCGAGTATCCAACTGAAGGGCAGTATCCCACGACCACTCCATCAGGCAAGCAACCCATTGATCATTCCGATACAAACCCATGTTCTCGCTTCTGCTCTTGTTTAGTGCATTAAGACAACGCGTTTCAAAACTGCTGTGTGTTGCGGTAGATGAACCCACTTCCTTTGCATGACCTGTCATTGCCACAGTAACTAGATGAAACCCACTAGCATGTGTAGGAGTTGATTGAGCCAATACATGTGTGTGTGTGTTCCTACCATGCTATGCTTGCTATGCTTAGAGTTGTGTCAGGTCTGGCTCATCGGGATGATGAACTGGAGTGAAAGATTGTGTCGGTGACAAGAGTGAAGTGTTGAACACGATTTGGTAAAGGAATCGATGAGAGGCCATGTAGAAGTACATGGTGGGTTGTTTCATTGAGGCCGTCCTTAAGAACTGAGATCTGTGTTTGTGATCCATGATACAGTTACTACCACACATTGGGCCCTGAAATATGACCCCGCTCGACTTCTTATCCACCCTTGTCCTCTGTCCAGGAGTTGCAAGTAGTTTCTGGTGTTTGTAGTATGCTGGGGGCCGCACGCGGCGCTGACCATCGGGGTGGGCTGTGTTGCGGTAGGCACGTGGCACGGTGTACCGACTCGCCCGTTTGGTGTCTCGGGAACCCTGTTCACATCGTTCGGGGCCGTTAGTGGAAACCTCGGCCGGACTCCCTGCGGATGGAACCCGAATAGGCGATAAACCTGGACTAGAGACTTGAGTGTTTAGGTAGGTCGTGGTCTACACCCACGTCGGCTTTCGCTTGAAGTCTGCCGAGCACATGTCGTGTGCAGGCGCTAAGTGGTGGAAACATGTGTGAAGAAGTACACCCCTGCAGGGTTACAAATGATCTATTCGAATAGCCGTGTCCGCGGTAATGGACTTCTGGGTTGCCTATATCAGTTCATAGACAAGTTAAATGGATACTACTAAAACTCTCAAGATAAGTGTGAGTACCGCGGATGGCCCTCTCGCAGGATGGCGAGAGAGGATCCACGGTGGAGTATTGTGATGGTGTTAGTGGACTCGTGTGCGACAAATGATTTACAAGTGGTGTCTATCGTAGGATAGTTTAGCCAAGAGTCAAAGCTGGCTTGCTGCAATAACCCCACTACATTCTTGAGAATGTGCATGTATAATAGGTTCCTGTTGTAAGACTTGCTGAGTACCTCCGTACTCATGATGCTTTAATCATGTTTTTCAGACGACTGCACCAACCCCTCTGATGGGTTCTATGTAGACCTCGACGTTGACGAGTGACTTATCACCGGGTGGTGATCCAAGACTTGTGAAGGGTCGTTGTAGATAGACAGGCTTCGTCAAGCCTTCTTTCTTTCTAGTGTCTGTACTCAGATTACTTTGCTTCCGCATGTGCTTGTATGTTTGTATGACTTGAGTGTTGGGTCATGTGACCCCTGTCTGTATGGATGATATGTATGGCTCCTCGGAGCCTTCTAAATAAAGTACTTGAGTCGTAGAGTACTGTTGTGATGCCATGTTGTATTTACTCATATCGGGCATATTGTGTGTATGATTGAAATGCTTGGTATGAGTGGGATCCGACTATCTAGTTGATTATCCTTGGCAGCCTTTCATATGGGGAAATGTAAGTCTTGTGCTTCTGAGCGATAGTAGTCCGCTACAGCCCGGTTCACCAGAGTCCTGCTAGCCCAGCACTACTGCTTGGACACTTGACTGGACGGCATGTGTTTCACGTCATTTCTATGTCTGTCCCTTCGGGGAAATGTCACGCGCTGTTATTCGGAGTCCTGCCTAGCCTGCTACAGCCCGGGTTACCGGAGTCCTGTTAGCCCAGTGCTACAGCCCGAATAGATACGTTGATGACCGACATGTTCGATGTGATTCATGTATGCCTGTCCTCATAGGCTAGCGCCGCCTTGGGTTCACGACTAGCCATGTCGGCCCGGGTTCTCTGTCATATGGATGCTAGCGACACTATCATATACGTGAGCCAAAAGGCGCAAACGGTCCCGGGCCAGGTAAGGTGGCACCCGTGGGAGTACCGTGCGTGAGGCCGCAAAGTGATATGATGTGTTACACGCTGGATCGATGTGGCTTAGGATCGGGGTCCTGACAGCGTTGGTATCAGAGCAACGCTGTCAGGACCCCGATCCTAGGTCACACCGATCTAGCATGTAACACATCATATCACTTTGCGGCCTCACGCACGGTGTTCCCATGGGTGCCACCTTACCTGGCCCGGGACCGTTTGCGCCTTTTGGCTCACGTATATGATAGTGTCGCTAGCATCCATATGACAAAGAACCCGGGCCGACATGGCTAGTCGTGAACCCAAGGCGGCACTAACCCATGAGGACAGGCATACATGAATCACATCGAGCATGTCGATCAGCAACGTATATATCCGGGCTATAGCACTGGGCTAACAGGACTCCGGTAACCCGGGCTGTAGCAGGCTAGGCAGGACTCTGGATAACACCGCGTGACATTTCCCCGAAGGGACAGACACAGGAATGACGTGAAACACATGCCGGCCAGTCAAGTGTTCCGAGCAGTAGTGCTGGGCTAGCAGGACTCCGGTGAACCGGGCTGTAGCGGACTACTATCGCTCAGAAGCACTAGACTTACATTTCCTCATATGATAGGCTGCCAAGGAAAAACAACTAGATAGTCGGATCCCACCCATACCAAGCATTTCAATCATACACACAATATGCCCGATATGAGTAGATACAACATGGCATCACAACATAACTCTACGACTCAAAGTATTTATTCAATAGGCTCCGAGGAGCGAGGAATTACAAACATGGGTCTCATGACCCAACATTCAGAGCATACAAGTCAAACACATGCGGAAGCTTAACATGTCTGAGTACAGACATCTACAAATGAAAAAGGCTGAGAAGCTGACTATCTACCAGATCCTGCCGAGGGCACAAGATCGTAGCTGAGGTAACAAGCTAAACGTCGAAGTCCAAGTGGTACTACTAGCGAGACTGAAGTCTCTCTGCAAAAACATAAAATAGGCAAACGTGAGTACAAATGTACCCAGCAAGACTTACATCAGAACTAACTACATATGCATCAGCATCAACAAAGGGGGTGGTGGAGTTTGACTGCAGCAAGCCAGCTTTGACTCGGTGGCTATCCTGAACTACGACTGCAAGCGACTCTTTTGAGGTGGCGCACACGAGTCCACATATTCACCATCCAATACACCACTATGGATCCACTTCCGTCTCCCTACGAGAAGGCCATCCATAGCACTCACGCTTATCTTGCGTATTTTAGAGTATCCACTTTCACTTGTCTATGAACTGATATAGGCAACCCAGAAGTCCATTACCGCGGACACGGCTATTCGAATAGATGATGTTAACCCTGCAGGGGTGTACTTCTTCACACACGCTCTCACCACTTACCGCCGTTTACACGACATGTACTCGGCAACCTTCAAGCGGAAGCCCAGCGAGGGTGTCGGCCACAGCCTACCTAAACACTCCAGTCTCTAGTCCAGGTTTATCGCCTATTCGGGTTCCATCCGCAGGGAGTCCGGCCGAGGTTTCCACTAACGGCCCCGAACGATGTGAACAGGGTTCCCGAGACACCAAACGGGCGAGTCGGTACACCGTGCCACGTGCCTACCGCAACACAGCCCACCCCGATGGTCAGCGCCGCGTGCGGCCCCCAGCATACTACAAACACCAGAAACTACTTGCAACTCCTGGACAGAGGACAAGGGTGGATAAGAAGTCGAGCGGGGTCATATTTCAGGGCCCAATGTGTGGTAGTAACTGTATCATGGATCACAAACACAGATCTCAGTTCTTAAGGACGACCTCAATGAAACAATCCACCATGTACTCCTACATGGCCTCTCATCGATTCCTTTACCAAATCGTGTTCAACACTTCACTCTTGTCACCGACACAATCTTTCACTCCAGTTCATCATCCCGATGAGCCAGACCTGACACAACTCTAAGCATAGCAAGCATAGCATGGTAGGAACACACACACACATGTATTGGCTCAATCAACTCCTACACATGCTAGTGGGTTTCATCTAGTTACTGTGGCAATGACAGGTCATGCAAAGGAAGTGGGTTCATCTACCGCAACACACAGCAGTTTTGAAACGCGTTGTCTTAATGCAGTAAACAAGAGCAGAAGCGAGAACATGGGTTTGTATCGGAATGATCAATGGGTTGCTTGCCTGATGGAGTGGTCGTGGGATACTGCCCTTCAGTTGGATACTCGGAGATATCCTCGGAGGCAGAACCTACCACGAAGAACACATCGAAACACCATCAATACATGACGATATGCAACAATATGATGCATGCTGTGACATGGCAATATGGATGTGCCCTGACCTACTGCAAGTTAAACCAGAAGGGAATGAACCCATTTGAACCAAAGATTCAAATGGTAGCTCATTTATGAAGATCATATTAGTGTATCAACTTGTAATGCCTAAACAGTGGGTTTAACTTGTTCTGACATGCATGAAACCAGTACCAATTGATAGGTTGGATTTTTCTGATAATTTTTCATATATAAAACTTTGCATTTGGAGTTATAGATAATTTTCTATGAATTTTTGAAGTTTAAACTAATTTCTGGAATTTCCTGTGCAAAAATAAATCCAGAAAATTAATTGTGGCATCAGCATGAGATCATGCTGACCTCAGCAGGTCAACAGACCCGGTCCAGGTCAAACCTGACGCGTGGGTCCCGCGTGTCAGGGTCATTAGCTTAAACAGATTAGATTATTTCTAATCCTGGATTAGTTAGCGGGCGGGGCCCACATGTCATAGACCCAGGGGGTCAAACTGGGCCCACCCGTGGTCAACAAAGGGGTCAGCAGGTCAACTCCGCCGGCGTTGAGCCGCCGGCGACGTCCAGACGCGGCGGAGGAAGTGCAGATTCGCGCTCCGGCGACCAAATCGACGGCGGAGCACGTCTACGTGATGCGGGAGGTGAGCCGCATCGAGTGGTGGTGGTAGTTGGCCTCGGGGTCGCCGGAAATGACGCCGGCGACGAGTTTGGCGGCGCTGGGGCTCGGGCGAAGGTGAAACCGGGGCTGCGGGGCACGGCGAGGCGCGTGGAGTGATGCGTCGGGCCCCTGGGTGTGCGGTGAGGCTAGTGGACAAGGTGGTGCGGCCATTGGGTGGCCGGAGCCTCGTCGGCGACGAGCTCCGCGGCGGCGCGTGCGGGTGAGCTACAAGTGATCGCTACGGGGCTCGATAGAGAGAACGGGGAGGAAGGGAAGGTGGCCATGCTCACGGTGATTGCAGCGAGCGTCGAGGCGGGCTCGTGGAGGGTCGGAGCTGAGCGGGGCGATGATGGCGATCTCGGCGGCCGGAGTTGTGGAAGACGGGGTCAGGGGCGACCCCTGAGCGGGCGAGCGCTCGGGGCTCGTCTTGCTCGAAGAAGAGGAGGGTGGCGGAGCTCGTGGACACGGTCGGGTGGCGCGGGGATGACGGTAGCTATGGCAACGGCGGCGGAGCGGCGACGGTGGCGTCGGCCATGGCGAAGGAGAGCGAGGGAGGCGAGGCAGAGGCGAATGGCGTGTCCAGGGGCTCGGGGGCACGACGTGGAGGCCGTCCAGCGCGTCGGGCGGCGAAGCGGCGAGCAGGTGGCGTCGTGGCGAGCTCGCGCTCGTCGGCGTCACCACCCTGCCTGCCTGGCGGGGACGAAGCAGCTGGCTGGCTCGGGCCAGCACAGTGCTGGGCCGCCAGGTGGGCCGGCTGGGGGTTTGGCCAGGTAAGTCTTTTCTGATTTTTGTTTCCTTTTCTATTTATTTTGTAACTTTGTAGACTTATTAAAAATACTAGCACAACTCCAAAAATCACCAAACTGCACCTGGTCCTTAGTTGGAATATTTCCAGCAAGGAACATTTTAGTTTGGAGATATTTGGACATTTGAAATGTTTTATAAATTTTAAATGCCCAAATTCAAATACTTATGCATTAATTCAATGACCTTCTGTTGACCTAGAAAAATGTGCACTATTTTTGCCAGAGGTTTAAGACCAAAGCAAAGATGATGAACATTTTAGAAGGGCATTTCAGGTTCATTGAAAAAGGTTTTAGTAAACCCTAGTAGATTCAGGAGGGGTGCTGGGGGTTCTGCCTTCCCCATTTCAATTTTCTTGTCAAAAGAAAACATGATGCACACTCTAATGCATGAACTAGGTAGGATGTGACAACTCACCCCCACTCAAAAGAATCTCGTCCCGAGATTTAGGATCTGTCGGAAAGAAGGTGGGGTACTCAAGTCGAAGACGATCCTCCCTTTCCCATGTAGCTTCTTGCTCGGAATGATGTGACCATTGAACCTTGAGAAACTTGATATTATGGCGTCGAGTGGTACGCTCGGCTTGATCAAGGATACGAACGGGGTATTCTCGATAGGTGAGGTTATCTTGGAGATCAAGCGTTTCGTGGTTCACTCCACGGATAGGATCCGAGAAGCAACGCCTGAGTTGAGAGACGTGGAAGACATCATGGACTCTGGAGAGATGCGGGGGTAGTTCCAATTGGTAGGCAACTTCTCCTCGTTTGGCAAGAATGCGAAAAGGTCCAATGTAACGAGGAGCCAACTTGCCTTTGATACCGAATCAATGGGTCCCCTTTAAAGGTGTAACCCGAAGGTAAGCCATCTCGCCGACTTCATAAGCCATGGGCTTATGCTTGCGGTCATACTGACTCTTTTGTCGAGACTGGGCAGTTTTCAACTTCTCACGAACAATGCGAACCTGCTCTTCTGCATCCTGGATCATGTCCGGGACAAAGAGTTGTCTCTCGCCGGTTTCTGACCAGTTAAGAGGCGTTCGACATTTTCGTCCATAAAGAACTTCGAAAGGAGCTTTACCCAAGCTAGCTTGATAACTGTTGTTATAAGCGAACTCGGCAAATGGAAGGCACTTCTCCCAATTCATACCGAAAGAGATGACAGAAGCTCGGAGCATATCCTCCAGAATTTGATTGACTCGTTCTACTTGACCACTTGATTGCGGATGGAAGGCGGTGCTAAAGAAGAGACGAGTCCCCATAGCATTTTGGAAACTTTCCCAAAATCGAGAGGTGAAAAGACTTCCACGGTCTGAATTAATTTCCAATGGAACACCATGGAGAGATACTATTCGAGAGATGTACAAATCCGCTAGCTGGCTAGCGGTTATACTCTCGCGAATAGATAAGAAGTGGGCTACTTTGGAAAGACGATCGACAACAACGAAGATAGCATTATTCCCTCTTTTGGTTCTGGGAAACCCGGTAATGAAATCCATACCGATTTTATCCCATTTCCATTCAGGAATCTGCAATGGTTGAAGGGTGCCAGCGGGCCGTTGATGCTCTGCTTTGACACTACATATGAAGCTATATGCCGTTTGCGCCTTTTGGCTCACGTATATGATAGTGTCGCTAGCATCCATATGACAGAGAACCCGGGCCGACATGGCTAGTCGTGAACCCAAGGCGGCGCTAGCCTATGAGGACAGGCATACATGAATCACATCGAACATGCCGGTCATCAACGTATCTATTCGGGCTGTAGCACTGGGCTAACAGGACTCCGGTAACCCGGGCTGTAGCAGGCTACGCAGGACTCCGAATAACAGCGCGTGACATTTCCCCGAAGGGACAGACATAGAAACGACGTGAAACACATGCCGGCCAGTCAAGTGTCCAAGCAGTAGTGCTGGGCTAGCAGGACTCCGGTGAACCGGGCTGTAGCAGACTACTATCGCTCAGAAGCACAAGACTTACATTTCCCCATATGAAAGGCTGCCAAGGATAATCAACTAGATAGTCGGATCCCACTCATACCAAGCATTTCAATCGTACACACAATATGCCCGATATGAGTAAATACAACATGGCATCACAACAGTACTCTACGACTCAAGTACTTTATTTAGAAGGCTCCGAGGAGCCATACATATCATCCATACAGACAGGGGTCACATGACCCAACACTCAAGTCATACAAACATATAAGCACATGCGGAAGCAAAGTAATCTGAGTACAGACACTAGAAAGAAAGAAGGCTTGACGAAGCCTGTCTATCTACAACGACCCTTCACAAGTCTTGGATCACCACCCGGTGATAAGTCACTCGTCAACATCAAGGTCTACATAGAACCCATCAGAGGGGTTGGTGCAGTCGTCTGAAAAACATGATTAAAGCATCATGAGTACGGAGGTACTCAGCAAGTCTTACAACAGGAACCTATTATACATGCACATTCTCAAGAATGTAGTGGGGTTATTGCAGCAAGCCAGCTTTGACTCTTGGCTAAACTATCCTACGATAGACACCACTTGTAAATCATTTGTCGCACACGAGTCCACTAACACCATCACAATACTCCACCGTGGATCCTCTCTCGCCATCCTGCGAGAGGGCCATCCGCGGTACTCACACTTATCTTGAGAGTTTTAGTAGTATCCATTTAACTTGTCTATGAACTGATATAGGCAACCCAGAAGTCCATTACCGCGGACACGGCTATTCGAATAGATCATTTGTAACCCTGCAGGGGTGTACTTCTTCACACATGTTTCCACCACTTAGCGCCTGCACACGACATGTGCTCGGCAGACTTCAAGCGAAAGCCGACGTGGGTGTAGACCACGACCTACCTAAACACTCAAGTCTCTAGTCCAGGTTTATCGCCTATTCGGGTTCCATCCGCAGGGAGTCCGGCCGAGGTTTCCACTAACGGCCCCGAACGATGTGAACAGGGTTCCCGAGACACCAAACGGGCGAGTCGGTACACCGTGCCACGTGCCTACCGCAACACAGCCCACCCCGATGGTCAGCGCCGCGTGCGGCCCCCAGCATACTACAAACACCAGAAACTACTTGCAACTCCTGGACAGAGGACAAGGGTGGATAAGAAGTCGAGCGGGGTCATATTTCAGGGCCCAATGTGTGGTAGTAACTGTATCATGGATCACAAACACAGATCTCAGTTCTTAAGGACGGCCTCAATGAAACAACCCACCATGTACTCCTACATGGCCTCTCATCGATTCCTTTACCAAATCGTGTTCAACACTTCACTCTTGTCACCGACACAATCTTTCACTCCAGTTCATCATCCCGATGAGCCAGACCTGACACAACTCTAAGCATAGCAAGCATAGCATGGTAGGAACACACACACACATGTATTGGCTCAATCAACTCCTACACATGCTAGTGGGTTTCATCTAGTTACTGTGGCAATGACAGGTCATGCAAAGGAAGTGGGTTCATCTACCGCAACACACAGCAGTTTTGAAACGCGTTGGCATCAGAGCCGGACTGCCTGTAGGTTCGCTAAGCCAAACTGGTCGATGTCGAGTCTAGAAATGCTTTAGTTATATGTAGGGGAATTGATTGTGGGAGGGAACGTAAGGCTCTTTTACTCCTTTACCTTATGCCCTCTGTTCTGAGTCATTCTCTTCTCTTTCTACGTGGGTTAAGGACTAGGCTCTCTTCTCTCTATCAGGTTCACGTGTTACTAAATCCGTAGTAACTTATAGGATTGTTGGTTCAACCCAGTTCAGTTCTACTAAAGTTTAGTATGTTGCCTTTTGAACCAGAACCTTGATATGATGTTGTTGAGTGGTTTCGCAAACTGTTGTGGATGTCTCAAGTCTTTTTCTGAGCATTTACAGCCGTTATGCTGTCCAATTTCATCCAGAAATTCTAATGCCTTTGCACTACTTTGTGCTTTCAGATGGCTACCCGTCCCCAAAACCAAGTGGTTCGTCTGAACCGTTGCATCGGTGTATGTGGTCATACCGCCATGTTGGTTCGAGTGATGGTTGAGGCAGGTTACCGATGGTACCCTGAATACACCGTCGAGGAGCAGTTTAGAGATTTTAACCAGAGCCAATATCTGTGCACGGTCAGGATATATCCGTCATATCCCGGAGCCACGGAACCACTCCACTGTTCTTATGGACTCGGGATCACTATTGGGATGTCCGTTCAAGATGCAGCCTACTCGATGATGACCATTATGCGAGCTAGAACTGCCTTGTTGAGCAACACTGAATTTCGCTACATGCCAGCATCCCTCCCTGGGGCGCATGGTTACCTTCAGGGCATGTACAGTGATGCATCCCATCAAGACTCACTCCTTTGCACCACTACTGAGATGTTGGAAGATAAGGACCGTGAAAACCGGGCCTTGCGTATGGAGCTCTTTAATGCTCGTGCTGATCATTGGGCCACCTTGACGAGGTTTGCACCTGCTGTGCAAGCCGGATACATGGACACGGGAGACTTGTACCCTGTGCGGGCTAGTCTGCCAGACTTCATGGAATGGCGTGAGGTGGGAGGCATCACCCCTCCTCGTGGACCTCTTCTTCCGCCATCTGTTGGACCGAGGCCGCACCCAAGTCCCTATGGTCCACAAGCACCGCAGGACCGTCTGTTCCCAGATGACCATGTTCCGCTTCCAGGTCTGGGTGGTGACTTCTATGAGGACTTCTACGGAGCCGTCTGAGCTAGTAGTAGTCTCGCTAGTATTGTAATAGTTGTATGTCCACCGTCCTGCGTGATTGTGGAATATAACTCAGTTTGTATCAATTCCGAAGGTGTAGAAAAATAATGTATAGGAGCTTGGAATGCCTCCGATGAGATGTAACGTCTGTCGTCTTAGTTGTACTTCAGCTTGAGCTTGTACTAAACTATGTATGATGTGTATGACCGTTGGTATATATATGGTAGTTTCTATATTACCATGTCATACGGATGATCATCTCTGCATTCCTTGTTATCCATTACATTCCGCACTTCCTTGGCCAGATTTTGCCATCCTGGTTTAAATCGTTGTTTTGTTTTCCTAGGATGGTCAACACCCGCAGCAACCCTGCTGCTCCGGAGCAGGGAGAAGCTAGTGCACCTAGAGAGGAAAGTCTGCCTCAACCACCTTCTCTGGCCGAAGTGATGCTGGAGGCAGAGCGCAACAGGCGCGACACCAACCGCTTGTTAGAGCGGATTGAGCAGAACACTGCACGCCAGCAGAGGATCAATTCGGTGTCCATCAATGACTTTGTCAAGCTGTACCCGCCAAAGTTCAATCATTCCATCGAACCTCTCGATGCGGATGACTGGCTCCGCAGCATCGCTCACAAGCTACGTTCTGCCAACGTACCTGAAGATGATAAAGTCACCTTTGCTGCCTATCACCTCGAAGGCCTGCCAGCCTTTGGTGGGAGAATTATGAAGCTATGCGTCCGGTCGGCCAACTCACTACTTGGGCTGATTTCAGTGCCGCTTTCCGTGAGCATCATATCCCGGAAGGCCTTATGGATCGCAAGAGGGAGGAGTTCTATAACTTCACCCAGGGGAAGCTGACTGTGGATGCATACAGTCGCGAGTTTGGGAAGCTTGCACGCTATGCTCCCGAAGAGGTGTCCACCGACGCCAAGAAGCAGGCAAGGTTCCGCAAGGGACTTAGCCCTGAGCTCCGACGTGACCTTCGTCTGCATGAATGCATTTCTTTTCCGAAGCTAGTCAATAAGGCCATCAGTGCCGAGACAGGGCAGAATGATTTTGAAGCTTCACGCAAGCACTCCCGTGACTATGGATCTTCATCCGGCTCTGGATCTCAGAAGCGCCGGGTCTGGATCCCAAATTCTGCTATGCCACCCAGGTATACCCCGAGGCCATCTTTTGAGGCGCCTCGTCCCAACCAACAGTATGTGCCGCCCAAGACTTTTGGTGGCCCCACTGCCAATACTGCTCCACGCCCCAATATGATAACTTGCTTCAAGTGTGGTGAGCCGGGCCACTACATCCGTGAGTGTCCCCAGAACAACCCCAGTCAGTTCGGAAAGTCTGTTGGACGTGGTAAGTCAACAGCAAAGGTGCTCGTCGCCAAGCCAGCCACCACTGCTCGTGGCCATGTCAACTACGTTTCAGCTGAAGAAACTCAAGAGAACCCCAACGTCGTTCTCGGTACGCTCCTTGTTAATTGCCATCCGGCAACTGTTCTCTTTGATACTGGAGCATCTCATTCATTTATTTTTGAGAGCTATGCTCGTTTGCACAACACCACTTTTTGTGACATGCCTACCTCCATGGTAATTCAAACCCCTGGTTCTAAGTGGGAAACCTCTAGGATCAGCCATGGAAATGAAATTCTTGTTGACAGATTGGTCTTCCTTGCGTCACTAATAGCTCTCAAGTCCTCAGACATAAACATCATCCTGGGTATGGACTGGATGTCAGCTCATTACGCCAAGATTGACTGCTCAACTAGAACTGTTCAACTTACCCATCCATCGGGCAAGACAGTCAATGTTTTGACCCGAGTATCGGAGCGTCAGCTCTACTCTCTAAATGCCAATCCCCTTCCAGACCTCGAAGATATTCCGGTAGTCCGTGACTTCCCGGATGTCTTTCCAGAGGAATTGCCGGGTGTTCCACCTGACAGAGATGTCGAGTTCGTGATAGACCTTGTTCCAGGAACCGTCCCAATCTCTAGAAGACCTTATAAGATGGCACCCCTAGAACTAGCTGAGCTTAAGAAACAACTCGATGAGTCCTTGCAAAAGGGTTTCATCCGTCCTAGTTCATCTCCATGGGCTTGCCCCGTCCTCTTCGTCAAGAAGAAGGATGGAACGGATCGGATGGTTGTAGATTACCGACCTGTCAATTTGGTCACTATCAAGAACAAGTATCCGCTCCCCAGGATCAACGACCTGTATGACCAGCTCGCTGGATCCTCAGTCTTTTCCAAGATGGATTTGAGGTTGGGCTACCATCAAATCAAAATCAAGAACGGGGACATTCCCAAAACGGCTTTCGTTACTCGTTACGGCCAATACGAGTACACCGTCATGTCCTTCGGTTTAACCAATGCTCCAGCCACCTTCTCTCGGTTAATGAACTCGATCTTCATGGAGTTCTTGGATAAATTCGTCGTGGTATACCTCGATGATATACTCATCTACTCCAAGAATGAGGAAGAACATGCCGAACATCTAAGGCTAGTATAGATGAAACTTCGAGAGCATCGCCTTTATGCCAAATTCTCCAAGTGCGAATTCTGGTTGCCAGAAGTGACCTATCTGGGCCATGTAATCTCTGGCAAGGGCATTGCTGTCAATCCCGAGCGAGTTCAAGCTGTCCTTGACTGGACACCACCTGAAACGGTCAATCAAGTTCGGAGTTTTCTTGGTTTAGCAAGCTATTGCCGCCGCTTCGTCGAGAATTTTTCCAAAGTGGCTAAGCCTCTAACTGAACTCCTCAAGAAAGATAAAAAGTTCGAGTGGACCCCACAGTGCGAATTCAGCTTTCAGGAACTGAAAAGACGCCTGACGTCTGCTCCCGTACTGGTACCACCAGACTTCTCTAAGGACTTTGTTATCTATTGCGACGCCTCGCGACAAGGACTAGGTTGCATACTCATGCAAGATCGTCATGTGATTGCCTACGCATCTCGACAGTTGCGTCCACATGAGGATAATTATCCTACTCATGATCTAGAGCTTGCAGCAGTAGTCCATGCACTCAAAACCTGGCGACATTACCTCCTGGGTAACCGTTGCGAAATTACACTGATCACCAAAGCTTGAAATATATCTTCACCCAACCGGATTTGAATCTCAGGCAAAGACGTTGGGTCGAGTTGATCTCGGATTACGACTTAGGAATAACCTACACCCCAGGCAAAGCCAATGTCATGGCTGATGCACTAAGTCGTAAATCTTATTGTAACAATCTGATGTTACAACAAGGTCAACCATTTCTCCACAAGGAATTTCATAAGCTTAACCTTCACATTGTTCCTCGAGGATTCCTTTCCACCCTGGTGGCGAAACCTAACCTTACGGATCAAATCATAGCTGCCCAGAAGCGCGATAAGGGCATATCTCGGATTAAGGAAAACATCGCTAGCGGAGTTGCTAAATGTTTTTCCATGGATGAACGAGGTGTTGTCTTCTTCGAGAACCGCTTGGTGGTTCCCAAGAAACAACATTTACGACAATTGATCCTTAAGGAAGCTCATGAATCCCCTCTCACCATTCATCCCGGTAGTACTAAAATGTATCAAGACCTACGCCAGAGGTTTTGGTGGACTAGGATGAAGAGAGAAATCGCTCAATACATTGCTAGTTGCGACGTCTGTCGTCGTGTCAAAGCAGAGCATCAACGGCCCGCTGGCACCCTTCAACCATTGCAGATTCCTGAATGGAAATGGGATAAAATCGGTATGGATTTCATTACCGGGTTTCCCAGAACCAAAATAGGGAATAATGCTATCTTCGTTGTTGTCGATCGTATTTCCAAAGTAGCCCACTTCTTATCTGTTCGCGAGAGTATAACCGCTAGCCAGCTAGCGGATTTGTACATCTCTCGAATAGTATCTCTCCATGGTGTTCCATTGGAAATTAATTCAGACCGTGGAAGTCTTTTCACCTCTCGATTTTGGGAAAGTTTCCAAAATGCTATGGGGACTCGTCTCTTCTTTAGCACCGCCTTCCATCCGCAATCAAGTGGTCAAGTAGAACGAGTCAATCAAATTCTGGAGGATATGCTCCGAGCTTCTGTCATCTCTTTCGGTATGAATTGGGAGAAGTGCCTTCCATTCGCCGAGTTCGCTTATAACAACAGTTATCAAGCTAGCTTGGGTAAAGCTCCTTTCGAAGTTCTTTATGGACGAAAATGTCGAACGCCTCTTAACTGGTCAGAAACCGGCGAGAGACAACTCTTTGGCCCGGACATGATCCAGGATGCAGAAGAGCAGGTTCGCATTGTTCGTGAGAAGTTGAAAACCGCCCAGTCTCGACAAAAGAGTCAGTATGACCGCAAGCATAAGCCCATGGCTTATGAAGTCGGCGAGATGGCTTACCTTCGGGTTACACCTTTAAAGGGGACCCATCGATTCGATATCAAAGGCAAGTTGGCTCCTCGTTACATTGGACCTTTTCGCATTCTTGCCAAACGAGGAGAAGTTGCCTACCAATTGGAACTACCTCCGCATCTCTCCAGAGTCCATGATGTCTTCCACGTCTCTCAACTCAGGCGTTGCTTCTCGGATCCTATCCGTGGAGTGAACCACGAAATGCTTGATCTCCAAGATAACCTCACCTATCGAGAATACCCCGTTCGTATCCTTGATCAAGCCGAGCGTACCACTCGACGCCATAATATCAAGTTTCTCAAGGTTCAATGGTCACATCATTCCGAGCAAGAAGCTACATGGGAAAGGGAGGATCGTCTTCGACTTGAGTACCCCACCTTCTTTCCGACAGATCCTAAATCTCGGGACGAGATTCTTTTGAGTGGGGGTGAGTTGTCACATCCTACCTAGTTCATGCATTAGAGTGTGCATCATGTTTTCTTTTGACAAGAAAATTGAAATGGGGAAGGCAGAACCCCCAGCACCCCTCCTGAATCTACTAGGGTTTACTAAAACCTTTTTCAATGAACCTGAAATGCCCTTCTAAAATGTTCATCATCTTTGCTTTGGTCTTAAACCTCTGGCAAAAATAGTGCACATTTTTCTAGGTCAACAGAAGGTCATTGAATTAATGCATAAGTATTTGAATTTGGGCATTTAAAATTTATAAAACATTTCAAATGCCCAAATATCTCCAAACTAAAATGTTCCTTGCTGGAAATATTCCAACTAAGGACCAGGTGCAGTTTGGTGATTTTTGGAGTTCTGCTAGTATTTTTAATAAGTCTACAAAGTTACAAAAGAAATAGAAAAGGAAACAAAAATCAGAAAAGACTTACCTGGCCAAACCCCCCAGCCGGCCCACCTGGCGGCCCAGCCCTGTGCTGGCCCGAGCCAGCCAGCTGCTTCGTCCCCGCCAGGCAGGCAGGGTGGTGACGCCGACGAGCGCGAGCTCGCCACGACGCCACCTGCTCGCCGCTTCGCCGCCCGACGCGCTGGACGGCCTCCACGTCGTGCCCCCGAGCCCCTGGACACGCCATTCGCCTCTGCCTCACCTCCCTCGCTCTCCTTCGCCATGGCCGACGCCACCGTCGCCGCTCCGCCGCCGTTGCCATAGCTACTGTCATCCCCGCGCCACCCGACCGTGTCCACGAGCTCTGCCACCCTCCTCTTCTTCGAGCAAGACGAGCCCCGAGCGCTCGCCCGCTCAGGGGTCGCCCCTGACCCCGTCTTCCCCAACTCCGGCCGCCGAGATCGCCATCGTCGCCCCGCTCAGCTCCGACCCTCCCCGAGCCCGCCTCGACGCTCGCTGCAATCACCGTGAGCATGGCCACCTTCCCTTCCTCCCCGTTCTCTCTCTCGAGCCCCGTAGCGATCACTTGTAGCTCACCCGCACGCGCCGCCGCGGAGCTCGTCGCCGACGAGGCTCCGGCCACCCAATGGCCGCACCACCTTGTCCACTAGCCTCACCGCACACCCAGGGGCCCGACGCATCACTCCACGCGCCTCGCCGTGCCCCGCAGCCCCGGTTTCACCTTCGCCCGAGCCCCGGCGCCGCCAAACTCGTCGCCGGTGTCATTTCCGGCGACCCCGAGGCCAAATACCACCACCACTCGATGCGGCTCACCTCCCGCATCACGTAGACATGCTCCGTCGTCGATTTGGTCGCCGGAGCGCGAATCTGCACTTCCTCCGCCGCGTCTGGACGTCGCCGGCGGCTCAACGCCGGCGGAGTTGACCCGCTGACCCCTTTGTTGACCACGGGTGGGCCCAGTTTGACCCCCTGGGTCTATGACATGTGGGCCCCGCCCGCTAACTAATCCAGGATTAGAAATAATCTAATCTGTTTAAGCTAATGACCCTGACACGCGGGACCCACGCGTCAGGTTTGACCTGGACCGGGTCTGTTGACCTGCTGAGGTCAGCATGATCTCATGCTGACGCCACAATTAATTTTCTGGATTTATTTTTGCACAGGAAATTCCAGAAATTAGTTTAAACTTCAAAAATTCATAGAAAATTATCTATAACTCCAAATGCAAAGTTTTATATATGAAAAATTATCAGAAAAATCTAACCTATCCATTGGTACTGGTTTCATGCATGTCAGAACAAGTTAAACCCACTGTTTAGGCATTACAAGTTGATACACTAATATGTTCTTCATAAATGAGCTACCATTTGAATCTTTGGTTCAAATGGGTTCATTCCCTTCTGGTTTAACTTGCACTAGGTCAGGGCACATCCATATTGCCATGTCACAGCATGCATCATATTGTTGCATATCGTCATGTATTGATGGTGTTTCGATGTGTTCTTCGTGCTGTGACATGGCAATATGGATGTGCCCTGACCTAGTGCAAGTTAAACCAGAAGGGAATGAACCCATTTGAACCAAAGATTCAAATGGTAGCTCATTTATGAAGATCATATTAGTGTATCAACTTGTAATGCCTAAACAGTGGGTTTAACTTGTTCTGACATGCATGAAACCAGTACCAATGGATAGGTTGGATTTTTCTGATAATTTTTCATATATAAAACTTTGCATTTGGAGTTATAGATAATTTTCTATGAATTTTTGAAGTTTAAACTAATTTCTGGAATTTCCTGTGCAAAAATAAATCCAGAAAATTAATTGTGGCATCAGCATGAGATCATGCTGACCTCAGCAGGTCAACAGACCCGGTCCAGGTCAAACCTGACGCGTGGGTCCCGCGTGTCAGGGTCATTAGCTTAAACAGATTAGATTATTTCTAATCCTGGATTAGTTAGCGGGCGGGGCCCACATGTCAAAGACCCAGGGGGTCAAACTGGGCCCACCCATGGTCAACAGAGGGGTCAGTGGGTCAACTCCGCCGGCGTTGAGCCGCCGGCGACGTCCAGACGCGGCGGAGGAAGTGCAGATTCGTGCTCCGGCGACCAAATCGACGGCGGAGCACGTCTACGTGATGCGGGAGGTGAGCCGCATCGAGTGGTGGTGGTAGTTGGCCTCGGGGTCGCCGGAAATGACGCCGGCGACGAGTTTGGCGGCGCCGGGGCTCGGGCGAAGGTGAAACCGGGGCTGCGGGGCACGGCGAGGCGCGTGGAGTGATGCGTCGGGCCCCTGGGTGTGCGGTGAGGCTAGTGGACAAGGTGGTGCGGCCATTGGGTGGCCGGAGCCTCGTCGGCGACGAGCTCCGCGGCGGCGCGTGCGGGTGAGCTACAAGTGATCGCTATGGGGCTCGAGAGAGAGAACGGGTAGGAAGGGAAGGTGGCCATGCTCACGGTGATTGCAGCGAGCGTCGAGGCGGGCTCGGGGAGGGTCGGAGCTGAGCGGGGCGACGATGGCGATCTCGGCGGCCGGAGTTGGGGAAGACGGGGTCAGGGGCGACCCCTGAGCGGGCGAGCGCTCGGGGCTCGTCTTGCTCGAAGAAGAGGAGGGTGGCGGAGCTCGTGGACACGGTCGGGTGGCGCGGGGATGACGGTAGCTATGGCAACGGCAGCGGAGCGGCGACGGTGGCGTCGGCCATGGCGAAAGAGAGCGAGGGAGGCGAGGCAGAGGCGAATGGCGTGTCTAGGGGCTCGGGGGCACAACGTGGAGGCCGTCCAGCGCGTCGGGCGGCGAAGCGGCGAGCAGGTGGCGTCGTGGCGAGCTCGCGCTCGTCGGCGTCACCACCCTGCCTGCCTGGCGGGGACGAAGCAGCTGGCTGGCTCGGGCCAGCACAGTGCTGGGCCGCCAGGTGGGCCGGCTGGGGGGTTTGGCCAGGTAAGTCTTTTCTGATTTTTGTTTCCTTTTCTATTTCTTTTGTAACTTTGTAGACTTATTAAAAATACTAGCAGAACTCCAAAAATCACCAAACTGCACCTGGTCCTTAGTTGGAATATTTCCAGCAAGGAACATTTTAGTTTGGAGATATTTGGGCATTTGAAATGTTTTATAAATTTTAAATGCCCAAATTCAAATACTTATGCATTAATTCAATGACCTTCTGTTGACCTAGAAAAATGTGCACTATTTTTGCCAGAGGTTTAAGACCAAAGCAAAGATGATGAACATTTTAGAAGGGCATTTCAGGTTCATTGAAAAAGGTTTTAGTAAACCCTAGTAGATTCAGGAGGGGTGCTGGGGGTTCTGCCTTCCCCATTTCAATTTTCTTGTCAAAAGAAAACATGATGCACACTCTAATGCATGAACTAGGTAGGATGTGACAACTCACCCCCACTCAAAAGAATCTCGTCCCGAGATTTAGGATCTGTCGGAAAGAAGGTGGGGTACTCAAGTCGAAGACGATCCTCCCTTTCCCATGTAGCTTCTTGCTCGGAATGATGTGACCATTGAACCTTGAGAAACTTGATATTATGGCGTCGAGTGGTACGCTCGGCTTGATCAAGGATACGAACGGGGTATTCTCGATAGGTGAGGTTATCTTGGAGATCAAGCGTTTCGTGGTTCACTCCACGGATAGGATCCGAGAAGCAACGCCTGAGTTGAGAGACGTGGAAGACATCATGGACTCTGGAGAGATGCGGAGGTAGTTCCAATTGGTAGGCAACTTCTCCACGTTTGGCAAGAATGCGAAAAGGTCCAATGTAACGAGGAGCCAACTTGCCTTTGATACCGAATCGATGGGTCCCCTTTAAAGGTGTAACCCGAAGGTAAGCCATCTCGCCGACTTCATAAGCCATGGGCTTATGCTTGCGGTCATACTGACTCTTTTGTCGAGACTGGGCGGTTTTCAACTTCTCACGAACAATGCGAACCTGCTCTTCTGCATCCTGGATCATGTCCGGGCCAAAGAGTTGTCTCTCGCCGGTTTCTGACCAGTTAAGAGGCGTTCGACATTTTCGTCCATAAAGAACTTCGAAAGGAGCTTTACCCAAGCTAGCTTGATAACTGTTGTTATAAGAGAACTCGGCGAATGGAAGGCACTTCTCCCAATTCATACCGAAAGAGATGACAGAAGCTCGGAGCATATCCTCCAGAATTTGATTGACTCGTTCTACTTGACCACTTGATTGCGGATGGAAGGCGGTGCTAAAGAAGAGACGAGTCCCCATAGCATTTTGGAAACTTTCCCAAAATCGAGAGGTGAAAAGACTTCCACGGTCTGAATTAATTTCCAATGGAACACCATGGAGAGATACTATTCGAGAGATGTACAAATCCGCTAGCTGGCTAGCGGTTATACTCTCGCGAACAGATAAGAAGTGGGCTACTTTGGAAAGACGATCAACAACAACGAAGATAGCATTATTCCCTCTTTTGGTTCTGGGAAACCCGGTAATGAAATCCATACCGATTTTATCCCATTTCCATTCAGGAATCTGCAATGGTTGAAGGGTGCCAGCGGGCCGTTGATGCTCTGCTTTGACACGACGACAGACGTTGCAACTAGCAATGTATTGAGCGATTTCTCTCTTCATCCTAGTCCACCAAAACCTCTGGCGTAGGTCTTGATACATTTTAGTACTACCGGGATGAATGGTGAGAGGGGATTCATGAGCTTCCTTAAGGATCAATTGTCGTAAATGTTGTTTCTTGGGAACCACCAAGCGGTTCTCGAAGAAGACAACACCTCGTTCATCCATGGAAAAACATTTAGCAACTCCGCTAGCGATGTTTTCCTTAATCCGAGATATGCCCTTATCGCGCTTCTGGGCAGCTATGATTTGATCCGTAAGGTTAGGTTTCGCCACCAGGGTGGAAAGGAATCCTCGAGGAACAATGTGAAGGTTAAGCTTACGAAATTCCTTGTGGAGAAATGGTTGACCTTGTTGTAACATCAGATTGTTACAATAAGATTTACGACTTAGTGCATCAGCCATGACATTGGCTTTGCCTGGGGTGTAGGTTATTCCTAAGTCGTAATCCGAGATCAACTCGACCCAACGTCTTTGCCTGAGATTCAAATCCGGTTGGGTGAAGATATATTTCAAGCTTTGGTGATCAGTGTAAATTTCGCAACGATTACCCAGGAGGTAATGTCGCCAGGTTTTGAGTGCATGGACTACTGCTGCAAGCTCTAGATCATGAGTAGGATAATTATCATCATGTGGACGCAACTGTCGAGATGCGTAGGCAATCACATGACGATCTTGCATGAGTATGCAACCTAGTCCTTGTCGCGAGGCGTCGCAATAGATAACAAAGTCCTTAGAGAAGTCTGGTGGTACCAGTACGGGAGCAGACGTCAGGCGTCTTTTCAGTTCCTGAAAGCTGAATTCGCACTGTGGGGTCCACTCAAACTTTTTATCTTTCTTGAGGAGTTCAGTTAGAGGCTTAGCCACTTTGGAAAAATTCTCGACGAAGCGGCGGCAATAGCTCGCTAAACCAAGAAAACTCCGAACTTGTTTGACCGTTTCAGGTGGAGTCCAGTCAAGGACAGCTTGAACTCGCTCGGGATTGACAGCAATGCCCTTGCCAGAGATTACATGGCCCAGATAGGTCACTTCTGGCAACCAGAATTCGCACTTGGAGAATTTGGCATAAAGGCGATGCTCTCGAAGTTTCATCTATACTAGCCTTAGATGTTCGACATGTTCTTCCTCATTCTTGGAGTAGATGAGTATATCATCGAGGTATACCACGACGAATTTATCCAAGTACTCCATGAAGATCGAGTTCATTAACCGAGAGAAGGTGGCTGGAGCATTGGTTAAACCGAAGGACATGACGGTGTACTCGTATTGGCCGTAACGAGTAACGAAAGCCGTTTTGGGAATGTCCCCGTTCTTGATTTTGATTTGATGGTAGCCCAACCTCAAATCCATCTTGGAAAAGACTGAGGATCCAGCGAGCTGGTCATACAGGTCGTCGATCCTGGGGAGCGGATACTTGTTCTTGATAGTGACCAAATTGATAGGTCAGTAATCTACAACCATCCGATCCGTTCCATCCTTCTTGACGAAGAGGACGGGGCAAGCCCATGGAGATGAACTAGGACGGATGAAACCCTTTTGCAAGGACTCATCGAGTTGTTTCTTAAGCTCAGCTAGTTCTAGGGGTGCCATCTTATAAGGTCTTCTAGAGATTGGGACGGTTCCTGGAACAAGGTCTATCACGAACTCGACATCTCTGTCAGGTGGAACACCTGGCAATTCCTCTGGAAAGACATCCGGGAAGTCACGGACTACCGGAATATCTTCGAGGTCTGGAAGGGGATTGGCATTTAGAGAGTAGAGCTGTCGCTCCGATACTCGGGTCAAAACATTGACTGTCTTGCCCGATGGATGGGTAAGTTGAACAGTTCTAGTTGAGCAGTCAATCTTGGCGTAATGAGCTGACATCCAGTCCATACCCAAGATGATGTTTATGTCTGAGGACTTGAGAGCTATTAGTGACGCAAGGAAGACCAATCTGTCAACAAGAATTTCATTTCCATGGCTGATCCTAGAGGTTTGCCACTTAGAACCAGGGGTTTGAATTACCATGGAGGTAGGCATGTCACAAAAAGTGGTGTTGTGCAAACGAGCATAGCTCTCAGAAATAAATGAATGAGATGCTCCAGTATCAAAGAGAACAGTTGCCGGATGGCAATTAACAAGGAGCGTACCGAGAACGACGTTGGGGTTCTCTTGAGTTTCTTCAGCTGAAACATAGTTGACATGGCCACGAGCAGTGGTGGCTGGCTTGGCGACGAGCACCTTTGCTGTTGACTTACCACGTCCAACAGACTTTCCGAACTGACTGGGGTTGTTCTGGGGACACTCACGGATGTAGTGGCCCGGCTCACCACACTTGAAGCAAGTTATCATATTGGGGCGTGGAGCAGTATTGGCAGTGGGGCCACCAAAAGTCTTGGGCGGCACATACTGTTGGTTGGGACGAGGCGCCTCAAAAGATGGCCTCGGGGTATACCTGGGTGGCATAGCAGAATTTGGGATCCAGACCCGGCGCTTCTGAGATCCAGAGCCGAATGAAGATCCATAGTCACGGGAGTGCTTGCGTGAAGCTTCAAAATCATTCTGCCCTGTCTCGGCACTGATGGCCTTATTGACTAGCTTCGGAAAAGAAATGCATTCATGCAGACGAAGGTCACGTCGGAGCTCAGGGCTAAGTCCCTTGCGGAACCTTGCCTGCTTCTTGGCGCCGGTGGACACCTCTTCGGGAGCATAGCGTGCAAGCTTCCCAAACTCGCGACTGTATGCATCCACAGTCAGCTTCCCCTGGGTGAAGTTACAGAACTCCTCCCTCTTGCGATCCATAAGGCCTTCCGGGATATGATGCTCACGGAAAGCGGCACTGAAATCAGCCCAAGTAGTGAGTTGGCCGACCGGACGCATAGCTTCATAATTCTCCCACCAAAGGCTGGCAGGGCCTTCGAGGTGATAGGCAGCAAAGGTGACTTTATCATCTTCAGCTACGTTGGCAGAACGTAGCTTGTGAGCGATGCTGCGGAGCCAGTCATCCGCATCGAGAGGTTCGATGGAATGATTGAACTTTGGCGGGTACAGCATGACAAAGTCATTGATGGCCACCGAATTGATCCTCTGCTGGCGTGCAGTGTTCTGCTCAATCCGCTCTAACAAGCGGTTGGTGTCGCGCCTGTTGCGCTCTGCCTCCAGCATCACTTCGGCCAGAGAAGGTGGTTGAGGCAGACTTTCCTCTCTAGGTGCACTAGCTTCTCCCTGCTCCGGAGCAGCAGGGTTGCTGCGGGTGTTGACCATCCTAGGAAAACAAAACAACGATTTAAACCAGGATGGCAAAATCTGGCCAAGGAAGTGCGGAATGTAATGGATAACAAGGAATGCAGAGATGATCATCCGTATGACATGGTAATATAGAAACTGCCATATATATACCAACGGTCATACACATCATACATAGTTTAGTACAAGCTCAAGCTGAAGTACAACTAAGACGACAGACGTTACATCTCATCGGAGGCATTCCAAGCTCCTATACATTATTTTTCTACACCTCCGGAATTGATACAAACTGAGTTATATTCCACAATCACGCAGGACGGTGGACATACAACTATTACAATACTAGCGAGACTACTACTAGCTCATACGGCTCCGTAGAAGTCCTCATAGAAGTCACCACCCAGACCTGGAAGCGGAACATGGTCATCTGGGAACAGACGGTCCTGCGGTGCTTGTGGACCATAGGGACTTGGGTGCGGCCTCGGTCCAACAGATGGCGGCAGAAGAGGTCCACGAGGAGGGGTGATGCCTCCCACCTCACGCCATTCCATGAAGTCTGGCAGACTAGCCCGCACAGGGTACAAGTCTCTCGTGTCCATATATCCGGCTTGCACAGCAGGTGCAAACCTCGTCAAGGTGGCCCAATGATCAGCACGAGCATTAAAGAGCTCCATACGCAAGGCCCGGTTTTCACGGTCCTTATCTTCCAACATCTCAGTAGTGGTGCAAAGGAGTGAGTCTTCATGGGATGCATCACTATACATGCCCTGAAGGTAACCATGCGCCCCAGGGAGGGATGCTGGCATGTAGCGAAATTCAGTGTTGCTCAACAAGGCAGTTCTAGCTCGCATAATGGTCATCATCGAGTAGGCTGCATCTTGAACGGACATCCCAATAGTGATCCCGAGTCCATAAGAACAGTGGAGTGGTTCCGTGGCTCCGGGATATGACGGATATATCCTGACCGTGCACAGATATTGGCTCTGGTTAAAATCTCTAAACTGCTCCTCGACGGTGTATTCAGGGTACCATCGGTAACCTGCCTCAACCATCACTCGAACCAACATGGCGGTATGACCACATACACCGATGCAACGGGTCAGACGAACCACTTGGTTTTGGGGACGGGTAGCCATCTGAAAGCACAAAGTAGTGCAAAGGCATTAGAATTTCTGGATGAAATTGGACAGCATAACGGCTGTAAATGCTCAGAAAAAGACTTGAGACATCCACAACAGTTTGCGAAACCACTCAACAACATCATATCAAGGTTCTGGTTCAAAAGGCAACATACTAAACTTTAGTAGAACTGAACTGGGTTGAACCAACAATCCTATAAGTTACTACGGATTTAGTAACACGTGAACCTGATAGAGAGAAGAGAGCCTAGTCCTTAACCCACGTAGAAAGAGAAGAGAATGACTCAGAACAGAGGGCATAAGGTAAAGGAGTAAAAGAGCCTTACGTTCCCTCCCACAATCAATTCCCCTACATATAACTAAAGCATTTCTAGACTCGACATCGACCAGTTTGGCTTAGCGAACCTACAGGCAGTCCGGCTCTGATGCGTGTAAATACAACGCTGTATGACCAGGACTTAGCCCTGAGCTCCGACGTGACCTTCGTCTGCATGAATGCATTTCTTTTCCGAAGCTAGTCAATAAGGCCATCAGTGCCGAGACAGGGCAGAATGATTTTGAAGCTTCACGCAAGCACTCCCGTGACTATGGATCTTTATCCGGCTCTGGATCTCAGAAGCGCCGGGTCTGGATCCCAAATTCTGCTATGCCACCCAGGTATACCCCGAGGCCATCTTTTGAGGCGCCTCGTCCCAACCAACAGTATGTGCCGCCCAAGACTTTTGGTGGCCCCACTGCCAATACTGCTCCAGGCCCCAATATGATAACTTGCCTCAAGTGTGGTGAGCCGGGCCACTACATCCGTGAGTGTCCCCAGAACAACCCCAGTCAGTTCGGAAAGTCTGTTGGACGTGGTAAGTCAACAGCAAAGGTGCTCGTCGCCAAGCCAGCCACCACTGCTCGTGGCCATGTCAACTACGTTTCAGCTGAAGAAACTCAAGAGAACCCCAACGTCGTTCTCGGTACGCTCCTTGTTAATTGCCATCCGGCAACTGTTCTCTTTGATACTGGAGCATCTCATTCATTTATTTCTGAGAGCTATGCTCGTTTGCACAACACCACTTTTTGTGACATGCCTACCTCCATGGTAATTCAAACCCCTGGTTCTAAGTGGCAAACCTCTAGGATCAGCCATGGAAATGAAATTCTTGTTGACAGATTGGTCTTCCTTGCGTCACTAATAGCTCTCAAGTCCTCAGACATAAACATCATCTTGGGTATGGACTGGATGTCAGATCATTACGCCAAGATTGACTGCTCAACTAGAACTGTTCAACTTACCCATCCATCGGGCAAGACAGTCAATGTTTTGACCCGAGTATCGGAGCGACAGCTCTACTCTCTAAATGCCAATCCCCTTCCAGACCTCGAAGATATTCCGGTAGTCCGTGACTTCCCGGATGTCTTTCTAGAGGAATTGCCAGGTGTTCCACCTGACAGAGATGTCGAGTTCGTGATAGACCTTGTTCCAGGAACCGTCCCAATCTCTAGAAGACCTTATAAGATGGCACCCCTAGAACTAGCTGAGCTTAAGAAACAACTCGATGAGTCCTTGCAAAAGGGTTTCATCCGTCCTAGTTCATCTCCATGGGCTTGCCCCGTCCTCTTCGTCAAGAAGAAGGATGGAACGGATCGGATGGTTGTAGATTACCGACCTGTCAATTTGGTCACTATCAAGAACAAGTATCCGCTCCCCAGGATCGACGACCTGTATGACCAGCTCGCTGGATCCTCAGTCTTTTCCAAGATGGATTTGAGGTTGGGCTACCATCAAATCAAAATCAAGAACGGGGACATTCCCAAAACGGCTTTCGTTACTCGTTACGGCCAATACGAGTACACCGTCATGTCCTTCGGTTTAACCAATGCTCCAGCCACCTTCTCTCGGTTAATGAACTCGATCTTCATGGAGTACTTGGATAAATTCGTCGTGTTATACCTCGATGATATACTCATCTACTCCAAGAATGAGGAAGAACATGCCGAACATCTAAGGCTAGTATTGATGAAACTTCGAGAGCATCGCCTTTATGCCAAATTCTCCAAGTGCGAATTATGGTTGCCAGAAGTGACCTATCTGGGCCATGTAATCTCTGGCAAGGGCATTGCTGTCAATCCCGAGCGAGTTCAAGCTGTCCTTGACTGGACTCCACCTGAAACGGTCAAACAAGTTCGGAGTTTTCTTGGTTTAGCGAGCTATTGCCGCCGCTTCGTCGAGAATTTTTCCAAAGTGGCTAAGCCTCTAACTGAACTCCTCAAGAAAGATAAAAAGTTCGAGTGGACCCCACAGTGCGAATTCAGCTTTCAGGAACTGAAAAGACGCCTGACGTCTGCTCCCGTACTGGTACCACCAGACTTCTCTAAGGACTTTGTTATCTATTGCGACGCCTCGCGACAAGGACTAGGTTGCATACTCATGCAAGATCATCATGTGATTGCCTACGCATCTCGACAGTTGCGTCCACATGAGGATAATTATCCTACTCATGATCTAGAGCTTGCAGCAGTAGTCCATGCACTCAAAACCTGGCGACATTACCTCCTGGGTAACCGTTGCGAAATTTACACTGATCACCAAAGCTTGAAATATATCTTCACCCAACCGGATTTGAATCTCAGGCAAAGACGTTGGGTCGAGTTGATCTCGGATTACGACTTAGGAATAACCTACATCCCAGGCAAAGCCAATGTCATGGCTGATGCACTAAGTCGTAAATCTTATTGTAACAATCTGATGTTACAACAAGGTCAACCATTTCTCCACAAGGAATTTCGTAAGCTTAACCTTCACATTGTTCCTCGAGGATTCCTTTCCACCCTGGTGGCGAAACCTAACCTTACGGATCAAATCATAGCTGCCCAGAAGCGCGATAAGGGCATATCTCGGATTAAGGAAAACATCGCTAGCGGAGTTGCTAAATGTTTTTCCATGGATGAACGAGGTGTTGTCTTCTTCGAGAACCGCTTGGTGGTTCCCAAGAAACAACATTTACGACAATTGATCCTTAAGGAAGCTCATGAATCCCCTCTCACCATTCATCCCGGTAGTACTAAAATGTATCAAGACCTACGCCAGAGGTTTTGGTGGACTAGGATGAAGAGAGAAATCGCTCAATACATTGCTAGTTTCGACGTCTGTCATCGTGTCAAAGCAGAGCATCAACGGACCGCTGGCACCCTTCAACCATTGCAGATTCCTGAATGGAAATGGGATAAAATCGGTATGGATTTCATTACCGGGTTTCCCAGAACAAAAAGAGGGAATAATGCTATCTTCGTTGTTGTCGATCGTCTTTCCAAAGTAGCCCACTTCTTATCTGTTCGCGAGAGTATAACCGCTAGCCAGCTAGCGGATTTGTACATCTCTCGAATAGTATCTCTCCATGGTGTTCCATTGGAAATTAATTCAGACCGTGGAAGTCTTTTCACCTCTCGATTTTGGGAAAGTTTCCAAAATGCTATGGGGACTCGTCTCTTCTTTAGCACCGCCTTCCATCCGCAATCAAGTGGTCAAGTAGAACGAGTCAATCAAATTCTGGAGGATATGCTCCGAGCTTCTGTCATCTCTTTCGGTATGAATTGGGAGAAGTGCCTTCCATTCGCCGAGTTCGCTTATAACAACAGTTATCAAGCTAGCTTGGGTAAAGCTCCTTTCGAAGTTCTTTATGGACGAAAATGTCGAACGCCTCTTAACTGGTCAGAAACCGGCGAGAGACAACTCTTTGGCCCGGACATGATCCAGGATGCAGAAGAGCAGGTTCGCATTGTTCGTGAGAAGTTGAAAACCGCCCAGTCTCGACAAAAGAGTCAGTATGACCGCAAGCATAAGCCCATGGCTTATGAAGTCGGCGAGATGGCTTACCTTCGGGTTACACCTTTAAAGGGGATCCATCGATTCGGTATCAAAGGCAAGTTGGCTCCTCGTTACATTGGACCTTTTCGCATTCTTGCCAAACGAGGAGAAGTTGCCTACCAATTGGAACTACCTCCGCATCTCTCCAGAGTCCATGATGTCTTCCACGTCTCTCAACTCAGGCGTTGCTTCTCGGATCCTATCCGTGGAGTGAACCACGAAACGCTTGATCTCCAAGATAACCTCACCTATCGAGAATACCTCGTTCGTATCCTTGATCAAGCCGAGCGTACCACTCGACGCCATAATATCAAGTTTCTCAAGGTTCAATGGTCACATCATTCCGAGCAAGAAGCTACATGGGAAAGGGAGGATCGTCTTCGACTTGAGTACCCCACCTTCTTTCTGACAGATCCTAAATCTCGGGACGAGATTCTTTTGAGTGGGGGTGAGTTGTCACATCCTACCTAGTTCATGCATTAGAGTGTGCGTCATGTTTTCTTTTGACAAGAAAATTGAAATGGGGAAGGCAGAACCCCCAGCACCCCTCCTGAATCTACTAGGGTTTACTAAAACCTTTTTCAATGAACCTGAAATGCCCTTCTAAAATGTTCATCATCTTTGCTTTGGTCTTAAACCTCTGGCAAAAATAGTGCACATTTTTCTAGGTCAACAGAAGGTCATTGAATTAATGCATAAGTATTTGAATTTGGGCATTTAAAATTTATAAAACATTTCAAATGCCCAAATATCTCCAAACTAAAATGTTCCTTGCTGGAAATATTCCAACTAAGGACCAGGTGCAGTTTGGTGATTTTTGGAGTTGTGCTAGTATTTTTAATAAGTCTACAAAGTTACAAAAGAAATAGAAAAGGAAACAAAAATCAGAAAAGACTTACCTGGCCAAACCCCCCAGCCGGCCCACCTGGCGGCCCAGCACTGTGCTGGCCCGAGCCAGCCAGCTGCTTCGTCCCCGCCAGGCAGGCAGGGTGGTGACGCCGACGAGCGCGAGCTCGCCACGACGCCACCTGCTCGCCGCTTCGCCGCCCGACGCGCTGGACGGCCTCCACGTCGTGCCCCCGAGCCCCTGGACACGCCATTCGCCTCTGCCTCGCCTCCCTCGCTCTCCTTCGCCATGGCCGACGCCACCGTCGCCGCTCCGCCGCCGTTGCCATATCTACCGTCATCCCCGCGCCACCCGACCGTGTCCACGAGCTCCGCCACCCTCCTCTTCTTCGAGCAAGACGAGCCCCGAGCGCTCGCCCGCTCAGGGGTCGCTCCTGACCCCGTCTTCCCCAACTCCGGCCGCCGAGATCGCCATCGTCGCCCCGCTCAGCTCCGACCCTCCCCGAGCCCGCCTCGACGCTCGCTGCAATCACCGTGAGCATGGCCACCTTCCCTTCCTCCCCGTTCTCTCTCTGAAGCCCCGTAGCGATCACTTGTAGCTCACCCGCACGCGCCGCCGCGGAGCTCGTCGCCGACGAGGCTCCGGCCACCCAATGGCCGCACCACCTTGTCCACTAGCCTCACCGCACACCCAGGGGCCCGACGCATCACTCCACGCGCCTCGCCGTGCCCCGCAGCCCCGGTTTCACCTTCGCCCGAGCCCCGGTGCCGCCAAACTCGTCGCCGGCGTCATTTCCGGCGACCCCGAGGCCAACTGCCACCACCACTCGATGCGGCTCACCTCCCGCATCACGTAGACGTGCTCCGCCGTCGATTTGGTCACCGGAGCGCGAATCTGCACTTCCTCCCCCGCGTCTGGACGTCGCCGGTGGCTCAACGCCGGCGGAGTTGACCCGCTGACCCCTTTGTTGACCACGGGTGGGCCCAGTTTGACCCCCTGGGTCTATGACATGTGGGCCCCGCCCGCTAACTAATCCAGGATTAGAAATAATCTAATCTGTTTAAGCTAATGACCCTGACACGCGGGACCCACGCGTCAGGTTTGACCTGGACCGGGTCTGTTGACCTGCTGAGGTCAGCATGATCTCATGCTGACGCCACAATTAATTTTCTGGATTTATTTTTGCACAGGAAATTCCAGAAATTAGTTTAAACTTCAAAAATTCATAGAAAATTATCTATAACTCCAAATGCAAAGTTTTATATATGAAAAATTATCAGAAAAATCCAACCTATCCATTGGTACTGGTTTCATGCATGTCAGAACAAGTTAAACCCACTGTTTAGGCATTACAAGTTGATACACTAATATGATCTTCATAAATGAGCTACCATTTGAATCTTTGGTTCAAATGGGTTCATTCCCTTCTGGTTTAACTTGCACTAGGTCAGGGCACATCCATATTGCCATGTCACAGCATGCATCATATTGTTGCATATCGTCATGTATTGATGGTGTTTCGATGTGTTCTTCGTGGTAGGTTCTGCCTCCGAGGATATCTCCGAGTATCCAACTGAAGGGCAGTATCCCACGACCACTGCATCAGGCAAGCAACCCATTGATCATTCCGATACAAACCCATGTTCTCGCTTCTGCTCTTGTTTACTGCATTAAGACAACGCGTTTCAAAACTGCTGTGCGTTGCGGTAGATGAACCCACTTCCTTTGCATGACCTGTCATTGCCATAGTAACTAGATGAAACCCACTAGCTTGTGTAGGAGTTGATTGAGCCAATACATGTGTGTGTGTGTTCCTACCATGCTATGCTTGCTATGCTTAGAGTTGTGTCAGGTCTGGCTCATCGGGATGATGAACTGGAGTGAAAGATTGTGTCGGTGACAAGAGTGAAGTGTTGAACACGATTTGGTAAAGGAATCGATGAGAGGCCATGTAGGAGTACATGGTGGGTTGTTTCATTGAGGCCGTCCTTAAGAACTGAGATCTGTGTTTGTGATCCATGATACAGTTACTACCACACATTGGGCCCTGAAATATGACCCCGCTCGACTTCTTATCCACCCTTGTCCTCTGTCCAGGAGTTGCAAGTAGTTTCTGGTGTTTGTAGTATGCTGGGGGCCGCACGCGGCGCTGACCATCGGGGTGGGCTGTGTTGCGGTAGGCACGTGGCACGGTGTACCGACTCGCCCGTTTGGTGTCTCGGGAACCCTGTTCACATCGTTCGGGGCCGTTAGTGGAAACCTCGGCCGGACTCCCTGCGGATGGAACCCGAATAGGCGATAAACCTGGACTAGAGACTTGAGTGTTTAGGTAGGTCGTGGTCTACACCCACGTCGGCTTTTGCTTGAAGTCTGCCGAGCACATGTCGTGTGCAGGCGCTAAGTGGTGGAAACATGTGTGAAGAAGTACACCCCTGCAGGGTTACAAATGATCTATTCGAATAGCCGTGTCCGCGGTAATGGACTTCTGGGTTGCCTATATTAGTTCATAGACAAGTTAAATGGATACTACTAAAACTCTCAAGATAAGTGTGAGTACCGCGGATGGCCCTCTCGCAGGATGGCGAGAGAGGATCCACGGTGGAGTATTGTGATGGTGTTAGTGGACTCGTGTGCGACAAATGATTTACAAGTGGTGTCTATCGTAGGATAGTTTAGCCAAGAGTCAAAGCTGGCTTGCTGCAATAACCCCACTACATTCTTGAGAATGTGCATGTATAATAGGTTCCTGTTGTAAGACTTGCTGAGTACCTCCGTACTCATGATGCTTTAATCATGTTTTTCAGACGACTGCACCAACCCCTCTGATGGGTTCTATGTAGACCTCGACGTTGACGAGTGACTTATCACCGGGTGGTGATCCAAGACTTGTGAAGGGTCGTTGTAGATAGACAGGCTTCGTCAAGCCTTCTTTCTTTCTAGTGTCTGTACTCAGATTACTTTGCTTCCGCATGTGCTTGCATGTTTGTATGACTTGAGTGTTGGGTCATGTGACCCCTGTCTGCATGGATGATATGTATGGCTCCTCGGAGCCTTCTAAATAAAGTACTTGAGTCGTAGAGTACTGTTGTGATGCCATGTTGTATTTACTCATATCGGGCATATTGTGTGTATGATTGAAATGCTTGGTATGAGTGGGATCCGACTATCTAGTTGATTATCCTTGGCAGCCTTTCATATGGGGAAATGTAAGTCTTGTGCTTCTGAGCGATAGTAGTCCGCTACAGCCCGGTTCACCGGAGTCCTGCTAGCCCAGCACTACTGCTTGGACACTTGACTGGCCGGCATGTGTTTCACGTCGTTTCTATGTCTGTCCCTTCGGGGAAATGTCACGCGCTGTTATTCGGAGTCCTGCCTAGCCTGCTACAGCCCGGGTTACCGGAGTCCTGTTAGCCCAGTGCTACAGCCCGAATAGATACGTTGATGACCGACATGTTCGATGTGATTCATGTATGCCTGTCCTCATAGGCTAGCGCCGCCTTGGGTTCACGACTAGCCATGTCGGCCCGGGTTCTCTGTCATATGGATGCTAGCGACACTATCATATACGTGAGCCAAAAGGCGCAAACGGTCCCGGGCCAGGTTAGGTGGCACCCGTGGGAGTACCGTGCGTGAGGCCGCAAAGTGATATGATGTGTTACACGCTGGATCGATGTGGCGTCAGGACCCCGATCCTAAGCCACATCGATCCAGCGTGTAACACATCATATCACTTTGCGGCCTCACGCACGGTACTCCCACGGGTGCCACCTTACCTGGCCCGGGACCGTTTGCGCCTTTTGGCTCACGTATATGATAGTGTCGCTAGCATCCATATGACAGAGAACCCGGGCCGACATGGCTAGTCGTGAACCCAAGGCGGCGCTAGCCTATGAGGACAGGCATACATGAATCACATCGAACATGTCGGTCATCAACGTATCTATTCGGGCTGTAGCACTGGGCTAACAGGACTCCGGTAACCCGGGCTGTAGCAGGCTAGGCAGGACTCCGAATAACAGCGCGTGACATTTCCCCGAAGGGACAGACATAGAAATGACGTGAAACACATGCCGGCCAGTCAAGTGTCCAAGCAGTAGTGCTGGGCTAGCAGGACTCCGGTGAACCGGGCTGTAGCGGACTACTATCGCACAGAAGCACAAGACTTACATTTCCCCATATGAAAGGCTGCCAAGGATAATCAACTAGATAGTCGGATCCCACTCATACCAAGCATTTCAATCATACACACAATATGCCCGATATGAGTAAATACAACATGGCATCACAACAGTACTCTACGACTCAAGTACTTTATTTAGAAGGTTCCGAGGAGCCATACATATCATCCATACAGACAGGGGTCACATGACCCAACACTCAAGTCATACAAACATACAAGCACATGCGGAAGCAAAGTAATCTGAGTACAGACACTAGAAAGAAAGAAGGCTTGACGAAGCCTGTCTATCTACAACGATCCTTCACAAGTCTTGGATCACCACCCGGTGATAAGTCACTCGTCAACGTCGAGGTCTACATAGAACCCATCAGAGGGGTTGGTGCAGTCGTCTGAAAAACATGATTAAAGCATCATGAGTACGGAGGTACTCAGCAAGTCTTACAACAGGAACCTATTATACATGCATATTCTCAAGAATGTAGTGGGGTTATTGCAGCAAGCCAGCTTTGACTCTTAGCTAAAGTATCCTACGATAGACACCACTTGTAAATCATTTGTCGCACACGAGTCCACTAACACCATCACAATACTCCACCGTGGATCCTCTCTCGCCATCCTGCGAGAGGGCCATCCGCGGTACTCACACTTATCTTGAGAGTTTTAGTAGTATCCATTTAACTTGTCTATGAACTGATATAGGCAACCCAGAAGTCCATTACCGCGGACACGGCTATTCGAATAGATCATTTGTAACCCTGCAGGGGTGTACTTCTTCACACATGTTTCCACCACTTAGCGCCTGCACACGACATGTGCTCGGCAGACTTCAAGCGAAAGCCGACGTGGGTGTAGACCACGACCTACCTAAACACTCAAGTCTCTAGTCCAGGTTTATCGCCTATTCGGGTTCCATCCGCAGGGAGTCCGGCCGAGGTTTCCACTAACGGCCCCGAACGATGTGAACAGGGTTCCCGAGACACCAAACGGGCGAGTCGGTACACCGTGCTACGTGCCTACCGCAACACAGCCCACCCCGATGGTCAGCGCCGCGTGCGGCCCCCAGCATACTACAAACACCAGAAACTACTTGCAACTCCTGGACAGAGGACAAGGGTGGATAAGAAGTCGAGCGGGGTCATATTTCAGGGCCCAATGTGTGGTAGTAACTGTATCATGGATCACAAACACAGATCTCAGTTCTTAAGGACGGCCTCAATGAAACAACCCACCATGTACTCCTACATGGCCTCTCATCGATTCCTTTACCAAATCGTGTTCAACACTTCACTCTTGTCACCGACACAATCTTTCACTCCAGTTCATCATCCCGATGAGCCAGACCTGACACAACTCTAAGCATAGCAAGCATAGCATGGTAGGAACACACACACACATGTATTGGCTCAATCAACTCCTACACAAGCTAGTGGGTTTCATCTAGTTACTATGGCAATGACAGGTCATGCAAAGGAAGTGGGTTCATCTACCGCAACGCACAGCAGTTTTGAAACGCGTTGTCTTAATGCAGTAAACAAGAGCAGAAGCGAGAACATGGGTTTGTATCGGAATGATCAATGGGTTGCTTGCCTGATGGAGTGGTCGTGGGATACTGCCCTTCAGTTGGATACTCGGAGATATCCTCGAAGGCAGAACCTACCACGAAGAACACATCGAAACACCATCAATACATGACGATATGCAACAATATGATGCATGCTGTGACATGGCAATATGGATGTGCCCTGACCTAGTGCAAGTTAAACCAGAAGGGAATGAACCCATTTGAACCAAAGATTCAAATGGTAGCTCATTTATGAAGATCATATTAGTGTATCAACTTGTAATGCCTAAACAGTGGGTTTAACTTGTCCTGACATGCATGAAACCAGTACCAATGGATAGGTTGGATTTTTCTGATAATTTTTCATATATAAAACTTTGCATTTGGAGTTATAGATAATTTTCTATGAATTTTTGAAGTTTAAACTAATTTCTGGAATTTCCTGTGCAAAAATAAATCCAGAAAATTAATTGTGGCGTCAGCATGAGATCATGCTGACCTCAGCAGGTCAACAGACCCGGTCCAGGTCAAACCTGACGCGTGGGTCCCGCGTGTCAGGGTCATTAGCTTAAAAAGATTAGATTATTTCTAATCCTGGATTAGTTAGCGGGCGGGGCCCACATGTCATAGACCCAGGGGGTCAAACTGGGCCCACCCGTGGTCAACAAAGGGGTCAGCGGGTCAACTCCGCCGGCGTTGAGCCGCCGGCGACGTCCAGACGCGGCGGAGGAAGTGCAGATTCACGCTCCGGCGACCAAATCGACGGCGGAGCACGTCTACATGATGCGGGAGGTGAGCCGCATCGAGTGGTGGTGGTAGTTGGCCTCGGGGTCGCCGGAAATGACGCCGGCGACGAGTTTGGCGGCGCCGGGGCTCGGGCGAAGGTGAAACCGGGGCTGCGGGGCACGGCGAGGCGCGTGGAGTGATGCGTCGGGCCCCTGGGTGTGCGGTGAGGCTAGTGGACAAGGTGGTGCGGCCATTGGGTGGCCGGAGCCTCGTCGGCGACGAGCTCCGCGGTGGCGCATGCGGGTGAGCTACAAGTGATCGCTACGGGGCTCGAGAGAGAGAACGGGGAGGAAGGGAAGGTGGCCATGCTCACGGTGATTGCAGCGAGCGTCGAGGCGGGCTCGGGGAGGGTCGGAGCTGAGCAGGGCGACGATGGCGATCTCGGCGGCCGGAGTTGCGGAAGACGGGGTCAGGGGCGACCCCTGAGCGGGCGAGCGCTCGGGGCTCGTCTTGCTCGAAGAAGAGGAGGGTGGCGGAGCTCGTGGACACTGTCGGGTGGCGCGGGGATGACGGTAGCTATGGCAACGGCGGCGGAGCGGCGACGGTGGCGTCGGCCATGGCGAAGGAGAGCGAGGGAGGCGAGGCAGAGGTGAATGGCATGTCCAGGGGCTCGGGGGCACGACGTCGAGGCCGTCCAGCGCGTCGGGCGGCGAAGCGGCGAGCAGGTGGCGTCGTGGCGAGCTCGCGCTCGTCGGCGTCACCACCCTGCCTGCCTGGCGGGGACGAAGCAGCTGGCTGGCTCGGGCCAGCACAGTGCTGGGCCGCCAGGTGGGCCGGCTGGGGGGTTTGGCCAGGTAAGTCTTTTCTGATTTTTGTTTCCTTTTCTATTTCTTTTGTAACTTTGTAGACTTATTAAAAATACTAGCACAACCCCAAAAATCACCAAACTGCACCTGGTCCTTAGTTGGAATATTTCCAGCAAGGAACATTTTAGTTTGGAGATATTTGGGCATTTGAAATGTTTTATAAATTTTAAATGCCCAAATTCAAATACTTATGCATTAATTCAATGACCTTCTGTTGACCTAGAAAATTGTGCACTATTTTTGCCAGAGGTTTAAGACCAAAGCAAAGATGATGAACATTTTAGAAGGGCATTTCAGGTTCATTGAAAAAGGTTTTAGTAAACCCTAGTAGATTCAGGAGGGGTGCTGGGGGTTCTGCCTTCCCCATTTTAATTTTCTTGTCAAAAGAAAACATGATGCACACTCTAATGCATGAACTAGGTAGGATGTGACAACTCACCCCCACTCAAAAGAATCTCGTCCCGAGATTTAGGATCTGTCGGAAAGAAGGTGGGGTACTCAAGTCGAAGACGATCCTCCCTTTCCCATGTAGCTTCTTGCTCGGAATGATGTGACCATTGAACCTTGAGAAACTTGATATTATGGCGTCGAGTGGTACGCTCGGCTTGATCAAGGATACGAACGGGGTATTCTCGATAGGTGAGGTTATCTTGGAGATCAAGCGTTTCGTGGTTCACTCCACGGATAGGATCCGAGAAGCAACGCCTGAGTTGAGAGACGTGGAAGACATCATGGACTCTGGAGAGATGCGGAGGTAGTTCCAATTGGTAGGCAACTTCTCCTCGTTTGGCAAGAATGCGAAAAGGTCCAATGTAACGAGGAGCCAACTTGCCTTTGATACCGAATCGATGGGTCCCCTTTAAAGGTGTAACCCGAAGGTAAGCCATCTCGCCGACTTCATAAGCCATGGGCTTATGCTTGCGGTCATACTGACTCTTTTGTCGAGACTGGGCGGTTTTCAACTTCTCACGAACAATGCGAACCTGCTCTTCTGCATCCTGGATCATGTCCGGGCCAAACAGTTGTCTCTCGCCGGTTTCTGACCAGTTAAGAGGTGTTCGACATTTTCGTCCATAAAGAACTTCGAAAGGAGCTTTACCCAAGCTAGCTTGATAACTGTTGTTATAAGCGAACTCGGCGAATGGAAGGCACTTCTCCCAATTCATACCGAAAGAGATGACAGAAGCTCGGAGCATATCCTCCAGAATTTGATTGACTCGTTCTACTTGACCACTTGATTGCGGATGGAAGGCGGTGCTAAAGAAGAGACGAGTCCCCATAGCATTTTGGAAACTTTCCCAAAATCGAGAGGTGAAAAGACTTCCACGGTCTGAATTAATTTCCAATGGAACACCATGGAGAGATACTATTCGAGAGATGTACAAATCCGCTAGCTGGCTAGCGGTTATACTCTCACGAACAGATAAGAAGTGGGCTACTTTGGAAAGACGATCGACAACAACGAAGATAGCATTATTCCCTCTTTTTGTTCTGGGAAACCCGGTAATGAAATCCATACCGATTTTATCCCATTTCCATTCAGGAATCTGCCATGGTTGAAGGGTGCCAGCGGGCCGTTGATGCTCTGCTTTGACACGACGACAGACGTCGCAACTAGCAATGTATTGAGCGATTTCTCTCTTCATCCTAGTCCACCAAAACCTCTGGCGTAGGTCTTGATACATTTTAGTACTACCGGGATGAATGGTGAGAGGGGATTCATGAGCTTCCTTAAGGATCAATTGTCGTAAATGTTGTTTCTTGGGAACCACCAAGCGGTTCTCAAAGAAGACAACACCTTGTTCATCCATGGAAAAACATTTAGCAACTCCGCTAGCGATGTTTTCCTTTATCCGAGATATGCCCTTATCGCGCTTCTGGGCAGCTATGATTTGATCCGTAAGGTTAGGTTTCGCCACCAGGGTGGAAAGGAATCCTCGAGGAACAATGTGAAGGTTAAGCTTACGAAATTCCTTGTGGAGAAATGGTTGACCTTGTTGTAACATCAGATTGTTACAATAAGATTTACGACTTAGTGCATCAGCCATGACATTGGCTTTGCCTGGGGTGTAGGTTATTCCTAAGTCGTAATCCGAGATCAACTCGACCCAACGTCTTTGCCTGAGATTCAAATCCGGTTGGGTGAAGATATATTTCAAGCTTTGGTGATCAGTGTAAATTTCGCAACGGTTACCCAGGAGGTAATGTCGCCAGGTTTTGAGTGCATGGACTACTGCTGCAAGCTCTAGATCATGAGTAGGATAATTATCCTCATGTGGACGCAACTGTCGAGGTGCGTAGGCAATCACATGACGATCTTGCATGAGTATGCAACCTAGTCCTTGTCGCGAGGCGTCGCAATAGATAACAAAGTCCTTAGAGAAGTCTGGTGGTACCAGTACGGGAGCAGACGTCAGGCGTCTTTTCAGTTCCTGAAAGCTGAATTCGCACTGTGGGGTCCACTCGAACTTTTTATCTTTCTTGAGGAGTTCAGTTAGAGGCTTAGCCACTTTGGAAAAATTCTCGACGAAGCGGCGGCAATAGCTCGCTAAACCAAGAAAACTCCGAACTTGTTTGACCGTTTCAGGTGGAGTCCAGTCAAGGACAGCTTGAACTCGCTCGGGATTGACAGCAATGCCCTTGCCAGAGATTACATGGCCCAGATAGGTCACTTCTGGCAACCAGAATTCGCACTTGGAGAATTTGGCATAAAGGCGATGCTCTCGAAGTTTCATCAATACTAGCCTTAGATGTTCGGCATGTTCTTCCTCATTCTTGGAGTAGATGAGTATATCATCGAGGTATACCACGACGAATTTATCCAAGTACTCCATGAAGATCGAGTTCATTAACCGAGAGAAGGTGGCTGGAGCATTGGTTAAACCGAACGACATGACGGTGTACTCGTATTGGCCGTAACGAGTAACGAAAGCCGTTTTGGGAATGTCCCCGTTCTTGATTTTGATTTGATGGTAGCCCAACCTCAAATCCATCTTGGAAAAGACTGAGGATCCAGCGAGCTGGTCATACAGGTCGTTGATCCTGGGGAGCGGATACTTGTTCTTGATAGTGACCAAATTGACAGGTCGATAATCTACAACCATCCGATCCGTTCCATCCTTCTTCTTGACGAAGAGGACGGGGCAAGCCCATGGAGATGAACTAGGACGGATGAAACCCTTTTGCAAGGACTCATCGAGTTGTTTCTTAAGCTCAGCTAGTTCTAGGGGTGCCATCTTATAAGGTCTTCTAGAGATTGGGACGGTTCCTGGAACAAGGTCTATCACGAACTCGACATCTCTGTCAGGTGGAACACCTGGCAATTCCTCTGGAAAGACATCCGGGAAGTCACGGACTACCGGAATATCTTCGAGGTCTGGAAGGGGATTGGCATTTAGAGAGTAGAGCTGACGCTCCGATACTCGGGTCAAAACATTGACTGTCTTGCCCGATGGATGGGTAAGTTGAACAGTTCTAGTTGAGCAGTCAATCTTGGCGTAATGAGCTGACATCCAGTCCATACCCAAGATGATGTTTATGTCTGAGGACTTGAGAGCTATTAGTGACGCAAGGAAGACCAATCTGTCAACAAGAATTTCATTTCCATGGCTGATCCTAGAGGTTTGCCACTTAGAACCAGGGGTTTGAATTACCATGGAGGTAGGCATGTCACAAAAAGTGGTGTTGTGCAAACGAGCATAGCTCTCAGAAATAAATGAATGAGATGCTCCAGTATCAAAGAGAACAGTTGCCGGATGGCAATTGACAAGGAGCGTACCGAGAACGACGTTGGGGTTCTCTTGAGTTTCTTCAGCTGAAACGTAGTTGACATGGCCACGAGCAGTGGTGGCTGGCTTGGCGACGAGCACCTTTGCTGTTGACTTACCACGTCCAACAGACTTTCCGAACTGACTGGGGTTGTTCTGGGGACACTCACGGATGTAGTGGCCCGGCTCACCACACTTGAAGCAAGTTATCATATTGGGGCGTGGAGCAGTATTGGCAGTGGGGCCACCAAAAGTCTTGGGCGGCACATACTGTTGGTTGGGACGAGGTGCCTCAAAAGATGGCCTCGGGGTATACCTGGGTGGCATAGCAGAATTTGGGATCCAGACCCAGCGCTTCTGAGATCCAGAGCCGGATGAAGATCCATAGTCACGGGAGTGCTTGCGTGAAGCTTCAAAATCATTCTGCCCTGTCTCGGCACTGATGGCCTTATTGACTAGCTTCGGAAAAGAAATGCATTCATGCAGACGAAGGTCACGTCGGAGCTCAGGGCTAAGTCCCTTGCGGAACCTTGCCTCCTTCTTGGCGTCGGTGGACACCTCTTCGGGAGCATAGCGTGCAAGCTTCCCAAACTCGCGACTGTATGCATCCACAGTCAGCTTCCCCTGGGTGAAGTTACAGAACTCCTCCCTCTTGCGATCCATAAGGCCTTCCGGGATATGATGCTCACGGAAAGCGGCACTGAAATCAGCCCAAGTAGTGAGTTGGCCGACCGGACGCATAGCTTCATAATTCTCCCACCAAAGGCTGGCAGGGCCTTCGAGGTGATAGGCAGCAAAGGTGACTTTATCATCTTCAGCTACGTTGGCAGAACGTAGCTTGTGAGCGATGCTGCGGAGCCGGTCATCCGCATTGAGAGGTTCGATGGAATGATTGAACTTTGGCGGGTACAGCTTGACAAAGTCATTGATGGACACTGAATTGATCCTCTGCTGGCGTGCAGTGTTCTGCTCAATCCGCTCTAACAAGCGGTTGGTGTCGCGCCTGTTGCGCTCTGCCTCCAGCATCACTTCGGCCAGAGAAGGTGGTTGAGGCAGACTTTCCTCTCTAGGTGCACTAGCTTCTCCCTGCTCCGGAGCAGCAGGGTTGCTGCGGGTGTTGACCATCCTAGGAAAACAAAACAACGATTTAAACCAGGATGGCAAAATCTGGCCAAGGAAGTGCGGAATGTAATGGATAACAAGGAATGCAGAGATGATCATCCGTATGACATGGTAATATAGAAACTGCCATATATATACCAACGGTCATACACATCATACATAGTTTAGTACAAGCTCAAGCTGAAGTACAACTAAGACGACAGACGTTACATCTCATCGGAGGCATTCCAAGCTCCTATACATTATTTTTCTACACCTCCGGAATTGATACAAACTGAGTTATATTCCACAATCACGCAGGACGGTGGACATACAACTATTACAATACTAGCGAGACTACTACTAGCTCAGACGGCTCCGTAGAAGTCCTCATAGAAGTCACCACCCCGACCTAGAAGCGGAACATGGTCATCTGGGAACAGATGGTCCTGCGGTGCTTGTGGACCATAGGGACTTGGGTGCGGCCTCGGTCCAACAGATGGCGGCAGAAGAGGTCCACGACGAGGGGTGATGCCTCCCACCTCACGCCATTCCATGAAGTCTGGCAGACTAGCCCGCACAGGGTACAAGTCTCTCGTGTCCATGTATCCGGCTTGCACAGCAGGTGCAAACCTCGTCAAGGTGGCCCAATGATCAGCACGAGCATTAAAGAGCTCCATACGCAAGGCCCGGTTTTCACGGTCCTTATCTTCCAACATCTCTGTAGTGGTGCAAAGGAGTGAGTCTTCATGGGATGCATCACTATACATGCCCTGAAGGTAACCATGCGCCCCAGGGAGGGATGCTGGCATGTAGCGAAATTCAGTGTTGCTCAACAAGGCAGTTCTAGCTCGCATAATGGTCATCATCGAGTAGGCTGCATCTTGAACGGACATCCCAATAGTGATCCCGAGTCCATAAGAACAGTGGAGTGGTTCCGTGGCTCCGGGATATGACGGATATATCCTGACCGTGCACAGATATTGGCTCTGGTTAAAATCTCTAAACTGCTCCTCGACGGTGTATTCAGGGTACCATCGGTAACCTGCCTCAACCATCACTCGAACCAACATGGCGGTATGACCACATACACCGATGCAACGGGTCAGACGAACCACTTGGTTTTGGGGACGGGTAGCCATCTGAAAGCACAAAGTAGTGCAAAGGCATTAGAATTTCTGGATGAAATTGGACAGCATAACGGCTGTAAATGCTCAGAAAAAGACTTGAGACATCCACAACAGTTCGCGAAACCACTCAACAACATCATATCAAGGTTCTAGTTCAAAAGGCAACATACTAAACTTTAGTAGAACTGAACTGGGTTGAACCAACAATCCTATAAGTTACTACGGATTTAGTAACACGTGAACCTGATAGAGAGAAGAGAGCCTAGTCCTTAACCCATGTAGAAAGAGAAGAGAATGACTCAGAACAGAGGGCATAAGGTAAAGGAGTAAAAGAGCCTTACGTTCCCTCCCACAATAAATTCCCCTACATATAACTAAAGCATTTCTAGACTCGACATCGACCAGTTTGGCTTAGCGAACCTACAGGCAGTCCGGCTCTGATGCCAACGCTGTCAGGACCCCGATCCTAAGCCACATCGATCCAGCGTGTAACACATCATATCACTTTGCGGCCTCACGCACGGTACTCCCACGGGTGCCACCTTACCTGGCCCGGGACCGTTTGCGCCTTTTGGCTCACGTATATGATAGTGTCGCTAGCATCCATATGACAGAGAACCCGGGCCGACATGGCTAGTCGTGAACCCAAGGCGGCGCTAGCCTATGAGGACAGGCATACATGAATCACATCGAACATGTCGGTCATCAACGTATCTATTCGGGCTGTAGCACTGGGCTAACAGGACTCCGGTAACCCGGGCTGTAGCAGGCTAGGCAGGACTCCGAATAACAGCGCGTGACATTTCCCCGAAGGGACAGACATAGAAACAACGTGAAACACATGCCGTCCAGTCAAGTGTCCAAGCAGTAGTGCTGGGCTAGCAGGACTCCGGTGAACCGGGCTGTAGCGGACTACTATCGCTCAGAAGCACAAGACTTACATTTCCCCATATGAAAGGCTGCCAAGGATAATCAACTAGATAGTCGGATCCCACTCATACCAAGCATTTCAATCATACACACAATATGCCCGATATGAGTAAATACAACATGGCATCACAACAGTACTCTACGACTCAAGTACTTTATTTAGAAGGCTCCGAGGAGCCATACATATCATCCATACAGACAGGGGTCACATGACCCAACACTCAAGTCATACAAACATACAAGCACATGCGGAAGCAAAGTAATCTGAGTACAGACACTAGAAAGAAAGAAGGCTTGACGAAGCCTGTCTATCTACAACGACCCTTCACAAGTCTTGGATCACCACCCGGTGATAAGTCACTCGTCAACGTCGAGGTCTACATAGAACCCATCAGAGGGGTTGGTGCAGTCGTCTGAAAAACATGATTAAAGCATCATGAGTACGGAGGTACTCAGCAAGTCTTACAACAGGTACCTATTATACATGCACATTCTCAAGAATGTAGTGGGGTTATTGCAGCAAGCCAGCTTTGACTCTTGGCTAAACTATCCTACGATAGACACCACTTGTAAATCATTTGTCGCACACGAGTCCACTAACACCATCACAATACTCCACCGTGGATCCTCTCTCGCCATCCTGCGAGAGGGCCATCCGCGGTACTCACACTTATCTTGAGAGTTTTAGTAGTATCCATTTAACTTGTCTATGAACTGATATAGGCAACCCAGAAGTCCATTACCGCGGACACGGCTATTCGAATAGATCATTTGTAACCCTGCAGGGGTGTACTTCTTCACACATGTTTCCACCACTTAGCGCCTGCACACGACATGTGCTCGGCAGACTTCAAGCGAAAGCCGACGTGGGTGTAGACCACGACCTACCTAAACACTCAAGTCTCTAGTCCAGGTTTATCGCCTATTCGGGTTCCATCCGCAGGGAGTCCGGCCGAGGTTTCCACTAACGGCCCCGAACGATGTGAACAGGGTTCCCGAGACACCAAACGGGCGAGTCGGTACACCGTGCCACGTGCCTACCGCAACACAGCCCACCCCGATGGTCAGCGCCGCGTGCGGCCCCCAGCATACTACAAACACCAGAAACTACTTGCAACTCCTGGACAGAGGACAAGGGTGGATAAGAAGTCGAGCGGGGTCATATTTCAGGGCCCAATGTGTGGTAGTAACTGTATCATGGATCACAAACACAGATCTCAGTTCTTAAGGACGGCCTCAATGAAACAACCCACCATGTACTCCTACATGGCCTCTCATCGATTCCTTTACCAAATCGTGTTCAACACTTCACTCTTGTCACCGACACAATCTTTCACTCCAGTTCATCATCCCGATGAGCCAGACCTGACACAACTCTAAGCATAGCAAGCATAGCATGGTAGGAACACACACACACATGTATTGGCTCAATCAACTCCTACACATGCTAGTGGGTTTCATCTAGTTACTGTGGCAATGACAGGTCATGCAAAGGAAGTGGGTTCATCTACCGCAACACACAGCAGTTTTGAAACGCGTTGTCTTAATGCAGTAAACAAGAGCAGAAGCGAGAAGATGGGTTTGTATCGGAATGATCAATGGGTTGCTTGCCTGATGGAGTGGTCGTGGGATACTGCCCTTCAGTTGGATACTCGGAGATATCCTCGGAGGCAGAACCTACCACGAAGAACACATCGAAACACCATCAATACATGACGATATGCAACAATATGATGCATGCTGTGACATGGCAATATGGATGTGCCCTGACCTAGTGCAAGTTAAACCAGAAGGGAATCAACCCATTTGAACCAAAGATTCAAATGGTAGCTCATTTATGAAGATCATATTAGTGTATCAACTTGTAATGCCTAAACAGTGGGTTTAACTTGTTCTGACATGCATGAAACCTGTACCAATGAATAGGTTGGATTTTTTTGATAATTTTTCATATATAAAACTTTGCATTTGGAGTTATAGATAATTTTCTATGAATTTTTGAAGTTTAAACTAATTTCTAGAATTTCCTGTGCAAAAATAAATCCAGAAAATTAATTGTGGCGTCAGCATGAGATCATGCTGACCTCAGCAGGTCAACAGACCCGGTCTAGGTCAAACCTGACGCGTGGGTCCCGCGTGTCAGGGTCATTAGCTTAAACAGATTAGATTATTTCTAATCCTGGATTAGTTAGCGGGCGGGGCCCACATGTCATAGACCCAGGGGGTCAAACTGGGCCCACCCGTGGTCAACAAAGGGGTCAGCGGGTCAACTCCGCCGGCGTTGAGCCGCCGGCGACGTCCAGACACGGCGGAGGAAGTGCAGATTCGCGCTCCGGCGACCAAATCGACGGCGGAGCACGTCTACGTGATGCGGGAGGTGAGCCGCATCGAGTGGTGGTGGTAGTTGGCCTCGGGGTCGCCGGAAATGACGCTGGCGACGAGTTTGGCGGCGCCGGGGCTCGGGCGAAGGTGAAACCGGGGCTGCGGGGCACGGCGAGGCGCGTGGAGTGATGCGTCGGGCCCCTGGGTGTGCGGTGAGGCTAGTGGACAAGGTGGTGCGGCCATTGGGTGGCCGGAGCCTCGTCGGCGACGAGCTCCGCGGCGGCGCGTGCGGGTGAGCTACAAGTGATCGCTACGGGGCTCGAGAGAGAGAACGGGGAGGAAGGGAAGGTGGCCATGCTCACGGTGATTGCAGCGAGCGTCGAGGCGGGCTCGGGGAGGGTCGGAGCTGAGCGGGGCGACGATGGCGATCTCGGCGGCCGGAGTTGGGGAAGACGGGGTCAGGGGCGACCCCTGAGCGGGCGAGCGCTCGGGGCTCGTCTTGCTCGAAGAAGAGGAGGGTGGCGGAGCTCGTGGACACGGTCGGGTGGCGCGGGGATGACGGTAGCTAACAAATTCAAATACTTATGCATTAATTCAATGACCTTCTGTTGACCTAGAAAAATGTGCACTATTTTTGCTAGAGGTTTAAGACCAAAGCAAAGATGATGAACATTTTAGAAGGGCATTTCAGGTTCATTGAAAAAGGTTTTAGTAAACCCTAGTAGATTCAGGAGGGGTGCTGGGGGTTCTGCCTTCCCCATTTCAATTTTCTTGTCAAAAGAAAACATGATGCACACTCTAATGCATGAACTAGGTAGGATGTGACAACTCACCCCCACTCAAAAGAATCTCGTCCCGAGATTTAGGATCTGTCGGAAAGAAGGTGGGGTACTCAAGTCGAAGACGATCCTCCCTTTCCCATGTAGCTTCTTGCTCGGAATGATGTGACCATTGAACCTTGAGAAACTTGATATTATGGTGTCGAGTGGTACGCTCGGCTTGATCAAGGATACAAACGGGGTATTCTCGATAGGTGAGGTTATCTTGGAGATCAAGTGTTTCGTGGTTCACTCCACGGATAGGATCCGAGAAGCAACGCCTGAGTTGAGAGACGTGGAAGACATCATGGACTCTGGAGAGATTTGGAGGTAGTTCCAATTGGTAGGCAACTTCTCCTCGTTTGGCAAGAATGCGAAAAGGTCCAATGTAACGAGGAGCCAACTTGCCTTTGATACCGAATCGATGGGTCCCCTTTAAAGGTGTAACCCGAAGGTAAGCCATCTCGCCGACTTCATAAGCCATGGGCTTATGCTTGCGGTCATACTGACTCTTTTGTCGAGACTGGGCGGTTTTCAACTTCTCACGAACAATGCGAACCTGCTCTTCTGCATCCTGGATCATGTCCGGGCCAAACAGTTGTCTCTCGCCGGTTTCTGACCAGTTAAGAGGTGTTCGACATTTTCGTCCATAAAGAACTTCGAAAGGAGCTTTACCCAAGCTAGCTTGATAACTGTTGTTATAAGCGAACTCGGCGAATGGAAGGCACTTCTCCCAATTCATACCGAAAGAGATGACAGAAGCTCGGAGCATATCCTCCAGAATTTGATTGACTCGTTCTACTTAACCACTTGATTGCGGATGGAAGGCGGTGCTAAAGAAGAGACGAGTCCCCATAGCATTTTGGAAACTTTCCCAAAATCGAGAGGTGAAAAGACTTCCACGGTCTGAATTAATTTCCAATGGAACACCATGGAGAGATACTATTCGAGAGATGTACAAATCCGCTAGCTGGCTAGCGGTTATACTCTCGCGAACAGATAAGAAGTGGGCTACTTTGGAAAGACGATCGACAACAACGAAGATAGCATTATTCCCTCTTTTGGTTCTGGGAAACCCGGTAATGAAATCCATACCGATTTTATCCCATTTCCATTCAGGAATCTGCAATGGTTGAAGGGTGCCAGCGGGCCGTTGATGCTCTGCTTTGACACGACGACAGACGTCGCAACTAGCAATGTATTGAGCGATTTCTCTCTTCATCCTAGTCCACCAAAACCTCTGGCGTAGGTCTTGATACATTTTAGTACTACCGGGATGAATGGTGAGAGGGGATTCATGAGCTTCCTTAAGGATCAATTGTCGTAAATGTTGTTTCTTGGGAACCACCAAGCGGTTGTCGAAGAAGACAACACCTCGTTCATCCATGGAAAAACATTTAGCAACTCCGCTAGCGATGTTTTCCTTAATCCGAGATATGCCCTTATCGCGCTTCTGGGCAGCTATGATTTGATCCGTAAGGTTAGGTTTCGCCACCAGGGTGGAAAGGAATCCTCGAGGAACAATGTGAAGGTTAAGCTTACGAAATTCCTTGTGGAGAAATGGTTGACCTTGTTGTAACATCAGATTGTTACAATAAGATTTACGACTTAGTGCATCAGCCATGACATTGGCTTTGCCTGGGGTGTAGGTTATTCCTAAGTCGTAATCCGAGATCAACTCGACCCAACGTCTTTGCCTGAGATTCAAATCCGGTTGGGTGAAGATATATTTCAAGCTTTGGTGATCAGTGTAAATTTCGCAACGGTTACCCAAGAGGTAATGTCGCCAGGTTTTGAGTGCATGGACTACTGCTGCAAGCTCTAGATCATGAGTAGGATAATTATCCTCATGTGGACGCAACTGTCGAGATGCGTAGGCAATCACATGACGATCTTGCATGAGTATGCAACCTAGTCCTTGTCGCGAGGCGTCGCAATAGATAACAAAGTCCTTAGAGAAGTCTGGTGGTACTAGTACGGGAGCAGACGTCAGGCGTCTTTTCAGTTCCTGAAAGCTGAATTCGCACTGTGGGGTCCACTCGAAATTTTTATCTTTCTTGAGGAGTTCAGTTAGAGGCTTAGCCACTTTGGAAAAATTCTCGACGAAGCGGCGGCAATAGCTCGCTAAACCAAGAAAACTCCGAACTTGTTTGACCGTTTCAGGTGGAGTCCAGTCAAGGACAGCTTGAACTCGCTCGGGATTGACAGCAATGCCCTTGCCAGAGATTACATGGCCCAGATAGGTCACTTCTGGCAACCAGAATTCGCACTTGGAGAATTTGGCATAAAGGCGATGCTCTCGAAGTTTCATCAATACTAGCCTTAGATGTTCGGCATGTTCTTCCTCATTCTTGGAGTAGATGAGTATATCATCGAGGTATAACACGACGAATTTATCCAAGTACTCCATGAAGATCGAGTTCATTAACCGAGAGAAGGTGGCTGGAGCATTGGTTAAACCGAAGGACATGACGGTGTACTCGTATTGGCCGTAACGAGTAACGAAAGCCGTTTTGGGAATGTCCCCGTTCTTGATTTTGATTTGATGGTAGCCCAACCTCAAATCCATCTTGGAAAAGACTGAGGATCCAGCGAGCTGGTCATACAGGTCGTTGATCCTGGGGAGCGGATACTTGTTATTGATAGTGACCAAATTGACAGGTCGGTAATCTACAACCATCCGATCCGTTCCATCCTTCTTCTTGACGAAGAGGACGGGGCAAGCCCATGGAGATGAACTAGGACGGATGAAACCCTTTTGCAAGGACTCATCGAGTTGTTTCTTAAGCTCAGCTAGTTCTAGGGGTGCCATCTTATAAGGTCTTCTAGAGATTGGGACGGTTCCTGGAACAAGGTCTATCACGAACTCGACATCTCTGTCAGGTGGAACACCTGGCAATTCCTCTGGAAAGACATCCAGGAAGTCACGGACTACCGGAATATCTTCGAGGTCTGGAAGGGGATTGGCATTTAGAGAGTAGAGCTGACGCTCCGATACTCGGGTCAAAACATTGACTGTCTTGCCCGATGGATGGGTAAGTTGAACAGTTCTAGTTGAGCAGTCAATTTTGGCGTAATGAGCTGACATCCAGTCCATACCCAAGATGATGTTTATGTCTGAGGACTTGAGAGCTATTAGTGACGCAAGGAAGACCAATCTGTCAACAAGAATTTCATTTCCATGGCTGATCCTAGAGGTTTTCCACTTAGAACCAGGGGTTTGAATTACCATGGAGGTAGGCATGTCACAAAAAGTGGTGTTGTGCAAACGATCATAGCTCTCAGAAATAAATGAATGAGATGCTCCAGTATCAAAGAGAACAGTTGCCGGATGGCAATTAACAAGGAGCGTACCGAGAACGACGTTGGGGTTCTCTTGAGTTTCTTCAGCTGAAACGTAGTTGACATGGCCACGAGCAGTGGTGGCTGGCTTGGCGACGAGCACCTTTGCTGTTGACTTACCACGTCCAACAGACTTTCCGAACTGACTGGGGTTGTTCTGGGGACACTCACGGATGTAGTGGCCCGGCTCACCACACTTGAAGCAAGTTATCATATTGGGGCGTGGAGCAGTATTGGCAGTGGGGCCACCAAAAGTCTTGGGCGGCACATACTGTTGGTTGGGACGAGGCGCCTCAAAAGATGGCCTCGGGGTATACCTGGGTGGCATAGCAGAATTTGGGATCCAGACCCGGCGCTTCTGAGATCCAGAGCCGGATGAAGATCCATAGTCACGGGAGTGCTTGCGTGAAGCTTCAAAATCATTCTGCCCTGTCTTGGCACTGATGGCCTTATTGACTAGCTTCGGAAAAGAAATGCATTCATGCAGACGAAGGTCACGTCGGAGCTCAGGGCTAAGTCCCTTGCGGAACCTTGCCTGCTTCTTGGCGTCGGTGGACACCTCTTCGGGAGCATAGCGTGCAAGCTTCCCAAACTCGCGACTGTATGCATCCACAGTCAGCTTCCCATGGGTGAAGTTACAGAACTCCTCCCTCTTGCGATCCATAAGGCCTTCCGGGATATGATGCTCACGGAAAGCGGCACTGAAATCAGCCCAAGTAGTGAGTTGGCCGACCGGACGCATAGCTTCATAATTCTCCCACCAAAGGCTGGCAGGCCTTCGAGGTGATAGGCAGCAAAGGTGACTTTATCATCTTCAGCTACGTTGGCAGAACGTAGCTTGTGAGCGATGCTGCGGAGCCAGTCATCCGCATCGAGAGGTTCGATGGAATGATTGAACTTTGGCGGGTACAGCTTGACAAAGTCATTGATGGACACCGAATTGATCCTCTGCTGGCGTGCAGTGTTCTGCTCAATCCGCTCTAACAAGCGGTTGGTGTCGCGCCTGTTGCGCTCTGCCTCCAGCATCACTTCGGCCAGAGAAGGTGGTTGAGGCAGACTTTCCTCTCTAGGTGCACTAGCTTCTCCCTGCTCCGGAGCAGCAGGGTTGCTGCGGGTGTTGACCATCCTAGGAAAACAAAACAACGATTTAAACCAGGATGGCAAAATCTGGCCAAGGAAGTGCGGAATGTAATGGATAACAAGGAATGCAGAGATGATCATCCGTATGACATGGTAATATAGAAACTGCCATATATATACCAACGGTCATACACATCATACATAGTTTAGTACAAGCTCAAGCTGAAGTACAACTAAGACGACAGACGTTACATCTCATCGGAGGCATTCCAAGCTCCTATACATTATTTTTCTACACCTCCGGAATTGATACAAACTGAGTTATATTCCACAATCACGCAGGACGGTGGACATACAACTATTACAATACTAGCGAGACTACTACTAGCTCAGACGGCTCCGTAGAAGTCCTCATAGAAGTCACCACCCAGACCTGGAAGCGGAACATGGTCATCTGGGAACAGACGGTCCTGCGGTGCTTGTGGACCATAGGGACTTGGGTGCAGCCTCGGTCCAACAGATGGCGGCAGAAGAGGTCCACGAGGAGGGGTGATGTCTCCCACCTCACGCCATTCCATGAAGTCTGGCAGACTAGCCCGCACAGGGTACAAGTCTGCCGTGTCCATGTATCCGGCTTGCACAGCAGGTGCAAACCTCGTCAAGGTGGCCCAATGATCAGCACGAGCATTAAAGAGCTCCATACGCAAGGCCCGGTTTTCACGGTCCTTATCTTCCAACATCTCAGTAGTGGTGCAAAGGAGTGAGTCTTCATGGGATGCATCACTGTACATGCCCTGAAGGTAACCATGCGCCCCAGGGAGGGATGCTGGCATGTAGCAAAATTCAGTGTTGCTCAACAAGGCAGTTCTAGCTCGCATAATGGTCATCATCGAGTAGGCTGCATCTTGAACGGACATCCCAATAGTGATCCCGAGTCCATAAGAACAGTGGAGTGGTTCCGTGGCTCCGGGATATGACGGATATATCCTGACCGTGCACAGATATTGGCTCTGGTTAAAATCTCTAAACTGCTCCTCGACGGTGTATTCAGGGTACCATCGGTAACCTGCCTCAACCATCACTTGAACCAACATGGCGGTATGACCACATACACCGATGCAACGGGTCAGACGAACCACTTGGTTTTGGGGACGGGTAGCCATGTGAAAGCACAAAGTAGTGCAAAGGCATTAGAATTTCTGGATGAAATTGGACAGCATAACGGCTGTAAATGCTCAGAAAAAGACTTGAGACATCCACAACAGTTTGCGAAACCACTCAACAACATCATATCAAGGTTCTGGTTCAAAAGGCAACATACTAAACTTTAGTAGAACTGAACTGGGTTGAACCAACAATCCTATAAGTTACTACGGATTTAGTAACACGTGAACCTGATAGAGAGAAGAGAGCCTAGTCCTTAACCCACGTAGAAAGAGAAGAGAATGACTCAGAACAGAGGGCATAAGGTAAAGGAGTAAAAGAGCCTTACGTTCCCTCCCACAATCAATTCCCCTACATATAACTAAAGCATTTCTAGACTCGACATCGACCAGTTTGGCTTAGCGAACCTACAGGCAGTCCGGCTCTGATGCCAACGCTGTCAGGACCCCGATCCTAAGCCACATCGATCCAGCGTGTAACACATCATATCACTTTGCGGCCTCACGCACGGTACTCCCACGGGTGCCACCTTACCTGGCCCGGGACCGTTTGCGCCTTTTGGCTCACGTATATGATAGTGTCGCTAGCATCCATATGACAGAGAACCCGGGCCGACATGCCTAGTCGTGAACCCAAGGCGGCGCTAGCCTATGAGGACAGGCATACATGAATCACATCGAACATGTCGGTCATCAACGTATCTATTCGGGCTGTAGCACTGGGCTAACCGGACTCCGGTAACCCGGGCTGTAGCAGGCTAGGCAGGACTCCGAATAACAGCGCGTGACATTTCCCCGAAGGGACAGACATAGAAACGACGTGAAACACATGCCGGCCAGTCAAGTGTCCAAGCAGTAGTGCTGGGCTAGCAGGACTCCGGTGAACCGGGCTGTAGCGGACTATTATCGCTCAGAAGCACAAGACTTACATTTCCCCATATGAAAGGCTGCCAAGGATAATCAACTCTATAGTCGGATCCCACTCATACCAAGCATTTCAATCATACACACAATATGCCCGATATGAGTAAATACAACATGGCATCACAACAGTACTCTACGACTCAAGTACTTTATTTAGAAGGCTCCGAGGAGCCATACATATCATCCATACAGACAGGGGTCACATGACCCAACACTCAAGTCATACAAACATACAAGCACATGCGGAAGCAAAGTAATCTGAGTACAGACACTAGAAAGAAAGAAGGCTTGACGAAGCCTGTCTATCTACAACGACCCTTCACAAGTCTTGGATCACCACCCGGTGATAAGTCACTCGTCAACGTCGAGGTCTACATAGAACCCATCAGAGGGGTTGGTGCAGTCGTCTAAAAAACATGATTAAAGCATCATGAGTACGGAGGTACTCAGCAAGTCTTACAACAGGAACCTATTATACATGCACATTCTCAAGAATGTAGTGGGGTTATTGCAGCAAGCCAGCTTTGACTCTTGGCTAAACTATCCTACGATAGACAGCACTTGTAAATCATTTGTCGCACACGAGTCCACTAACACCATCACAATACTCCACCGTGGATCCTCTCTCGCCATCCTGCGAGAGGGCCATCCGCGGTACTCACACTTATCTTGAGAGTTTTAGTAGTATCCATTTAACTTGTCTATGAACTGATATAGGCAACCCAGAAGTCCATTACCGCGGACACGGCTATTCGAATAGATCATTTGTAACCCTGCAGGGGTGTACTTCTTCACACATGTTTCCACCACTTAGCGCCTGCACACGACATGTGCTCGGCAGACTTCAAGCGAAAGCCGACGTGGGTGTAGACCACGACCTACCTAAACACTCAAGTCTCTAGTCCAGGTTTATCGCCTATTCGGGTTCCATCCGCAGGGAGTCCGGCCGAGGTTTCCACTAACGGCCCCGAACGATGTGAACAGGGTTCCCGAGACACCAAACGGGCGAGTCGGTACACCGTGCCACGTGCCTACCGCAACACAGCCCACCCCGATGGTCAGCGCCGCGTGCGGCCCCCAGCATACTACAAACACCAGAAACTACTTGCAACTCCTGGACAGAGGACAAGGGTGGATAAGAAGTCGAGCGGGGTCATATTTCAGGGCCCAATGTGTGGTAGTAACTGTATCATGGATCACAAACACAGATCTCAGTTCTTAAGGACGGCCTCAATGAAACAACCCACCATGTACTCCTACATGGCCTCTCATCGATTCCTTTACCAAATCGTGTTCAACACTTCACTCTTGTCACCGACACAATCTTTCACTCCAGTTCATCATCCCGATGAGCCAGACCTGACACAACTCTAAGCATAGCAAGCATAGCATGGTAGGAACACACACACACATGTATTGGCTCAATCAACTCCTACACATGCTAGTGGGTTTCATCTAGTTACTGTGGCAATGACAGGTCATGCAAAGGAAGTGGGTTCATCTACCGCAACACACAGCAGTTTTGAAACGCGTTGTCTTAATGCCGTAAACAAGAGCAGAAGCGAGAACATGGGTTTGTATCGGAATGATCAATGGGTTGCTTGCCTGATGGAGTGGTCGTGGGATACTGCCCTTCAGTTGGATACTCGGAGATATCCTCGGAGGCAGAACCTACCACGAAGAACACATCGAAACACCATCAATACATGACGATATGCAACAATATGATGCATGCTGTGACATGGCAATATGGATGTGCCCTGACCTAGTGCAAGTTAAACCAGAAGGGAATGAACCCATTTGAACCAAAGATTCAAATGGTAGCTCATTTATGAAGATCATATTAGTGTATCAACTTGTAATGCCTAAACAGTGGGTTTAACTTGTTCTGACATGCATGAAACCAGTACCAATGGATAGGTTGGATTTTTCTGATAATTTTTTATATATAAAACTTTGCATTTGGAGTTATAGATAATTTTCTATGAATTTTTGAAGTTTAAACTAATTTCTGGAATTTCCTGTGCAAAAATAAATCCAGAAAATTAATTGTGGCGTCAGCATGAGATCATGCTGACCTCAGCAGGTCAACAGACCCGGTCCAGGTCAAACCTGACGCGTGGGTCCCGCGTGTCAGGGTCATTAGCTTAAACAGATTAGATTATTTCTAATCCTGGATTAGTTAGCGGGCGGGGCCCACATGTCATAGACACAGGGGGTCAAACTGGGCCAACCCGTGGTCAACAAAGGGGTCAGCGGGTCAACTCCGCCGGCGTTGAGCCGCCGGCGACGTCCAGACGCGGCGGAGGAAGTGCAGATTCGCGCTCCGGCGACCAAATCGACGGCGGAGCACGTCTACGTGATGCGGGAGGTGGGCCGCATCGAGTGGTGGTGGTAGTTGGCCTCGGGGTCGCCGGAAATGACGCCGGCGACGAGTTTGGCGGCGCCGGGGCTCGGGCGAAGGTGAAACCGGGGCTGCGGGGCACGGCGAGGCGCGTGGAGTGATGCGTCGGGCCCCTGGGTGTGCGGTGAGGCTAGTGGACAAGGTGGTGCGGCCATTGGGTGGCCGGAGCCTCGTCGGCGACGAGCTCCGCGGCGGCGCGTGCGGGTGAGCTACAAGTGATCGCTACGGGGCTCGAGAGAGAGAACGGGGAGGAAGGGAAGGTGGCCATGCTCACGGTGATTGCAGCGAGCGTCGAGGCGGGCTCGGGGAGGGTCGGAGCTGAGCGGGGCGACGATGGCGATCTCGGCGGCCGGAGTTGGGGAAGACGGGGTCAGGGGCGACCCCTGAGCGGGCGAGCGCTCGGGGCTCGTCTTGCTCGAAGAAGAGGAGGGTGGCGGAGCTCGTGGACACGGTCGGGTGGCGCGGGGATGACGGTAGCTATGGCAACGGCGGCGGAGCGGCGACGGTGGCGTCGGCCATGGCGAAGGAGAGCGAGGGAGGCGAGGCAGAGGCGAATGGCGTGTCCATGGGCTCGGGGGCACGACGTGGAGGCCGTCCAGCGCGTCGGGCGGCGAAACGGCGAGCAGGTGGCGTCGTGGCGAGCTCGCGCTCGTCGGCGTCACCACCCTGCCTGCCTGGCGGGGACGAAGCAGCTGGCTGGCTCGGGCCAGCACAGTGCTGGGCCGCCAGGTGGGCCGGCTGGGGGGTTTGGCCAGGTAAGTCTTTTCTGATTTTTGTTTCCTTTTCTATTTCTTTTGTAACTTTGTAGACTTATTAAAAATACTAGCACAACTCCAAAAATCACCAAACTGCACCTGGTCCTTAGTTGGAATATTTCCAGCAAGGAACATTTTAGTTTGGAGATATTTGGGCATTTGAAATGTTTTATAAATTTTAAATGCCCAAATTCAAATACTTATGCATTAATTCAATGACCTTCTGTTGACCTAGAAAAATGTGCACTATTTTTGCCAGAGGTTTAAGACCAAAGCAAAGATGATGAACATTTTAGAAGGGCATTTCAGGTTCATTGAAAAAGGAATAAATCCAGAAAATTAATTGTGGCGTCAGCATGAGATCATGCTGACCTCAGCAGGTCAACAGACCCGGTCCAGGTCAAACCTGACGCGTGGGTCCCGCGTGTCAGGGTCATTAGCTTAAACAGATTAGATTATTTCTAATCCTGGATTAGTTAGCGGGCGGGGCCCACATGTCATAGACCAAGGGGGTCAAACTGGGCCCACCCATGGTCAACAAAGGGGTCAGCGGGTCAACTCCGCCGGCGTTGAGCCGCCGGCGACGTCCAGACGCGGCGGAGGAAGTGCATATTCGCGCTCCGGCGACCAAATCGACGGCGGAGCACGTCTACGTGATGCGGGAGGTGAGCCGCATCGAGTGGTGGTGGTAGTTGGCCTTGGGGTCGCCGGAAATGACGCCGGCGATGAGTTTGGCGGCGCCGGGGCTCGGGCGAAGGTGAAACCGGGGCTGCGGGGCACGGCGAGGCGCGTGGAGTGATGCGTCGGGCCCCTGGGTGTGCGGTGAGGCTAGTGGACAAGGTGGTGCGGCCAGGGCACATCCATATTGCCATGTCACAGCATGCATCATATTGTTGCATATCGTCATGTATTGATGGTGTTTCGATGTGTTCTTCGTGGTAGGTTCTGCCTCCGAGGATATCTCCGAGTATCCAACTGAAGGGCAGTATCCCACGACCACTCCATCAGGCAAGCAACCCATTGATCATTCCGATACAAACCCATGTTCTCGCTTCTGCTCTTGTTTACTGCATTAAGACAACGCGTTTCAAAACTGCTGTGTGTTGCGGTAGATGAACCCACTTCCTTTGCATGACCTGTCATTGCCACAGTAACTAGATGAAACCCACTAGCATGTGTAGGAGTTGATTGAGCCAATACATGTGTGTGTGTGTTCCTACCATGCTATGCTTGCTATGCTTAGAGTTGTGTCAGGTCTGGCTCATCGGGATGATGAACTGGAGTGAAAGATTGTGTCGGTGACAAGAGTGAAGTGTTGAACACGATTTGGTAAGGGAATCGATGAGAGGCCATGTAGGAGTACATGGTGGGTTGTTTCATTGAGGCCGTCCTTAAGAACTGAGATCTGTGTTTGTGATCCATGATACAGTTACTACCACACATTGGGCCCTGAAATATGACCCCGCTCGACTTCTTATCCACCCTTGTCCTCTGTCCAGGAGTTGCAAGTAGTTTCTGGTGTTTGTAGTATGCTGGGGGCCGCACGCGGCGCTGACCATCGGGGTGGGCTGTGTTGCGGTAGGCACGTGGCACGGTGTACCGACTCGCCCGTTTGGTGTCTCGGGAACCCTGTTCACATCGTTCGGGGCCGTTAGTGGAAACCTCGGCCGGACTCCCTGCGGATGGAACCCGAATAGGCGATAAACCTGGACTAGAGACTTGAGTGTTTAGGTAGGTCGTGGTCTACACCCACGTCGGCTTTCGCTTGAAGTCTGCCGAGCACATGTCGTGTGCAGGCGCTAAGTGGTGGAAACATGTGTGAAGAAGTACACCCCTGCAGGGTTACAAATGATCTATTCGAATAGCCGTGTCCGCGGTAATGGACTTCTGGGTTGCCTATATCAGTTCATAGACAAGTTAAATGGATACTACTAAAACTCTCAAGATAAGTGTGAGTACCGCGGATGGCCCTCTCGCAGGATGGCGAGAGAGGATCCACGGTGGAGTATTGTGATGGTGTTAGTGGACTCGTGTGCGACAAATGATTTACAAGTGGTGTCTATCGTAGGATAGTTTAGCCAAGAGTCAAAGCTGGCTTGCTGCAATAACCCCACTACATTCTTGAGAATGTGCATGTATAATAGGTTCCTGTCGTAAGACTTGCTGAGTACCTCCGTACTCATGATGCTTTAATCATGTTTTTCAGACGACTGCACCAACCCCTCTGATGGGTTCTATGTAGACCTCGACGTTGACGAGTGACTTATCACCGGGTGGTGATCCAAGACTTGTGAAGGGTCGTTGTAGATAGACAGGCTTCGTCAAGCCTTCTTTCTTTCTAGTGTCTGTACTCAGATTACTTTGCTTCCGCATGTGCTTGTATGTTTGTATGACTCGAGTGTTGGGTCATGTGACCCCTGTCTGTATGGATGATATGTATGGCTCCTCGGAGCCTTCTAAATAAAGTACTTGAGTCGTAGAGTACTGTTGTGATGCCATGTTGTATTTACTCATATCGGGCATATTGTGTGTATGATTGAAATGCTTGGTATGAGTGGGATCCGACTATCTAGTTGATTATCCTTGGCAGCCTTTCATATGGGGAAATGTAAGTCTTGTGCTTCTGAGCGATAGTAGTCCGCTACAGCCCGGTTCACCGGAGTCCTGCTAGCCCAGCACTACTGCTTGGACACTTGACTGGCCGGCATGTGTTTCACGTCGTTTCTATGTCTGTCTCTTCGGGGAAATGTCACGCGCTGTTATTCGGAGTCCTGCCTAGCCTGCTACAGCCCGGGTTACCGGAGTCCTGTTAGCCTAGTGCTACAGCCCGAATAGATACGTTGATGACCCAACACTCGAGTCATACAAACATACAAGCACATGCAGAAGCAAAGTAATCTGAGTACAGACACTAGAAAGAAAGAAGGCTTGACGAAGCCTGTCTATCTACAACGACCCTTCACAAGTCTTGGATCACCACCCGGTGATAAGTCACTCGTCAACGTCGAGGTCTACATAGAACCCATCAGAGGGGTTGGTGCAGTCGTCTGAAAAACATGATTAAAGCATCATGAGTACGGAGGTACTCAGCAAGTCTTACAACAGGAACCTATTATACATGCACATTCTCAAGAATGTAGTGGGGTTATTGCAGCAAGCCAGCTTTGACTCTTGGCTAAACTATCCTACGATAGACACCACTTGTAAATCATTTGTCGCACACGAGTCCACTAACACCATCACAATACTCCACCGTGGATCCTCTCTCGCCATCCTGCGAGAGGGCCATCCGCGGTACTCACACTTATCTTGAGAGTTTTAGTAGTATCCATTTAACTTGTCTATGAACTGATATAGGCAACCCAGAAGTCCATTACCGCGGACACGGCTATTCGAATAGATCATTTGTAACCCTGCAGGGGTGTACTTCTTCACACATGTTTCCACCACTTAGCGCCTGCACACGACATGTGCTCGGCAGACTTCAAGCGAAAGCCGACGTGGGTGTAGACCACGACCTACCTAAACACTCAAGTCTCTAGTCCAGGTTTATCGCCTATTCGGGTTCCATCCGCAGGGAGTCCGGCCGAGGTTTCCACTAACGGCCCCGAACGATGTGAACAGGGTTCCCGAGACACCAAACGGGCGAGTCGGTACACCGTGCCACGTGCCTACCGCAACACAGCCCACCCCGATGGTCAGCGCCGCGTGCGGCCCCCAGCATACTACAAACACCAGAAACTACTTGCAACTCCTGGACAGAGGACAAGGGTGGATAAGAAGTCGAGCGGGGTCATATTTCAGGGCCCAATGTGTGGTAGTAACTGTATCATGGATCACAAACACATATCTTAGTTCTTAAGGACGGCCTCAATGAAACAACCCACCATGTACTCCTACATGGCCTCTCATCGATTCCTTTACCAAATCGTGTTCAACACTTCACTCTTGTCACCGACACAATCTTTCACTCCAGTTCATCATCCCGATGAGCCAGACCTGACACAACTCTAAGCATAGCAAGCATAGCATGGTAGGAACACACACACACATGTATTGGCTCAATCAACTCCTACACATGCTAGTGGGTTTCATCTAGTTACTGTGGCAATGACAGGTCATGCAAAGGAAGTGGGTTCATCTACCGCAACACACAGCAGTTTTGAAACGCGTTGTCTTAATGCAGTAAACAAGAGCAGAAGCGAGAAGATGGGTTTGTATCGGAATGATCAATGGGTTGCTTGCCTGATGGAGTGGTCGTGGGATACTGCCCTTCAGTTGGATACTCGGAGATATCCTCGGAGGCAGAACCTACCACGAAGAACACATCGAAACACCATCAATACATGACGATATGCAACAATATGATGCATGCTGTGACATGGCAATATGGATGTGCCCTGACCTAGTGCAAGTTAAACCAGAAGGGAATGAACCCATTTGAACCAAAGATTCAAATGGTAGCTCATTTATGAAGATCATATTAGTGTATCAACTTGTAATGCCTAAACAGTGGGTTTAACTTGTTCTGACATGCATGAAACCAGTACCAATGGATAGGTTGGATTTTTCTGATAATTTTTCATATATAAAACTTTGCATTTGGAGTTATAGATAATTTTCTATGAATTTTTGAAGTTTAAACTAATTTCTGGAATTTCCTGTGCAAAAATAAATCCAGAAAATTAATTGTGGCGTCAGCATGAGATAATGCTGACCTCAGCAGGTCAACAGACCCGGTCCAGGTCAAACCTGACGCGTGGGTCCCGCGTGTCAGGGTCATTAGCTTAAAAAGATTAGATTATTTCTAATCCTGGATTAGTTAGCGGGCGGGGCCCACATGTCATAGACCCAGGGGGTCAAACTGGGCCCACCCGTGGTCAACAAAGGGGTCAGCGGGTCAACTCCGCCGGCGTTGAGCCGCCGGCGACGTCCAGACGCGGCGGAGGAAGTGCAGATTCGCGCTCCGGCGACCAAATCGACGGCGGAGCACGTCTACGTGATGCGGGAGGTGAGCCGCATCGAGTGGTGGTGGTAGTTGGCCTCGGGGTCGCCGGAAATGACGCCGGCGACGAGTTTGGCGGCGCCGGGGCTCGGGCGAAGGTGAAACCGGGGCTGCGGGGCACGGCGAGGCGCGTGGAGTGATGCGTCGGGCCCCTGGGTGTGCGGTGAGGCTAGTGGACAAGGTGGTGCGGCCATTGGGTGGCCGGAGCCTCGTCGGCGACGAGCTCCGCGGCGGCGCGTGCGGGTGAGCTACAAGTGATCGCTACGGGGCTCGAGAGAGAGAACGGGGAGGAAGGGAAGGTGGCCATGCTCACGGTGATTGCAGCGAGCGTCGAGGCGGGCTCGGGGAGGGTCGGAGCTGAGCGGGGCGACGATGGCGATCTCGGCGGCCGGAGTTGGGGAAGACGGGGTCAGGGGCGACCCCTGAGCGGGCGAGCGCTCGGGGCTCGTCTTGCTCGAAGAAGAGGAGGGTGGCGGAGCTCGTGGACACGGTCGGGTGGCGCGGGGATGACGGTAGCTATGGCAACGGCGGCGGAGCGGCGACGGTGGCGTCGGCCATGGCGAAGGAGAGCGAGGGAGGCGAGGAAGAGGCGAATGGCGTGTCCAGGGGCTCGGGGGCACGACGTGGAGGCCGTCCAGCGCGTCGGGCGGCGAAGCGGTGAGCAGGTGGCGTCGTGGCGAGCTCGCGCTCGTCGGCGTCACCAACCTGCCTGCCTGGCGGGGACGAAGCAGCTGGCTGGCTCGGGCCAGCACAGTGCTGGGCCGCCAGGTGGGCCGGCTGGGGGGTTTGGCCAGGTAAGTCTTTTCTGATTTTTGTTTCCTTTTCTATTTCTTTTGTAACTTTGTAGACTTATTAAAAATACTAGCACAACTCCAAAAATCACCAAACTGCACCTGGTCCTTAGTTGGAATATTTCCAGCAAGGAACATTTTAGTTTGGAGATATTTGGGCATTTGAAATGTTTTATAAATTTTAAATGCCCAAATTCAAATACTTATGCATTAATTCAATGACCTTCTGTTGACCTAGAAAAATGTGCACTATTTTTGCCAGAGGTTTAAGACCAAAGCAAAGATGATGAACATTTTAGAAGGGCATTTCAGGTTCATTGAAAAAGGTTTTAGTAAACCCTAGTAGATTCAGGAGGGGTGCTGGGGGTTCTGCCTTCCCCATTTCAATTTTCTTGTCAAAAGAAAACATGATGCACACTCTAATGCATGAACTAGGTAGGATGTGACAACTCACCCCCACTCAAAAGAATCTCGTCCCGAGATTTAGGATCTGTCGGAAAGAAGGTGGGGTACTCAAGTCGAAGACGATCCTCCCTTTCCCATGTAGCTTCTTGCTCGGAATGATGTGACCATTGAACCTTGAGAAACTTGATATTATGGCGTCGAGTGGTACGCTCGGCTTGATCAAGGATACGAACGGGGTATTCTCGATAGGTGAGGTTATCTTGGAGATCAAGCGTTTCGTGGTTCACTCCACGGATAGGATCCGAGAAGCAACGCCTGAGTTGAGAGACGTGGAAGACATCATGGACTCTGGAGAGATGCGGAGGTAGTTCCAATTGGTAGGCAACTTCTCCTCGTTTGGCAAGAATGCGAAAAGGTCCAATGTAACGAGGAGCCAACTTGCCTTTGATACCGAATCGATGGGTCCCCTTTAAAGGTGTAACCCGAAGGTAAGCCATCTCGCCGACTTCATAAGCTATGGGCTTATGCTTGCGGTCATACTGACTCTTTTGTCGAGACTGGGCGGTTTTCAACTTCTCACGAACAATGCGAACCTGCTCTTCTGCATCCTGGATCATGTCCGGGCCAAAGAGTTGTCTCTCGCCGGTTTCTGACCAGTTAAGAGGCGTTCGACATTTTCGTCCATAAAGAACTTCGAAAGGAGCTTTACCCAAGCTAGCTTGATAACTGTTGTTATAAGCGAACTCGGCGAATGGAAGGCACTTCTCCCAATTCATACCGAAAGAGATGACAGAAGCTCGGAGCATATCCTCCAGAATTTGATTGACTCGTTCTACTTGACCACTTGATTGCGGATGGAAGGCGGTGCTAAAGAAGAGACGAGTCCCCATAGCATTTTGGAAACTTTCCCAAAATCGAGAGGTGAAAAGACTTCCACGGTCTGAATTAATTTCCAATGGAACACCATGGAGAGATACTATTCGAGAGATGTACAAATCCGCTAGCTGGCTAGCGGTTATACTCTCGCGAACAGATAAGAAGTGGGCTACTTTGGAAAGACGATCGACAACAACGAAGATAGCATTATTCCCTCTTTTGGTTCTGGGAAACCCGGTAATGAAATCCATACCGATTTTATCCCATTTCCATTCAGGAATCTGCAATGGTTGAAGGGTGCCAGCGGGCCGTTGATGCTCTGCTTTGACACGACGACAGACGTCGCAACTAGCAATGTATTGAGCGATTTCTCTCTTCATCCTAGTCCACCAAAACCTCTGGCGTAGGTCTTGATACATTTTAGTACTACCGGGATGAATGGTGAGAGGGGATTCATGAGCTTCCTTAAGGATCAATTGTCGTAAATGTTGTTTCTTGGGAACCACCAAGCGGTTCTCGAAGAAGACAACACCTCGTTCATCCATGGAAAAACATTTAGCAACTCCGCTAGCGATGTTTTCCTTAATCCGAGATATGCCCTTATCGCGCTTCTGGGCAGCTATGATTTGATCCGTAAGGTTAGGTTTCGCCACCAGGGTGGAAAGGAATCCTCGAGGAACAATGTGAAGGTTAAGCTTACGAAATTCCTTGTGGAGAAATGGTTGACCTTGTTGTAACATCAGATTGTTACAATAAGATTTACGACTTAGTGCATCAGCCATGACATTGGCTTTGCCTGGGGTGTAGGTTATTCCTAAGTCGTAATCCGAGATCAACTCGACCCAACGTCTTTGCCTGAGATTCAAATCCGGTTGGGTGAAGATATATTTCAAGCTTTGGTGATCAGTGTAAATTTCGCAACGGTTACCCAGGAGGTAATGTCGCCAGGTTTTGAGTGCAAGGACTACTGCTGCAAGCTCTAGATCATGGGTAGGATAATTATCCTCATGTGGACGCAACTGTCGAGATGCGTAGGCAATCACATGACGATCTTGCATGAGTATGCAACCTAGTCCTTGTCGCGAGGCGTCGCAATAGATAACAAAGTCCTTAGAGAAGTCTGGTGGTACCAGTACGGGAGCAGACGTCAGGCGTCTTTTCAGTTCCTGAAAGCTGAATTCGCACTGTGGGGTCCACTCGAACTTTTTATCTTTCTTGAGGAGTTCAGTTAGAGGCTTAGCCACTTTGGAAAAATTCTCGACGAAGCGGCAGCAATAGCTCGCTAAACCAAGAAAACTCCGAACTTGTTTGACCGTTTCAGGTGGAGTCCAGTCAAGGACAGCTTGAACTCGCTCGGGATTGACAGCAATGCCCTTGCCAGAGATTACATGGCCCAGATAGGTCACTTCTGGCAACCAGAATTCGCACTTGGAGAATTTGGCATAAAGGCGATGCTCTCGAAGTTTCATCAATACTAGCCTTAGATGTTCGGCATGTTCTTCCTCATTCTTGGAGTAGATGAGTATATCATCGAGGTATACCACGACGAATTTATCCAAGTACTCCATGAAGATCGAGTTCATTAACCGAGAGAAGGTGGCTGGAGCATTGGTTAAACCGAAGGACATGACGGTGTACTCGTATTGGCCGTAACGAGTAACGAAAGCCGTTTTGGGAATGTCCCCGTTCTTGATTTTGATTTGATGGTAGCCCAACCTCAAATTCATCTTGGAAAAGACTGAGGATCCAGCGAGCTGGTCATACAGGTCGTTGATCCTGGGGAGCGGATACTTGTTCTTGATAGTGACCAAATTGACAGGTCGGTAATCTACAACCATCCGATCCATTCCATCCTTCTTCTTGACGAAAAGGACGGGGCAAGCCCATGGAGATGAACTAGGACGGATGAAACCCTTTTGCAAGGACTCATCGAGTTGTTTCTTAAGCTCAGCTAGTTCTAGGGGTGCCATCTTATAAGGTCTTCTAGAGATTGGGACGGTTCCTGGAACAAGGTCTATCACGAACTCGACATCTCTGTCAGGTGGAACACATGGCAATTCCTCTGGAAAGACATCCGGGAAGTCACGGACTACCGGAATATCTTCGAGGTCTGGAAGGGGATTGGCATTTAGAGAGTAGAGCTGACACTCCGATACTCGGGTCAAAACATTGACTGTCTTGCCCGATGGATGGGTAAGTTGAACAGTTCTAGTTGAGCAGTCAATCTTGGCGTAATGAGCTGACATCCAGTCCATACCCAAGATGATGTTTATGTCTGAGGACTTGAGAGCTATTAGTGACGCAAGGAAGACCAATCTGTCAACAAGAATTTCATTTCCATGGCTGATCCTAGAGGTTTGCCACTTAGAACCAGGGGTTTGAATTACCATGGAGGTAGGCATGTCACAAAAAGTGGTGTTGTGCAAACGAGCATAGCTCTCAGAAATAAATGAATGAGATGCTCCAGTATCAAAGAGAACAGTTGCCGGATGGCAATTAACAAGGAGCGTACCGAGAACGACGTTGGGGTTCTCTTGAGTTTCTTCAGCTGAAACGTAGTTGACATGGCCACGAGCAGTGGTGGCTGGCTTGGCGACGAGCACCTTTGCTGTTGACTTACCACGTCCAACAGACTTTCCGAACTGACTGGGGTTGTTCTGGGGACACTCACGGATGTAGTGGCCCGGCTCACCACACTTGAAGCAAGTTATCATATTGGGGCGTGGAGCAGTATTGGCAGTGGGGCCACCAAAAGTCTTGGGCGGCACATACTGTTGGTTGGGACGAGGCGCCTCAAAAGATGGCCTCGGGGTATACCTGGGTGGCATAGCAGAATTTGGGATCCAGACCCGGCGCTTCTGAGATCCAAAGCCGGATGAAGATCCATAGTCACGGGAGTGCTTGCGTGAAGCTTCAAAATCATTCTGCCCTGTCTCGGCATTGATGGCCTTATTGACTAGCTTCGGAAAAGAAATGCATTCATGCAGACGAAGGTCACGTCGGAGCTCAGGGCTAAGTCCCTTGCGGAACCTTGCCTGCTTCTTGGCGTCGGTGGACACCTCTTCGGGAGCATAGCGTGCAAGCTTCCCAAACTCGCGACTGTATGCATCCACAGTCAGCTTCCCCTGGGTGAAGTTACAGAACTCCTCCCTCTTGCGATCCATAAGGCCTTCCGGGATATGATGCTCACGGAAAGCGGCACTGAAATCAGCCCAAGTAGTGAGTTGGCCGACCGGACGCATAGCTTCATAATTCTCCCACCAAAGGCTGGCAGGGCCTTCGAGGTGATAGGCAGCAAAGGTGACTTTATCATCTTCAGCTACGTTGGCAGAACGTAGCTTGTGAGCGATGCTGCGGAGCCAGTCATCCGCATCGAGAGGTTCGATGGAATGATTGAACTTTGGCGGGTACAGCTTGACAAAGTCATTGATGGACACCGAATTGATCCTCTGCTGGCGTGCAGTGTTCTGCTCAATCCGCTCTAACAAGCGGTTGGTGTCGCGCCTGTTGCGCTCTGCCTCCAGCATCACTTCGGCCAGAGAAGGTGGTTGAGGCAGACTTTCCTCTCTAGGTGCACTAGCTTCTCCCTGCTCCGGAGCAGCAGGGTTGCTGCGGGTGTTGACCATCCTAGGAAAACAAAACAACGATTTAAACCAGGATGGCAAAATCTGTCCAAGGAAGTGCGGAATGTAATGGATAACAAGGAATGCAGAGATGATCATCCGTATGACATGGTAATATAGAAACTGCCATATATATACCAACGGTCATACACATCATACATAGTTTAGTACAAGCTCAAGCTGAAGTACAACTAAGACGACAGACGTTACATCTCATCGGAGGCATTCCAAGCTCCTATACATTATTTTTCTACACCTCCGGAATTGATACAAACTGAGTTATATTCCACAATCACGCAGGACGGTGGACATACAACTATTACAATACTAGCGAGACTACTACTAGCTCAGACGGCTCCGTAGAAGTCCACATAGAAGTCACCACCCAGACCTGGAAGCGGAACATGGTCATCTGGGAACAGACGGTCCTGCGGTGCTTGTGGACCATAGGGACTTGGGTGCGGCCTCGGTCCAACAGATGGCGGCAGAAGAGGTCCACGAGGAGGGGTGATGCCTCCCACCTCACGCCATTCCATGAAGTCTGGCAGACTAGCCCGCACAGGGTACAAGTCTCTCGTGTCCATGTATCTGGCTTGCACAGCAGTTGCAAACCTCGTCAAGGTGGCCCAATGATCAGCACGAGCATTAAAGAGCTCCATACGCAAGGCCCGGTTTTCACGGTCCTTATCTTCCAACATCTCAGTAGTGGTGCAAAGGAGTGAGTCTTCATGGGATGCATCACTGTACATGCCCTGAAGGTAACCATGCGCCCCAGGGAGGGATGCTGGCATGTAGCGAAATTCAGTGTTGCTCAACAAGGCAGTTCTAGCTCGCATAATGGTCATCATCGAGTAGGCTGCATCTTGAACGGACATCCCAATAGTGATCCCGAGTCCATAAGAACAGTGGAGTGGTTCCGTGGCTCCGGGATATGACGGATATATCCTGACCGTGCACAGATATTGGCTCTGGTTAAAATCTCTAAACTGCTCCTCGACGGTGTATTCAGGGTACCATCGGTAACCTGCCTCAACCATCACTCGAACCAACATGGCGGTATGACCACATACACCGATGCAACGGGTCAGACGAACCACTTGGTTTTGGGGACGGGTAGCCATCTGAAAGCACAAAGTAGTGCAAAGGCATTAGAATTTCTGGATGAAATTGGACAGCATAACGGCTGTAAATGCTCAGAAAAAGACTTGAGACATCCACAACAGTTTGCGAAACCACTCAACAACATCATATCAAGGTTCTGGTTCAAAAGGCAACATACTAAACTTTAGTAGAACTGAACTGGGTTGAACCAACAATCCTATAAGTTACTACGGATTTAGTAACACGTGAACCTGATAGAGAGAAGAGAGCCTAGTCCTTAACCCACGTAGAAAGAGAAGAGAATGACTCAGAACAGAGGGCATAAGGTAAAGGAGTAAAAGAGCCTTACGTTCCCTCCCACAATCAATTCCCCTACATATAACTAAAGCATTTCTAGACTCGACATCGACCAGTTTGGCTTAGCGAACCTACAGGCAGTCCGGCTCTGATGCCAACGCTGTCAATCCCGAGCGAGTTCAAGCTGTCCTTGACTGGACTCCACCTGAAACGGTCAAACAAGTTCGGAGTTTTCTTGGTTTAGCGAGCTATTGCCGCCGCTTCGTCGAGAATTTTTCCAAAGTGGCTAAGCCTCTAACTGAACTCCTCAAGAAAGATAAAAAGTTCGAGTGGACCCCACAGTGCGAATTCAGCTTTCAGGAACTGAAAAGACGCCTGACGTCTGCTCCCGTACTGGTACCACCAGACTTCTCTAAGGACTTTGTTATCTATTGCGATGCCTCGCGACAAGGACTAGGTTGCATACTCATGCAAGATCGTCATGCGATTGCCTACGCATCTCGACAGTTGCGTCCACATGAGGATAATTATCCTACTCATGATCTAGAGCTTGCAGCAGTAGTCCATGCACTCAAAACCTGGCGACATTACCTCCTGGGTAACCGTTGCGAAATTTACACTGATCACCAAAGCTTGAAATATATCTTCACCCAACCGGATTTGAATCTCAGGCAAAGACGTTGGGTCGAGTTGATCTCGGATTATGACTTAGGAATAACCTACACCCCAGGCAAAGCCAATGTCATGGCTGATGCACTAAGTCGTAAATCTTATTGTAACAATCTGATGTTACAACAAGGTCAACCATTTCTCCACAAGGAATTTTGTAAGCTTAACCTTCACATTGTTCCTCAAGGATTCCTTTCCACCCTGGTGGCGAAACCTAACCTTACGGATCAAATCATAGCTGCCCAGAAGCGCGATAAGGGCATATCTCGGATTAAGGAAAACATCGCTAGCGGAGTTGCTAAATGTTTTTCCATGGATGAACGAGGTGTTGTCTTCTTCGAGAACCGCTTGGTGGTTCCCAAGAAACAACATTTACGACAATTGATCCTTAAGGAAGCTCATGAATCCCCTCTCACCATTCATCCCGGTAGTACTAAAATGTATCAAGACCTACGCCAGAGGTTTTGGTGGACTAGGATGAAGAGAGAAATGGCTCAATACATTGCTAGTTGCGACGTCTGTCGTCGTGTCAAAGCAGAGCATCAACGGCCCGCTGGCACCCTTCAACCATTGCAGATTCCTGAATGGAAATGGGATAAAATCGGTATGGATTTCATTACCGGGTTTCCCAGAACTAAAAGAGAGAGAGAGAATTACCTGGCTAACTTACCCATTCGGCCCAGCTCTGCAGCTGGCTGGCCCAGTTGGTGGCCCAGCCCACCAAGCCACCCCCTCCCTGTCGTCTTCCTCTCTGCCAGGAGGACGAGCACGCGCCCGACGTACGCCGGCACACGCCGCGGCCACCTCCTCCCTGCCTAGTTGCCTCCTCCTCCCCTGGACGTCCCCCGCAACGCCACGCCACCCCCCTGGAACCCTCCCACTCTCTCCCGTGCCTCTCCCCTCCTCTGCTTTCTCTCCCTCCCGCGTCCGAGCGCAACCGCCGACGCCGCTCGCCACCACCGCAGCCACCGCCTTCCCCTCGACCTCCCGATGTGTCCAGGAGCTCCATCTTGACCACCTCCCTCTCCTCGCCAAGCAACGCACCGCCGGAGCCCCTGGAATGCCGCCATCGCCGTCGTCTTCTACCTCTAGCACCTGAGATCGCCGGCAACGTCACGTCAACACCCGGCCTTCCCCGAGCTCGCAGATGCCTCCAAACGACGCGGGGTGAGCCCCTCTTCGTTTCGCCCCTATCCCCGTTGCCCCGCACGTTCTCTAGCGCTAACGCCGCCGTGCCCGAAGCTCGCCGCCGCCGTGCCTCGTCGCCGTCATGGCTAGAGCCACGGTAGCTCGAAGCCGAGCACACCGCTGTGCTCAGCATGCTTCCAGGGGCCGGGCGCGCCCACCCATTCAACCTGCCGTGCCTCCTAGCGTCGTTCCCGCGCACGCCCGAACTCCGGCCGCCGCCTGGCTCGACGCCGGCGTCATCTCCGGCCACCCCGCACACACCGCTGGCCCCACTCGATGCGCGAGAGCGCCAGCAGCCCATAGGAGCAAGCCGCACCCCCAGCCGACGCCTGTAGCGCCGCCCCGACCAACTCCGGCGAGTTCCCGCCGCTGTTGTGGTCGCCGGCGTCACCTGCTGACGTGGCGCCGGTTAATTAGCGCTAATGACCCAGCTAACCACCCCCAGAGCCACTGCCATGTGGGTCCCAATGCCTAAACTAATTAGTATTATTTTCATGTTAGATTAACACTAACCACAGTGGGCCCCGCCAGTCAACGTTGACTTGACCACGTCAGCTTTGACCGGGTCCCACATGTCAGCCTCTGTAGCTGACTCTGTGTCATTGACCAGTAGGCCCTACTGGTCAGGTTTGACCGGGACCGGCTGTTGACCTGCTGAGGTCAGCATGACGTAGCGCTGACGCAGTATTTACTTTCTGGATTTTAAGTAAATCAGAAATGATTTATTTATTTCAGAAATTTTCCAAAACTTCTAAAATTCATATAAAATCAACCGTAGCCCAGAATGAAATAATTTATATATGAAAAATGATCAGAAAAATCCAATCTATCCATCTGTACCATTTTCATGCATGTTTAAAGAACTTAACCTTGCTGTTTAGTGCAAAACATGATAAGGCACTATTTAAATTCATAATTTGAATTTGGGGTTGAACCTTTGGTTAAATATGACCCAAATCCATCTGGTTGTAGTTGCATTAGGCCAACACACTCATATTGCCATGTTATGAGCATGCATCATATTGTGCATTGCATTGATTGTGTTTCCTTCTCTGTTTGCCGGTAACCGTCCCCTCTCACTAGACGATGTTTCGACGATGAGTTCGATGACACCGATGAAGAGCTATGTTATCTTCAGAAGTGCCAGGCAAGCAAAACCCCCTTGTTCATTCCGATAAAGTCCCACTCTCTCGCTCCTGCTCTCTTTTATTGCATTAGGGCAACAGCGATTCATGTGTTACTTGCTGCGGTAGTTGAACCCCTTTATCCTTTGCATGACCTGTCATTCCACAGTAAATAGGACCCGGATCCTAAGCCACATCGATCCAGCGTGTAACACATCATATCACTTTGCGGCCTCACGCACGGTACTCCCACGGGTGCCACCTTACCTGGCTCGGGACCGTTTGCGCCTTTTGGCTCACGTATATGATAGTGTCGCTAGCATCCATATGACAGAGAACCCGGGCCGACATGGCTAGTCGTGAACCCAAGGCGGCGCTAGCCTATGAGGACAGGCATACATGAATCACATCGAACATGTCGGTCATCAACGTATCTATTCGGGCTGTAGCACTGGGCTAACAGGACTCCGGTAACCCGGGCTGTAGCAGGCTAGGCAGGACTCCGAATAACAGCGCGTGACATTTCCCCGAAGGGACAGACATAGAAACGACGTGAAACACATGCCGGCCAGTCAAGTGTCCAAGCAGTAGTGCTGGGCTAGCAGGACTCCGGTGAACCGGGCTGTAGCGGACTACTATCGCTCAGAAGCACAAGACTTACATTTCCCCATATGAAAGGCTGCCAAGGATAATCAACTAGATAGTCGGATCCCACTCATACCAAGCATTTCAATCATACACACAATATGCCCGATATGAGTAAATACAACATGGCATCACAACAGTACTCTACGACTCAAGTACTTTATTTAGAAGGCTCCGAGGAGCCATACATATCATCCATACAGACAGGGGTCACATGACCCAACACTCAAGTCATACAAACATACAAGCACATGCGGAAGCAAAGTAATCTGAGTACAGACACTAGAAAGAAAGAAGGCTTGACGAAGCCTGTCTATCTACAACGACCCTTCACAAGTCTTGGATCACCACCCGGTGATAAGTCACTCGTCAATGTCGAGGTCTACATAGAACCCATCAGAGGGGTTGGTGCAGTCGTCTGAAAAACATGATTAAAGCATCATGAGTACGGAGGTACTCAGCAAGTCTTACAACAGGAACCTATTATACATGCACATTCTCAAGAATGTAGTGGGGTTATTGCAGCAAGCCAGCTTTGACTCTTGGCTAAACTATCCTACGATAGACACCACTTGTAAATCATTTGTCGCACACGAGTCCACTAACACCATCACAATACTCCACCGTGGATCCTCTCTCGCCATCCTGCGAGAGGGCCATCCGCGGTACTCACACTTATCTTGAGAGTTTTAGTAGTATCCATTTAACTTGTCAATGAACTGATATAGGCAACCCAGAAGTCCATTACCGCGGACACGGCTATTCGAATAGATCATTTGTAACCCTGCAGGGTGTACTTCTTCACACATGTTTCCACCACTTAGCGCCTGCACACGACATGTGCTCGGCAGACTTCAAGCGAAAGCCGACGTGGGTGTAGACCACGACCTACCTAAACACTCAAGTCTCTAGTCCAGGTTTATCGCCTATTCGGGTTCCATCCGCAGGGAGTCCGGCCGAGGTTTCCACTAACGGCCCCGAACGATGTGAACAGGGTTCCCGAGACACCAAACGGGCGAGTCGGTACACCGTGCCACGTGCCTACCGCAACACAGCCCACCCCGATGGTCAGCACCGCGTGCGGCCCCCAGCATACTACAAACACCAGAAACTACTTGCAACTCCTGGACAGAGGACAAGGGTGGATAAGAAGTCGAGCGGGGTCATATTTCAGGGCCCAATGTGTGGTAGTAACTGTATCATGGATCACAAACACAGATCTCAGTTCTTAAGGACGGCCTCAATGAAACAACCCACCATGTACTCCTACATGGCCTCTCATCGATTCCTTTACCAAATCGTGTTCAACACTTCACTCTTGTCACCGACACAATCTTTCACTCCAGTTCATCATCCCGATGAGCCAGACCTGACACAACTCTAAGCATAGCAAGCATAGCATGGTAGGAACACACACACACACATGTATTGGCTCAATCAACTCCTACACATGCTAGTGGGTTTCATCTAGTTATTGTGGCAATGACAGGTCATGCAAAGGAAGTGGGTTCATCTACCTCAACACACAGCAGTTTTGAAACGCGTTGTCTTAATGCAGTAAACAAGAGCAGAAGCGAGAACATGGGTTTGTATCGGAATGATCAATGGGTTGCTTGCCTGATGGAGTGGTCGTGGGATACTGCCCTTCAGTTGGATACTCGGAGATATCCTCGGAGGCAGAACCTACCACGAAGAACACATCGAAACACCATCAATACATGACGATATGCAACAATATGATGCATGCTGTGACATGGCAATATGGATGTGCCCTGACCTAGTGCAAGTTAAACCAGAAGGGAATGAACCCATTTGAACCAAAGATTCAAATGGTAGCTCATTTATGAAGATCATATTAGTGTATCAACTTGTAATGCCTAAACAGTGGGTTTAACTTGTTCTGACATGCATGAAACCAGTACCAATGGATAGGTTGGATTTTTCTGATAATTTTTCATATATAAAACTTTGCATTTGGAGTTATAGATAATTTTCTATGAATTTTTGAAGTTTAAACTAATTTCTGGAATTTCCTGTGCAAAAATAAATCCAGAAAATTAATTGTGGTGTCAGCATGAGATCATGCTGACCTCAGCAGGTCAACAGACCCGGTCCAGGTCAAACCTGACGCGTGGGTCCCGCGTGTCAGGGTCATTAGCTTAAACAGATTAGATTATTTCTAATCCTGGATTAGTTAGCGGGCGGGGCCCACATGTCATAGACCCAGGGGGTCAAACTGGGCCCACCCGTGGTCAACAAAGGGGTCAGCGGGTCAACTCCGCCGGCGTTGAGCCGCCGGCGACGTCCAGACACGGCGGAGGAAGTGCAGATTCGCGCTCCGGCGACCAAATCGACGGCGGAGCACGTCTACGTGATGCGGGAGGTGAGCCGCATCGAGTGGTGGTGGTAGTTGGCCTCGGGGTCGCCGGAAATGACGCTGGCGACGAGTTTGGCGGCGCCGGGGCTCGGGCGAAGGTGAAACCGGGGCTGCGGGGCACGGCAAGGCGCGTGGAGTGATGCGTCGGGCCCCTGGGTGTGCGGTGAGGCTAGTGGACAAGGTGGTGCGGCCATTGGGTGGCCGGAGCCTCGTCGGCGACGAGCTCCGCGGCGGCGCGTGCGGGTGAGCTACAAGTGATCGCTACGGGGATCGAGAGAGAGAACGGGGAGGAAGGGAAGGTGGCCATGCTCACGGTGATTGCAGCGAGCGTCGAGGCGGGCTCGGGGAGGGTCGAAGCTGAGCGGGGTGACGATGGCGATCTCGGCGGCCGGAGTTGGGGAAGACGGGGTCAGGGGCGACCCCTGAGCGGGCGAGCGCTCGGGGCTCGTCTTGCTCGAAGAAGAGGAGGGTGGCGGAGCTCGTGGACACGGTCGGGTGGCGTGGGGATGACGGTAGCTATGGCAACGGCGGCGGAGTGGCGACGGTGGCGTCGGCCATGGCGAAGGAGAGCGAGGGAGGCGAGGCAGAGGCGAATGGCGTGTCCAGGGGCTCGGGGGCACGACGTGGAGGCCGTCCAGCGCGTCGGGCGGCGAAGCGGCGAGAAGGTGGCGTCGAGGCGAGCTCGCGCTCGTCGGCGTCACCACCCTGCCTGCCTGGCGGGGACGAAGCAGCTGGCTGGCTCGGGCCAGCACAGTGCTGGGCCGCCAGGTGGGCCGGCTGGGGGTTTGGCCAGGTAAGTCTTTTCTGATTTTTGTTTCCTTTTCTATTTCTTTTGTAACTTTGTAGACTTATTAGAAATACTAGCACAACTCCAAAAATCACCAAACTGCACCTGGTCCTTAGTTGGAATATTTCCAGCAAGGAACATTTTAGTTTGGAGATATTTGGGCATTTGAAATGTTTTATAAATTTTAAATGCCCAAATTCAAATACTTATGCATTAATTCAATGACCTTCTGTTGACCTAGAAAAATGTGCACTATTTTTGCCAGAGGTTTAAGACCAAAGCAAAGATGATGAACATTTTAGAAGGGCATTTCAGGTTCATTGAAAAAGGTTTTAGTAAACCCTAGTAGATTCAGGAGGGGTGCTGGGGGTTCTGCCTTCCCCATTTCAATTTTCTTGTCAAAAGAAAACATGATGCACACTCTAATGCATGAACTAGGTAGGATGTGACAACTCACCCCCACTCAAAAGAATCTCGTCCCGAGATTTAGGATCTGTCGGAAAGAAGGTGGGGTACTCAAGTCGAAGACGATCCTCCCTTTCCCATGTAGCTTCTTGCTCGGAATGATGTGACCATTGAACCTTGAGAAACTTGATATTATGGCGTCGAGTGGTACGCTCGGCTTGATCAAGGATACGAACGGGGTATTCTCGATAGGTGAGGTTATCTTGGAGATCAAGCGTTTCGTGGTTCACTCCACGGATAGGATCCGAGAAGCAACGCCTGAGTTGAGAGACGTGGAAGACATCATGGACTCTGGAGAGATGCGGAGGTAGTTCCAATTTGTAGGCAACTTCTCCTCGTTTGGCAAGAATGCGAAAAGGTCCAATGTAACGAGGAGCCAACTTGCCTTTGATACCGAATCGATGGGTCCCCTTTAAAGGTGTAACCCGAAGGTAAGCCATCTCGCCGACTTCATAAGCCATGGGCTTATGCTTGCGGTCATACTGACTCTTTTGTCGAGACTGGGCGGTTTTCAACTTCTCACGAACAATGCGAACCTGCTCTTCTGCATCCTGGATCATGTCCGGGCCAAAGAGTTGTCTCTCGCCGGTTTCTGACCAGTTAAGAGGCGTTCGACATTTTCGTCCATAAAGAACTTCGAAAGGAGCTTTACCCAAGCTAGCTTGATAACTGTTGTTATAAGCGAACTCGGCGAATGGAAGGCACTTCTCCCAATTCATACCGAAAGAGATGACAGAAGCTCGGAGCATATCCTCCAGAATTTGATTGACTCGTTCTACTTGACCACTTGATTGCGGATGGAAGGCGGTGCTAAAGAAGAGACGAGTCCCCATAGCATTTTGGAAACTTTCCCAAAATCGAGAGGTGAAAAGACTTCCACGGTCTGAATTAATTTCCAATGGAACACCATGGAGAGATACTATTCGAGAGATGTACAAATCCGCTAGCTGGCTAGCGGTTATACTCTCGCGAACAGATAAGAAGTGGGCTACTTTGGAAAGACGATCGACAACAACGAAGATAGCATTATTCCCTCTTTTGGTTCTGGGAAACCCGGTAATGAAATCCATACCGATTTTATCCCATTTCCATTCAGGAATCTGCAATGGTTGAAGGGTGCCAGCGGGCCGTTGATGCTCTGCTTTGACACGACGACAGACGTCGCAACTAGCAATGTATTGAGCGATTTCTCTCTTCATCCTAGTCCACCAAAACCTCTGGCGTAGGTCTTGATACATTTTAGTACTACCGGGATGAATGGTGAGAGGGGATTCATGAGCTTCCTTAAGGATCAATTGTCGTAAATGTTGTTTCTTGGGAACCACCAAGCGGTTCTCAAAGAAGACAACACCTCGTTCATCCATGGAAAAACATTTAGCAACTCCGCTAGCGATGTTTTCCTTAATCCGAGATATGCCCTTATCGCGCTTCTGGGCAGCTATGATTTGATCCGTAAGGTTAGGTTTCGCCACCAGGGTGGAAAGGAATCCTCGAGGAACAATGTGAAGGTTAAGCTTACGAAATTCCTTGTGGAGAAATGGTTGACCTTGTTGTAACATCAGATTGTTACAATAAGATTTACGACTTAGTGCATCAGCCATGACATTGGCTTTGCCTGGGGTGTAGGTTATTCCTAAGTCGTAATCCGAGATCAACTCGACCCAACGTCTTTGCCTGAGATTCAAATCCGGTTGGGTGAAGATATATTTAAAGCTTTGGTGATCAGTGTAAATTTCGCAACGGTTACCCAGGAGGTAATGTCGCTAGGTTTTGAGTGCATGGACTACTGCTGCAAGCTCTAGATCATGAGTAGGATAATTATCCTCATGTGGACGCAACTGTCGAGATGCGTAGGCAATCACATGACGATCTTGCATGAGTATGCAACCTAGTCCTTGTCGCGAGGCGTCGCAATAGATAACAAAGTCCTTAGAGAAGTCTGGTGGTACCAGTACGGGAGCAGACGTCAGGCGTCTTTTCAGTTCCTGAAAGCTGAATTCGCACTGTGGGGTCCACTCGAACTTTTTATCTTTCTTGAGGAGTTCAGTTAGAGGCTTAGCCACTTTGGAAAAATTCTCGACGAAGCGGCGGCAATAGATCGCTAAACCAAGAAAACTCCGAACTTGTTTGACCGTTTCAGGTGGAGTCCAGTCAAGGACAGCTTGAACTCGCTCGGGATTGACAGCAATGCCCTTGCCAGAGATTACATGGCCCAGATAGGTCACTTCTGGCAACCAGAATTCGCACTTGGAGAATTTGGCATAAAGGCGATGCTCTCGAAGTTTCATCATTACTAGCCTTAGATGTTCGGCATGTTCTTCCTCATTCTTGGAGTAGATGAGTATATCATCGAGGTATACCACGACGAATTTATCCAAGTACTCCATGAAGATCGAGTTCATTAACCGAGAGAAGGTGGCTGGAGCATTGGTTAAACCGAAGGACATGACGGTGTACTCGTATTGGCCGTAACGAGTAACGAAAGCCGTTTTGGGAATGTCCCCGTTCTTGATTTTGATTTGATGGTAGCCCAACCTCAAATCCATCTTGGAAAAGACTGAGGATCCAGCGAGCTGGTCATACAGGTCGTTGATCCTGGGGAGCGGATACTTGTTCTTGATAGTGACCAAATTGACAGGTCGGTAATCTACAACCATCCGATCCGTTCCATCCTTCTTCTTGACGAAGAGGACGGGGCAAGCCCATGGAGATGAACTAGGACGGATGAAACCCTTTTGCAAGGACTCATCGAGTTGTTTCTTAAGCTCAGCTAGTTCTAGGGGTGCCATCTTATAAGGTCTTCTAGAGATTGGGACGGTTCCTGGAACAAGGTCTATCACGAACTCGACATCTCTGTCAGGTGGAACACCTGGCAATTCCTCTAGAAAGACATCCGGGAAGTCACGGACTACCGGAATATCTTCGAGGTCTAGAAGGGGATTGGCATTTAGAGAGTAGAGCTGACGCTCCGATACTCGGGTCAAAACATTGACTGTCTTGCCCGATGGATGGGTAAGTTGAACAGTTCTAGTTGAGCAGTCAATCTTGGCGTAATGAGCTGACATCCATTCCATACCCAAGATGATGTTTATGTCTGAGGACTTGAGAGCTATTAGTGACGCAAGGAAGACCAATCTGTCAACAAGAATTTCATTTCCATGGCTGATCCTAGAGGTTTGCCACTTAGAACCAGGGGTTTGAATTACCATGGAGGTAGGCATGTCACAAAAAGTGGTGTTGTGCAAACGAGCATAGCACTCAGAAATAAATGAATGAGATGCTCCAGTATCAAAGAGAACAGTTGCCGGATGGCAATTAACAAGGTGCGTACCGAGAACGACGTTGGGGTTCTCTTGAGTTTCTTCAGCTGAAACGTAGTTGACATGGCCACGAGCAGTGGTGGCTGGCTTGGCGACGAGCACCTTTGCTGTTGACTTACCACGTCCAACAGACTTTCCGAACTGACTGGGGTTGTTCTGGGGACACTCACGGATGTAGTGGCCCGGCTCACCACACTTGAAGCAAGTTATCATATTGGGGCGTGGAGCAGTATTGGCAGTGGGGCCACCAAAAGTCTTGGGCGGCACATACTGTTGGTTGGGACGAGGCGCCTCAAAAGATGGCCTCGGGGTATACCTGGGTGGCATAGCAGAATTTGGGATCCAGACCCGGCGCTTCTGAGATCCAGAGCCGGATGAAGATCCATAGTCACGGGAGTGCTTGCGTGAAGCTTCAAAATCATTCTGCCCTGTCTCGGCACTGATGGCCTTATTGACTAGCTTCGGAAAAGAAATGCATTCATGCAGACGAAGGTCACGTCGGAGCTCAGGGCTAAGTCCCTTGCGGAACCTTGCCTGCTTCTTGGCGTCGGTGGACACCTCTTCGGGAGCATAGCGTGCAAGCTTCCCAAACTCGCGACTGTATGCATCCACAGTCAGCTTCCCCTGGGTAAAGTTACAGAACTCCTCCCTCTTGCGATCCATAAGGCCTTCCGGGATATGATGCTCACGGAAAGCGGCACTGAAATCAGCCCAAGTAGTGAGTTGGCCGACCGGACGCATAGCTTCATAATTCTCCCACCAAAGGCTGGCAGGGCCTTCGAGGTGATAGGCAGGAAAGGTGACTTTATCATCTTCAGCTACGTTGGCAGAACGTAGCTTGTGAGCGATGCTGCGGAGCCAGTCATCCGCATCGAGAGGTTCGATGGAATGATTGAACTTTGGCGGGTACAGCTTGACAAAGTCATTGATGGACACCGAATTGATCCTCTGCTGGCGTGCAGTGTTCTGCTCAATCCGCTCTAACAAGCGGTTGGTGTCGCGCCTGTTGCGCTCTGCCTCCAGCATCACTTCGGCCAGAGAAGGTGGTTGAGGCAGACTTTCCTCTCTAGGTGCACTAGCTTCTCCCTGCTCCGGAGCAGCAGGGTTGTTGCGGGTGTTGACCATCCTAGGAAAACAAAACAACGATTTAAACCAGGATGGCAAAATCTGGCCAAGGAAGTGCGGAATGTAATGGATAACAAGGAATGCAGAGATGATCATCCGTATGACATGGTAATATAGAAACTGCCATATATATACCAACGGTCATACACATCATACATAGTTTAGTACAAGCTCAAGCTGAAGTACAACTAAGACGACAGACGTTACATCTCATCGGAGGCATTCCAAGCTCCTATACATTATTTTTCTACACCTCCGGAATTGATACAAACTGAGTTATATTCTACAATCACGCAGGACGGTGGACATACAACTATTACAATACTAGCGAGACTACTACTAGCTCAGACGGCTCCGTAGAAGTCCTCATAGAAGTCACCACCCAGACCTGGAAGCGGAACATGGTCATCTGGGAACAGACGGTCCTGCGGTGCTTGTGGACCATAGGGACTTGGGTGCGGCCTCCCACCTCACGCCATTCCATGAAGTCTGGCAGACTAGCCCGCACAGGGTACAAGTCTCCCGTGTCCATGTATCCGGCTTGCACAGCAGGTGCAAACCTCGTCAAGGTGGCCCAATGATAAGCACGAGCATTAAAGAGCTCCATACGCAAGGCCCGGTTTTCACGGTCCTTATCTTCCAACATCTCAGTAGTGGTCCTAGCACACCAAGCTACTGACTGATTTGCTCAAGGAGAAGGAGTCCCTTCATAAGAGCTAATCCGGACTTATGAAAAGACTTCGATATCCTCGATGATGGTTCCCAACCAGAACTCGGTAGTGTTTTATTATAAGACTACCATGTGGTCATGCTTGTCTAAGATAGTGTGTTCACAGGTTTGTAGCAGAACCAGCTCATGTTTTGGAGCTTGCTATCGTAGTTCATTTCCTGAGAATCTCGCAACGTCATCTCGTCGGTTTGTGTCGCAAATTTCCTTTTCCGGACATGCTGTCTGAAATATCCTGTTACCAACCAGGTCTGAATCTCAGGCAGATGTGATGGTTGGAACTTTTCCAAGATCTATTACGTAGGTCCCGACAAGGTTGATGTCTGGCCGACACACCTAGCCGGAAGAGCTATCATGGTAGTATCTTGATTGAACTAGTTGACCATCTTCTCCATGAGGATCTCGTGCGACTTATTTTAGAAGTTGTTCCTTAGGGATCCTTGTGCTATTAATATTCCTCGATTATGCTATAACCATTCCAACGATGGAATTGCTCTCGACTGTTGAGTTATCTCCCAGTTACCAGAATCATTCCCAGCATTTGCATTTTGTTCCCAGCTTGCACCTCAATAGTTGTTGTCCAGGATCATATTCAAGAGTGGACTTGTCATGGTCCCATCCATTTCCGATGATAAGCAAAATCATCCATTGCGTTGTCTTCAACAAGGTAGTCCATCTCATCCATTCGAACTCCGCCAAACTATCGATTGTTGTGGGTTGCCTTAGGCTGGTATAAAGAGTTTCAATGATCTATGGATCAAAAGTAATTCTTTTTGCCACTTAAGGGAACAGCCCAATGAGTCACCTTTCCAAGGTGCCCCGTTACGGGATCACAGCAACTTTTTCCTCGCCACCTTGACACCATCCACCATCTTTCTAAGTGTGGGATTATTGCCCACCAAATCAAATCCTGTCGTTTGTCCTTCCATCCCTCTCGATGTGTTTTGTGTCTCAACTCGAGATGTGTCGACATCTCCTTCCACAAGTTAATCCTGAATGCTCGATCTTCGAGGAGATCGTTTCCTATAGAGTTTCTTTCTGTCACCATCGTGTTGGATGAAGATCTCAAAAGCATGGATGTCAAAATCAGTTTGAAGCAATTAATCAACATCTCTGAGAAGGACAGTTGGATCGTGAAGACCGTGTTAGCTTTGTGCTCCCTCTGTCTTCTTACCTCACGTCTTGAATCTCGGGACGAGATTCTTGTTTAGTGGGGGTGAGCTGTCACAGCCCTAGAATTGGTTGTAACTAGTTGCACAAGCACTCATGCATCATGTACATATTTATGAAAGTTGAATTGGGGAAAGTGGAAAGCCTCAGAAGCCTTTTTAAAAAAAATGATCAACATTAAAAATTGTTTCAAATAAACCCAAGAAAATGTTCCTGTCAAGCTATAAAAATATTGGCAAGAGGTAAAACTCAAACCAATATTTTTGGAGTCTCAGAAATATTTATTTTGGGCATTTGGAATTAATTCAATAATTATTTGCATTGGATTTATATTTAATATATTTCAGATATGATCCAATAATTCTGGAAATTGTTGTGGGGCTTTATACTAATATCTCTAGTCCATACAATAATTTACAGAAGCAGCAAAAATGATTTAGTTTCTAAAACTAAATCAAAACAAATGATAGAATAGAAAACTGGAAATAAAAGAGAGAGAGAGAATTACCTGGCTAACTTACCCATTCGGCCCAGCTCTGCAGCTGGCTGGCCCAGTTGGTGGCCCAGCCCACCAAGCCACCCCCTCCCTGTCGTCTTCCTCTCTGCCAGGAGTACGAGCACGCGCCCGACGCACGCCGGCACACGCCGCGGCCACCTCCTCCCTGCCTAGTTGCCTCCTCCTCCCCTGGACGTCCCCCGTAACGCCACCTCACCCCCCTGGAACCCTCCCACTCTCTCCCGTGCCTCTCCCCTCCTCTGCTTTCTCTCCCTCCCGCGTCCGAGCGCAACCGCCGACGCCGCTCGCCACCACCGCAGCCACCGCCTTCCCCTCGACCTCCCGATGTGTCCAGGAGCTCCGTCTTGACCACCTCCCTCTCCTCGCCAAGCAACGCACCGCCGGAGCCCCTGGAATGCCGCCATCGCCGTCGTCTTCTACCTCCAGCACCTGAGATCGCCGGCAACGTCACGTCAACATCCGGCCTTCCCCGAGCTCGCAGATGCCTCCAAACGACGCGGGGTGAGCCCCTCTTCGTTTCGCCCCTATCCCCGTTGCCCCGCACGTTCTCTAGCGCTAACGCCGCCGTGCCCGAAGCTCGCCGCCGCCGTGCCTCGTCGCCGTCATGGCTAGAGCCACGGTAGCTCGAAGCCGAGCACACCGCTGTGCTCAGCACGCTTCCAGGGGCCGGGCGCGCCCACCCATTCAACCTGCCGTGCCTCCTAGCGTCGTTCCCGCGCACGCCCGAACTCCGGCCGCCGCCTGGCTCGACGCCGGCGTCATCTCCGGCCACCCCGCACACACCGCTGGCCCCACTCGATGCGCGAGAGCGCCAGCAGCCCATAGGAGCAAGCCGCACCCCCAGCCGACGCCTGTAGCGCCGCCCCGACCAACTCCGGCGAGTTCCCGCCGCTGCTGTGGTCGCCGGCGTCACCTGCTGACGTGGCGCCGGTTAATTAGCGCTAATGACCCAGCTAACCACCCCCAGAGCCACTGCCATGTGGGTCCCAATGCCTAAACTAATTAGTATTATTTTCCTGTTAGATTAACACTAACCACAGTGGGCCCCGCCAGTCAACGTTGACTTGACCACGTCAGCTTTGACCGGGTCCCACATGTCAGCCTCTGTAGCTGACTCTGTGTCATTGACCAGTAGGCCCTACTGGTCAGGTTTGACCTGGACCGGCTGTTGACCTGCTGAGGTCAGCATGACGTAGCGCTGACGCAGTATTTACTTTCTGGATTTTAAGTAAATCAGAAATGATTTATTTATTTCAGAAATTTTCCAAAACTTCTAAAATTCATATAAAATCAACCGTAGCCCAGAATGAAATAATTTATATATGAAAAATGATCAGAAAAATCCAATCTATCCATCTGTACCATTTTCATGCATGTTTAAAGAACTTAACCTTGCTGTTTAGTGCAAAACATGATAAGGCACTATTTAAATTCATAATTTGAATTTGGGGTTGAACCTTTGGTTAAATATGACCCAAATCCATCTGGTTGTAGTTGCATTAGGCCAACACACTCATATTGCCATGTTATGAGCATGCATCATATTGTGCATTGCATTGATTGTGTTTCCTTCTCTGTTTGCCGGTAACCGTCCCCTCTCACTAGACGATGTTTCGACGATGAGTTCGATGACACCGATGAAGAGCTATGTTATCTTCAGAAGTGCCAGGCAAGCAAAACCCCCTTGTTCATTCCGATAAAGTCCCACTCTCTCGCTCCTGCTCTCTTTTATTGCATTAGGGCAACAGCGATTCATGTGTTACTTGCTGCGGTAGTGGAACCCCTTTATCCTTTGCATGACCTGTCATTCCACAGTAAATAGATGAAACCCACTAGCATGAGTAGGAGTTGTTTGAGCCCTGATGTGCCTACTCATTCATGCTTGTCTGTCATGCCTGCTACTGCTTAGAGTTGAGTCAGGTCTGATTCATCGGGAATGAATTAGAATGGTGATGAACATGCCCTACTGTGTGTGAGCTAAGTGTGTGAACACGATTTGGTAAAGGTATTGGTGAGAGGCCATGTAGGAGTACATGGTGGGTTGTCTCATTGAAGCCGTCCTCAGGAACTGAGTTCTGTGTTTGTGATCCATGAAACAGCTACTACCATGCATTGGGCCCTGAAATATGACCCCGCTCGACTTCTTAATCACCCTTGTCCTCTGTCCAGGAGTTGCAAGTAGTTTCTGGTGTTTGTAGTATGCTGGGGGCCGCACGCAGCGCTGACCGTAGGGGTGGGCTGTGTTGCTGTAGGCACGTGGCCGGGCAGCCGGGCGCCCGTTTGGTGTCTCGGACCCTGTACACATCGTTCGGGGCCGTTAGTGGAAACCTCGGCCGGACTCCCTGCGGATGGAACCCGAATAGGCGATAAACCTGGACTAGAGACTTGAGTGTTTAGGTAGGTCGTGGTCTACACCCACGTCGGCTTTCGCTTGAAGTCTGCCGAGCACATGTCGTGTGCAGGCGCTAAGTGGTGGAAACATGTATGAAGAAGTACACCCCTGCAGGGTTAACATCATCTATTCGAATAGCCGTGTCCGCGGAAATGGACTTCTGGGTTGCCTATATCAGTTCATAGACAAGTGAAAGTGGATACTCTAAAATGCGCAAGATAAGCGTGAGTGCTATGGATGGCCTTCTCGTAGGGAGACGGAAGTGGATCCATAGTGGTGTATTGATATGGTGAATATGTGGACTCGTGTGCGCCACCTCAAAAGAGTCGCTCGCAGTCGTAGTTCAGGATAGCCACCGAGTCAAAGCTGGCTTGCTGCAGTTTAACTCCACTACCCCCTTTTGATACTGATGCATATGTAGTTAGTTCTGATGTAAGTCTTGCTGAGTACGTTTGTACTCACGTTTGCCTATTTTATGTTTTGCAGAGAGACGTCAGTCTCGCTAGTAGTACCGCTTGGACTTCGACGTTTAGCTTGTTACCTCAGCTACGATCTTGTGCCCTCGGCAGGATCTGGTAGATAGTCAGGCTTCTCAGCCTTTTCCATTTGTAGATGTCTGTACTCAGACATGTTAAGCTTCCGCATGTGTTTGACTTGTATGCTCTGAATGTCGGGTCATGAGACCCATGTTTGTAATATCTCGCTCCTCGGAGCCTAATGAATAAATACTTGAGTCGTAGAGTCTTGTTGTGATGCCATGTTGTATCTACTCATATCGAGCATATTGTGTGTATGATTGAAATGCTCGCTATGTGTGGGATCCGACTATCTAGTTGTTTATCCTTGGTAGTCTCTCTTATGGGGAAATGTAGTCTAGTGCTTCCTGAGCGATAGTAGTCCGCTACAGCCCGGTTCACCGGAGTCCTGCTAGCCCAGCACTACTGCTTGGAACACTTGACTGGCCGGCATGTGATTCACGTCGTTCCTGTGTCTGTTCCTTCGGGGAAATGTCACGCGGTATTATCCGGAGTCCTGCCTAGCCTGCTACAGCCCGGGTTACCGGAGTCCTGTTAGCCCAGTGCTACAGCCCGGATTTATACGTTGTTGACCGACATGTTCGATGTGATTCATGTATGCCTGTCCTCATGGGTTAGTGCCGCCTTGGGTTCACGACTAGCCATGTCGGCCCGGGTTCTTTGTCATATGGATGCTAGCGACACTATCATATACGTGAGCCAAAAGGCGCAAACGGTCCCGGGCCAGGTAAGGTGGCACCCATGGGAATACCGTGCGTGAGGTCGCAAAGTGATATGATGTGTTACATGCTAGATTGGTGTGACCTAGGATCGGGGTCCTGACAGCGTTGCTCTACGCTGTCAGGACCCCGATCCTAAGCCACATCGATCCAGCGTGTAACACATCATATCACTTTGCGGCCTCACGCACGGTACTCCCACGGGTGCCACCTTACCTGGCCCGGGACCATTTGCGCCTTTTGGCTCACGTATATGATAGTGTCGCTAGCATCCATATGACAGAGAACCCGGGCCGACATGGCTAGTCATGAACCCAAGGCGGCGCTAGCCTATGAGGACAGGCATACATGAATCACATCGAACATGTCGGTCATCAACGTATCTATTCGGGCTGTAGCACTGGGCTAACAGGACTCCGGTAACCCGGGCTGTAGCAGGCTAGGCAGGACTCCGAATAACAGCGCGTGACATTTCCCCGAAGGGACAGACATAGAAACGACGTGAAACACATGCCGGCCAGTCAAGTGTCCAAGCAGTAGTGCTGGGCTAGCAGGACTCCGGTGAACCGGGCTGTAGCGGACTACTATCGCTCAGAAGCACAAGACTTACGTTTCCCCATATGAAAGGCTGCCAAGGATAATCAACTAGATAGTCGGATCCCACTCATACCAAGCATTTCAATCATACACACAATATGCCCGATATGAGTAAATACAACATGGCATCACAACAGTACTCTACGACTCAAGTACTTTATTTAGAAGGCTCCGAGGAGCCATACATATCATCCATACAGACAGGGGTCACATGACCCAACACTCAAGTCATACAAACATACAAGCACATGCGGAAGCAAAGTAATCTGAGTACAGACACTAGAAAGAAAGAAGGCTTGACGAAGCCTGTCTATCTACAACGACCCTTCACAAGTCTTGGATCACCACCCGGTGATAAGTCACTCGTCAACGTCGAGGTCTACATAGAACCCATCAGAGGGGTTGGTGCAGTCGTCTGAAAAACATGATTAAAGCATCATGAGTACGGAGGTACTCAGCAAGTCTTACAACAGGAACCTATTATACATGCACATTCTCAAGAATGTAGTGGGGTTATTGCAGCAAGCCAGCTTTGACTCTTGGCTAAACTATCCTACGATAGACACCACTTGTAAATCATTTGTCGCACACGAGTCCACTAACACCATCACAATACTCCACCGTGGATCCTCTCTCGCCATCCTGCGAGAGGGCCATCCGCGGTACTCACACTTATCTTGAGAGTTTTAGTAGTATCCATTTAACTTGTCAATGAACTGATATAGGCAACCCAGAAGTCCATTACCGCGGACACGGCTATTCGAATAGATCATTTGTAACCCTGCAGGGTGTACTTCTTCACACATGTTTCCACCACTTAGCGCCTGCACACGACATGTGCTCGGCAGACTTCAAGCGAAAGCCGACGTGGGTGTAGACCACGACCTACCTAAACACTCAAGTCTCTAGTCCAGGTTTATCGCCTATTCGGGTTCCATCCGCAGGGAGTCCGGCCGAGGTTTCCACTAACGGCCCCGAACGATGTGAACAGGGTTCCCGAGACACCAAACGGGCGAGTCGGTACACCGTGCCACGTGCCTACCGCAACACAGCCCACCCCGATGGTCAGCGCCGCGTGCGGCCCCCAGCATACTACAAACACCAGAAACTACTTGCAACTCCTGGACAGAGGACAAGGGTGGATAAGAAGTCGAGCGGGGTCATATTTCAGGGCCCAATGTGTGGTAGTAACTGTATCATGGATCACAAACACAGATCTCATTTCTTAAGGACGGCCTCAATGAAACAACCCACCATGTACTCCTACATGGCCTCTCATCGATTCCTTTACCAAATCGTGTTCAACACTTCACTCTTGTCACCGACACAATCTTTCACTCCAGTTCATCATCCCGATGAGCCAGACCTGACACAACTCTAAGCATAGCAAGCATAGCATGGTAGGAACACACACACACATGTATTGGCTCAATCAACTCCTACACATGCTAGTGGGTTTCATCTAGTTACTGTGGCAATGACAGGTCAATGGGTTGCTTGCCTGATGGAGTGGTCGTGGGATACTGCCCTTCAGTTGGATACTCGGAGATATCCTCGGAGGCAGAACCTACCACGAAGAACACATCGAAACACCATCAATACATGACGATATGCAACAATATGATGCATGCTGTGACATGGCAATATGGATGTGCCCTGACCTAGTGCAAGTTAAACCAGAAGGGAATGAACCCATTTGAACCAAAGATTCAAATGGTAGCTCATTTATGAAGATCATATTAGTGTATCAACTTGTAATGCCTAAACAGTGGGTTTAACTTTTTCTGACATGCATGAAACCAGTACCAATGGATAGGTTGGATTTTTCTGATAATTTTTCATATATAAAACTTTGCATTTGGAGTTATAGATAATTTTCTATGAATTTTTGAAGTTTAAACTAATTTCTGGAATTTCCTGTGCAAAAATAAATCCAGAAAATTAATTGTGGCGTCAGCATGAGATCATGCTGACCTCAGCAGGTCAACAGACCCGGTCAAGGTCAAACCTGACGCGTGGGTCCCGCGTGTCAGGGTCATTAGCTTAAACAGATTAGATTATTTCTAATCCTGGATTAGTTAGCGGGCGGGGCCCATATGTCATAGACCCAGGGGGTCAAACTGGGCCCACCCGTGGTCAACAAAGGGGTCAGCGGGTCAACTCCGCCGGCGTTGAGCCGCCGCCGACGTCCAGACGCGGCGGAGGAAGTGCAGATTCGCGCTCCGGCGACCAAATCGACGGCGGAGCACGTCTACGTGATGCGGGAGGTGAGCCGCATCGAGTGGTGGTGGTAGTTGGCCTCGGGGTCGCCGGAAATGACGCCGGCGACGAGTTTGGCGGCGCCGGGGCTCGGGCGAAGGTGAAACCGGGGCTGCGGGGCACGGCGAGGCGCGTGGAGTGATGCGTCGGGCCCCTGGGTGTGCGGTGAGGCTAGTGGACAAGGTGGTGCGGCCATTGGGTGGCCGGAGCCTCGTCGGCGACGAGCTCCGCGGCGGCGCGTGCGGGTGAGCTACAAGTGATCGCTACGGGGCTCGAGAGAGAGAACGGGGAGGAAGGGAAGGTGGCCATGCTCACGGTGATTGCAGCGAGCGTCGAGGCGGGCTCGGGGAGGGTCGGAACTGAGCGGGGCGACGATGGCGATCTCGGCGGCCGGAGTTGGGGAAGACGGGGTCAGGGGCGACCCCTGAGCGGGCGAGCGCTCGGGGCTCGTCTTGCTCGAAGAAGAGGAGGGTGGCGGAGCTCGTGGACACGGTCGGGTGGCGCGGGGATGACGGTAGCTATGGCAACGGCGGCGGAGCGGCGACGGTGGCGTCGGCCATGGCGAAGGAGAGCGAGGGAGGAGAGGCAGAGGCGAATGGCGTGTCCAGGGGCTCGGGGGCACGACGTGGAGGCCGTCCAGCACGTCGGGCGGCGAAGCAGCGAGCAGGTGGCGTCGTGGCGAGCTCGCGCTCGTCGGCGTCACCACCCTGCCTGCCTGGCGGGGACGAAGCAGCTGGCTGGCTCGGGCCAGCACAGTGCTGGGCCGCCAGGTGGGCCGGCTGGGGGGTTTGGCCAGGTATGTCTTTTCTGATTTTTGTTTCCTTTTCTATTTCTTTTGTAACTTTGTAGACTTATTAAAAATACTAGCACAACTCCAAAAATCACCAAACTGCACCTGGTCCTTAGTTGGAATATTTCCAGCAAGGAACATTTTAGTTTGGAGATATTTGGGCATTTGAAATGTTTTATAAATTTTAAATGCCCAAATTCAAATACTTATGCATTAATTCAATGACCTTCTGTTGACCTAGAAAAATGTGCACTATTTTTGCCAGAGGTTTAAGACCAAAGCAAAGATGATGAACATTTTAGAAGGGCATTTCAGGTTCATTGAAAAAGGTTTTAGTAAACCCTAGTAGATTCAGGAGGGGTGCTGGGGGTTCTGCCTTCCCCATTTCAATTTTCTTGTCAAAAGAAAACATGATGCACACTCTAATGCATGAACTTGGTAGGATGTGACAACTTGTCACAGCCCTAGAATTGGTTGTAACTAGTTGCACAAGCACTCATGCATCATGTACATATTTATGAAAGTTGAATTGGGGAAAGTGGAAAGCCTCAAAAGCCTTTTTAGAAAAATGATCAACATTAAAAATTGTTTCAAATAAACCCAAGAAAATGTTCCTGTCAAGCTATAAAAATATTGGCAAGAGGTAAAACTCAAACCAATATTTTTGGAGTCTCAGAAATATTTATTTTGGGCATTTGGAATTAATTCAATAATTATTTGCATTGGATTTATATTTAATATATTTCAGATATGATCCAATAATTCTGGAAATTGTTGTGGGGCTTTATACTAATATCTCTAGTCCATACAATAATTTACAGAAGCAGCAAAAATGATTTAGTTTCTAAAACTAAATCAAAACAAATGATAGAATAGAAAACTGGAAATAAAAGAGAGAGAGAGAATTACCTGGCTAACTTACCCATTCGGCCCAGCTCTGCAGCTGGCTGGCCCAGTTGGTGGCCCAGCCCACCAAGCCACCCCCTCCCTGTCGTCTTCCTCTCTGCCAGGAGGACGAGCACGCGCCCGACGCACGCCGGCACACGTCGCGGCCACCTCCTCCCTGCCTAGTTGCCTCCTCCTCCCCTGGACGTCCCCCGCAACGCCACGCCACCCCCCCTGGAACCCTCCCACTCTCTCCCGTGCCTCTCCCCTCCTCTGCTTTCTCTCCCTCCCGCGTCCGAGCGCAACCGCCGACGCCGCTCGCCACCACCGCAGCCACCGCCTTCCCCTCGACCTCCCGATGTGTCCAGGAGCTCCGTCTTGACCACCTCCCTCTCCTCGCCAAGGAACGCACCGCCGGAGCCCCTGGAATGCCGCCATCGCCGTCGTCTTCTACCTCCAGCACCTGAGATCGCCGGCAACGTCACGTCAACATCCGGCCTTCCCCGAGCTCGCAGATGCCTCCAAACGACGCGGGGTGAGCCCCTCTTCGTTTCGCCCCTATCCCCGTTGCCCCACACGTTCTCTAGCGCTAACGCCGCCGTGCCCGAAGCTCGCCGCCGCCGTGCCTCGTCGCCGTCATGGCTAGAGCCACGGTAGCTCGAAGCCGAGCACACCGCTGTGCTCAGCACGCTTCGAGGGGCCGGGCGCGCCCACCCATTCAACCTGCCGTGCCTCCTAGCGTCGTTCCCGCGCACGCCCGAACTCCGGCCGCCGCCTGGCTCGACGCCGGCGTCATCTCCGGCCACCCCGCACACACCGCTGGCCCCACTCGATGCGCGAGAGCACCAGCAGCCCATAGGAGCAAGCCGCACCCCCAGCCGACGCCTGTAGCGCCGCCCCGACCAACTCCGGCGAGTTCCCGCCGCTGCTGTGGTCGCCGGCGTCACCTGCTGACGTGGCGCCGGTTAATTAGCGCTAATGACCCAGCTAACCACCCCCAGAGCCACTGCCATGTGGGTCCCAATGCCTAAACTAATTAGTATTATTTTCCTGTTAGATTAACACTAACCACAGTGGGCCCCGCCAGTCAACGTTGACTTGACCACGTCAGCTTTGACCGGGTCCCACATGTCAGCCTCTGTAGCTGACTCTGTGTCATTGACCAGTAGGCCCTACTGGTCAGGTTTGACCTGGACCGGCTGTTGACCTGCTGAGGTCAGCATGACGTAGCGCTGACGCAGTATTTACTTTCTGGATTTTAAGTAAATCAGAAATGATTTATTTATTTCAGAAATTATCCAAAACTTCTAAAATTCATATAAAATCAACCGTAGCCCAGAATGAAATAATTTATATATGAAAAATGATCAGAAAAATCCAATCTATCCATCTGTACCATTTTCATGCATGTTTAAAGAACTTAACCTTGCTGTTTAGTGCAAAACATGATAAGGCACTATTTAAATTCATAATTTGAATTTGGGGTTGAACCTTTGGTTAAATATGACCCAAATCCATCTGGTTGTAGTTGCATTAGGCCAACACACTCATATTGCCATGTTATGAGCATGCATCATATTGTGCATTGCATTGATTGTGTTTCCTTCTCTGTTTGCCGGTAACCGTCCCCTCTCACTAGACGATGTTTCGACGATGAGTTCGATGACACCGATGAAGAGCTATGTTATCTTCAGAAGTGCCAGGCAAGCAAAACCCCCTTGTTCATTCCGATAAAGTCCCACTCTCTCGCTCCTGCTCTCTTTTATTGCATTAGGGCAACAGCGATTCATGTGTTACTTGCTGCGGTAGTTGAACCCCTTTATCCTTTGCATGACCTGTCATTCCACAGTAAATAGATGAAACCCACTAGCATGAGTAGGAGTTGTTTGAGCCCTGATGTGCCTACTCATTCATGCTTGTCTGTCATGCCTGCTACTGCTTAGAGTTGAGTCGGGTCTGATTCATCGGGAATGAATTAGAATGGTGATGAACATGCCCTACTGTGTGTGAGCTAAGTGTGTGAACACGATTTGGTAAAGGTATTGGTGAGAGGCCATGTAGGAGTACATGGTGGGTTGTCTCATTGAAGCCGTCCTCAGGAACTGAGTTCTGTGTTTGTGATCCATGAAACAGCTACTACCATGCATTGGGCCCTGAAATATGACCCCGCTCGACTTCTTAATCACCCTTGTCCTCTGTCCAGGAGTTGCAAGTAGTTTCTGGTGTTTGTAGTATGCTGGGGGCCGCACGCAGCGCTGACCGTAGGGGTGGGCTGTGTTGCGGTAGGCACGTGGCCGGGCAGCCGGGCGCCCGTTTGGTGTCTCGGACCCTGTACACATCGTTCGGGGCCGTTAGTGGAAACCTCGGCCGGACTCCCTGCGGATGGAACCCGAATAGGCGATAAACCTGGACTAGAGACTTGAGTGTTTAGGTAGGTCGTGGTCTACACCCACGTCGGCTTTCGCTTGAAGTCTGCCGAGCACATGTCGTGTGCAGACGCTAAGTGGTGGAAACATGTATGAAGAAGTACACCCCTGCAGGGTTAACATCATCTATTCGAATAGCCGTGTCCGCGGAAATGGACTTCTGGGTTGCCTATATCAGTTCATAGACAAGTGAAAGTGGATACTCTAAAATGCGCAAGATAAGCGTGAGTGCTATGGATGGCCTTCTCGTAGGGAGACGGAAGTGGATCCATAGTGGTGTATTGATATGGTGAATATGTGGACTCGTGTGCGCCACCTCAAAAGAGTCGCTCGCAGTCGTAGTTCAGGATAGCCACCGAGTCAAAGCTGGCTTGCTGCAGTTTAACTCCACTACCCCCTTTTGATACTGATGCATATGTAGTTAGTTCTGATGTAAGTCTTGCTGAGTACGTTTGTACTCACGTTTGCCTATTTTATGTTTTGCAGAGAGACGTCAGTCTCGCTAGTAGTACCGCTTGGACTTCGACGTTTAGCTTGTTACCTCAGCTACGATCTTGTGCCCTCGGCAGGATCTGGTAGATAGTCAGGCTTCTCAGCCTTTTCCATTTGTAGATGTCTGTACTCAGACATGTTAAGCTTCCGCATGTGTTTGACTTGTATGCTCTGAATGTCGGGTCATGAGACCCATGTTTGTAATATCTCGCTCCTCGGAGCCTAATGAATAAATACTTGAGTCGTAGAGTCTTGTTGTGATGCCATGTTGTATCTACTCATATCGAGCATATTGTGTGTATGATTGAAATGCTCGCTATGTGTGGGATCCGACTATCTAGTTGTTTATCCTTGGTAGTCTCTCTTATGGGGAAATGTAGTCTAGTGCTTCCTGAGCGATAGTAGTCCGCTACAGCCCGGTTCACCGGAGTCCTGCTAGCCCAGCACTACTGCTTGGAACACTTGACTGGCCGGCATGTGATTCACGTCGTTCCTGTGTCTGTTCCTTCGGGGAAATGTCACACGGTGTTATCCGAAGTCCTGCCTAGCCTGCTACAGCCCGGGTTACCGGAGTCCTGTTAGCCCAGTGCTACAGCCCGGATTTATACGTTGTTGACCGACATGTTCGATGTGATTCATGTATGCCTGTCCTCATGGGTTAGTGCCGCCTTGGGTTCACGACTAGCCATGTCGGCCCGGGTTCTTTGTCATATGGATGCTAGCGACACTATCATATACGTGAGCCAAAAGGCGCAAACGGTCCCGGGCCAGGTAAGGTGGCACCCGTGGGAATACCGTGCGTGAGGTCGCAAAGTGATATGATGTGTTACATGCTAGATCGGTGTGACCTAGGATCGGGGTCCTGACAGCGTTGGTATCAGAGCCTGACTGCCTGTAGGATTACCAAGCCAAACTGGTCGAAGTTGAGTCTAGAAATGCTTTAGTTATATAAGGGAATTGATTGTGGAAGGGAACGTAAGGCTCTTTTTACTCCTTATACCTCATGGCCTTCTGATCTGAGTCAACCTCTTCTCTTCTACGGGGGTTAAGAACTAGGCCTTCTCATCTATCTCCCAGGATGACGTGTTACTAAACCATAGTTGCCTAGGATTGTTGAGTTCAAGCTCAGTTCTGTTTCTACTACTTCCATGTGTTCTTGGTTGATCTCAGAACATTAATATTGTGATGTTGAGTGGCTATGCCACCATTTTTGCAGGAGGTCTCAAATATTTTTGAGCATTTACAGCCGTTATGCTGTCCGAGTCATCCCAGGTTTCCAACTAGTCTGATGCATTTGCAAATCCTTTCCTTCCATTCCCGATGTCCTTTTGGTCGGAATAAGCACACTAATCGGTCTGTTGAGGTACCCCGTTGCCTTGACATATATGTTGGAGCTATTATTATGACCCTAGGTGTCTTAGGGAGTCACCTAGTAACCTAGCCATGTTTCGTGTCCTCAGTGTGATGAATCTGGCCACCATTCTTGAAAGCATCCCGTGATGCCATTAGTATGTAGGTATTCTTCTCTTGGGTTCTTGAACCCGAGATTCACCCTACTTACCTCATGTCGATAGTGTTTGCTAGTTCCTCTAGGATATTAGTAACCTTTGCATTAGCCCTCGAGGTCCGTGGTATTCCCTTCTTCCAAATACTATGAACCATTTATGGCAGAAGTTTGTTGAACCAAAAGATCACAACCAGGGTGCTCTTGAGGAGTACTCCATTCATATTGTGATTCTGCCAGCTCTACCTTTCTGCATGGGTTATCTGGAAGAAATGTTGAGCTTCGCTCGACATACTAATCTATGCATCCACAACTCAGAAAAGATATATGTCCCTTTGAGTTGTCCCTCCTTAGTTGTGTTCTGGCCCTCGTCTATCAATTGATAGTCAGGAGTGGTCGTGCATTCGTGTTCATCGATCCTAGTATTCTTGTGGTTCGTCAAGCCATTCTATCCGGGAATGACTAGGAGAAACAAACTCCAGTACCTTGTCCATTTCTAGGATTGGGTCAAAGTAATTGTATCCCGCAGATCGAAATGCCAATCCAGCCTCTGCTCTGTTCTACCTTGGAGTGTTACCATCTTTATGTCAAGAGTGTCATGAGAATTGCACCACCTCTTATGAATTCTTGATGCAGTGATACTCTCACCATCGTCATTCATTACTCGGCCCTCGTGTTGTTGTAACCGGAATGCCGACAAGTGAATTGTGATGTGTGAAATCAATGCTCCGAGCAACTCGTTGCTTGGTAGTAAATTGACAATATTCTCATTCTTAGCGTGTTGGTTATTAAATCATCATCCTAAGATTGAACGTGCTACCTAGTCCTTATTCTGGTGCACTCTTCGGTCAATGAGTGAGGATTATTCAATCCCTTGCTTATTTGATCATATCATCTTGCTCTGAAAGGCAAGATTGATCTCAAGCCTAGAGACATATCGGTGGTTCGTGATTTTCCGAATATCTTCTCGGAAGTATTACCAGGTTGTCCCCAGACTGTTATGTTGAGCTCGTGATCAAGTTGGTTCCTTGTGAACCACCCTTTCTCCAAGAATCTGTGTTAGATATCCCTGAGCTAGTTGGTTGAGCTAGACAACAACTTGGAGAGTTGGAAGATAAAGCTTGTCTGACTTAGTTCATGCTAAGGGATATTTTTTGTGGTGTGTGTTGAAGAAAGATGATATCTTCACCAATTGGTCCTCGTGATCAGTTGTTGGATGTATTGTCTTGTCAAAACTTTAAATTGAGTATGGGCTATCGTCAAGTCAAATCAGAACCAACGATGTTCGTAATGTTGTCTTACTCGTGGTTGATCCCTCGAGCATACACCATTACATCTTTTGGTCTGACCAATGCTATCACCGTGTTCACATGATGGTGGAAGTCCAGTGATATGGAAATTCCGATGAGTTGTTGTTGAGCCCATCAGCAGCATTTTGTCTCCCCCATGATTCATGCTGAACATCTAAGTTAGTGTTAGAAACTTTGTAAGCATTGCTTTCGTGTTCCGTTCCTGAAGCTTATGCGTGGATGGAAGAAGTGACTTCCTCGAATTCACATGCATTAGGTGTAAGTTGCCGCCATGAATTCGAGAAAGATTGTTTTTGTTTCCCCTGGTACCATCCCAGGTCAGTCATGCACGTGCAAAGTGCTCTGTGGTTTGATAGGTTGGCCGCCTCCACTCCATATGTGTTCCTAGCACACCAAGCTACTGACTGATTTGCTCAAGGAGAAGGAGTCCCTTCATAAGAGCTAATCCGGACTTATGAAAAGACTTCGATATCCTCGATGATGGTTCCCAACCAGAACTCGGTAGTGTTTTATTATAAGACTACCATGTGGTCATGCTTGTCTAAGATAGTGTGTTCACAGGTTTGTAGCAGAACCAGCTCATGTTTTGGAGCTTGCTATCGTAGTTCATTTCCTGAGAATCTCGCAACGTCATCTCGTCGGTTTGTGTTGCAAATTTCCTTTTCCGGACATGCTGTCTGAAATATTCTGTTACCAACCAGGTCTGAATCTCAGGCAGATGTGATGGTTGGAACTTTTCCAAGATCTATTACGTAGGTCCCGACAAGGTTGATGTCTGGCCGACACACCTAGCCGGAAGAGCTATCATGGTAGTATCTTGATTGAACTAGTTGACCATCTTCTCCATGAGGATCTCGTGCGACTTATTTTAGAAGTTGTTCCTTAGGGATCCTTGTGCTATTAATATTCCTCGATTATGCTATAACCATTCCAACGATGGAATTGCTCTCGACTGTTGAGTTATCTCCCAGTTACCAGAATCATTCCCAGCATTTGCATTTTGTTCCCAGCTTGCACCTCAATAGTTGTTGTCCAGGATCATATTCAAGAGTGGACTTGTCATGGTCCCATCCATTTCCGATGATAAGCAAAATCATCCATTGCGTTGTCTTCAACAAGGTAGTCCACCTCATCCATTCGAACTCCGCCAAACTATCGATTGTTGTGGGTTGCCTTAGGCTGGTATAAAGAGTTTCAATGATCTATGGATCAAAAGTAATTCTTTTTTCCACTTAAGGGAACAGCCCAATGAGTCACCTTTCCAAGGTGCCCCGTTACGGGATCACAGCAACTTTTTCCTCGCCACCTTGACACCATCCACCATCTTTCTAAGTGTGGGATTATTGCCCACCAAATCAAATCCTGTCGTTTGTCCTTCCATCCCTCTCGATGTGTTTTGTGTCTCAACTCGAGATGTGTCGACATCTCCTTCCACAAGTTAATCCTGAATGCTCGATCTTCGAGGAGATCGTTTCCTATAGAGTTTCTTTCTGTCACCATCGTGTTGGATGAAGATCTCAAAAGCATGGATGTCAAAATCAGTTTGAAGCAATTAATCAACATCTCTGAGAAGGACAGTTGGATCGTGAAGACCGTGTTAGCTTTGTGCTCCCTCTGTCTTCTTACCTCACGTCTTGAATCTCGGGACGAGATTCTTGTTTAGTGGGGGTGAGCTGTCACAGCCCTAGAATTGGTTGTAACTAGTTGCACAAGCACTCATGCATCATGTACATATTTATGAAAGTTGAATTGGGGAAAGTGGAAAGCCTCAGAAGCCTTTTTAAAAAAAATGATCAACATTAAAAATTGTTTCAAATAAACCCAAGAAAATGTTCCTGTCAAGCTATAAAAATATTGGCAAGAGGTAAAACTCAAACCAATATTTTTGGAGTCTCAGAAATATTTATTTTGGGCATTTGGAATTAATTCAATAATTATTTGCATTGGATTTATATTTAATATATTTCAGATATGATCCAATAATTCTGGAAATTGTTGTGGGGCTTTATACTAATATCTCTAGTCCATACAATAATTTACAGAAGCAGCAAAAATGATTTAGTTTCTAAAACTAAATCAAAACAAATGATAGAATAGAAAACTGGAAATAAAAGAGAGAGAGAGAATTACCTGGCTAACTTACCCATTCGGCCCAGCTCTGCAGCTGGCTGGCCCAGTTGGTGGCCCAGCCCACCAAGCCACCCCCTCCCTGTCGTCTTCCTCTCTGCCAGGAGGACGAGCACGCGCCCGACGCACGCCGGCACACGTCGCGGCCACCTCCTCCCTGCCTAGTTGCCTCCTCCTCCCCTGGACGTCCCCCGCAACGCCATGCCACCCCCCTGGAACCCTCCCACTCTCTCCCGTGCCTCTCCCCTCCTCTGCTTTCTCTCCCTCCCGCGTCCGAGCGCAACCGCCGACGCCGCTCGCCACCACCGCAGCCACCGCCTTCCCCTCGACCTCCCGATGTGTCCAGGAGCTCCGTCTTGACCACCTCCCTCTCCTCGCCAAGCAACGCACCGCCGGAGCCCCTGGAATGCCGCCATCGCCGTCGTCTTCTACCTCCAGCACCTGAGATCGCCGGCAACGTCACGTCAACATCCGGCCTTCCCCGAGCTCGCAGATGCCTCCAAACGACGCGGGGTGAGCCCCTCTTCGTTTCGCCCCTATCCCCGTTGCCCCACACGTTCTCTAGCGCTAACGCCGCCGTGCCCGAAGCTCGCCGCCGCCGTGCCTCGTCGCCGTCATGGCTAGAGCCACGGTAGCTCGAAGCCGAGCACACCGCTGTGCTCAGCACGCTTCGAGGGGCCGGGCGCGCCCACCCATTCAACCTGTCGTGCCTCCTAGCGTCGTTCCCGCGCACGCCCGAACTCCGGCCGCCGCCTGGCTCGACGCCGGCGTCATCTCCGGCCACCCCGCACACACCGCTGGCCCCACTCGATGCGCGAGAGCGCCAGCAGCCCATAGGAGCAAGCCGCACCCCCAGCCGACGCCTGTAGCGCCGCCCCGACCAACTCCGGCGAGTTCCCGCCGCTGCTGTGGTCGCCGGCGTCACCTGCTGACGTGGCGCCGGTTAATTAGCGCTAATGACCCAGCTAACCACCCCCAGAGCCACTGCCATGTGGGTCCCAATGCCTAAACTAATTAGTATTATTTTCCTGTTAGATTAACACTAACCACAGTGGGCCCCGCCAGTCAACGTTGACTTGACCACGTCAGCTTTGACCGGGTCCCACATGTCAGCCTCTGTAGCTGACTCTGTGTCATTGACCAGTAGGCCCTACTGGTCAGGTTTGACCTGGACCGGCTGTTGACCTGCTGAGGTCAGCATGACGTAGCGCTGACGCAGTATTTACTTTCTGGATTTTAAGTAAATCAGAAATGATTTATTTATTTCAGAAATTATCCAAAACTTCTAAAATTCATATAAAATCAACCGTAGCCCAGAATGAAATAATTTATATATGAAAAATGATCAGAAAAATCCAATCTATCCATCTGTACCATTTCCATGCATGTTTAAAGAACTTAACCTTGCTGTTTAGTGCAAAACATGATAAGGCACTATTTAAATTCATAATTTGAATTTGGGGTTGAACCTTTGGTTAAATATGACCCAAATCCATCTGGTTGTAGTTGCATTAGGCCAACACACTCATATTGCCATGTTATGAGCATGCATCATATTGTGCATTGCATTGATTGTGTTTCCTTCTCTGTTTGCCGGTAACCGTCCCCTCTCACTAGACGATGTTTCGACGATGAGTTCGATGACACCGATGAAGAGCTATGTTATCTTCAGAAGTGCCAGGCAAGCAAAACCCCCTTGTTCATTCCGATAAAGTCCCACTCTCTCGCTCCTGCTCTCTTTTATTGCATTAGGGCAACAGCGATTCATGTGTTACTTGCTGCGGTAGTTGAACCCCTTTATCCTTTGCATGACCTGTCATTCCACAGTAAATAGATGAAACCCACTAGCATGAGTAGGAGTTGTTTGAGCCCTGATGTGCCTACTCATTCATGCTTGTCTGTCATGCCTGCTACTGCTTAGAGTTGAGTCGGGTCTGATTCATCGGGAATGAATTAGAATGGTGATGAACATGCCCTACTGTGTGTGAGCTAAGTGTGTGAACACGATTTGGTAAAGGTATTGGTGAGAGGCCATGTACGAGTACATGGTGGGTTGTCTCATTGAAGCTGTCCTCAGGAACTGATTTCTGTGTTTGTGATCCATGAAACAGCTACTACCATGCATTGGGCCCTGAAATATGACCCCGCTCGACTTCTTAATCACCCTTGTCCTCTGTCCAGGAGTTGCAAGTAGTTTCTGGTGTTTGTAGTATGCTGGGGGCCGCACGCAGCGCTGACCATAGGGGTGGGCTGTGTTGCGGTAGGCACGTGGCCGGGCAGCCGGGCGCCCGTTTGGTGTCTCGGACCCTGTACACATCGTTCGGGGCCGTTAGTGGAAACCTCGGCCGGACTCCCTGCGGATGGAACCCGAATAGGCGATAAACCTGGACTAGAGACTTGAGTGTTTAGGTAGGTCGTGGTCTACACCCACGTCGGCTTTCGCTTGAAGTCTGCCGAGCACATGTCGTGTGCAGACGCTAAGTGGTGGAAACATGTATGAAGAAGTACACCCCTGCAGGGTTAACATCATATATTCGAATAGCCGTGTCCGCGGAAATGGACTTCTGGGTTGCCTATATCAGTTCATAGACAAGTGAAAGTGGATACTCTAAAATGCGCAAGATAAGCGTGAGTGCTATGGATGGCCTTCTCGTAGGGAGACGGAAGTGGATCCATAGTGGTGTATTGATATGGTGAATATGTGGACTCGTGTGCGCCACCTCAAAAGAGTCGCTCGCAGTCGTAGTTCAGGATAGCCACCGAGTCAAAGCTGGCTTGCTGCAGTTTAACTCCACTACCCCCTTTTGATACTGATGCATATGTAGTTAGTTCTGATGTAAGTCTTGCTGAGTACGTTTGTACTCACGTTTGCCTATTTTATGTTTTGCAGAGAGACGTCAGTCTCGCTAGTAGTACCGCTTGGACTTCGACGTTTAGCTTGTTACCTCAGCTACGATCTTGTGCCCTCGGCAGGATCTGGTAGATACAGAGATGTCGAGTTCGTGATAGACCTTGTTCCAGGAACCGTCCCAATCTCTAGAAGACCTTATAAGATGGCACCCCTAGAACTAGCTGAGCTTAAGAAACAACTCGATGAGTCCTTGCAAAAGGGTTTCATCCGTCCTAGTTCATCTCCATGGGCTTGCCCCGTCCTCTTCGTCAAGAAGAAGGATGGAACGGATCGGATGGTTGTAGATTACCGACCTGTCAATTTGGTCACTATCAAGAACAAGTATCCGCTCCCCAGGATCAACGACCTGTATGACCAGCTCGCTGGATCCTCAGTCTTTTCCAAGATGGATTTGAGGTTGGGCTACCATCAAATCAAAATCAAGAACGGGGACATTCCCAAAACGGCTTTCGTTACTCGTTACGGCCAATACGAGTACACCGTCATGTCCTTCGGTTTAACCAATGCTCCAGCCACCTTCTCTCGGTTAATGAACTCGATCTTCATGGAGTACTTGGATAAATTCGTCGTGGTATACCTCGATGATATACTCATCTACTCCAAGAATGAGGAAGAACATGCCGAACATCTAAGGCTAGTATTGATGAAACTTCGAGAGCATCGCCTTTATGCCAAATTCTCCAAGTGCGAATTCTGGTTGCCAGAAGTGACCTATCTGGGCCATGTAATCTCTGGCAAGGGCATTGCTGTCAATCCCGAGCGAGTTCAAGCTGTCCTTGACTGGACTCCACCTGAAACGGTCAAACAAGTTCGGAGTTTTCTTGGTTTAGCGAGCTATTGCCGCCGCTTCGTCGAGAATTTTTCCAAAGTGGCTAAGCCTCTAACTGAACTCCTCAAGAAAGATAAAAAGTTCGAGTGGACCCCACAATGCGAATTCAGCTTTCAGGAACTGAAAAGACGCCTGACGTCTGCTCCCGTACTGGTACCACCAGACTTCTCTAAGGACTTTGTTATCTATTGCGACGCCTCGCGACAAGGACTAGGTTGCATACTCATGCAAGATCGTCATGTGATTGCCTACGCATCTCGACAGTTGCGTCCACATGAGGATAATTATCCTACTCATGATCTAGAGCTTGCAGCAGTAGTCCATGCACTCAAAACCTGGCGACATTACCTCCTGGGTAACCGTTGCGAAATTTACACTGATCACCAAAGCTTGAAATATATCTTCACCCAACCGGATTTGAATCTCAGGCAAAGACGTTGGGTCGAGTTGATCTCGGATTACGACTTAGGAATAACCTACACCCCAGGCAAAGCCAATGTCATGGCTGATGCACTAAGTCGTAAATCTTATTGTAACAATCTGATGTTACAACAAGGTCAACCATTTCTCCACAAGGAATTTCGTAAGCTTAACCTTCACATTGTTCCTCGAGGATTCCTTTCCACCCTGGTGGCGAAACCTAACCTTACGGATCAAATCATAGCTGCCCAGAAGCGCGATAAGGGCATATCTCGGATTAAGGAAAACATCGCTAGCGGAGTTGCTAAATGTTTTTCCATGGATGAACGAGGTGTTGTCTTCTTCGAGAACCGCTTGGTGGTTCCCAAGAAACAACATTTACGACAATTGATCCTTAAGGAAGCTCATGAATCCCCTCTCACCATTCATCCCGGTAGTACTAAAATGTATCAAGACCTACGCCAGAGGTTTTGGTGGACTAGGATGAAGAGAGAAATCGCTCAATACATTGCTAGTTGCGACGTCTGTCGTCGTGTCAAAGCAGAGCATCAATGGCCCGCTGGCACCCTTCAACCATTGCAGATTCCTGAATGGAAATGGGATAAAATCGGTATGGATTTCATTACCGGGTTTCCCAGAACCAAAAGAGGGAATAATGCTATCTTCGTTGTTGTCGATCGTCTTTCCAAAGTAGCCCACTTCTTATCTGTTCGCGAGAGTATAACCGCTAGCCAGCTAGCGGATTTGTACATCTCTCGAATAGTATCTCTCCATGGTGTTCCATTGGAAATTAATTCAGACCGTGGAAGTCTTTTCACCTCTCGATTTTGGGAAAGTTTCCAAAATGCTATGGGGACTCGTCTCTTCTTTAGCACCGCCTTCCATCCGCAATCAAGTGGTCAAGTAGAACGAGTCAATCAAATTCTGGAGGATATGCTCCGAGCTTCTGTCATCTCTTTCGGTGTGAATTGGGAGAAGTGCCTTCCATTCGCCGAGTTCGCTTATAACAACAGTTATCAAGCTAGCTTGGGTAAAGCTCCTTTCGAAGTTCTTTATGGACGAAAATGTCGAACGCCTCTTAACTGGTCAGAAACCGGCGAGAGACAACTCTTTGGCCCGGACATGATCTAGGATGCAGAAGAGCAGGTTCGCATTGTTCGTGAGAAGTTGAAAACCGCCCAGTCTCGACAAAAGAGTCAGTATGACCGCAAGCATAAGCCCATGGCTTATGAAGTCAGCGAGATGGCTTACCTTCGGGTTACACCTTCAAACGGGACCCATCGATTCAGTATCAAAGGCAAGTTGGCTCCTCGTTACATTGGACCTTTTCGCATTCTTGCCAAACGAGGAGAAGTTGCCTACCAATTGGAACTACCTCCGCATCTCTCCAGAGTCCATGATGTCTTCCACGTCTCTCAACTCAGGCGTTGCTTCTCGGATCCTATCCGTGGAGTGAACCACGAAACGCTTGATCTCCAAGATAACCTCACCTATCGAGCATACCCCGTTCGTATCCTTGATCAAGCCGAGCGTACCACTCGACGCCATAATATCAAGTTTCTCAAGGTTCAATGGTCACATCATTCCGAGCAAGAAGCTACATGGGAAAGGGAGGATCGTCTTCGACTTGAGTACCCCACCTTCTTTCCGACAGATCCTAAATCTCGGGACGAGATTCTTTTGAGTGGGGGTGAGTTGTCACATCATACCTAGTTCATGCATTAGAGTGTGCATCATGTTTTCTTTTGACAAGAAAATTGAAATGGGGAAGGCAGAACCCCCAGCACCCCTCCTGAATCTACTAGGGTTTACTAAAACCTTTTTCAATGAACCTGAAATGCCCTTCTAAAATGTTCATCATCTTTGCTTTGGTCTTAAACCTCTGGCAAAAATAGTGCACATTTTTCTAGGTCAACAGAAGGTCATTGAATTAATGCATAAGTATTTGAATTTGGGCATTTAAAATTTATAAAACATTTCAAATGCCCAAATATCTCCAAACTAAAATGTTCCTTGCTGGAAATATTCCAACTAAGGACCAGGTGCAGTTTGGTGATTTTTGGAGTTGTGCTAGTATTTTTAATAAGTCTACACAGTTACAAAAGAAATAGAAAAGGAAACAAAAATCAGAAAAGACTTACCTGGCCAAACCCCCCCAGCCGGCCCACCTGGCGGCCCAGCACTGTGCTGGCCCGAGCCAGCCAGCTGCTTCGTCCCCGCCAGGCAGGCAGGGTGGTGACGCCGACGAGCGCGAGCTCGCCACGACGCCACCTGCTCGCCGCTTCGCCGCCCGACGCGCTGGACGGCCTCCACGTCGTGCCCCCGAGCCCCTGGACACGCCATTCGCCTCTGCCTCGCCTCCCTCGCTCTCCTTCGCCATGGCCGACGCCACCGTCGCCGCTCCGCCGCCGTTGCCATAGCTACCGTCATCCCCGCGCCACCCGACCGTGTCCACGAGCTCCGCCACCCTCCTCTTCTTCGAGCAAGACGAGCCCCGAGCGCTCGCCCGCTCAGGGGTCGCCCCTGACCCCGTCTTCCCCAACTCCGGCCGCCGAGATCGCCATCGTCGCCCCGCTCAGCTCCGACCCTCCCCGAGCCCGCCTCGACGCTCGCTGCAATCACCGTGAGCATGGCCACCTTCCCTTCCTCCCCGTTCTCTCTCTCGAGCCCCGTAGCGATCACTTGTAGCTCACCCGCACGCGCCGCCGCGGAGCTCGTCGCCGACGAGGCTCCGGCCACCCAATGGCCGCACCACCTTGTCCACTAGCCTCACCGCACACCCAGGGGCCCGACGCATCACTCCACGCGCCTCGCCGTGCCCCGCAGCCCCGGTTTCACCTTCGCCCGAGCCCCGGCGCCGCCAAACTCGTCGCCGGCGTCATTTCCGGTGACCCCGAGGCCAACTACCACCACCACTCGATGCGGCTCACCTCCCGCATCACGTAGACGTGCTCCGCCGTCGATTTGGTCGCCGGAGCGCGAATCTGCACTTCCTCCGCCGCGTCTGGACGTCGCCGGCGGCTCAACGCCGGCGGAGTTGACCCGCTGACCCCTTTGTTGACCACGGGTGGGCCCAGTTCGACCCCCTGGGTCTATGACATGTGGGCCCCGCCCGCTAACTAATCCAGGATTAGAAATAATCTAATCTGTTTAAGCTAATGACCCTGACACGCGGGACCCACGCGTCAGGTTTGACCTGGACCGGGTCTGTTGACCTGCTGAGGTCAGCATGATCTCATGCTGACGCCACAATTAATTTTCTGGATTTATTTTTGCACAGGAAATTCCAGAAATTAGTTTAAACTTCAAAAATTCATAGAAAATTATCTATAACTCCAAATCCAAAGTTTTATATATGAAAAATTATCAGAAAAATCCAACCTATCCATTGGTACTGGTTTCATGCATGTCACAACAAGTTAAACCCACTGTTTAGGCATTACAAGTTGATACACTAATATGATCTTCATAAATGAGCTACCATTTGAATCTTTGGTTCAAATGGGTTCATTCCCTTCTGGTTTAACTTGCACTAGGTCAGGGCACATCCATATTGCCATGTCACAGCATGCATCATATTGTTGCATATCGTCATGTATTGATGGTGTTTCGATGTGTTCTTCGTGGTAGGTTCTGCCTCCGAGGATATCTCCGAGTATCCAACTGAAGGGCAGTATCCCACGACCACTCCATCAGGCAAGCAACCCATTGATCATTCCGATACAAACCCATGTTCTCGCTTCTGCTCTTGTTTACTGCATTAAGACAACGCGTTTCAAAACTGCTGTGTGTTGCGGTAGATGAACCCACTTCCTTTGCATGACCTGTCATTGCCACAGTAACTAGATGAAACCCACTAGCATGTGTAGGAGTTGATTGAGCCAATACATGTGTATGTGTGTTCCTACCATGCTATGCTTGCTATGCTTAGAGTTGTGTCAGGTCTGGCTCATCGGGATGATGAACTGGAGTGAAAGATTGTGTCGGTGACAAGAGTGAAGTGTTGAACACGATTTGGTAAAGGAATCGATGAGAGGCCATGTAGGAGTACATGGTGGGTTGTTTCATTGAGGCCGTCCTTAAGAACTGAGATCTGTGTTTGTGATCCATGATACAGTTACTACCACACATTGGGCCCTGAAATATGACCCCGCTCGACTTCTTATCCACCCTTGTCCTCTGTCCAGGAGTTGCAAGTAGTTTCTGGTGTTTGTAGTATGCTGGGGGCCGCACGCGGCGCTGACCATCGGGGTGGGCTGTGTTGCGGTAGGCACGTGGCACGGTGTACCGACTCGCCCGTTTGGTGTCTCGGGAACCCTGTTCACATCGTTCGGGGCCGTTAGTGGAAACCTCGGCCGGACTCCCTGCGGATGGAACCCGAATAGGCGATAAACCTGGACTAGAGACTTGAGTGTTTAGGTAGGTCGTGGTCTACACCCACGTCGGCTTTCGCTTGAAGTCTGCCGAGCACATGTCGTGTGCAGGCGCTAAGTGGTGGAAACATGTGTGAAGAAGTACACCCCTGCAGGGTTACAAATGATCTATTCGAATAGCCGTGTCCGCGGTAATGGACTTCTGGGTTGCCTATATCAGTTCATAGACAAGTTAAATGGATACTACTAAAACTCTCAAGATAAGTGTGAGTACCGCGGATGGCCCTCTCGCAGGATGGCGAGAGAGGATCCACGGTGGAGTATTGTGATGGTGTTAGTGGACTCGTGTGCGACAAATGATTTACAAGTGGTGTCTATCGTAGGATAGTTTAGCCAAGAGTCAAAGCTGGCTTGCTGCAATAACCCCACTACATTCTTGAGAATGTGCATGTATAATAGGTTCCTGTTGTAAGACTTGCTGAGTACCTCCGTACTCATGATGCTTTAATCATGTTTTTCAGACGACTGCACCAACCCCTCTGATGGGTTCTATGTAGACCTCGACGTTGACGAGTGACTTATCACCGGGTGGTGATCCAAGACTTGTGAAGGGTCGTTGTAGATAGACAGGCTTCGTCAAGCCTTCTTTCTTTCTAGTGTCTATACTCAGATTACTTTGCTTCCGCATGTGCTTGTATGTTTGTATGACTTGAGTGTTGGGTCATGTGACCCCTGTCTGTATGGATGATATGTATGGCTCCTCGGAGCCTTCTAAATAAAGTACTTGAGTCGTAGAGTACTGTTGTGATGCCATGTTGTATTTACTCATATCGGGCATATTGTGTGTATGATTGAAATGCTTGGTATGAGTGGGATCCGACTATCTAGTTGATTATCCTTGGCAGCCTTTCATATGGGGAAATGTAAGTCTTATGCTTCTGAGCGATAGTAGTCCGCTACAGCCCGGTTCACCGGAGTCCTGCTAGCCCAGCACTACTGCTTGGACACTTGACTGGCCGGCATGTGTTTCACGTCGTTTCTATGTCTGTCCCTTCGGGGAAATGTCACGCGCTGTTATTCGGAGTCCTGCCTAGCCTGCTACAGCCCGGGTTACCGGAGTCCTGTTAGCCCAGTGCTACAGCCCGAATAGATACGTTGATGACCGACATGTTCGATGTGATTCATGTATGCCTGTCCTCATAGGCTAGCGCCGCCTTGGGTTCACGACTAGCCATGTCGGCCCGGGTTCTCTGTCATATGGATGCTAGAGACACTATCATATACATTATTTTTCTACACCTCCGGAATTGATACAAACTGAGTTATATTCCACAATCACGCAGGACGGTGGACATACAACTATTACAATACTAGCGAGACTACTACTAGCTCAGACGGCTCCGTAGAAGTCCTCATAGAAGTCACCACCCAGACCTGGAAGCGGAACATGGTCATCTGGGAACAGACGGTCCTGCGGTGCTTGTGGACCATAGGGACTTGGGTGCGGCCTCGGTCCAACAGATGGCGGCAGAAGAGGTCCACGAGGAGGGGTGATGCCTCCCACCTCACGCCATTCCATGAAGTCTGGCAGACTAGCCCGCACAGGGTACAAGTCTCTCGTGTCCATGTATCCGGCTTGCACAGCAGGTGCAAACCTCGTCAAGGTGGCCCAATGATCAGCACGAGCATTAAAGAGCTCCATACGCAAGGCCCGGTTTTCACGGTCCTTATCTTCCAACATCTCAGTAGTGGTGCAAAGGAGTGAGTCTTCATGGGATGCATCACTGTACATGCCCTGAAGGTAACCATGCGCCCCAGGGAGGGATGCTGGCATGTAGCGAAATTCAGTGTTGCTCAACAAGGCAGTTCTAGCTCGCATAATGGTCATCATCGAGTAGGCTGCATCTTGAACGGACATCCCAATAGTGATCCCGAGTCCATAAGAACAGTGGAGTGGTTCCGTGGCTCCGGGATATGACGGATATATCCTAACCGTGCACAGATATTGGCTCTGGTTAAAATCTCTAAACTGCTCCTCGACGGTGTATTCAGGGTACCATCGGTAACCTGCCTCAACCATCACTCGAACCAACATGGCGGTATGACCACATACACCGATGCAACGGGTCAGACGAACCACTTGGTTTTGGGGACGGGTAGCCATCTGAAAGCACAAAGTAGTGCAAAGGCATTAGAATTTCTGGATGAAATTGGACAGCATAACGGCTGTAAATGCTCAGAAAAAGACTTGAGACATCCACAACAGTTTGCGAAACCACTCAACAACATCATATCAAGGTTCTGGTTCAAAAGGCAACATACTAAACTTTAGTAGAACCGAACTGGGTTGAACCAACAATCCTATAAGTTACTACGGATTTAGTAACACGTGAACCTGATAGAGAGAAGAGAGCCTAGTCCTTAACCCACGTAGAAAGAGAAGAGAATGACTCAGAACAGAGGGCATAAGGTAAAGGAGTAAAAGAGCCTTACGTTCCCTCCCACAATCAATTCCCCTACATATAACTAAAGCATTTCTAGACTCGACATCGACCAGTTTGGCTTAGCGAACCTACAGGCAGTCCGGCTCTGATGCCAACGCTGTCAGGACCCCGATCCTAAGCCACATCGATCCAGCGTGTAACACATCATATCACTTTGCGGCCTCACGCACGGTACTCCCACGGGTGCCACCTTACCTGGCCCGGGACCGTTTGCGCCTTTTGGCTCACGTATATGATAGTGTCGCTAGCATCCATATGACAGAGAACCCGGGCCGACATGGCTAGTCGTGAACCCAAGGCGGCGCTAGCCTATGAGGACAGGCATACATGAATCACATCGAACATGTCGGTCATCAACGTATCTATTCGGGCTGTAGCACTGGGCTAACAGGACTCCGGTAACCCGGGCTGTAGCAGGCTAGGCAGGACTCCGAATAACAGCGCGTGACATTTCCCCGAAGGGACAGACATAGAAACGACGTGAAACACATGCCGGCCAGTCAAGTGTCCAAGCAGTAGTGCTGGGCTAGCAGGACTCCGGTGAACCGGGCTGTAGCGGACTACTATCGCTCAGAAGCACAAGACTTACATTTCCCCATATGAAAGGCTGCCAAGGATAATCAACTAGATAGTCGGATCCCACTCATACCAAGCATTTCAATCGTACACACAATATGCCCGATATGAGTAAATACAACATGGCATCACAACAGTACTCTACGACTCAAGTACTTTATTTAGAAGGCTCCGAGGAGCCATACATATCATCCATACAGACAGGGGTCACATGACCCAACACTCAAGTCATACAAACATACAAGCACATGCGGAAGCAAAGTAATCTGAGTACAGACACTAGAAAGAAAGAAGGCTTGACGAAGCCTGTCTATCTACAACGACCATTCACAAGTCTTGGATCACCACCCGGTGATAAGTCACTCGTCAACGTCGAGGTCTACATAGAACCCATCAGAGGGGTTGGTGCAGTCGTCTGAAAAACATGATTAAAGCATCATGAGTACGGAGGTACTCAGCAAGTCTTACAACAGGAACCTATTATACATGCACATTCTCAAGAATGTAGTGGGGTTATTGCAGCAAGCCAGCTTTGACTCTTGGCTAAACTATCCTACGATAGACACCACTTGTAAATCATTTGTCGCACACGAGTCCACTAACACCATCACAATACTCCACCGTGGATCCTCTCTCGCCATCCTGCGAGAGGGCCATCCGCGGTACTCACACTTATCTTGAGAGTTTTAGTAGTATCCATTTAACTTGTCTATGAACTGATATAGGCAACCCAGAAGTCCATTACCGCGGACACGGCTATTCGAATAGATCATTTGTAACCCTGCAGGGGTGTACTTCTTCACACATGTTTCCACCACTTAGCGCCTGCACACGACATGTGCTCGGCAGACTTCAAGCGAAAGCCGACGTGGGTGTAGACCACGACCTACCTAAACACTCAAGTCTCTAGTCCAGGTTTATCGCCTATTCGGGTTCCATCCGCAGGGAGTCCGGCCGAGGTTTCCACTAACGGCCCCGAACGATGTGAACAGGGTTCCCGAGACACCAAACGGGCGAGTCGGTACACCGTGCCATGTGCCTACCGCAACACAGCCCACCCCGATGGTCAGCGCCGCGTGCGGCCCCCAGCATACTACAAACACCAGAAACTACTTGCAACTCATGGACAGAGGACAAGGGTGGATAAGAAGTCGAGCAGGGTCATATTTCAGGGCCCAATGTGTGGTAGTAACTGTATCATGGATCACAAACACAGATCTCAGTTCTTAAGGACGGCCTCAATGAAACAACCCACCATGTACTCCTACATGGCCTCTCATCGATTCCTTTACCAAATCGTGTTCAACACTTCACTCTTGTCATCGACACAATCTTTCACTCCAGTTCATCATCCCGATGAGCCAGAGCTGACACAACTCTAAGCATAGCAAGCATAGCATGGTAGGAACACACACACACATGTATTGGCTCAATCAACTCCTACACATGCTAGTGGGTTTCATCTAGTTACTGTGGCAATGACAGGTCATGCAAAGGAAGTGGGTTCATCTACCGCAACACAGAGCAGTTTTGAAACGCGTTGTCTTAATGTAGTAAACAAGAGCAGAAGCGAGAACATGGGTTTGTATTGGAATGATCAATGGGTTGCTTGCCTGATGGAGTGGTCGTGGGATACTGCCCTTCAGTTGGATACTCGGAGATATCCTCGGAGGCAGAACCTACCACGAAGAACACATCGAAACACCATCAATACATGACGATATGCAACAATATGATGCATGCTGTGACATGGCAATATGGATGTGCCCTGACCTAGTGCAAGTTAAACCAGAAGGGAATGAACCCATTTGAACCAAAGATTCAAATGGTAGCTCATTTATGAAGATCATATTAGTGTATCAACTTGTAATGCCTAAACAGTGGGTTTAACTTGTTCTGACATGCATGAAACCAGTACCAATGGATAGGTTGGATTTTTCTGATAATTTTTCATATATAAAACTTTGCATTTGGAGTTATAGATAATTTTCTATGAATTTTTGAAGTTTAAACTAATTTCTGGAATTTCCTGTGCAAAAATAAATCCAGAAAATTAATTGTGGCGTCAGCATGAGATCATGCTGACCTCAGCAGGTCAACAGACCCGGTCCAGGTCAAACCTGACGCGTGGATCCCGCGTGTCAGGGTCATTAGCTTAAATAGATTAGATTATTTCTAATCCTGGATTAGTTAGCGGGCGGGGCCCACATGTCATAGACCCAGGGGGTCAAACTGGGCCCACCCGTGGTCAACAAAGGGGTCAGCGGGTCAACTCCGCCGGCGTTGAGACGCCGGCGACGTCCAGACGCGGCGGAGGAAGTGCAGATTCGCGCTCCGGCGACCAAATCGACGGCGGAGCACGTCTACGTGATGCGGGAGGTGAGCCGCATCGAGTGGTGGTGGTAGTTGGCCTCGGGGTCGCCGGAAATGACGCCGGCGACGAGTTTGGCGGCGCCGGGGCTCGGGCGAAGGTGAAACCGGGGCTGCGGGGCACGGCGAGGCGCGTGGAGTGATGCGTCGGGCCCCTGGGTGTGCGGTGAGGCTAGTGGACAAGGTGGTGCGGCCATTGGGTGGCCGGAGCCTCGTCGGCGACGAGCTCCGCGGCGGCGCGTGCGGGTGAGCTACAAGTGATCGCTACGGGGCTCGAGAGAGAGAACGGGGAGGAAGGGAAGGTGGCCATGCTCACGGTGATTGCAGCGAGCGTCGAGGCGGGCTCGGGGAGGGTCGAAGCTGAGCGGGGCGACGATGGCGATCTCGGCGGCCGGAGTTGGGGAAGACGGGGTCAGGGGCGACCCCTGAGCGGGCGAGCGCTCGGGGCTCGTCTTGCTCGAAGAAGAGGAGGGTGGCGGAGCTCGTGGACACGGTCGGGTGGCGCGTGGATGACGGTAGCTATGGCAACGGCGGCGGAGCGGCGACGGTGGCGTCGGCCATGGCGAAGGAGAGCGAGGGAGGCGAGGCAGAGGCGAATGGCGTGTCCAGGGGCTCGGGGGCACGACGTGGAGGCCGTCCAGCGCGTCGGGCGGCGAAGCGGCGAGCAGGTGGCGTCGTGGCGAGCTCGCGCTCGTCGGCGTCACCACCCTGCCAGCCTGGCGGGGACGAAGCAGCTGGCTGGCTCGGGCCAGCATAGTGCTGGGCCGCCAGGTGGGCCGGCTGGGGGGTTTGGCCAGGTAATTCTTTTCTGATTTTTGTTTCCTTTTCTATTTCTTTTGTAACTTTGTAGACTTATTAAAAATACTAGCACAACTCCAAAAATCACCAAACTGCACCTGGTCCTTAGTTGGAATATTTCCAGCAAGGAACATTTTAGTTTGGAGATATTTGGGCATTTGAAATGTTTTATAAATTTTAAATGCCCAAATTCAAATACTTATGCATTAATTCAATGACCTTCTGTTGACCTAGAAAAATGTGCACTATTTTTGCTAGAGGTTTAAGACCAAAGCAAAGATGATGAACATTTTAGAAGGGCATTTCAGGTTCATTGAAAAAGGTTTTAGTAAACCCTAGTAGATTCAGGAGGGGTGCTGGGGGTTCTGCCTTCCCCATTTCAATTTTCTTGTCAAAAGAAAACATGATGCACACTCTAATGCATGAACTAGGTAGGATGTGACAACTCACCCCCACTGAAAAGAATCTCGTCCCGAGATTTAGGATCTGTCGGAAAGAAGGTGGGGTACTCAAGTCGAAGACGATCCTCCCTTTCCCATGTAGCTTCTTGCTCGGAATGATGTGACCATTGAACCTTGAGAAACTTGATATTATGGCGTTGAGTGGTACGCTCGGCTTGATCAAGGATACGAACGGGGTATTCTCGATAGGTGAGGTTATCTTGGAGATCAAGCGTTTCGTGGTTCACTCCACGGATAGGATCCGAGAAGCAACGCCTGAGTTGAGAGACGTGGAAGACATCATGGACTCTGGAGAGATGCGGAGGTAGTTCCAATTGGTAGGCAACTTCTCCTCGTTTGGCAAGAATGCGAAAAGGTCCAATGTAACGAGGAGCCAACTTGCCTTTGATACCGCATCGATGGGTCCCCTGTAAAGGTGTAACCCGAAGGTAAGCCATCTCGCCGACTTCATAAGCCATGGGCTTATGCTTGCGGTCATACTGACTCTTTTGTCGAGACTGGGCGGTTTTCAACTTCTCACGAACAATGCGAACCTGCTCTTCTGCATCCTGGATCATGTCCGGGCCAAAGAGTTGTCTCTCGCCGGTTTCTGACCAGTTAAGAGGCGTTCGACATTTTCGTCCATAAAGAACTTCGAAAGGAGCTTTACCCAAGCTAGCTTGATAACTGTTGTTATAAGCGAACTCGGCGAATGGAAGGCACTTCTCCCAATTCATACCGAAAGAGATGACAGAAGCTCGGAGCATATCCTCCAGAATTTGATTGACTCGTTCTACTTGACCACTTGATTGCGGATGGAAGGCGGTGCTAAAGAAGAGACGAGTCCCCATAGCATTTTGGAAACTTTCCCAAAATCGAGAGGTGAAAAGACTTCCACGGTCTGAATTAATTTCCAATGGAACACCATGGAGAGATACTATTCGAGAGATGTACAAATCCGCTAGCTGGCTAGCGGTTATACTCTCGCGAACAGATAAGAAGTGGGCTACTTTGGAAAGACGATCGACAACAACGAAGATAGCATTATTCCCTCTTTTGGTTCTGGGAAACCCGGTAATGAAATCCATACCGATTTTATCCCATTTCCATTTAAGAATCTGCAATGGTTGAAGGGTGCCAGCGGGCCGTTGATGCTCTGCTTTGACACGACGACAGACGTCGCAACTAGCAATGTATTGAGCGATTTCTCTCTTCATCCTAGTCCACCAAAACCTCTGGCGTAGGTCTTGATACATTTTAGTACTACCGGGATGAATGGTGAGAGGGGATTCATAAGCTTCCTTAAGGATCAATTGTCGTAAATGTTGTTTCTTGGGAACCACCAAGCGGTTCTCGAAGAAGACAACACCTCGTTCATCCATGGAAAAACATTTAGCAACTCCGCTAGCGATGTTTTCCTTAATCCGAGATATGCCCTTATCGCGCTTCTGGGCAGCTATGATTTGATCCGTAAGGTTAGGTTTCGCCACCAGGGTGGAAAGGAATCCTCGAGGAACAATGTGAAGGTTAAGCTTACGAAATTCCTTGTGGAGAAATGGTTGACCTTGTTGTAACATCAGATTGTTACAATAAGATTTACGACTTAGTGCATCAGCCATGACATTGGCTTTGCCTGGGGTGTAGGTTATTCCTAAGTCGTAATCCGAGATCAACTCGACCCAACGTCTTTGCCTGAGATTCAAATCCGGTTGGGTGAAGATATATTTCAAGCTTTGGTGATCAGTGTAAATTTCGCAACGGTTACCCAGGAGGTAATGTCGCCAGGTTTTGAGTGCATGGACTACTGCTGCAAGCTCTAGATCATGAGTAGGATAATTATCCTCATGTGGACGCAACTGTCGAGATGCGTAGGCAATCACATGACGATCTTGCATGAGTATGCAACCTAGTCCTTGTCGCGAGGCGTCGCAATAGATAACAAAGTCCTTAGAGAAGTCTGGTGGTACCAGTACGGGAGCAGACGTCAGGCGTCTTTTCAGTTCCTGAAAGCTGAATTCGCATTGTGGGGTCCACTCGAACTTTTTATCTTTCTTGAGGAGTTCAGTTAGAGGCTTAGCCACTTTGGAAAAATTCTCAACGAAGCGGCGGCAATAGCTCGCTAAACCAAGAAAACTCCGAACTTGTTTGACCGTTTCAGGTGGAGTCCAGTCAAGGACAGCTTGAACTCGCTCGGGATTGACAGCAATGCCCTTGCCAGAGATTACATGGCCCAGATAGGTCACTTCTGGCAACCAGAATTCGCACTTGGAGAATTTGGCATAAAGGCGATGCTCTCGAAGTTTCATCAATACTAGCCTTAGATGTTCGGCATGTTCTTCCTCATTCTTGGAGTAGATGAGTATATCATCGAGGTATACCACGACGAATTTATCCAAGTACTCCATGAAGATCGAGTTCATTAACCGAGAGAAGGTGGCTGGAGCATTGGTTAAACCGAAGGACATGACGGTGTACTCGTATTGGCCGTAACGAGTAACGAAAGCCGTTTTGGGAATGTCCCCGTTCTTGATTTTGATTTGATGGTAGCCCAACCTCAAATCCATCTTGGAAAAGACTGAGGATCCAGCGAGCTGGTCATACAGGTCGTTGATCCTGGGGAGCGGATACTTGTTCTTGATAGTGACCAAATTGACAGGTCGGTAATCTACAACCATCCGATCCGTTCCATCCTTCTTCTTGACGAAGAGGACGGGGCAAGCCCATGGAGATGAACTAGGACGGATGAAACCCTTTTGCAAGGACTCATCGAGTTGTTTCTTAAGCTCAGCTAGTTCTAGGGGTGCCATCTTTTAAGGTCTTCTAGAGATTGGGACGGTTCCTGGAACAAGGTCTATCACGAACTCGACATCTCTGTCAGGTGGAACACCTGGCAATTCCTCTGGAAAGACATCCGGGAAGTCACGGACTACCGGAATGTCTTCGAGGTCTGGAAGGGGATTGGCATTTAGAGAGTAGAGCTGACGCTCCGATACTCGGGTCAAAACATTGACTGTCTTGCCCGATGGATGGGTAAGTTGAACAGTTCTAGTTGAGCAGTCAATCTTGGCGTAATGAGCTGACATCCAGTCCATACCCAAGATGATGTTTATGTCTGAGGACTTGAGAGCTATTAGTGACGCAAGGAAGACCAATCTGTCAACATGAATTTCATTTCCATGGCTGATCCTAGAGGTTTGCCACTTAGAACCAGGGGTTTGAATTACCATGGAGGTAGGCATGTCACAAAAAGTGGTGTTGTGCAAACGAGCATAGCTCTCAGAAATAAATGAATGAGATGCTCCAGTATCAAAGAGAACAGTTGCCGGATGGCAATTAACAAGGAGCGTACCGAGAACGACGTTGGGGTTCTCTTGAGTTTCTTCAGCTGAAACGTAGTTGACATGGCCACGAGCAGTGGTGGCTGGCTTGGCGACGAGCACCTTTGCTGTTGACTTACCACGTCCAACAGACTTTCCGAACTGACTGGGGTTGTTCTGGGGACACTCACGGATGTAGTGGCCCGGCTCACCACACTTGAAGCAAGTTATCATATTGGGGCGTGGAGCAGTATTGGCAGTGGGGCCACCAAAAGTCTTGGGCGGCACATACTGTTGGTTGGGACGAGGCGCCTCAAAAGATGGCCTCGGGGTATACCTGGGTGGCATAGCAGAATTTGGGATCCAGACCCGGCGCTTCTGAGATCCAGAGCCGGATGAAGATCCATAGTCACGGGAGTGCTTGCGTGAAGCTTCAAAATCATTCTGCCCTGTCTCGGCACTGATGGCCTTATTGACTAGCTTCGGAAAAGAAATGCATTCATGCAGACGAAGGTCACGTCGGAGCTCAGGGCTAAGTCCCTTGCGGAACCTTGCCTGCTTCTTGGCGTCGGTGGACACCTCTTCGGGAGCATAGCGTGCAAGCTTCCCAAACTCGCGACTGTATGCATCCACAGTCAGCTTCCCCTGGGTGAAGTTACAGAACTCCTCCCTCTTGCGATCCATAAGGCCTTCCGGGATATGATGCTCATGGAAAGCGGCACTGAAATCAGCCCAAGTAGTGAGTTGGCCGACCGGACGCATAGCTTCATAATTCTCCCACCAAAGGCTGGCAGGGCCTTCGAGGTGATAGGCAGCAAAGGTGACTTTATCATCTTCAGCTACGTTGGCAGAACGTAGCTTGTGAGCGATGCTGCGGAGCCAGTCATCCGCATCGAGAGGTTCGATGGAATGATTGAACTTTGGCGGGTACAGCTTGACAAAGTCATTGATGGACACCGAATTGATCCTCTGCTGGCGTGCAGTGTTCTGCTCAATCCGCTCTAACAAGCGGTTGGTGTCGCGCCTGTTGCGCTCTGCCTCCAGCATCACTTCGGCCAGAGAAGGTGGTTGAGGCAGACTTTCCTCTCTAGGTGCACTAGCTTCTCCCTGCTCCGGAGCAGCAGGGTTGCTGCGGGTGTTGACCATCCTAGGAAAACAAAACAACGATTTAAACCAGGATGGCAAAATCTGGCCAAGGAAGTGCGGAATGTAATGGATAACAAGGAATGCAGAGATGATCATCCGTATGACATGGTAATATAGAAACTGCCATATATATACCAACGGTCATACACATCATACATAGTTTAGTACAAGCTCAAGCTGAAGTACAACTAAGACGACAGACGTTACATCTCATCGGAGGCATTCCAAGCTCCTATACATTATTTTTCTACACCTCCGGAATTGATACAAACTGAGTTATATTCCACAATCACGCAGGACGGTGGACATACAACTATTACAATACTAGCAAGACTACTACTAGCTCAGACGGCTCCGTAGAAGTCCTCATAGAAGTCACCACCCAGACCTGGAAGCGGAACATGGTCATCTGGGAACAGACGGTCCTGCGGTGCTTGTGGACCATAGGGACTTGGGTGCGGCCTCGGTCCAACAGATGGCGGCAGAAGAGGTCCACGAGGAGGGGTGATGCCTCCCACCTCACGCCATTCCATGAAGTCTGGCAGACTAGCCCGCACAGGGTACAAGTCTCTCGTGTCCATGTATCCGGCTTGCACAGCAGGTGCAAACCTCGTCAAGGTGGCCCAATGATCAGCACGAGCATTAAAGAGCTCCATACGCAAGGCCCGGTTTTCACGGTCCTTATCTTCCAACATCTCAGTAGTGGTGCAAAGGAGTGAGTCTTCATGGGATGCATCACTGTACATGCCCTGAAGGTAACCATGCGCCCCAGGGAGGGATGCTGGCATGTAGCGAAATTCAGTGTTGCTCAACAAGGCAGTTCTAGCTCGCATAATGGTCATCATCGAGTAGGCTGCATCTTGAACGGACATCCCAATAGTGATCCCGAGTCCATAAGAACAGTGGAGTGGTTCCGTGGCTCCGGGATATGACGGATATATCCTAACCGTGCACAGATATTGGCTCTGGTTAAAATCTCTAAACTGCTCCTCGACGGTGTATTCAGGGTACCATCGGTAACCTGCCTCAACCATCACTCGAACCAACATGGCGGTATGACCACATACACCGATGCAACGGGTCAGATGAACCACTTGGTTTTGGGGACGGGTAGCCATCTGAAAGCACAAAGTAGTGCAAAGGCATTAGAATTTCTGGATGAAATTGGACAGCATAACGGCTGTAAATGCTCAGAAAAAGACTTGAGACATCCACAACAGTTTGCGAAACCACTCAACAACATCATATCAAGGTTCTGGTTCAAAAGGCAAGATACTAAACTTTAGTAGAACTGAACTGGGTTGAACCAACAATCCTATAAGTTACTACGGATTTAGTAACACGTGAACCTGATAGAGAGAAGAGAGCCTAGTCCTTAACCCACGTAGAAAGAGAAGAGAATGACTCAGAACAGAGGGCATAAGGTAAAGGAGTAAAAGAGCCTTACGTTCCCTCCCACAATCAATTCCCCTACATATAACTAAAGCATTTCTAGACTCGACATCGACCAGTTTGGCTTAGCGAACCTACAGGCAGTCCGGCTCTGATGCCAACGCTGTCAGGACCCCGATCCTAAGCCACATCGATCCAGCGTGTAACACATCATATCACTTTGCGGCCTCACGCACGGTCCTCCCACGGGTGCCACCTTACCTGGCCCGGGACCGTTTGCGCCTTTTGGCTCACGTATATGATAGTGTCGCTAGCATCCATATGACAGAGAACCCGGGCCGACATGGCTAGTCGTGAACCCAAGGCGGCGCTAGCCTATGAGGACAGGCATACATGAATCACATCGAACATGTCGGTCATCAACGTATCTATTCGGGCTGTAGCACTGGGCTAACAGGACTCCGGTAACCCGGGCTGTAGCAGGCTAGGCAGGACTCCGAATAACAGCGCGTGACATTTCCCCGAAGGGACAGACATAGAAACGACGTGAAACACATGCCGGCCAGTCAAGTGTCCAAGCAGTAGTGCTGGGCTAGCAGGACTCCGGTGAACCGGGCTGTAGCGGACTACTATCGCTCAGAAGCACAAGACTTACATTTCCCCATATGAAAGGCTGCCAAGGATAATCAACTAGATAGTCGGATCCCACTCATACCAAGCATTTCAATCGTACACACAATATGCCCGATATGAGTAAATACAACATGGCATCACAACAGTACTCTACGACTCAAGTACTTTATTTAGAAGGCTCCGAGGAGCCATACATATCATCCATACAGACAGGGGTCACATGACCCAACACTCAAGTCATACAAACATACAAGCACATGCGGAAGCAAAGTAATCTGAGTACAGACACTAGAAAGAAAGAAGGCTTGACGAAGCCTGTCTATCTACAACGACCATTCACAAGTCTTGGATCACCACCCGGTGATAAGTCACTCGTCAACGTCGAGGTCTACATAGAACCCATCAGAGGGGTTGGTGCAGTCGTCTGAAAAACATGATTAAAGCATCATGAGTACGGAGGTACTCAGCAAGTCTTACAACAGGAACCTATTATACATGCACATTCTCAAGAATGTAGTGGGGTTATTGCAGCAAGCCAGCTTTGACTCTTGGCTAAACTATCCTACGATAGACACCACTTGTAAATCATTTGTCGCACACGAGTCCACTAACACCATCACAATACTCCACCGTGGATCCTCTCTCGCCATCCTGCGAGAGGGCCATCCGCGGTACTCACACTTATCTTGAGAGTTTTAGTAGTATCCATTTAACTTGTCTATGAACTGATATAGGCAACCCAGAAGTCCATTACCGCGGACACGGCTATTCGAATAGATCATTTGTAACCCTGCAGGGGTGTACTTCTTCACACATGTTTCCACCACTTAGCGCCTGCACACGACATGTGCTCGGCAGACTTCAAGCGAAAGCCGACGTGGGTGTAGACCACGACCTACCTAAACACTCAAGTCTCTAGTCCAGGTTTATCGCCTATTCGGGTTCCATCCGCAGGGAGTCCGGCCGAGGTTTCCACTAACGGCCCCGAACGATGTGAACAGGGTTCCCGAGACACCAAACGGGCGAGTCGGTACACCGTGCCATGTGCCTACCGCAACACAGCCCACCCCGATGGTCAGCGCCGCGTGCGGCCCCCAGCATACTACAAACACCAGAAACTACTTGCAACTCATGGACAGAGGACAAGGGTGGATAAGAAGTCGAGCAGGGTCATATTTCAGGGCCCAATGTGTGGTAGTAACTGTATCATGGATCACAAACACAGATCTCAGTTCTTAAGGACGGCCTCAATGAAACAACCCACCATGTACTCCTACATGGCCTCTCATCGATTCCTTTACCAAATCGTGTTCAACACTTCACTCTTGTCACCGACACAATCTTTCACTCCAGTTCATCATCCCGATGAGCCAGACCTGACACAACTCTAAGCATAGCAAGCATAGCATGGTAGGAACACACACACACATGTATTGGCTCAATCAACTCCTACACATGCTAGTGGGTTTCATCTAGTTACTGTGGCAATGACAGGTCATGCAAAGGAAGTGGGTTCATCTACCGCAACACACAGCAGTTTTGAAACGCGTTGTCTTAATGCAGTAAACAAGAGCAGAAGCGAGAACATGGGTTTGTATCGGAATGATCAATGGGTTGCTTGCCTGATGGAGTGGTCGTGGGATACTGCCCTTCAATTGGATACTCGGAGATATCCTCGGAGGCAGAACCTACCACGAAGAACACATCGAAACACCATCAATACATGACGATATGCAACAATATGATGCATGCTGTGACATGGCAATATGGATGTGCCCTGACCTAGTGCAAGTTAAACTAGAAGGGAATGAACCCATTTGAACCAAAGATTCAAATGGTAGCTCATTTATGAAGATCATATTAGTGTATCAACTTGTAATGCCTAAACAGTGGGTTTAACTTGTTCTGACATGCATGAAACCAGTACCAATGGATAGGTTGGATTTTTCTGATAATTTTTCATATATAAAACTTTGCATTTGGAGTTATAGATAATTTTCTATGAATTTTTGAAGTTTAAACTAATTTCTGGAATTTCCTGTGCAAAAATAAATCCAGAAAATTAATTGTGGCGTCAGCATGAGATCATGCTGACCTTAGCAGGTCAACAGACCCGGTCCAGGTCAAACCTGACGCGTGGGTCCCGCGTGTCAGGGTCATTAGCTTAAATAGATTAGATTATTTCTAATCCTGGATTAGTTAGCGGGCGGGGCCCACATGTCATAGACCCAGGGGGTCAAACTGGGCCCACCCGTGGTCAACAAAGGGGTCAGCGGGTCAACTCCGCCGGCGTTGAGCCGCCGGCGACGTCCAGACGCGGCGGAGGAAGTGCAGATTCGCGCTCCGGCGACCAAATCGACGGCGGAGCACGTCTACGTGATGCGGGAGGTGAGCCGCATCGAGTGGTGGTGGTAGTTGGCCTCGGGGTCGCCGGAAATGACGCCGGCGACGAGTTTGGCGGCGCCGGGGCTCGGGCGAAGGTGAAACCGGGGCTGCGGCGCACGGCGAGGCGCGTGGAGTGATGCGTCGGGCCCCTGGGTGTGCGGTGAGGCTAGTGGACAAGGTGGTGCGGCCATTGGGTGGCCGGAGCCTCGTCGGCGACGAGCTCCGCGGCGGCGCGTGCGGGTGAGCTACAAGTGATCGCTACGGGGCTCGAGAGAGAGAACGGGGAGGAAGGGAAGGTGGCCATGCTCACGGTGATTGCAGCGAGCGTCGAGGCGGGCTCGGGGAGGGTCGAAGCTGAGCGGGGCGACGATGGCGATCTCGGCGGCCGGAGTTGGGGAAGACGGGGTCAGGGGCGACCCCTGAGCGGGCGAGCGCTCGGGGCTCGTCTTGCTCGAAGAAGAGGAGGGTGGCGGAGCTCGTGGACACGGTCGGGTGGCGCGGGGATGACGGTAGTTATGGCAACGGCGGCGGAGCGGCGACGGTGGCGTCGGCCATGGCGAAGGAGAGCGAGGGAGGCGAGGCAGAGGCGAATGGCGTGTCCAGGGGCTCGGGGGCACGACGTGGAGGCCGTCCAGCGCGTCGGGCGGCGAAGCGGCGAGCAGGTGGCGTCGTGGCGAGCTCGCGCTCGTCGGCGTCACCACCCTGCCTGCCTGGCGGGGACGAAGCAGCTGGCTGGCTTGGGCCAGCACAGTGCTGGGCCGCCAGGTGGGCCGGCTGGGGGGTTTGGCCAGGTAAGTCTTTTCTGATTTTTGTTTCCTTTTCTATTTCTTTTGTAACTTTGTAGACTTATTAAAAATACTAGCACAACTCCAAGAATCACCAAACTGCACCTGGTCCTTAGTTGGAATATTTCCAGCAAGGAACATTTTAGTTTGGAGATATTTGGGCATTTGAAATGTTTTATAAATTTTAAATGCCCAAATTCAAATACTTATGCATTAATTCAATGACCTTCTGTTGACCTAGAAAAATGTGCACTATTTTTGCCAGAGGTTTAAGACCAAAGCAAAGATGATGAACATTTTAGAAGGGCATTTCAGGTTCATTGAAAAAGGTTTTAGTAAACCCTAGTAGATTCAGGAGGGGTGCTGGGGGTTCTGCCTTCCCCATTTCAATTTTCTTGTCAAAAGAAAACATGATGCACACTCTAATGCATGAACTAGGTAGGATGTGACAGCCATGCATGAAGACCTGTGCATCTCCCTGGAGCTGTTCAACTTGGCGACCAAGTGCGCCAGGGCTGAGGAAGGCCGCCTCTCCCTCCTCGAGCTGCCTGCCGCAGACCCAGAAGAGAAGAAGCCCAAGGCAAAGGACGTAAAGCGCAAGGGGGCTGCTGTGCTCGCGGCAGAACCAGACACCAAAAGGGAAAAAGATCTGCCTGAATCTTCCAGGGGCAGCCGGTACTGTGTGTACCATGACCTCCACACCCACAACACCAACGAATGCCAAGAACTCCGTGCCGTGCGGGAAGGAAGGATCGGCCGTCGTCCCGACCGTGCTGACCGGGGCTACGGCCGAGGAGGAGGAAGAAACGCAGGACGCTGGGAAGACCGTGGTACGCGCCAAGGATGGCGTGATCAACCTCGTGAGGATCGCTGGCGGGACCTGCCTCGCGAGGGAGATTGGAGGGATCAGCCTCGTGAGGATCGCCCACAAGGCAACGCAGGCCTCCCTCCACTGCCGCCTCGGCCAAGGAGGAACGAGGACCGCCATCAAGACGAAGGGGCTGGGGGCTTCCAGGAGCCACGCGCAATCGCATGCATCCTGGGCGGAGCTCAAGCCCCAGCCTCCCAACGCATCTTCAAGCAGTTTGCCCGCGAAGTGAATGCGATCTTACCCAAGCTCGAAGCAACGCGCCCTCTCAGGTGGTCGGTGTGCACCATCACTTTCAGCTCAGCGGATCAGCTCAAGTGTGCGGCCACAGCCGGAGTCCTCCCGATGTTGTGCTCCCCAGTCATCAGCAACGTACTGGTCACCAGGACCCTCATCGATGGTGAGGCAGGGCTCAACGTCCTGTCCGTGGAAACATTCAAAAATCTCCAAGTACCCTATGACCAGCTTCAGCCAACCAAGCCTTTCTCCGGGGTCACCGATGGCTCCACGATCCCGATTGGGCAGGTCCGCCTCCCTGTCACCTTCGGAGCACGCAACAACTACCGCACCGAGCTCATCGACTTTGACGTCGCTCACATCCGCCTGCCGTACAATGCCATTATCGGGTACCCAGTGCGGGCCAAGTTCATGGCCGTAACTCACAATGGCTACAACGTCCTCAAGATGACGGTAAGTGGCGGAGTCATCACGGTACCCTGCGAAGAGAGGGATGCAGTGTGTTCCCTGGAGCGAGCCTTTCAGGCTGCGTCACTGGAAGACCCAGATCACGGGGACAGGAGGTTTCCTGAGACCACCCTCAAGAAGAAGAAGACATCATCCGGACCGACTCCTCAGGGGGACCGCGTCTGCCCAAGGGGAACCTCCCTCCATCGCATAGGGAAGCGCGCCCGGCGCCCTCCTCAGGCAGGGCTCGGGGGCTCTCCCTTGGAGGGCCACCGACCTGGCCAAGGTCACGAGGGAGGCGCTTGGGCACCACATGGAGGCGTGTTTCAAAGCACGTTTCCCTCAAGAAGGAGCAAAGCAGGGAGGGTCAGACCCTCAGGAGTTCGTCAGCGAAGCCATTTAGGAGCTACAAGAGTCAAGAATCATGAGAGTCTGCCGCCGTCTACCGGCTGTGGCTCCCCATCCAGGCAAGGATGGTGGGCTGCGCGTCTGCATCGACATACCAGGGCTCAACCAAGTCACCACGATGGAGCGCCTCTGGCCCTCGTGTCACAGCCCTAGCCTTGGCCTTGCTTGTCATTGCATCATCATCTTGCATCATGTTTAAAATTTCTCAGAAACTTGAAATGGGGACTGACCAAACCCTAGTACCAAATGAATTCAAATAGGCTCAAATAAAATCACTTCCAATAAACCCAAAGTGACTTTAGGAAAAGTCCATCATTTTTGAAACTGGTGAAAACCCCTGACAAAAATTGGTGCATATTTTTCCTAGGTCATTTCAGGTTTTTGGATTAAATCATAAGCATTTGAATTGGAGCATTTAATGGCTATAAATATTTTAAATGCTTCAATAATTCTGATAACATTTGAGGGCTGTTAGTAAATAATTTAAAAAGTACCCACAAATTTTCTCAGGAGTTTTAAAAATGGTTTAGTATTATTACTAAATCAAAAACAGAAAAACAAAATAGAAAACAGAAAGAGTTAGATAAAGAGAGAGAGAATACCTTGCCACTCACGCTGCCCACCTAGCGGCCCAGCTGCGGCCTACCACTGTAGCGGCCCAGCCACCGCACCGCCTCCTTCAACCTCGTGCCAGAAAGCACGAGGGCGCGTGGTCGCCGCACGCCGGCCACCTCCTCCCTCCCTCTCTGCCTGGCTGCCTCCTCCTCCCCCTGGACGTCTCCCGCAACGCCACACCACCCCCTGGAACTCTCCCACTCTCCCCCTGCTCTCTCCCTCACCGTTCCCCATCCTACCCGAACGGGTTCGTCGCTACCGTTCGCCACCACCGCAGCCACCGCCTCCCCCTCGCCTCACCGACGCGCCCAGAGGCTCCGCCTCGACCCCCTCTTCCTCTCCACCGAGCCATGAGGTCCCGGATGCGCTGCAACGCCGCCATCGTCGCCGTTTCCATCGCCGGCCACCGGAGATCTCTCTCGCCGCCCCGCCCGCTCCGGTGCTTCTCCTGATTCTCCCCCTGTGTTCGCCCCCTCCGTTCCTGCCCGCTAGCTCCATCTTCCACCACGGCCGAAGCCCGCCGCTGCCACCGCACGTCATCGTCGTGGCCACAGCCACCGCAGCTCGTGCCCAAGCATACCATCGTGCTCAGCGCAGTTCTAGGAGCCCGTAGCCACCTGCAGCACCTCCTCCCGAGCTCTGTAGCACCACCCCGAGAATGTCGAGCTGCTGTCGCCGCTAAACCTCGTCGCCGGCCACTTTTCCGGCCACCGCAGCACCTACCACTACCACCACCTGATGCGCGCCGCTGCATGCGTTCGAACGCAACAGACCGCGGCCAAAATGATGCCCTGTGGCTCATTTCCGAGCCTCTCCGCCGCGCCTGTCGTCGCCGGCGTTGAGCCGCCGGCGAGTTTGACCACGCTGACCGTTGACCCCGGGTGGGCCCAGTTGACCCCCTGGTCACTGACGTGTGGGCCCCAGGCCACTAACCAAACTAGGATTAGCATTAGTTTAACACTAACTAACCTTAGTTAGTTAACTAACTACTGACGAGTGGGCCCTTCCTGTCAGGTTGACCTGGAGCCGCCCAGTTGACCAGCTGACGTCACAATGATGCAGTGCTGACGCAATATTACATTTTCTAGATTTATTCTCAATCAGGAAAATCCAGAAAATTGCCTAAACTTCCAAAATTCATAGTAATTCAACCGTAACTCCAAATCAAACAAATTATATATGAAAAATTATCAGAAAAATCCAATCTATCCATCTGTACTGGTTTCATGCATGTTTAAGCAAGTTAACTTGCTGTTTAGTGCAAAACATGATAAAGCACTATTTAAGATCACAAATGTGTTTGAATTTTGAATATTTGGTTCAAAATAGCTCAAACCCATCTGGTTGTAGTTGCATTAGCCCAACGCACTCATTTTACCATGTCATGATCATGCATCATATTGTGCATTGCATTGATTGTGTTTCTTTCTCTGTTGCCGGTATTTGTCCCCTCTCGATAGACGTGGTTTCGACGATGAGTTCGATGACACCGATGAAGAGCTATAATATCTTCAGAAGTGCCAGGCAAGCAAAATTCCCTTGTTCATTACGATACAATCCCACTCTCTCGCTTCTGCTCTCTTTTACTGCATTAGGATAATAATGATTCAACTGTTACTTGCTGCGGTAGTTGAACCCCTTATCCTCTGCATGACCTGTCATTGCCACAGTAAATAGATGAAACCCACTAGTATGAGTAGGAGTTGTTTGAGCCCTGATGTGCCTACTCATTCATGTTTGTTGTCATGCCTGCTACTGCTTAGAGTTGAGTCGGGTCTGATTCATCGGGAATGAATTGGAGCTGTGTAAACATGTCCTATTGTGTGTGAGCTAAGTGTGTGAACACGATTTGGTAAAGGTATTGGTGAGAGGCCATGTAGGAGTACATGGTGGGTTGTCTCATTGAGGTCGTCCTTAGGAACTGAGTTCTATTTTTGTGATCCATGAAATAGTTACTACCACGCATTGGGCTCGAAACCAATGGACCCTCTCGGCTTCTTGATCACCCTTGTCCTCTGTCCAAGAGTTGCAAAGTAGTTTCTGGTGTTTGTAGTATGCTGGGGGCCGCACGCAGCGCTGACCGTAGGGGTGGTGGGCTGTGTTGCGGTAGGCACGTGGCCGGGCCATCCGGGCGCCTGTTTGGTGTCTCGGAACCCTGTACACATCGTTCGGGGCCGTATGTGGAAACCTCGGCCGGACTCCCTGCAGATGGAACCTGAATAGGTGATAAACCTGGACTAGAGACTTGAGTGTTTAGGTAGGCTGTGGTCGACACCCTCGATGGGCTTCCGCTTGAAGGTTGCCGAGTACATGTCGTGTAAACGGCGATAAGTGGTGAGAGTGTGTGTGAAGAAGTACACCCCTGTAGGGTTAACATCATCTATTCGAATAGCCGTGTCCGCGGTAATGGACTTCTGGGTTGCCTATAACAGTTCATAGACAAGTGAAAGTGGATACTCTAAAATGCGCAAGATAAGCGTGAGTGCTATGGATGGCCTTCTCGTAGGGAGACGGAAGTAGATCCATAGTGGTGTATTGATATGGTGAATATGTGGACTCGTGTGCGCCACCTCAAAAGAGTTACTTGCAATCGTAGTTCAGGATAGCCACCGAGTCAAAGCTGGCTTGCTGCAGTTAAACTCCACCACCCCCTTTTGATACTGATGCATATGTAGCTAGTTCTGATGTAAGTCTTGCTGGGTACATTTGTACTCATGTTTGCCTATTTTATGTTTTGCAGAGAGACTTCAGTCTCGCTAGTAGTACCGCTTGGACTTCGACGTTTAGCTTGATACCTCAGCTACGATCTTGTGCCCTCGGCAGGATCTGGTAGATAGTCAGGCTCCTCAGCCTTTTTCATTTGTAGATGTCTGTACTCAGACATGTTAAGCTTCCGCATGTGCTTTGACTTGTATGCTCTGAATGTTGGGTCATGAGACCCATGTTTGTAATATCTCGCTCCTCGGAGCCTATTGGATAAATACTTGAGTCGTGGAGTCTTGTTGTGATGCCATGTCGTAGAGTCATATCGGGCATATTGTGTGTATGATTGAAATGCTTGGTATGAGTGGGAAATGTAGTCTAGTGCTTCTGAGAGATAGTAGTCCGCTACAGCCCGGTTCACCGGAGTCCTGCTAGCCCAGCACTACTGCTTGGAACACTTGACTGGCCAGCATGTGATTCACGTCGTTCCTGTGTCTGTCCCTTCGGGGAAATGTCACACGGTGTTATCCGGAGTCCTGCCTAGCCTGCTAGAGCCCGGGTTACCAGAGTCTGTTAGCCCAGTGGTACAGCCTGGATTTATGCATTGTTGACCGACATGCTCGATGTGATTCATGTATGCCTGTCCTCATGGGTTAGTGTCGCCTTGGGTTCACGACTAGCCATGTCAGCCCGGGTTCTTTGTCATATGGATGCTAGCGACACTATCATATACGTGAGCCAAAAGACGCAAACGGTCCCAGGCCAGGTAAGGTGGCACCCGTGGGAATACCGTGCGTGAGGCCACAAAGTGATATGATGTGTTACATGCTAGATCGGTGTGACTTAGGATCGCGGTCCTGACACCTCGCAAGTGGGGCGCTGCGGAGGTCCACCCCACAACTACGTTCGCATGCCTCACGGCTTGCCAAACGCAGCTGCCACGTACCAGCGCCTCATGAGGGGCATCCTGGAAGCTCAAGAGGCCAGGTGTTCCGCGGCCTTGGCGGAGATGGAGATGATTCGCGAGGAGCCACCAGCGCCTCCGGAGCCTCCCGAGGCCCCTGGGCCTGGGGGCTCGTGAGGACCGGCTTCCGCAGCCCACGGAGTCTGCTGCACCAACACCCTTTCATCCTCGACATCTTCAGGTGACATCTTTCAAGTTTCATTTCTAGCTGGGAGCGCCCTCCCAGGGCTGCATCATTCCCAGGCCGCATGGGTCCGTCCCTGCGGCATGTATCCCTTTTTATTTCATGTTGATTAGCTTGCTTTGTTGGGGGCGCCCCTCGGGCCACACCATCCCCAAGCCGCTCGGGCCAGGCCCAGCGACATGTATCTCCCTTGCATTTATTTCCAGCTATGCATTCGCCCACCATGCTTGGTTACTTGATGCCTGTCTAGAGCACTTTTTCTCCTCCATGTCGACCACTTGCACGTTAAAGGGGGGGGGGGTACCTGAGCATCGTTAAAGGGGGAGGACGTAGAGTATAGGCATCTAACCCAACTTGCAGGAACACATCACAAGATAAGGCCCAGTGCCAGGCGCAACCCGCCTAGAGGTAGGGCCCCGTGAGTCCCGCGCTGGCTCACGGGTGCCCAGATACACCTCACCTAGACCTACCGTGCCGGCCACGTGTCAGGGCGGGGCTGTACACGCCCCCGGGGCTCCTCCCGGAGGGGGGCGGCCTCCCACGTACCAGTGGAAGCACCATGCTCTGCGCTGGCTGACGACAATACTGAGGAGCGGCTATGCCCGTACACATGCGGAAGCGCTATGCTCCGCGCTGGTGATAAACAACTGAGGATGGCCCCCGGGCCGCATCAACCTCAGGGAGCCCAGAGCTCAGTGTCTAGCTTCATCGCAACGCCTCCCCTCGGGAGTGCCGCGCGAGGGGGCTAGGCACGGGGGCTGCGCCTGGGTCACGCCCAGACGTACGCCACCCAGCCAGGCCCCTCAGGCCTGGTTCGTCGCGCGTCTCTCCCCTGGCGGAGCCAAGGTATGAAGGCCGTTTGAGCGTCAAGGGGGGCCCCTGAGCATCGCGACTCAGGGGCCTAACTGGTCCCGTAGCCCCTCACTCCCTAGTTGCGAAAGGCTAGCGCTGGGTGAGGTACGCGCGGGGCCGGGCTCTGCAGACGTAGAACGGTAGTCCCACTTGCATCTAGCCTCCTTATTTGTTGTTCGCGCGTTAAGGGGGACTCCTGAGCATCGCGACTCGGGAGCCTAACTGGTCCCGTAGCCCTTCACTCCCTAGTTCCGAAAGGCTAGCGCTGGGTGAGGCACGCGCGGGGCCGGGCTCCGCAGACGTAGAACGGAAGATCCACCTACATCACACCTCTCTACTTGTTGTCCGTACGCCAAGGGGACTCCTGACCATCGCAACTCAGGAGCCTAACTTGCCACGTAGCCCCTCACTCCTTTGGTCCCGTCCTGGTTTCCGGTCGGGGCTAATAATGGGTGAGGTACGCGCGGGGCTGGGCTGTGCCAGCGTGGAACACAAGCAAGTAGGGAGGAAGCACCTAAAATTCAAGGAATTTAAAAGCAAATATTACAGTCCATACTGTCGTCTCAATGCCAAACGCAAGTTTAAACGCCTCCCCGAGGCATGATACATGTGCAGGAATTAAAGGCAAGACAGGAGCAGTGGCGGAGTCGTTTGTCGGCGGTGGAGCAGCGCGAATTGGCTTCGCCTCATGGAGCAGGAGGGCCGGCAGCGCCTCGCTTCGGCTTGGTGCTGAAGGCCTGGAACCTCCCCAGCAGCGCCTCCGCACGCCCCCTTACGGCCTCGGCAGTGGCGGCAGCACCCTCGCCGCTTACTAGCTCCAACAGGCTGTCGAGGTCAGCGCTGGGGTCGCGAAGGTAGATGTGGGCGAAGACCCGCGTCAGCGCTGCAGAAGACAGGACACGCGCCTCGGCCTCCACCATGGGGCCAAGGCCAAGGACGACATCCTCAAGGGCACAAACCAGGAAGGGAAGCAGCTTGGCGGGGCCGTCTTCCGCGCCAGCCAGCGGGCTCTCCAGGCCGCTCTCGTAAAGCGTCTTCAGCAAGGAACGGGCCTTCTCCTCCATGTCCGCGAAGGCCACGCGATCCTCGGCAAGAACTCGGGCTTTGCCATCCAGCTCAACCTTCGTCGCCTCCAGCTCCTTCTTCAGTGCGCCTAGACGGTCGCGGCACTTCTTGAGCTTGGCCTCCCGGCCCTCGATGGCCGCCTCGCGAGCCTTCATGCCTTCTTCTTGCACCTGGCGATGACGAGCCTCCTTCGTGAGCTGGTCCCGCAGGCCCTGCAGCTCGTCCTCCAGCGCCTTGCAACGACCACGGACTTCGACCACCTCCCCTAGGGCTGCGTCTCGAGCAGCCTTCGCTTCAAGGACGACCTCCCTCTCTTCATCGCAGGCCGTCAAGGCCTGAACCAGCGCCGCCCGAATCGAGGCGTCGGAGCGAACCCATCTCCAGGCGCCCGGCCGCCAGGCGGGGGTTGGCGCCAAGAAGATCCTGCCGCAGCCGGTCCAGTCTAGCAGCGGCACGCTCCAAGACGGTAGGAGAAGTTGGAGAAACAACAGTCGGTGGAACAGGAGGAGCAGGTAGCGGCGGCGAGATCACAGCATCCTGAGGCGGAGTCTGCTGCGCCCTAACGACTATGGTGGCGGCAGCAGGCAGAGGCACCTCGGCAGTCACTTGGGCCATGGGGGCTGGGCTCGCCCCAGCCAGCTCAGCCAGGCCTCGCGAGGACGACTGGGCAGGAGAAGCCCGTGCGTCACGGTCACCTTCCCCCGCAGGCGGAGGCGTTGCTGCGGATGGGGTCTCGGGAGCCCCCTTTGTCTTCTTCGCCGCGGGCGCCAAACTATTCAAGAGTAGTGAACATCAAGCCTCAGCAGCGGAACAAGAAATAAAGACAAGGATCAAGCGCTTACGGGTCGTCGCCGGTGAGCTCGGGAAGCCTCCGGACAAATTTAAAGCCTAACAGCCGGCTGGAAGGGTCAACCGCGGGAGCGGAAGGTGTGTCTACAGGCCGCCTCGGGGCGGGGGCAGACCCACGGGAGGTCAGCCCTGTCCTGTCCTTCTTCGGGATCGGGGGCAAGCTCCCGCCGACCTGCTCGTCTCCATCCTCATCATCATCGCTTGAAGAAAGGCGGAGAGTGCGGGGCCTGCGCCGGGGAGGGGAGCCCTCGACTCTCCGTCGGTCGCCTCGGAGTCAGGCCCCTCTCCCCGCTCCTCTTCGTCCTCCTCTTCATCGGAGTCGCCGGAGGACACGTCCACCATTCCCTCGGGAGCCTTCGCCGGCACGGGCCCGTCCCCGTCGAAGGCAGGCATCGACCCCACAACCTGCTCCCAATCATCACAGAGGAACAAGTGCGTGGGAGCACCCTCCAACCTCGCCACATCGCCCCATGCCAGAGATTGGAGCACCGCGGCCAGATCTTCGTCGCCCAAGGCCGCGGGGCTCGGATGAGACCTCCACATCGGGGGTGAGTACTACCGAAGCGGAGCCAACTGGTGCTCCAGGAATTCCCTCAGCAGCGACGCGCTGGTCAGCTTCGCCGCCGCCATGCTGGTCGGCCTCAGATCCGCGTCCATCCTCTCTAGCACCGGCTTCGCATGGGGGTCCATGAGTTTCTGCGCGGGCCCAATCATCAAAGCTCGTGGGCGGCTCCTTGGGCAAGATCAGCCGCGGGTGAATGCGCCCGGCGTCTGTCAAGACCCATTTTCTCCTGAAGCCCTCGATCCTTTTTCCTGGCTTCGAAATGGCAATGGCGCCACCGTACACGATGAAGCTCGCGCACGCGGAAGGAGAACCGCGAGAGACCCGGAGGGAGAAGTAATGGCACAGCAGGGCCACTGAGGGCTGCACCCCTACGTGAGCCTCGCAGTAATAGGTAAAGAATGCCAAGAGAAGGATGGAGTTGGGGTGGATATGCAGAGCCTGTAGGTTGTAATGGCGGAGGACAGAGAAGAAGAACTTGGAGAAGGGAGGCACCAAACCAGCAGTAATGGAGCTTACAATGAGAGGATAAAAGGTGCTCCCTCGGCCCTCGGGGGTGGCGGAGCCGGCCATGAACACCGTCGCCCCGTCGATGCCCTGCACTGCCGCTATCCGGCGCAACCGGGCGAAGCTTGACTCAGACACGTTTGGCGAATCCAGGGCAGACGAGTACCAAGCTTTGGCTGGGTACTGACGAGGCGCCATGGCTTCTATGTCACGCGGTCGAAGTAGATCTGGAGATTTGGAGGAAGGAAGGGGAGGCGCAAGAAAAGGAATCTGAGCAGCAACCGAGGAAGCAGAAAAAGCGAAGCCGGGCGGATGCCGTTCCTTTATCAACTCGCGTGATAGCGGAGACGCCCACGTCCCATCAACCGTCACGCGGCGCCCAAGGCCATAGGCTGTTAGGGCCCGCGGCGCTTCGCCCTTGCCCTTTCGCCTCTCGGCACGGCCAAGTCTGGCGCGCCTTGGGCACGGGGGCTACTGTCGGCGTTCTGGGAACGGGGGTCCCCAGACTTGCCTGCCTGCGGCCTGCGGTGTGGCTCAAAGGAGGCCCAGCATGGCCCATCTTCATCAACACAAGTGTCGGATCACGGGTTCCGGCAGACCCTTAAGGTTCGAACTCTAGGGTGCGCGCGGAGATCGTGCCCTCTACCTCTCCGCCTCGTAAGGATCTAACTACTTCAAGAGCAACACAAGAGACACAAGGTTTATACTAGTTCGGGCCACCATTGCGGTGTAATACCCTACTCTAGTTTGTGGCGGGTGGATTGCCTCTTGGGCTGATGAGGAAGAACAGTACAAGGGGGAACGGCCTCGCGAGGGCCTGTTCTTGGCTAGGGGATGAACTGCTAGGGGGAGTTCGATCGCCCTTCTCTCTCTCTCTAATTGCTGGATTAAATCCCTCTACCATGTGGGTGGCTAGTCCTATTTATAGGCAAAGGCCCTGGGCCTCTTCCCAAATATTGAGCGGGAAGGGCGCCAACAATTAGCCAATTTGAAGGGGAACATCTGGTACACTTATCCTGACTAAAGTTGGTCTTCGCCTGCCAAAGGCCCTGTGGTGACGCCGTCCTGGGCTCCATGGTGACCTCCTTCCCTTCGTTGGACTGGTCTTGGTCTCGTTGCACCGAAATGGGTGCCTTTGCTTGATCCTCTCGCCTACGCTTGCCCCCCTTGCACCAAAGAGGAAAGGGAGACGCTGCGCGGGCTGGCGCCCGCCTAGCATCCTTGATCGTCATGGCTTGCGTCATGGGCACCTCGTGAGGTACCCGCCTTGATCTCTCCGCCTCCTCGCGAGCCAGCCTGAGGAGGCCGTGCTTGAGGAAGCGCCATGTCGTCCGCCTTGCGAGGCTTGGCCCCTCGCGAGGGTCTTCAGCCTTGTGTTGACGAAGATGGGCCATGCTGGGCCCCCATTTGAGCCACGCCGCAGGCCGCAGGCAGGCAAGTCTGGGGACCCCCGTTCCCAGAACGCCGACAGTAGCCCCCGGGCCCAAGGCGCGCACAGACTTGGCCGTGCCGAGAGGCGAAAGGGCAAGGGCGAAGCGCCGCAGGCCCTAACAGCCTACAACCTTGGGCGCCGCGTGGCGGTTTGACAGGACGTGGGCGCCTCCACTTCCCCACGACGCCTTGGCAACTGCGTCACTTGACTAGTCCCTGCATGCATAGATACGGGTCATTATTACCTGCGATCGTGGTGCTTGACGGTTGGCCTCTTCCGGCTATAAGTGCGAGGCCGCACAAGCTCCGCCAGTCCACCTCTTGTCGCTTCTCTTCTTCTTCCTCTCCTTCGCCGCCGCCGCTTGCATGGCTCCGAAGAGGTTCTCAGCCGCAGAGAAGGGGAAGGCTAGTCGGGCGGGGCCCGACTCCCCTCCGGCCAAGCGCGGCCGGGGTCGTCCCCGCAAGCATCCCGCGGTCCCCGCTGTGGCTCCCCGCGGGCACAGGGTTGGTTCTCCGCGTGGTGGCGAGCGCCCGGCTGCCATGGGGAGCCAGGCTGTGGTTGCGCAGCCTCCCAGGCCGCGCTTTCGCTTGGCGAAGGTGCTGCCGGAGTTCGTCGTGTAGTCGGCGGACCCGGCCAGCACCTGGCTCCAGCTCCCTCGCTTCTTCATCAGCGAGCTGCCGGCCGGCGCCCGGTGCGGCTTCTGGCTCCAGGCTGACGGCTGCTGCAGTAGGTGTTGGGGATCGTAGCAGAAATTTAAATTTTCCTACGCATCACCATGATCTATCCATGGAGTATTCTAGCAACGAGGGGATAGGAGAGCATCTACATACCACTTGTAGATCGCAACGGAAGCGTTCAAGAAGAACATGGATGATGGAGTCGTACTCGTCGTGATCCAAATCACCGATGACCAGCGCCGAACGGACGGCACCTCCGCGTTCAACACACGTACGGTCGGGATAACGTCTCCTCCTTCTTGATCCAGCAAGGGGGAAGGAGAGGTTGATGAAGATCCAGCAGCACGACGGCGTGGTGGTGGATGCAGCAGAATTCCAGCAGGGCTTCGCCAAGCGTTTACGGAGAAAGGGGGAGGTGTAACAGGGGAGAGGGAGGCGCCAAGGCTGCAGGGTGCGGCTGCCCTCCCTCCCCCCTTTTATATAGGCCACCTAGGGGGGCGCCGGCCCTGGAGATCCATCTCCAAGGGGGGGCGGCGGCCAGGGGGGAGGCTTGCCCCCCAAGGCAAGTGGGGCGCCCCCTGCCCTAGGGTTTCCAACCCTAGGCGCAGGGGGGAGGCCCATGGGGGGCGCACCAGCCCACTATGGGCTGGTTCCCTCCCCACTTCAGCCCACGGGGCCCTTCGGGATGGGTGGCCCTACCCGGTGGACCCCCGGGACCTATTTGGTGGTCCCGGTACAATACCGGTGACCCCCAGATCACTCCCGATGGCCGAAACGACACTTCCTATATATAATTCTTTACCTCCGGACCATTCCGGAACCTCTCATGATGTCCGGGATCTCATTTGGGACTCCGAACAACCTTCAGTTTGCTGCATACTAATATCTTTACAACCCTAGCGTCACCGAACCTTAAGTGTGTAGACCCTACGGGTTCGGGAGACATGCAGACATGACCGAGACGATCTTCGGTCAATAACCAACAGCGGGATCTGGATACCCATGTTGGCTCCCACATGGTCCTTGATGATCTCATCGGATGAACCACGATGTCGAGGACTTAATCAATCCCGTGCTCAATTCCCTTTGTCTATCGGTACGATACTTGCCCGAGATTCGATCGTCGGTATACCGATACCTTGTTCAATCTCGTTACCGGCAAGTCTCTTTACTCGTTCCCGTAACACATCATCCCATGAACAACACCTTGATCACATTGAGCTCATTATGATGATGTCTTACCAAGTGGGCCCAGAGATACCTCTCCGTCACACGGAGTGACAAATCCCAGTCTCGATTCATGCCAACCCAACAAACACTTTCGGAGATACCTGTAGTGCACCTTTATAGTCACCCAGTTACGTTGTGACGTTTGATACACCCAAAGCACTCCTACGGCATCCGGGAGTTGCATAATCTCATGGTCTAAGGAATGATACTTGACATTCAGAAAAGCTCTAGCAAACGAACTACACGATCTTTGTGCTATTCTTAGGTTTGGTTCTTGTCCATCACATCATTCTCCTAATGATGTGATCCCGTTATCAATGACATCCCCATGTCCATAGTCAGGAAACCATGACTATCTATTGATCAACGAGCTAGTCAACTAGAGGCTTACTAGGGACACATTGTGGTCTATGTATTCACACATGTATTATGATTTCCGGACAATACAATTATAGCATGAACAATAGACGATTATCATGAACAAGGAAATATAATAATCCTTTATTATTGCCTCTAGAGCATATTTCCAACAGTCTCCCACTTGCACTAGAGACAATAGTCTAGTTACATTGTGATGAATCGCACACCCATGGAATTTTGGTGTTGATCATGTTTTGCTCCAGGGAGAGGTTTAGTCAACGGATCTGCCACATTCAGGTCCGTATGTACTTTACAAATCTCTATGTCTCCATTTTGAACACTTTCACAAATGGAGTTGAAGCGACGCTTGATATGCCTAGTCTTCCTGTGAAACCTGGGCTCCTTCGCAAGGGCAATTGCTCCAGTGTTGTCATAGAAGAGAGTCATCGGGTCCGACGCATTGGGTATGACTCCTAGGTCGGTAATGAACTCCTTCACCCAGACTGCTTCTTGTGCTGCCTCCAAGGCTGCCATATACTCTGCTTCACATGTAGATCCCGCCATGACGCTTTGCTTGCAACTGCACCAGCTTACTGCCCCTCCATTCAAAATATACACGTATCCGGTTTGTGACTTGGAGTCATCCAGATCTGTGTCGAAGCTGGCGTCGACGTAACCCTTTACGACGAGCTCTTCGGCATCTCCATAAACGAGAAACATGTCCTTAGTCCTTTTCAGGTACTTCAGGATGTTTTTGACCGCTGTCCAGTGTTCCTTGCCGGGATTACTTTGGTACCTACCTACCAAACTTATGGCAAGGTTTACATCGGGTCTGGTACACAGCATGGCATACATAATAGACCCTATGGCTGAGGCATAGGGGATGACACTCATCTCTTCTATATCTTTTGCCGTGGTCGGGCATTGAGTCGTTCTCAATCGCACACCTTGCAATACAGGCTAGAACCCCTTCTTGGACTGATCCATTTTGAACTTCTTCAAATTCTTGTCAAGGTACGTACTTTGTGAAAGACCGATGAGGCGTCTCGATCTATCTCTATAGATCTTGATGCCTAATATATAAGCAGCTTCTCCAAGGTCCTTCATTGAAAAACACTTGTTCAAATAGGCCTTTATGCTCTCCAAGAATTCTATATCATTTCCCATCAATAGTATGTCATCCACATATAATATGAGAAATGCTACGGAGCTCCCATTCACTTTCTTGTAAACGCAGGCTTCTCCATAAGTCTGCATAAACCCAAACGCTTTGATCATCTCATCAAAGCAAATGTTCCAACTCCGAGATGCTTGCACCAGCCCATAGATAGAGCGCTGGAGCTTGCATACTTTGTTAGCATTCTTAGGATCGACAAAACCTTCCGGCTGCATCATATACAATTCTTCCTTAAGAAAGCCGTTAAGGAATGCCGTTTTGACGTCCATTTGCCATATCTCATAATCACAGTATGCGGCAATTGCTAACATGATTCGGACGGACTTCAGCTTCGCTACGGGTGAGAAAGTCTCATCGTAGTCAACCCCTTGAACTTGCCGATAACCCGTAGCGATAAGTCGAGCTTTATAGATGGTCACATTACCATCCGCGTCCGTCTTCTTCTTAAAGATCCATTTGTTTTCTATCGCTCGCCGATCATCGGGCAAGTCTGTCAAAGTCCATACTTTGTTTTCACACATGGATTCTATCTCGGATTTCATGGCTTCTAGCCATTTGTCGGAATCTGGGCCCGCCATCGCTTCTTCATAGTTCGAAGGTTCACCGTTGTCCAACAACATGATTTCCAGGACAGGGTTGCCGTACCACTCTGGTGCGGAACGTGGCCTTGTGGACCTATGAAGTTCTGTAGGAGCTTGATCAGAAGTATCTCGATCATCATCATTAATCTCCTCTCTAATCAGTGCAGGCACCACAGGAACATTTTCCTGAGCTGTGCTACTCTGATTTTCAAGAGGTAGTACTTCATCAAGCTCTACTTTCCTCCCACTTACTTCTTTCGCGAGAAACTCTTTCTCTAGAAAGGACCCGTTCTTGGCAACAAAGATCTTGCCTTCGGATCTAAGGTAGAAGGTATACCCAACTGTTTCTTTGGGATATCCTATGAAGACGCATTTTTCCGATTTGGCTTCGAGCTTTTCAGGTTGAAGTTTCTTGACATAAGCATCGCAACCCCAAACTTTCAGAAACGACAACTTAGGTTTCTTTCCAAACCATAATTCATACGGTGTCGTCTCAACGGATTTTAACGGAGCCCTATTTAAAGTGAATACGGCAGTCTCTAAAGCATAGCCCCAAAATGAGAGCGGTAGATCGGTAAGAGACATCATGGATCGCACCATATTCAATAGAGTGCGATTACGACGTTCGGACACACCGTTACGCTGAGGTGTTCCAGGCGGCGTGAGTTGTGAAACGATTCCACATTTTCTTAAGTGTGTGCCAAATTCGTGACTTAAATATTCTCCCCCATGATCTGATCGTAAGAACTTTATTTTTCTGTCACGTTGATTCTCAACCTCACTCTGAAACTCCTTGAACTTTTCAAAGGTCTCAGACTTATGTTTCATTAAGTAGACATACCCATATCTACTCAAATCATCAGTGAGAGTGAGAACATAACGATAGCCTCCGCGAGCCTCAACGCTCATTGGACCACATTCATCTGTATGTATGATTTCCAACAAGTTGGTTGCTCGCTCCATTGTCCCTGAGAATGGAGTCTTGGTCATTTTGCCCATGAGGCATGGTTCGCATGTGTCAAATGATTCATAATCGAGAGACTCCAAAAGTCCATCAGCATGGAGCTTCTTCATGCGCTTGACACCAATGTGACCAAGGCGGCAGTGCCACAAGTATGTGGGACTATCGTTATTAACTTTACATCTTTTGGTATTCACACTATGAATATGTGTAACATCACGTACGAGATTCACTAAGAATAAACCATTAACCATCGGAGCATGACCATAAAACATATCACTCATATAAATAGAACAACCATTATTCTCGGATTTAAATGAGTAGCCATCTCGCATTAAACGAGATCCAGATACAATGTTCATGCTCAAACTTGGCACTAAATAACAATTATTGAGGTTTAAAACTAATCCCGTAGGTAAATGTAGAGGTAGCGTGCCGACGGCGATCACATCGACCCTGGAACCATTCCCGACGCGCATCGTCACCTCGTCCTTCGCCAGTCTCCGTTTATTCCGCAGCTCCTGTTTTGAGTTACAAATATGAGCAACGGCACCGGTATCAAATACCCAGGAGCTACTACGAGCACTGGTAAGGTACACATCAATTACATGTATATCACATATACCTTTAGTGTTGCCGGCCTTCTTATCCGCTAAGTACTTGGGGCAATTCCGCTTCCAGTGACCATTTCCCTTGCAATAAAATCACTCAGTTTCAGGTTTGGGTCCATTCTTTGACTTCTTCCTGGCAACTGATTTACCAGGCGCGGCAACCTCCTTGCCGTCCTTCTTGAAGTTCTTCTTACCCTTGCCTTTCTTGAACTTAGTGGTTTTATTCACCATCAACACTTGATGTTCCTTTTTGATCTCCACCTCCACAGATTTCAGCATTGAATACAACTCGGGAATGGTCTTTTCCATCCCCTGTATATTGTAGTTCATCACGAAGCTCTTGTAGCTAGGTGGGAGCGACTGAAGGATTCTGTCAATGACCGCCTCATCCGGGAGATTAACTTCCAGCTGAGTCAAGTGGTTGTGCAACCCAGACATCTTGAGTTTGTGTTCACTGACAGAGCTATTTTCCTCCATCTTGCAGCTAAAGAACTTGTCGGAGACATCATATCTCTCGACCCAGGCATGAGCTTGGAAAATCAATTTCAGCTCCTCGAACATTTCACATGCTCCGTGTTGCTCAAAACGCTTTTGGAGCCCCGGTTCTAAGCTGTAAAGCATGCCGCACTGAACGAGGGAGTAATCATCAGTACGTGACTGATGGGTGTTCATAACGTCCTGGTTTTCTGGGAATGGTGGTTCACCTAGCGGTGCTTCTAGGACATAATCTTTCTTGGCTTCTATGAGGATGATCCTCAGGTTCCGGACCCAGCCCGAATAGTTGCTGCCATCATCTTTCAGCTTGGTTTTCTCTAGGAACGCGTTGAATTTGAGGGTGACATTAACGTGGGCCATTTGATATACAAGACATATTGTAAAGATGTAGACTAAGTTCATGATAATTAAGTTCATCTAATCAAATTAATGAATGAACTCCCACTCAGATTTGACATCCCTCTAGTCATCTAAGTGATACATGATCCGAGTCAACTAGGCCGTGTCTGATCATCACGTGAGACGGACTAGTTATCATCGGTGAACATCTCCATGTTGATCGTATCCTCTATACGACTCATGTTCGACCTTTCGGTCCTCCATGTTCCGAGGCCATGTCTGTACATGCTAGGCTCGTCAATCCAACCTAAGTGTATTGCGTGTGTAAATCTGGCTTACACCCGTTGTATGCGAACGTAAGAACCTATCACACCCAGTCATCACGTGGTGCTTCGGAACAACGAACCTTAGCAACGGTGCACAGTTAGGGAGAACACATTTTTTATATTTTAATGAGGGATCATCTTATTTATGCTACCGTCGTTCTAAGCAAATAAGATGTAAAAACATGATAAACATCACATGCAATCAAATAGTGACATGATATGGCCAACATCATTTCGCTCCTTTGATATCCATCTTCGGGGCGCCATGTTCATCGTCGTCACCGGCATGACACCATGATCTCCATCATCATGATCTCCATCATCGTGTCTTCGTGAAGTTGTCACGTCAACTATTACTTCTACTACTATGGCTAACGCTTTTGCAATAAAGTAAAGTAATTACATGACGATTTAAGTTGACACGCAGGTCATAAATAAATAAAGACAACTCCTATGGCTCCCGCCGGTTGTCATACTCATCGACATGCATGTTGTGATTCCTATTACAATAACAAGATCATCTCATACATCACATACATGATTCATCACAACTTCTGGCCATATCACATCACAAAGCACTTGCTGCAAAAACAAGTTAGATGTCCTCTAATTGTTGTTGCAAGTTTTTACGTGGCTGTTATAGGTTGCTAGCAAGAACGTTTCTTACCTACGTTAAAACCACAACGTGAATTGTCAATCTCTATTTACCCTTCATAAGGACCCTGTTCATCGAATCCGATCCAACTAAAGTGGGAGAGACAGACACCCGCCAGCCACCTTATGCAACTAGTGCATGTCAGTCGGTGGAACCGGTCTCACATAAGCGTACATGTAAGGTTGGTCCGGGCCGCTTCGTCCCACAATACCGCTGAATCAAGATAGGACTAGTAACGGCAAGAAGAATTGACAATTCGACGCCCACAACTACTTTGTGTTCTACTCGTGCATAGAAACTACGCATAGACCTAGCTCATGATGCCAGTGTTGGGGATCGTAGCAGAAATTAAAATTTTCCTACGCATCACCAAGATCTATACATGGAGTATTCTAGCAATGAGGCGATAGGAGAGCATCTACATACCACTTGTAGATCGCAACGGAAGCGTTCAAGAAGAACGTGGATGATGGAGTCGTACTCGTCGTGATCCAAATCACCAATGACCAGCGCCGAACGGATGGCACCTCCGCGTTCAACACACGTACGGTCGGGATAACGTCTCCTCCTTCTTGATCCAGCAAGGGGGAAGGAGAGGTTGACGAAGATCCAGCAGCACGACGGCGTGGTGGTGGATGCAGCAGAATTCCAGCAGGGCTTCGCCAAGTGTCTACGGAGAGAGGGAGAGGTGTAACAGGGGAGAGGGAGGCGCCAAGGCTCCAGGGTGCGGCTTCCCTCCCTCCCCCCTTTTATATAGGCCCCCTAGGGGGGCGCCGGCCCTGCAGATCCATCTCCAAGGGGGGGGGGGGGCGGCGGCCAGGGGGGAGGCTTGCCCCCCAAGGCAAGTGGGGCGCCCCCTGCCCTAGGGTTTCCAACCCTAGGCGCAGGGGGGAGGCCCATGGGGGGCGCACCAGCCCACTATGGGCTGATTCCCTCCCCACTTCAGCCCATGGGTCCCTTCGGGATGGGTGGCCCCACCCGATGGACCCCCGGGAGCTGTCTGGTGGTCCCGGTACAATACCGGTGACCCCCAGATCACTCCCGACGGCCGAATCGACACTTCCTATATATAATTCTTTACCTCTGGACCATTCCGGAACCTCTCGTGACGTCCGGGATCTCATTTGGGACTCCGAACAACCTTCGGTTTGCTGCATACTAATATCTTTACAACCCTAGCGTCACCGAACCTTAAGTGTGTAGACCCTACGGGTTCGGGAGACATGCAGACATGACCGAGACGATCTCCGGTCAATAACCAACAGCGGGATCTGGATATCCATGTTGGCTCCCACATGCTCCTCGATGATCTCATCGGATGAACCATGATGTCGAGGACTTAATCAATCCCGTACTCAATTCCCTTTGTCTATCGGTACGATACTTGCCCGAGATTCGATCGTCGGTATACCGATACCTTGTTCAATCTCGTTACCGGCAAGTCTCTTTACTCGTTCCCGTAACACATCATCCCGTGAACAACACCTTGATCACATTGAGCTCATTATGATGATGTCTTACCAAGTGGGCCCAGAGATACCTCTCCGTCACACGGAGTGACAAATCCCAGTCTCGATTCATGCCAACCCAACAAACACTTTCGGAGATACCTGTAGTGCACCTTTATAGTCACCCAGTTACGTTGTGACGTTTGATACACCCAAAGCACTCCTACGGCATCCGGGAGTTGCATAATCTCATGGTCTAAGGAATGATACTTGACATTCAGAAAAGCTCTAGCAAATGAACTACACGATCTTTGTGCTATGCTTAGGTTTGGGTCTTGTCCATCACATCATTCTCCTAATGATGTGATCCCGTTATCAATGACATCCCCATGTCCATAGTCAGGAAACCATGACTATCTATTGATCAACGAGCTAGTCAACTACAGGCTTACTAGGGACACATTGTGGTCTATGTATTCACACATGTATTATGATTTCCGGACAATACAATTATAGCATGAACAATAGACGATTATCATGAACAAGGAAATATAATAATCCTTTTATTATTGCCTCTACGGCATATTTCCAACAGTAGGGCCTCCTGGGTCTCGCTCGAGGTCTCCCCTTCTGGGAACGGGGCCCTGACTCGCGGCTGGCAAACGTTTGCCCGCGCGTGCGACCTGGGCCAGCGGTGCACCCTGCACTTCAAGTTCGACGGCGACGGCACCCTCTATGTGAGGGTGTTTGGGGAAGATGGTCGCCGCGTAGGATGCTGCCCTGAGGACGATGATGGAGGAGATAGCGCCCACTCTGCTGGCGGCGCCCGAGACTTCCCAAGCTTCGCCAACTCCTCTTCAGGCGGCTCCTCCCGCGGTGGCCGCAGCCAGCCCCCTTGCCTCCGCTCTTGCTTGGGGGGTGGCTGTTCATCCGCCCATCGCCGCGCCCCGGTGAAGCGCGAGAGGGAGTCCGCCTAAGCTCCGGAGGCATCCGGTGTCGCCTCAGCAGGCCGACGTGGGGCGGGCTGCGCCGGGCTCGCCCTTTCCTTTTCCTTTTTCTCCCTGTGTAAGATAAGACAGCTACATGGAGCCCCGTGGGGGCGTGTTGAGAATCATTGTCGTTGTAGCCATTACCTTGATTTTGTTGTTGCGCTTCTCAACTATTTGCCCTCGCGTAGGTAGTTTGCGGCCCCAGCCGGCGGGCGACCGACCCAGGCCCTGTGTGCATGTCACGGTGCCCGAGGGGCACGGACCAGAGGGGTGCTCCTGTAGAGAGCCCAGGCCGTGAAACCTTTAAGCGGCTAGAGTAGAAACGCTCGCGAGGGCGTTCAAGTCCCATCCCTCGCGAGGCCTTTCATGAGAGAAAATCAAGACGAGGAGCGAAAACCGACAAACCACAAATAAACAACGGCGATAGTTTCAATAAGACTTCAAATGCAAGTAAAACACGTCAAATGCGGAAAGCAAATGAAAAAGCGGCGTCCGACACCTAGTCTAGTCTTCGACGTCTTCTCACCAGCGCAGAGCTAAGTGCTGCCACTGGGCGTGGGAGGGAGCCCCAGGGCCTAAGGCCGGCGCTCCTGAGACTCCTGGGCGTGTACAACCCTACTCATTATTACGTGAGAGTGTCACGGGGCGGCGAGCTTCACAGGTATTGGCCTTCTTCACAGGCTCCGGGCCTTTCTCCTTAGAGGTAATAAGCTTCACAGGCATTCGCCTTCTTCACAGGCTCTGGGCCTTTTCCAAAAAGGGACGATCTTCACAGGCGTTCGCCTTCTTCACAGGATCAGGGCCTTTTCCAAAAAGAGACGATCTTCACAGGCGTTCGCCTTCTTCACAGGCTCAGGGCCTTTTCCAAAAAGAGACGATCTTCACAGGCGTTCGCCTTCTTCACAGGCTCAGGGCCTTTTCCAAAAAGGGATGATCTTCACAGGCGTTCGCCTTCTTCACAGGCTCAGGGCCTTTTCCAAAAAGAGACGATCTTCACACGCGTTCGCCTTCTTCACAGGCTCAGGGCCTTTTAGGGGTAGAACCTCCAGAGGTGCTGGATGTTCCACGCGTTCTGGATCGGCTCCCCCTCTTGAGTCTCCAAGCGCACGGAGCCGGGCCTGGAAACATGAACAACCTTGAACCCGCCCTCCCACATGGGAGAGAGCTTGTGCAGCCCTTCCCTGGAGAGGACCCGCCTGAGTACGAGGTCTCCTACCTCGAGGGTCCTGGGACGGATGTTGCGGCAGTGATATCGTCGCAGCGCCTGTTGGTACCTTGCCGCTCGCAGCGTGGCTTCCCGGCGGCGTTCCTCCCCCAGCACGAGGTCTATCCCCCGCATGGCGTCCTGCTGCGCCTTGTCGAACGCCAGGACCCGCGCGGAGCGACGCCTGACCTCGTGAGGAAGGACTGCTTCGGCTCCATAGACCAGGAAGAACGGGGTTTCCCCGGTTGGTTTGGTTGTGGTTGTGGGGATGGGCCACATCACGGATTGGAGCTCGTCGTACCAACCCCTGCCGCAGGCCTCCAGCTTCTTCTTGAACGTCCTGGTCTTCAGGCCTCTCAAGACCACCGCGTTGGCTCGCTCGGCTTGCCCATTGCTTCGCGGGTGTGCCACCGAAGTGTAGCATATCTGCGTTCCAAGGTTAGCACAGTATGTTTTGAAGAGATTACTGGTGAACTGCGAACCGTTGTCTGTGATGATGCGGTTCGGCACCCCGAACCGGCTCACAATACCCCTGATGAACTTGACCGCGGAGCCCGCAGGGGTGGTACGGACAGCCTCCACCTCCACCCACTTGGTGAACTTGTCAACGGCGACGTAGAGGTAACGGTAGGCCCCTGGCGCCCGAGGGAACGGGCCCAGAATATCCAACCCCCAAACTGCGAATGGCCACGAGAGGGGTATAGTTTGCAGGCTCCCCGCTGGTTGATGGATCTGCTTGGAATGGAACTGGCAGGCCTCACAAGCCTTTACTAATTCGACAGCGTCATTGAGCGCGATGGGCCAATAGAACCCACTACGGAATGCTTTGCCGACAAGGGTCCGTGATGATGAGTGGTGTCCGCAGTCTCCGCCGTGTATGTCCCCCAGTAGTTCCCTTCCTTGCTCCCTGGAGATGCAGCATAGAGATACGTTGTTGGGTCGCTTCCGGTAGAGTTCTCCATCTCTGATGCAGTATGCCGTGGCCTGCCGCGCCACTCGTTCTGCTTCCTCCTCCTTCTCTGGCAGGGCCCCATGTGTCAGGTAATTCCAAAGCTCCGTGATCCAGCATTCCTCCTGAGGTTCCATCGTCAGGAGCAAACGTGCTCCTGAGGGCGGTCCGCATGCTGGGCTCCCGAGGCTGGTGGCTGAGGGAGCTCCTCTCGAGGCTGAGCCGTGCTTGATAACGTTGGCTGCGCTGAAGGTTTGAAGAGCCGCTCTTCGAAGACGTCGGGCTCCTGCGGTAGCCGCCTGGACGCCCGTCCGGCTATGTCGTCAGCTTCCTGGTTGGTGCCACGGGGCACGTGCTTCAGCTCCAGCCCCCAGAACTGCTTTTCAATCCTGCGGACCACCGCCAGGTAGGCCTCCATATGCTCATCCTTCGGCTCGTACATCTTATTGGAGAAGTTGACTAGGAGCTGCGAGTCTCCTTTGACGGTGAGGCGCATCACTCCCAGGGCCGCTGCGGCCTTCAACCCGGCTATCAGTCCCTCATATTCGGCTATGTTGTTGGAGACCTTTTCTCCGTGCTGGAAACAGAGTTGTACTGCATAGTAAAGCTTATCCTGAGTGGGTGATATCAGCACAGCACCATCCCCCGCGCCGTGCCTGGAGAATGCCCAGTCGAAGTACATGACCCAGCCTTCTGGCGCCTCGCTCCCTGGGGAGAGGGAGCGATCCTCGTTGTCCTCGAGGCCTGGCGCCTCTGTCCACTCCGCCACGAAATCCGCCAATGCGGCTCCTTTGATGACCCTAGTTGTGCTGAACTCGAGCTGAAACGCTTGCAACTCTATGTTCCACTCAGCGACCCTTCCGGCTGAGTTAGGGCTCCTGAGCACCCTCTCCAGGGGGTACGATGAGAGGACCTTGATTGGGTGAGCTTGGAAGTAGTGCCGTAGCTTGCGCGAGGCCACCAGCAGCGCGAGGAGGAGCTTCTGAGGCATCGGGTATCGTGCCCTCGCGTCCCGTAGCACCATGCTAACGAAGTAGACTGGGTGCTCAACAAGGCTGAGAGCAGCTTGGGTCGCGGCGCCCTCGGGAGGTGGGGGCACCTCACGAGATGTTGTGGCCTCGGGAGGTGGACCATCCGGGCATGCTGCCTCTCCTGTCTCTGGTGCGTCCCTCGGCAGCTGACTCTCTTCATCTGTAGTTTCGGCTTCCTCGAGCTTTCCCTGTTCCCGTCTTGTCTGGCCTCGGGCTGCCGCTATGGTCTTGGCCTGGCGCTCCTCCCTAACTGCCACCAGTGCTGCACTAGCAGAGTAGGGAGTGGCGGCAAGGTAAAGCAGCAGAGGCTCCTGAGGGCGCGGAGCCACCATGACTGGGGGACTGGTTAGGTACCTCTTGAGATCTTGAAATGCCCTATCTGCCTCTTCAGTCCATTCAAAGGGTCCCTTTTTCTTCATCAGCTGAAAGAAAGGCAGCGCTCGTTCCCCCAACTTGGAGATGAAGCGCCCTAGTGCGGTCACACACCCAGTGAGCTTCTTCATTTCTCTAAGGGTCTTTGGCGGACTCATGTCCTCGACCGCCTTGACTTTCTCGGGGTTGGCCTCGATGCCACGGTGAGATACGAGGAATCCCAAAAGCTTGCCCGAGGGAACGCCAAACACACATTTCTCCGGGTTGAGCCGCAGGTTCACTCCGTCGAGGCTCGCGAAGGTCTCCTCCAGGTCTTGTATCAGGGTCCTGGCCTCTCGAGATTTCACCACAATGTCATCGACGTATGCTTCAACATTCTTCCCGAGCTGCGGGCCCAAGGTAATGTGCATCAACCACTGAAAGGTCGCCCCTGCGTTGCGTAGTCCAAATGGCATGCATGTATAGCAGTATACCCCGCACGGGGTCAAGAAAGCGGTCTTCTCTACGTCTTCTATCACCATCTTGATCTGGTGATATCCGGAGAAGGCGTCCAAAAAGCACAGCAGGTCGCACTCGGCAGTGGAATCGACGATCTGGTCGATGCGAGGGAGCGGGAACGGATCTTGCGGGCATGCCTTGTTGAGGTTGGTGAAGTCGACACACATGCGTTCCTTCCCCCCTTTCTTGGGCACAACGACAGGGTTGGCCAACCAATCTAGGTACCGGACCTCGCGAATGACTCCAGCGGCTTCTAACTTGCGGGTCTCTTGGACGATGAAGGCCTGCTTCTCTGCGGACTGTCGCCTGGCTTTCTGCTTCACGGGGCGCACATTTGGGCACACGTTGAGGTGGTGCTCGATGACGTCCCTGGGGATCCCCGCCAACTGATCGGGCTCCCAAGCAAACACTTTCTTGTTTGCATGCAGGAACTTGACCAGGGCCTCCTCCTGCTCAGGCCCCAGGTTGGCGCCAATGGTGAAAGTGGCGCCGGTGGACCCGTCCTCGTCGACGGGTATCTGCTTTGTTTCTGCCTTGTCTTGGGTGAACAACTGCTTCTTCTTGGTAGGCGCAGCCCCCTTGGGCTCAGGGGTCCCCACGTCGGCGGGCTGTGCCGATGCCGCCATCTTGAAGGCGAGCTTGAGTACTCGCAGGGCGTCCTCGGTGTCTCCGTGCACGGTGAGGGTACCGTCGCTCCCGGGCATCTTCATGAGGTTGTACGCCGGGTGCGTGGCGGCCATGAACTGAGCCAGTGCCGGGTAGCCGAGGATGGCGTTGTAAGGGAGGCCGATGGGGGCGATGTCGAAGTCGACCATCTCCGTGCGGAAGTTATCGTAGGTGCCGAAGGTTACTGGGAGCCGGATCTGTCCCAAGGAGTCGGACGACCCGCCCCCGACGCGTGAGAAGGATCAGCTAGGTTGCAGGCGCTCCCGGGGTATGCGGAGGAGGTTGAAGGCCTCGACCGAAAGCACGCTGAGGCCCGCGCCGCCATCGACGAGGGTTCTGGTGACGGCCACCTGGCAGATGGTGGGGGTGCACAACAGGGGGAGCACGCCCGAGCCGGCCAAGTTAGCGGGGTGGTTCTCCAAGCTGAAGGTCAGGCCAACCTCGCGCGCCGCCCGGTCCGTGGGAGCCCCATGCCGTGCGGAAACGACGCCGATCTGGCGGGCAAACGGCTTGACGTGGCGGCTCGTTGGTGGCGCCTACGAGCTGCCCAGGAGGGCCGCGGCGACGGGGAGCGTCGACATCGTGGTACAGCCGCCCGGTCGCATAGACAGGCGCCGGGGTGGTGCTTGCTGCTCGCCTCCCGTCGGGCCGGTGGCGGTGTTACGGCGGGTGACGGGGAACGGCGAGGACGTCCACCAGCGAGGGCCGCTGGCGTGGCACGAGCTCGACGTGCGCCATACATGGATGCGGCAGCCGGGGGAGAACGGAGCGGTGGAAGGCAGATTCCGGCGCACCCCTACCTGGCGCGCCAAATGTCGGATCATGGTTTCCGGCAGACCCTCAAGGTTCGAACTCTGGGGTGCGCACGGAGATCGTGCCCTCTACCTCTCCGCCTCGTAAGGATCTAACTACTTCAAGAGCAACACAAGAGACACAAGGTTTATACTAGTTCGGGCCACCATTGCGGTGTAATACCCTACTCTAGTTTGTGACGGGTGGATTGCCTCTTGGGCTGATGAGGAAGAACAGTACAAGGGGGAACGGCCTCGCGAGGGCCTGTTCTTGGCTAGGGGATGAACTGCTAGGGGGAGTTCGATCGCCCTTCTCTCTCTCTAAATGCTGGATTCCATCCCTCTACCCTGTGGGTGGCTAGTCCTATTTATAGGCAAAGGCCCTGGGCCTCTTCCCAAATATTGAGCGGGAAGGGCGCCAACAATTGGCCAATTTGAAGGGGAACATCTGGTACACTTATCCTGACTAAAGTTGCTCTTCGCCTGCCAAAGGCCCTGTGGTGACGCCGTCCTGGGCTCCATGGTGACCTCCTTCCCTTCGTTGGACTGGTCTTGGTCTCGTTGCACCGAAATGGGTGCCTTTGCTTGATCCTCTCGCCTGCGCTTGCCCCCTTGCACCAAAGAGGAAAGGGAGACGCTGCACGGGCTGGCGCCCGCCTGGCATCCTTGATCGTCATGGCTTGCGTCATGGGCACCTCATGAGGTACCCGCCTTGATCTCTCCGCCTCCTTGCGAGCCAGCCTGAGGAGGTCGTGCTTGAGGAAGCGCCATGTCGTCCGCCTCGCGAGGCTTGGCCCCTCGCGAGGGTCTTGAGCCTTGTGTTGACGAAGATGGGCCACGCTGGGCCCCCATTTGAGCCACGCCGCAGGCCGCAGGTAGGCAAGTCTGGGGACCCCCATTCCCAGAACGCCGACAACAAGACCCAAGACCCTCGCGAGGGGCCAAGCCTCGCGGGGCGGATGACACGGAGCTTCCTCAGGCACGGCCTCATCAGGCTGGCTCACGAGGAGGCGGAGAGATCAAGGCGGGGTACCTCACGAGGTGCCCATGACGCGAGCCATGACGACCAAGGGCGCCAGGCGGGCACCAGCCTGCACAGTGTCCTCCCTTTCCTCTTTGGTGCAAAGGGGGAAGCGCAGGTGAGAGGATCAAGCAAAGGCATCCATTTCGTTGCAACGAGACCAAGACCAGCTCCGCGACAAGGAGGAGGTCATCGTGGAGCCCAAGCCAGCGTCATCACGACAGCCTTTGGCAGGCGAGGACCGACTGTAGTCAGGATAAGTGTACCAGATGTTCCCCTTCAAAATGGTCAACTGTTGGCGCCCTTCCCGCTCAATATTTGGGAAGAGGCCCAGGGCTTTTGCCTATAAATAGGACTAGCCACCCCCAAGGTAGGGCAAGCAAGATAGAGGCAATCAAGGTAGAGGCAATCAGGATAGACGAAAAGTCGAGAACTAGCGAGATAGAATCCGGAGAGAAAGACAGAGAGAAAGAAGGGCGGCTGAACTCCTCCTAGCAGTTCATCGCCCCAGCCAAGAACAGACCCTCGCGAGGCTGTTCTTCCTTGTATTGTGCATCATCAGCCCAAGAGGCAATCCACCACACCACCACACTAGAGTAGGGTATTACACCACATCGGTGGCCCGAACCAGTATAAACTCTGTGTCTCTTGTGTTGTGTTCTTGATAGCTTTGATCTTTGCAAGACGGAGAGGTAGAAAGCGTAATCTCCGCCCGCACCCCAGAGTTCAAACCTTAAGGGTCTGCCGGAACCCGAAATCCGATAGTGATGTGGCCACATGCCAAGACGTCAGCCTCCTCCCTGATTATACCGAAAAAACCGGAGGATGTGTATCAACAAGACATAGTAAAAAAGGTTTATGCAGGGTCTTAATATGAAAAGAATCCTTGGAACGGGTCCCTTCTGCACGTCTGCGCCTGTGTCTGCGTTGTGTCGTATCCTGGACGGGCGCGACACGGTGTTCATCTATAAAAGAGAGGAACTTAGTTGAAAAGAGGTCATGCCGAACAGAAGTTATACTAAAAAGCAAAGTATAAATTGAAATGGGTAAAATTGAGCTTGATTGTCTCGTATTGTATATGCGCAGAGCCCCTAGCGCAGGGGTATACGGCTATTAAGCGTTTATTAATTATATGTTTATGCCGGACTCGTCTAGCCGTGTTCGTGGTCTTAACGACCTGTTTGGATGTTTGTGGCTGATGAAGCCGTATTATTGTGGGGTTGTTAAGGCAGCCGCACGATCTTCTGCGTGGGGGGCGTGTTCCATGTTTCCCATTAGTGAGATGATGCCTCATGGACTGGACATCTTGAGCGTAAGAGATGCGTAATGCGGTATTCCATTAAAGTGGGCGAAAGCATCGCGTCCCAGGAGTGCTTGATAGCGACTTGAGAATGGGACGATGTGGAAAGTTAGCTTTTCACGGCGGAAGTTATCGGGGGAGCCGAATATAACTTCAAGCCGAAGAAGACCCATGCAATGGGTATCCAGACCTGGCGTTACCCCTTGAAAGTAGGTTTTGCTGCGGCGAATTTTTGTTGGGTCTATCCCCATGTGGCGGATTGTGTCCTGATATATCAGGTTTAGACCGCTGCCGCCGTCCATCAGGACATTTGTAAACTGGAGTCCGCCAATTATTGGATCGAGTACCAAGGCAGTCCAGCATGTGTTCCTGATACTTCTAGAGTAATCCAGGCGACCGAAGATGATTGGTTTTGACAACCAGTGGCGAGACTGCTTTGGGATAGGCCGTATGGCGCGTGCCTTTATGGGCGCCGCTCGGTTTGTTATGTGAAGTAAGTTTACTGTTTTTACTTCTTGTGGAAAATTCTTTTGTTTCCCGGTGCTCTTCTTTTGGGGTTCGTCATCGTCTTCACTTGGTGTGTCGAGCCCCTTGTGTTCGGCGTTGAGTCTGTTGGATTGCTTAAAAACCCAGCAATCTCTGTGGGTATGGTTTGCAGGCTTCCCGGGAGTACTATGTATCTGACATATCTTATCCAATATTTTGTTTAAATTGGACAGCTCATCCCTATTATCCTTGAGGGGCGGCTTTTTCTGATTCTGCCACGAGCTTTGGAATCCGGCATTGACTGTCGTGCTCTTCGGGCTATTTTACTTAGTCCGGCGCCGGTCCTTGTTGCATCGCGGTTTTCCGTTTCCATCCCTAATCTCGGATGTACTTGGGTCCCTGGTGCTACAACTTGCCAACCAGTTGTCCTCCCCTACGCAAAAGCGGGTCATGAGGCTTGTTAATGCGGCCATTGTTCTTGACTTTTCTTGACCGAGGTGTCCGGCGAGCCATTCGTCTCGGACGCTATGCTTAAAAGCTGCTAAGGCTTCGGCGTCCAAATAGTCGACTATCTGATTCTTTTTAGTAAGAAATCTATTCCAGAATTGCCGAGCTGACTCTCCGGGCTATTGAGTTATGTGACTGAGATCGTCTGCATCTGGAGGGCCGACATAGGTCCCTTCAAAATTTGCTCGGAAAGTGTCCTCGAGCTCTTCCCAACTTCCAATTGTGTTTTCAGGAAGGCTTTTGGGCCAATGCCGGGCTGGCCCTTTAAGCTTGAGGGGTAAGTATTTTATGGCGTGGAGGTCATCTCCTCTGGCCATGTGTATGTGGAGGATATAATCCTCGATCCAGACTCCGGGGTCTATTGTTCCGTCGTACGCCTCTATGTTTACGGGCTTAAATCCCGCTGGAAATTCATAATCCAAGACCTCGTCGGTAAAACATAGGGGGTGTGCGGCACCCCTGTCTTTGGATGTGCCGTGATGTTCGGATACTGGTTTTGTTGCATTGCTTACGAGAGCTTGCTTTCTTGGCCCATAAATACATCTGGATGGGCCATCTTTTTATTATGTGAATCCTTGAGTGGATCACGTGTCGGCTTGTGTGCGGCCCCGCTTGCCGCTTCGTGCTGGCCATGGGGTCGTCTATCCGACTGGGTGGCTTTCTTACTTTTTGAATGCGGGGGCTCTAAGGCCTTCTCGTCGAATTCCGGCAGTAGCTTTCGCTTCGGATAGCTTTTGGTGCGGCGTCTATCGCCGTATTTGGCTGCGGTGTTGAGTACTTTGCTCCATTTGATTCTGAGTGCGTCTTCCACAGTTTTGAGCTTCTGCTTCTCCTTTTTCAGGCTACGTGCAGTAGCGACGAGCCTTTTGTGGAGGTTCTTCTGCTCCGTGAGCTTATCCGGTGTAAGGTCGTCCGGAATGCCGTTTATGCCGGGGACGGGTTGTTCGCTTTGTTTATCCGAGTTGCCCTGTTCGGACGGTTGCTCTGAGGCATGCTCGTCGTCCGCCGGCTCATCCTGCTCTATGGCTGGGTCTTTATGGCTGCTGTCTTTATCGAGGTGGGGCTTGGAGCGGCGTTTACGCCGCCCCTTTGATTGCTTTTCGAGAGAATGATCCCTTGTTGCATCCCTGTGTTCCTCGTCGTCGCTTCCTTTAGGTGTATTCACCATGTACACATCATGGGATGAGGTGGCTGTCCAATGCCCTATAGGCGTTGGTTCATGTATGTCTCCAGCATCGTCGTCCATACCGTCGATGTCTTCGGAGTCGAAATTGAGCACGTCGTTTAAATTATCGACGCTGGCTACCAAATGGGTGTTGGGTGGGCTTTGAATTTCTTCATCGTCCGTATCCCAACCTTGCTGACCTAGTCCGGCCAGGGCTCTCCTGATAAAGAGAGAGACTTTAATGACTTCAGAATATCGCCAAAGGGCGAGTGCTGAAAGATGTCCGCGGCGGTAAACTCCATGATCGGTGCCCAATCGGATTCGATTGGCAGGGGCGTGGAGGGCTCGTAGTCCGGACAGGAGTTCGGCCCCTCAGAGTCACGGGCCTTGCGGAGTGCGGGACTGGTGTTCGGCTCAATCGCCGTTGGGATCGCAGTCCCCGAGGCGGCGTCCAACCACTCATCCTCGATCGGCGCAGTTGGTTCCGAATCGAGGGTCGGAACCGATCTGTGTGCGGCCTCCAGGGCACTGTTCGGTGGCAGAGCTAGATCATGCCCATCGCGACAGTGCGGCAAGCTCGGCTGTGGCTCGAATCCTTCGAAGATCAAGTCCCCGCGGACGTCAGCCGTGTAGTTTAAACTTCCAAGTCTAACCTGGTGGCCAGGGGCGTAGCTTTCGATCTGCTCCACATGGCCAAGCGAATTGGCCCGTAGTGCAAAGCCGCCGAAGGCGAAGATTTGTCCGGGGAGAAAAGTTTCACCCTGGACTGCATCGTCATTGTTGATCGGAGGAGCCATCGGGCCTAAAAGCGACGACACAGAGGAACTCTCAATGAAAGCACCAATGTCGGTGTCAAAACCGGCGGATCTTGGGTAGGGGGTCCCGAACTGTGCATCTAGGCGGATGGTAACAGGAGACAAGGGACACAATGTCTTACCCAGGTTCGGGCCCTCTTGGTGGAGGTAAAACCCTACGTCCTGCTTGATTGATATTGATGATATGGGTAGTACAAGAGTAGATCTACCACGAGATTGAGGAGGCTAAACCCTAGAAGCTAGCCTATGGTATGTTTGTTGTATGTTGTCCTATGGACCAAAGCCCTCCGGTTTATATAGACACCGGACAGGGTTAAGGTTACACAAAGTCGGTTATAATGGTAGGAGATCTAACTATCCGCATCGCCAAGCTTGCCTTCCACGCCAAGGAAAGTCCCTTCCGGACACGGGACGAAGTCTTCAATCTTGTATCTTCATAGTCCAGGAGTCCGACTGAAGGTATAGTCCGGCCATCCGGACACCCCCTAGTCCAGGACTCCCTCACACCCCGAATCAAGATTTTCTCAGAAGATGAAGCAGAACAGGCACGACAAGATGCAGTTGATCTCCTAGAAGAGGAAAGAGAGATGGACCTGATCCGGTCGACCATATATCAGCAAGACTTGCGTCGATTCCACGCCAGAAACGTGAGGGGTCGGGCATTTCAAGAGGGAGACTTGGTTCAACAAGTGGATCAGAAGAAACCACACAAGCTTGCTCCTGCCTGGGAAGGTCCCCTCATTGTCACTAGAGTGCTCCACAATGGAGCGTATCACCTATACAATGTCGAGCACAAGAAAGACGAGCCGCGCGCTTGGAATGCAGAGCTACTCCGCCCCTTTTATACTTAAGCACTCATTCTGTTGAGATGTAATAAGAAATACCTTTATAGTTTGTTTATCAAAGACAAGAGTTTTACAGTCTTCTAAAATAATTGCCGTTGCTTATATTTGTGTCTGAAATCCCCTAGTGGGTAGCTTAGCTGTGAATCCGTTTCACCTAAGTTTATAAAACCCTACCGAGTGGTGAGCAAGCCTCTCACTCGGAGGCTTAGCTGCAAATCCGTTTCGCCTAATTTTGAAAAATCCTACCAAGTGGTGAGCGATCCTCCCACTAGGGGGCTTAGCAGCAGTCCAGTACTCGCCTAAGTTTGAAAAATCCTTTCGAGTGGTGAGCAATCCTCCCACTCGGGGGCTTAGCTGCAGTCCAGTACTCGCCTAAGTTTGAAAAATCCTACCGAGTGGTGAGCAATCCTCCCACTCGGGGGCTTAGCTGCAGTCCAGTACTCACCTAAGTGTTAAAAATCCTATCGAGTGGTGAGCAATCCTCCCACTCGGGGACTTAGTTGCAGTCAAGTACTCGCCCAAGTTTGAAAAATCCTACCAAGTGGTGAGCAATCCTCCCACTCGGGGGCTTAGCTGCAGTCCAGTACTCGCCTAAGTTTGAAAAATCCTACCGAGTGGTGAGCAATCCTCCCACTCGGGGGCTTAGCTGCAGTCCAATACTCGCCTAAGTTTGAAAAACCCTACCGAGTGGTGAGCAATCCTCCCACTCGGGGGCTTAGCTGCAGTTCAGTACTCGCCTAAGTTTGAAAAATCCTACCGAGTGGTGAGCAATCCTCCCACTCGGGGGCTTAGCTGCAGTCCAGTACTCACCTAAGTGTTAAAAATCCTATCGAGTGGTGAGCAATCCTCCCACTCGGGGACTTAGTTGCAGTCAAGTACTCGCCTAAGTTTGAAAAATCCTACCAAGTGGTGAGCAATCCTCCCACTCGGGGGCTTAGCTGCAGTCCAGTACTCGCCTAAGTTTGAAAAATCCTACCGAGTGGTGAGCAATCCTCCCACTCGGGGGCTTAGCTGCAGTCCAATACTCGCCTAAGTTTGAAAAAACCTACCGAGTGGTGAGCAATCCTCCCACTCGGGGGCTTAGCTGCAGTCCAGTACTCGCCTAAGTTTTAAAAATCCTATTGAGTGGTGAGCAATCCTCCCACACAGGGGCTTAACTGCAGTCCAATACTCGCCTGAGTTTGAAAAAGCCTACCGAGTGGTGAGCAATCCTCCCACTCAGGCACTTAGCTGCAGTCCAGTACTCGCCTCAGTTTTAAAAATCCTACCAAGTGGTGAGCAATCCACCCACTCGGGGGCTTAGCTGCGGTCCAGTAATCGCCTAAGTTTTAAAAATCCTACCGAGTGGTGATCAATCCTCCCACTCGGGGGACTAGCTGCAATCCAGTACTCGCCTAAGTTTTAAAAATCCTACCGAGTGGTGAGCAACCCTCCCACTATGGTGCTTAGCTGCAGTCCAGTACTCGCCTAAAGTTTTAAAAATCCTACCGTTTGGTGAGCAATCCTCCCACTCGGGGGTTAGCTGTAGTCCACTACTCGCCTAAGTTTGAAAAATCCTACCGAGTGGTGATCAACCCTCACACTCGGGGGCTTAGATGCAGTCTAGTACTCGCCTAAAGTTTTAGAAATCCTACTGAGTGGTGAGCAATCCTCCCACTCGGGGGCTTAGCTGCAGTCCAGTAATCGCCTAAGTTTTAAAATATCCTACCGAGTGGTGAGGAATCCTCCCACTCGGGGCTTAGCTGCAGTCCAGTACTCGCCTAAGTTTGAAAAATCCTACCGAGTGGTGAGCAACCCTCCCACTCGGGGGCTTAGCTCCGGTCCAGTACTCGCCTAAGTTTGAAACACATCCCTATCCGCAAGGACAAAGAGGTGCAGGTCGACTGCAACCTTCTCCTCGGAGCTACGCCACAAGTATAACATACGCTCCATCTCTATCCGCAAGGACGACGAGGTGCAGGCCGACTGCAACCTTCTCCTCGGAGCTACGCCACACGTACAATGTATGTTCCATCCCTATCCGCAAGGACGGCGAGGTGCAGGTCGACTGCAACCTTCTCGTCGGAGCTACGCCACAAGTACAACGTACGCTTCATCCCTATCCGCAAGGACGACAAGGTGCGGGGCAACTGCAGGCTTCTCCTCAGAGCTACAATTCAAGTACAAAGGTTATTCCGAGTGAAGATCAAGTTCCACTCGACAGCAAAGACAAGCATACTCGGAGATAAACCAAGTTCAGATAAATCTAAGGTTCCGAACCACGGATCAAAATATTCGGACATCTAGCCCGAAGGAGTTTAACGGTTACAAAATCACTCGGCATTCCGAGGCAAATTTAAGGTGAGCCATAAAAGTTTGTTCACTCCGCAGGAGGAGGGCTGGCAGGCTCGACGAATTCATCCAGGTAGATTCCATCGGCAATCCGAGTGGCAGCAGCAATGAAGGTCTCCATGAAAGATTGGAAGTCGTGCCTCTTGGTATTGGCAACCTTGATCGCCGCCAGCTTCTCTTCTCACGCTTCCTTGCAGTGGACACGAACCAGGGACAGAGCCACGTCAGCACCGCACCGGGCAGAAGACTTCTTCCATTCTTGACTCGACCAGGAACCTCATTAAGCCAAGTCATCAGAGACTTGAGGTCATTCTGGAGCGTCGCTCTTGGCCAAAGAGCTGTGCCGATCCACGACATTGCGACTTTCAGTCGAGCAAGATAGTCGACAACACCAGCAATGCGAGATTCCAGTCGGAGTATGTTCATGGCAGCCTCGTCCTTCACTGGAGAGTGGATGGGGTCCAAGTTAGTATCAACTCACCCAGTCTCTTCCTCGAAGTTTTGGCAAAATTCTATAGGCACAATTCAAAGATGAGTCAGTGATGTAATGTCGAGGTGGTAGTAACAAATCAGTCGAATCGAAGAAATTACCTTCAAGCATGACGAACAGCTTCTTAGAAAGACCTCCCAGATAGTTCTCCAGATCGTCCCTCTTGCGTGCAATGCCTTCCATCTTCTCGTTCAGATTGTTCTTGTCCTTCTTCAGGCAAATCGCCTCTTTATTGGCTTCATCAAGGGCAATTTTTAGCTTGGCGTTTTCTTCCTCCAGTTTGCCGACTGAAGCCAGCTTCTGTTCAGCGAGTGTAGTTTTCTCATCAGCTGTTTTCTGTGCGGCCACAAGATCTTGGTCCTTTTTTGCCAGAGCTTGGTTCAATTTCTCTGAAAGAAACAACGCTCGGTTCAGGAAAAGCAAAATAAAATCTAGTTCAGAGACAAATCAGTCGACATGCTTTTTCTTACCAGCGGCTTCATCCTTGGCTTTCTGCAGATTTGTCTTGGCCAGCTCCAGATCGAGGTTAAGTTGAATCTGCTGCTTCTCCAGGTCAGCAAAATGAGCTCCAAGTTCACAAGATTTCTGTAGTCAAAGGATAGTCAATCGACAAATGGAAAGACTGGTTACTTCAGAGCAATGCTCTGATAAATTCAGCAAGTTCTAAGACTACTGCCGAATCAAACATCCAACAATAGTCTCGGGGACTACACCCAGTGGGTGCACTTAGTGTGCCCCCACTGGTCCAGTTTCCACTCGACGTGGTCTGTCCAGGCCGAGTGTAAAAAAAACAGGCAAGTTGTTCTCACACCGTCGCCAACTGCCCGCAATCGACCACGGTCTCGGGGTCTACACCTAGTGGGTGCACTAAACGTGCCCCCACTGGTTCAGATTCCACTCGACATGGTCTGCCCAGGCTGAGTGAGAAAATTCTAATTCTAATTCTGATTCTAAGACTACAGTCGACTGCCCGCAGTCAACTATAGTCTCGGGGACTACACCCAATGGGTGCACTCAGCGTGCCCCCACTAGTTACAAGATCCAATCGACACAACCTAGTCGACTCAAGATGCAAATTTTCTCAGTGAAAAGTCAAAACACCCAGTGGGTGTACAAATGCGAAACGCAGACAGATGAAAAGATTTTCCAAAGGAAGTTTTCAGGTACCATATCCTAACAGAACAAGTGACAAGTTAAATAGTCAGTCGGTGATCAACCAACCTGGACGTTGCTCTGAAGGGCTGAACTGGCGTCGTAAGCCGCTTGGCTAGCCTCCCGGACATTCTTCATCTGCTCCATCATGATGCCCGCCTGGCGTATGGCTTCGTTGGCAGCACGCACTTGGTCCTCTGGGACGTGATGTGCGGTGAAGAGCGAAGATGGATCGGCTGGAGTCTGAGCTATCGACACCGAAGGCCGAGCACTCGTCAGTGGTACGGCGAAATTTACAGAAGCCCGATTGACATTGTCACCTTCCTGGATCACTGTTTCGGTCGCCGACGCAGACTGAGGTGTCTTTCCAGCTGACGCCTTCCTGTTTCTTCTCCCTTGGGACCTCAGTGGAACGTCTTCGTCATCATCTGGAAGATCAATGACATGGGGAGGAGCTGCAAAAAGAATCAATTGTTAGAAATTCAACCGACCAATAAAATGACCGAGTAAATAAGGACAAGGTTATGAGAATCGTACCTGGATTAGAGGTGACAGCATCTTCCATTTCTTCGTCTTCATTCTTGTAAACGGAAATCTCAGTAAGGGCCTAGAAGACAACAAGCAAGACAAAAGCTAGTCGGTTGATTACAAGCAGTTTCATGATGAATCAAGATAACACTCGGCAATTTAGAATTGGACTTTGTCTGTTTCGTACGAGTTGTCGAGTGGAGGGACTCTCCTGGCCCCCCTGGGGATATCTTTGTTGACAGTGATACCCCTCAACCACATCTCCACCGTATCCTCCTCAATGTCTTCTGGATGGATCTGAGTGGAATTGTCAATTCCCAAATACATCCACATTAGATGGTCACGGGCTTGAAGCAGCTGAATGAGGCGCCTGAGGAAGACTTCAAACAGATCCATGCCGGTCACACCATCATGGATGAGCTGAACCACTCGCTCAACCCGCACCTTCACCTCCGCTTTCTCCCCCAGGGTTACTTTCAAGGCGGAGGGCTTCTCTACTCGAGCCATGGAAAAGGGAGGAAGTCCAGTCGACTGGCCTGGAGTCGGCTGGTCTTTGCAGTAAAACCAAGTCGACTGCTACCCTCGGACTGACTCGGGAAGGATTATGGCTGGAAAAGAGCTCTTACCCCTCATCTAAATCCCAAGACCTCCACGTATCTAGATCACTTTTGTCCTCTCGTCACTCGGATTTTCTTTTTTGACCGTCGGAGAGCGACATCTGAAAATGTGCTTGAAGAGGCCCCAATGCGGTCGACAACCCAAGAGATTCTCGCACATAGACATGAAAGCGGCAAGATAGACGATGGTGTTGGGGGAAAAGTGATGAAGTTGTGATCCAAAGAAGTTCAAGAAATCTTGAAAAAAAGGATGAGGCGGCAAAGAAAACCCACGGTCGACGTGAGTGGTGAGGAGGACACACTCACCCTCTTGCGGTAGGGGCTCGGTCTCTTTCTCCGGGAGCCGCGCGGATCCGTGGGGGATCAATCTCTCCTCGGTCAGATCATCGATGTCGTCCTGACGAATCGTTGACCGGATCCAGTCACCCTGGATCTAGCCGAGCGGCAGGCCAGACCTTGATGAAGATCCGCCCCGGCTAGACTTCTTCCCCTTCGCCTTCGTCGTCACCTTCTTTGCACGCTCCAAGGCCACTGTCTTCTCCTTCCCCATCGCAGCAGGCGGAGCTCAAGCAGAGCGGCGGCGCTGGGGCAGGAGCGGATGAACTGGAGAAAACAGAGAAGGAAGAGGAAGAATGGGAGCGCACTGCTCAAAAACCCCCGTCTGACGCCTTATTTGAGGTTGCTTCTGAGTGACTGACCTGTGGACCCGGGTGATCTTATCAAATCCCGCAACAGTCACGCGCGCTATACGTGGCGAAAAAGGTGACATGGAAATCAAGGCGGCCCTGCCTAATCCAGCCCGATTACTGAGGCTTCCTCCGCCCCGCTCGCTTCCCAAAATTCAAATCCCGCGTGATCCGCGGGCGACAGAGCAACCTGTTAGACGAAAGATTTCCTCCATAACAACGCTCGAGGCTTTTCAGTAAAGTTCACTCGACAAAAACCAAGAATGGATCAAGGAGACTGAAAAAGATGGCTATGTTACCATTTTGATTCATCGATCCCCACAAGACACTTCCGAAGCGCGAAAGTTGAATCGGAAGTATTTTCAACTCCTTCTCCACTCAAACCCTGAACCATTCGGGGGCTAATGATGAAGCTATGTACCTAGGGTATGGTCATAGGCCTGACCTAGACACCCTTCCCAAGGACATCACCCTAAAGTCAGAAGCATTCGAAGGGTACCATCATCTACTCGACCGAGAACATTCCACTCGAAAGAATTGTTGTCACTCAACTGTAGCAGAAACCACTCGGCATATAGAAGATCTAAAGTCACTCTGGACAGCAACGGTCGCGTTTACTCATAGACTTAATGATCATTTATAGCACTTTATTACAGACATTACCTGTAACGCTCTCTCTTTTTGTACATTGAACTCTGTGTAACGGAGAGGAGCTGGGGTCCTGGCGCACTCTATATAAGCCACCCCCTCCTCTGGGACAAGGGTTTGGACCCCCTGTAACACACACACACACACACACACACGCATAATCCAGTCGACCGCCTCCGGGCTCCGAGACATAGGGCTGTTACTTCTTCTGAGAAGGGCCTGAACTCATAAAACTCGTGTGTACAACTTCGCCATAGCTAAGATCTTGCCTCTTCATACCTACCCCCATTCTACTGTCAGTCTTAGATCCATGACAGCGGCGGCGCGGGACGGCGGCGACGCGGTGCGGGGCGAGGCACGGCAGCGGGCGGCGGCGGCAGCGCGTGCAGGTGGCGGCGCGGCAGCAGCGGCGGTTGGCGGCGACGCGAGCTGCGGCGGTGGGCGGTGGCTTCAGGACGGGGTGGAGGCAGCGGCGGGCGACGTATATAAAGGCCCGGGGGGCGCGCGGCTTGGAGGAGGGGACGACACGGGGCGGAGTTCGGCTCGGACTCGTCCACGGCGTCCGTGCCTCGCACGGCGGTGGAAGGCGGCGGCGGGTCGGATGGGTCATATTATCTTCTCTTTTTGAAGAAGTCATATTATATTCTCTCTTCTTATTTTTTAATATTAGAAATATTTGGAGAGAAAGATATTAAAACCAAATTGATCCTCTTCTCAAATTTGAGAAAAATTCAATTATGAAAATGAATGAAATCCCCAACCCTCTCCTTGGGTCCTTGAGTTGCTTAGGATTTCTAGGATCACAACCAAAAAGCAAATAAAATATGGTATGCATATGATGACCTAGGTATAACATCAAAATGGAAAATTGGGATGCTACAAACCTACCCTCTTAAGATGAATCTCTCCCTCGAGATTCGGGTTGGCTAGAAAATAGGTGTGGATGGTCTTTCCGTAGGTCTTCTTCTCATTCCAAGGTGGCTTCATCCTCAGTATGGTGGCTCCACTGAACTTTGCAAAACTTGATAACCTTGTTGCTCGTAACTCGGCTGGAAAACTCGAGAATCTTGACGGGTTTCTCCTCGTAGGTTAGATCACTATCCAACTGAAGTGCTTCAAGGGGCACTGTGTCTCTCAAAGGAATATCGGCCATCTCTGCATGACACTTCTTTAACTCGGAAACGTGAAACACATCATGAACTCCTGACAAACCTTCGGGTAACTCCAACTTGTAGGCCACTTCTCCCTTCCGTTCCAAAACTCGATATGGTCATACAAATCTCGGGGCTAACATTCCCTTAACTCCAAATCGTTTAACTCCTCGGAGTGGTGACACAAGAAGATATGCTCGGTCCCCAATCTCATAAACTACCTCCTTGCATTTAGTGTCTGCATAACTCTTCTGCCTGGACTGAGCTACCTTCAGTCTATCTCACATCAACTTGTCCTTCTCTTCAGACTCCTTAATTAAATCGGGTCCAAACAACTGATGGTCTCCAACTTCATCCCACATTAACGGTGCCCTGCACCTTCTCCCATACAAATCTTCGAAAGGTGCCATCTTTAAACTAGCCTGGTAACTGTTGTTGTATGAGAACTTTGCGTAAGGCAAATTATCATCCCAACTAAATCCATAATCTAGCGCACAAGCTCTTAACATGTCCTCCAGAATCTGATGGACTCTCTCAGTCTATCCATCTATCTGCGGATGAAAGGTTGTACTAAACTCTAGCCTGGTACCCAAAGTCTAGTGCAACTGATTCCAAAACTTTGAAGTAAATTGTGTTCCTCTATTTGATATGATGGTCCTCGGAACTCCTTGTAGACATACGATCCTGGTCATATATGTCTTGGCCAACTTCGCACTCGTGTAAGTGGTTTTCACTGGGATAAAGTGAGACACTTTGGTCAAGCGATCAACTAATACCCATATGGAATCATATCCCGACCGTGTCTTGTGTAATCTGATGATGAAATCCATGCCAAGCTTGTCCCACTTCCATTTGGGTATCGACATAGGCTGCAGTAATCCTGCTGGCTTCTGATGTTCTGCCTTCACTCTCTGACATACATGACATACGGTTACATACTCGGCGATATCCTTTTTCATACCTGTCCACCAGAAATGCTCCTTCAAATCCAAATACATCTTGGTGTTTCCGGGGTGTATTGAGTATGGCGAGTCATGAGCCTCCTGAAGTATTAACTTCCTGATCTCTGCATTATTAGGTACATATACACGATCCTCAAACCATAGAGTTTCGTGCTCATCCTCACGAAAACCCTTGGCTTTTCCTTTACTCATCTTCTCCTTTATCTTAGCAATTTCTTTGTCATCCTTCTGAGCTTCTCGAATCTTTGCCAATAATGTTGACTGAACCTCCATTGCTGCAACACAACCTCTTGGAACCATCTCCAAACGAAGTTCCTTGAGATCGTCAACTAATTCCTTTGGTAATCCTCCAGTTACGAGGGTATTGGCATAACTCTTCCGGCTCAAAGCGTCTGCTACGACATTGGCCTTTCCTGGATGATAGTGTAACTTCATGTCATAATCCTTTATAAGGTCCAACCATCTCCTTTGCTTGAGGTTTAGCTCCTTCTGAGTGAAAATGTACTTTAAACTATTGTGATTCGTGTACACACCACAACGGTTCCCGATAAGAAAATGTGTCCAGGTCTTCAGCGCATGCACTATGGCTGCTAACTCCAAATCATGTGTGGCATAATTCAACTCATGCGGTCGAAGCTGACATGAGGCATATGAAACAACTCTTTTGTCCTGCATAAGTACACCTCCAAGTCCTTGGCGAGAAGCATCGCAATACACTTGGAAATCCTTACGTGTATCCGGAAGAATTAGCACTGGGCTATAAAAAAACGTTTCTTCAACTCCTAAAAACTAGCCTCACATCCATCCGTCCATTTAAACTTAGTGTCCTTCTTCAACAACTCCGTCATGGGCTTCACAATCTTGGAAAAATTCTCAATGAATCTTCAGTAATATCCCGTGAGTCCAAGAAAACTGGAGATCTCTCCAAATGACGTGGGTGCCAACCACTCAGTGACGGATTTAACCTTGGTAGGGTCTACTACTATACCTTCTGCTGATATAACATGTCCAAGGAATCCAACTTCCTTCAACCAAAACTCACATTTGCTGAACTTGGCATATAGCTGATGTTCCCTGAGCTTCTCGAGAACTAAACGTAAATGCTCCTTGTGCTCCTCTTCATTCTTCGAGTATACCAAAATATCATCGATGAATACCAGAACAAACTTATCCAAGAACTCCATGAACACCTTGTTCATCATACTCATGAAATAGGGAGGGGCATTAGTCAATCCAAATGACATAACCATGTACTCATATAGCCCGTACCTTGTGGTGAAAGCTGTCTTAGGTATATCCTATTCTCGGATCTTCAGCTGGTGGTATCCTGATCGCGGATCAATCTTGGAGAATACTTTAGCTCCTTGCAGATGGTCAAAAAAATCATTGATCATCGGTAGTGGGTACTTGTTCTTAATCTTCACTTCATTCAATGCATGATAATCAACAACCATTCTCAAAGATCCATCCTTCTTCTCAACTAAGAGCACTGGGGCTCCCCACGATGATGAACTTGGTCGAATGTAACCTTTCTCCAATAGCTCCTTGATTTGCTTCTTAATCTCGTCCAGATCATTTGCGGGCATCCAGTATGGCCTTTTCGATATTGGTCCGGAGCCTGACAATAGCTCTATCAGAAATTCGATGTATCGATCCGGCTGCATGCCTAGTAGTTCTTCTGGAAATACATTCAGGTAATCCTTCACTACAGGCACTTCCTCCTGAACAACTCCTGAGAGAGAATTCACTTGGTTCCTCCTTGGCGCATGGCTGGATACATACTTGATCCTCTTTCCCTCCAGAGTGGTGAGTAAAATTGACTTACTAGCACAATTTATGTTCCCTCCATACTTCGATAGTGTCACGACCGGATTTTTCCGGACACTGATTTCCAGAAAATGGCCGTCGAGCTCATCAGCCCCAGGATTACTGTTAGCTGATGAGGTAACAACTTGATACAGAAATTCCAAGCAAGAGTACAAATATGTAGTACAAGACCATTGTGGCCTATGAGTACAACAAATGGTTTCTAGTGGTTGATGGCGGAGGCGGTTTGTGAGTCATCAGTATCTATGGGGCTCCATTTCCCATGGGAACAACTGACCAGGATAACTCCTATCTTCGCGAGGCTGCTATCACCGTTGCTTAGGTTGCGAGGCTGTCGTCGCAACGCTCCTCTCCAAGCAATCAATCTGGCCAAGACAATAGCCAGGGACAAGCCAGTGAGTACTTTGAATGTACTCGCAAACATTAAGAACACAGGTATATTATAGCCACAGATAAACATGTTTCAAAATATTCTGTGATTACTCTGAACATTATGGAATAAGGTTCATGATGTATGTGAGTAAATATTTAAGGAATACACAGGCAATCAAACAAGTAAATGAAATAATAAAATATGCCACAGTCGGGCGTCTGAGCGACACCACATAAAGGGCTTTAAAAGAAATGCCACAGTCGGGCGTCTGAGCGACACCACATAAAGGGCTTTAAAAGAAATGCCACAGTCGGGCGTCTGAGCGACACCACATAAAGGGCTTTAAAAGAAATGCCACAGTCGGGCGTCTGAGCGACACCACATAAAGGGCTTTAAAAGAAATGCCACAGTCGGGCGTCTGAGCGACACCACATAAAGGGCTTTAAAAGAAATGCCACAGTCAGGCGTCTGAGGGACACCACAAAAAGGGCTTTGAAAGAAATGCCACAGTCGGGCGTCTGAGCGACACCACATAAAGGGCTTTAAAAGCAATAATCATAGTGAATATCTCAGAGGTAGAACCATCCCGGGGATAATCGACAATAATAATAATAACACGGGTTAGCCAATAATGATAATAATTCATGAATATCACAAGTCACAGGTAGTAATTCCAGTTCCTGTTAGAAAATTTCACCTCCGAAGACCGACTCTAAGACCGACACTTGACCCATCCCAGACTATAATCCTTAACCATGGACACGGCTATTCGAATAGGTTTATTCTCTGCAGAGGGTGTACTCTTTACCCACGAGTAACGGATTCCTTTAGTCCATTGGGACTAATTCTGTCTATGGCCTTTTAGTTGAAAACACGCCTAACTTGCACACACCAGCTTAACTCATCGGTGTCTGGAATCACCCACGACACTTGTTAAGCAAAACTCTAAGTGGGGAGGCTACAACCTCGCGTAGCATGGGATCAAATTTATATCGCGCGCTCTAAGGGGTGGCCTCCCCTCTCGGTCCCAACCGGAAACACCCATGCCCCCTGACCAGGTGGCATGCCTACCGGCTACAACCGATATCTTCCACCATGGCCTCTCTGTACGGTGTGTGCTGGAAAGGGGTTGACGACTTACTGAACCGTACCCTACCTGCGGCAGGGACGAGTGGTAGTACGAAGCAAGTATGGGGTTACTGGGACAAGACTCAATCTGCGGTCGACTCAGGAGGTTTATAAGTTCCTGCATGACATGTATATCAAATATAATTCAACTGAAGAAATCACCACTCAATGTACCTTACCATGCCATACCGGACATAACCGTCCCGACGGGGACCGGCGACAAGCTCACGCCTACCCAAGGCCGAGGCTTTCCCGGATTCCTTTCTGACATGCATGCAAGGCACATGAGGATGATTACCATCACAATCATTTTCATTTCCAATAGCATGGTAATCACTAATAAGCTTCCATGCAAATGATCATGCCACATGAAATAATAAGTCATCTGAAATAAGGTGGTGTTCTAAACGTGTCAACCAACACATCAAAAATATTATGCCAGGGTTCAGAATGCTTGCCTTTAAGTTGTGGAGGGGTGAGGTGCTCTCCAAAACTTTTGGAAGTTTCTACTCTCTCTCCAAAATCCTATTTAAAAATATATTTGAATTAACACACAAATCCAAGGCAGCACAAAAAAGTTGTTTGAATGTTTTTGAAATAAATCTTAAAATAAACTAGACAATATTTGAGGAAGGTAGGAAAAAGAATCATCTCATTTGGATTTATAATTAAAAAGATATACTCAGTCAAAGTTCTGGTCAAAAACTGATTTAAATAAGACAGAAAAAGAAAAACGTTTCAGAGAGGAATACGCTTTCGGAGCGGGGGAAACGTACTGGGCGGATTACGTCTTCACTTAAAACAAGTGGATGCCGCGGTGTGTCACTGATAGTGGGTCCAGGGGGCCCACTAGTCAGGTTTGACTATTCCTCCCTCCCTCTTCTTCCTTTGTTCCGAGTGGAGGCGGGGCTCCGGCGATCGTCGTCGGCGACTGGCGGCTCCTTGCGGGGCGCCGGGGGCGGGGATGGATCTGCCACTCCATTGCGGTCCTCCAGGTGGTCGCCAGGCCGGTGGGGATGGAGGGAGCTGCCGGCGGCGAGCTTCGCGGCGGAGAAGGCTTCGGGTGGATAGTGAGTTTGGGGCTGCGGTGGTCTCTGACCAAAATCGAGCGTGGGGTTGCACTCACGAGAGGGAGGGGGCCTCTTGGTGGAGAGAATGGAGAGGAATAGGCACTGGTGGCGACGGAATCGGCCGGAACTTGGCGGCGGCCGAACCGGCCGGACTCGGGGAAGAAGGCCTTCCCTCTCTCGACTGCTGGCCAAGGCAGCACTAGGAGGATCATATGAGGTTGCTCCTCGTCTCGATTGAGCTCCGGGGTCCTTATATACACAATGGAGGTCGGTTCCGAGGCGGCCGGCGATAAGGATGACGGCGAACCGCCTCTCTGTAGCAATGGCGACGTGGCGACGACGGGATCTAGCCGACGAGCGAAGGGATAGGCTTGCGCTGTTCCCAGGGGCCAGGTGGCGAGTGGGAGAGGCCTGGGCGGCGCTGCCCGTGGCAGACGCTGTCGGCCGACGCCGGCGTGCCGCCAAAAGGGCTCTGGCGGTGGAGCTGTAGGGTGCCAGGGCGGTTGGCACGTTGCTGCGAGGAGGTTAGTGTGTGGTGTGGCGCTGCAGAGCGGGCCAAAACCAGGGGGGCCAGCGTGTCGGCTCGTGTGCGCGGCTGCAATTTGCGCGCTCTGGGCGCGCCCAGCGCACGCCCACGAGATGCTCGGCGAAATGCCATGGCATGCTAGGTGGCTCGGTTGGAGCTGGGGTTTAGCAGGTCTAGGTTTGGGCTTGCAAGGAGATCAGTGGACAAGCTGGTTTGGTCAGGGGATCAGGTTCACATTGCAAACCAAAAATTCATGCCAAAACAGATCATGCCCATAAGGTGTTTGACAAAATGTCAAGGGCACTTAGGCAAGTCTTGGAGTGGTCAAAAACTCCAGATGGAAGTCTCTTTAGATGAAAGAGAGAGTGGTGAGGTTAGTTTGCCAAATGCAGCAACTTGTTAGTGCAAGTTTTGCTGAACTTCAATTCTGGACAGGGAATAAATGGCATCATTCATGAACCAAAAATGATCCAAAGGGTGCATGCTCCTGGACTTAGGGGTTTGGTAGGGTGGTCTACAAGCAGGTGAAAGCACAAGGTCACTGGAGCAAAAATAAATAGGGTTGCAGTAGAAATCAGAGGGCTGGACCAGAATGAAGATGATGCTGATTCACTCCAAATTTTCAAAGAACAACACCAGGTTTTTGCATAAAGTTGAATCACAGGCTATTACCAACATCTCATAATTTTGGTGGAGGCTAGAAGAAAATGTTTAAATGGGTTGTAGTGTAAAATTGCCCACTGGACCAGAGAAGAAAAAAGGGTGTAGAGCTCAAAATATTTCATGAAATAAAGATGTTTTTGCACAAAAATTATTTAATAACATCACATGACATCTCCAAATTTTTGTGGGAATTTTAAGTGAATTTATCAAATGGTTGTAGTTCAAATATGGCCATTTAACCTTGAAAAACCATTTTCAAGAAAGTAAAGGTCAAGCAACTTAATTATTTAATTAGTTATATTAAATAAGGAAAATTTTCTTTTGAGAGATCAAATAAGCCCAATAACATATTTGAAAAGTTTTCTCCTTGAGGAAAAACTCATCACAATAGGGAAGAAAATGATTAAAAAAAATCAAAAAAAAAGCTCAGAAATTCAAAGTTATAATTCCTGACAAAATTTTAATTCATTAAAACAAGGCCAAATTTTTGGGGTGTCACAACACTAACCCCCTTAAGAAAAATCTCGTCCTCGAGATTTGTTAAAAGCTGTTTTCAAGAAAATTATATGCAATAAAAATGTTACTACAGTGAGAGGGCAATAAGTGGTGAGAACCACAGTGTGAATACTGGTGCTGCGTGGAAAAATCTATGGTTCGGGACAAGTACGTGAGATTTCTACGCTGGATATAAATTTAGAATAATTTCTAAATTTAAATATACGCTGGTTGTACCCAAGAGCACAATGCTCATTCTGGCCGACAGGTGGACCCGAGGCCCACAGTCAGCCTCTTCTTCTTCCTCTGGCTCTTTCTTCTCCCCCTCTCCCGCGCTTTCTCCCTGGCGACGCCTAGCGCATAGGGCATCTAGGCCGTACTGCGGTAGTGCGCGGCGTGCTAGCTGCCGGGGCAGCGTGCACTCACCTCGCGGGCCAGCGTGCTGTCGGCACTGCTCGCGGATTCGACTCCGAACACCGGCGATCGGGTGACGAGCGGCGTTGGTGGACTTTGCCCACCGAACACCGAGCTCGAGCTATAAAACGGCCGAGGTGTCCTTCTCTCCTTCCTCACACCTGGCCTCGCTTCCCTTTCTTCTTCTTCCTCCATTTCTGCTTACAAAAGCTCGGGTGAGGCTCTAATGGCGGATGCGATGCCGGACTGGTTCGCGATCCTGGTATGCGGAGGGCTGGTGACACTGCTGGGGCTCTCCGTGCTCCTGTGCGCGATGATCCTCGACGAGCGTTGTGATGCTGCTGCTCGGGTGTTGGATCTCCGCGGTGGTGACGATCACGAGGAGTAGGTGGGGTGTGCCGTGTGCTAACTGTTGTTAGGGGGTGGTTAGCCAGATGTAAGACCATTGCAAAGTTTTGTAACCGGTGTATGTGCTCGGATGATTATGGTCGAGTGTCTGTGGTTGTTGTGCTGTGTAAAATAATCCATGTCGTGAGAAGATGCAGATGTAGTGGCTTGGCGAAGAGAACACTCATTCCAGGATTATTCGCGGAAGAAAACAGTAATGCAGCAAAATCACTCATATTAATTGAAACTAAAGATTTACTCAATGCGCACATTCGATTACCACGCATAAGTTACATCGGATAAATAAATGTTGCAACAATTTAAACGTAGCAGCGACGTCTATAATGCAAAGGGTAACTGGATGGAAACCCGAGGAAATGTCTCTGGTACTGAGACACATTCTTCCTCTATCGGAGAAAGTGGATTGACCAGTCGATGCACGTGTCTCTCCTGGTCGGGCCTCAGTGATCTGCCAATGGCGATCTGAGGATTTAAATCTGCGAGGCTCTAGAGATAACCCATCACGCGTTGGATCAAACTCTCTTGAGCGATGACGTACTGGACAAGGTTGGCCAGGACGGGGTCTCTTTCGATTCGTACACTGGGAAACGATGTTACACCTCCGGGCGCTGCACGGCTCGGGAAGTAATAATATCCTCATTCGCTGGCATAAGGTACCACGAATCGAAGGTGAGCAAGCGCTTCGTAAGCCGCAGCTTCCACGGCCATCTGTGGGGTTGGCATAGATTTCCCCACGAAGGAAACCTCTATTGGGTCTTGGGCTGAGTTTACGGGAGGGATGTGCACTGCGGCCCAATATCTCGAGGTGGAAAAGGTGATCCTCGATTTGAACAGCTCATACTGGGGTGGTTGGGTAGCGCCCATGGTACTACAGGTAAAATCCCACAATATCTTGACAAAACTACCCTGGGTTGCATCTGGGGTTCTCAGGTAAATGCTGGGGGTCGACATGGCAAGAAATGGTTGTGAGGGTGGTGCACAAGGTGAGAGGTGCTTGGCAAGGTCACGCGGTGGCCTTTTTATAGCACCGGAGCTGGGTCATTTTTACCGTGGTGAATGGTAAAGAAAATTTTCAGCCCTGTTCTGCGCGTCGAAGTCAATGCCACAGATACACATATTTCACCGAGGTGACGTGTTACTGTGGGGGTTGTCGGGAAGGTTTTTGGTAACTGTGCCAGGGGTAGCAATCTCACACTGCGTACTGGGTGTTTAGACAAGGTTATTACTAAAGCAGAGGCATGACAACAAGCAGCGTTTATCCACAAGGCCACGCGGTTACAAAGCGAGGGTACACTGGGACTCGATACAACTCGGGTTACTTAGTCTACCTCGTTTACATCCATGCGGACGTGCCTTGTGGATGTTGAGGCTCCTCCACGGGTCTCGCCGTCGGAATTGACTGGAGTGGGTTGAGGGGCTGCAGGCTCGGGGTAGCGATGAGGACCATCTCGGGGATTGTTGGCCACAACCCCGTTGGAGTGTGTTCCCAAAATGCGACGTAGCACTTCTGGGGTTATCGTAGCACCTTGGCCGATGGCTGGGGCAGACCTCAGGGACTCGATCGGGTGTCCAAACAGCACGACTAGGTTGTCGGCGTTGGGCTCGTCCTCTTCTCTTGCTGGGGCTCGATGAACCAGCTCTCCACGAGCTGCGATAAGATCAATTGTGACCTGATCGCACAGTTCTTCTAGTGCACTTACATAGCGCACCAGGTGCAACAATGCAGGATCTGTCTTGTGATCTCCGTTGGCAACTTGGGGTGGTCTACCATACCCTTCACGCCTGGGGTGGTAGTGGAACGAGCGACAGTCAACTCTGGGCGACAAGTGCCGGAGATGAACTATAGCTTCTCGAGCAGCTAGTTGGATGGCTTGTGGCTCAAAGGAAGTTGTTCTTCCGGTGAACTTGTAGGGGCGTTCAGGTGCTAGACCCCTACCGTAGATGTGTACAGTGGCCCAGAATTGACAGCTTTCACCGCTTACGGGTCCTTGGTACACAACATATTCTGGGGGCTCTTCTAACGCATAGGCACGACGGGTGAGGTTTGCGAGTATGATCACAAAACCTCCAAGGTTGGTTGTTGTGGTCTCATGATGCACGATAGGACCAGGCATTGTGGCTCGGTTTAGGATAGCGGCTGTGTTGTGCTGGGTTGAGACTAGTGTGCCCTATTTATAGGAAAAAGGGGACGGAGTCTTCCTTCGCACGCTTGCGAATGAGACGCCTTGGGTGCTGGTCACTGGTGCGTGATCGACAGGCTAGGTTATAGGTTGGGCACCGACTGCCAAAATGTGTCGGGTCACTGTGGGGCTATCTAGAATGAGAAGCTTGGCTGGGGTTTGGTTTGCCTAGGTTTATTGACCTGGCTGAGATAGGATTAGCCAATGGCCAGCCTGGCTCTGATACCAAGTCTGTCACGACCGGATTTTTCCGGACACTGATTTCCAGAAAATGGCCGTGGAGCTTATCAGCCCCAGGATTACTGTTAGCTGATGAGGTAACAGCTTGAGACAGAAATTCCAAGCAAGAGTACAAATATGTAGTACAAGACCATTGTGGCCTATGAGTACAACAAATGGTTTCTAGTGGTTGATGGCGGAGGCGGTTTGTGAGTCATCAGTGTCTATGGGGCTCCATTTCCCACGGGAACAGCTGACCAGGATAACTCCTATCTTCGCGAGGCTGCTATCACCATTGCTTAGGTTGCGAGGCTGTCGTCGCAACGCTCCTCTCCAAGCAATCAATCTGGCCAAGACAATAGCCAGGGACAAGCCAGTGAGTACTTTGAATGTACTCGCAAACATTAAGAACACAGGTATATTATAGCCACAGATAAACATGTTTCAAAATATTATGTGATTACTCAGAACATTATGGAATAAGGTTCATGATATATGCGAGTAAATATTTAAGGAATGCACGGGTAATCAAACAAGTAAATGAAATAATAAAATGTGCCACAGTCGGGCGTCTGAGCGACACCACATAAAGGGCTTTAAAAGAAATGCCACAGTCGGGCGTCGGAGCGACACCACATAAAGGGCTTTAAAAGAAATGCCACAGTCGGGCGTCTGAGCGACACCACATAAAGGGCTTTAAAAGAAATGCCACAGTCGGGCGTCTGAGCGACACCACATAAAGGGCTTTGAAAGAAATGCCACAGTCGGTCGCCTGAGCGACACCACAAAAAGGGCTTTGAAAGAAATGCCACAGTCGGGCGTCTGAGGGACACCACATAAAGGGCTTTAAAAGCAATAATCATAGTGAATATCTCAGAGGTAGAACCATCCCGGGGATAATCGACAATAATAATAATAACACGGGTTAGCCAATAATGATAATAATTCATGAATATCACAAGTCACAGGTAGTAATTCCAATTCCTGTTAGACAATTTCACCTCCGAAGACCGACTCTAAGACCGACACTTGACCCATCCCAGACTATAATCCTTAACCATGGACACGGCTATTCGAATAGGTTTATTCTCTGCAGAGGGTGTACTCTTTACCCACGAGTAACGGATTCCTTTAGTCCATTGGGACTAATTCTGTCTATGGCCTTTTAGTTGAAAACACGCCTAACTTGCACACACCAGCTTAACTCATCGGTGTCTGGAATCACCCACGACACTTGTTAAGCAAAACTCTAAGTGGGGAGGCTACAACCTCGCGTAGCATGGGATCAAATTTATATCGCGCGCTCTAAGGGGTGGCCTCCCCTCTCGGTCCCAACCGGAAACACCCATGCCCCCTGACCAGGTGGCATGCCTACCGGCTACAACCGATATCTTCCACCATGGCCTCTCTGTATGGTGTGTGCTGGAAAGGGGTTGACGACTTACTGAACCGTACCCTACCTGCGGCAGGGATGAGTGGTAGTACGAAGCAAGTATGGGGTTACTGGGACAAGACTCAATCTACGGTCGACTCAGGAGGTTTATAAGTTCCTGCATGACATGTATATCAAATATAATTCAACTGAAGAAATCACCACTCAATGTACCTTACCATGCCATACCGGACATAACCGTCCCGACGGGGACCGGCGACAAGCTCACGCCTACCCAAGGCCGAGGCTTTCCCGAATTCCTTTCTGGCATGCATGCAAGGCACATGAGGATGATTACCATCACAATCATTTTCATTTCCAACAGCAAGGTAATCACTAATATGCTTCCATGCAAATGATCATGCCACATGAAATAATAAGTCATCTGAAATAAGGTTGTGTTCTAAACGTGTCAACCAACACATCAAAAATATTATGCCAGGGTTCAGAATGCTTGCCTTTAAGTTGTGGAGGGGTGAGGTGCTCTCCAAAACTTTTGAAAGTTTCTACTCTCTCTCCAAAATCCTATTTAAAAATATATTTGAATTAACACACAAATCCAAGGCAGCACAAAAAAGTTGTTTGAATTTTTTTGAAATAAATCTTAAAATAAACTAGACAATATTTGAGGAAGGTAGGAAAAAGAATCATCTCATTTGGATTTATAATTAAAAAGATATAGTCAGTCAAAGTTCTGGTCAAAAACTGATTTAAATAAGACAGAAAAAGAAAAACGTTTCAGAGAGGAATACGCTTTCGGAGCGGGGGAAACATACTGGGCGGATTACGTCTTCACTTAAAACACGTGGATGCCGCGGTGTGTCACTGATAGTGGGTCCAGGGGGCCCACTAGTCAGGTTTGACTATTCCTCCCTCCCTCTTCTTCCTCTGTTCCGAGTGGAGGCGGGGCTCCAGCGATCGTCGTCGGCGACTGGCGGCTCCTTGCGGGGCCTCGGGGGCGGGGATGGATCCGCCACTCCATTGCGGTCCTCCAGGTGGTCGCTAGGCCGGTGGGGACGGAGGGAGCTGCCGGCGGCGAGCTTCGCGGCGGAGAAGGCTTCGGGTGGATAGTGAGTTTGGGGCTGCGGTGGTCTCTGACCAAAATCGAGCGTGGGGTTGCACTCATGAGAGGGAGGGGGAGCTCTTGGTGGATAGAATGGAGAGGGAGAGGCACTGGTGGCGACGGAATCGGTCGGAACTTGGCGGCGGCCGAACCTGCCGGACTCGGGGAAGAAGGCCTTCGCTCTCTCGACTGCTGGCCAAGGCAGCACTAGGAGGATCATATGAGGTTGCTCCCCATCTCGATTGAGCTCCGGGGTCCTTATATACGCGGTGGAGGTCGGTTCCGAGGCGGCCGGCGATAAGGATGACGGCGAACCGCCTCTCTGTAGCAATGGCGATGTGGCGACGACGGGAGCTAGCCGACGAGCGAAGGGATAGGCTTGCGCTGTTCCCAGGGGCCAGGTGGCGAGCGGGAGAGGCTTGGGCGGCGCTGCCCGTGGCAGAGGCTGTCGGCCGACGCCGGCGTGCCGCCAAAAGGGCTCTGGCGATGGAGCTGTTGGGTGCCAGGGCGGTTGGCGCGTTGCTGCGAGGAGGGTAGTGTGTGGTGTGGCGCTACAGAGCGGGCCAAAACCAGGGGGGCCAGCGTGTCGGCTCGTGTGCGCGGCTGCAATTTGCGCGCTCTGGGCGTGCCCAGCGCACGCCCACGAGATGCTCGGCGAAATGCCATGGCATGCTAGGTGGCTCGGTTGGATCTGGGGTTTAGCAGGTCTAGGTTTGGGCTTGCAAGGAGATCAGTGGACAAGCTGGTTTGGTCAGGGGATCAGGTTCACAGTGCAAACCAAAAATTCATGCCAAAACAGATCATGCCCATAAGGTGTTTGAGAAAATGTCAAGGGCACTTAGGCAAGTCTTGGAGTGGTCAAAAACTCCAGATGGAAGTCTCTTTAGATGAAAGAGAGAGTGGTGAGGTTAGTTTGCCAAATGCAGCAACTTGTTAGTGCAAGTTTTGCTGAACTTCAATTCTGGACAGGGAATAAATGGCATCATTTCATGAACCAAAAATGATCCAAAGGGTGCATGCTCCTGGACTTAGGGGTTTGGTAGGGTGGTCTACAAGCAGGTGAAAGCACAAGGTCACTGGAGCAAAAATAAGTAGGGTTGCAGTAGAAATCAGAGGGCTGGACCAGAATGAAGATGATGCTGATTCACTCCAAATTTTCAAAGAACAACACCAGGTTTTTGCATAAAGTTGAATCACAGGCTATTACCAACATCTCATAATTTTGGTGGAGGCTAGAAGAAAATGTTTAAATGGGTTGTAGTGTAAAATTGCCCACTGGACCAGAGAAGAAAAAAGGGTGTAGAGCTCAAAATATTTCATGAAATAAAGATGTTTTTGCACAAAAGTTATTTAATAACATCACATGACATCTCCAAATTTTTGTGGGAATTTTAAGTGAATTTATCAAATGGTTGTAGTTCAAATATGGCCATTTAACCTTGAAAAACCATTTTCAAGAAAGTAAAGATCAAGCAACTTAATTATTTAATTAGTTATATTAAATAAGGAAAATTTTCTTTTGAGAGATCAAATAAGCCCAATAACATATTTGAAAAGTTTTCTCCTTGGGGAAAAACTCATCACAATAGGGAAGAAAATGATTAAAAAAATCAAAAAAAAGGAGCTCAGAAATTCAAAGTTTTAATTCCTGACAAAATTTTAATTCATTAAAACAAGGCCAAATTTTTGGGGTGTCACAGATAGCCAATGCATGCCTAGTATTATATCCAATCCTTGTGACTCCAAAAGTATTAGGTCTGAGGGGAAAACATGGCTTCCAATGGTTAAGGGTATCCGATCGCACCATCGGCTGGCCATATACTCTGCTCCTGGTGAGCTTACTAACATGGGTGACCTAAGGGCTAGGGTTGGCAACTTAAACATATCCGCAAAACCCCTTGATATATATGAATGTGATGCACCAGTATTGAAAAGAACAAGAGCAGTAAATGACTTAACCAAAAACTTATAGATAACTTCATCTGGCTGCTCTTCAACCTCCTCCACTTTGATGTGGTTCACCTGACCTCTGTTGAAGGGATTGGGCTTCTTCCGAGAACTTCCATTGCCATTTCCATTCTTTGCTTCAAAATAGTCGGTGGCATAGTGTCCAGTCTTCCCGCACTTGAAACAAGTAATGTGACTTAGATCCTTCTTGGCGGGTGTAGAGGGGTTGGAGCGGTTCTGGCTGCTGCTTCCTCCATTCCATTTCCATTCTTGGGGCCACTATGGTGATGCGAACTTCCTCCATTGTGAGTGTGGCCTCCATGGTTATGGGTATAACCTCCCGAGTTCGGAGTAAAACGAGGCTTCTGCTGAGCTCCAAAGTTATACTTCCCTTGTCCATACTTCCTTTTGCGGCTCTCTATCTGCTGCTGCTTCCCTTCAATCATAAGAGCCATGTCTACCAACTGCTGGTAATTAGCAAATGTTGCTACCAACAACTGCATACTCAGCTCATTATTCAGCCCTTCCATAATATTCTCCTGCTTCGCGGCATCTGTGGCCACATCGTCTGAGGCATAACGAGCTACGTTGCTAAAAATCATCCACGTACTGCCCCACAGTACGATTTCCCTGGCGTAAGTTGCGAAACTCACGCTTCTTCATGCTCATAGATCCAGTTGAGACATGTGCAATACGGAAAGCTTGCTGGAACTGATCCCAAGTGACATTGGCTATGGGGAAAGTGGCTGTGTAATTCTCCCACCATGAGGCTGCGGGTCCATCTAGTTGGTGTGCAGTAAAACGCACCTTCTCAGCATCTGTGCAACCTGAAGTGGTCAACTCCCTTCCAATCCTGTGGAGCCAGTCGTCAGCAACTATCGGCTTGGTGCTACTGGAAAACACCGGCGAATTCAACCTCAGAAAACGGGTTAAGTTGTCAACTAGAGGTGGTGGCAGCGGGTTGTTGTTGTTGTTGCCCTGCTTCTAGACTAGCAACTACATCAAGGCATTCTGCTATTGGATCAACTGAGTGAGCTCCAGTGGGAAGACAAATCCGGGGTCACATCTTGGAGGCATCTGATAGGTTTAGAGGGAAGAGACTTAGAATAGGGCGAGGTCTAAAGAGAAATCACTACCCATATGCACATGAGACAAACACATTCGTATCACATCACTCAATTCAAACAAGGGCATACAAACGATCTATCTACTGTTGCAAAATACTCGAACTACTACTATATACATGGGGGAAATTCTACTGATAATATGGTGGTCGACTATAAATTTTGATCGCTGGAAGATTCCATGATATCTTCTCCAGCTTCGTCTTCATAATCATCATCATTGTCGGGGTCGGAGTCAGTGTCATCGATGATGATGTAGTCTTTAGGTTGGTTGTCCTCTCCAGGTGCGGGATCTCCCATGAATATCCCTAGCTTCTTCTCCGGGTCTTCATTCTTCTCCAATAGCACTACAATTTCCTCCTCATATCCATCGCGTGTAGACTTGAGTTCCTCTTCAAGCTCCATGTTCATGGTCATCACCTTCTTCAGATCTAGCATGCTGGCACACGTTTGGTTCTCCTGGCGGCGAATGTGTTGGTTTAACTCCTGGATGAAGGCTGCAATGGACTTGTCCCTCCTGGTGCTGATCATCTCCCAATGCTCATCTCAGCGCCCACATATCTGGTAGATGGTGTCCTTAAGATCCTTGTTGTAGACTTCGCCGATGCGTCCCATGGCGTTGTGGGCTGCCATGCTCTTTCCTAGACTCCAGGTTGGTGCATCAAAGGAAAACTCTATGGGCTCAGAAACTGGCGTGAATGTCCTTCCTGGAACATGAACTCGAATCATCCAATGCTCCTCTTATGGTAAAGTGGCTGTGTAGGTCCCGGTGAAGCTTGGTGTTCTGATGTTCAGGTACCTAGTGACTTCCTTCAAGTGTCGTCCAAATGGTGTGTCTTCATCCGGTTGAGCAAACTTGTTCCTTGGGTCCGCCATCTATAGAGTGGAAAATGGAGGAGAGTCATAAAGGAGTAGAGAAGAGTGACCTATGGCTTATCTTATTGGTCGCGTCCTACAGTCAGCGTGGGCTGTGATACCATCTTGTAGTGATCCAACCTCAAACGGTCAAATCTCTCTGCATAAGTGTCATCCCTGGATTGGTAATGCTGACACACACAATACTCGAAGGATTGATAGCAGAGTGCAATCACACACTTATTACATCGAATGTCTCAAAAGAGAACTTAATACAGTAAAATGGCTTAAGGCCATCTAAATAAGATAATAGCGGGAGCTTCGAAGATAAATGAGTCCATCAACTCCAACGACATAGCTGAGTGCACAACAACGACCTAACGCACCTTACTCTTCGTCTGAAAAGTTTGCAACATAATTGCGTTGCAGCCCGAAACGGGTCAGCATATGGAATATGCTGGCAAAATAACACTATAGAGCAAAAAACATGATAACAGCTAGTACTACATGCATATATGGCTTGTGGAGGCTCTATGGTTATTGTTTTGCGTAAAGCCAATTTTTTCCTACTGCAAAGGAATATATTTTATTTAACTACAAAGTTGGTTGATAAAATATTGAGAAGGTTCCTCCAACTCAATCCCAAATAAAAAATAAGAATAACCCAACAAATTAAATTAAGAGTGATGAGATCAAATCTATAATTCAAGAACAAGATACTCAAGATGTCCATAACCGGGGACACAGCTAACCATGATTAGTTTGTACCCTCTAGAGAGGTTTGCCCACTTTTCCCCACAAGACTCGGTCTCCTCCGTTTAACTTCTCGCACTACATGATGTTTGAGAAATGGATGACCGAGAAACAGTCTTTCAGAAGCATTAACTCTTTACTCTGGGTAGAAAATACCACCTACATCCCTACATCTGCTAGTCTACCACTGAAAGAGGTCACGCAACATACGCAACTATGCAAGAGCCCATAATGGCTTGTGGCTGCACACGGAAGTTTCTAGCATGAATAATCTTATGATCCTTTGAGCCTGGGTGGCGAACCATAGGATGATCACAGGGGTACTCCGGGATATCCCAGGACAATGCTAGATTGCTCCAGGTGCTCCAGGGTGCCTCAACCAATCCACCCAGATGTGTATTAAAGTAGCCACCATAAGTTAACCATTAATTAACAACTCTCACATCTGTCATGGATACACTCAACCAAACCACGTCCACGAGCATAGCATAGCAGTATAAGCATAACACAGAAGTAACTCCCAAGGTTTGAAATAACGGACAATAGGTTCTACCTCATCATCTACTTCCCAAAACCCACATGTTAAACAGTTCCTACTCATGCAATGTTTGAGGGTTTAAACTAATGTACAAAAACTGGGTAATAAAAGGGTATGATCAAACTGTTACTTGCCTTGCTAACGATCTGAAAACCCTAGTGACTCGTAGTAGCACACTTCGCACTCCGGAAACTCTATCGCAAACAAACAATAGCATACATAAGAACTCAAGTATAAGATGCAAAGGTAAAACTCAGATGAAAAAGTCCAAACTGAAAGTTCAACTGAAGAGCTTCGAATTGCAAAAAGAAACAATTGAATCGGAGCTACGAAACTCAAACTAAGACCAAAAGAACTTCGAATTCAAATCTTCTTGAATCCTAATTTTAAATTGTCAAAGTCATGTTCAAGTTGGATAACAGGAAAGAGGGGTTCAAGACAAAGATTTTGGCGTTGGTTTCACTGGATTCGGACGAATGGTTAAAAAGTTGCGAGGGTTTGAAGATCAAGGGCTAATCCACGATAAAAATAATCACGGATAGGTCCCTGGACGAAAATAAAAAAAAAGAAAAACGCTAACGAACGAATGTTCACTAACAGAGACAAACGAATGAATACGTTCGCGAACAGAAATGTTCGAGCGAACGTCTAAACGGAAAAACCAAAAAAAACCCGTAAACGAACTGGCGAACCGGGGCGGTTTTCTACCGGTTCACGACAACGGCGGGATCCGGCGTCGAGGCGGGGGTCCAGCGAGGCGGTGAGGCAAGGCGGCGATGTGGGACGGCGGCGGCGTGGTGCGGGGCGAGGCACGGCAGCGGGCGGTGGCGGCAGTGCGTGCGGTCGGCGGCGCGGCAGCAGTGGCGGTTGGCAGCGGTGGTGTGCGTCGGCTTTGGGACAAGGTGGAGGTGGCGGTGGGGCGGCGTATATAAAGGCCCGGGGGCGCGCGGCATGGAGGAGGGGCCGGTGTTGGAAATATGCCCTAGAGGCAATAATAAAATGGTTATTATTATATTTCCTTGTTCATGATAATTGTCTATTGTTCATGCTATAGTTGTGTTATCCGGAAATCGTAATACATGTGTGAATACATAGACCACAACACGTCCCTAGTGAGCCTCTAGTTGACTAGCTCGTTGATCAACAAATAGTCATGGTTTCTTGACTATGTGCATTAGATGTCATTGATAATGGGATCACATCATTAGGAGAATGATGTGATGGACAAGACCCAATCCTAAGCATAGCACAAGATCGTGTAGTTCGTTCGCTAGAGCTTTTCCAATGTCAAGTATCATTTCCTTAGACCATGAGATCGTGTAACTCCCGGATGCCGCAGGAGTGCTTTGGGTGTACCAAACGTCACAACGTAACTGGGTGGCTATAAAGGTGCACTACGGGTATCTTCGAAAGTGTCTGTTGGGTTGGCACGAATCGAGACTGGGATTTGTCACTCCGTATGACGGAGAGGTATCTCTGGGCCCACTCGGTAATGCATCATCATAATGAGCTCAATGTGACCAAGTGTTTGGTCATGGGATCATGCATTATGGTACGAGTAAAGTGACTTGCCGGTAAAGAGATTGAACGAGGTATTGGGATACCGACGATCGAATCTCGGGCAAGTAACGTTCCGATTGACAAAGGGAATTGTATACGGGATTACTTGAATCCTCGACATCGTGGTTCATCCGATGAGATCATCAAGGAGAATGTGGGAGCCAACATGGGTACCCAGATCCCGATGTTGGTTATTGACCGGAGGGTCGTCTCTGTCATGTCTGCATGTCTCCCAAACCCGTAGGGTCTACACACTTAAGGTTCATCGACGCTAGGGTTGTAGAGATATGAGTATGCGGTAACCCAAAAGTTGTTCGGAGTCCCGGATGAGATCTCGGACATCACGAGGAGTTTCGGAATGGTCCGGAGGTAAAGATTTATATATGGGAAGTCCTGTTTCGGGTATTGGGAAAGTTTTGGGGGTCATCGGTATTGTACCGGGACCACTAGAAGGGTCCCGGGGGTCCACCGGGTGGGGCCACCTATCCCGGAGGGCCCCATGGGCTGAAGTGGGAGGGGAACCAGCCCCTGGTGGGCTGGTGCATCCCCCTTGGATCTCCTAGGGCCGGCATCCCCCTTGGTCATCGGTGATTTGAATCATGACGAGTACGAATCCCTCAACCCCGTTCACTTGAACGCTTCCGCTCACGATCTACAAGGGTATGTAGATGCACTCCTCTCTCTCGTTGCTAGATGACTCCATAGATTGATCTTGGTGAAGCGTAGAAATTTTTTATTTTCTGCAATGTTCCCCAACAGCTGGCGCGGGGCGGAGTACGGCTCGGATTCCTCCTCGGTGTTCGTGCCTCGCACGGCGGAGGAAGGCGGCGGCGGCTCGGATGGGCCGGCTGGGTTTCGGCCGAGTCGGTCCGAGAAACTTTTTTTAATAAAATTCTCGCACGAAAAAAATCCTAATAAAATATAAAAAAATTCTAAAAATGCCGAAAACAATTTTCGCCGTCTAAATAAAATATTTAGAAGAAAGTGAACATTTTTTTGGCCTAAAAATGCAATTTTCAAAAATGCGTATTTTCTAATTCATGTAAAATCACAAAAAAATCCAAATAAAATATATATTTGATTTTAAAAATTTTCCTCCAATATTCCTCTCTTTTTGAAGAAGTCATATTATCTTCTCTCTTTTTATTTTTTTATTATTAGAAATATTTGGAGAGAAAAATATTAAAACCAAATCGATCCCCTTTTCAAATTTGAGAAAAATTCAAATATTAAAATGAATGAAATCCCCAACCATCTCCTTGGGTCCTTGAGTTGTTTAGGATTTCTAGGATCGCATCCAAAAAGCAAATAAAATATGGTATGCATATGATGACCTAGGTATAACATCCAAATTGAAAATTGGGATGTTACATTTTGTATAGGGCATCATCCACAAACTGGTACATGCTGGACCGACGGGCTACTTTCTCTGCCTCTTCTTGTTCCTCAGGGAGTTCCCATGTTTGGAGGAAACAGACGGTGCGCTGCGCCCATGCCGGAGCCTGGGGCTCTACGACAAGGACTAAAGGCTCATCTTCGGCCGTAGGGGCAGCTGCCTCTACGGTCAGGGCTTGGGGCCCTGCCGGAGGTTGCTGCTCCCTGGCAAGCTTGGGGTACACGACAAATTCCTTGTCGGTGGCTCCTGGGAGCTCAGCAAGATAGTTCGTGCCGGGGCCTGCCTTCCTTCGCTTGTTCTATCCTGCTAATGGCTCAACGGATGGCTGGGTTAATTGAAGCACAAAGGTACATAGTTCCACAGGCAACTTGAGGGCAGCGCATTTCGACAAGTCGTCAGTGATGCTATTCTCTGCTCGGGGAAAATGCTCTTCTTGTAGACTGTCAAAATGCTCCTCCAACTAACCTCACTTCATCCACATAGGCCTCCATCAATGGGCTCTGGTAATCCTTGTTAACTTGCTTGACGACAAGCTGCGAATCACCCCTGATGATGAGCTTCCTGATTCCGAGGTCTGCCGCGATCCTGAGACCAGCAAGCAATCCCTCGTACTCTTTAGTGTTGTTCCTTGATTTTTCTCGGGGAATGTGCATATGGACTACGTACTTGAAGCGCTTTCCAGTGGGTGCGATGAGTAGCACGCCGGCACCAGCACCTTGCAGCGAGAAAGCTACATCAAAGTACATAATCCAACTACGGCTCGTCTCCTTGACGGGAAGGGTGGTCTCTTGAATCTCTTCGTCCGACGTTGAGGTCCATTCTGCTATGAACTCTGCCAAGGCTCGGCTCTTGATTGTTGAAGTACTTTCAAACTTGAGGCCAAAACTTGACAGTTCCAACGCCCACTCCACAATCCTCCCGGTTGCATCCAGGTTGTGCAAGATTCGTTGCAAAGGGAGGCGGGTGATGAAGATGATCTCATGCGCTTGGAAATAGTGACGCGGCTCTGTCAAGGCCATAAGGAGGCCAAAAAGTAGCTTATTTATGCCAGAATATCATAATCTAGCCCCCTGCAAGAGGGAACTGACAAAATAAACCGGGTGCTGCATCACGTTCTTCTTATGTTCGTTTTCGCCCACTTGCGTAGACTCTGTCTTTCCGGGACCGGGATTTGCCAGAGGTTTCGCCTTGCTGGCATTAGGCCCTGCTGGGGAGAGCCACGGCTCATCGTCCGAGGGCTTCCCCAAGTTCTCTCCGTGCCATTAGCACAACACTGACCACTTGATTCGTTGCGCTAGATATAGCAGCAACGGCTCTTGCGGTTTAGGCGCGACTAGTATTGGTGTGGAGAAGAGGTACCTCTTCAAATCCTGCAGCGCTGCCTCTGCCTCCGGAGTCCATTTTATTGGACCCGCATTATTTTGAAAAGGGGGGGGGCGCTCAGCAGATTTGGAGATGAACCTACTTAGAGCAGCAACGCAGCCGGCGAGCCTACGGACGTCCTTGACCCATCTTGGCGCCTCAATCTGCTCAATCGCTTTGATCTTGTTGGGATTTGCTTTGATTCCGCGTTCAGACACAAAGAACCCAAGAAGTTTGCCGGATGGAACGCCGAACACACACTTCTCTGGGTTGAGCTTGAGGTTGATCTTGTGCAGGTTTGCAAATGTTTCGTCCAGATCCTGCACGAGCGTGGCCTTGTCCTTGGTTTTGACCACTATATCATCCACGTAAGCTTCCATATTTCTATGCAGCTGGGGCTCAAAACCAACTTGGATTACTCGGGCAAATGTCGAACAAGCGCTTTTCAACCCAAAAGGCATCCATACAAAATAGTACATACCACATGGGGTGATGAACGCAGTCTTTTCTTGTCTTCCTTCGTCATGAAGATCTAACGGTATCCTGAGTAGGCATCGAGGAACGACAGCAGGTCACACCTAGCAGTGGAGTCCACTATCTCGTCATTGCGTGATAGAGGTAAAGGATCCTTTGGACAGGCTTTATTGATATCTGTATAGTCGATACATAGCCTCCATTTCCCATTTGCTTTACGCACTACCATTGGATTGTCCAACCACGTGGGGTGGAGCACTCCTCTGACCAAGCCCGCCGCCTCCAACTTCCTGATATCTTCGATGATGAACTCTTGTCGCTCCAAAGCTTGCTTCCTGACCTTCTCCTTGACGGGCCACGCATGGGGATAGATAGCACGGTGGTGCTCAATCACCTCCCTGGGAACGCCAGGGATGTCGGATGCTTGCCATGCAAACACGTCGACATTTGCCCGCAGGAAGGCGACGAGCGCGCTTTCCTATTTGATGTCAAGGGTGGAGCTTATGATAAAAGCTCCACCCGTAGCATCCTCCATGACGGGCACCTTCTTAGTTTTTGGTGGGGCCACCTAGGACCTCTGTCTCTCGCTGGTGGAGCGGTCTGGCACGTCCCCAACGGGAACGCGGCGCTCCGAAGAGGTCCGTTTGCCGGAGGGGGTGCAGGAGTCCTTGCTGGGGTCAGAAGTCTTGCTAGAAGGGCCCTTCTGGTTTTCTTCTCTCCCCGGGTCTCAGCGGTAAGAGCAAGTGCCTTGGCGGCAGCTGCTGCAACTGCCTCCTGGTAGAGTTTGTCGGCGCAGATGAGCACGTCTTTCTTGTCAGAGGGGACTGTGATGACGCTCATTGGCCCAGGCATCTTCAACGTGTTTTAGGCATAATCTAATGCCGCCATAAACTTGGTCAGCGCTGGGCGGCCGAGGATCCCATTATAGTGCAAAGGGATCTTGGCAACATCAAAAACAATCTTCTCCGTCATATGGTACAGCTCGCCCCCCAAATGTAACGGGCAACATGATCTTACCCTTCGATTGACTCCTCCCCGGGTTGACCCCTTGAAACGTGCCCATCTCCTCGAGATCTCCTTCAGGGATTTGCAGCCTCTTGATCATGGCGGGCGAGATCAATTTCAGATCGGCCCCACCGTCCACTAGCACTTTCGTCACCTTGAGGTTGTGTATTGTTGGCGACACCAACAACAGAAAACACCCGACCGCGGTTTATGTGATTAGGGTGATCCTCGATGTCGAAAATGATGGGCGTGCTGGACTACTTCAGTGGCCTCTGGGCGTCGAACGATGGCTCCGCCGCAGTGACTTCACGCGCCCACTGTTTCAGTTGGCGGTGAGAGGTACGCAACAAGGCGCCACCGTCGACGCACATGGCCTCCGTAGCTTTCTGGAACTCATGCTAGCTGGACTCGTCATCCTCATCATGATCATCGTCTGCCTATTTGTCGGGGGTTGGGTGCGACATATGCCAATGGATGGCTTATCATGGTGGGAGCGAGTAGAACGTCGCCGTTGCCCGGAAGCGGGATGAGGCGTAGACACGAACGCCGGCATACTTTACCCAGGTTCGGGGCTCTCCTAGGAGATAACACCCCTAGTCCTGCTCTGCGGGGTCTCCGCATGATCACTAAGGCAAAGTGAATACAAAGGTGCTCCTCGAGTTGTATGCTAGAGGTAGGAGAAGGCAAGGCTAGCTCTCTCCTTCCTCTATGATCTGGTCTAGTTCTAATGGGTTCGAACCCTTTGCATCGGTGCCCTGGAGGTTTATATAGGCCTACCCCCAGGGGTACAATGGTAATCCGGCTGAGCGCAGGGCCGAGCCGTCAGTCTCTTTGGCCGCCGGCTTCTCCGCCGACTGCTGGGGCCCGCCGATTGGTGGGCCCCACCGACTTGTCTCGTACGGAGCCGACAGGCCGCATCCACCGCTTGCGGGTCTTGCCGGCTGCTGATTATTGTAGCCGTGCCTCTAATGACGCAGGCTTGGTCAAGGGGTCGTGGCTACAGCCCCGCCGCCTGGCGGTCGATTACTATAGCCACTCCCTGTCTCGTCTGGTTAATGGCGCGTAGGGCCCGAGGAAGGGGCAGGCCCACTCCTAGGGGCCGACCTCCCTCGGGTCCGACTGGTAGAGCCCCCGCCGTCTTTTGGGCTTTCGCTGACTGGTAGGGCCCATCACCTTCGGGTAGTATAAACAGGCCGTCGTGGGAGCAGGACTCCGCCTGCTGGTGATGATGTTAGGGATGGCATGGCAACAGTGCAGTGCCGGGCGGAGATCTCCGCTGGTACAGCGCACTGTGGCCACGCCAGCCCCTAGAAACGGGAGGGAATGGGCTACACTGTAGTCATTCCCCGTCCTGTCCCCCTTGATGAGGGCATGGGCTTTGCTGGTGCCAAGGAGTGTGGTGCCGTGGGCCGACTCCTCGTGGCCGGCTTCTCTGGAAGCCGCCAGGTGAGAGTCGGCTTGTCTTGACCTCGCCTCCAGGACTCGGCCGTGAGCGGGCAGTCGGCTATTCCCCAGCAGGCCTCCAGAAGGCGGCTCTTCATCTTGGCGTCTTGAGGGGCGCTATCAGCCCCGATGTCTTGAAAGGTTCTGGGCTTCGGGTTAGCCTACCCGTGGCCCATTACCCCGACAGTAGTTCCCGAAGCTGGTGAGGCGCCGCGGGTGATTGGTCGAGGAGCCTCAACATTTTCCGTCTCCCTGTGCTTGAGGCAAGGTCTTGTCCGTCTTCCGCTAGTCCGACTGGTGGGAGTCGGACTCGCCCAATCCGACTTGTCCCAAACTTTCAAATGCCTCGGCGGGATCCAAGTGGCGTGCTAGCTAAGCTTCCAGGCCACCACTGCTTCGGTCCTGTCACGTGGCGACGAGCGGCCGGGCCAGTCTGCCCACCCACGTGTGCGACGGGACACGTCTGCTAGCGGGGCTCGACACTACCACGCCTCGGCGCGTGAGCAGATCCGCTGCGGCCAAGGTGAACGGTTGAGGTTCCCATAGAGTTACTGCACGCAGTAACTTTGCACGATAATCGTGGGGGGCGTGGGTTAGTGGGCGCAGTAAATCCCACGACCGCCTCGTCGGCTTCGCAGCCCATGGGTCTATAAGTAGGGGGAGGAGGGGGAGCGGCAGAGCACACGTCCTCCTCCTCCTCACTGCTTCCTCTTCTTCTTCCTCTCACCGCCGCGCCCCAAGCTACGCTGAGCGTCGCGGTGATCCGTTCCCGATGAGCTCTTCTTCCACCGTCACGCCCCCCGCGGTGCGCTCAGGCACGTGGGACGGTTCGGAGGTTCACGGCGACCACATCAGCTTCCTCCGCAAGACGCGATGGCTGCGCGCCGAGGAGGGAAATCTCGCCGGCGCCGGAGGAGGGCGAGCGGGTCATCTTCCGCTCGCACTGCCTGCGCGGCCTTGGCCTACTAGCAAGCGACTTCTTCCGCTCCTTCCTCGAATTCTACGGTCTCCAACCGCACCACCTCACCCCCAGCCGCACCACCTCACCACCAACACAGTGGTTCTGCTGTCCGCCTTCGTCTCCTTGTGGGAAGGCTTCCTTGGCGTCCTCCCCACCATCGAGCTCTGGGGGGTGTTCTTCTACACCAAGCTCGGCACCCAAGCCGTAGGCGTGCCGGCCTAGTGCGGCGCGTTCATCGCCGTGCGGAGGTCAGGGGACGACAACCCGTTTCCCCCCATCACGCTGATAAAGTTGGTGAAGATGTGGCAGCGATCGTACTTCTACGTGAAGAGCATCTTCGTGGAGGGTGACTGGGTCAATCTGCCGGCTTACGTAGCCGGCCCGCCAGCTGGAAGGCGGCCCAATTGGTCGTACCGGGCCAGGACGCTGACGCCTGCTGGAGCCGCTGCCATCGCGCGGCTCCGAGTGCTGACGCAGTCGCAGGGCCTGACCGGGTCTGATTTGCTGGCCGCCTTCGTGGTGCGCCGAGTGCTCCCGCTCCAGGGCCGCCCTCACCTGATCTGCCAGATGAGCAGGCATCGAGATCCGAGTCGCATATGCACCAAGGACATGCCTCACGAAGAGGTAGCCTACATGGTGAACTACCTCGCAAACTGCGAGCTCAAGGAAGAGTGGCAGTTCGGCAAGGAGCCGTATTCACGCTCCAATCCTCCGCCCATGATGAGTTGTCTTTTCTTTCTTTTTTTTCTCTGACTCTTTGTTGTTGAGTCCGTCTTGTCCAGTCTGACCAATATCTCTTGAACAGAGCCCCCTCCTGCAGCCAGCAGCCGACACCGTGGGGCCGAACCGCGGATTCCTCCCTGACCGGGTGGAGAGCGATGTCGATGACCCCGACTTGGGGGCGGCGGCCTTGGAGGACGCCGCCGAAGGAGGCGGCGGTGATGCAGGCCACCCGAGGCTCGGAGCCAGTCTCGAAGACTAGACTGACGACGACGTGGAGGAGGTCGCCCCGCGCCACCAGCTAGGAGCTGGCTAGCCGGGCGCGAGCTCTTCTGTTGCGCCAGACGCCCAAGGCGGCGCGAAGAAGCGCAGGGCCGCACCGAGCATGTTCGGCAGCCGGCCGAAGAAGCCCAAGGGCACGGCCGTGGCGACCAAGCGGGACGAGGCGGCCGCGAAGGCCAACAGCTGGTCTCCGCGTAAGTGCTACCTTCCTTGCACCTTCATTTTTTTTCTTCATTGATCTTGTTTGAGTTCTTTGCTTGTTTCCCTTGGTCTAGGGCTCCCCTCTCTATCGATAAGGTCGCCGCTGCCTCCATCGTGGGGTCAGCGGAGACCTCCGCCACCACTCGGCGAATTGACCCAGCCGCCGACCTCCGGGAGGCGACAGAGCAGAATGCACAAGAAGTGCGTGCAGAGCAGGAAGCCGACCGCCTGGAAGAGGCGGAGGCTGAGAAGGCGGAGGCCGCCGCCAAGAAGAAACTGGCAGAGGCCGAGGCCGCCGTCGCGGCGAAGAAGTAGGCTGAAGAAGCCGCGCACTGCCAGTCGGCGGTTCTTGTTATTCCTCTGAATCCCGCGCCGCCATCTCCGAAGTTCATGGCGCTGACTGGGGAGGCCGGCGGTGAGAACCCGATCATGGAGAGGGACGGCGACGACACCGCCATGCCGGACGTGATCGTGCCGCCACCGCCTCCGTCCGGGAGCATGCAAGGCGGGCACCCGGCGGACCCGCCGGTGCCGCCAACTGAAGACGAGGTGGTGGAGGGCCTAGTTCTCGAGGTCGGCACGCCGACGCGTCGCCGTCTCGCGAAGGCAGCTTCGGCGCCGCGCCCTCTAGAGACCGCCGCGAGCTCCTCGATCCCGGACACCGAGGCGACGAGCGCCACACCCACTGGGTGGCTGCGGGGGGGGGGGGATGGGCCCATTGAATCGGGCGCTTTTGGACGTCCAAGCCAAGATCCGAGCCAAGGGCGAGGCCATCAGGAACTGCAACAAGGCACATTTGGCGTCGCGAGAGGCCATCCAAGTATGTTTCCTTCTTCTTCGTTTATGTTTCTTGTGCTTCTCTATGGGGGCGTGCCAGCGCACCCACAGGGTGTAGTCCCCGAGTTTCGGGCCGGCTGCTGAGCAAGCGGCTCGGATTTCTAATCAGTGTGTTCCAAGCACTAACACTTGTCTGAAATTTTTGTCACAGGACTACCACAATCTTCGCGTGTCCGCCTTCAACGCCATCGTCATGGAGCTGGCCAAGCGGACCGCAAACTTGTCGGAAAGCCGGAGTGAGTCCTCTTCTTTCTCTGCGGGGCCGCGCTGGCGCACCCGCAAGCTGTAGTCCCCGAGATTCGGGCCGACTGCTAAGCAGTCGGGCCGGATCTCCTCGGCGGCTGTTCTTTCTCCTGTAGATGCTCTTTTTTCGCGGGGGCGCACTGGCGCACCCGCGGGCTGTAGTCCCCGAGATTCGGGCCGACTGCTCAGCGACTATTCTTCTTTGTTGACAACTAACACCTTGTTCTCTTTTTTCTTTCACAGAGCCCAACGCCACCTTGCAACAGCAGCTGGGCAAGGCCAACACCGCACTGCATGCCAAGGAGGATGAGTGCGGCAAACTTGCTGAAGAGCATGACTAGCTGGCAGAACAGAAGGAACTCCTCAAGAAGACCCAGAAGGAGGCGGAGGACAAGGAGACCGTCCTCCTTGCTGAGTTTGCGACCGAGCGCTCCTCATGGACTGACAAGGAGGCGATGCAGACTGTCGGCTTCCACGAGATCGAGGATATTGTCGATGGTGAGCCTTCCCTCATTTTCCTTCTTTGAGCTGCCGGCTGCTGGTCGAGCCGGCTTCTAATCTTTAATTTTGTTCTTCGCTTTTCTGTCTTGGCAGACTTCTTCCCTGGCCACTCAAATGCTGCCAACCAGGCCATCGAGGCTGATCGCGAAGGGTGGAAGACAGATGGCGCGGAGATCGCCGCCGACGCCCCCCCGGACCCTTGACGAGTAGATCCTGAGCATCGAGGCTTGTCTTCGGCTGGCCCACCGGATGCTGCGCCAGCTTCAACGTGTCGGCGCATAGGCGATTGCCGCCCTGTGGCCGGACATGCCGGCTCCGTGCACTCCTAGTCAGACTGCCGACTGGCTGGAGGTAGCGGCGGGCCGCCTTGAGGCCTGGAAGGGCTCATCGGCCCGGGCTGGAGCGCGCCGGGCCTTAGAGTTCGTCAAGGCCTAGTATCCTGGGCTGAGTCTAGCCCAGCTAGCCACGTTCCGGCAAGAAGCTCAGGAGGAGTTGGCGGTCGTGGAAGATGATCTCATCAAGCGCACGACATAGATAGCCGAGTACACCGACACCAGCATCTTCGTCCCGGAGCGTGCTGAGAACGACGATGAGGCGTCGCCGGAATGGTTCGGGCTGAATCCGGATGACAGCGAGGACTCGGCAGAGGTGATCGACTCCAGTGGTGAGGAAGAAGGCGAGGCGGAGGAGGGAGCCGAAGAGGAGGCGTCGAAGGTCGGAGCGGACGGCCACCCTCAGCTCGACCGCGCCTCCAGCAATGACCCACGCCCAGCCGAGTTGGCTACCACTGGAGGCGATCAAGCGGAGACTGACCAGCCGGCCGCTCGACCAACCGGCCCCACCGATTCCACCATTCCACCAAGCCCGTCTGCTGCTTCCTAGGCTGCCACTTTATCTTTGTTTTTTATCTGCTTAACAGTCTCGATGAACTTGTTAATTTTGCACAATTCCACCCACGAGGTGTATCTTGAACTTCTGTTGAAGATTGGCCAAGGGCCTTTGCTATGTAAATATTTTTCTGAATTCTGCCTTTTCTTCCTTATTGCTCTTTGGCTTTTTCCTTTTCCGCCTTCCCTTGGTCGCCGTCTTCCCAGTCAGGCAGCCGCTCTGCGGACTGTTGCTGGGTCAAGTACTTTGCTACTTTGGGAAGGCAAGTACTTAGCCGTTTAGAATTCGTTAGCAAGTCAAGTAGAACACGGCGAGCCGGCTGCTCAACAGTCGGTCGTAAGAGGCGGGAAGCCGGCTTAAACTATGCAAATGCTTGTGTCCTTAGCCATTTTTCATGTGGGCATCCTTTCTACCTTACTCCTGCCCGCCATCCAGTTGCTCTGGGAGCTGCGGCTTCTGGCAGGAGACGGCTTAAGTGCCACACATTACTTGTTCGGCTGCAGGAAGCATTTCATAGTACAAGACGACAAGTCCCCGGGCCGACTAATCGATCCCAGTGCCAGGCGACATAACAAAAAATGACATACTCATAGGCATAATTCTTATCATATAGGTAAAAGAGGGCAGTCCCTGAGCTCTTCTCGGGGGGCCCGGAGTCTTCTACTTTAGGTAAAAGAGGGCAGTCCCCGAGCTCTTATCGGGGGGCCCGGAGTCTTCGTACTTTAATACAAAAGGTAGCATGGTACATACTGGGTCAACTGTAAAATCTTTGCAGGAGATTTGCATTCCATGGCCGCTCCGTCTCCTTGTCGAAATCGTCCCTCTTGCATGCTCGAGGCTTCTAAGCGTCGATCAGGTAGTAGGAGTCATTGCCCAACACTTTGCTGATGATGAAGGGGCCTTCCCACAACGCTGAGAGCTTATGCTGACCGGTTGTTCACTAGATCAGCCAGAGCACAAGGTCTCCTTCTTGGAAAGATCTCGGGTTGAACATCCGATTGTAGTATCGGCGCAGGCTCTGCTGGTAGATGATGGACCGACTGAGTGCCAACAGCCGGCCCTCTTTCAACAGATCGACGCCGTCTTGAAGTGCTTCTTCTGCCTCCTCTTCGGTGTACATGGTGACTCGAGGGGAGTCGAATTCTATGTCCGTTGGGATGACGACTTCGGCACCGTAGACGAGGAAGAAGGGCGTGAAGCCAGTTGACTTCTTTGGAGTTGTGCGCAGGCTCCAGAGGACGGCTGGCAACTCGTCAAGCCAGCAGCCGGCCGAACGCTCTAGAGGCTCGACCAGTCGAGGCTTGATGCCGAACAAGATGAGGCCGTTTGCTCGCTCTACTTGGCCATTTGACTGCGGATGGGCAACAGATGCTAAGTCCAGTCGGATTCCCTGCGTCGCGCAGAAATGGGACAAGGCGCCCTTGGCAAAGTTTGTGTCGTTGTCGGTGATGATGTTGTGTGGTATGCCGTATCTGATGGTGATGTCGGAGATGAATGTCACAGCAGTCGGACCGTTCCAGCTTCTTGATTGGTTTGGCTCCAATCCACTTGGTGAACTTGTCCACCGTGACAAGCAGATGAGTCATGCCACCTCGCGCTGTTTTGAATGGTCCCACCATGTCCAGGCCCCAGACAGCAAAGGGCCAGGCAATGGGAATTGTCTTGAGTGCAGAAGCCGGCTGATGTGGCTTGGAACGGAACTTCTGGCACCCTTGCATTTTTGGCCAAGTCCTTGGCGTCTTCTAGAGCAGTCGGCCAGAAAAAACAATGGCGGAAGGCTTTGGCGACAAGTGCTCTTGAAGCCACGTGGTGGCCACACTCGCCCTGATGGATGTCTTTGAGGATCGCTTGGCCTTGCTGTGGCTCTAGGCAGCGCTGGTAGACACCAGTGACAGTGCGCCTCACAAGTTCTCTGTTGACTATGGTGTAGGCTGCTACCTGGCATTGCACTTGCCGGGCCGAGATCCCATCAATCGGCAACTCTTTGTTCACCAGGAAATTGAGGATGGGCTGGGCCCATGAAGGTGCTGCAATTTCTGCAACTGTCAGGATTGCAACTTGGACAAGGGCGGTTGGGCCGGGAGGTGGCGGGTTGGAGTCGGCAGCCACGTGTTGGGTTGATGAAGTCCCCGGGCCGATCTCTAAAGTCCCCGGGCTAGCCGCTGCAGTCCCTGGGCCGGGTGCGACTGCTGCGGCCCTCGGGCCACCTGTCAGAACTCCCGTGCCAGCTAATTGAGCTCTCAAGTTGGATCCGACTGCTTCAGGAGGAGCCGGCACGAAGATAGAGTTTGACTCTGGTGGTGGCTTGACAAACGTCTTGAGAAGGCGCTGAAGGGCGATGCCGGTTGGTATTACTTGACGGGTGGAGCCGATTCGTGCCAAGGCATCTGCTTGCTCGTTGTCGTTCCTTGGCACATGAAGAAACTCGCACCTTTCAAAATATCCACTGAGTTGCTGTATGAGGAAGTGGTAGCTCGCCATGTTTGCTCGTTTGGCGTCCCAGTCGCCTGACGACTGCTGGACCACTAAATGAGAGTCACCATAGCATAGGATCCGGCGAATGCCGAGCTCTTTGGCAAGCCGGTGCCCGTGAATGAGTGCCTCGTACTCGGCAACATTGTTGGAGGCGGCAAAATGGATTTGCGGCACATATTTGAGCTTGTCGCCTTTGGGAGAGGTGAGGATGATGCCGGCTCCCAAACCGGTGCGCATCTTGGAACCATCAAAATGCATCCGCCAATGGGTGGAGTCAGGCGCTGAGGTACTGGGTCTCGACCCAGTCAATGAGGAAGTCGGCCTTCGCTTGTGACTTGATGGCAGTGCGAGGCTGGTAGTAGATGGTGTAGGGGGCCAAATCTATGGCCCATTTGGCCACCCGACCCGAAGCATCTCGGCTTCCATTGATCTCGGCCAGTGGAGCGGTGCAGACCACAGTGATTGGGTGCTCATGGAAATACGGCTTCAATTTCTTGGCGGCAAAGTGCACACCGTAGCACATCTTCTGGTAGTGGGGGTAGTTCTGCTTGGAGGTCGACAGTACTTCACTCAAACAATATACCGGTCTCTGGACTGGTAGTGCCTTGCCTTCCTCCTTGCGCTCTACCACGATGACTGTGCTGACCACTCGGCTGGTGGCGGCGATGTAGAGGAGCATGGGCTCCTTAGGAGTCGGAGCCGCCAGGACAGGTGGAGTAGTCAACATCTTCTTGAGCTGGATAAAAGCTTCATCCGCCTTATCGTTCCACTCAAAAAAAGTGGTTTTCTTCATGAGCTTGTACAGGGGAAGAGCCTTCTCTCCCAGCCGACTGATGAAACGACTGATGGACGCCAAACAGCCGGTGAACTTCTGCACATCCAGCAGTCGGGTGGGCACTTCCATCCTCTCGATGGCCATGATCTTCACGGGGTTGCACTCTATGCCGCGTTCAGAGACCAGGAAGCCAATAAGTTGGCTGGCTGGTACTGCGAAGACGCATTTCTCTGGATTGAGCTTGATCTAAAACCGGCGTAGGTTCTCAAAGGTCTCCTTGAGGTCTTCCAGCAGTGTTCCACGCTTCTCCGTCTTCACAACCACATCGTCCACGTAAACGTGGGCGTTTCTGCCGAGTTGTTTGAGGAGGCACTTTTGCATGCAATGTTGAAACATGGCGCCGGCGTTCCTCAAGCTGAATGTCATAGTCAAGTAGCAGAAAGCTCCAAATGACGTGATGAAGGCGGTCTTCGGTCTGTCAGCCGGGTTCAGCTTGATCTGGTGATATCCTGAATATGCATCCAAAAAACTCAACAGATCGCATCCGGCTGTGGAGTCTATCACTTGGTCGATTCTTGGCAAAGCGAACGGGTCCTTGGGGCATGCTATGTTGAGGCTAGTGTAATCAATAAACATACGCCATTGCTTGTTTTTCTTCAGCACAAGGACCGGGTTGGCCAGCCACTCTGGAAAGAACACCTCCATGATGAAGCCGGCTGCCAGCAGGAGGGCTATCTCTTCTCCAACAACTCTTCTCTTCCCTTCTGACAGGCGGCGCATGGGCTGCCTGACTGGCTTGGCATCATGCTGGACATGTAACTTGTGCTCAGCGAAATCCGTCAGAACACCCGGCATGTCTTTGAGGGACCATGCAAAGATGTCCCGATTCTCACGGAGAAATCGACGAGCTCGCCTTCCTATTTGCTGTCGAGGTTTGCACCTACGACTGCGTACCTCTCCGGGTGCTCCGGTGTAACACCCCGAGACCGATGCTCTAGTTGCCTTCCATTTATTTTGTTGTTGCCATGTATGGATTGCCATGATTGTCATAATAAATTGTTGCATCATCATGCTTGTGTTTTCTATTATTCTCCTTTTGTGCATTCCATCTTCTTGTATGTTGCCATGAGCATTTGCATCCATCATGTTCATTATTGATTATAATATGCCATCCTTGTTGTTGCCATGATCGTCTTTCTTTGTTATATGCTTCATGATTTTGATGTGCCTCTTGTCATTTTATTGCTTTGCATCATGCATATACCAGCAACCATTCGTCAAGTTCACTCAAGTTGCTATCCCATCCTAACTTCTCCTTTCTTCTTTATTACACTTATTTTCATGTGACATTTCTCTGTCCAGAAAAATGTTCCTTTTTTCCTATGAATCCTGCACCTTGTCTTTAACTCCACTGTAAAATCTCATCTATTTTGGAGTTGTTTTGGTTGGGTTCAAAAATGGCTCAAGTTTGAATTTAATTCAAACTTGAATTTATTTTATATCCTTAAAAATGCCCAAACCAGTTTATTCAGATTGTGCATATTTCCAGGACTCCAGATATGTATTCTTCTCTGTCAAATTCCCTGCCTAACCCTTTCTTTCTTTTCCTCCAAGTTCATGTCTGAAGAAAATGGGAGAAGGGAAAGTTGAGGGAGAGAGTGAGAGCCCAGCGCAGCCCACCTATCTTACCTGTTCACTGCAGCCCACAGCGCACCACTAGCCCATCTCCACAAGGGCTTCGTCCTCCTACTGTACGACGCACATCGAGAGCCTCCACGTCGACATCCTCAGTGATTTGACGGCTGGAGACTGACCGAGAGCCCTATTTAGCACGTCTTGTGCCTTGCCCTAGACCTCCTCTTTCCATTCCCTCCTCTCCGGCCTTCGCCGCCACCCAGGTAAGCCTCTCCATGCCAAGCCGTCGCCATAGCCGAGCGGAGGCCCGAGCTCCTCTCCGGCGTGACCCACCCCTACAGCCACCTACTTCTTCTTCGGGAGCGTCAAGAACGTCTTCATTGTCTTCCTCACCCTTGCCGCAACCACAAGGGCTCCGAGGCTTCCTCCTCGACGTCCTATTCATCGCTGCGTTCGCTCGCCGTCGCCATGGCCGAGCTGAGCTTGAGCTCGAGCTCGGCTTGATCCCCCGTCTCCATCCGGCTTCTTCGGCTAGGAGCATCAACGCGCCGATCGCCATCTTCCTCGCCTACGCTCGCGTCCACATGGTCTCCGGAGCTCCTTCCACGACGTCCTCTTCTTCGGTCCAAACCATCGCCGTCGACCGGCGCAGCCCCACGCCGGCTCCTCTGCTTCCCCGACGAGTCCGCCTACTCCAGCAGCACCCCCATGGTGAGCCGATGCTCCTTTCCTTCTCCTTCCCCGTCATACTCCGTCGTCATCGTTGCCGTTTTCCGCACGCACCCGCGGGACCTCATCACCGGCGAGGTTCCCGTCCGTGTTTTGATGCATCCGTAGCACCTTTAGGATCTCCCTGTAGCGCAGCATCTTTTGGTGCACTCCTCTGCGAGTTTTGGTCGCCGGAGTTCCTCTGACGAGCTCGTGTCGCTGCTTCTGCTCGCTGACCCCACGCACAGCCTCCACGTTCGCTCCGCGCTGCACGCATCCATGCACGTCGTCTCCGTTCCAGTCGGTAGCCATGGTCGTAGCCATGTGACCCGTGTCCAGCGAGGCTTGGCCTCAACGCACGCGCAGCCACCCCACCTATGCATCCACACATGCCCCGCCGTTGCTCCGCGCCCGCGCACACGCAGTAGCACCCATCCCATGTTTCCGCAAACCCGCCGGCTCACCACAGCAGCAGCTGCCACCGCGTTTGCTCGCCGGCAGCGTTTCCGGGCTCCCTGTGCGCCATGGGGCTAAAACCTCGGATTTTAGCTAGTTCAAAAGGAGCCAAACCCCTTCCAATGCACAATCACATCTCAGCCCAGCTGGTCATTGCGCTGCACTTTCACCCAGGAGACCAGGGATCCAATCCCGGCCTTCTCATTTTTCTCTGGCCTTTGCCATCTATTTTCTCCCTCCGTGTGTATGGCGTCCGGGCCCCACAGCCCTGTTGAACGGTCCACATTGACTCGGTTGACCACCCTCCAGCCCCACTTGTCATTGACAGTGGCTGACCCAGCCTGTGTCCCCCTGTTGTTTTACTTTCTTTTGCATATTTACATAAATGCCACTCTCTTGTATTGTTAATAACTAAATATGCTTGCATCCAAATTTAAAAAACTATATATGTAAAATGCTTAGAATTTCATGTAGATTAATAATTTGCAACTTTCATCCATGTTTAAAGTGTTTGGACTTGCTGTTTGCAGTATTTTGGCATGAATGGCATGTTAAAATGGTTTAATTCATATCTAAATAACCGTAGCTCCGTTTTAAATAAACTTTATATGTAATTGGGGTAGAAAAATGCATAGATTAACTTGCTGCACTTTATTTTGCTGTTTAACAACATTAAAATTGTGTATAGGGCAGAACAGTACCAAATTCGAAATATGCATATGAGGATTTTCTGGAATTGTTATTTGTTATTCCGGCCTCATTTAAACCTGCCTAAATAGTTAGTTTACTTATGTTTCACCTCTTGCCATGTTAACAACATTTAATCTTGTCATGCATCATACTTGGTTGTGCATCTTGCCTTGTTCATGTGTTGTTTGTTTACTATGTTGTTTGCTTCTTTCCGGTTGTGCTTCTTCTCAATAGCTCCCGTTTCGTTGCGATCGTGAAGATTCATTCGTCTACGCTTGGTTCGTCTTCGTGGCTTCATCTTCTTCATGGACTCGTTCTTCTTCCTTGCGGGATTTCAGGCAGGATGACCGTCACCTTGGATCTCATTACTATCATTGCTATCCTAGTTGCTTCGTTCTATCGATATGCTGCGTTACCTACCACTTGCTTATCAAGCCTCCCAAAATTGCCATGAACCTCTAACCTTTGTCACCCTTCCTAGCAAAACGTTGTTTCGCTATGTTACCGCTTTTGCTCAGCCCCTCTTATAGCGTTGCTAGTTGCAGGTGAAGATGAAGATTGCTCCATGTTGGATTATGTTTATGTTTATGTTGGGATATCACAATATCTCTTATATTATTAATGCATCTATATACTTGGTAAAGGGTGGAAGGCTCGGCCTTATGCCTGGTGTTTTGTTCCACTCTTGCCGCTCTAGTTTCCGTCATATCGGTATTATGTTCCTGGATTTTGCGTCCCTAACGCGGTTGGGTGATTTATGGGACCCCCTTGACAGTTTGCTTTGAATAAAACTCTTCCAGCAAGGCCCAACCTTGGTTTTACCATTTGCCTCACCACCACCTACTTTTCCCTCGGGAGTCGCTCTCTCGAGGGTCATCTTTATTTTAGCCCCCCCGGGCCAATGCTTGTCTAAGTGTTGGCCCGAACTAGAGTCTTTTGCAGCGCCACTTCGGGGAAACTTGAGGTCTGGTTTTAGTTGTGCAGTGTGCTCACCCGGTGTTGCCCTGAGAACGAGATATGTGCAGCTCCTATCGGGATTGTTGGCGCATCGGGCGGCTTTGCTGGTTTTGTTTTACCATTGTCGAAATGTCTTGTAAACGGGATTCCGAGAATGGTCGGGTCTTCCCGGGAGAGGGAATATCCTTCGTTGATCGCGAGAGCTTGTAATGGGCTAAGTTGGGACACCCCTGCAGGGTTTGAACTTTCGAAAGTCGTGCCCGCAGTTATGTGGCAGATGGGAATTTGTTAATGTCCGGTTGTAGTAAACTTAAAGTAAACTCTTCTAAAATACACCAACCGTGTGTGTAACCGTGAGTGTCTCTTTTCGGGGTTGATCGAGAGGAGAACACGGTTTCTGGGTTATGTCTGACGGAAGTAGGAGCTCAGGATCACTTCTTGATCATTACTAGTTGACGACCGCTTGCTTTGCTTCTCCTCTCGCTCTTATTTGCCTAAGTTAGCCACCATACATGCTTAGTCGCTGCTGCAACCTCACCACTTTACCCCTTCCTTACCCCTTTAAGCTTTGCTAGTCTTGATACCCATGGTAATGGGATTGCTGAGTCCTCGTGGCTCACAGATTACTACACCACCAGTTGCAGGTATAGGTTATGCGATGATCATGACGCGAGAGCGATGTTTGTTTGTGTTGGAGTTCTTCTTCTACTTCTTCTTTGATTGAGGGATAGGTTCCTGGTCGACAGCCTGGGCTAGTAGGGTGGATATTGTTTGATTTTCTGTATATGTTTCATCCGTAGTCGGATGTTGATCTTGTATATGATGTATTGTGTATTCATGTGACATTGTATGTCTTGGTTGTATCCCCACTTTTAATTAATGTTGATGTAATGATATCCACCTTGCAAAAGCGTCTTCAAGATGCGCTTCTATCCTTGGTGGGACCTTCAAGTTCCTTCAGGATAGGGTCGCATCTTGGGCGTGATAAGTTGGTATCAGAGCCTCGACCGACCATAGGATCCCCCTTGTTTGTTGGCCGTTGTTGAGTCTAGAAGAAAACTATTTTGAGTCTTAGGATTATATATATCGGAGAGTAGGATTCTTTTTACTCCTCAGTCCCTTCGTCGCTCTGGTGAGGCCTCCTGACGTAGATGTTTTGTCTTTCCTCTCCTCAAATTGCATGAAATTTTTTTTAGGATCACGCGGGTATCTTGGGATCGTTCCGATAGTCTTGTGACGAGAACATTGTTCTTGGTGCCTCCTAACATTTAGGGGTTGTGGCAGTGTCCCGGGGAGTTGAGCTCCGAGGTGTTGTCGTCACAATTTTATCATCGCAGTTCTGGAATACCTGACTTTTGCCGACATCGAAAATCTCTTTTATGCAGTTGTTGGTGAGATAACCTCGACGCCACCCAGTACTGGGGAGTTCGGGAGTATTGCCATAGCTTGTATAATGGATGCTTTTCGAAGGTTGAGGTACACGATTTCCGGAGTTTTCTTGGTTATGTGTTGAAGGATGGATACAACTGGATCTAGGTATTGTTAGTTTGGGTGATATATTTTGTGTCCCCTATATCCCCAACACCAGATTGCATAACCAGAAAGTTTCGGGAGTTTATAGGTGGGAATTCAAGTAGCTCCTAGAATATCTTTCCGACAGATGCATGATATGGGATTGGGTAAATCTCTATCATATGTATTTGTTCCGGCTTATTCTGCAAGCCAAATCCTTTGTTTTGTTTTATTTGTGGTATTCGAGTTGCTTCAATGTCAAGTGTTGATCCATACCTTCCCTAAACGGTGTTCTCATATTGCTATGTGAATACTAATACTTCTTGATCGTCGAGGTTGTCATGTTAATTCTTTTCCAACCGGCGTGCTTCTCTTTAAGTGGATACGATCATTTCAACATCCGCAAGATAAATTCTAAGTTTTTCTTAACGGTATCCGTTTCACCCATCCCCAAGTTGCCTTTGTTTTCCCGCCCTCCCACCCTTTTTCTTGAAGGACTCAGATTTCTTAATCATGTATCATTTTATTTGTGGGAAGTCTTTTCATTCTTTTCTTTCAATGTTCATATCCGGTGATTTCCCATGAAGATGCCCAACAGTTTCAAGTTCATCATTCTTCATTCTCATATTCTTTTCCGGTGGTTTTAACTCAAGCTTTTGGTGTTGCTCATATCCCTTTCCTCGTTTAAAATGCTATCCCATGCCGGTGCATCCCATAATCGTTCACCTCTCTCTATTCGTATCAGGAGTGCTAAAGATATCTCAGAAGAATCTTGTTTCCATTCTTAATCCGTTCGAGTTACTTCAATGTTTTTTCTCTCATTCAAGCTATTTAATTCAACCGGTGCAACCTCTCTTTAAAATTGGTCAACGGTGTTTTCTTTTGAGTGGGCCCTAACCCACAGGTATTTTCCCAGGATCTTACCTGACTTTTCTTATTTTCCCGGAGCTATCCTCAAATTTCTTTTCGAAGTTTGACGTAAGTATGAATTTCATCAGTCAAATGCTTTTCCAAAGATCGATTTCAAATCATTTTCATTGTCGGCTCAACCTCTTTGTTTTTCATTCTCCCGGAGTACCTCAACAATTTTGGTGGTGTTCTCATTGCCATTCTCATCTTTTGAAGACCGAAGAAGATTTTTTCTTAAATCTTGTCCGTTCTCCCGGAGATTCGCGGTGCTAACTTGATGTTACCCTATCAAATTGTTTCCACTCATGCAAATTATTTTCATCCATCCGGAATATTTCATGAGTTGTTTTTCCCTCTCGATCATCCGGAGGCAATCTTTTTGGAATATTTCTTTGTTCTAAGTTTTCAGATTCGTTCTCCATTTATTATATATCCGTTCCCCTTCGTTCATCTCAATATTCTTCTGGTGCTTCGTTCCAGTATTCTTCAATCAGTTCCCGATCTCTTCGTGCTCTTTTCTCTAAATTCCCTCAAGTATCTTCATCCTTTTTTTCTAATTTTTT